>CM066034.1:413715429-416115429 GCA_033557465.1 Ichthyophis bannanicus
CCTTGTTGGTCTTGGTGTTTTTCAGAGCATTTTCAAGTAAGCTGGATAGGACATCTATTGAGACGAGGGAGTTCTGTAGTTGAAGATAATTGAGTTGATTGTTAGTTATGCTGCTGTAGCCTAGTTCTACTGTGCTCTCTGCTGAAAGGTGGCGGAAGTGGAGGTGTGATTTAGTTAGCATTAATACTTCACCTCCTTTATGGTTGTTTCTAGGACAGATGAAGCGGGAGAAACCTTCAGGTTTAAGCTGGTTAAGGTGGACATTATTGGTGACTATGAGCCAGGTTTCTGCTACTCAGAGGATATCAAGTTGGTAGTCAGATAGGAGGTCCTGGATGGTATGGATTTTATTTCGTATTGATCAAGCATTTATGAGTGCACATTTAAGTGTAGTAGTTGAGGTCTTGGAAGTTGTGGCAGGGGAGGGGGGAAGTGGTTGGCATGTGTATTAAGTGTTTGGTGTTACAGTATCTGTTATGGCAGTGGCACAGGAGTATAGAGTAGAGGGTGTGGAGAGCATATGGAGGGTACAGTGTGGTAGGGAGGATGTTGTGGGATATTGCCAGGGGGATAAGGGTAAGCAGAATGAGCAGTATTAAATACACAGCAAGCATGGTTGTTCTGGTCAGTGTGTTATCTTAGGGTTTGTTCTGGGTCTCGGTCTTGTGAAATGGAGCTGTGGTTCAGCTGGTGTGCAGTAATGATCAGTTGGGGGATTGAGGATTTGGGATCTTGCTGCAGCTGAAGTGCAGGTGGTGAGCTTTGAGGCTTGTGTCAGATGTTCAGAGCTATTTATCTTCTGGGATGAGATCCTGTGTTGTTTTGGAGGTAGGGGTTAGCTTGCTTCTGGTCTTTTTCTTGGTCCTCGCCTAAGGGCCATGCTAGAGGGAACTCTGGCAAAGCCCTCAGGTACAGGCTCGCCAGGCACAGGCACGCCTGGAGGCGCGTTGCTGTTTCAAGTTCTTTCCTGCTGGGGTAGGCCCGATCGGTCTTGTGGAAGGGGGCAGGGAGGCTGTGTCCTTCCGGCTCTGATGCTGATCAGAGGCCAGTGGTGATGGCAACTGCTTCTGGTCAATGTACCTGGAGGTGTGCTGCTATTTCAAGTCCTTTCCTGCTGGGATGGGTCCAATCGACCTTATGGCAGGGGACAGAATCTTTGTCTCCCTAGCACAGGGGTGGGCAATTCCAGTCCTGGAGGGCCACAGACCAGTCAGATTTTCATGATGTCCCTAATTTATTTTATTTATTATTTATTTATTACATTCTCTTATATACCGCGCTATTCTGCATCAGTGCGGTTTACATTGAACAAACTGAAATTACATTGAACAGGGCATTATAACTTGGAGATAACTATTTTACAAGGAACATGGGCTATGGAGGGTTAAGTGGCTTGCCCAAGACCACAAGGAGCACCTGTGGGACTAGAAACCCCAGTCCTTCCGGCCCAAGGTTGCTGTCCTCTAGTGGGATTTGAACCCCCGACCTTCCGGCCTGAAGTACCTTGCCCCAACCACTAGGCCACTCCTCCACTCCACTCCTCCACTCCTAATGAATATTCATGAGATCTATTTGCATATACTGCCTTCCATTGTTCAATGTAATATTTATTTATTTATTTAGCTGTATTTATATCCCGCTTTTCACCGGGTCAAAGCGGTCAATTGGGGGATACATTTAACACGAGGGGATGAGAGACACACACATTCATACTTACAGGGAACATGGGCAATGGAGGGTTAAGTGGCTTGCCCAAGACCACAAGTAGTGCCTATAGGACTAGAAATCCCAGTCCCTCCGGCCTGAGATTGCTGTCCCCAGGTGGGACTTGAACCCCCGGCCCTCCGGCCTGAAGTACCTTGTCCTAACCACTAGACTACTCCTCACCCTGTTCAATGTAATTTCAGTTTGTTCAATGTAAACCGCACTGATGCAGAATAGCGCGGTATATAAGAGAATGTAAATAAATAAAATAAAATAAATAAATTGTATGGAAAAAGGTCCATGAATATTCATTAGGGACATCATGAAAACCTGACTGGTCTGCGGCCCTCCAGGACCGGAATTGCCCACCCCTGCCCTAGCATATCCTGCTGCGACACTGACCCAGTCTATACCGGGGTAATTGAAATCATCCATTATTACTGTGTTGTAACTTTTATTTGCTTCCCTGATGTCTTTTAGCATTTCATCATCCATCTGTTCATTCTGGACAGGCGGACAGTAGTATACCCCCACTACCATTGCCCTCCATAGAGATTCTACAGTGTATTTTGTTTCCTGCAAAACTTTAATCCTGTGTTAGTCATTGCCCTCTCGAACATAGAGGGCAAACCCTCCAGCAATTTGATCTACCCTATCATTGCGATATAGTTTGTACCAAGATATCACATTATCCCATTGGTTTTCATCCTTCCATCAGATCTTTGAGATGCCAATTATATCTAACCTTTCATTTAGTGCTATATATTCTAACTCTTCCCTACCTATGCAAAGCTATAGATCAATGAGGCCCAATTTGTCCAATATTATCCTGTATGGAAAACAGACCTATTGCTTTGCATAGGTAGGTGAAACCTTCAAGACTGTGCTAGCTCATGTGGCAGGAAGCTCCTTCAGCAATGTTATGTGAATCTTGCTAAGAGTGGAAAGCTCACATTCTCAAGATTGAAAATTCTTTTGGTTTCTAGATTCTTCTTTGCAAATCAACTTGGATTCTGATCGCTTTTTGCAAACCAGCTGGAATTCTTTCACTTTGGTTTAGATTTCTTTGCTCCCTGGAAAAATGTTTAGCATTAGAGCTATCATCCAAGTCTGGAAAACTCCCACTCCAGCTCATGCCTATGACTTTGGGATTCCAGTCCTTGGCAACAAAGACCCCTGACACAGGCTTTTATGCCAAAACTTGGCCAAGTCGGGTATTTTTTTTTCTTTTAAGTTCTTTATTTACATTTTCAAACAAATTACAACAAAAGCAAAAATTACAATTAAAATGATAATCTTCTTTAAACATAAAAGCAAAAAACAAGGCTTGACTATTTACCCCTTAATTTACACCATATTATCCTTTAGAGATGTATTATTTAGGGGTTTCCACTTGAAGAGAGTGGAAGGCATGAGAGTTATGCCATAATGTGGCATTTGTTCATATTTGCAGCATAAGCACAAACGGTTCCACCATTTGTGCCGGCTAAGCTCTGCTGTATGTTTCCAGTTAGCAATAACAAGATGCAGAGCCACTCCCATCATAAAGTCAAATAAAAAATGACAATCCCTCTGTAACGACAAGATGCCAATTGTTGACCGAAAAACGACCACAGACCAGGAGAGAGTGGCCCTGAATCCCAGGACCTCTTGGATTCAGTTCCAAATCGAAATCCAATAGGACTGAATATTAGGGCAGTTATATACCACATGTCTTAAAGTGCCAACATCACTCTGACAAGACCAACATTCCTTTCTAACCGTTTTATCCCACTTAGCAACCTTTATCGGGGTAAAATGAGCTTTGTGTGCAAAAAAAATATAAAGCTTGTGAAATAGAGGCAGACTGAGATACTCTATTTGTCCTGCTCCAAAATTTCATCCATGATTCCGGAGAAGGAGTCACCCCTGTGTCATGTTCCCATATCCATTGAACACCAATAGACTGTGGGGTGTGGTTCTGAACAACCCATTTATAATAGTAAGAAGCCACCCCAGGAGCCATTTGGGCTGAACCTATAATGTTCAACAGCCCCATTCTTCAGGTAAAGATTTAATATCAATAGGGGAATTCTCTATACAATGTCTCAGCTGAATTCACTGGAAGTATAAGGATTTAGGCAAGGCAAACTCCCGCTGTAGATAAGCAAAAGGCTTCCATTTTCCATCTAATACCAGTTGGCCAATGCCCCAAATACTGAACCATTGTTGCCATGCAAACAGGTATTGATGAATTTTTAAGAAAGGGCTGTACCAGGTGGGGATTAGCTTCGATAAGCATTTCTCTTTAGGAATTGCCTTCACTAGCTGCTGAAAGCCCTTTGAGTGTCTGCTATTACCCCGTGAGACTTCAACCTCTCAGAAGACACCATGCCAGGGAGAAGATTTAAGGGGATTGGAGCACTTAATCTTTCTTCCAGGTCTAGCCATACTGGGTGATTTCCCCCAGCCCCCTCCACCCATTTTGAACCTTGTTTTAGTAGAAAATTCTCTATAGTTATTCCCCAGTTAACTCCCAGTTTATCTTCCCTGTTATCTGTAAACCTAGATCAGTCATGGATTGACAGGTATGTTGATGTTCAATGTAAACCGCACTGATGATGAATAGTGCGGTATATAAAAAATGTTAAATAAATAAATAAATAAAAGTGCAATGGTAGGCCTGAAAATCAGGGAAGTTCACACCCCCATCCTCTTTTTTAGACTTAAGCTTCCTAAGAGCAATTTTAGATGGTTTATTCTTCCACAAGAATTGGACAAGAGTCCTTTCAACTTGACAATAAGTGTTACTTGTAAGAAAGACTGGTAACATTTCTAACACATAATTCACTTTAGGAGTGATAGTCATTTTTATTGCTTCAAGACGACCCCACCAAGAGAGATAGACCGGCGATCACTTCGCAGTTATATTACGAACCGTAGAAAGGATCTCCCCTTCATTGAACAGTAAAGTTTCACTAAATGGATAGCAATAATGGACTCCCAAGTACTTCACCATTTTAGACTCCCACACAAAGGGATAATCTTCTAGATCTGCCCTGCAAACCCTTGAATTTAAAGGGAATGCTACAGATTTTGTCCAATTGATTTTATAACCTGATAATCCTGAATATTGATCTATCAACTCTAGAATAGCTGGTATAGAGCTGGGCATGGTAAATAGCAGTAAATCATCAGCGTACGCAGAAAGTTTAATTTCCAAGTCAGCTATGGACACACCTTTCACTGCAAGACTTTGTCTTAACAATAGGACTAAAGGTTCCAAGGCCAGATTGAAAAGGATGGGAGAAAGGGGGCAACCCTGACGGATGCCATGCCCCAAAAGAAAATCTTTAGACTGAATAGCATTCACAGGGATATTAGCACTTGGTCAGGCATACATTAGTTTGATCAATTTACAGAAAGCCTCACCAAAACCAAACCACTTCAGAACAGCAAACAAGAAAGGCCACTCCAGACGATCAAACACTTTTTCTGCATCTAGCGATAATCCCACAAGTGGACCCTCTATTTTTTCTGCACCTTCCAAAACATGACACAACACTCTAGCATTATCGGCTGTGGAACGTCCCTCAGTGAAGCCACATCGGTCTGGATGTATCAAAGAAGGGATCAATTTGGAGAGATGACCGGCTAAAATGGCGGCAAAAATGTTATAATCTGCATTTAGTAATGAAATTGGGCAGTAGTTACTAACCAACTGAGGGTCCCTCCCAGGTTTTTCAAGAACCACAATATTTGCAGAGGCAAACGCTCCAGTCTGGGCCTCCACATCCAAAAGAAGTCTGTAATATTGTTGAAGGTATGGGCCTAAGATTTTGGAAAAGGTTTTGTAAAATTCAACCAGAAGGCCATCTGGGCCAGTGGCCTTGCCCACTTTTGCAAAGAGTTAATAGCCTGGATGATTTCCATGACCGTAAATTGTCTGTCTAGTCCTGCCGCTATATCTTGATCTAACATCTGCCTCTGTGTATTGGCCAGTAATCTATCAAAATCCTCCTCAGAGAAATCTCTCTCTGGGGAGTATAACTGAGCATAAAATTGGCGAAAGGCCTCTGCGATATCAGAGTCCTTGACAATCAGTTGTTGCACCTGAGGATCTCTCAAAGCAGTGATGCGAGAAGCTTCCTTATGGCCTTTTAATGAGTTAGCTAGTAACCGTCCAGCCCTGTTACCTTCTAAGTAATACCGCCCTTTCTGCACTTGAATATTCTGTGAGGCCTCAGTAGTTAAAATCGAGTTCTATATAAATCTAAGATGCTGTAACCATATCAGAATATTAGGATCAGTTTTCTGCCTTAAAATGCGTTCCCCCGCTTTAATCTGCTTGTCTAAAGCTTCAAGTTCTACTTTACGCTGCTTGGCCTGTCGTATAGCAAAACTGGTAATGGTGATCCGCATATTAGCTTTAAATCCTTCCCACCACGCCCAACCCGAGGTATCCTGAGGTAAATTAAACTGAAAATACTCCTCTATAGCCAACAGAATGGTTTCCCGGAACTCCTGGCTGTCAAGAAGAGTTCTATCAAAGTGCCAGCATCAATGAGATGGGCCGCTCGTTGAGTCAAATAGGGTGAATGAGATTGCAGAATGATCAGAAATATGAGCAGCATGTATATTGGACTCACTAATTCTAGAGCATAGTCCTTTGGAGAATAGGAAATAGTCTATGTGTGATACCGAGTTATGAGGGGGAGAGAAGAAAGTGTACTCTGTGTCCATAGGGTGTTGCAACCGCCATATGTCTATCAGCCCAAATTCTTGCATTAGAGACAAAAGAATAGGGTGAGCTTTGGGGACCTTATTGGTTCTCACTGGACTCCTGTCTAACAAGGGATCTAGTACAAGGTTGAAGTCTCCCCCCACAAAAGTTGGATAGCTGGACACTTCTTGTGCCAAGGCCGCAATGGAGCTAAAGAAGGCAGGGCAATCTATATTAGGAGCATAGACATTAATTAAGGCCAGTTCTGTGGATCCTATTTTAAGGACAACCATTGCCCACAGCCCATTTGTATCCGATCTAGTTTGTATTACAGTGGGGGATAGAGATTTCCTTACTAGGATGGCTACCAGGGCCGGATTTACCTTGAGTGAGGCCCTACGCCAACAAAAATTGTGGGCCCCCAGCAGGGGCGGCCCAAGGGGGGTGCGGACCTCATTTGCATAAGGGGCCTCATTTGCATAAATATTTGCATAATGTTACCATATACTAACTTTTAGTAAACGTGCCTCTTAATGAGTGTATGGATAAAGAAAGACTAAAAGATTTCTACATTACTATAATCCAGTGCCAACTGCCAGACACATTAGGAACTACTACAAACACTGCCCATAGTAAACCCGCCGTATCCTAACAGCACTACCAGGACTCACAAAGCACCATACTCTACCAATCAAAAGGCAACACTGCAAATATTAAACCAATACATTTCAGAGAACAACAATACATGACCTACTGGGGAAAGAGAACAAGTGGCAATGTCAAATAGGAATTATATAAACAGAACACCTCAGCTCAGTTACACATGCAGAACATAGACCATCACCAAACAAGTAATCACAATTTAGAAATAGGAAGACAATAATTAAACTGGGAATCCCAAAAGCCAAACTTGGAATGTACAACACTGTAGAAATAAAACTATACATTAATTTGCTCTTGTACTAAACAAAGCGCAGATGTTAAATGATGCACATTTACCAGAGCTGACATATTCCAATTAATAAATTCAAAATAAAGAGATATTTTTCTACCTTTTGTACATTTTTTTCAGCTGCAATTGCTCCAGCCACTTTCTTCTGGTTTCTTCGTGTCTTCTGCTAACTCTCCATCGTCTGCTGTCCATTTGTCCTTTCTTCTCTCTTCTAGATTTTTTTCCATTCTCTCTCTACATCTGCTTTAACATACTAATCTTTCTCCTTTTGCTCTTTCCTCATTCCTATTTCATCCACTCAAATTTTACCCCTCCATCCTCAATCCCCACTTACTCTCCCAATACCCGGCCAATTGTAGATTTTTTATCCCTCCCACACAAAATATTTTTCCCTTCTCCGTTTTACTCTTCCAGCCCCATCCCATTCTAATCCTCCCCCAACATCAGCTCCCTTCTAGTTCCAGCCTCACCCAGCATCCATTCCCTTCTAGTCCCTGCATCAGCCCATTTCCAGTCCTAGCCATCCATCAGCCCATTTCCAGTCCTAGCAACCCCCCAACCCAATACCAGTCCTAGCCCCCCCATCACCCCACTTACAGTCCTTAACCCCCCATCACCCCATTTTCAGTTTAAGCCCCCCCTATAACCCATTACCAGTCCTAACCCCCATCAGCCCACTTCCAGTCCTAACCCCATCAACCCATTTCCAGTCAGCCCCCCATAGCCCATTGCCAGTCCTACCCCCCCCATCAGCCCACAGCCCATTACCAGTCCTAACCCCATCATCCCACCTCCAGTTTTAACCCCCAGCCCATTTCCAGTCCTAGCCCCCCATAGCCCATTACCAGACAACCCCCATCAGCCCACAGCCCATTACCAGTCTTAACCCCCCCAAAGCCCATTACCAGTTCTAACCCCCCCCAACAGCCCATTACCAGTCCTAACCCCATCAGCCCACCTCCAGCCTTGACCCCCCAGCCCATTCCAGTCCTAGCCCCCCATAGCCCATTAACAGACATCCCCCATCAGCCCACAGCCCATTACCAGTCTTAACCCCCCCCAAAGCCCATTGCCAGTTCTAAGCCCCCCCAACAGCCCACAGTCCATTACCAGTCACAACCCCATCAGCCCACCTCTAGCCTTAACCCCCCCCCCAGCCCAGCCCAGCCCAGCCCATTTCCAGCCCCAGCCCCCCAATAGCCCATTACCAGTCCTACCCCCCCCATAGCCCTTTACCAGCCCAAGCCCCCCCAATAGCCCATTTCCAGTCCTACCCCCCCCATAGCCCATTACCAGTCCTACCTCCCCCCAAAGTAAAATTTAATTTAAAAAAAAAACCTGGTGGCTGCCGCCGCGGGGCCCCCTCTGCTGCCGCGGGGGCCCCGTCTACAAGCTGAAGCCGTCGGGTCGGGTCGGGTCGGGTCTCTCCCTCCCTCGCTGCAGGCTGCAGGAGACGCGAAGGGAGAGCGTCTCCTCGCGTCTGTGTTAAGCCCGCAGGGGCTGATGGGAAATCCCATCAGCCCCTGCGGGCTTAACACAGACGCGAGGAGACGCTCTATCTTCGCGTCTCTCGCAGCCTGCAGCGAGGGAGGGAGGGAGAGACCCGACCCGACCCGACGGCTTCAGCTTGTAGACGGGGCCCCCGCGGCAGCAGAGGGGGCCCCGCGGCGGCAGCCACCAGGTTTTTTTTTTTAATTGTGTGTGTTTAAAAAAAATACCTGGTTCTTTTTTTGTGGGCCCCTGCCGGCTGTGGGCCCTACGCCATGGCGTACATGGCGTATGGGTAAATCCGGCCCTGATGGCTACCCTGTTTTTTTTTCTGATTGGCAGCAGAAAAAGCCACTAGTGAAAAGGGTTTTATGTATAATTTTAATGACTCCTTCACATTCAAATGGGTCTCTTGTAACATTAGGATGTCAGCACTTTCCTTCTGTCCACATAAAAATATCTTTTTCCTCTTTATGGGATTGTTAATGCCCTTAACATTTAGTGAGAGTATCTTAAAGGAAGACATATTGACAATAAAGTATAAAATGACAGTCTACTGTTGCAGAAACATGCCAAGTTGTAGCATATGTTTTAACATTGTTGAACCACACCTTAAAAGCCCTCACAATGATAGCTGCACTTATAGCCCAATAAAAATACACAGAAGGAAAAGCCACTGCTTAGCCATTGCCCTTGTGGAAAATTGCTTAAAATAAAAATACATAGTTCTAAATAACAAAGCCAACAAAACCCTGGGGGGGCTATAACAGTTCAAAACGTAGCGGGTGAGCCCAAAGGGACAAGACAGGCACAGAGGGAAAAATTAACTAGTTTACTTCATCTCCACTGCCACTTAAATCAACTTAAACCACACATTACCCATTCCAGAAAACCCGGAGTGCCAAGAGTTATAGCAAAACTGCCCCTACCAAACAATTTATGTTCCCAAACAGCCGCATGTAAGTAGGCAAGGGCCATCCCTCTCCCCCAAGCCCCTCTGCCCTCCCAACCACAACAGACATCACAAACAACACAAAACACAAAAGGAGAGAGAAAGAAGCAAAGAATAAGACATTATTGACCAGGGCAATACCCTGGAGATCCTCCAAGAGAGTCACATTGAATTGCACATCGAATGTCAATTCTGCATGGTTGAATGTTCACTCTGTATGAATGAGACGCTACTTCACGACCTCAGACCAGTCAAAACACCCAAATAAGAAAGTGTTGAAGAACTTTTACAAGCCACTGATTGCAAGGCAAGCCTTCACCGCATCAATACCAACTCTTTGTCTTCTAAGAACGCGTGCAATTCCCCTGGATCATCAAAAGTCCTTGTCTGGTTGTGCAGCGTGACTCTCATGCGGGCAGGGTAGAATAACCCGAAACAGGTCTGCAGCTGCAATAAGGGTGGACGTAGCACCAAAAAACTCTTTCTCCAATCTACCGTCACCTTCGCAAAGTTAGGGAAGAATAAGAGTTTGTGCCCCTGATACTCCAAGGGAGAGAGTGCTCTGGCTGCTTCCATTATTTGTGTTACCTGTTGAAAGCACAAAACTTTGTGGATGATTGGGCATGGATGCTTGCCGTAGACTGAGTAGGAACTCGATGGGCGCGGTCAATTTCAAAAGGCATGGTGAACTTCACCTTCAACACTCCCGGGATTATTGACTGCAAAAAAGCTATCATGTCAGGACCCTCGGCTCCCTCTGGAACTCCCAAGATTCTTATGTTGTTCCTTCAAGCGCGATTGTTACCATCTTCCAACTCTCTTTGCAGTGACCGTATCAACATTGCTTGCTTCTCAACCACCTTGAACCGCTCCCCATGCATTGCCACCACGCTCTCCACCTTCTCCAATCTGAATGTAATTGACTCCAAAGCATTTTTCAAGGCGCTGATATCCTCCTGCATTGTGCACAATGAGTCTCCATTATCTTTGACCAAGTCTTTAACAGTGCAAATCTCAGCCAAAAGTTCTTGCAAGGACTCAGGACAATCTCTGATGACCGCTATCTTGTGAGGTGAGAGAGGATCCATTTTGGTTCTCTTTGTGCTGGCATTTTGAGGTATTTGGTAATCCAGCTGTGTCAGCTTGGGGCCAGACATATCCAGGATCGAATGATATCAGAGTAGGTAGGAACTATTTAGTTAAAGATTGCAGAAGTCAGGATTCTTGACCATTGCCCTCCAGAGCACAGCTCTTAAATGGCCATCTTGCCCGATGCTAGGCTCCACCCCTGCCAAGTCGGGTCTTTTAAATAAAATTGTTGATGAAGACTTCACTTGTGCAGCTGTGGTCATTCTCTGCTCTTTTGTTGGATTGAGGTTGACATATGCCACCTCCGTGGCATAGTCTGAGAATACTCAGACCACTCTGCCCCTGACTAAGGACCAGAGGTGTAGAAGGGCCAAATGAATGGCCCTTGCCTTAAGATGGTTGAGGGGCCCACATTGCCTCCTGTCTGTTCCAGTGGCCCTGAGTCATTCGGCTGGGGCTGCCTCCAGCAATGCAGACTGGACACCATGAGGAAAGGAGGGGAACCTGGCCTTGAAATCCTGAGAGCTTGGAGACCAGCAAGACAGCAAAGACCTCTTCAGCAGCCTCATATCAGTTCACGCCAAGGAACCATTTTGACTGATTCATCATCAAGCCGAGGATCTTCAGGCAATCCTAAACTCTCAGAGCCTGCTGTGTCTGGAAGGCCACCAGCTGAGACAACAGCTTTCTCACTCTCTCCAAGGGTAGAAAGACACTGCCTACATGAGTGTTGAACTGTACTCTCAGGCAGGGCCATACCAAGAGCTTTGCGAGCTGTGCAGCCGCATAGGGGGCAAGTACAGAAAGGGCACTTATTTCATCACTGGGCTTCTAGAAAGCTCAAAACGTGTTATTGCAAGTGGCTGGGCGGTGTGGAGCCACAATATTTGTTAGTTGCACAGAGCATATTTCTATCTTCCTGCTCCCAGGTATTCTAGTGACTGGGAAGACTGCAAGTGACTCTTCCCATGGTTGATCACCCAGCCGAGATTCTCCAGGAACTGTGCCACTTGGGCCAACACCCGAGATGCTTCTGACTGCAACCTGCCTTGGATGAGCTAGTCACCTATATATGGGTGAACACAGGTCCCCTCATGCCTCAGCACCATGGTTGCCACAATCATGACCTTTGAGAATGTCCTTGGAGTGGTGGAAAGATCAACAGGAACAGTAGCAAAGTGAAAATGAGAGCAGAGAACAGTAAAAAACAGGAAGTGCTGATGATCCTTGTGGAAAGGACTGTGGAAATAGGCCTTGGCCAGATCCAGGAATGTGAGAAACTCTTTGTGCCATGCTGCCTGGATCACTGATCATAGAGTCTCCATATGAAAGTGCAAGTTCCACAGGTGGGTGCTGACCACCTTGGAGTCAAGGATTTGACCAAAGGAACCATTCTTCTTTGGCACCACAAAATAGACTAAGTACCAGCCCTTGCCCAACTCAGCAGAGGGGACCAGGGTGATTGCCTGTAGACTAAGCAATCTTTCCAGTATAACCTGAATGGCAGTCCTCAGGGCCATAAAGCCACATGGTAAAATGATGAAGGCATTCGGTATAGGTTCACCTGTATTCCAAATGGAGCCATGCCGTATATTTTCTAGTACCCAGCGATCCTCGGTGACTCAGGCCAACTCCTGGCAGAAAAGGCGTAGCCTATCACCCACAGGAGGCACCCAGGAATGGGTCCTGAAACCTGTCATTGTGCTGAAAGGGAGGAGATATTAATGGAGATGGTAGGCTCCCCAGGTCCACAAGTCCCATGAAAGGACTATGCCCAGGACTGAAAACCAGAAGAAGAAGAAAAGTTGGGTTTTCCAGGCAATACCAATGGGAATTCTGGGAACTTTGGGGTTCCAGGTATCAGGAACACTGAGGAAGAAGACATGCCCATTTACCTCCTAGGTCTTTTGGGCCTATTCTCTAGGAGGTGATGAGGTTGGACTCACCCAAATCCTTAACCAGCTTCTCCAAGTCCTCCACAAACAACAGCTTCCCTTTAAAGGCAAGCCAGGACAACCAGAACTTGGAGGCAAATACTCTGCCCAGTGGCAAAGTCACTGCCAGCTCCATGCCACCATTGAGAAAGAAATATCTTTAGACATCAAGTGGACTAGCTCATACATCGCACCTGACAGAAAGGTTGTTGCCAGTTCCAGGAGGATGGAGATATCATCCAGAGGTAGTGACTAAATCCACTGAAGGAAGTTCAAGTCATGAGACCCACACATACCACTAAATGGAGAATAGCAGAGGAAGTTGAGAACTGGCTCTTCAAAACAGCTTCCATTTTTAGATCCACTTCATGTCGGCCATGACATGCACATCCATCTAAGGCATGCTGAATCATATGGTGCAATCTTCTTGTGGCAGGGCGTAGATCTTCTTCATGACTCTGATCCTTTTCAACAGAGAGTCGGGCAAGTCCTTCTCCAAGAAGATAATGCTCTTGATAACCTCCAGAAAAGGAAAGGCCCTAGTAGATTCTGAACCCCCTGCAAAGAGGAGGTATACCTGTGGCATCTGTTCTGCTACTAGAAGATCAGCCAATCGCACAGCAAAAGACACCTGAGTAATCAACACTGCCAGTTCTTCCTTCCTGAACAGGTGGATTATATGACACAATCGCCGAGGCGTGTAACAAAAAAACCATACACAATACATCATCAAATAGCAATAAATTCATATTAAATAAAATTAAATACAAAAAAGAAAAAATCAATGTAATCTAAAAATAAAACTAAAAAACAAGAAAGACTACCATTTGAGAGCACAAACTGGATCGTTAATATTTTATCATAAACATGATTGCCCCAAGCATTTCACCTACCTACCATACAAATCCAGGAAAAGCCTGCTTAAATAAATAAGATTTCAGGTTTTGCCAAAAGACCATCAACTCGGGGGGCGGAGCCTGATGTCCAGCGGGTAAGACGCTTCGCGCTGAAGCTCCCGAGAGGCCTACTCAGAATCCTGACTTAATACCTATACAAACTTAATATTTTGCTCCGAGCTTACCGGGGTACCTCGGGGGGGATGGCGGCCCATAAACCAGCGCGCTTGGACTTCGGGTCTCCTTCTTCTTCACACGGAAAACGCTCCAAAACAGAGGTGTCTTCCCCACAGAAGATGGTTCCACTTCGTGAAAACCCCGAAATGCACCTGGAGATTTTAGAGGAAATACGCGGCATGAAGGAACTGGTGCAGTCCAATGGAGAAGCGCTTCGAGCCATGCGAGAAGACTTCGGAGTGCTCCAGGACCGACTTGAAAGTCTTTCATTACGGCAGGACAACATGGCGGGGGTCCTCGATTCGCACGCGGTGCGCTTGGGCAAACTGGACAAGGCTGAGCGCCAGATACAGAATCTTCAAAAGGAGTTAGAAGATAGCAATAATCGAGCCCGTCGCAATAATGTAAGGCTCATTGGAATACCGGAGGGGGTGGAAGCAGGAGATATAAGAGAATTCCTGCTCAAAACTCTTCCCTCCTTGCTGAAGATCACTTTTCATAGAGATCTGGAAATCGATCGAGCACACCGTGTTCCTACCCACATGGCGCTCAACCGAACGACCCCCGGCCTATTATCTTTCGATTACTACGATATCAACAGGTGGAACAAATTTTAAATGCTGCCCGGGCGAATCATCATTTGGAATTTGAAGGTCATAAAGTCTCCTTCTTCCCTGATTTGGCAAAGCCTACCGTTGACCGTCGGAAGAAACTCCTTGCTTTTCGCCCTCGACTTCAACAACTACAGGCTCGCTTCGGCCTGTTGTATCCAGCGAAGCTCCGAGTGACTCTCCACAACCAAACTAGGACATTCGAAGATCCTGATCTACTATCAACATTTTTAGACTCCAAAGAAGCAGAGCAGATGCGCTAATCCAACAACTTGGACTTATTATCTGCCGGCCCTGTCCGCCATTTTGAAGGGCCCGACGCGGCGGTCATAGCCAAGCACAGAGACTACCTGGACTTTCTTTCTTTCTCTATATGACTTTTGTTTTTTTGGTCTCCTATCCCTCCATGATGTGTGCCTCGGTCGGATTCGGAGCACGCACAGTTCTACAGGTTATATGTTTTTTTCAATTTCGGCCTTCTCTGGGGTTTCTCCCCGCAGACACATGGTCGCCAGTAATTTCTGGGGTTCTGCTTCTTCTCTACCGCACCGCGGTTTTTCTTTTTTAATGTGGGGCGCTTCACTGTATTACATTAGCTTATTTTCTTTCATGTCATGTGTACAGTCAGATACAGTTAATATGAGGGACATTGTGAAATTATGTGCGCTATTATGCTCAGAATTTTTAACCTTTCTGAATGGCCTTATGTAAAATCTTATCACTTAACGTAAAAGGTATCAATAGTCCAATCAAAAGAAAGAAAATCCTTAGCTATCTTAGCCATGAGCATGCTGATTTAGTGTTTCTTCAGGAAACGCATCTAAACTCTGCTGAAACACTGAAACTCAATGCTAAGCCTTACATGGTGGCTGCCTATTCTCCCGCCGTTTCCAAACGGTGTGGGGTAGCCATTCTGGTTAAGAAGTCTTTGCAAGCTACTGTAATGGATACTAGCTCTGACAAGGAGGGTAGATGGGCCCGTGCACACCTTAAGGTTGGAGATAGTGAATTCACGTGTATTTGTATTTATGCCCCGAATGTGGACAACCCTGCTTACTATGCAAGTATTGCGCAGTTGGCACAGGCCTCTGCCAATACTCCATTAATACTTGGTGGTGATTTCAATCAAGTGTTAGACCCTTTGATAGATAGACAACCGCCTCGAACGAGTAGTCCACCCAAGAGTCTTGCTACCCTTACAGCTCTGATGCAAGATCTTGCGCTAGTAGATATATGGAGGCTGCTTCACCCCTCCGACTTAGAGTTCACCTTTTTTTCTGCCCCCCATCACTCACAATCTAGAATAGATTTCTTTCTCATTTCCAAAGCACTGATTTCTCATGTGGACACGGCTAGGACTCATCCTCTCCATATTTCAGATCATGCTGCCATATCTTTATCATTACATGTCACTGCGCGAGACGATTCTCCCCGAGCTTGGTTTTTTGATAGATCCCTACTAGATCAAAAAGATTTTCAGGTTGATATAAAGGCAGCTATCCAAGATTATTTTCATTTTAACTCACCCCATGACACAGCGAGCTGGGCTTGGTGGGAGGGTTTTAAGGCATCTATCCGTGCAACTATAACCAGCTATCAAATTCGGCAGGGGAAACAAAGAAAGCAGCAATTACTGATTCTAGAGCAACAGATACAAGCTGGGGAGCGTCTCCTCACGTCCCGTACTGACCCATGTATTTTACTCCGTTTACAACGCTTGCGTTTTCAATACAATCAGCTTTTGTATACTGCTGCTGCTAAAAATATTGAATCACAACAAGGGATATATTACCGGGAAAATAACCGTGCTGGCAAATTGTTAGCAAATGCCCTAAAAGGTCAAAAAGAAGCCAAGCGGGTTACCGCTCTCCGTAATCCGTCGGGGGGGGGCTTGGTCACTAAAGATACAGAAATCTTAGAACTCTTTCGTGATTTTTATACTCGGCTTTATCAATCTGAATGTGATTTTGAGCCAGAAGTATTTGAACGCTTACTTTCAGGGGTACAAAGACCGACCCTATCTGACGAAGATAGAGTGGCCATGGACAAACCATTCACTTTATCAGAAATTCATTCTGCTATCAAGAAATGTGCCACAGGTCGAGCTGCAGGCCCAGACGGTCTCCCTGCTGAATTTTACAAAACCTTTAACGCTGACTTAGCTCCAGTTTTGAAACTTTATTTTTCTGCTCTGGCCGAGGAGGGATCTCCTTCTGGGTCCTTTTCAATGGCAAATGTAGTAGTCTTTGAGAAAGAGGGGAGAGACCCGCAACTAACAGCTAATTATCGTCCAATTTCCCTCCTAAACGCGGACTATAAAATATTCGCCACCATTCTCTCCACCCGGCTTTCTGACAGGATGTCTACCTTAATACACCCAGATCAATGCGGTTTCATTCCCGGTAGATCAACTGCTGACAATGCTCGGACTCTATGTCATGTACTGACTGCCGCAGTTAATCTTGATCGCCCATTTGTTGGCCTCTCACTTGATGCTGAGAAGGCCTTTGATCGCTTAGAATGGCCCTTCCTGTTTGCAGCCCTCCGCTGGTACGGATTCGGAGAAGGTTTTCTCCGCTGTCTCCGCACCATGTATGCACAGCCTACAGCCAGTATCTGTGCTAATGCTTTAAAGTCTCAGCCATTTCCCCTTCAACGCGGTACTCGCCAGGGATGCCCATTGTCTCCACTTCTTTTCGATCTTGCACTCGAACCCTTAGCTTTACTAATCCGGCAATCGGAGGGGATTCATGGAGTCCCCTTCTCTCATAGGGAAATCAAAATTTCAGCATATGCTGATGACCTTATGCTCTTTGTCTCTATAGACTCAGTGCCGGCTGTCCTAGAGCAAATTGGTAAATATTCACAACTCTCCGGTTATAAGATAAATTGGACCAAGTCGGTAGCCTTTCCACTAAATCCTTTGCTTCATCAGGCAGATATGCAACCCTTTCCCTTTTTATGGCAACCTCGCATGGTCAAATACCTTGGGGTTCACTACTGCTCTCCTTTGGAAGATACTATCTCTTTCAATGCCAAAGACTTAACCTCTAAAGTCCGGGCGCTTACTCACCGTTGGACTCCTTTAACACTTACCTGGTGGGGTCGCCTAGAAACCATAAAAATGATGATTGTTCCGAAAGTGAATTATATTTTAGAAATGTTGCCCTGTCTTCTACCTCGACGTACATATAAAGATATAGAGGGCCTTCTGACTAGATACCTATGGCAAAACAAGACACCTAGGATAGCGAAACATAAGCTGCAAGCAGATAAGGAAAATGGGGGTGTCAGATTCCCTGATTTCCTGAAATACCATCAATCTTTTCTTCTCAAACAAGGCGCTCGTTGGCTGGAAGATCTAGCACCGAGTAGACCTGTGTGGCTAGACATAGAGGAGGACCTTTGCAAACCGATTCCTCTTACTTTTCTCCCTGGTATGACTCTCCCATCAGATTCCCACTATCCACCAATGCTTTTAGACACTTTAGGTGCCTTTAATACTCTTATGCAATCTTTAGACTCTCGACTCTGTCCGTTAGACAGGCTCCCGCTTTGGTACAATACTCGATTTCAAATACAAAATAAACCGATGGCGTGGAGCTCCTGGTACACTAGGGGCATTTGGATTCCTAACCAGTTGTTCCATGATGGTCGCTGGAAAACTTTTAGTGAATTGCAAATTGAATTTGGTCTCCCAGCAAAACACTACTTTCAGTTGGTGCAACTTCAGCATTGTCTTCGGGGTGCTAAGGTGCTCCCGCCATCGGCATCCCCTACACAAGGATTGTCGGAGACTATCCGATCTATCGGGAGTTCACCGGGTGTAGCATCTAATTTTTACAAAACCTTATGTAATGCTATAATTAGAGGTGCCCCTGTAGCGCAGAAAGCATGGGAGCGAGAATTGCATGTAACTCTGACCCCGGAGCAATGGAGCCTTGTCTGGAGTAGAGTGACACGGGTTTCTCGATCCGCCTCACTCACTCAGACACTCTTCTTTCTAGCCCACCGGTGTTTCTACACTCCTGACAGATTAGCCAAGTGGAACACCACTCAGGGCAATAGCTGTTGGACATGCCATGCGGCCATTGGTTCACTACCTCATGTTATGTATGAATGTCCCGCACTACAGTATTACTGGCGTCGGGTCTGGGGTCGTATCCAGTCTATTTTGCACTTTCAAGAGCCCCTTTCTTGGAGGATAGTGGGACTTCGCTCAGCTGCGGGGATCCCCTCTCTTCCAAAAACGGCTTACTTCCTTTTGGACTTTATGCTAGGCATCGCTATTTCCCTAATTACGAAATACTGGAAAAATAGCTCCCATCTGAGCCCCAATGAATGGTGGAATCATGTCTGTCTCTACAGTAAATATGAACAAATACCTCGTATGTTTGCTTCTTCCGTTCAGACTCCTCATCATCTGTCTAAATGGAAGATGCTCAATGACTATGTTCACACTGCTAAATGCTCTCATCTGACTGTTTAAATTTGTATAAATCTCTGTCCCATGATCATTCTGTATCGTAGATATTCTTTTGTTCGTTTTGATGTACAATCACTGTTGTTTGGAAGCGCTCACATGCTGATCTTATCGGCTTAGAGAAGAAGCATGGGGGTGGGGGGTAATGGGGTTTGCTTTTCCTTATTGTATACTTGTTTTGTCTCCTTTGGTGTGTTGTTTCTTTTGTTTGTTGCAAAATGAAAATAAAAGTTTAAAAAAAAAAAAAAAAGACCATCAACTCTGCTTCAGCACGTAACTCATTATGGAGAGAATTCCAAATAGATAGAGCACTCATAGAGAAAATTCTCTTGCGTACTGACTGAAAATGAATCTTTTTAAAGGAAGGAACAACTAATAGAAAAGAACGAAAAGGACAGTAAGGTCTAAGCAAAGTTGATAAACTAACAGAAGCCACATTATGCAAGCATTTAAAAGTAATTATAATCACTGTGTACAAAACACAAATGTTAATGGGAAGTCAATGCAAGGCAAATAACTGATGCATAATATCTTCAGAACGTATGCATCTAGTTAAAAGATGAGCAGCGGCATTTTGAATTGATTGAAAAGGAGAAATAGTAACTTTAATCAATTTTTGTATATAGTTGTGCAGATTTAATTGTGTATGTAACTATACCTCCAGATCTCTCAAGACGTAGCCAAGCACCAAAGAAAAAAAAATCAGTCACAGAATTCAAACTTAAAGGACTTGAGAAATTTGTAGATAAATACAAGATTTCTGTCTTCTTCATGTTCAGTTTCAACCTATTCTGAAACATCCACGACTCAACTGAATGAAGACAGAATTTCACATACTCTAAAAAATCATCTATTGATGCAAAAATAGGGACAAAGAACTGTACATCATCAGCATACACTCAAAATTTAACATCCAAGATATTTCATCCTCAAGACTGGGGTCCTTGACAGAGGTTTCATAACTCGACTGTGGAACTTGGATTAAGCAGAGACAATCTGAACATCCAGAATTTAATCACTGCCAAGATCTCAAAGGTGGTGGAGCCCGGACTGGGCTTTGATTATCCTGTGTCACAGGGCCCTCTTCCAACCAAGTGGAGAGAAAGTAAAAGGACCAAGAGGCCGCAGGGTCTGAAATGCCTTGCCAAAAGGACCAAGTTTGCTGAAGAAATGAAAGGAATTCTGGGGAGGACAATCTGGAAACTGGGAGCTCCCTTTCAGGATTATCCTACCACCAGAGGGGCGTATAATTGCTGTCAGGCTCCTAAGAAAAGAGGAGCAGTCAGCAAAGTGAGAGCTGGAGTCCAAGGCTGGAGGATCATCCTCTGCCTCCTACAGTGAGGATGACAAAGGCAGGGCACTATGTCCCCCTGCTGTGAAAGGGATAACGGGCCTTCCAAGGACAAATCAAAGGCATCCATGTAGGCATCACAAAGGCTGGAATCCAACAACATAACTTTCCATTTTCTGCAGATCAGGCACGTTTCTTAGAAAAAGGCATACGTCCATGCCTTATGCGTCACTAACCATCCAGCTTTGCAGGCTCAGGATGCACTAATAAGGCATGTTGTGCATGCTCTGGCCATGTGGGTACCATCACTGAGCACTATAGTCACATGCAGATTCAAAGCCCACACGACTAACACATAGGGGGCTACTCTGAGACACGTCTCAACGGGACGTCCATACCTACTATTCGTGCCGGCTGCATGCCCCGACTAACTTCCCCACCGGTTGTGCGGGGAAGTTAGTTGGAGGCAGAGAGTGAGCAGGCAGTAGGCAGTCACCGGCCCTGGATGTACAGGGCTGATTCTAATGTCGGCCCCGTATGTCCAGGGCCAGTGAAATGGCCAGGGAAGTTATTTCACCTCCGAGGTAGAACAACTTCCCTGGACATTGCTTTTTTTTGAGATCGAGGTGCAAATGGGGCTGGGGGGGGGCCGGGTTTTCCCTGCAGCCTGATCCTGGCCTTCGGAGGCTGGATCGGGGGTCGGGCTGCGGGGAATTTACTTTTTAGCAGGCGGCTGGCATCGCGGCTTTTAAATGGAGCCGCGGCGCCATGGCAACAGGACGCCATGGTGCTGCGGCTCCATTTAAAAGCCCTGGCTGAGTTAGCCGGGCTGTGGCTGTACGTGCAGGATGGGATCAGAATAGTGATCTCCTTTATACGTCTAGGTCAGCCCGGATGTACAAAGGAGATGCATGTGCGGGACAGAATCGGGCCGTACACACAGCTAATGCGTGCAGAAAGCATAAGGCAGTAACCAGCAGAAAAAAAATGAACCTCCCCAACGGTCACCCCAAATGGCCCAGTACCTGATGGACGCACCACCCTGTGGATGAGGTCAGGTATCTCCGCCCCCAAAAAAGTCAGACAAGATAGAGACTTTATTTTGGCACTCACCCTCAGGGAGCCCAAGGCAGGGAGACCATGCTGGGCTTGGTGCTATGCCCCTGCTGCCAGGGCCTGCAGGCACATACCTCTGAGGTGCCTTCTTCTAGTATTCTGGGGAGAGTCGGAGGGGGGTGGTGGAGGAAGGAGGAGGGAGGATGAGAGGGGGCACTGAGGTTGTGTGAGGCAATGAATCCTTTTCCAAACTTCTGGCTACTCAACTGGCCCTTAACAAGAAGCTGAATTAATTTCCCTCCTCCATATGGCAATACCCAAAAGAGAGGGAATGGCTCTAGTGGAGCCTACAGCGCCAAGCTTCAGTAAGGAAGTTACCTCTAAGAGGTGTTACTCATGAACTAAATCAATTCTTTCCCAAATTTTCACCAGAACTGCATCAACAGAAAAATACTGAGGTGTGCACCTACAGTAGCTGCATCATCTAGTATAGCTGGATGAGGCCTTAAGAAATCTCTGGAATAATGTCTCTGTCTCCACCTCTGCTGGTAAAGGGGCACAACCCACTTGTCTGGACTGGTCTAGCAAGACAAAATGGAAATGATGCTAAGTACTCAAAAAAAATCTTATAAAACAACCCCCATTGACTTGATTTTATTACAGGGCACCTATGTAAGAAGCAACTATTTTAAGCTTATTTTATAAAGGCAACATAGTTACCTAAGTGTGTTTATATAATAGGCTCACAGAACCAGCCCCAATAACGCACAAATACTAATGCACAAATTTACACCTGCCCTGAAAAGGGTGTAAAATACGGGAATACATCACCATCTTGCCTTCACTTCACCGAAACTATGCCCCTGGAATGCCTATGCAGAGTTTGAATAAAAGAAGGCACACACTTTCTGTGCATGTACTTTTTACACACATATGTGATCACACAAGTTTATAAAATACTTTTTTTTGTCTGTAAAATAGGCTTCTCATGTTGAAAAAGCTTTATATAACTACCCCATATGTGTGGTTGAAAGATGAGACCCTCAGGTACCAACAAATCCAATCAGTAATCAAGAACATGTGGCAGAAAGATACTAAAATTGTCCATGATTAGAAATAATTTTCAAGCACACCTTGATATGTTGTTTATATATATAACACTTTACTAATTCCAGAAGGGGATTCTCTTTGGCATAATTACTACTAATCTACTTCTACTAATCATTTGTATAGTGCTACACGGCGTACGCAGCGCTGTATAGAGACATGTAAGAGATGGTCCCTGCTCATCAGAGCTTACAATCTAGTCAAAACAGACAACGCAACATCTGGAGACTAGGATATGTCTAGGTGAAAGGTCAGGAAATACATAGTTGGAGAGCAGGAGACTACACGGATCAAAATCCAAAAGCAGCCTCAATGATGTGAGTTTTTAGCTGGGATTTGAAAAGGGCCAGAGATATAGCCTGATGTACTGACTCAGGTAGTTTGTTCCAGGCATAAGAAGCAGCAATATAGAAAGATTAAAGTCTTGAGTTGGCAGTAGAAGAGAAGGACACAGAGAGAAGCGATCTGCCAGAAGAGCAGAGTTCCTGAGGAGGGGTGTAGGGAGAGATAAGAGAGGAAAGGTAGTTAGGTGCAGCAGAATATATACATTTAAAGGTCAGTAGGAGAAATTTGAACTGGATATGGAAATGGATAGGGAGCAATAAAGCAAATAAGTCCTCACATATAGGTGATGTCACTGATGGAGCCCTGTGTGGGAGTTGGTTCCCAGGTTCTAGAAGCTTTTGGAGCCAGCCCTGCATGCATGGATGCCACTTCCCACCTGCCACTGCCTCGTGACAACCCTTCAGTCTATTTACAAGCCGAAGCAGAAAACAACTCTAAGGGCATTTGAGAAGGTTGTAAGGACTTAACCTGTTACATGTAAGTAACATTATTTTCTCTTTGGACAAGTAGAATAAATTCCTCACGTGTGGGAAACTCTAGCTACAGGCTGTCTCAAAAGAAAAAGGGGATATGGAAACAGTATTGCAAGGACCCAACCTTCACTATGATGATGATACCACAATACTGGCTGAAAGTGAAGATGATTTGAAACATTTGTTTTTCAAGGTCAAGAAATATAATAATGGGCCTACACCTTAATGTAAAGAAGACAAAGATCCTGACAACTGGCAAAATCAATAAGTTCATTATTGATGGAGATGAAACTGAAATAGTAGATAACTTTAACCTGCTTGGATCAAAAATGAGAAGCAATCAAGAAATCTGATAAAGCATTGCTCTTGACAGAATGGCTATGAAGGGCCTAGACAAGATTCTCAAGTACAGAGATGTCTCTCTCTATACAAAGATTCAACTTGTCCAAGCCATGGTATTTTCAATAACATCATATGGATATGAAAGTTAGACAGTGAAAAAGATAGACAGGAAGAAAATTGATGCCTTTGAATTACAGTGCTAGCGTAGAATACTGTGTATACCATGGACTGCCCGAAGGACAAACCAGTCAGTATTAGAGGACATCAAACCTAAGCTTTCTTTAGAAGCTCAGATTATAAGACTTTCACTTTCATACTTTGGACACATCATGCGAAGAGAGAGATCATTAGAGAAAGACATCATGCTTGGCAAGGTTGAAGGTTAGCACAAAAAAGGAAGACCAGCAATGAGATGGATCAGCTATGGTTGCCACTTTAACAACAATGAGCCGTCTGACTGAAGACCAAACACAGTTTAAGACAACTATCCAGAGGGTCGCCATGAGTCAATGGCACTTAACAACAACAACATCGCAAGAAGCAGACGCTTAATCTCTGTGGGCAACAAGCCTCAATATTTGTGGGCAACAAGCCTTTTATACATTTTTCTCTTTTTGATTTTTTTTTAAAGGCAGCCTAAACAAAAAGATTGGTCCTAGGAAGATAGAGTTGGATACTATTTCCTGAACAGATTGTGGAGAATGGAGTTTAACTCTGCATATTGATACATGCTGATGGTAAGCACCACTTGCACTAAGGTGTACGTTTATTATGTTGGTTTTCAAACCAGACTCCAATAAATGTAGAGGTATTCAAGTATTTTGTGTGGGTCAGTTAAAAGGATTTATCAAACCTCTTCCAAGTAAAACCACTTGACCTTCTAGTGGAATCTTTCTAAGTCAGAAGGACTTATGCTAGTCTAAACTTAAAGAAGATAGTTATCCTTTCAACATCCAAGCTGTGAGGACTAAGGACTTGATGCTGGGATGCAATCGTGTCCCATGATCCTGCGAGATTAGGGTTAGTGAACTGTGTAAATAAATGGGCTCCCTGACTGATAGTGCCAGGAGCAGAGGGAATCATGGCTCTTGGAGACAGTATGGTGCAATAAGGTTCATGGTCTCTCTGTCATCCATGAGTTTAGGAAGAGTTTTTGCTATGAGAGGTATTGGAGGATGCACGTACAGAAGACCCTTGTTCCAATGAAGAGGAAGGCATCTGAGGCTAATTTGCCATGTGTTCCTGTCGAGGAGCAGAACTGAGGTGTTTGCTTCTTCTGTGGAGAGGCAAATAGATCTTTTGAGGGGGTGCTCCTCTCCCAAAAGATCTCAAGAGCCACCTCCTTATCCAGGATCCACTTGAGAAGTTGGAGCAAATGACTCAGTTTGTCTGACATGACATTTTCTTCTCCAACCAGATAAGTGACTCTGAGAGTCATCCCATGAAAGAAGACCCAGCTCCATATCCTCACTGTTTCCCAACACAAGAGGTACAAACCTGTTCCTCCCTGCTTGTTAATGTAGTACATGGCTACCTATTTGTTTGGATCATCATAAATGGATTTACCAATCTCTTTGGAGCATTCACAGTTTCTCTCAGTTCCAGAAAATTAATCTGATGTGAACTCTCCTGGGAAAACCATAGACGTTGAGTGTGAAACCCATCCACATGTGCTCCCTAGCTCAGTTTGAATGTACCTGTCCTAACTGTTTTATGGTAGTGAGGGATTTGGAAAGGAATTCCTTCAGTCAGGCTGGGATGAACCATCTATTAAGACAGAGCCCCAGTGCAGAAGTGACAGAAATGACATCTCGGAGCCTATGAGTGGCTTGAGTCCCCATTGTGCTCAAGAGCCAATATTGACAAGGATGTTAAATGCACTGTCAAAGCCATATGGTCAACATTCTCAACATGCCTCTTGCTGATATCTGCTGGCTATTTTTTGTACATTTTCAACAATGATGAACAACCTAATGAGCCTTTCTTGTGGAAGAAAGGCTTTTAAAAGGCTTTCACCTGAGTTGTCTCTAGCAGAGATCCTATGAATTCCAATTGAAGTGACAACCTTAGATTGGATTTGGGGTAGTTTATAATGAATCCCAGTAACCCTAGGTGTACAGACTCCTGAGCTCCTTCTGGAGAGGTGCTCTGGATCAGCCAATCATCAACATAGGGAAACACATGCATGCCGTCTGCATAGATACTCTGCCAGTACCACTAGAGATTTTGTGAAAATGCAAGAAGTTGATGAAAGGCCAAAAGGCATTTACACAGTACTCAGTGGTGTTTCCCTATGATCAACTGCAGATACTTCCTGTGACTAGAATGTATCTGTATGTAGGTATAAGCATCCTTTAAATCCAGAGAACATAGCCAATCTCCTTTTTGAAGGTAGGGCATCAGGGTGCTGAGGGAAACCATTCTGAACTTTTCTCAATCTCGATATTAGTTCAAGATTCCTCAGGTCTAGGATGGGATGTAATCCTTCCATCATCTTTCCTGTAGGAGGGCAGAGAGCTCCTGTCTGAATATTTCCTGATGCAGAGAATTTAAACTCTTGAATTCATGCTTTGATGCCTAAACTGGGAAATCTTTAGGACCCAACTGTTGGAGGTAATTAGAGGCCCATTAGTCTGCAAAGACCCAGAGATAACCCCCACCCCCACCCACACACCTGACCAGAAGGATGTCCGGAACAAATACTGGAGTACTGGCTAAGTTCTACACCATCCAAGGTTTTGGCTGGGGAGCAGACTGGGACATTTGGGTTCTCTGCTGATGAGGGTGAGAGCGAGGGCACTACTTAATTTGGATAGAGCAGAAGGGTGGAGGGTACTTACAACTATCTTTTATCCTCTGCCAGAAAACTACCTAGATGTTGAGGAGGTCAGATCAGAAATGTGCCTGGAAAGGATCTTAAGCGTGCCATTGTGCTGCTTGTTAAGGTGCAGGAGGCTTCAGAACTTATCTCTAAAGTAACGGTTCTCAATCCAGGACACACCCAACCAGTCAGATTTTCAGGATAACCACAATGACGATCCATGAAATAGATTTGCATGCACGGCCACCATTATATGAAAATCTCTCTCATGCATATTCATTGTGGCTATCCTGAATACCTGACTGGTAGGTGTATCCCAAGGACTGGGTTGAGATACCCTGCTTCTAAAGAAATTATCTCCATTGCATGACACATCAGTGAGATTCTCCTGGGCATTGTATTGCAGGTCTGAATCTCAAAGCAATAAGAGTTGCCAGGAGGCATTACTCATAGAAGAGGCTCTCGACACCATATTGATAGTATCATAAGTTGCTTAGAATACATACTTTCTGCACTCCTTCCCTTAGTTCACTAGGGAAGTGAGTTGATTGGCCTTCTCTTAAGGGACAATATTGGCAAACTCTAACATGTTGTGCATGATTTTTCACAGTGCATGCCCATGAAGAGTTGGTAGGGAACTATGTGGGAAGTGAGCATAACGTTCTGAAACTCCTTTCTCTCAAAACAAAGTCAGAGCCTCTCTCCCCAAGGGCACCGAAGAGTGTGACTTGGAGCTCTTGGTCCTTTTTGAGAGTGGATTCAGTGGCCATGGAATGGCATGAAAGCTGGAGCTTTTCAAATTCAGGAGCCTTCTGGACTCAATACATTGAGTCAACCTTCTTGTTCATAGGATTTATAGAGAAGGGAGATTTCCCACATTCTCATCCATACATCTCCCAGGATTCTTTGAATGGGCACTGTCACAGCCTCCTTAGGGGAATCAAGGAATTGGAGGATTTCCAATGCTTCAACCCTGGGTTTCTCCACCATCTCAAATGGGATGGACTTAGCCATCTCCTTAACAAAATCTATGAAGGACAATTCCTCCAGAGGTGATTTCCATCTCTCATGAGGAGGCAACAGATCCAAGGGTAACTCAGGAGACCTCTCCTCTGAGAAATACAAAGTCGTACTCAGATTCCCAAGTGCTCTGAACCAGACTCGGAAAAGCATTTCAAAACCAAGTGACAGAACAAAGGAGCAATTTGAAAGGCCCTCTCTATCAAACCAAGGGCTGTGTGAATCACCCAGGAAATTATTAAGAGATTAACTTAGAAGCACAGGTCAGGGCACTGTGTAGAAAGTTAGCTTTTAAAATTTTACCTTAGAAGCACAAGTATAAATAGGTCAGCCAGAGCTCTGATTCTCAGTTTTGAAGGACTACCAAAAGGGTCTGCTACAGCTGGAAAAAATATCTGCACTTGTATTTATCTTCTGGAATCTACTCTAAATCTTGGGGAAAAAAGGGAATTCTTTGGGTTAAAGCTGATAAATCTGTGTATTTTAGAATTCAATGTTTTTTGCTGAGTCAGTCAGGTCTTAGTACCACCAGAGAGCTTTTCATTTAAATCAAATCAGACTATAGCTTAGCAGAGAAAGTAAAATAGAGTAAATAGTCACTGAAATAAATTTGTTTCTAGAGAACTTTTTATTTAAATCAAATCAGAGTACAGCTTAGCATACAAGTAGAATAAATAGTCTCTGAGTAGAAATAAATAAATGTGTTTCTAGTGACCTTTAAAAAGAGGTCTTCCAGGTAGGAGGCAAATGATCTGTGAAGTTGTCTTAAATAGGTATTAAAGCCAAGTGACTGATCAAAGGAGCTATTTGAAAGGCCCCCTTTAACAAACCAAGGACTGTATGAATCACCCAGGAAATTGGTAAGGCTTTACCTTAGAAGCACAAGTCAGGGCACTATGTAGCAAGCCAGCTTTTATTGTCTTCTTTCCCTCCCACCCACCCCAGGGATAATCTTAGCTTTATAGGTTCTTAAACGTATTAAAGGAAAGGAGGTGTCCCTATTCCCTTTCAGGTGTGGCTGGTTATCCTCATCAGTAATATATTAATTAAGGACCTGAGATTAATTAATCTTGAGATGAACAAAGTCCATTAAATGTATTAGGTATAGTTGTATTAGTATTAGTATCCCTAGCAAACTTAAGTAAGTAAACAACTTAAATACCTAAACAAAACCTTAAAACTAAGATGCAGACAGCAGTCCAGAAGCAAGATGGGGCTTTCCAGTCTTTTGCATTGAGTGTCACATGTATTATTTTCTCACAGTTGGTGAGGGTCTTATGTGTGCACTAGATGCAAGGAGCTCTTTGCTCTCAGGGAACGAGTCCCGATCTCTAGAAGCTAGAGTAGCAGACTTGGAGGGCATAAGGAAGACAGAGAGGTATATAGATGAGACCTTCAGGGACGTAGTACTGAAGTCCCATCTCCAGTCTGGCAGCCTCCTTGTTGCCAAAGAGGAGAGAGGTTACATAACAGGAGATTATCACCCTGGTGTGGCAGGAAGTGATCCTGTAGCTAGCACCTATCTTCCAGGTGATGTAAAATCCTCTCACGCCAATGAGGTTTCTCCAGGGCCATGTGCCCATGAAAGAAGGGTTAGGACAGCCATTACAGTTGGTGATAGACCACTGGGTGGCTGGTGGACATGAAGATAGCCTGGTGACATGCCTGCCTTGTGCGAAGGTAGTGGACCTCATGTGCCACCTAGACAAGATTTTAGATAGCACTGGGGGGAGTCTGATGTCTTGGTAAATGTTGGTACCAATGACATAGGAAAGTGTGGCAGGGAGGTTCGGGAGGCCAAATTTAGGCTTTTAGATAGGAAGCTGAAATCCAGAACTTCCAAGGTAGCATTCTCTAAAATGCTTCCTGTTCCATGCACAGGACCCAAAATGCAGGCAGAGCTCCAGATTCTAAATGTGTGGATGAGACAATAGTGCAAGGAAGAGGGCTTTGGATTTGTTAGGAACTGGGCAACATTCTGGGGAAAGAAGGGACTTTTCCGAAGGGATGGGCTCCACCTTAACCAGTTGGAATCAGGCTGCTGGCATTAACCTTTAGAAAGGAGATAGAACAGCTTTTAAACTAGATAATATTGGAAATATGACAGTCACCCAAGAGGACTGAAGGATACTAGAAAAAGATTGAAATTAGGGCATATCAACACAGGCAAAATGCTCTTAAGTACAGAGCAGATAGAGCTCAAAGATTTCAAATTACTCATGTCTATCAATAACCAGATTAATATTAATAAAATACAACCTCTAAAATGTTTGTATGCAAATGCTAGAAGTCTAAAAAATTGGATGGGAGAGTTAGAATATATAGCACCAAATGAGAGGCTAGATATGATTGGTATCTCAGAGACCTGATGGAAGGTGGAGAATGGGACACTGTGATACCTGTGATACTCAGCCGCGCAACTGGCATGACCTCCTCGGGTTTTGACCTACCCTTACCCTGCCCCCTCCCCCCCCCCACTCCCTCCTCCAATAAGTCCACATTTCACCAAGGGTTTTCTTTCAACAAAACTATTTCTATTTATTTATTAACAATGGTTATTAACAGCACAAAAACTGTTGGCCACAGCATGCACGTGACAATCAACAAAACACTGTACACAATTCCTTTCCGGCACCACCTGCCTTTTTGCCCCCTTGAGAGACACAGCCAATATCCCACAGTCCTTGTAAGTGGCAGGAGGAAAATTGCCGTGAAAGCTTTTCCTCAGTCCTTAGTCTTCTCCATATCCTTCAGTCGAAAAGCTGTTACGCCTGCCGTTCAAGCAGACTTGGCAACCTTTTCTTGCTTTTACCCCCTTTTGCCCGCCGTCAAAGCGAGGCAGGGGGCCCTCTGCGTGGTGTTCTTGTCGCCTTATCAATCTCTCCGGGGGCAGGTCCATGTTTCTCTCCTGCAACTCTCCCCCTTTACTTAAAGCCTAGGCTGTGTTCTCTCTCACTGGGTGCGTTTTTCCTGCCAACCCCGACAACAGCGAATCCTCGCTTGTTGACGGGGCCCCACTTATCAACACGCCGCTGTGGCCAACACCTGCTTCTGCCATAATTGTTTGACTGCGTCTTGTATGGCTCACAGAAAAATGTCCATTCCTATGTCTGACAAGTGCACTCCATCTGCGCGATACAATCCTGGGCATCTCTCTTCTATGAGGTCATGCTTGATGCTGTCACCCCCTATTGCCCCCATGAAGCGGGCCATCCATTTGTTCACTTTATGTCTCGTCCTCTCCAATGCCCTGTGCGAATTCTCGCCCCTCCACACACGCCACGGTATGATGTGAGAACATGCCAGGAGTGTCCCGGGAAAGGTGTTTGCCAGTGTCAGCATGTCGCTTTGCATCTTTTTGGTGAGCTCGACGCTGCGTGTGGATGCAAGGTCGTTGCCCCCCAGGTGGATCACAATCATCACTGGGTTCCTGGTCGATCTCTTCTGTTGTAGCAGGAACAGCACTAGCTGGTCCCACACCATACCCCGTCGCCCCAGCCACACCACAGAAACCTCAGCGCTTGGCAATCCCAAATTCAGTCCCTGTGGTCTGCACCGAGTCTGCCTTTGCACCCAGTGAACAAATGAATGGCCGCATATCCATGCTTCACGAGGCCAGAGGCGGCGACTTACTCCTGTATTGGATCACAATCAGAAAGAAATGGTTACAGCAGAATTATCCCACAATGGTCATAACACTGATTTTATACAAACATTGCTTCCACATGGCCAGTAACGCCTTCCCCCAGCTCTCTACATGTTACAGTTTTTTTCTTTTTTTTTTTTATAAACCCTTCACTCCTCATTCCGCTGGATGTATATACAATTTGTATCTATCCGAGCGCCATCGTCCTATATTCATGATCTGTTCTCTTGACATCCCAATGCTGGCTGCCGTTGAAGCAGCTCCAAAGCGAAAGGAGTGCGAGCCGTATAAGCTTGCATCCCGTCCTGCCCGTTCTATTACCAGCTTGAGTACTCTGATAAATTGGAAGCGAGATAGGGGGGCACCGTTTGCGTGCACGAACCATTGATTTCTTGCGTGTGCTCGTAACTGTTGGTAGGCCAAAGCATTTCTCAGTGGGCATGAGGGGTCATTGTGCAGCGCCGCCAACACCACCTGTGCCCCTTTTCCCGCCGTGTCAGTTTTGGATCTGCACAAGTGTAGAACTATGGCCCCTGTGAGTATGCTCACATCTCGTTTTTCTATACCTCCATAGGCTGTCCCGTGCTTTGAGGATGAGGAAGCCACTAGCTCCCCTACCCGAAATGCTCTGTAAAAGGCCCAGGAAAAGGCACATCTAAACAGCCTTGTCTCGTACTCATTGTAACACACTTGGCTAGTCGTAACCATCATTTGTTGGAGCATCTGATGAGCGATCGGGCGGCATTGGTCTAATTTCCGGGGCTGCCCCAAGGACCAGCCTCTCATTACCTTCTTAATGATAAACTCCGCCTTAGGACTTCTCTTACCCATAGCCTTTGCGAAAAATGATACCGCTGCTAAACGGGCTTGCACTGCTGCTTTTGTGTAGCCATTGCTTCTGCAATGCAAAATCCATCTCAAGATCGTTGCTACTTTAAATCTGTCTTCTTGTTGTATTATGGCTTCTCTGCAAAAGGTTTGGTACTGTTCCCATGCTGCTACGTATTTACGCCTGGTATGCTCTGCTAAGGAGCCTAACAGGAGCTCCCATACCTCGGTGGACCATACTCCCAGACCTGATCGGGCACAGCTGTCTTGACCACGTCTGCCTCGGGAGCCAGTTGGTGAAAGAGCCTGATCTTACAACGAGAAAGAGCATCGGCAATGTTATTATTTTCGCCTGCAATGTGCTCTGCTCTAAGGGTTTTGTTATGTACCAGGCATAGTAACACGATTTTTCTTAATAGTGCCACTACCCTTGGCGTCTTAGCTCTCATACTGTTCACTGCCCACACCACCGCTAGGTTATCGATATGGAAAGTGATAGCTCTGTTGGCGAGCCCTGGTGCCCAGATACATAAGGCTACCATTAGCGGGAAAAGTTCCAAGAACGTGATGTCCTTGGTGGTCCCTTCCACTTGCCATTCCATGGGCCTTGTCTCTGAGCACCACGCCCCTTTATAGTAGATGCCAAAACCAATCCCCCCCGACGCATCGGTGAAGAATTCGAGTTCCACATTAGATACCGGGAGTGCTTGTCAGAAGGTAAGGCCATTGAAGGTGCGAAGGAATTGCAGCCAGACCTGAAGGTCTTCCCGTATTTCTTTGGTGACTCTTATGCGATGGTGTCTTTTTGTGATACCTCTCGTTGCCAATGCCATACGGCGGCAGAACACCCTCCCCATTGGTATCACCCTGCATGCGAAGCATAGCAGGCCCAGAATTGACTGAAATTGTTGCAGAGTCGCTTTTCGCTGACTGTGAAGTAGTTGAATATCTTTCCTCAACTTCAGCACCTTATCTGCTGGCAAACGTGACCTGTGTGCCCGCACATCTAACTGTATGCCTAGGAAAGTGATGATTCCTTTCGGGCCATCTGTCTTTTCTTTTGCTAACGGGATTCCAAACGACTGTGCCATCTGCTCAAAGATATCTAATATCCTTTTGCAGTCATCATGGTCTTTTCCTATAAAAAGGAAATCGTCCAGATAGTGCACAACCATGTTGGGGCCCGCCAGGTCTTCAACTACCCAGTGTAGGAATGAACTAAATTGTTTGAAATATGCGCATGATACCGCACATCCCATGGGCAAACATTTATCATAGAAGAATTCCCCATTGAACGAGAAACCCAATAATGGGAAAGACTCGGTGTACCGGCAGTAGCCGGAACGCGGACTCTATGTCCGCCTTCGCCAGCTGTGCTCGCTGCCCCTTACTTCGTATGAGCATAATTGCCTGATCAATGGTTGCATATTTAATGGAGCATAACGCCGGATCAATATAGTCGTTAACTGACTTCCCCTCCGGGTATGATAGGTTATGAATTAACCTGAATTGTCCCGGCTCCTTTTTTGGTATGACCCCCAATGGGGAGATTATGAGGTCCTTGAATGGGGGTGACTGGAAAGGACCCGCTACTCTCCCCAAACCTATTTCTTTTGCTATCTTGCTGTGCGCGATCGCGTTGTGTTTTTGGACAGATGGTGGGTTATTGATAAAGTGCGTTTGTGATTCTTTATTTATTTATTTATTATTTATTTACAGTCTCTTATATACCACACTATTCAACATCAGCGCGGTTTACATGGAACAAAATGCTCAGTACAGTTAACACGTGTGAGTTTACAGGTAACAGGGCACAAAAAAACTTGGATAACAGGGGTAAACTATTTACAAAACTTACAACATGGAATCATAAGCACAGAGGTTTCATAGAAAACACAGACCCACTATGGGTTTGAGTATCAAACTTGGTGTGTTGTTGAGATACCATAAATTTGTCTGGAAATGGTATCAGTGGGTGTCTTTGAGCTCTAGGGGATGCCGTTGGGCTCTATAAGGTACTTGTTGAAGAGGTGGCATTTGAGGGCTTTCCTAAACTGTTTTAGGCTCTTAATAGCCCAGATATCAGGGGGTAGTGCATTCCAGCATCTTGGGGCACTGAGACTGAAGGCTCTGTTGGCTGTCGATTTAGTGCAAACAGTAAGTGCCTTCGGGACATTTAGGGAGTTTATAGCCGTGGATCTTCTTGCTCTGTTTGGGGATGTGAACTGGATGAGGGAGGTTAAGGATGCAGATGAGAGATTATTAACAGCTTTAAAAGTGATTATCAAGGTCTTGAAGACTATTCTAGCCTGAATGGGTAGCCAATGCAACTGTATCAGCAGAGGCGTCACGTGGTCGCTCCTGGAGGCTCCGTGGAGGACTCTTGCTGCTGCATTCATGGCTAGCTGCAGCGGGTTCAATGTAGATTGGGGAAGACCTTGTAATATGGCGTTGGCATAGTCAAAATGAGGTATAACCAACGCCTGGAAAATTGTCCGGAAATCAGTTGGTTCAAGCATGGAACGTAGATGCCTAAGTGAGCGGATCTTGGAGTAAACTGATCTGACTATGTTTCCTATGTGGGACTTCATATCCAGGCGTTGATCTAAGGTGACTCCCAGGTATCGTATTGAGGATTTAGATTGCAGCTCTGCTTCTTTTACTTTAAGATATTGTGGTGGGGTAAAGTTGGGATTCCTCGTAATGAAGAGTACTTCCGTTTTCTTATGTTGTATTCTGAGGTTTTGAGAAAGAAGCCAGTCAGATATTGCATTGAAGCACCTCGTCAGTGGGGAGAGGTCCAGATGCTCAGTAGAGAAGGGTATGTAAAGCAGGACATCGTCTGCATATAACATGCAATCAACATTGGATGACCGGATGATATTACAAATTGGCTGCATGTAAATATTGAACAGGAGCGCAGAAAGGGAGGATCCTTGTGGGACTCCTTGGCTTTGGTGGAAAGGTTCAGAATTTATCCCTCCAGAACGAACATGCTGCCATCTTTCGGACAGGTAGGATCTGCACCATTCGAGCGCTCTTCCATTAATGCCTTTGTCAATCAGTCATCCTAGTAGAAGCTCATGATTTACTGAATCAAAAGCTGCAGCGATGTCCAGAAATATGAGAGCAAATCCTTTACGGATGTCATCAATGCCGGTGATTATCTTGCAGAAGAGAGTGGTAAGGAGGGTTTCCACACCATGGAATTCCCTAAAACCATGTTGGCAGGGGTCTAACGGTGCAGCGGAGTCGATGTGATCTTGCAATTGCCGTTGAGCCTCCTTTTCAATGATCTTCACGAGAAGTGGAATGCTGGATATGGATCTGTAGGATTCCTCCTGTTGGGGATCGAGCTTGCAGTTTTTTAGCAGAGGTCTAATAGAGGTGTGTTTAAGGGCTGAAGGGAAAGAGCCGGTTGAGAAGGAGAGGTTCATTATTTTGGACAGTACTGGGCTGAAGTGACTGCGAAGCTCCTTGATCCAGAAGGCTGGGCATGGATCGGTCTGGGCAGTAGTGGTATTAAGGGCTGCAATAGTGTCTTCAATTCCTCTCTTGGTGGGGGTAGAAAACATGGTTAGGGTTGTTTGGCAGTCTTGCTCTGTGGTGGAGGTTGTAGTAAAGGTTTTGTTGGTCTGGCATATCTTGGATTGGATGTAGGTTGCAAACTCTTGTGGGTTTAACTCAAATGGAGGTCCAGAGGATGGTTCCTTCGATAAAGTCTTGACCAGGTCGAAAAGGTCATGTGGTTTATTAAGCGATCTCTTTAAGGTGTCAGAGTAGTACTGCTTCATCGTGTCGGTGATTGCGTTGCGATGCACAGCCAGATGACAGTTGTATGTTGTCTGGTCATTTAAAGAATGAGATCGGCGCCAGCATTTCTCTAGTTTCCGTAATTGGTTAAGCGATGCTTTGAGATCAGCTGAGTACCATGGGGCACTCACTCTTTTACCTGGAGGCCTGTTGGTTGGCGTACTTAGGGCAATTGAGCTGAGGCAATTGTTCCAGTGAGAAATTAGGTCATCAGGGTTCTGGGTGGTTTCAGAGATGAGTTGTTGCGTTTCCGCAAGGATAAGATCTCTGTTGAAAGGCTTGAAACATCGAGAGGGCGGTCTTGCAGTGTTGCTTTGTATTTTGTTGATTTTTGTGTATGCTTTGTAAGAAGGAATCTGGTTGATGATCAGTTTGTGATCTGACCAAGGAACAGAAGTTATGGAGGCTATGGGATCCTGGGCTTGGTTAAGAGAGGTTTGCGGGGCGAATACTAGGTCCAGGATATTTCCCTTAATATGAGTAGGATCATTAACTAATTGCTTGAAGCCAAGATTTTCGAGGGCATCGAGGAAGGCTGATGCTTGATTATCTTGTAGTGTAGGCAGGTTAAAGTCGCCTAGGATCCAATTTGGGATGCCTGGGTTATGAGTGTTGGATGCCAGATCAATGATAGCGGCGAGATCATCTGGGGAAGCTGAAGGTGCTCTGTAAAGCAGGTTGATTAAGCAGCGTTTGTTGGAGATGGTGACAGTCTCCAGGTGATTTGTACTGGTGGAGTCTACTGTTCGAAAATGGAGGTCTGTCCTGGTGAGGATGAGCACGCCACCTTCTCTTTTGTCTTGTCTATGACTTGAATGTACAGTGAAATTCTGGGGGAGGAGCTGGTTGAGTATTACGTTGTCTTCGGTGGATAACCATGTCTCAGTGACAATGAGTATATCAAGGCCGTGGCTGGCAATGATGTCGGTGATGGCTGGCCACTTCTTCCGGATAGAGCGGGCATTGATGAGGGCACATTTTAGGCTATGAGGGTAGGGGTTTTCAATTTGTTTGGATTTCATATTGTGTTGAAGTGCAATGTGTAACAGATGGGGGTGGTGTGAGCGGGTGTCCCAAGTTATGTTGTTGTGGGATGCACTAGTCCACCTTCTCCCATGGCTCAGTAATATAGGAATCTGGTTGGATGCTGGGGTTAAGGCGAGAGAGTTGGAGAACCAACTTGAAAGGATGATATAACATCCTATTATGGTGGTAATGGGGGAACCAATCTTGGCAGAGCACTATGTAATTGGGAACGGGTCAATCAGGTTAGACTACCGGGACGTTATTAACAAACTCTTGATACTTAGTGCAGTATGCTGGGTCACACAGGCAATATGATCACAGGCAATGGTTAAAGTTAGATAACTAGTAACAGTACACTGATGACTGGAACTGGTGAGGCTACTGACAACAGTAAAGTAGATTGTTAGCAATAGTAGATTATTGGTAGCAGTACAGTGGTGACTGGAACTGATAAGGCTACTGACAACAGTATAGAGGTTGATTGGCAATGGAAGATCACTGGCAACAGTACAGTGGTTACTGGCAACGGAACAGTGGCGACTGGTACTATTAAAGGTTACTGACAACAGTATGGTAGATAAATAAATAACATAGTCATGATATGCAGTGGCTATATTAGCGAGGCTATACTTGCAGTAGGCAGCATGGGAGAGGAATGTCTGAGGCTAGAGGTTAATGCAGTTCCTGTCGCGTGGTGTCTGTATTGCTGGCCATGAGCTGTGCAAGGAAGTACAGTGCTGTAGGCTGTGCCGTCAGTAAGCGAGCTTAGCCTCGTGGGAGCTCAAACTGCTGGACAGTCGTGCGTTGGTTCTGCATGTAGTGGCCGTTGAGGTATATGGGCCAGCTGCCTAAGGGCCACGCCAAAGGGCCCTCTTGAGAGGCCCTCAGGCGCGGGCCCGCAAGGCACGGGCGCGCCCGACGGCGCTTTCTTTAAATTTTGATCGTTGGCTGCCCTGATTGGGCAGCTGCAGCTGGAGGCGGACCCTGTATCCCCGGCAGCTCGATCCCGGCCGGGAGAGCTGTGGCTGAGCCGGGGTGCAGGAGGGCAGAGGACTTCATGCCCGACGGCGCTTTCTTTAAATTTTGATCGTTGGCTGCCCCGATTGGGCAGCTGCAGCTGGAGGTTGGCCCTGTATCCCCGGCGGCTCGATCCCGGCCGGGAGAGCTGTGGCTGAGCCGGGGTGCAGGAGGGCAGAGGACTTTGCGCCCGACGGTGCTTTCTTTAAATTTTGATCGTTGGCTGCCCCGATTAGGCAGCTGCAGCTGGAGGCGGGCTCTGTATCCCCGGTGGCTCGATCCCGGCCGGGAGAGCTGTGGCTGAGCCGGGGTGCAGGAGGGCAGAGGACTTCACGCCCGACGGCGCTTTCTTTAAATTTTGATCATTGGCTGCCCCGATTGGGCAGCTGCAGCTGGAGGCGGGCCCTGTATCCCCGGCGGCTTGATCCCGGCCGGGAGAGCTGTGGCTGAGCTGGGGTGCAGGAGGGCAGAGGACTTCGCGCCCGACGGTGCTTTCTTTAAATTTTGATCGTTGGCTGCCCCGATTGGGCAGCTGCAGCTGGAGGCGGGCCCTGTATCCCCGGTGGCTCGATCCCAGCCGGGAGAGCTATTATTATTAGGGATGGGATGCGGAAACCCTGCGAGAAGCCATTTTCAATACTGCTAGCTATATCCCGTTTAGGGTAGGCTCTCAGCCATGGACGCATATTCTCAAGCCTGATGGGTGTTGGGGCCAACTCCCTCGGTTGAGCGTTGCTGTAATGCTCTGAATGGCTTGGCCTCCCGTGATGCCCTGCAGGTGAAAGCGGGGTGTCCACTCCCACATACTGAACAGGAATGCTTGAATTTACAAGGCTGCCAAGTACAACTCCCTGTGTTGTACTGTCGGCATGCCCGTCTCCCTGCCGACTGATTGGCTTGCCGCCATTGCGTGTTCTGAAACGGTTGTTGCCATTGCGTGCCCGGCAGAGGCTACTGCAGCCCGTCCTGACACCATGGCCTATTGGGCGCCATTTCTTCTATCCACATGTCCAGAATTCTGTGATGCCATGCTAGGGTGGGATCTTCTGCTATGCTTCTCCTGAACTTCACATCATAGTTCAGCCAGGCCCGCCCCCCGCATTGTCTATGTGCTCTGGTAATCGTGTCCAGGTACCTGGTCAGATATGGCCCCGATTCGGGTTCCTTCTCCATCACCACGCTCATAAAGATGTGGAAGGCTGTCACCCAATTGTTAATGGATTTGGGAATTTTAGGTTTTCTGTCCCTCTCACTTCTTTTATCCTTATCTTTTCCACTGTTGGATTCTTCATCCTGATCTCTAAGTAGGAGAGAGAACAGGTCAATATATTCTCGCCTCCAAATCCGCTTTTTTATCTTTTTGGGTACTGAAACAGCCAGGGAGCTCACCCCGTAGCGTGGATCGCGACTGGTATCGCGCCAATCTAGCTTCATTCTTTGGGCCGCCCCAGATGGCGTGCTCCCGCGGTCCTCACCCCTCTGATTCTGCCCAGACCATGCCTGCCGTAGAGGATTTGATTGTTTTGGGCTTTTCTTTCTTTTAACTTTCTTCAATGCATATTTTATCACATCTGCCAATGCTATGTCACCATCATTGTCAGAAGAGGAATCGTCAGATGATGAGGTTAACAACTCTGGCGCCCCCTTTTCCCACCCAGACTTACCATTTGTCGTGCTAGGTGTTACTGCGCTCGTACTCGCTATCGGCTGTTCTTCGCTCCTGAAGCCTGACATTCCCAGTCGTTGTCTGACTGTGGTCAGGCCGTGCTGTGTAACCTGCTCCCGTACCATCTGGAGCAGGTCGTCTATCTCCTGCCTCTGTGTCGTGGCTGCACTTTCCTGCTGCGCCTTCTTCCTATTGCTGCGCCTAGGCTTTACTGCTGCTACACTGCTAGCTGCATCGTGGCTGGTCTCATGTGCTCTCCTTCTGCTTGAATCAGCAGCTGGCAGAGCCCTTGCTGCTGGTGCTGCCTTCTGTGTAGCCCTGCCACCTGGCTGCTGGGCGCCTCATGTCCTGGAAGCCTTCCCTGTCTCCTTTCTCGGCATCTTTAACCTAGAATAAAATTACTAAGCGGAGGTAATGGAAAATCTAAGTTACGAGTTGTCCCGTATGTCTGCCATCAATCCCATGACACCTTGTTGCGCAATATCCATATATGTATCTCAATCCAAAGACATCCGTATACATCTAAATATCTATATAGATCTATACATATCTATACATATATTTCCCCCATACAACAGTGCACATATATTCCCAGTTGCATAACCTTTTCCATCCGCAATCGAAATTAATACAGTCTCCATTTCTTTATTTACCTGGTTTTCTTCACCATAAAGCAAAACCCACTCATCCTACTGATCTGCTCTACAGGTTTCGTCCATTAGGTGGCAGCATTACCCCACAGTAACCTACTTCACATTATTTTTACAGCACTAGACCCGCTCTTAAGCATCATCATGCACCCCCTTTTTTTTTCTTTTTTTTTTTAAATAAGAGACCTCCAAGCTGAGCTTCCTCAGAGGACTCCGTTTATTCCCCTTTTTTTTTTTTTTTTTGCTCCTTATCCAGCCTGATTGCATGTGCCTGCTGTGCTTTTTAGTCGCGCACATGGCCCACACTCTTCAGCCCCTCTCTGCCTGCGGTGCATTCCATTCTGGCTCCCCACATGTTTTGTTTGCCTCCCGCATGGCCACCGATGCTACCCCCCATGAGGACGCAACAGGTAGGGCCTTCAGTTGTCTCCTTATTTGTCTATGCTATCGGTAGCTGCATCCCCCCCCCCCCCCGCGCACTGAGGCTGCTTCGCTCTCGATAGGGCGCCATTACTGAAAGCACCGCTACGCTCGCTCCGGGCGACCCGAGCTATGCTATCCACGGTTCCTACTAAATTGTGTACTTGCCGCTTAGCTGCGCCCCTTCCGATGCACTCGTGCCCGGCCCGGAGAGTCCTGGAGAGTCCTGGAGTCCGTCCTCCTCTAGGAAGGGGGGGGGGGAGCGGCAAAAGAGGCCAAGCCAGCGCCGTACGTGCTTTTTATTCGTGGCTCACTGCCCGCCCTCGCCGTCCCCCCGCCCCCCCACCAACCCTCGGCTCGCCAATGCGCATCTGTGCCCGGCCGCGGTAATTCGCAGCCGGGTCTTTTCCGAAGGGATGGGCTCCACCTTAACCAGTTGGAATCAGGCTGCTGGCATTTACCTTTAGAAAGGAGATAGAACAGCTTTTAAACTAGATAATCTTGGAAATATGACAGTCACCCAAGAGCACATTGTTTGGAAACATGTATCCTTGAAGGATACTAGAAAAAGATTGAAATTAGGGCATATCAACACAGGCAAAATGCTCTTAAGTACAGAGCAGATAGAGCTCAAAGATTTCAAATTACTCATGTCTACCAATAACCAGATTAATATTAATAAAATACAAACTCTAAAATGTTTGTATGCAAATGCTAGAAGTCTAAAAAATAGGATGGGAGAGTTAGAATATATAGCACCAAATGAGAGGCTAGATATGATTGGTATCTCAGAGACCTGATGGAAGGAGGACAATGGGACACCGTGATACCTGGGTACAAATTATACCACAATGATAGAGTAGATCAAATTGGTGAAGGGGATGCACTCTATTTTAGAGAGAGCATTGAGTCACACAGGATTAAAGTTTTCCAGGAAACAATATACACTGTAGAATCTCCATGGATCGAAATTTCAATTTAAAAAGGGGAAAGTGATAACAGTAGTGATGTACTACCAACCACCTGGCCAGAATGAACAAATGGATGATGAAATGCTCAAAGAAATCAGGAAAGCTAACAAAACTTCAAACACAGTAATAATAATGGTTGATTTCAGTTACCCCAGTATCGACTAGGTTTGTGTCATGGCAGAACATGCTAGGAAGATAAAGTGTCTAGATAAAATAAATGATTGCTTCTTGGAGTTGCTGGTTCATGAACCAAAAAGAGGGGAAGCCATTTTGGACCTAGTCCTTAGTGGAGCACAAGATCTGGTGCAAGAGAAAGGGTATCGGGGCCGCTTGCCAATAGTGATCATAGCATGATCGCATTTGATTTAATAAATGGAGGAAGGACAGCAAGGAAATCCACAGTACTACCTTTTAACTTTCAAAAGGGAGACTATGATAAAATGAAGAATATAAAGAAAAAACTAAAAGATTAAAGATTTACATCAAACATGGGTGTTGTTTAAAAATACTACCTTGGAAGCCCAGACCAGCTGTATTCCACATTTTAAGCAAAGTGGATGGACGTCCAAAAAACTGCCAGAATGGTTTAAAGTGAGGTCAGAAAGGGTGCTGTAGCCAAAAAAGCATCTTTCAGAAAATGGAATAAAGGAGCCAAATGATGAAAACTGGAAACAACATAAATATGGCAAGTTAAATGGAAGACTTTGATAAGGCAGGCAAAAATTTGAAAAAAATCCTGCCGTAGAAGCAAAAATGCATAATAAAACCTTTTTCAATTACATTCGTAGCAAAAATCCTGTGAGTCAGTTGGACCATTAGATGAAAGAGGGGTTAAATGGGCACCCAGAGGGGACAAGGCCAGAGTGGAGACTGAATGAATTCTTTGCTTCGGTCTTTACTGAAGAAGGTGTAAGGAAATTACCCATGACTGAAATGGTATTTAAAGGTGATGCATCAGAAGAATTGAAAGAAATATCGATAAACAGGGAAGATTTATTACAACTATTTGATAAACTAAAAAGTAGAGGATCACCTGCACCGGGTATACATCTAAGGTTGTTTAAAAAATTGAAATATAAGATTGAAGATCTACTATTCATAATCTGTGAGTCTGACATCAGTACCGAGCAGAATGGTAGAAATCATTATAATGAACAAAATTACTGAACATGTAGAAAGTCATGATTTAATGGGAGAAAGCCAACATGGCTTTAGCCAAGGAAGGTCTTGTCTTACTTATCTGTTATATTTTTTTGAAGGTGTGAATAAACAGTTAGACAAAGGTGATTTGGTCAATATAATGTATCTGGATTTTCAGAAAGCCTTTGACAAGGTCTTTCATGGGAGATTCTTAGTGAAATTAAAAAGTCATTGGATAGAAGGCAATGTACTATTGTGGATCATGAACTGGTTAAAAGATAGAAAGCAAAGGGTAGGGCTAAATGGCCAATTTCCCAATGGAGAAAGGTGACTAGTGAATTCCAGGGATCTGTACTGGGTCTGCTGCTTTTTAACATATTCGTAAATGACCTGAAAATGGAAATAACAATTGAGGTAATCAAATTTGCAAATGACACAAAATTATTCAAAGTTGTTAAAACCCAAGAGGATTGTGAAAAACTGCAAGAGGATCTTAATAAATTGGAAGTCTGGCAGATGAAATTTAATGTGGACAAGCGCAAAGTTATGTACCTAGGAAAGAACAACCCAAACTATGGTTACACAATACAAGGTTCCACATTAGGAACCACCACCCAGGATAAAGATTTAGGCATTATCATGGATAACACATTGAAACCCTCCGCCCAGTGTGCAGCAGTGGCAAATAGAATGCTAGAAATTATAAGGAAAGGAATGGAGAATAAAACAAAGGATATTATAATGCCTCTCTATCATCCCATGGTGCAACTGCACCTTGAATATTACGTGGAATTCTGGTCATCGTATCTTAAAAAGGATATATTGGAATTAGAAAATGTACAGCCACCAAATGGTAAAGGGTATGGAAGAATACCCCTATGAGGAGAGGCTTAAAAGGTTAGGGCTCTTCAACCTGGCAAAGAAATGGCTGAGGGGAGATATGATAGAGGTCTACAAATTAATGAATGGAGTGAAATGAGTAAATGTAGATCAATTGTTTATGCCATCAAAAAGTAGAAAGACTAGTGGACATGCAATGAAGCTTGTGATAAGGAAGCTTATCATAGCTCAGGTAGGAGCTATAGAAAAGATGATGTGACTCTGAACAAGCAACCTGTCAGTTCTGGTAGAAGTGAGAAAACAGAGTTTTCACATAAAAGACTACCAGTCCCAGAATGCACCAGCTTTCCAGCAGCCATGAGAGGGGCTGAAGTGAGGAAATGTGTGTGCAATCAAGAGAGCTATGAGGTAATCCCTAAGCACTCATCTCAAAGGGCAGGGCCTGATTCAAGACAGCTGCACTGTGTTAGGGAGCAGCACACATTAGGAAAGAATAAGAATAGAGATTATTCTTCAGATAACGGTTACTACAAGCTCCAGCCCAGCTTCAGGGAGAGCTTCAGCTACAGAGGGAGGAAGAGATACAGAGGGGAGAGCTTCAGCAACGGCTACAAGCACCAGTATCACCTGGAGAAACGGAAGCCAAGCCAAGCAGATAGAGAGAGAAGGAAACTCTCTGGAAGGAAGAGAAGAAAGGCCATTGGAAGGTCTGGGAGATTCCAAGGCAGTACTCATACTGGGAGGTATTCCAAAAGCCAGCAGAGTCAATTGGACTGGATTCAGCCAGAGGAATGGAGTGGCAGAGATAGGAAGCACCAGTGGCTACCTGGAAGAGAGAAGACTGCATGTGGAAGGGACTTTCAGACCAAGGCCAGAAGGTATGTGAGAGAAGATCCAGTGTCCAGGGATCAAGATTGGAAGGCTGGACATCAGAATTGGATTACATATTGGCCAGGCTATACAGAGAGGAATAATGATAGCAGGAGAGGCTCAGGTATGAACACTGATCCAGACCCTATCTATAATAGAGAATGGCAGCAAGGGAATAAGCATTCTCATGATAGTGCCTTAATGAAAGACTCGTCTGTGCCAATGTATGATAGTGACCATATGCTGATTGATACAGCAGATGAAAATACAGTTTATATGGACTGTTCTCTATCTAAATGCTATTGCTAAGCCTTCTGTGAGCAAACACATCAGCCATCACAAAGAAACCTAACTTTGTTCTTTATTTCCACTGCAAACAGCTCTTAAAGCAGGATTTGGGTTCACACAGTAGCAGCCAGCCAGCTAAAGGCTTACAGCTGGTCAGTTGATAGTAATTAAAGCTGCACCTGATTGTGTGTGTGAGCAAGGGAGAATCACTGCTGAGATCTGCGTGGAAAATAAGCAGAAGTTAACCTAACCAGCAAAGTTTATTCTTTTCTTTGTGCCTTTGTATTTGGTAATTATTTGCTAAGAAAACATTAGCTAATTGCCTGACAAGCTGAAGGTTGTTTCTGGTTTACTTTGTGACTTTTTGTTATCCATTTTAAAACACTGCAAGCAAGTAACCTCATTTATAGTGCTATCAAGCATACATGTGCTGGGTGAATTAAACCCCATCAATAAAAGAAGTATTTTATTGATCTTACCACTTGGTTTCACAACTCAAATTATTGTCATCAGCTGTGTTTGGGAGTGAATGAACTACAATACCCACAATACCTTGCAAGAATCATATGAATATATGCATCGTCAAGATTGTGTAAGTTCTCACCCTAGGCAGCCGTCTGACAAGCTACAGTGTAACCTATTTAAGACTAATAAGAGAAAATATTTTTTCACAACGCGTAATCAAACTCTGGAATTCATTACTGGAGGATGTAGTAAAAGCTATTAGTGTAGCCGGGTTTAACCCTGGGAGTACCGATGGGGTCAAAAGTGACCCTACTGCAAGTTTCACAGCGTGTATCTCGGAAACTAGTTGTTCAAGAATGCAATCTTTTTATGACTTTTCACATGTCAATATTCTCTTTATATTGCGCCATGAGAGGAATAATTTTCATCTGCTAGATGACACTGGTGATGAATTGCAGCACAGAGTACCAGTGGGGTCATTTTTGACCCCAGTTGCTTACGTCCGGTTTGGATCGTGATACAATTTGCAGTTTTGTGAATTTTTTGATCTGACAAACGTATTTATCATTAATTATTCATTTATTTTTTGTACTCTTATTTTATGAAAATTACACATTTTCTGTAATTGATATACGTTCTCTCATTATTTCCGATGAAATCTAAAGGCTTTCAGCTCGTTCATTACGATTATTGTACACCTATAGTAAAACTGCTTTGCGTTTTATTCAACTTTATCTTTGTTTATTTATTTTAGATTATTGTTTATGATGTCAAAATGAAAGTATTCAGCTGCCCAAGTAAGAGAAATATTGCAACGAGATGCTGACAGTGACGGCTCCGAGTCGTCTGATAATGCAGCATATTCAGCAAGCAAAGAAGCATATCAGCCAAGTTTGGGCGATAAATCTGATGATGACAGTCATGATTCAGATGGTGACAGCAGTTGGTCGCCAAGTGAATGTGAGACTGATGTTGAACCGGTAACATCGCCTGCAGCAAAGAGTCAAGTTACAGGTCGAGGCAAAGGCCGAGGCTGTGCTGGACGGGGAAGAAGGCAGGAGTCCTCGGTGTCAGTATCATCTGTGAGGAATCTTAGTTGTGGTCGTAGAGGAGCTAATAGGTCATCAACTACTGTATAAGCAAAAATGTTGCCATTGAAGCCTATGTATCTAAGGATGCCACATCATGGAACAGGAAACCTATAAAGCAAGCTGCTGGAAGATACACCAGAGCTAATGTCATGCCCGTACAACAAGGTCCTACAAGGTATGCTGTACGAAATGTTGATGGCCCTCTCGCAGCATTCCACATGTTCATGAGGAAGAACTTATTGAATGAAATCATGACATGGACGAGCAAACAAGGAAGACACATTTATGACGATACCTGGAAAGATTTGACAGACTGAGAATTTCAACATTTTCTTGGACTTCTGATCCTCTCAGGCGTGTACAAGTCACAAAATGAATCCATAGTTCAGTTGTGGAACCTTGAAGATGGTCATTCTGTTTTCAGCAAAAATATGGCCCGTAACCATTTTCAGCAAATTTCTTGTGCTCTCAGATTTGATGATGCAACCAACAGATGTGAACAATGAGGCGTGGATAAGCTTGCTCCAATCAGACATGTTTTTGATACCTGGGAAGCAACTCTAAGTGACGCCTTTGTTCCTGGTGAAAATGTTACCGTGGATGAGCAACTGCTTACATTTTGTGGCCGTGTTCCGATCAGACAATATATTCCCAGCAAACCTGGGAAATATGGCATAAAGCTATGGATGTTGTGTGACAGTGGAACATCATATGTTCTGCGTCTTCAAGTATATACAGGAAGGGAACTCGGACAAAACAGGGAATAGAATCAGGGTGAAAGGGTTGTGCTGCAATTCACTGAAGGATTGATGCGATCTGGCAGAAATGTTACTGTTGACAATTTCTTCTGCAGTTTATCCCTGTCACGGAAATTGCTAGAAAAACAAATGACACTTTTGGGGACAATTCGAAAGAACAGAAAAGAATTACCTCCAGAATTTGTAACAGCAAAGGGCCAAGAGGTATTCACTTCACTGTTTTCCTTTCTTCGGGCAATAGGAAACCAGAGTGGCATCATCGCGAACGGCAAAGTGGTTATTGTTCTGAGCAGTTTGCATGATCAAGAAGAAGTAGATAACACACGTCCAGACAAAAAAACACACATGATCTTGGACTATATAATTCTAGTAAAAGTGGAGTAGATGCGGCAGATCAAATGTTGCACACATATACCACAAAACGAATGACAAGACGTTGGCCAGTGACAATCTTCTACAACATGTTGGACATCAGTGCTTTGAACACCTTCATTGTTTGGATGTCACTAAATCCAGAATGGCAGTCCAAGTCAAAGCACAGATGTCGTCTATTCCTCTTGGAATTAAGAAAGCAGCTGCTTCAGAGTAATTGCAGCGAGACTTCTTCCAGCATTGAAGAAGCCACTGATGCTGTTTGCAATGTCGGGATCCCAAAGAAAAGGGCAAGGTGTCACTGCTGTTCCAGAGAAAAAGACAAGAAAAGCAACATAGTTTGCACCTCCTGCAAGAGTAATGTTTGCAAAGAACATTCAGAAATTGTCTGTGTCTCATGCAAATGACTGTAGTACTTTACTGTGTTCATCAAGTGCATGCAAAAACTGCTTTCATGGCAACTCTTCTTCATGTAATTTTATGATAAAGCATTAAATTTCAAAACATTTAACCTTCATATAATAAATAATTAATTTGGAATAATATTTTGTCTGTTTAATTTAAAATTTTCATGGTTAACAATTAAAATTAATCGTGGGGTCATTTATGACCCCAACAGTATTCAGTGTGTGCAAAAAATCTTGGTAATTCCAGGGTTAAGAAAGGTTTGGACAAGTTCCTGTAGGAAAGATCCATAAACCATTATTAAAGAGGACCCGGGAAATCTACTGCTTGCCCCAATGCAAGCATTGTGAAACCTGTGTCTTTTTGGGAATCTACTAGGTACTTGTGACCTGGTTTGGCCACTGCTGGAAAAAGGATGCTGGGCTTGATGGATCTTGATCTGACCCAATATGGAATATCTTATGTTCTTATATTCTTATGACATCGGAGTCTGACTGAGTTGACTCCTACTCCACTTGGGCTACAGGTCTGTGCTCAGAGCATTGGTGCACTGATGTTCTGTGATACTTCAGAGAGCAATCATCCCACGATACACAAGAAATGAACACTGGCCAGGCAGTCACCAGTGTCAAGGCTCTTTGAGGTCTCGATGTTGGCAAATCTCCTGCAGGGAGTAGGTCAATCTCAAGAATTGGCTCAATGTCTCAATGAACCAGCCTCAATGCCATTTAAGTAGCAGCTTCACGTCATGCAAAAAAGTCCTCCATATATTTATCAGAAGTCTTCAGAAGGCACTCCTCAAGGGCTGCAATCGTCAAAAGCGGAGGGGCTACAGCAGATTTGGTCAATGTCTGCAGAGTTATGTGGGAAATATCAGCAGGCTGGTCTTGGTCCTTTGTGACTTCTAATTAGGACATTTGACCCCTCAATATCAATCCATTGCCAGTGTGCGATGTAGCGTCCTTGGCCATGGTACCTTACCACTGCTCATCTCAACCGTGGAATCCTTACCACTGTTCGTTTCAACCGTGGAATCCTCTCTTTGTCATATGAGCACAAAAGACCATAAGGATCAAAATTGAGCCCCAGGTACTGCAGACACTAATTGGGTGTCCATAACAGTCATAGTACTTTTATAGCTGAAGCACTTTTAAAATCTGCTGGGAGTTTCTGGGACATGTTGTCCAGGAAAATAGTCACAGTAAAATAAAATGGCTCAATGATGAAAAATAAATGCAGCTGAGGCGCTTGGGGCCAAAATGTGGCAAATAGCAGTGACATGGCCCTCAAGGCTTAGGTCTGCCTGGGCATACATGAAAAAGATGCTATCTGCGAGCCAAACTGACAAAGTACATTTGGAGATGGAAATCCCCAGCCTGTTGGGCTCAAAAGAAACAAAAGCTAGATGGACTTTCTAAGGGCTTTTGTCCACTCCAAGTAGAAAGCTAAGGCTTGCTTGCAGTCCAACATGTGTAGCGCAGCTTTCGCTCTGTGAGAATGGGGTTTTGGGAAATATATTGGAGGACGATTGATTGGTTAAGATGGAATTCTGTGACCACTTTTGGAAAAAATGTGGGAAGAGTATAAAGGGCCAATCGATTGTAATGAAATTTCATATAAAGTTGTTGAACTACTAGAGCTTGCAGCTTGCTCACTCTGCATGCTGAAGTGACTGCTACCAGAAATAAAACTTTCCAAGTGTGACACCCCTCCCTCGTCTACCCCAGTATGGTGGCAGTAAAGAGAGGGGGCACAGCATAAGTTACTCTGTTATCGCTGTTCCCTGGATGTGCTTGTGTAGTTGTAGCCCAGTGATCACAGCCAAAGTAGGTTAAGGGTAAACAATATGTTTATTGTTCGCACCAGGTTTTCTTCCCCCCGAAACAGAGGTCAAAGGATATCAAAACATAACAGGTAAAGTCCGGTATAACAGCCTTCCTGATACTTCTCAGGGTATAATAGGTAAATCAAAGGTCAGCTTCTCTTCATGCATTCCACTTTCCAAAACATCTATATTCTTCTTAACAGCGATACTTTTTCTCACATAAGACCTTCAATAAAGAACTTCTAAAGTTGTGGTTTTTTCTCTGGTCCACATCTACATGAGTAATTCTCTTCTAGCCTCCAAGTAAAACTGAAGCTTCTTCCATGAGCTTAACCTTTCTTCTGTATAAAACTTCTCCCAGAAGAAATCTAGGTTTCCTGAAGCTATCTCTTGGAATTAGGCAATTAAATAGGATTGGCAGTGAGACAAGCTTCCTGTCTGCAATTAAACTCCAATCTCTAAAATACTTTTATAACAGCCTTAAAATATTGCATATGTTTAAGCTGTTCATTAAAAGTCTCTTTGACAGATACCACATTCCATTTCAGAGCCACTACTATAGGATAATGGAATATCAGTTTGCATCGGTTCCTCTTCACTAACTGGAGCTTCTTGAATATAAGGCTTACTCGAGTCTAGTGCTCTTAGGTGTTTGAGGAGACTTTGTAACTGCTTATCTCCCTTCTCTCTAACTGTCCTGCGCTCTTGCAGGGATATCTGTTTATTAAACTTCTTAAAGAGCTGAGCATAAGGATTTCTTTCTTCCTTGTCTTGCCCGGGTCTTATTCTCTGGTGAGGAGGTACGTATCTCTTCTGACTAGGCTTTACAGGCACTCTTAATATCTCCTGTTCATCAGAATCTGTATCTAGGCTTGTGTCACGCTGCTGCCAATTAAGAGCATGCTGAGGTGCACCTGTGCTAGCCTCTAGCTTGCAGGTTCTGACACGTTCTCTGCTGTGAGGCAACGTTTGTCTTTCATACACTGGGATTTCCCTTCCTCCCAGTTTCTCTCTTGTCTGTCTATTCCCATGGAAACTATCAGCCGAAATGCTTCTATCCCTTTCAGACAAAGACTCTATACTTTGTTTAAAAGACTTATAGGCTTTTCTGACCTGCTTTGGCTTTGCTTGAGGGCTATTCCTTCCTGGGAGGACTTTCAGCTGTTTTCCCCGAGACGTGGCTTCCTCTGTGCAAGGTGGCTGGCAACCGTCCAAGTAATTGGTTCCCACCTGGTCTCTCTTGCTTCGAGCTCTGCCTCTTTGGGAAATCACGGCTCTCTCTGTCTCTCTGAAAAGAATGCCTGACTCCAAGGCTGTATCTGCTCCTTTAGAGTCCCTTTCTCCTGGCTGTGCCCAAGGTGAGTGTCTGCTTTGCTTTCTCCGTTCCTGCAGCTTCTGTTGCCTGTGTAGCTCCTCGTTCTCCTCCTCTCTTTCCTTTTGTTCCAACTGCTCCTCTTCCTCCATTGAAACTACCACTTCCTGGTTATGAGGACTGGTTTGTCCAATCAGGCGAGAGTCCACCGCTTTCCCTGATAGGCTAGCTCTCCCTGTCAGCCTAGAGCTAGGGTGTGGCTCCCTTTCACATCTCTCCTGCCCTGCAACTTTGTGTGCTGAGGTTTTAACCCTCTCTTGCCCTGTATCTATGGCAGGTTCAGAGTAAAAAGTGTGTTTAAAACCCTTTTTCTTGCGCTCTGACAGCTCTGCCTTGTCACACAACCCCCCATTTAAGATATTCCGAGCTGGCTGAAAACTTTCAGAACAGCCTGGAATCTTTCTCTGGTGGCTGTAGCTAAATTCGTGATCAGTTACTGTAGCTAAACGAGCTAAAGCTACCCGTTCGTGCCAGGGCCTTAAAACATTCACATGGAAGTTTTGTTGCTTCCCCCTCCTGGTTTCTACTGTAGAAGTGGTAGGTCCTATTCGTTTGATGACCCGGCAGGGTCCCCTCCAGGTATTTTCAAACTTTGGTTTGCGACCAGGTACCATTATTATGACCTTTTCCCCAATTTCCAAATGTCTAGGTTTGGTGCGGAGGTCATAATATTTTTTCTGCCTCCCTTGACTGGAGGTCAGATTTTCGCCTACTACCTGAGACGTACGCTGTAAGCGGGCCCGTAAGTCTCTTAGGAACTTGGGTATTTCCACCTCTTCTGGTGAAGGCTCCACCCATTGATCCCTTAAAATATCCAATACCCCCCGGGGTGCTCGCCCATATAAAAGCTCGTATGGGGAGACGCCTAAGGAAACCTGTTTCTTTTCCCGACAGGCATACAATATAAAGGGGAGCATCATATCCCACTCGGCCATATCCCCCTCTAAGCTTCTCCTCAGCATCCTTTTGATCGTCTGGTTCTGCCTTTCAACCAGCCCGTTAGTTTGGGGGTGGCAGGCAGAGGTCCTAATATGCCGGATGTCAAAGGCATCCCAAAACTGTGCTAAATACTGGGACAAGAAGTTAGTACCTCGATCTGTGAGAATCTCCTTAGGGAATCCGATCTCACAAAAAAGTTTCAATAATTCTATGGCAATCGTGCGGGCAGACGTATTCCTTAAGGGAACTGCCCAGGGAAAACGTGTGGCATGATCCACAATGACTAATATATATTTAAACCCTCTGGGAGTCCGGATCAAAGGGCCGACCATATCCATGGCCAATCGCTCCACTGGTCTAGATATAATGGGCATAGGTGTCAGAGGTGCTTTCCCTGGCAAATAGGGAGTGACCTTCTGACATGCGGGACAGGCCTCACAAAATTTGGCGGTCTCGCGATAAACCCCAGGCCAATAAAAACGGCTCAAAATCTGATCCAGTGTGCCTTGAGCTCCCTTGTGACCCCCCAAAGGATGGTCATGCGCTAGGCGTAGGACCAAGTTCTTAAATGTAGTGGGCACCACTAATTGCCTCCGGGTACCATTAGAATAAGGGTCTGAGCTCTCCCTATATAACACATTCCCCTCCAAGCAAAAACGTGGCAATGACCCTGTTCCTTTATTAGCACTATCAAAGGCATGGGTCAAGGCTGGATCGTGCCTTTGTTCCTCCGGGAATGAAGGGAACTTCGCTACCAATTGGGCTGGAGCCCATGGTAACTCCTGTCCTGCCCTTATTTCCCTCCGACTACGGGACCTGCACTGTTTCTCCCTACGTTTTTCCCCCTTCCGAGGTTTTACATGCTCCCGAGAGGGAGTTACCAAACCACTATGTGAGGGTAATTCTGCCAGGGGATCTATTTCGTTATCCTGGTCCTCCTGACTGGCCTTAGTTTGGGCGCGTGTGGACACTAAACTTGTCCCCCATCTTTCCTTAAAGGAAGATATGTCTTGGTCCTCCTTATTTCCCTTTCTCATTCTTAACTTTTTACCATTTGAAGGAATGCTAGCCTCCTCTATGACGGCTAAGGCTTGGGCTAGGCCTTCCCTAAGTTGAGGACAGTTCCTACCCAAAACTATGGGGTATGGTAAGTTCGGCACTACTGCTACTGGGATGTCTTTCTTTACCCCTAGTCCCTCTACTGTTATAGTGTGCAACGGATAAAACGTGGCAGCACCATGTACGCAGCGAATTTCAATCTTTCCTTTAGGGTGTACTTTAGGGCATTCATTAGGGGTTCTTATCCTTTCCCAGAATTTCTCTGAAACCATTGACTGGTCAGCGCCAGAATCTAATAGCGCTTCAATCTGGACGTTATTAACAGTGACTGCTAATAAAAATCCCTCCCCCACCTTCTTGGAAGGAGTAGTCACCAGTGCTAGCTTAGCCCTGCAATTCCTTTTCAGGTGTCCCTGCTGACCGCAAGCAAAACACTTACGCTCCTCCCACCCAGGTTTGAACAAGGGCTTCTTAGATGGACACTCTCCCACCATTACTCTACCCTTCGCTCCTGGCATTCTCAGGACTGACTTCTCCGAAGCACCCATCCCCCGCTGTCTTATAGCTTCCGCCGCAAAGAAACGGTTGGCCAGCGTGATGGCATCCTTAGTGCTTCTACAATCCTGCAGAACTAAGAAGGACTGTACTTCTTTGGGGACTGCCTCAAGAAATTGCTCTAGCACAATATCATCTATAATGGTATCAATGCTTCTGTTATTTGGTGAAAGCCATTTGTGCACTAAAGCTCTAATCCTATGGCATAATGCCTGTGGTGTCTCGCCCGGGTTTAATTTGCACCCTCTTAAAAGACGGCGGTACACCACCGGAGTTAGGCCCAGTCTTTCTCTTATGGCTTTGACCACAGCGTCATAATCAGTAGCCAGATCATTGGGCATCTCTCTGTAAGTTGTTAAGGCCTCTCCCGTTAAGAAAGTAGCGAATCTGATGACCCAATGTTCTTTTGGCCATCCGCTTATGATAGCAATGCGTTCAAATACTTCAATATGGTCATCTATATCCACTTCATTAGACATTGGCCCTAATGACCACATTCCTTGACCTAAAGGTCCAAGTCCTGTATTAGTTCCTAATGAACTAGAAACAGTTCTTAGTACTTGTCACAGGGTGGACCTAGGGCAGCATGAGAGAATGCTGAGCAGTATGAATGATCAAGGAAAAAGTGACAGGATGAATGAAGGAATGCTTGACAGTTGCCAGGGACAACGAAAGCACACATGCCCAGAGCCTGGAGAGACACACCCCGGGAGTAAGGCACGGGACTCTGCTTCACCTAATGAAGCGCAGCTGAAGAAAGGTGGAGTCAGAAAATACATAGATAAAACGGAATACCAAACATTCAGTGGTAGGCAAGCATGGAGAGAGAGGCAAGCTTGGAGAGAGAGGCAACCTTGGAGAGAGAGGCAAGCTTGGAGAGAGAGGCTACCTTGGAGTGGGAAGCAAGCTTGGAGAGAGAGGCAAGCTTGGAGAGAGAGACAGCCTTGGAGAGAGAGGCGTTCTTACAGACAATCTTGGAGAGAGGAGCCGAGTAGGCAATCCTGGAGAGAAGAATTGTGGAAAGAGTCCAGAGACCTGGGTGGCACTGAGAGAAGGCAAGTGAAATATAAGAAAGCTGCAACAGCAGATACAGGGGAAAAGAAGGGATATAAGGGATATCTGCCCTCTAAAAGAGAAGAGTCTTGGAGGCAGAAAAATACCCTTACAAAGCCTAGACATTCAGAGGCTGATAGCAAGTCTTCTCCTGTTTATAAAAGTATTAAAAGAAGGGAGTTTTCACCTACCGAGAGAAGCAGAAGAAATCCCTTATTACAGTGAACTCTTAGCTCCAAGAGAAACGCCGTTACACAGTTTTCAATCGGGTACAGCTGAGCCGGGAGAGCTGAGGCAGACCCAGCAGGGAGCGTATCACAATTACTCAGCTAGCAAGCTAAACAGAGACCTGAGCTATCCACTGAAGCACCAGCGGGGGCAGGGTTCTAGAAAACAGCATACAGAGTTTGGTGACCTTCCCCAGGGAAGCAGTGCTACTCCAAGGAAGAGGAACTTCCTAACTAATGAGGCAAATCTGCCATACTTTTATTCCACATTAGAAGTGGGCAATGCAGATTCCTCCGGAGCAGAATTGATGGAATATGAAGATTCTGGTACATTAGAAGATACAGAATTAATGGAATGTTCTCTTACTACAAAAGAACCTGAGTACTCCTTAAGGTAAAGGTTTGTGTAACCTTAATTCCATATACAGGTAGCAAAGGCTACAAACTCTCTCTCTCTCCCTAGCCAAACAGACAAAGTAGGCTGTTTGTTCTTTTCTTTTGTTTGACGTTATATGCTGAAGAAAGCTATTTGTGTTATCCAGTTACTTTATGTTATAAGCCAAGTTAGGCTATTACTTTCTGTTGTTAAAAAAGAAAACCTCAAAGGGACGGGGAATAAAACCCTAAAAGAAAAGAAGGTTTATGTGTGATTTGTATAGATACAAGCACGGCACAACTACCACCCTCATAAGCCAAACCATACCAGCAGTCAAGGCTGGGGCGGATGAGGTGTGACATACTTCAGTTGTCCCTTTTTGCTCTCCAATCCATGAAGTTAGCAGATCTATCACCGGCTTTTGCTGCTCCTGGAACATCTCCGCCATCCGTTCCTGCGTCTGCGCTGCTCTCGCCTCCTGCTGCTGGAACCGCTCCGCTACCCACTTCATAAGGTGTGCGGGATCCATCTTGCTGTAGCTGAAATGAAACAAGAGAAAACACCAAGTGCGGCACAAATACACTCGGACCTGCCTTAGCTCCCGGCTTATCTCTGCGCTTTACCCCCCTCCCTTGTAGCAGTATCCTGAGGCAAGCCTTCCAAGCTACTGGTTACCTGCTACAAGTGGAGAGTCGTGCTCATCAGGAATACGCTGGTGCTGGCACAGGAACTCTGGTCCACCTTCACCACTCTTGCGCTCCCAAATGCTCTCGCAGATCCGGTCAGCTCTTCCTCAGGCACCTTCCTTTTGTATTTGGGTTGGTTTTTTTTTTCAAGCTTGCACGAGGTTTCTCTCCTCAGGACTTCACTGTTGGAGTTGGTATATCCTCTTTTCTGGACAGGGTGTTGAAAAATCCGTAAAACTACGCCAATCTGTGACACCCCTCCCTCGTCTACCCCAGTATGGTGGCAGTAAAGAGAGGGGGCACAGCATATGTTACTCTGTTATCGCTGTTCCCTGGATGTGCTTGTGTAGTTGTAGCCCAGTGATCACAGCCAAAGTAGGTTAAGGGTAAACAATATGTTTATTGTTCGCACCAGGTTTTCTTCCCCCCGAAACAGAGGTCAAAGGATATCAAAACATAACAAGTAAAGTCCGGTATAACAGCCTTCCTGATACTTCTCAGGGTATAATAGGTAAATCAAAGGTCAGCTTCTCTTCATGCATTCCACTTTCCAAAACATCTATATTCTTCTTAACAGCGATACTTTTTCTCACATAAGACCTTCAATAAAGAACTTCTAAAGTTGTGTTTTTTTCTCTGGTCCACATCTACATGAGTAATTCTCTTCTAGCCTCCAAGTAAAACTGAAGCTTCTTCCATGAGCTTAACCTTTCTTCTGTATAAAACTTCTCCCAGAAGAAATCTAGGTTTCCTGAAGCTATCTCTTGGAATTAGGCAATTAAATAGGATTGGCAGTGAGACAAGCTTCCTGTCTGCAATTAAACTCCAATCTCTAAAATACTTTTATAACAGCCTTAAAATATTGCATATGTTTAAGCTGTTCATTAAAAGTCTCTTTGACAGATACCACATTCCATTTCAGAGCCACTACTATAGGATAATGGAATATCAGTTTGCATCGGTTCCTCTTCACTAACTGGAGCTTCTTGAATATAAGGCTTACTCGAGTCTAGTGCTCTTAGGTGTTTGAGGAGACTTTGTAACTACTTATCTCCCTTCTCTCTAACTGTCCTGCGCTCTTGCAGGGATATCTGTTTATTAACCTTCTTAAAGAGCTGAGCATAAGGATTTCTTTCTTCCTTGTCTTGCCCGGGTCTTATTCTCTGGTGAGGAGGTACGTATCTCTTCTGACTAGGCTTTACAGGCACTCTTAATATCTCCTGTTCATCAGAATCTGTATCTAGGCTTGTGTCACGCTGCTGCCAATTAAGAGCATGCTGAGGTGCACCTGTGCTAGCCTCTAGCTTGCAGGTTCTGACACGTTCTCTGCTGTGAGGCAACGTTTGCCTTTCATACACTGGGATTTCCCTTCCACCCAGTTTCTCTCGTCTGTCTATTCCCAGGGAAACTATCAGCCGAAATGCTTCTATCCCTTTCAGACAAAGACTCTATACTTTGTTTAAAAGATTTATAGGCTTTTCTGACCTGCTTTGGCTTTGCTTGAGGGCTATTCCTTCCTGGGAGGACTTTCAGCTGTTTTCCCCGAGACGTGGCTTCCTCTGTGCAAGGTGGCTGGCAACCGTCCAAGTAATTGGTTCCCACCTGGTCTCTCTTGCTTCGAGCTCTGCCTCTTTGGGAAATCACGGCTCTCTCTGTCTCTCTGAAAAGAATGCCTGACTCCAAGGCTGTATCTGCTCCTTTGGAGTCCCTTTCTCCTGGCTGTGCCCAAGGTGAGTGTCTGCTTTGCTTTCTCCGTTCCTGCAGCTTCTGTTGCCTGTGTAGCTCCTCGTTCTCCTCCTCTCTTTCCTTTTGTTCCAACTGCTCCTCTTCCTCCATTGAAACTACCACTTCCTGGTTATGAGGACTGGTTTGTCCAATCAGGCGAGAGTCCACCCCTTTCCCTGATAGGCTAGCTCTCCCTGTCAGCCTAGAGCTAGGGTGTGGCTCCCTTTCACATCTCTCCTGCCCTGCAACTTTGTGTGCTGAGGTTTTAACCCTCTCTTGCCCTGTATCTATGGCAGGTTCAGAGTAAAAAGTGTGTTTAAAACCCTTTTTCTTGCGCTCTGACAGCTCTGCCTTGTCACACAAGTCAAGAATTTCAGAGAGAAGGCATTGAGCAGCTTGAAAGGAGTTTTCATCAGCTCCCTCAACGTGAGATGCAGAAGAAGAGAGAACCATGGCTGCCGAGGCCAGTATGCGGTGACGAGAATCATGGAGTCTCTCTCGGCCTGGAGATTCAGGAGAATTTTCACCACAAGTGGTATTGGGGTGTAGGCATACTGAAAGCTCTCCCCCCAATGGAGAAGGAAGGCAATCGAGGCCAGGCAACTGCTGACTGTCATCCGAGAGCAGAACCGGGCTACCTGGGCATTTTGCTGCATGTGAAAGGATCCACCACCAGGGTGCCCCACTTCCAGAAATTCTGGTTCACCACCTCCCTCTCAGATCTATGGTGTATTTATATTTCAGTAAAGTCTTTGACACTGTTCCTCACAGGTGACTTATAAGCAAACTGAGCACCCTAGGGATGGACCCTAAAGTTACTGCTTGGGTTAGAAATTGGTTGGATGGGAGGCGACAAAGAGTACAGGTAAATGGAGCTCACTCTGAGGAGAAGGATGTTACCAGTGGTGTGCCCCAGGGATCTGTCCTTGGTCCGATTCTATTTAACATCTTTGTTAGTGATATAGCGGAAGGGCTGTCGGGTAAGGTTGGCCTCTTTGCGGATGATACCAAAATCTGCAATAGAGTAGACACCCAGAAAAGTGTAGATAACATGAAGAGGGATCTAGCTAAGCTTGAAGAATGGTCTAGAATTTGGCAGCTGGGGTTTAATGTTAAAAATTGTAAGGTCGTGCATTTGGGCTGCAGCAATCCAAGGGAGCAATATAGTATAGGGGGTGAAGTAATTTTGTCCACTAGGAAGAGTGGGACCTAAGCGTGGTTGTGTCTGATGATCTTAAAGTAGCTAAACAGGTAGAAAAGGTGACAGCAAATGCTAGAAAGATGCTTGGGTGCATACGGAGAGGAATGGCTAGCATAGAAAAAGAGGTGATAGTGCCTCTGTATAAGTCTTTGGTGCGACCTCATTTGGAGTACAGTGTGCAATTCTGGAGACCGCACCTTCAAAAGGATGTGAACAGGATGGAGTCGGTGCAGAGGGTGGTTACTAAAATGGCTAGTGGTCTTCATTATAAAGCATATGAGGACAGACTTAAGGATCTTAATATGTACACCTTAGAGGAAAGGCGGGACAGAGATGATATCATTGAGATGTTTAAATACCTCCGTGGCATAAATGTTCAGGGGGAGAGCCTCTTCCAATTGAAAGCAAGTTCTGCTATGAGGGGACATGGGATGAGGGTGAAGGGGGATAGACTCAGGAGTGATATGCGGAAATATTTCTTTATGGAAAGAGTGGTGGATCTGTGGAATAGTCTCCCAATGGAGGTGGTACAGTTGAGGACAGTAACTGAATTCAAAAAAGCATGGGACAAACAGAGAGGATCTCTAAAGGAAAAAAGGGGACTGTTGTAGTTGTTGATATGGAAGGACAGACTAGATAGGCCATGTGGTCTTTTTCTGCTGTCATATTTCTATGTTTCTATGAGGCTGAAGCACCCGGCTGAGGCGATCTGCCAGGCCATTCATCTCACTGGGCAGATAAGCCACCCTGAGGTGCATACTGTGGAGCAGGGCGAACTTACAGATTTGAACAGCTTCCCAGCACAGGAGGTATGATCCCATGCCCCCCTGTTTGTTCATATAGAACATTGCCAACTGGTTATCTGTTTGAATCAGGACCACTTGATCCACCAGGTGCACATGAAAGACACGGAGGGCGTTCGCTATGGCCCAAAGCTCAACAAATTTAATTTGATGGAGGCACTCCTGTTCGGACCACAGCCCCTGGGTGCTAAGACCATCCAGGTGCACACCCCAGCTGAACTTGGACACATCCATCGTGAGTGTCTTGTGGGGGGCCACCAGCTGGAATGGCAGGCCCCACAGAAGGTTGTCTGTCTCGAACCACCATGCCAGGGACTGCATCAGTGATACAGTGACCACTATCCTGTCCTGTAGATGGCCTGGCGCCTGCCTCCACTGTGTGCACAAGGTCCACTGGGCCTGCAGCATGGAGAGGTGGGCCCGAGGAGTGATATGCACCGTAATAGTCATGTGTCCGAGGGGCTCTCAACAGCCTGTGGGCCGTGGTATGGCACTGGCGCTGCAATGTGCCCACTACCTTGATGAGGCGCTGCAGGCGGTCCTCCAGCAGAAAGACCCATGTCCAAAATTTGGTCCACGCCCCATTTTCTTTATTACCTTCATCAAAACTTCCCAATACACTCTATCGAAAGCCTTCTCCGCGTCAATTAACATTAATATCAATTCCTCTTTTCCCTGCCCCGCCTCCAATACCACCCCTACTGCCCTCTTGACATTATCCGCTACTTGCCTCCCCATAATGAACCCTGCCTGGTCCTCCTTTATAACTCCATTTAGCCACCGTGCCAACCTCCCCGCCAAGATCTTTGCTAATATTTTAACGTCCACATTAAGTAATGAAATGGGCCGATAAGAGCTGCAATCTATAGGATCTTTCCCCGGCTTCGGTAGAATAGTAATCCCTGCTGTCAATATGTCAGGTGTCAACTCTTCCCCTTCCTCTAACATCCCATTAAATACCCTGCCCAGTATTTTCCCAATCTCCGCTAAAAATATCTTATAGGTTTCTCGTTAGCCCATCTAATCCCGGCGCCTTCCCCCCCCACCATCCCCTTTACCGCCTGTTCCTCTCCCGTGATTCTGACCTCCAAGTCCTCTTGAGCCTCCTCTGGGATACCTACCCATTGTATCTCCTCTAAATACCTTTGAATATGTTCCTCCCCAATCCCTTCCTCCGCCTTATACAGTTCCTGGTAATACCGCAAGAATCTCTCTCTCTAATGCCCTTTTCTTCCCTGCACACCTCCCCACTATTCCCCCTTATTTGATATATCAGCGATGCAACTTTCCTCTGCCTCAGCCTTCTGGCCAACAATCAACCTGTTTTATTACCAAATTCGTAAAATACCTGTTTTACTTGTCGCATTTCAAAAGCTACTCGTTCCACCTATAAAGCTTGCAACTCCCCCCCATACCTTCTCTACCTCCCTCCTAGCCCTCTTCGCCCATGTCGCCCCGTCCTCTGATACTTCAACTCTGCCTCCTTAAGTATTCTACTCAGCTCCTCCTCCTTCTCATACCCTACTTTTTTCCACTTCGCCCCCCACATAATAAACCTCCCCTGAATAAAGGCTTTCAACCCTTCCCATAGGATTACATCTCTCACCTCCCCATTGTCATTAAAATATAAATATTCCTTTATTGCAGCTCTTATATCCACCACCACCTCCTTACGCTTAAGCAAGCTCTCATTTAATCTCCAAAATTTTGTCCCCTCCTACCTCCTCCCTCCTATTGCTACCTTCTCTGCCCCATGATCTGACCATACCATCGGTTCTATACTTCCATTTTGAACCTCAAGCATCCACTCCTTATTTACTACTATCATATCAATCCTACTCCAACTATTATGGGGATTTGAAAAAAAAAGTGTATTCCCTCCTCTTAGGATGCAATTCTCTCCAAGTATCTATCAAATTATACTGTCTCATCAGTTGTTTTAACCCCCTTCTATTCCTCCCCCTCCATCAAACCCACCTGGATCCCTATCAATCCCTGGCTGTAAAACCACATTAAAGTCCCCCCCACCATGATGAACTTCCCTTGTATTTCCCCCTCCAACAACTTTCGCATTTCCTTCCAAAATTCTACCTGATTTCCATTCGGTCCGTAAACCGATACAATAGTAAACTTCTCTGTCCCCATTATCCCCTTTATTCCCACTATTTTCCCCTTGAATCCTGAAAACTACCCTTCACTTGGATCCCACTTCCTTCCCTTACCAATAGAGCTACTCCACCCTTCTTTACACCATCCTTATTAAATGAGTAGAATTGATCTGGAAACCACCCGTTCTTCATCCTCCCCATATCCTTTCTTCTCAGATGTGTTTCTTGCACTAACACCACATCCCACTGATTCTTCCGAGCCTCCCTATACAACAATCTACATTTATTGGGTGTGTTTAATCCTTTAACATTTATCGAGCCTATACGCATCATACCCCTTTCCCCCCCTTCCTCCCCATTTTCCCTCCCTCCTTGACATGTTTCCCCCTCCTCCCTCTCCTACTCCTTCTCCCTTTCCCCCCCACTCCTTTCCCCCTTCCCTCCCCTCTATAGTACTTCCCCCTCCCCATCCCCCCATCTCCCTCCTACCCTCCCCTCCTACCTTCCGTGTGTGTCATGTCCTATACCATTACCCGTCCCGTACCTATACACCATCACCTTGGAGATCAGACCCCTCTCCCCCACCTCGATTCCCCGCATCTATCCCCTCCATTACTCCTTCCCCCCCCCCCCATTCCTCCCTTATATCCTTCCCTCACCCCTACCAGCAAATCTCCCTCCATCTCCCTTATACAACATACATATATAAACACTCCCCCCCAAGAAGTTTCCCCACACCCCCCACATCTCCTCCCTCTCCTCTTCCTCCTTTATGCACCCCTTCCCTTCACCCTCCTTACCTATTCAGCCTATAAATCCCCCAATCCTCCTCCTCCCCATTCCCCCCTCCCCCTTCCCCCAATATTATCACTTCCCCACAGTGCCCTATAAGTCCAGTTTCCAAGGGGTCCTACAGCCCTTCTCCATGTGGCCTCTATCAAGCTCACCAACACCTGCTGATACTGCTCATGTAGCTTCCCCATTCTGCATTGTCTTCTTCTCTAGAGACAGTCTCTTCAATCTCTTCCTTTTCTCTGCTACCCTCTGCCACTGAGATGCAATTTGCACCCTGCTTCAGTTCCTTTATTTTGCATTGACATTTCTTTCTCCATTGCTTTTGGGATATTCGCACACCCCAACTCCTGCAGCAAAGCCCAAGCTTCTTCTGCCATCTTCACCTTTCTAGAGACCCCATTTACTGTTACCAACAATCCAAACGGAAACATCCATCTATATCTCAGTCCTTTTCCTCTAAGGTAAGCTGTTACCTCCTTCAAGTTCCTCCGTCGCTCCAAAGTGCCCCTGGAGAGATCATTAAAGATTTCCACTTCACAGCTCTCCCATGCAATCCTTCCATATTTCCTTGTCACATTCAATAACCTTTCTTTAGTTGGAAAGCTGCTCATACACACTATTATATCTCGTGTCTGCTTCTCTCTCCGTGGGCCCAAACTTCAATAAGTTCTTTCCACCCCCACTGGGGCCAGCCGATCTTCTTCCCCCTCTTCCATTCTCAATATATGCAAACATAAACGCTGTATTCCTTGCTCACAGTCTTCATATATTGCTGTCTCTGGTATCCCTCTGATTCTGAGATTACTCCGCTGCGCTCTGTCTTCAATCTCTTCCAGTTTCTAACATAAGAACATAAGAACATAAGATATGCCATACTGGGTCAGACCAAGGTCCATCAAGCCCAGTATTCTGTTTCCAACAGTGGCCAATCTAGGTCATATGTACCTAGCAGTTTCCCCAAGGGACACAGGTTCCACAATGCTTGTATTGGTTCAAGCATTGATATCCTGGGTCCCTTCTTAATAATGGTTTATGGACCTTTCCTCCAGGAACTTGTCCAAACCTTTTTTAAACCCAGCTACACTAACAGCCTTTACTACATCCTCCGGTAACAAATTCCAGAGTTTGATTACACGTTGAGTGAAAAAATATTTTCTTTTATTAGTCTTAAATAGTTTACCCTGTAGCTTCATTGCATGTCCCCTAGTCTTTCTATATTCTGATAAGGTAAACAATCGATCTACGTTTACCCGTTCCACTCCGTTCATTAATTTATAGACTACTATCATATCACCCCTCAGCCGTCTCTTTTCCAGGTTAAAGAGCCCTAACCTTTTTAGCCTTTCTTCATAGGAGTATCCTTCCATCCCCTTTACCATTTTGGTGGCTCTTCTCTGAACCTTTTCTAAAATCGCTATATCCTTTTTAAGATACGGCAACCAGAATTGCACACAATATTCAAGGTGCGGTCTCACCATGGAACAATAAAGAGGCATTATAATATCTTTTGTTTTATTTTCCATTCCTTTCCTTATGATACCTAGCATTCTATTTGCTCTCTTGGCCGCCGCTGCACACTGGGCCGACGGTTTTAACATGTTATCCACAATGACGCCTAAATCTTTTTCCTGGGTGGTGGTTCCTAATGTGGAACCTTGCATCGTGTAACCATAGTTTGGGTTGTTCTTCCCTAGGTGCATAACCTTGCACTTGTCCACATTAAATTTCATCTGCCATTTTGATGCCCAGTCTTCCAATTTATCAAGATCCTCTTGCAATTTTCTACAGTCCTCTTGGGTTTTAACAACTTTAAATAGTTTTGTGTCATCTGCAAATTTGATAACCTCACTCGTTACTCCACTTTGCAGGTCATTTATGAATATGTCAAAAAGCAGCAGACCCAGCACAGATCCCTGGGGTACACCACTATTCACCTTTCTCCATTGGAAAAATTGGCCATTTAGCCCTAACCTCTGCTTTCTATCTTTTAACCAGTTCCTGATCCACAATAGTACACTGCCTCCTATCCCATGACTCTTTAGTTTTGCCAAAAGTCTCTGATGAGGGACCTTGTCAAAGGCTTTCTGAAAGTCCAGATACACAATATCAACTGACTCACCTTTGTCCACCTGATTATTCACTCCTTCAAAAAAACATAACAGATTAGTAAGACAAGATCTTCCCTAAAGCCATGTTGGCTGTCTCCCATTAGGTCATGACTATCTACATGCTGAGTAATTTTATTCTTTATGATGGTTTCTACCATTTTTCCCGGTACTGATGTCAGGCTCACCGGTCTGTAGTTTCCCGGATCACCCCTGGAACCCTTTTTAAAAATTGGTGTTACATTGGCGAGCCTCCAGTCTTCAGGTACTAGAGATGATTTTAATGATAGTTCACAGATTACTAATAGCAGGTCTGCAATCTCATATTTCAGTTCTTTCAACACCCTTGGATGTATACCATCCGGCCCAGGTGATTTGCTACTCTTCAGTTTATCTAATAGTTGTAATACATCTTCCCGATGTATCGATATTTCCTTCAATTCTTCCGCACCTTTAAATACCACTTCAGTTATGGGTATCATCCCTACATCTTCCTCAGTAAAGACTGAAGCAAAGAACTCATTCAATCTCTCCGCTATCGCCTTGTCGCCTCTTAGTGCACCTTTAACCCCTTTATCATCTAATGGACCAACTGACTCTCTCACAGTTTTTTTGCTACGAATGTACTTGAAAAGGTCTTTACTTCGCGTTTTTGCTTCCGCAGCAAGCTTCTTCTCAAATTCTCCCTTTATTTATTTATTATTATTTATTTTATTTTATTTAATACACACTTATATACCGCTGCTTCCAGCGATCAGCAGCGGTTCGATTCTTCTTTTGGGGGTGTCAAATCAGGACTGGGAGGGTACAGTAAATACATAGGTCTGAGGTGAAGTCACAGCACACATGGTTAGTGTCTAAGGGGAAAATTATACATATTTACATTTATACATACGTATTTACACATTTCTGGCTTACAATTGTACATTTACACCTTTACGCATTTTTACATTTACATATTTGGATTATACATTTTTGTGCTCCATATTTTACATAAAGTGTATCCAAACGTATATAATTATCTGCATGCTTTGCTATGATTTCATGGAACTTGAGGGTCATGGCTGATTGTAGTAGCATTTGAAAAGGTGGGTTTTTATCTCTTTCCTGAATATTGTAATGTCCGTGACTGAACGCAGTTCAAAAGGGAGTTGATTCCATATAGTTGGTGCTGAGAATGAAAAGGCTCTGCGAGATGTACCTGTTTTCACAGTTCTGATGGTGGTGGGGACCTGTAGGGTGCCCAAGTTGGCAGTTCTTCTGTCCCTATTTGCAGGTTGTGTGGTGTTAAGTGAGGTCAGGAAAGAGGGGGATATGTTGTTGATAAGTTTGAATGTGGTTACTAGCATCTTGTATTGTATCCTAGCTGCAATTGGAAGCCAATGTAGGTCGATTAGTATTGGGGTGATGTGTTCTGAAAGGCTTGCACCCATTATGACCCTGGCAGTCACGTTTTGGGCCATTTGAAGGATGTTTAATGATTTCTTGGGCAGACCTTGTAAGATGGCATTACAGTAGTCCAGGTGTGGCATAATGAGTGCTTGAGCTACGGACCGGAAGTCACTTGGTGCTATTATTTTCTTTAGAGGTTGTATCACTCTAAGTTTATGGAAGATGGCTTTGTTTGTTTTACGTAGGTGAGTCTCCATTTTTAGATTGCAGTCGAGTGTGACTCCTAGATATTTGATTTTATCCTTTGCTTCGTACGTGTTATTGCACAGGGTGATTGTATCAGGGGGCTTGAAGTTCGGTTTGTTGGACATATACATGACCTCCGTTTTTCTGTGGTTGATCGTCATGTTATTTTTCTGTAGCCATAGCAACATTTCATCCAGGCAGCTTTCTAGCTGTGAACAATTGGGGTCAGCGGCGTCCAGTTGTGTGTAGAGCATGATATCATCCGCGTAGATGTGGTAGTTGATGTTGTGTTTTTTAAAAATGACGCAGAGGGGTTGCATGTAGACGTTGAACAGTAGCGCCGAGAGAGCTGAACCCTGGGGTATGCCCTGGGTTTGAGAGAACGGTTCAGCTTGTTCGCCATTGAACTGTACTTGAGGCCTTCTGTTCGATATGTAGGAGGAGAACCATTTGAGGGGGGTTCCCACAACTCCTATGGATTCCAGTTTGTTAAGGAGGATCCCATGATGCACAGTGTCAAAGGCGGCGGAGATGTCAATGAAAATGAGTATAAACATTTTCTTTCTGTCTTCTAGTCCTTTGAGGAGGTTGTTCATTAGTGCTATCAAAAGTGTTTTAACTCCATGATTTCTTCTGAACCCGTATTGTTGTTTGTCTAAGGTATCATGATCATCAAGGTGATCTTGGAGTTGTAGGAGCACTGCCTTTTCAATGATTTTTGCCAGGAATGAAATGCTGGATATAGGGCGGTACGAGGATGGGTCTTCCTTGTTGAGTGAGGTGTTTTTTAGGATTGGCCTTATTATAGATCGTTTCAGCTGGTCAGGCATTATTCCTTGATTTAGCGACTGATTTATAATGTGGACTATTTGCTGGTTGATCTCTTTTTTTGCCGCTTTAATCCATGCAGTTGGGCAGGGGTCGAGTGGTGAGGTGGTGGTATTTATAGAGGTTATTATGTTGGTGGTTTGCTGTTCATCAATGTTGTAGAATGTGCTCCAAGTTAGTTCTTGCTTCACTTTTGTTCTTTGATGTGGCGTGTCTTCATCGAACATGTTGGTGGTGGTAGTCAGCTTGCTTGCATAGTGATTTGCCAGCGTTTGCGGATGGATGGGGCTATCTTGAATTTCTGGTAGCGCAGTTTTTGTAAGCGATTTCACTAGTGCAAAAAGTTCACGTGGTTTGTTGATGGCTTTGTTTAGGATGTTGGTATGGTGTATCCTTTTTGCTGTATTTACTTCTTCTTTGTAGCTTGAGAGGAGATTCAAGTACACAGCTCTGTGTTCAGTGGATTTGGTGTGTCTCCACTTTTTTTCGTGCTTCCTGAGGTCTCTCTTCATTCTGGTCAATGTTATGGTGTACCAAGGTTCTGATGGGTGCTTGGATGCGTTTGGTTTCTGATTCTCTTTGGGGATCGCTATGGTCTGAATTGCGGAATCCCAATTGCTTGTTAAATCATCGAGGTCTGATTTTCCCAGGTCTATGTGGGATTTGATAGTATTGATGAGACCTTCCATGTCTGGTTTGTTAAATCTACGTTGTTGGTGTGATACCCTTTTATCTTTTGTGTCCTTGGTCACGTTCGGAAGCTTTATCCGCATATTGATTTGGTGGTGGTCTGACCAGGGTAGTGGATTGATCTCTATCAGGGGTTTCTCATCATTGTCTTGTTCTCCTTTAGGTGTGAAGACCATGTCTAGTGTGTGGCCTTTTTCATGTGTGGGTTCTGTTATTAGTTGCTGGTACCCTAGCTGGGTCATAGCTTCTAGGAAGGTGTTTGCATTCGTGGCTGATGTTGATGCTAGATTTAGGTCTCCTAGTATTATCTGGAATTTTCTAGGTTGTGTTGATGAAATTGTTTCCAATGCCGATGCCAGTATCTCATGATGCAGCGTGGGGGGTCTGTATATCAAGCAAATGGATAATGCTGAGTTTTCTACCTTGAGTAAGTCAATGTCTGAGTTTGAGCTCTGCTATGTGCTTGCAAGTTTCAGATTGTCTTTTGCTATCATGAGGACCCCTCCACCCTTCTTGTGGGCTCGGGGACAGTTATACAGGTTGTATCCAGGTTTGCTGATCTGGTTCAATATGGCTGCATCTGTTTCTGTGACCCATGTTTCGGTTATACATAGGATGTCTGGTTGGTCGTCTGTGATGATGTCGTATATTATGTGGGTTTTGTTCCTGATCGAGCGAGCATTGATGAGGATGATATTACAGGTTTCATGCAGGGTCATCATAGCCTTAGTGTTTTGTGATGCCCCTTGGTTGATTGCGCGGGGCAATGTTGTTTTGGGTTTGCGGTGTCTTCGATTTCTTGTAGAAGACTTAGTGGAAAACCTGTGATTGGTAGTGTGTGTTACAATCTTTCCTGTGAAGTAGTAAGGTGCGAGTATGAGTGGTTGTGTGGTTTGAATGGTATAGAGGAGGTAGCATGGGGAGTACTGGTGTGAGAGGGATTGGTATGGGTTTTGGTTGAAAGCGTAGGCAGGGATAAGAGTGAACAGGTATATCCCTACGTACCAGATTGGTGCCTTCATTTTTCCAGCAGGTTGGTTTAACTTTTCGGTTCCCTATACTCTGACAGCTCTGTTTTTATACCTGGTGTTTGGATTTGCAGGCAGGCAGGCAGCAAACAGGAGTATTAACAATAATGGGTAGCAACAGTATATCTTGTAACGGTTAGTTATTACCTACAATTTATCAACTGTATCAAGGGTTGTTAGTAGCAAGACATTTAGCAACATTAGCAGTGGTAACAATATCGATATTGGTAATAATCATTAGCAACAGGACTAGTATAAGAAGGGGAAGGTGTGCCTGTTAAGGTTAACCATATTGGCAACAAACTTCATAGTGTAGCTACATCAAACTTAATCAGATTGAACAGTCAGGTCTTAAGTGTCGGTCTAGTTTGTAGGGATAGTTATTGCAAGTTGGACTAGCTCTTAGAGGATGACTTACGTGGCGCTGGACCTCCCGCGTTGTACACGGACTTAACCCGGTCCTGATGGCTTGAGGAGCGCTTAGATCCGGTGTTGGCGAGCTCGTACCCGGCCTGGGGAGCTCCAGCCTTGGCTGACTGATCGTGTTATAGTCCTTCTTGTTGGACTCCCTCGTTGCGCTTTCTTTCAGCGTGCTGGGCCACACAAATGGCCACCGCCTAAGGGCCACGCCAAAGGACCCTCTGGCGAGGCCCTCAGGCGCGGGCGCGCCCGGTAGGGATGCCGCTATTTAGGGCCGGTGATCTGGGCGGGCTCTCCAGCTCCCACTGCCCGGATTGGGCAGGAGCACTCCCACTGCCCCGATAGGGCAGGAGTTCAGGCAGGGAGAAGCCGGGCGTGCAGGTAGCAAAGCGGCTCCCTCTCGGTAGGGACGCCGCTATTTAGGGCCGGTGATCTGGGCGGGCTCTCCAGCTCCCACTGCCCGGATTGGGCAGGAGCACTCCCACTGCCCCGATAGGGCAGGAGTTCAGGCAGGGAGAAGACGGGCGTGCAGGTAGCAAAGCAGCTCCCTCTCGGTAGGGACGCCGCTATTTAGGGCCGGTGATCTGGGCGGGCTCTCCAGCTCCCACTGCCCGGATTGGGCAGGAGCACTCCCACTGCCCCGATAGGGCAGGAGTTCAGGCAGGGAGAAGCCGGGCGTGCAGGTAGCAAAGCGGCTCCCTCTCGGTAGGGACGCCGCTATTTAGGGCCGGTGATCTGGGCGGGCTCTCCAGCTCCCACTGCCCGGATTGGGCAGGAGCACTCCCACTGCCCTGATAGGGCAGGAGTTCAGGCAGGGAGAAGCCGGGCGTGCAGGTAGCAAAGCGGCTCCCTCTCGGTAGGGACGCCGCTATTTAGGGCCGGTGATCTGGGCGGGCTCTCCAGCTCCCACTGCCCTGATTGGGCAGGAGCACTCCCACTGCCCCGATAGGGCAGGAGTTCAGGCAGGGAGAAGCCGGGCGTGCAGGTAGCAAAGCGGCTCCCTCTCGGTAGGGACGCCGCTATTTAGGGCCGGTGATCTGGGCGGGCTCTCCAGCTCCCACTGCCCGGATTGGGCAGGAGCACTCCCACTGCCCCGATAGGGCAGGAGTTCAGGCAGGGAGAAGCCGGGCATGCAGGTAGCAAAGCGGCTCCCTCTCGGTAGGGACGCCGCTATTTAGGGCCGGTGATCTGGGCGGGCTCTCCAGCTCCCACTGCCCGGATTGGGCAGGAGCACTCCCACTGCCCCGATAGGGCAGGAGTTCAGGCAGGGAGAAGCCGGGCGTGCAGGTAGCAAAGCCTTTGCCTGCCTAATCAATGCCTTGCATTTGACTTGCCAGTGCTTGTGCTGTTTCCAGGTTTCCTCATTTGGCTCTTTTTTCCATTGCCTGAAAGATGCTTTTTTGGCAACAACAGCCTCTCTGACCTCACCTTTAAACCATGCTGGCAGTTTTTTGGACTTCCTTCCACTTTTCTTAAAGCATGGAATACAGCTGGTCTGGGCTTCCAAGATAGTATTTTTCAACACCAGCCAAGCCTGATGTACGTCTTTAACCTTTGCAACTGCTCCTTTTAGTTTTTTCTTAACTGTTTTCCTCATTTTATCATAGTCTCCCTTTCGAAAGTTAAAAGGTAGTACTGTGGAGTTCCTTACTATCCCTCCTCCACTAATTAAATCAAAGGCGATCATGCTATGATCACTATTGCCAAGTGACCCAACAACCTTATCTCTTGCACTAGATCTGGTGTTCCACTAAGGACTAGGTCTAATATGGCTTCCCCTCTGGTAGGTTCATGAACCAGCTGCTCCAAGAAGCAGTCATTTATTTCATCTAGGAACTTTATCTCCCTAGCATGACCTGACGTGACACTGACCCAGTCGATACCGGGGTAGTTGAAATCACCCATTATTATTACTGCACTGTAACTTTTGTTAGCTTCCTTGATTTCTTTGAGCATTTCATCATCCATTTGGTCATTCTGGCCAGGTGCTCGATAGTACACCCCCACTGCCATTGCCTTCCCCCTTTTACATGGAATTTCAATCCATATAGATTCTACAGCAGATTTTGTTTCCTGCAAAACTTTAATCCTTTCTGACTCAATGCCCTCTCTAACATAGAGAGCAACCCCTCCACCAATTTGATCAGCTCTATAATTACGATATAGTTTGTACCCAGGTATCACAGTGTCCCACTGGTTGTCCTCCTTCCACCATGTCTCTATTATTCCAATCATATCTAACCTTTCATTTAGTGCTATATATTCTAACTCTCCCATCTTATTTTTTAGACTTCTAGCATTTGCATACAAGCATTTTAGAGAATGTATTTTATTCATATTAATTTGGCTATTGTTAGACATGGGTAATTTGGGATCTTTAAGCTCAGTCTGCTCCATATTTGAGGGCATTTGGGCTACTTTACTCTTTTGTGGAACCTCTCTGCTTTTGGTAGTATCCTTCAAAGATACATTCTTCCGAACCATCCGCTCTTGGGCGACTGTCGGCTTTCCCCTAATATCTAGTTTAAAAGCTGCTCTATCTCCTTTTTAAAGGTTAATGCCAGCAGCATGGTTCCATCCCGGTTAAGGTGAAGCCCATCCCTTCGGAAGAGCCCCTCCTTTCCCCAGAATGTTCCCCAGTTCCTAACAAATCCAAAACCCTCATCTCTGCACCACTGTCTCATCCACGCATTGATACTCTGGAGCTCTGCCTGTCTTTTGGGTCCTGCGCGTGGAACAGGAAGCATTTCGGAGAACGCTACTCTGGAAGTTCTGGATTTCAACTTCCTACCTAAAAGCCTAAATTTAGCCTCCAGAACCTCCCTACCACATTTCCTATGTCATCTCCTTCATCTCCTTCTCCTTCATCTCCTCCTGCTGGGCCTGAATTTTGCGCTGCTCCGCCGCCATCTCCTGTAGCTCTCCCTCCTGAGTCTCCACGTGCTCCTCTAAGTCCTCCACATGCTGTCCCAAGCATCCCAAATCCTCTTGTATATTTACCAGCGTCTCTTTTAAATCCTTCCGCATCTCTTTTAATTCTTCATGCATTTCTCTTTTAAACACTTGCAGCCAAGGTTTAATATCCGCCCCTTCTCGCTGCCTCGTGCTCGTATCTTCCTCCTCCTCCGAGCTCTCCATTTCTTCTATCTCCTCTGAGCCTCCCGGATTCAACACCGCTGTCGCCTCCTTCTTCGCATACGCGGACTGAAACCTAGCCAGTTTCTTTTGGGGCCAACATGGCAGAAGCGGGCGCCTGACTCCCTTCCACCTTGCTTCATTGGAAACAGCTAATTTTTAACAATTCTTCAGGATTCGGATGGAGCTCGGCTACTCTACCGCCATTCGCTCCGTGACATCACCGGAAGTCGCTCCACCATCCTTTATGTTGAGCTGGTGCCTGCACTTTCAGTGAACAGCAATGGTATACCATTTGACAGCTGCAATATTATTAGAATAGGGACATCATTACAACCTCTCTTCAAATTAGCCCCATACTGCACATTTACTTTTTTGCTTTACAAAAGCTGAGCACCGCATGGTAAGTTGCTTTACAGCTACCGCACATTTATTGTTTTATTTATTTATTTATTTAACCAGTTTTGTATCCACCTTATCCTTCAATCAAAGTGGCTGACAAGACAACAAAGGACTTACATGTTGAGGGCATGGGAAGATCAAATACAATACATTACAATATAAATACAGTACAAACAGTAAATTATAATATTTTCTCACAGTGAAACTGGATATACAAGTTGATCAATTTAAGTTTTTTGACCAAATGATTCTATGAATAAATAAGTCTTTAAAGATATGCAAAAGTCTTTGATGTCTTCCTGAGCTCTTAATTCTTCAGGAATAGAATTCCATACCTCTGGTGCCATGAAGGAAAATGCTCTTTTAGAGGTCATCTGTTTTCATCTATTGAAGTTTAAAGGTGTACTAAGCTTATTGGAGTTATGAGATCATCTAGGTCTTAGGCTCTTGTCTTTGGATATTATATGCTGTAGAATATCTGCTGAAGATTGGTGAAAGATTTTGAAAATAATCATTAGGTTTTTGTATTTTGCTCTTGCAATAATTGGAAGGAAATGTAACTGTTTCTTAAAGCAAGGTTACTTTCTTTTTGGTGCTTTAGGGGAACTTTCCTTGAGCACAATAGGTTTCTGAACTCTAGTAACCTCCTCAGGTTTAGAAACTGCTAACACCTAATCTGGTGTTAGTTCCCTCCCTACCCACCCCAACTCCCACCCACCCCTAGTGAGCAGTCTTGCTTTATAGGAAACCTCCCCCTTTAACAAATCACAGAGAATTGGAACAGCACATTTTGAATATAATTAAAGAGATTTAACTGCTTTTTCTCTGAAAGGACAGCTGCGAAACTGGCTGGTACTTGGTAGATCTCTCTCTTTTGCTTTAACAGATACCTAAGATCCACAAACAGAACAATGGCTGGGAAAAATCGTATTGCTAAAGCTGTTGCCCCCGTTACAGCTTCTGCCTCAGTCCAGACAGAAGTCCTAATACCAGTTGAAGGACCACTTCCATGTGCAGGGTGCCTGCATGCTGAAGCACTGAGGAAACAAGTGGAGGAACTCAGAGAGGAGGTGGCGAGGCTGAGGAGCATTCAAGACAGTGAGAAGTACATTGATGAGGTGCTTCTTGCAGCAACCAAGCTCTCCAGCACAGGAGAAGATGGGTGCCAACAGAATGTCGATGGTTGGACACAAGTCACCAGGGCCTGCAAAATCATCAATCCAACTTCTCCAGCCCTTGAAATGAAGAACCATTATGCAGCCCTGGAAGTGGAGGAGGTGAAAGCATCCCTGGAAAGGGAAGAACCAGAGTTCAAGTGCCCCAAAGTTGCAGAATCAGTGACCAGAAGGAAACGAAGGGTAGTGGTGGTTGGAGACTCTCTTCTGAGGGGTACTGAGGCGTCCATCTGCCGAACAGACTTGATGTCCAGAGAGGTATGCTGTCTGCCTGGTGCCAAAATCCAAGATGTTACGGAGAGTTTGCCGAGACTCATCAAGCCCACTGACTATTACCCAATGTTGCTAATCCATGTTGGAACAAATGATACTGCCAGGTATACCTCGGAATGTATCAAAAGTGACTTCATGGCTCTGGGACAGAGGGTGAAGCAGTTAGGTGCACAGGTGGTGTTCTCTTCAATCCTCCCTGTTCAGGGTAAAGGCCAAGGCAGAGAGGCTCACATCCTGGAGATGAATGCATGGCTGTATGGATGGTGTCATCGAGAGCATTTTGGTTTCCTAGACCATGGAATGCTGTTCCAAGGGTTGCAGAGCAGAGATGGCATCCATCTGTCCAAGAAAGGTCAATGCATCTTCGGTAGTAGACTGGCTAATCTACTGAAGAGGGCTTTAAACTAGATTTGTTGGGGATAGGTGAAGAAAGCCCCCAGGTAAGTGAAAGCCCCCAGGTAGGTGATACCCATTTTCATAAAGGTATTTAATGTAACAGGGGTAACATATGGAAAGCAGTGTGTATAAATGCCCATAGCATGGGAAATAAGATCCCTGATGTTGAAGCTTTGGTGGGAGTGGCTGACTTGGATTTAGTGGCAGTTACAGAAACATGGCTCACAGAAAACCATGACTGGGATGTAACCATACCTGGCTATACTTTATTCAGAAAGGACAGGGTAGGAAGAAGGGGAGGAAGAGAGGCACTATATATAAAAACTATTATTAAAGCTTTGGAATTACAGAGCTTAAAAGGGAGAGAGGAGGCATTGTGGGTTAAAGAGGGAAAGAGAAATCTATTTGCATTGGTGTGATATACAGACCTCCCTCACAAGAGGAAGAGGTGGACAGAGAGTTAATTGAAGACATACACAGCATTGCTAGGAAAGGGGAAGTGCTACTGATAGGAGATTTCAATATGCCAGATGTTGATTGGCACATTCCTGCTGCAGTATCATCTAGAAGTAAGGAGATCCTGGATTCTCTACAGGGAGAACTATTCAGGCAATTGGTAACAGACCCCACATGTGAAGGGACCATACTGGACTTGGTGCTTGCCAATGGTGAAAATGTTTCTGATGTTGTAGTGGGAGATCATTTTGCATCCAGTGATCACCAGATGGTGTGGTTCAGTATTAGGACTAGGGCTGTTAGAATCCATTCCAAGGTGAGGATCTTAGACTTTAGGAAGACTAACTTTGCGAAGATGGGCCAATACCTCAGGGAGTCGTTAGTGGGATGGGAACAGCTGGGGATGTAGAAAAACAGTGGGCAAAACTGAAAGGGGATATTATAAGGGCAACCAACCTTTTTGTTAAAATGGTAAATAAAGGCAAAAGGAAAAGGAGTCCGCTATGGTTTTCTAAGGAAGTAGCTGAAAAAGTGAAGAAAAAGAGGGAGGCCTTCATGAAATACAAGAGATCACAGAGAGAGGAAGACAGGCATCTGTATTTGGAAAAACTTAGAGAAGCTAGCAAAGTAGTCAAGAAGGCAAAGATTCAAAAGGAGGAGGAAATAGCCAATGCAATAAAATGGGGGGAAAAGACATTTTTCAGATATATTAGTGAGAAGAGGAAGGGCAAAAGTGGTATTGTCAGACTCAAGGGTGCAGGGGGGGAATATGTAGAAGCTTATAAGGATAAAGCGGAATTGCTTAACAAATATTTTTGTTCTGTGTTCACAGATGAAGAACCAGGAGCAGGACCTCAGAAAACACCCACAAATAGGAACAGAAGCGAGGGACATCTTGAACAATTTTCAGAAGACTGTGTTCGTGAGAAACTAGCTCAACTTAAAGTAGACAAAGCGATGGGACTGGATGGGATACACCCTAGAATACTAAGGGAACTTGGGGACGTTCTAGCAACTCCACTTACTGACCTTTTCAATGCCTCATTGGAGTCGGGAGTGGTGCCAAAGGACTGGAGAGAGGCTCATGTAGTGCCTTTACACAAAAGCGGAAGTAAGGATGTGGTTGAAAACTACAGGCCAGTTAGTTTAACTTCAGTGGTGAGTAAATTATTGGAAACGCTGCTGAAAGAGAAAATAGTGAGGTTTCTGGAGTCCAGCGGATTACAGGATCCGAGGAAGCATGGATTCACCAGAGGCAGGTCTTGTCAGACAAATCTGATTGATTTCTTTGACTGGGTGACCAGGGAGTTGGACCGAGGGAGAGCTCTAGATGTGGTGTATTTAGATTTCAGTAAAGCCTTTGACACTGTTCCTCACAGGCGACTTATAAACAAACTGAGCACCCTAGGGATGGACCCTAAAGTTACTGCTTGGGTTAGAAATTGGTTGGGTGGGAGGCAACAAAGAGTACAAGTAAATGGAGCTCACTCTGAGGAGAAGGATGTTACCAGTGGTGTGCCCCAGGGATCTGTCCTTGGTCCGATTCTTTTAAACATCTTTGTTAGTGATATAGCGGAAGGGCTATCGAGTAAGGTTTGCCTCTTTGCAGATGATACCAAAATCTGCAATAGAGTAGACACCCAGGAAGGTGTAGATAACATGAGGAGGGATCTAGCTAAACTTGAAGAATGGTCTAGAATTTGGCAGCTGGGATTTAATGTTAAAAATGTAAGGTCATGCATTTGGGCTGCAGCAATCCAAGGGAGCAATACAGTATAGGAGGTGAAGTACTTTTGTCCACTAAAGAAGAGCGGGACCTAGGCGTGGTTGTGTCTGATGATCTTAAAGTAGCTAAACAGGTAGAAAAGGCGACGGCAAAAGCTAGAAGGATGCTTGGGTGCATACGGAGAGGAATGGCTAGCAGAAAAAAGGAGGTGATAATGCTTCTGTATAAGTCTTTGGTGCGACCTCATTTGGAGTATAGTGTGCAATTCTGGAGACCGCACCTTCAAAAGGATGTGAACAGGATGGGGTAGGTGCAGAGGGTGGCTACTAAAATGATTAGTGGGCTTCATTATAAAGCATATGAGGACAGACTTAAGGATCTTAATATGTACACCTTAGAGGAAAGGCGGGAAAGAGGTGATATGATTGAGATGTTTAAATACCTCCGTGGCATAAATGTTCAGGGAGAGAGCCTCTTTCAATTGAAAGCAAGTTCTGCTACGAGGGGACATGGGATGAGGGTGAAAGGAGATAGATTCAGTAGTGATATGCAGAAATATTTCTTTACGGAAAGAGTAGTGGATCCATGGAATAGTCTCCCAGTGGAGGTGGTAGAGATGAGGACAGTAACTGAATTCAAAAAAGCATGGGACCAACACAGAGGATCTCTAAAGGTAAAAAGTGGACTGTTGTAGTTGTTGATATGGAAGGACAGACTAGATAGGCCATGTGGTCTTTTTCTGTCATCATGTTTCTATGTTTCTATGAGTTATGTGATCAAATTTTGCAGAGCCAGTAATTATACGTGCAATAGTGTTTTGAACTAATTGGAGAGGCTGGATAGCGTTTTTAGGAAGACCTTGATACAAGACATTTCCAAAATCAAGAAGGGGTGTTATGACAGCTTGACATACCATGCAAAAGTGATTTGTATCTAATATTGATTTTAGTCTTCTTATAATCTTTAAGCGATGGTATGCTTTAGCTGCAATTTTGTTTATTTGATATTTTAAGCTGAAGATTTCTCAGAGTAAAGCCAGCATTTATGATGTGGTTGGATCAAAGCCCTCAGGATGTCTGACTGCTGATGTAGCTGTGCATGAAATGAGAGTCAGAAGCTGTAAAGATGTCTTACGCATTGGAACATGGAATGTACGAAGCATGAACCAAGGGAAGATGGAGGTGGTCAAGAATGAAATGGAACGTGTACAACTTGATCTGTTGGGTGTCAGCGAACTGAAATGGACTGGCATCGGGCACTTTGCATCAGATGATCACATGGTCTACTATGCTGGAAATGAAAGACAAAGAAGAAATGGTGTTGCATTTATAATAACATCACTTCTTCCTCTTGTATTACCCAGAAGAATGTACCACCACAGCCCCAGCAACTAGCTAGCCGACACAGTACTATAAATCCTCTGTATTAGTTTGTCAAGATGTAAATAGTTACCCAATATGTAAATAGTTACCCAGGTTTGACCCAAGTTCATGTACCAGTTCACTGTAAACACAACTACAGAAATGTGTAAGTTTTGATGTTTTATGTAAACCGCACTGATGCGGAATAGCGCAGTATATAAGAGAATGTAAATAAATAATATAGAAGAAACTTGCAAGAACTGTAATAAAATACAATGCAGTCAGTGAACGCTTAATCTCTATTCATCTACGAGGAATGCCTATCAACACAACTATAATTCAAGTATATGCCCCAACAACAGCTGCAGAAGAGAATGAAATTGAAGAGTTCTATGAACAAGTACAAGCTGAAATTGACAGAACATGCAAACAGGATATCATGATAGTCATGGGTGACTGGAACACAAAAGTTGACAACAAAGAAGAAGGCAAAGTAGTTGGAAAATATGGACTTGGCAACAGAAATTAAGCTGGAGAAAGACATAGAATTCTGCAAGACCAACAATCTATTCATCTCAAACACCTTCTTCCATCAACACAAGCAGCGACTGTACACATGGACTTTACACAATCAACACAAGCAGCGACTGTACACATGGACTTTACACAATGGACTGTATAAAAATCAAATTGACTATATCTGTGGAAGTCAACGATGCAAAAGTTCTATAACATCAACAAAGACAAAACCTGGAGCTGACTGTGGTACAGATCATCAACTACTAGTATGCAAACTCAAGCTAAAGTTGAAAAAGAGCAAACCACTCACGAATGCAGCAAAATATGACCTTGAGAATATACCACTGGAATTTAAAGACTGCCTGCAAAAACGATTTGCTGCTTTAGATACAAATGACAGAGCTCCAGAAGAGTTATGGAATGACATCAAGATGGTTGTGTTGGAAGAAAGCGAGAAGCCAGAGGAGAAAGAAAGACAATAACAGAACTCAGAGATTTCCAACGTGCAGCAAGACAGGACAAGGAAAAGTACTACAATGACGCATGCAAGGAAATAGAAGCAGAAACTATTAGAGGAAGAACAAGATCGGCTTTCCTAAGGCTACAAGAGTTAAAGAAAAAGTCCCAGCCTCGAATTGGAATGTTACAAGATGCTCAAGGTTCTATGTTGAATGATGCTGAGAAGATCAAGAAAAAGGTGGAAGGAATATACAGAGTTTTTATATGATAAAGATCAAGTGGACCAACAGCCGTTTCAACCTGTACCTTATGATTGGGAACCATTGGTGATAAGAAGAAGTTAAAGCAGCATTGAAAGCCTTATCAAAGAACAAAGCACCAGGCATTGATAGCATTCCCATAGAAGTATTCCAGCAATCTGATGCAGCTGTTACCGTACTTACAAGGCTCTGCCAAGAAATATGGAAGACATCATGGCAAACTGACTGGAAAAGATCTGTGTTTATACCAATACTAAAGAAAGGTGATCCAACTGACTGTGGAAATTATCGCACAATCGTTCTGATACCACATGCCAGCAAGATTCTACTGAAGATTATTCAAAAGAGACTACAACCATACCTGGAACAAGAACTACCTGAACTGCAAGCAGGGTTCAGGAAAGGGCGAGGAACGAGAGACATCATTGCGGATGTGAGATGGATCCTTGAAAAGACTAAATAATACCAAAAGGATATCTATTTGTGCTTTATCGACTATAGCAAGGCTTTTGACTGTGTAAACCATGAGAAACTCTGGGCCACATTAAGAAGCATGGGTATACCAGAACACCCGATCGTACTCTTGCACAATCTGTACATTGATCAAGAAGCAGCAGTTCGAACAGAACAAGGAGGAACAGAATGGTTTAAAATAAGCAAAGGTGTAAGACAAGGCTGCATACTTTCCCCCTACCTGTTTAATTTATATGCAGAACAAATCATCAGAGAAGCAGTTTTGTATGAAGACAACAGAAGTGTGAAGATTGGTGGAAGACTCATCAACAACCTTCGCTATGCTGATGATACCACATTACTGGCTGAAAGTGAAGATGATCTGAAACATTTGCTTCTCACAATCAAGGAGCATAGTCTCAAAATGGGCCTGCACCTTAATGTAAAAAAGACAAAAATCATGACAACTGGCATAATCAACAGGTTCATAATTGAAGGAGAAGAAATTGAAATCGTGAACAACTTTAACCTACTTGGATCAACTATCAATAAAGAAGCAACAAGCAGTCAAGAAATCAGACGACGCATTGCTTTTGGCAGAATGGCTATGAAAGACCTAGATAAGATCCTCAAGAGCAGAGATGTCTCTCTCCATAAAAAGATTTGACTTGTTCAAGCCATGGTATTTTCAATAACATCATATGGATGTGAAAGCTGGACAGTGAAAAAGATAGGAAGAAAATTGATGCCTTTGAATTATGGTGCTGGTGGCGAATACTGTGTATACCATGGACTGCCCGAAGAACAAACCAGTCGGTACTAGAGGAGATCAAACCTAAGCTTTCTTTAGAAGCTCAGATGACAAGACTTCGACTTTCATACTTTGGACACATCATACGAAGAGAGAGATTATTAGAGAAAGACATCATGCTTGGCAAGATAGAAGGCCAGCGCAAAAGAGGAAGGCCAGCAATGAGATGGATCGATACAATAACAGCAGCTATGGGTACCAGTTTGTCAACAATGAGCCGCCTGACTCAAGACCGAACACAATTTAGGATAGCTATCTAGAGGGTCGCCATGAATCGACTACGACTCGACAGCACTTAACAACAACAACATGCTTTAGCTGCAATTTTGTTTATATGAGATTTTAAGTTTAAATATTTATCTAAGGTTATACCTAAATTATCTTACTTCATCTTTAATTTTTATTTTTTTATTTAATAGGTTAATTTCACTTGGTAGTTTTAAGGACTGACAATTCGATATGAACAATGCTTCCATTTTGTCAGAATTTATTTTTAAATTGTTGTTATTGAGCCAATTATTTATATCATTCAAACAGCTATTAATTTTTGTTGTAGCAAAGGTAGCTTGATCAATTGAAGTATAAATCATAATGTCATCAGCATATAAATTATAATCCATTTCATGATGTTTAATAATTTGACATATGCGTTGAATATAGATATTAAAGAGGATAGATGATAAAGCAGAACCTTGCGGAATACCTTGTACAATCGTGAATTGTGAGGATTTTTTGTCCCCATTTTTCACTAGTTGTGAACGATTTGTTAAGTAAGAAGCGAATCATTTTATTGTATTGTTGGATAAACCAATATTGTGTAGACGTTGCAGCATTATTGAGTTAGTGACGGTATCAAATGCTGCTGAGACATCGATGAAGATTAATAGAAATAATTTATTTTTGTCAAGACCTGTTATAAAATTATTAAAGAGAGAAATCAGTAGCGTTTCCACATTGTGATTTGGTTTAAAGCCATGCTGATGTATATCCAGTGGGGCATGTAAGTCAATGTGATCTTGTAGTTGTTTTTGTACTACTTTTTCTATAATTTTTGATATAAAAGGTAAACTTGAAATAGGACCATATGACTTGGCAGTTTTGCTTTATAAATACTGAGCACCTGATGGTGATTTGTTCTATAATGCCCATTTAATCTAGGATGTTATATAGGAACATTGTCATATTTTGATGGAAAAATAACTAGCTGCATGATTTCATGTGAGTTTGATTCCGTTCACTAGTAATGTTTTCCATTATGCTCACAATGTTCCCTGCGGCTTCTAACAGCCATCATAAGCAGGGATGACAATGGTGGAGAGCTATACATAGTGACTGTCTACACGTTGCTCATGTTATGTATTTCAATACGATGCCAGTGTTTATCAATCTTGGGGTCCTCAGAATGTTTTTAATTGTGTTGCTCCAATCATCTTTTTATATAATACTTCTACTATACCAAATATATGTTATGCTTGATCATGCTTATAGATAAAAGTTCTCTGATTATGTATCCAGTCTTTAGGTGTTTCATTTCCATTAGTTTTTGTGCTATACTCCTATTGGTGAGTACATCCATGTTCACTCATCTATATTATATGACGTTGGATAATAGTTACATAGAGAATATGATTCTGCATGTTAATTTTTAATTTTCAATATCAACTTTTAGTTCTTAATATTATTATTACATAGCATTTGGGTATCGAAGCACACACATGCAATTAATTTTTATGGATGTTGTTATTTATACTTTATTTGTGCTCCTACTAGCACAAAACCTTGTTGCATGCATAGCAACAAAAACAAGGCGAGTTGAACACATCACCCCCATACTCTACATCCTCCATTGGTTACCAATCACCTCTAGAATAAAATATAAATACCTAATGATCATATTTAAGCACCATAATAACATTGCCACAACCCCATAATCATCCCTCCTAGTGAAGAAACTGTTCCCAAAACACCTACAAAATCCCCTCCCAAATCTACAACACAAACCAATGTACTAGTTCTCGAGCCTTCTCTTACATTGCTCCAATATTGTATATAGATATAAAAAGTTTATTGTATATAATTGTAAAAAGTTAAATGTACATAGTTTCAAAGTTTAATGTAAAAGTTGCTGTGATGTTTCATGAAAACCGCCCTTGATCTCAGGAAAGGGCGGTATATAAACGCTTGTTAAATAAATAAAAATTAATAAATAAAATATATGTCATCTTGGTTTACCTTTGGTTGCTTTTACATTATATATGTTGTAGTTCATGTTTTATTGTTATTGTTTTTAAGCTTATTGATTTATCATTATCTTTTTATAGAGGTCAGTCTCCTGAAGAAGGCCCCGGCCGAAACACATTTTGGGCTGACTTCATGTTTGGTGAATAAACTTGTCCTTCCACAGTTATTTCTGTCCTGCTTTCTGTTTCTATTTATTTGGTAATACATACATACAGCTATGTTGCACATCAAGAAACACATTCATCACAAGAGAGAGGAAAGCAAATGTGTTTCCTTACCATTCTCCTAGACATATACTTGTTCCCAGCGGTTGTGTTGTCTGTCTAGACTAGATTGTAAGGTCTGATGAGCAAGGACCATCTTTTACATGTCTGTACAGCACTGCGTACACCTTGCAGTGCCATACAAATGATCAGTAGTAGTAGTAGCTTGTGGAAAGATAACTCATATGGGAAGAGCAAGAAGAAGAAGGGCAACTTGATTCATACCTTTTTTAAGAGTATGTTCAGAGGACGTTATGAGAACAAGCCCTGAGAGAGTTAAGCCAGGCGCTGGGGATAGAATTAGAGTGGCTTTCTGGCCTACTTCTTTTGGGTGATGGAAAAGGCCTGGAAAATGGTAGACTATCTCAAATGAAACAGAAATTTCTGTATGTAGGGCCATTTATAGTTAGCAAAGTGATTCTTTGTACATGGATGGAAAAGGAAGAGCCCACTATATCCAAATGGAAGTAAATAAGTGAAGGAGCAAGGTGCAAAATATAGGCATATAGCAATAACTGGAAGGCAAAGTGGCAGATATACGTCAATTGTGGCAGAGCTTTAAAGATCGAATGGCAATCTCTGAGATTCTGGAAGAGAAAGAAAATGGACAGGAAAGGGATCAAGAGGTATGACTGGAGAGTGTGTGGGTGTGATTGGAGACAGAATGGGAAGGATCGAAGAGGATTGGCTAATGAGTGTAAGGGAGGGGCGTTTGTGCTGGTTGAAAGGGGGAAAAGGTAAAAAAGACGTATCCAAAAAGGGAAAAAACAGTCTATACAGGTCTAAGGAATTTGGAAAGAGGAGATTACCAGAAATAGCATGTATGAACACAAGGGATGTTATATTATGCTCATGGAAGTTGTATTGTTGAAATGCAAAGTTTGTGTTATGCTGTTTGAAAATAAAAACTAAAAAAAAAAAGTAATACGATTCATTCCTGTCATAGAATGTACAAAATTAACTTATTGAAAGTCATTATCCCCAGTGCACAGCATCATCACTGAACCAGGCAGTCCTTTGCAAAGAATTAGATTTTGATTGTGATTCTATACCTGGGTATCAGAAACTTCCTGTACAAAATCTTTGACAATTCGAGTTACAGGGGTATCACTTTAATCTGCAGTGGTGATATATTCAGGGATTGTATGTATCTCCAATTCAGGAGAGAAACCACATAGTGGAAATACGTTTGTTGGGGTCTGAACTCCACTGAATTTTGACATTAACTATCATTAGAGAAAGACATCATGCTTGGCAAGATAGAAGGTCAATGCAAAAGAGGAAGGCTGGCAATGAGATGGATCGATACAATAACAGCAGCTACAGGTACCAGTCTGTCAACAATGAGCCGCCTGACTCAAGACCGAACACAATTTAGAACAACTATCCAGAGGGTCGCCATGAGTCGACACTGACTCGACTGCACTTAACAACAACAACAACATAATCTGTGTATTCAGTAACACTATGTTTCACTGGCCAATACCAGCAACTCTTGTCAAACCCCTAGTTGCACAATTACTAGCTGTTTACCTATCCTTCATCCACTTGACGGTGGGAGCTGGGTCACCGACAGCTTTACAAGGGAGGGCAATGTCCCTCATCCATGGAGTTGTGATGGTACCACTGAAAGTCAGAATTCGGGCTGGAGCTGTAATGAGAGGGAGAGAGATGGAAAACTATCTGTATTGCTCTGAAAAGGTGAACAATCACATACTCATAATTGAACCAACTGTCAGAAAAAGGGATAACAGCAGGGTATGTGGATATCACAAAATCCCACAACCCAAAAAGCATGTAGCCAGATATCACTGCTATTGGGAAGTGAGAAGCAGTTTACTGGGGAGCATATAGTCACCGATCAGTCTTACTGGATAAGGAGCATAAAGGCAATGGTCACTTTTTGGAGGAAGGGGAACTTCACTGGGGAGCAAGCAGCCAGCAGTAAGTATTATTGTGTGGTAGGGGCAATGCGCTGGGAAGAATACAAACAATGGTCAATGTTACTGGGTGATAGGATGGTGCACTGGGCAGCATGAAGTCAATGGTCAGAGTCACTGGGAAGTTGATAAGGTGTGCATCAATGCATTTGAAACAATAATCAACGCTCATTAAAACTAGCTTTGCTGACAAATATATTGAAAATGATACAGTAAAGCGTAATTACTCACCTGTAACAGGTGTTCTCCAGGAACAGCAGGAATCAGTCCTCACATACAGGTGATGTCGGCGCCGATGGAGCCCTCGCAGAAGTATCCCCCCAGCTTTCAAAGAAAGCCTTTGGGAGATGCCACCACACATGCATGGCACCTTCACGCCCAAGGGTGCCATCTTGCTCAATCACATGACATAACTAAAAGATGGCAAAAAATTAAAAGATGGTAAAGAAGCAACTTCAAGGGGAGGAGGAAGGGTGTGAGGACTGGTTCCTGCTGTCCCCAGAGAACACCTGTTACAGGTAAGTAATTACTCTTTCTTCAGGAACAAGCAGGAAGTCAGTCCTCACATATGGAACTCCCTAGCTACAGGCTACCAAAAGCCCATAGAGAAAAAATCACGGTCACCTTCAGGGGAAGCTGTGAGCAGCAGCAATTGAGTCCGCAGGTGCAGACTACAGTAGGACCCATGTGTCCAATGGGAACCAACACTACGGTAGCCTGAACACAGAAGGGCCAGAGGGTAGGAGTTGCCTAGACCCCAAAAAGGTTACGGAGCATAGCCTTGCCGAAGGTGCTGTCCCGTCAGGCAGTAATAAGCTGTGAAGGTAAGTAATAAGCTGTCCCTCTCCAGGCAGTAATAAGCTGTGAAGGTATGGACGGAAGACCAGGTGGTGGCGTGGCAGATGTCCACCATCGGGATGGAGAGCAGGTTTGCCATGGAGGCCGCCATATCCTTGACATGATGCGCCATGACCCGTCTGTCCAGCAAAAACACCGACTACTCATAGGCGAGGGTGATACAGTCTGCTACCAAGGTAGATAGCGTACGCTTGGTCAGCACATCCCCCAGTCTACTGGGGTCATACAAAACAAAAAGCTGAGAAGCTTTACGGTAGCCCTGGGTATGTTGAATGTAGAAGGACAGAGCCCTCTTACAGTCTAGGGTGTGGAGGACAGTCTCTGTCCTATTGGCATGTGGCCTCGGGAAGAAGGTGGGGAGCACCACCTCCTGGGTGAGGTGAAAGGGCGATACCACCTTTGGAAAAAATTTGGGGTGTGTGCGGAGCACAACCCTGTTCTTGTTGAATATGGTGTAAGGCGCCTCCACCACCAAGGCTTGGAGCTTGCTGACCATGTAAGCGGAGGTGAGCGCAACCAGGATCACTACCTTCCACGAAAGGTATCGCAGGTGGAAGGTAGCCAGGGACTCAAAAGGCAGGCGGGTAAGCTGCGCCAGTACAACACTGAACTCCCACTCAATTGCCAGAGGGCATACTGGGAATTTCAATAAAAAAGAGTCATCTCATGAAGTAGGTCACCAACGGTTGGGCTGAAAGGGGTTTGCCATCCTCCGGGTGGCGATGTGCCACCAGGGCAGTGAGGTGCACTCTGACGGAGTTCAATTTGAGTTCTGAGTGCAAAAGATGAAAAAGGTACTGCAGCACCAGCTGCACCATGCAGAAGAATAGGCTAATGCTGTGTTCTGCGCACCAGAATGAAAATCTGCGCCACTTGAAGGTGGAGGGCTTACGGAAAGCCAGCAGGATCTCCTCCACTTCTTCCGAGAAGTTGAAAGGGGCTAGGATCACCAGGGGCTAGGATCACCAGGGGCTAGGTTGGGGTGCAAGAGAGAACCCCCCCTCCTGCGATGAGAGCTCCCCAATGGGATGGGAGCTGGAGGAGCAGCAGGAACCACGGCTGCCTGGGCCATCGAGGGGCTATCAGGATCAGTGAGGTCTTGTCGCGGAGGGTCCTGAATAAAGTTTTGGCAATTAGTGGTGTTAGTGATGTGGGTGGGAATTCGTACATGAGACCTTCCGACCATGAGATGAGAAACGCATCTGCCGCCACCAGGGAAGGGTGAGCTTGCCGAGAGCAGAAGTGGGGCAACTGGTAGTTGTCCAGGCTGGCAAACAGGTCTATCCATGGTTCCCCCCCAGAGGTGGAAGAGCAGGCTGGACATTTTGGGGTCCAGCTGCCACTCGTGTGGTTGGAGGAGCCTGCTTAATCTATCGGCCAGTGCGTTGTCCTGGCCTGGCAGGTATACTGCCCGTAAGAGTATACCCTGCTGGACTGCATAGGAACAGAGAGTCATTGCTTCACAGCAGAGGCATGGGACTCCATGTCCTCCTGTTTGTTCACATAGAACATAGCCACCTGGTTGTCTATTTGGACCAATACTGGTTGGCGCCGTAGGTGGCTGCAAAGGCTTGAAGGGTTAGGTGTATCACTCATAATTCCAGGATGTTGATCTGCTGATTGCTCTTGCTCTACGATAAGCTGTCCTGGGTGTGGAGGTCCTCGCAATGGGCTCCCCATCCCAGCAGGAAGGCATCCATCATGAGAACCTTTAAGGGGAATAGAGTCTGGAAGGGCATCCCTGCCTTGAGGTACTGGGAATTTTGCCATCAGGTCAGGGATTATGCCAACCAGTGGGTCACTTCAACTTTGTTGCGGAGATAACCTGTGGCCTGCGTCCATTGGTCCCGAAGGCACCACTATGCGGCCCTCATGTGGAGGTGGGCATCTGGGGTGACATAGACCGTGGAGACCATGTATTCTAGTAGGCACAGCAGAAGCTGAGATGACACTGAGGAACAGCATTGTATGTCTAGGGCCAGAGCCCTAAGCTGGGCGGCTCGGTCCCCTGGAAGGAAGGCCTTTGCCTGGAGGGTGTCTAGTCTTGCCCCTATGAACTCCAGACAATGTGTCGGGAGGAGGTGGCACTTTGGGCAATTTATTACAAACTCCAGACTTTGCAGGACCTGGATGGTACATGCGGTTGCCTGCTGCACTTCTGAGGCCGTGCCTCCCTTTATGAGCCAATCGTCCAGGTAGGGGAAGATGAACACTCTCTGGAGGTGGAGGAAAGTGGCCAGGATTGCCAGGCAGTTGGTGAAAACCCTTGGGGCAGAGGCCAAGCTGAACCCTATACTGGTAATGGCTGCCTCCCACCATGAACCTCAGGCACTGCCTGTGGTTGAGGTGAATGAGGATGTGTGTGTAGGCATCCTTCAGATCCAAGAAACATAGCCAATCTCCCTGCTGGAGATAAGGCAGCAATTTTCCAAGGGAGAGCATCTTGAACTTCTCCCTCACCAGGAATCTGTTCAGATTGTGCAGGTCGACGATGGGCCTTAGGCCCCCTGTTCTTTTTGGTACGAGGAAGTAGCTGGAGTAGAATCCCTTGCCCCCTGAGATGGAGAGGAAATGATTCTACCGCTCTGTCTTCGAGAAGACCTGCCAGTTCCTTCAGTAGAAAGTCAAAGTGAAGGGGAGACCTGAGAGGTTCTCCTGGAAAGAAAGGGGGAAGTGTTTGGGCCAGGTGGAGGAGGTAGTCCTCCATGACCACTTGGAGTGCCCAAGAATTGGTGGTGATGGCTGGCCACCTTTGGGCATAGTGAATGAGATGTCTTCCTGTGGAATGCTGACCTCCTTGGGGTGGAGAGGCTATGCCCAAGGAGTCAAAATCTCTCTCCTGACTGAGCTGGGGCCTATGCCTAGGGCTTGGGAGCCTTCTGCTTACGAGGACAATGCCCATATCCCTTGGCCTGCTGACCCTGCTGGGGAGCCGGGGAAGCCTGAAAAGGTGGGTAGTTTTTGTAAACAGCCCCTTTCCTTGGGTAGAAGGGCTTTTTACCTGATGCCTTCCATTGGGGAGGGGCAGCGGTCTTTTTAGAGAGCCTGGTCCTTGTCATGAACTCGGTCTCCAGCTCGGCAGCATTGTCAATAATGGGTTTGCCAAAGAGGTTCTCTCCTTGGCATGGGACATCAACCAATTTTTCTTGAACCTATTGCTTGAGGTCGGATGACTGTAGCCAAGCCTGGCATCAGGCACTGATGCACGCCGCTGATACTCGGCACCGAGGTCTGGGTCTCTAACATCCACAGGAGCAGCCATTGAGGATGGGCTGTATCGGCCCCATCAGAGTTTCCTTTGGTGGGGACTCATACTGGAGGATCTCCTGTTCTTCGGTGCATGGGTCCTCCTCTGATTCAGTCAGGACTGAGAGGGCACAGGCTATATCCCGGATGAAGTCGTGGAAAGCCACGTCTTCGGGAGGAGAATGGTGCTGGGGCTCCGGGGCAGATGGCTCCAAAGGGACGTCTCAGTGTTGAGAGGTCTTGGGGGAGGCCTCGACGTCAGTCTCCCAGTCAGAGCCGGAGGGCATCAAGGATTCCAAGGCTCAGGACTCCCGGGTCTCGAAGAACTGGGGTCTCCCAGTGGATCTTGGATCAGACTCCCGGAAATTGGCCAGGGAGGACCAGACACCCGAGGATCGGAACTGGGAAAAGGACCTCGATCGGTTGCGCTCAGGGCCTTGCTCGATGCACGGGGACTCCTCCGCAGTCGGGGGCCCGATTGTCGGGGCAGATGATGTAGACAAACCTAACATCATTGCCTGTTGCAAGGCCAGGATGGCAGAGATATTCTGCTCCAGGGCTGACATTCTGGATTCGATGACAGAAAGATCTGCAGCTCTTGGCGTGGGCACTGAGGGCCTTGGGCCCGAAGCCAGCACTTTCGCGAGTATGTCCTCGACGAGCACCACAGCCTCGAGTATCCTCGCATGGTTGCTGCCAGCCGAGGACTCCTTCTTAGAGACCTTAAGGGGGCGCTGCTTGGAGTCACCCGAGTCCTGCAGTGGAACGTTATCGGGTTTCACCGGTGGAACCTCAACTGGTCTCAAAGAATTTTACTTTCCGGGGTCCGGGATCTTTACAGAGGAGCCGCCGCTGTGGTACTCAGAAGACGCCCGGGCCTCATGGGAGGTGCTTGGCTTGAGGCTCAGCGTCGGGGAAGCTGGGGCTGAGCCGGACTGTGGGAACATCCTCTCCCGTAACACCGAACCTTTCTTGTTGGTTTTCGGAGTTATGGTCTGGAGCAGGTTGCAGGTGGTACTGTCATGGTCCAGGCCGAGGCAAAGCAAGCAGCAGTTGTAGGTGTCTGTAACAGAAATGGTTTGACTGCAGCGGTCACACTTTTTGAACCCACTGGGATACATGGTGGGAGACACCCGGCCGGGGTCAACAACCCCCAGGCAAAAAAAGGGCGCAAACACCGGTCGAGGCAAGCCTCGTCAAAAAAGAAGGGAAGAGCCAAGAATGGCACCGGGGATGGTGCCGGCTCGAGGCAGGAAAAGGAACCTGTACGCTAACTGGGAAAAAACAACTTTTAAGGATAATTTTTAGAGGATTTTGCCAGGGAAACAGGACAAGTGTCCATTGGGCTCCACAGAAAAAAGCAGACTAAACAAGATAGCACCCTTAGGCAAGAAAGGGACCATGCATGAATGGTAACATTCCCAAAGGCTTTCTCTGAAAGCTGCGGAACTGCTCCGTGCAGGCTCCGTCAGCACCGACGTCACCCATATGTGAGGACTGACTTCCTGTTGTTCCTGGAGAAGGAAGGCTATTTTCAGACATTCAATAATGCAGATAAAATAATTTTCAAAGTGATTTACATTAATAAAAAGTATCTGCTCAGAAGGTAATAAAGAACTGCTAAATTTTCATACTTTGGATATCATGAACACAAGAGCTGTTTGCGCCCCGTAAAGAACAGAGCCGAGCACCATAATCCTTAAATGTAATAATCTGGGTTTTGTGTGTCAATATAGTCTGCATTGAATGGTCAGCGCTCAGAAATTGCAGTATATACATATTTTCAAAAAATAAAAAATGGATAAATAAATCCAGACAGGACTCCCATGCATTCCCTAGTAACAGTACTTCAGAAAAAAAATGCAGCTATCCCAGGAGAGACCACGGCTGGCAGGTGTATTTGTGCCTTATTAAAAGTGAGTTAGAATTAAAGGAAATGATAAATAAAAAAAGACAAAAGGGTGTCTCTGAATATGTGCATACCTTTAGCCAAGGGTTCAACTGTGATGCTTTCACTGCTATTGCCCTTGCCTGCGGCCGTCACTGCCACCACCCAGATACTGTATTGGTTGTTGTCACTCAAGTTGGGAATCTTGTAGAAAAATGAGTCAGGAGAGGCTTCGAACTCACTGATTACCTGCAAAGAGAAAGATAGGGGTTCTCAGATATGACAGAACTGCAGGATGTCTTCTGAATTCACTGCAGATATGCGATCTCACAGACCACAACTTTAGTTTATGCCGTGGCCTAGAATTAGGGGGGGAGGGGATACTTTCTGGCTATTCCTTTAGGTACACATTTGGTTCCATTGATTGCCAGTGTTAATGTCTGTAACCCCTCCCCAAAACAAACAAACAAATAAGTGAATGGAATCAGCTACAAAAACAATGAAAAGTCTGAGCCCTGAAAATGTACCACCAGATCCCTCAAAAGCAGTGCCAGCTCGACCATTAGGCAAGAGAAGGTGATAACCTAGGGCAACAGCTGCTGTGGGGCAGCAAAGAGCAGCAGCAGTCAAAGCAAAACAATAAATCGTGACAGCTAGACAAACTCAGAGAGCCATTACCTGCAGGGAGAATAGGCACACAAATACATACAAACCAAAATTAAATATTTATAAGTGTGGGGAGGGGTGGGATTTTCAGTGGCGGCAGGCAGCACATTTAAAGACGTTTGTCTGTATTGAAAATTTTCAAACAGGTCAGCGTCAATATTCAGCTTCTGGCTGGATTGCAAAACCGGCTAAAGTTAGGACAGTCATTTATCTGTCCTAGCTTTAGCCATTTAGGGTTAACCGGGTAGTGGCTGAATATCACTGCTGCCCAGTTAAACTCTGTTTCCGCCCCTGGAACGCCCTGACGTTGAGCGCATAGGGCATTTAGCATCCCTAACTGGGTTAATGCTGTTGAATATCCCAGGGAGCAGCATTTACATGGTTTGCAGGTCTGCAAACAACTTAAATGCCTTTGGATATACCCCCCTCCCCCCCATGATGTTCAATTATAAATTTTGACTATTATATCTTAATACTCTGCAATAAAACTAGAAAGTACAATGTATCTTTGTTTAGACTAAAATCAATGTATCAAACTATTGTATAATCCATTTCAAAGATGCCGTAAGGTCTCAGAAACTCGGGCTGTCACTGACTTGTAATATACCGTCAAGCGGACTATGTGCCGCCACTACATCAACGACCTTTTTCATATACACGGCTTTGGAACTTCCTCAGAATATGCTAAATTCAATGTGTAACTTTAACATATTCCATTTCATTAGAATGTAGAAAGTTCAGTGCTTAGCTTTGAAGCACTGAACTTTCTACATGCTAATGAAATGGAATATGTTAAAGTTACACATTGAATTTAGTATATTCTGAGGAAGTTCCAAAGCCGTGTATATGAAAAAGGTCGTTGATGTAGTGGCTGCACATAGTCCGCTTGACAGTATATTACAAGTCAGTGGCAGCCCGAGTTTGAGACCTTACGGCATCTTTGAAATGGATTAGACAATTGTTTGATACATTGATTTCAGTCTAAACAAAGATACATTGTACTTTCTAGTTTTATTGCAGAGTATTAAGATATAATAGTCATTTTAACTCTGTTAAAGAGAAGACCAGAATTGGGGTTGTGAACTACAATTATAAATTTTTACAGGACTGTTGTAAGAGGTGATGTGATTTTAATTATCAAAATCTCAAGGGGGGGGGGCATAAACTTTTCCTAGCGCACTCAATAATCTTGCACCAGCCCTGCCCCAAACCATTCATATTTTATGAAAACCTGCTACACAATCTTAAAAGCCTCACTATTGATCTTCACCAAACTAAAATAATTCTATGAACCTATAAAGAAATTTGAACCATCCCCCACCCCCACAATGCACACACAAAAAACCTTCACCTGCTTCAAAGTGTAGTGAATGAAACAATCAGTCATACCATAAGCTCTCTCTCCTCTCCCTTCTATACAGAGGTGGACACTTAATCTAATCAGTGATAGACAGAGGGAAGGGAAAACAGCATGGAAAGACCACTATTTTGGTGGCAATTTTACAGAGGATTTTTCAATACAAATGCTGTTGTACTCGCATAAAAGGCCTGTTATAGAATTATTACTCACAATTATGTAACGCAGTGAAGAGAAGTCATACTTTGATGTAACCCAAGGGTAGGCATGTTTGGGGACATTGACTGAGCAGAGTGTGGGAGGAGTCAGAAACTAGGTACATAAGTTATAACATTTACACTTACACACCTGCTTTAGTTGTGTACATTTACTCCAGAGCTGGAATAAATGTACACAGCTGCAACTTAGCAGCAATTTTAGCAGGAAGCAATTTAGACAGGCAGCATGAAACCAGTAGTGGCTGTTATTGGAGGAACAGGAACCCGTGAGGACTGTGAAAAATTGCAAGAGGACCTTGATAAATTGGAAGACTGGGCACCAAATGGCAGATGAAATTTAATGTGGACAAGTGCAAAGTTATGCACTTAGGAAAGAACAACCCAAACTATGGTTACACGATGCGAGGTTCCACATTAGGAACCACAACCCAGGAAAAAGATTTAGGCATCATCGTAGATAATATGTTGATCCCTCCACCCAGTGTGCAGCAGTGGCCAAGAAAGCAAATAGAATGCTAGGGATCATAAGGAAAGGAATGGAGAATAAAGCATAGTTACTCACCTGTAACAGATGATCTCTGGGAACAGCAGGAATTTAGTCCTCACATATTGGTATTGTCGGTACCGAAGGAGCCTGCGCGGGAACGCTCCCCAGCGTCCAATCAGAAAGCTTTTGGGAGCATCCCACAGCGCCTGCGTGCTGCCTTCCCGCCTTTCCCAACTGCCTCTCTCCAGTTGAGTTTTAAAGCTGAGACAAAGAGAGAGAGAGAGAGAGGGAAAGGAAAGAGATAGAGAGATACAACTCCTAGGGGAGGTGGGTGGGTTGTGAGGACGAAATTCCTGCTGTTCCCGGAGATCACCTGTTACAGGTGAGTAACTATGTTATCTCCAGGAACAAGCAGGAATGTAGCCATCACATATGGGGACTCCCTAGCTTTAGGTGCCAGGGAGAGACCCCAGAAGTTGTGTGTCCCTGAAAAGGGCTCCACTTCCTCCTATGGATCTCTGGCATCCTACCAGGGATGGTGGGTAGGAGTTGATTAGGTATGGAACAGGTGTTTGAGAACTGCCTGACCAAACAAGGCATCCCGGCGGGAGTCCTTGTCCAAGCAGTAATGGGCTGTGAAGGTATGAACCGAGGCCCAAGTGGCTGCTCGACAGATATCGTCAATAGACACAGAGTTTAGATGAGCCATTGAGGCTGCCATGGCTCTCACATTATGAGCTGTGACATGGTCTTCCAGAGAAAGGTTCTTACTCTGATAGGCGAAAGAAATATACTGAGCAACCCAGTTAGATAGTGTTCTCTTGGAAACCGGAAGTCCCAAATGAGAAGGATCAAAAGCAACAAAGAGTCGAGAGGACTTTCTATGTTGCTGTGTTCTTTGTAAGTAAAAAGCTAGAGCTCTTTTACAATCCAAGGTATGAAGATTCCTCTCTGCATTTGATGCATGAGGTCCTGGAAAAAAGACAAGTAGGTAGACCTCTTGGTTGAGGTGAAAAGGCGGGGCCACTTTAGGCATAAAGTGTGGATGAGTCCTAAGGACTACCTTGTCATGAAGGAACCTTGTATAAGGTGGATTAGCTACTAGTGCTTGCAATTCACTAATACGGTGTGCTGATGTGATTGCAATGAGAAAGATAACCTTCCAAGAAAGAAACTTCAAGGAGGTGGTAGCCAAAGGTTCAAAGGGTGGCTTCATGAGCTGATCAAGAACCAGGTTCAAATCCCATGCCACCGGAGGCGGTCCAATGGGAGGCTTAGTTAGAAGGAGGCCTCTCATAAATCTTGCTATAAGAGGATGAGAGGAAATAGGTTGTCCATTTAGAGGCTTAAGGGAAGCTGCAATAGCACTCAAATGGACTCTTACTGAATTTGTTTTAAGGCCTGCATTAGACAAATGGAGGAGATACTCCAGCAAAGATTCCAGAGGTATCGCAAGGAGGTTAAGACCCTTCTCAGAACACCAAATAGTAAACCTCTTCCACTTGAAAACATAAGAACGTCTAGTGGAAGGTTTTCTGGAAGCATAAAGAACATCTTTCACTTGCTGAGAAAGATGGAGATCTAGGCCTTCAGCAACCAAGCCCTGAGATGCAGAGACTGGGGATTGGGATGCCATAACATTCCATCCTCCTGAGATAGGAGATCTGTAGCAGACCCTAACTCCAGGGAGGGAGCTTGAGAGAGATGTAGAAGCAGAGGGTACCACACTTGCCGTAGCCAATGTGGTGCTATGAGAATCATGTGGCCTCTGTCTCTCTGATGCTTGAAAAGGGTTTTGGGAATTAGGGGAATGGGTGGAAAGGCATATAGGAAGTCTTGACCCCAGTGAAGGAGGAAAGCATCCTTTGCCTGAGCTCCCTGAGCCGGAGTTCTGGAACAGAACCGGGGAAGTTTGGCATTCCACGGACTTGCAAAGAGGTCTATGTCCGGGGTTCCCCAAAGTTGAAAAATCCTGGCCACCTGGTCTGCATGCAGAGACCACTCGTGTGGAAGGAAAACTCGACTGAGTCTGTCTGCCCAAGAGTTTTGAACGCCTGGAAGATACACTGCCAGAAGATGAATCCGATGCTCTCTGGCGAGGGCCCACAATCGCAAAGCTTCGTTGCAAAGCGACAGAGAGCCTGTTCCCCCCTGCTTGTTCACATAGAACATGGCTACTTGATTGTCCGTATGAATAAGGACTGTCTTGTAGCTGAGCAGGGTGTGGAACACTCACAGAGCAAGGAAGATTGCTCTGAGCTCCAAGAGGTTGATATGTAGACAACTCTCCTGTGGAGACCAGGTGCCTTGGGTGGAGAGGTCCTGCAGATGAGCTCCCCAACCCATTGGAGAAGCATCTGTTGTAAGAGTTGCTTGGGGCAGGGGTTGCTGAAAGGGGGACCCCAGCAACAGGTTTTGAGTGGACTTCCACCACTGGAGAGACAAAATGAGGCGACTTGTGTTTGCTATTTTGTCTGACAGGCAGCCTGATGCCTGGGTCCATTGAGTGGATAAAGTCCACTGAGCTGCCCTCATGTGAAGGCGAGCATATGATACCACATGCACGGTGGATGCCATGTGGCCTAGTAACTGTAACATTTCTCGAGCAGTTAAAAAGGGTTTTAGCACTGCTTGAGAAGCAAATTGCACCAAGCGAAGGCAAAGGGCCTGGGGAAGACAGGCCCTTGCCCTTGTGGTATCCAGCAAGGCTCCTATGAATTCTAGAGTAGGAGTTAGACTGGATTTTGGGATGTTTATTACCAGCCCTAAATACTGAAGGATACGCATTGTGCAGGATAGAGAAGTCTTGGCCTCTGACTGTGTTGGAGCTTGAATGAGCCAGTCGTCCAAGTAAGGGAAGACGAATATTCCCAGAGTGCGGAGAAATGCTGCTACCACAGCCATGTATTTCATGAACACCCTTGGTGCAGAGGCCAGACCAAAAGGAAGCACCCTGTATTGGTAGTGCTTTCCTTGAAACAGGAACCGAAGGAACCTTCTGTGGGTTGGATGGATGAGAACATGGGTGTACGCATCCTTGAGAACTAGAGAACAAAGCCAATCCTGACTCTGAAGATATGGAAGCAGAGCTCCGAGAGAAATCATTTTGAATTTCTCCTTGACAAGGAATTTGTTCAATTCTCTGAGATCTAAGATAGATCTGTATCCCTCTGTTTTCTTTGGAATAAGAAAATAAGGGGAATAGAACCCTGTGCCCTGTTGATGAAGAAGCACTTCTTCTATTGCCCCTTGGGCAAGAAGGATGGTAACCTCCTGACCTAACAGGTCGATGAGAGAGGTTGGAGAATTGAACTGTTTCACTATTGTGGGAGGGGGCATGCTTGAAAAATGAAGTTTGTACCCCTCTTTTATGATGGAGAGTGTCCAATGCTCTGCTGTTATTTGCCCCCATCTGGGAGCAAAATGACATAACCTTCCTGGAATGGTGGATGGTTCTGGTCCTTCTAGGGCCAGAAAGGCTAAGTTCTCTAGCTGAAAGTCAAAGACCCTGAGGAGGCTGAGGCTGCTGGGCCGGTTGAGGCCAAGCAGCCTTTGCTTTCTTCTGTTTGGGTGGTTGCTGACGTTTGGTTGAAAACTGACCTGTAGAAGATGCCTGCTGACCATAAGCAGGATAAAATCTTTTCTTTTTAGAGAAAGGTGTTTTCTTGAACAACCTTTTCCTAACAGGATCAGCAGTAGACTTGGATAGTCTATCCAAAGTGGAATTTTCAGCATCCATTTCATTGGCTTTTTCTTGCCAATCTTTACCAAACAGGTTCTCACCAGTACAAGGGATATTTCCCAATTTATCTTGTACCCAGAGCTCTAAATCAGATGCTTGGAGCCAAGCAATTCTATGTGCACCTATGCAGGGACGGCCCAAGGGGGGTGCGGGGCCATGTGCAGAGACTCGGTGCGGGGCCTCATTTGCATAAGCAGCCTCATTTGCATAAATATTTGCATAATGTTACCATACACTAACTTTTAGTAAACATGCCTCTCTAAGTCTGTTGGTCATTTAGAACCCATAGCAAACCCGCCGTATCATAACAGCACTACCAGGACTCACAGAGCACCAGACCCTACCTATCAAAAGGCAACACTGCAAATATTAAACCAATACATTTCAGAGAATAACAATACATGACCTACTGGGGAAAGAGAACAAGTGGCAATGTCAAATAGGAATTACATAAACAGAATACCTCAGCTCAGTTACACATGCAGAATATAGACCATCACCAAACAAGAAATCACAATTTAGAAACAGGAAGATAATAATTAAACCCCAAAAGCCAACTTAGAATGTACAGCAACACTGTAGAAATACAACTATAAATTAATTTCCTCTTGTACTAAACAAAGCATAGACGTTAATGATGCACATTTCCCAGAGCTGACATATTCCAGTTAATAAATTCAAAATAAAGAGATATTTTTCTACCTTTTGTGCATTTTTTTTCAGTTGCAATTGCTCCAGCCACTTTCTTCTGGTTTCTTTGTGTCTTCTGTTAACTCTCCATCATCTGCTGTCCATCTGTCCTTTCTTCTAGTTTTTTTTCCATTCTCTCTCTACATCTGCTTTAACATACTAATCTTTCTCCTTTTGCTCTTTCCTCATTCCTATTTCATCCACTCAAATTTTACCCCTCCATCCTCAATCCCCACATACTCTCCTAATACCCGGCCAATTGTAGATTTTTCTTCCCTCCCACACAAAATATTTTTCACCGTTCCATTTCACTCTCCCAGCCCCATCCCATTCTAATCCTCCCCCAAAATCAGCTCCCTTCTAGTTCCAGCCCCACCCAGCATCCGTTCCCTTCTAGTCCCCGCATCAGCCCATTTCCAGTCCTAGCCCCCCATCAGCCCATTTCCAGTCCTAGCTCCCCTATCCATTTCCAGTCCTATCTGAGTCCCTCCATCAGCTCATTTCCAATCCCAGCCCCCCATCAGCCCATTTCTAGTCCTTTTCTAGCCCCATCATCAGCCCATGTCAAATCCTAGCTCCCCTCCACTCAGCCCATTTCAATCCAAGCCACCTATGAGCCTACTTCCAGTTCTAGCCCCTCCATGAGTCCATTTCAATGCAAGCCCCCCCACCACAGCCCATTTCCAATCTTAGCTCCCACCAACAGCCCATTTTCAGTCCTATCCTAGCCCCTCCATCAGCCCATTTCCTGTCCTAGCTCCCCCACCCACTCAGCCCATTTCCAGTCCTAGCTCCCTCCTCTCACAGCCCATTTCCATTCCAAGCCCCCTCCCCATCAGCTATTTGCAGATCAAGTCCCCCTTCCACTCAGCCCATTTCCATTCCAAGGCCCCCTCCCCATCAGCTATTTGCAGTTCAAACCTCCCCTTCCACTCAGCCCATTTCCAGTCCTAGCAACCCCCCCCCCAACCCATTACCAGCCCTAACCCCCCATCAGCCCATAGCACATTACCAGTCCTAACCCCATCAGCCCACCTCAAGTCCTAACCCCCCCATCAGCCCATTTCCAGTGCTAGCCCCCCCATAGCCCATTACCAGTCCTAACCCCATCAGCCCACAGCACATTACCAGTCCTAACTCCAGCAGCACACCTCACGTCCAAACCCCCCAACCGCCCATTTCCAGTCCTAACCCCCGCCCCATCTGTCCACAGCACATGACCCGGCCTAACCCCCCCCCCATTAGCCCATAGCACATTACCAGTCCTAACCCCCTCAGCCCACCTCAAGTCCTAACCCCCCATCAGCCCATTTCCAGTCCTAGCCCCCCCCATAGCCCATTACCAGTCCTAACCCCCCCCCCATCAGCCCACAGCACATTACCAGTCCTAACCCCATCAGCCCACCTCAAGTGCTAACCCCCCATCAGCCCATTTCCAGTCCTAACCCCCTCCATCAGCCCACAGCACATCACAGTCCTAACCACATCAGCCCACCTCAAGTCCTACTCCCCCCCCCCGCCAGCCCTCATCAAGTCCTACTCCACCCCACCCCCCGTGAAAATTAAAACTTAAAAAAAAAGCTGTCTGCTGCCGCTGCCGTGGCGGTAGCAGCAATATCGCATGTCCCGCGGGGCCCCCCTCCTCCTCCTGCCCGGCAGATCCCTTCCTGCTTGCCTGCCTGCTTCAGTCAGTTCTTCTCCGCTTCGGCTTAGAACCGCGAAGGGAGAGCTTCTCCCTCGTGACTCTGTTAAGCCCGCTGGGGCTTATGGGAAATTTCCCATCTGCCCCGGTGAGCTTAACAGAGTCGTGAGGGAGAAGCTCTCCCTTCGCGGCTCTGAAAGCCGAAGCGGAGAAGAACTGACTGAAGCAGGCAGGCAAGCAGGAAGGGATCTGCCGGGCAGGAGGAGGGAGGGGGGGGCCCCGCGGGACATGCGATATTGCTGCTACCGCCGCGGCAGCGGCAGCAGACAGCTTTTTTTTTTTTAAATTCTACTTTTAAAGCGGAATGTTCTTTGCGCGGGGCCCCCTGAAACGCGGGGCCCTGTGCAAAAAACATTCTCGCTCAATGGACGGGCCGGCCCTGCAGCTATGGCAATAGCCGAGGTTCTGTTTATACATTCAAAGCAGTCAAAGGCTGCACGGTTGGAGAATTTAGAGACATCTTGGGCATGTTTGAGCCAAGTGAGAAACTCCTGCCTTTTATCCTCAGAGATGAAAGGACTTAAAGTCTGTAGATGATCAGTAACTTCCTTTAGGAACATTCCCATGTAGAGACTATAGGAACTGATTCTTGCAGCAAGCATGGAAGCTTGAAAGACTCTACGTCCAAAAGCATCCAGAGTTCTGCATTCACGTCCTGGAGGATTAGAGGCATGTCTTTTTGCACTTCGAATCCTTCTCATAGCAGATTCCACCACAATAGAGTGGTAAGGAAGCTGAGTTTTATGGAAGCCAGGACAAGGAGGGACACGATACATAGTATCAAACCTACGAGAATGAGGAGAGGTGGTAAGAGGTGTTTCCCACATCCTCAACATGAGATCATATAGAATCTCATGAATGGGTAGGGTAGCTGCCTCCTTAGGAGTTTTGGGATATTGTAAAATATCCAACTCCTTGGTCCTTGGCTCTGTCTCAGGGGCCACAGTGATGGACAGGCCCCGAGCCACCTCTCTGATGAAGTCTTGGAAAGACATGTCCTCTGGAGGAGACATCCTGCATTTAGGGGAGGAGGACTCCTGTGGAAGAAGCATCGCTGCATCGACAGAACTTTCAGAGTCCTCAGATTCTTCTGAGGAATCGAAGTATCGTCTGTCCGGATGCTCCTGCAGAGCCCGATACCCGTACCGAGCAAGATCGGTATCGGGAATAACTGGTACTGGGGAACCGGTACTGTAGGGCATTGGAGGACAGGGTACCGGCATAGCAGACACCGATGCCGATGTCGATGCTATCGGTACCGGTACCGATACCGATACTGATGCCGGTGCCAGTGTCAAAGCCGGTACCGGTGGAGTTGTCTGTCGCGGTACCAAGGGCGTCGATGCCACAAGGAAAGCCACTAGACTGCGTTCTATGGACAGAATTCTCTGGTCCATAGACGCTGCCAATGCCTGGAAGTCGGTACCGGTGGAAACCGCCGGTACCCCAGAGCATGGCACCAGGAGATCTGTCGAGGCCGAGACATCGAGAACATCCTGGAACCCCGAAGATGATGCTTTGGAAGCCGAAGCCTCCCGCCGGGGTAATTTTGCCGGTGCAGAATCCTCGAGAGCAACGCCAGAGGCATCTCAATGCTTAGAAGGAGATCTACCCTTCGAGGACCGGCTGGATTTATGTTTAGTTACCTGAGATCCACGGGAAGAAGAAGCAGCCCTGGAAGACGTCGATGCCACCGAAGCTGCATCAGAGGGAAACAGGGTACTGAGCTTAGCAGCTCGGTTCTGTTGACCTCTTTTAGAAATCATAGCACAGAACACACAATCTGTGATGGAGTGGTCAGGACCTAAACATTTTAGACACCATTCATGGGTGTCGGTGACGAAAATGGTACCGCCACATTTTGTGCACTTTTTAAAACCTGAGGCAGGATTTTCCATGTTAAGGAAAGTTTTTGGACCTAAGGCCCAAAAAGGCGGGTGCACCTGAAGAAAAGGAAAAAACAGATTTTTTTTTTTTTAAAAAATAGAAAAGAAAGACCGGCAGTACCGGTAGAGCGTTGGAGAAGGCAGACACGACCACAAAAAGAAATAAAGAAATAAAGAAATTCTTCTGCGGTGACAGGAACACGACCTGCTGGCTCCGCGGAAAAAGAAGAACTGGAGAGAGGCAGTTGTGAAAGGCGGGAAGGCAGCACGCAGGCGCTGTGGGATGCTCCCAAAAGCTTTCTGATTGGACACTGGGGAGCGTTCCCGCACAGGCTCCGTCGGTACCGACGATACCCATATGTGATTACTACATTCCTGCTTGTTCCTGGAGATAAAGTATATTATAATGCCTCTGTATCGTTCCATGGTGTGACCGCACCTTGAATATTGTGTGCAATCCTGGTCGCCGTATCTTAAAAAAGATATAGCGTTATTAGAAAAGGTACAGAGAAGAGCCACCAAAATGGTAAAGGGGATGGAAGGATACTCCTATGAAGAGAGGCTAAAAAGGTTAGGGCTCTTCAACCTGGAAAAGAGACGGCTGAGGGGAAATATGATACAGGTCTAAAAATTAATGAATAGAGTGGAATGGGTAAAAGTAGATTGATTGTTTACGCCATCAAAATATAGAGTAGTTACTCACCTGTAACAGGTGTTCTCCAGGAGCAGCAGGAATCAGTCCTCACATATGAGTGACATCGATACCGATGAAGCCCTTGCAGAGCATTTCCCCAGCTTTCCATGAAAGCCTTTGGGAATGCAGGCACGCATGCGCGGTTCCCTTCCTGCCTAAAGGTGTCATCTTACCTCAGTCAAATGACATAGCTAAGAACAGCACACAAAAATGTAAAAACAAACTATGTACAACTGCAACTCCAAGGAAAGGAGGGAGGGTTGTGAGGACTGATTCCTGCTGCTCCTGGAGAACACCTGTTACAGGTGAGTAACTACTCTTTCTCCAGGACCAAGCAGGAAGTCAGTCCTCACATATGGGTGACTCCCTAGCTCTGGGCTACCAGGAACCCAGGCTGAACAAGAAAACTCCCTCTAGTCCCAGCATCAAAGAAAGGCTTTCCACTGACAGAACCTCCACCGATAGCCCAACAGAGGGCAGGAGGGCAGGAGTTGCCTAAACCTCAAAGAGATTCCGGAGTACTGCCTGGCCAAAAGCACTGTCCCTACGGGATTCCCTCTCCAGGCAGTAGTGGGCTGCAAAAGTCTGGCTTGAAGACCAAGTAGCAGCCCTGCAGATGTCTACCAATGGTACAGAGCAGAGATGAGCCACTGAGGCAGCCATTGCCCTGACACGATGGGCATTGACCCGACCCTGCAAAGGAAAGTTAGCCACCTTGTAAGCCCAGGTGATACAGTTAGCCACCCAGATGGACAAGGTACGCTTGGACACAGCTAACCCCAAATTATTAGGGTCAAAAGATATGAAGAGCTGAGTAGCTCTTCTGTGCCCTTGCGTACAGTCAAGGTAGAAGGATAAGGCCCTCCTACAGTCCAGGGTATGCAGAACTGCTTCAGCCTGGCTTGCATGAGGCCTAGGGAAGAATGTTGGAAGAACCATCTCCTGGTTGAGGTGGAAAGAGGAGACAACTTTAGGGAGGAACTTAGGATGAGTCCTGAGGACTACCCTGTTCCTATAGATTCTGGTGTAAGGCCTGTCACAGACCAGGGCCTGAAGCTCACTCACTCGCCTGGCCGAGGTTAGGGCTATCAGGAAGAGAGTCTTCCAGGACACAAAGCGGAGAGGACAAGTAGCCATTGGCTCAAAAGGTGGGTGAGTCAATTGTTGCAAGACCACATTCAACTCCCACTCAGGAGCAGGAGGACGGATTGGAGGCTTGAGCAAGAGCAAGCCTCTGAGAAAGCGGGACACCAAAGGGTGAACCAACAGAGAATGTCCTTCCACCAGTGAGTGGTGAGCTGCTAGAGCTGAGAGGTGGACCCGAACAGAATTGGACTTAAGTCCCTGATTTGATAAGTGCAGTAAGTACTGAAGCACTACTGGTGCAGTACAGGAGAAGGGATCCTCTGTACGTAGCTGACACCACACAGAAAACCTTTTCCATTTGAGAGCATAGGTTTTTCTAGTGGATTGTTTCCTAGAGGCTAGGAGAACCTCCTCAACTTCCTGAGGTAGGCCCCAGGGAGCCAAAACTACCCTTGCAGTCTCCAGGCCATCAAATTGAGAAATTTGAGGTTGGGGTGCAGCAGAGAACCCTGATCCTGAGAGAGAAGATCGGGTTGGAACCCTAGAGGCAGTGGGGGATCCACTGCAAGCTGTAGTAAAAGTGGAAACCAAGGCTGTCTGGGCCACCTGGGAGCCACGAGCAGAACCGAGGCCTTGTCCTCGAGAATCTTGAACAGAGTTCGGGCCACCAGAGGCATGGGAGGAAATGCATACAGGAGGCCCTGAGACCAGGGAATCAGAAAAGCATCTGCTGCTATTCGCAGAGGATGAGGTTGCCTGGAGCAGAACTTTGGCAGCTGCTTGTTCAGAGGACTGGCAAACAGGTCTATGGATGGGAGTCCCCATTGCATGAAAATCTTTTGAACTACCATGGGATGGAAATTTTGTTTATTAACACATGCAACAGAAAAACAAACAAAAAGCAAATACAATCACCCCAACCAAGTCCCACACCCCCCCAAAACCCCCACCCCCCCCGACATAGCACAAAAACAGGTATCACAAAACCCCCCGTGACCCACCTCCCCAAACCCACCACCAACCCCAGCAATCAACACACGTGCCCTCCTCCCAACAACAACCCCCAAAAAGTCCTTGACAATGTCCATGTCCCCTCCCCCCCCTCAGTCCAATGTCCATACCCGACCCAACCTCCCCCTGCAAGAACACCCCAGCGTAGTCCACACATTGTTCGTCTTGCAATCCCTGAACCCCTGCCCCGCACAACGCCCCCGCCCGTCCCAAGGTGCATTCTGTCTGACGCTCAGACTCCCTCCCCCCAACCATCCAGAAACAGAGCCCCCGATACCCAACCCACCCCCAACAGATCCATACCAACAAAAAAAAAAACACAAAAACAAACCACCCCACCCCCTCCCCCCAAACCAAATGAAAACATAAGGGCCCCTTTAGCCCATCCCCAACACAGTCCCACCAAAACAAAGCATAACTAATCATACAAATCAAAAGCTAAATACAAAAGAAAAACATAACCCTTGTGCTGTCCTGCACTCCAGACAATGGAGCGGGATGCCCAGAACACAAAAAGAACAAACATAAACACTAATAACAAAAAAAAAAAATAAAAAATGGGGACGGCCACCCCTCTAAGGAGAAAGGGAAAGCGGACAACCGGTCAAACCCCTCATGGAGCACCAGCTCACCCACCCCCCCTCCCCTCCCGGGAGAAAAACACCCCAAAATCATACCGAGAAGTAAACCCCAGGGAAGGGAAACCAACCCCTCCTATCACACCCCTCCCCCCAGGGATACAAAACAAACCTCAAAGTCCTACAGGGACGAGAACCCCAGGGAAAACCCCTCCCCCTCACGGGGGGCGAAGGGTGAGGTGACGCCACAGACGCTCCCAACGATGAGCCTCCACCACCCGCCTTTCACGTTGCGCTATACTGGACACTTCCTCCAGAATGTCCCGCACCACCTCGTCGAGGGGCAGGACCAACCCCCGGGTCGAGACATGACAGCGCGCTTGCCACAGGTGGTAGCGTACTACGGCCGTGACGAGGTAGAGGGTCCCGGAGTCCTGCCTTAGAGGAAAGGACCAGGCCCCGTACACCCACTCCGCATACGTGAGGAGGGAAAGGTCGCGCAGGTGAAGAGCAGCAGACACCAACCGGCAGGCCTCCACGTTGAAGGGGCACTGCCGGAGGAAATGGTCCATGGTCTCCGTCTGCCCTTCACAACCGGCCCTCGGACAGACCCGCTCGGCCTGTGACCTGTACTTGAGGTTGTCCCTCACGTACAAACGCCCGTGGAAAGACAACCAGGCCACATCCCGAACCTTCTTCGGTAGCCGAGGGGAGTTCAACAGCCGAAGGCCCCGCTGCATCACATCCGCTGGACAGTCCCGCAGGGCCCACCGTGGTTGAAAGTGGGAGGCGAGTACCATCCGGTACAATCCTTTCCGCCCCAAGGACTGGGCGAGCGGGTCGGTCACCCCCCCACCGCCGAATGAGCCCCACCATCGCAAATACGTACGATGGGGCCTGTTCCCCGCTCCGGCGCACACGTGGGACCGAGGACGCCCCCTCCCACTGCTCCCAGAAGCGGGAGAACCATTCCCGATAGGAGGCCACCCACCAGACCCCACTCCCTTCCCGCATCCTACCCAAGTGGAACGCCATAGACAAGACTGACAGGAAGACAAGGGGGTGCGACATACCCAAACCGCCCTCTGCCCGATCCAGGCAAACAATGTTGCGCTGGACGGGGTTCAGGCGGTTACCCCACAGGAAACAGAAAAAGACGGCACAGACAGACGCCTGACGGGACGACGGAAGGACGAAGACCGTGGCCACGTGCAGAAAGAGAGGAAGCAGAAACGTCCCGAGGAGTTTGATCTTCTCCTCGTACGTACACCTCCACCCCCTCCACCGCAGCACCCTACACCGTGCAGTCTCAAGACAACGGTCCCAATTGGCCTCCGCACAGTCCTCCGACCCGAAGACGAGGCCCAAAACGCGGACCTCCCCCACGGGAGGAGGAAAGGGGGCGCAGGAAGGCAGGGAGGCCTCCGAGGGGCCCAACCACAGTGTCTGGCACTTGCTGTGGTTGACAACAGAATGGGCTACCTCCGAGTACTCCTCCACGGCCTCCCGCAGGGTCTCTACCCCTTCAGTGCCGTCCACGTAAACTGAGATGTCATCAGCGTAGGCAACGACGGACACCGGGGGCGCACCAGGCGCCTCCAGGCCCCGCAACCCACCTGAGGACAACCTCCGGAGGAAGGGGTCGAGGGAGAAGACATACAGCAAGGGGCTCAAAGGGCACCCCTGCCGCACCCCCGAGGCGACACCAAACGGCCGTCCGAGCCACCCGTTAATAAACGGGAAGCTCACCCCCCCTCTGTACAGCGCCTGCACGACGAAGAGGAAACCTGCAGGGAGGCCGAAGTGTTGCAGCACCACCCACAGGTACCGGTGACTGACTCGATCGAAGGCTTTGGACTGATCCAAGGAGACCAACCAGTGGTCCCGTTGGAGCGACCGGCCTCTCTCCACCACCTCCCGGACTGTGGCGACAGCGTCCAGAACCCCTCTCCCCCGAACGGAACAATACTGGGAAGGGGACAGCAAAACGCCCGACACCTCCACCAGTTGGTTGGCCAAACACTTGGCCAGGATCTTCCGGTCCGCGTTCAGAAGAGAGAGCGGCCGCCAAAAGTCCAAGGAGCTATCGTCCTTCCCCTTGGAGAGCAGCAGCAGGACAGACTCGCGAAATGACCGCGGGAGAAACCCCGTGTCCATGATCTCCTGAAACAGAGAGGTCAGGAAGGGGGCCAGCTGGGCGATGAAAGTGCGATAGAACTCCACAGGGAGCCCATCGCGCCCAGGCACCTTCCCCAACGGCATGGCACGAATCGCCCTCTCCTCCTCCACCTGCTGAATCGGAGCAGCGAGTGCAGCAACCTGTGCCTGAACCACAGCCGAATACACCGGGGGAAGGCCCAAGTACTCTCGGATACGGGTGAGGTCCACGGGGCGATCCCCAAACAGGTCCGAGAAGTATTCCCCCACCATCCGTAAAAGGTCCTCCTGGGAGGTATGAATGGTACCGTCCTCGCCCCGCAGGGCCATGACCTCCCGACGCCGAACCCTCTCTTTGCAAGTCAAGAAAGGGTCTGGAGTGCCGACCCAACCGGCCGCCCCTTCAAAGCAGAGGGAGGCATGGCGATCATAAAGCAGGCCACGGAGCTGGACGCGTACCTCTTCCACCTCCTCCCGCGCTGCCCCTCGGGATACCAAATGATCCAGCGACCTCCAGAGGACAGTGTAGGTGAGGTAGCGGGATCGAGCCATGGAGGTACCCCGGGAACGGAAGAGTTGGCGGGCACGCGTCTTCACCTCGTCCTACCAGGCGCCACGGGAAGGAAAAACACCCAGCAGGGTTTCCTGGTCTGCGAGAAAGGCCAAGAACTCCTGGACCACCTCTGATGTTGCCAACAACTGCACATTCAGTCTCCACAGGCCAGGACCCCTGCTGAGCTCCTCGTGGTTAGCCAGGAAGGACACGGAGAGGACGCAGTGGTCCGAAAAGTCAACCGCCTGCAACTGCGGAGGGGAACACTCTACCCGGGCACTCACATATATCCGATCGATACGACTCCTACAGGTCCCATGGTAGTAGGTGAACCCCGGCGACCGTGGAAAGGCCCGGTTGAAAACATCCACCAGGTCAGCCGTCCGGGTCATCTCGGCCAAAAAGAGGCCCTCGTAACTGGGTGGGCAACGATCCCCCCCTCGGTCCTGCAAAAAGGTGGTGGTGTTGAAATCCCCAGCGAGGACCACCAAACGGGAGGTGTGTGAGTAGGGGCGGATGACCCCAAAAAGGGTCTTCCGCGCCAACTTAGACTGGGGGCCGTAGACCACCACGAAACGAAACCGATGAGGCCCGCAGTAGCCGTCTAAGAGCAAACACCGGCCCTGCTCCAGTTCCCACACGTACTGCACCTGAAATCGGTTAGACGTGAACAAAACCGCCACTCCTGCGTAGGGCTGTGCCGCAAGCGACCAGTATGAAGGGCCCCACCTCCACTCCCGCTTTGCCCGATGAAGGCTAGCGAGCGAGGTGAGCCTGGTCTCCTGCAAGAAGATGACATCCAGCCCACTCGTGGAAAGAAAATCATAGGCCGTAGCCCGCGCCTGGTCTGAGAAAATGCTAGCCACGTTGATGGTGGCGCACGAGAATGCAGGAGTGCACGCCATGCCTAGTTCGTGTGCAGTGACCCTTTCCTCCTCTTCTCACCATACCCAGGATCCCCGGAATCCCTCTTGCAGGACAAGCCCGCGAGCTGGAGCAACTTCTCACGGTCCACGTCGACCACCTCGAGGATCTCCGCCTCCTCCTGCTCGACCCTGTCACCCCACGAGGTACTGGTGTCCCTGAGACCACCAGGCAAAGCTGTCGCAGGGGCTAACCCAGTTCCCATGGGGCGAGGGGGCATGGACAGGTCAGGGGTCGGAGGAATGATCTCCTCCGTGGGGTCCACCACTGGTGCCTCCCCCCCTTCCCTGGACAAAGACTGAGACAACGGACCAGTGCCCACCCCCGCGGGGGAGGCCGGGACGGCCGGGTCAGCAGGGGGCTCCTGCGAAGGCCCCGAACCCAACTGCGGGGGCAAAGACCCGTCCTCCCTCACCCGTCGGGCACCAGTATCCCCCTTGATTGGAGGACCCTGACCGCGGCGCGCCTTCGTTATTTTGGAAGGCCGCCGCTGAGGAAGAGGGGCCGCCCCCGCCGCTAACCGCTTCGAGAGCCGCACAGGAAGCCCTGCCTCCACAGGCAAGCCCTCATCCGCCTCAGCCGCATCAGCAGCCAAAAAGATGAAACGGTTGATGTCCAACACGGGCTCTGCATCCGGCAACGGGGATGTCTCCCGTTTCTTCCTTTTGGACTTGCCACCCTTGGAAGGGACCGTAGTCCATTCCTCAGGTGGCACCACCCGCAACCTACTATCCTGTCGTGAGACATTAACCTCCACCACATCAACCCTCTCCTCCTTCCTACCCGAATCCCCTCCCCCTGGTGGCTCCCTCGGCTCGATGGACTCCTCCACCCTAGGGCCCTCAGACTCCTCCTGAGGGAGAGGGGCTTCCACGACCTCCTCCCGCACAGGAACCCGAGGTGGAGTGACGGCATCCCCCCCCCGGTCCATTGTGTGATGCGGAGGGGCAGCGAGCGAAGGGGTGGCCCAACTCCCCACAAAGGTTACACCGAATAAGCAAACACCCGGCCGAGGCATGACCCCGTCCACCACAACGAGTGCAGACCTGCTCGGGACAGTTCAAGCTCAAATGGCGAAATGAGCCACAGCGGTGACACTCGCGGGGTTGCCCGGGGTAATAGCACAAGATGCGATCCCGACCGAGGAAACCGGCCGAGGGCACGTGCTGCACCACGTTTCCCACCTCACGCAAACGGATCCTGCCCTTCCACGACCCGTCCCACACCCCTAGGGGCCCAGCGCCCTTAACCAGGGGTGCGAGGAGCACCGCATAGCGTGACAACCAAAACTGGATGTCCTGCCCTGGGAGCGACTCATTCCGAGATAGGATGGTCACAGGTACCGTCCCCTGGCGAGAGATAGGCACAACACGAAAGTCAGCCCACCCTCCCTGCCCCCTCTGCTGCTGGTATCGGTCCCAAAAAATCTCCAGCCGCCGTCTCAGCATGAAACTGACATCATATTCAATGGTGTTGTTCATGTGGATGAAGGCATAGAGATCTCCCGGGAGAAACCCCAGCCCAAGGACCATCCTCAAGACCTGTTCCCTGGCTGGAGGGGGCCCCTCCCCAGCCCACCGGATCTGCGCCACGTTGCGCCGTCTGACCTCACCCCCTACCCCTCGGAAACCTCCCCCACCTCCTCCCCCTCCTACGGGATCATTCCCCTTGGAACCCCCCCTCCCCCCAGCCCCACCCGATGTCCCAGGAGTGGTGCCCGACCCCCTTAGAGCCTCCGCAAAGGTACGGGGGGGGGGAGCCGACCGCCCAGCTCCCAACCCCTGTCCTCCTTGATCTTCCCCTGCTGCCACCTGCGGGGGATCCTGCTGCTGGTCTGCAGGATCCATAACCTCCGCACATGGGGTGACCTGAGGACTGGGCAAAGTCACCTCTGCCAACACTGAATCAGGGATGCTCTCCCTTCCGGATCCCTGGGTGCCACCAAGAACCCCCGGATTAGCCCCTGCGTCCACCTCAAGCTGCCGAAAGGCAGTAAAGGCCCCAGGAAGGCCTGTCGGAGTCTCCAAAGCTAACTTAAGGGCATCACGGACCTGGTTCTCGGTAACACCCAAGCGACCAGAAAGCCCCCCCACACCTCTGTCCCTTGTTTCCGACCCAGCGCAAGGCTCCTGGGTCTCGGCCACCACTACCGGGGATGGACCCCGCTCCCCTCCACTCCCAGGATCCAGGGGGACCACCGCCACCCCTGACCCTACTGAGGACAAACCCTTCCCCCATTCTGAGTCAGCCACTACCTCCTTCCCCATGATATGACCAGTCGGCCGCTCCCCCCTTCCCTCCGTCAGACCTTCCCCTGACCCACCGTCCGCTACCCCCGTTCCGGCTACCGACAACAAGGCAGGACCTACCCGAGACAGCAGGGCATATCCCCCACCCAGAGCATCCCCCAAACCTCCACCCCCCTGCCCCCCGTCCCTCCCAGGTCCTACCTGATTGTCGGTGCCAGACGTGGCACAGGGGTCCGTAACCACACGGCCAGTAGCCAAGGCTCATGCAGGAAGGGCGGACGCCCCCCTGCGAGCCAAGCCCCCCTCGGCCATACTGGCTGAAAATGCAGGCATCTGCTCATCCCGCTCCGTTGACACATATGATAGGGAAATAGGAAAAGGAAAAACATTCTTTCCCTTCTCTGGACTCCCCCCAGGGGCTGCAGGAAAAGCACAGCAGCCCCTACCCTGCTCCTTCCCCTTCCCAGCGCCCTGCCGGCGCCAGACAGCCACCCCAGGAAACTGCGGTCGGCCAGTCTGTAGCCGTTGAGGGCCCTGGAAAGAGGAAGCAGACTCCCCTGTCCCAGTCCCCTTCACCAGCTCAGAGAACTCAGCATCAGTAGGAACGGGATTTCCAGGCATCCGGGACTCCGCGGCAGCATCCGCAGACCCCCGACGGTGCAAACCGGCCTCTTGAATTGCACCGTGGTTTGCAGGCACCCCTCCGATAGAGGGGCAACAAGGACAATCCCATACCGTCCCCAGCGATCTTCTACGGTGCTCCGTTTGCCGTGCAGAGGAGAGAATGCAGCCATCTTCACACTTCCGGGTTTTCCCGGAAGTGACCTCACCGGACTCACGGCGGCCATCTTTGGAGCTGAGACTGGTAGAGGGAAGCCCTGCAGCGTCATCCTTCAGCGGGGCAACCCTCTCCGGATCCCGGACTGCGGCGGTCAGTATACCCCGGCGATCAGGACGGAGGCGGCTTTCTTCAGGCGGTGGCAGCAAAGAATGAGCAGGACAACCATCCGAAAATACCCGCAGATGACGGGGCTGGAGTTCTGCAATCTCCTCGGGCAGGGCTGGATCGGCAGTGCTTGAGGCAGGGAGCAGATGCTGAGCTGTTAGCTCAGAATTCCTCCAACGCTGATGGGCCCCTTCTTCTCCAGCAATCATCCAAACAGGGGGAACAGAATCCAACGGACAGGGGATCACCGGCCCAGCCTCCGATACTGGGACAGCCACCTCTCCAGCAACACCACCTTGTTTCTTCAGGTAAGGGTCTCCGGACTTCTGTGGCACACCCGGGCCTTGTAACACATGGGTTAGATATTGGGAGGGCACTGTACAGGATTGGGGGTAGCCACCAGTTCTACCCACCCCCGGGGGTCTCCCCTGGACTGCAGATACACCATGCCATTTATCATAGTTATGGTACATTTCGGACAGGGACCCACAACCCTGGCTCTTCAAATAGATGATCTGCTGGTACTTCGCCTTCAAGGCCCGCTTTACCCCCTTCCTATAGCTGTTATAGGCCACCCACTCCTCACCGGGAATGGTGGCCTGCAGGCTCTCCAGGTGGGAGAGCTGGGCTTGCAACTGGGCCGCCTCCTCCTGGAGACCCCGGAGCCGCCGTACCGCCGCCACGATCTCGTCGGGGGCCCTAGCTGGCTGCTGGAAGGACGGCAGGCCCGACCCTCCATCCTCATCCTCACTGGAGGAGGTAGAGGCCTCCTCCAGGACCCGAGGTGGAGGGGGAAACCCGCCTCCTCCAGCACCGTACAAGGCAGGCCTCCAAGGCCTCCTGAGGGCCTCTCCCTGCCTCCATCCAGCCTCCACACCCTGCCTGGGAAGGAGAGAGAAACCTCCTCCCTGGGGTAGCGGGCCCAAGCCTCCGGGCAAGTGGGTCCCTGTTCCCTGAACAGTTGCAGCCCTACCTGGGGAGTCCCCCACCCGGGGCGCCGTCTGTTCCAGACGTCCAGTCCCTCCATCTGGTATCAAAGAAGGAGGCCCACCAGGCTGGGTAGGCCTCTGGGCCTGGGCCTCTCCTGCTGGAGGTGGCCCAGGGCCCGACATCCAGACACAGGTAGTGAGCAGGAAATCCTCCCTAGCAGGAGCTCTCCAGAACAGGTCCTCTCACCACGACAGCTGAACAGGAAGTGGGTGGAGCTGCCACTCGTGGGGCTGCAGAATCCTGCTCAACCTGTCTACCAGGTAGTTCTCCTGGCCAGGTAGATAGACTGCTTTGAGGAGCATGTTGTGCTTGAGAGCAAACAAGCAAAGGTCCTGTGCCTCCTGACAGAGGAGCCTGGACCCAGTTCCGCCCTGCTTGTTCACATAGAACATGGCTACCTGGTTGTCTGTCTGAACCAGGACAGACTGATGAGCCAGGGTTTGAGAAAAAGTCTTGAGGGCTAACCGAATAGCTATGAGTTCCAGGAGATTGATTTGCTGTGCAGCTTCCCAGGGAGACCACAGACCCTGGGTGCACTTGCCTAGACAGTGAGCTCCCCAGCCTTGCAGGGAGGCATCTGTGGTCAAGACCACTGTGAACGCAGGACTCTGAAAAGGTACTCCCCTTAGCAGATTGGGTGGGTGTAGCCACCATCTGAGGGAGTGCAGCAAGTGTCTGGACACCCGTATCCTGTCGGTGAGGTTGCCTGTGGCCTGTGACCACTGAGTCCGCAGGCACCACTGTGCAGGCCTCATATAGAGTCTGGCATTGGGGGTCACATGTACTGTTGAAGCCATGTGGCCAAGAAGTCTCAGGCAGAGTCTGGCGGAGACCAGTGACCTGCTGAGAAACTTGTTTGCTAAGTTTATCAGTCTTTGGGCCCTGTCTTCTGGTAAGAACGCCTTTGCCAGCAGAGAGTCCACCCTTGCTCCTATGAACTCCAAGTTCTGGGAGGGGAGCAAAGTGGACTTTGCAAAGTTTATGACAAACCCCAGGCTTTGAAGAAGAGTAATGGTTCTGAGGGTGGCTTGTCTGGCCTCCTGGTATGTCTGACCTCTGATGAGCCAGTCGTCCAGATAGGGGAATACAAAGATCCCCTGATTCTTCAGGTAGGCTGCCACCACTGCTAGGCATTTGGTAAAGACTCTGGGGGCGGAAGTGAGGCCAAAAGGCAATACTCTGTACTGATAATGGTTTCCTCCCACAACGAACCTGAGGTACTTTCTGTGGTCTGGATGGATGAGGATGTGGGTATACGCATCCTTTAGATCTAAGGAGCATAGCCAATCTTCCTGCTGGAGGTAGGGCAGAAGTGTTCCAAGAGTAAGCATCTTGAACTTTTCCTTCTCCAGGAACTTGTTGAGGTTTCTGAGATCCAGGATAGGTCGAAGGCCACCGGTTCTTTTGGGCACCAGGAAATATCTGGAGTAGAACCCTCGGCCTTGCAAGTGGGGAGGCACAGGCTCCACCGCCCTGTCTAATCAACAGACCTTGTAGCTCCTGAAGGAGAAGATCTGTGTGCAGGGGAGACCTTGGAGGTTCCCCTGGGAAGTATGGCGGAGGCAGTTGGAGGAAGTGCAGGGCATAGCCCTTTTGGACTATGCTTAGCACCCAACTGTCGCCGGTGATGAGGTGCCACTGGTGGGCAAACAGGGCTAGGCGACCTCCTGTGCAGGGTTGGGAGAGCAGGGACAGAGAGACTATGCCGAAGGAGTCAAAATCCCCCACCCTGCTGTGTAGGAGCAGGGGCCGGAGGCTTGGGGGCCCTCTGCCTACGGGGCCCATTACCCTGCCCCTTGGCTTGCTGACCCTGAGGGGAAGCTTGAGCAGCCTGATATTGCGGGTACTGTTTGTAGGCAGTGCCCTTCCTCGGGTAAAAGGACTTTTTCCCCGAGCCCTTCTTCTTGTGAGAAGGGGCAGAAGTCTTCCTAGACAGCCTTGTCCGTGTGAGGTGCTCGGTTTCGAGCTGTGCAGCCTTCTCGGTCATGGGTTTGCCAAAAAGGTTTTCAACTCGGCAAGGGACATCGACCAACTTGTCCTGAACCCATGGCTCGAGGTCCGATGACTGCAGCCATGCCTGGCGTCGAGCCGCGATGCCGGCTGCCGCAACACGGGCCGAAGCCTCGAAGCCATCGTAGGCAGCACGGGACATAAATTTAGAGCATTCCCGGATCCCCGAGGACAAGGACTTGAACCTCTGCAAGGGTTCCCCGGAGAGACCAGCAGAGAACCCGGCCAGCTCCTTGGCCAGGTCCCGTAAGTACATGCCCATGTACAGCTGGTAAGACTGGACACGGCAAGCAAGCATCAAGCCCTGGAAGCACTTTCTACCAAAACCATCGAGGTTCTGGGCCTCCCTGCCAGGGGGCACCATGGAGTGTATCTTCTGACTTTTCAGGCGATGCATGGTCGATTCCACCACCATGGAATGGTGTGGTAGCTGCGCCTTCTGAAAGCCAGGGCTCTTCCGGAGTCGATAGATAGAATCGACCCGCTTGCTTAAAACCGGCGCCGAGGCCGGTGCCTCCCACATGCGGAAGTGGAGCCGTTCCAGCATCGGAGGAACCGGGACAGTAAAGGCCTCCTTCGGAGGAAAGTCATACTGCAGGGCCTCGAGCTCTTCGGCTCGAGGCTCCTCCTCAGGGTCCGTAGGGATAGTCAAGGCAGTGGCCATATCCCAAACGAACTCCGAGAACCTGGTATCCTCCGTAGGGGATCTACTCTGGGGCTCAGACTGCGGTGAGTCCGATGGGACGCACCGAGTCTTAAAGGTGTCGGGAGACTCCTCGTCCTCCGTCTCCCATACGGACTCGTCTGAAGAGGAATTGGGGTCCGACCTCATGGGGCCTGCGAGCACCTGCCCCGACGCCGATGGCACCGGCGTCGACACCCTCGGTCCCGAACGGGAGGTCGAGGGAGACCGCGACCAAGGTCGACGTCGAGCCTTCATGGTCTCGAGTATCGGCTCGGTCTCCGGGGTCGACTTCGAGGTCGATGTCCCGGTGGTCGGGCAGAAGCGCCAGACAGGCTGGCCATCAGTGCCCGCTGCTGCTCCATGAAGGCAGACAGTCTGCACTCCAAGGCTGTCATCCTGAGACTCAGCTCGGGAGACGCAGCAGCCACCGACTCAGGCCCCGGCGCCGCCGGGCCCGATGTCGGCTCTCTGGGAGGAGAGTCCTCGAGGACTACAGGACTTACGTGTCCAGCAGACTCCGGCTCCACGCGAGGAACCTTGGCAGGCTTCTCCTGTTCCACGGGCCCGGGGTGACGGTCGGGGGTCTTAGACCTGGCCCTCGAGGAGCCAGGGACCTCTTCCGACGACGCCCTCACGAGCTGCTTCTTCCTCTTGCATTCCTGGTTGGGGGACCCCCTGTCCGAGGAGCCACGATGGTGCTCGGGATCCGAATCCCGAGATGTCGAGGCCTCAGACGAGGTCCGGGCCCGGCCGGAGGCTGAGTCAGAAAAAAAGCCTTTCTTTCTGCTGCTGGCGACTTCGCAGTGCCTTGGAAGACATCTTCTCACATGATCCACACATCTTAGGGTCGTGATCAGGACCGAGGCACCGAAGGCAGCAGTCGTGTGTGTCGGTGAGAGACATCAACTTCTTACACCGATCACACTTTTTAAAACCGCTGGAAGCCATCGGGGAAAAAAAGATTCCCCGCGAGGTCAAAGGCCCGGGCTTACAGGGAAAAAGCAAAAAAAGGGCACGAACACCAGCCACGAAGGGCAAAAACCGAAAAAGAAGAAACGGGCTCGATACCGGTGTACCGAACACGGCGGGAGGGGAACCGGTGTCGAACCGGAGAAGAAAATAGCGAGAATTGCCGAAAAAATCTAACTTTTATCCGGGATGACAGGACACACGTCCAGTGGGCTTCTTGGAAAAAGAGAGACTGAGGTAAGATGGCACCTTTAGGCGGGAAGGGAACCGCGCATGCGTGCCTGCATTCCCAAAGGCTTTCATGGAAAGCTGGGGAAATGCTCCACAAGGGCTTCATCGGTGTCAATGTCACCCATATGTGAGGACTAACTTCCTGCTTGGTCCTGGAGAAAGAAAGACTAGGGGACATGCAATGAAGCTGCAGTTTAAACTACTTAAGACTAATAAGAGAAAATATTTGTTCATTCTACATGTAATCAAACTCTGGAATTCTTTACCCGAGGATATAGTAAAAACAGTTAGTGTAGCCAAGTTTAAAAAAGGTTTGGACAAGTTCCTGGAGGAAACTTCCATAAACCATTATTAAAGGGGACCTGGGAAATCCACTGCTTGCCCCAATACAAGCACTGTGAAACCTGTGTCTTTTGGGGAAACTGTTAGGTATTTGTGACCTAGAATGGCCACTGCTGGAAACAGGATACTGGGCTTGATGGACCTTGGTCTGACCCAGTATGGCATATCTTATGCTTTTATGTTCTTAGGAAGAGGAACTGCACTGGGAAGCAAGTATTCAGCAATCAGTGTTACATACTGGGCCCGATTTTGTCCTGGACATCCTGGCCCTCTGTACACCCGGTCAGAACTGGACGCACAGAGTTAGATAGGATTCTGATCCCACGGGGCACGTCTAGCCTCGTGGGAGCAGAATTTCATCCAGGCCTGTGTGTGCAGTCTGGGACCCCAATTCCAGTGGGCCTGCACGTACAGACTTTGCCCAACTAACTCAGTCAGGGCTCCTGAATGGAGCCATAGCGCCATGGCGTCCGGTTGCCATGGCACTGTGGCTCCAGGCTGCAGGAAATCTCCTCTGCCCCCTCCCACCTTTGCTGTGCCCCGGGCTTGCCGTCCCCCGCCGACTAGGGGAACTTATTCCACCTCAGCGGCAGACCAGTTGCAGACTGCCCTCTGCCCACCCTAACCCTGCCCCTGCGAAGCCGCTTTCCCGTCCCCATCTAACCTCCCCATACTACGTGCGAGGAAGTTAGTCGGGGTCGGCAGAGGGGCTGAATACCAGGGATGGACGCACCTCGGAATGATCCCTACTCTGTCTAGGTGTCTATGTATCTTTATAAAACAACCTCAAAATAGGCTACTTGGGTTTCCAACTTAGGTGACTTACTCTAAAAGCACTCTTTTTATGTCTATGGGAAAAATACTCAGAGCATCTGAGTTTCATGCAAGCTTTTATCCAATCAGACTGTTTCAATCTATCTAGACACAAGGTGGAAATGGTTATGCAACGTAACATCTAGGTCAGCGATTCCTAAATCGGTTCTAGTAACCTACATTCAATTAGATCTTCAGGCTATCCTTTAACAATGAATATGTATGAGAAAAAATTGCATTTAATAGGGTTCCAGTGATTGAAAAAATGTTGAGTAGCTTTCATGATTGTAATTTTATGTATTTGGGGCTACCAGCTTATTTAGTTAGGTTATACAACTTGCTGCTACATATTATTAGATTGTTCAATTAGGAATCATATTACACCAACATGAGAAGTCTTACATTGGCTATCAATAATCAACAAATCATATTCAGGGTTAGTTCTTTTATCTTTAAGGTCTTTAAAAATGAAATCCAGGTTATCTTAGTGAGAAATTAATAGCTTATAAGTCTAATCAAGCTCTCTGCTTGTTAGAGGCAAACGTTTTGGTGAGTCCCTTGGTAAAATCTGCAATCACTTGTGCCTCAGCCTTTTCAGTAGGGAGAAGGCTGAAAACTGTGAGCTGTATGACCCTTCACTGGGATAGTGGTGTGCTTGGTGACAGCCACCATATGTGCATCCACCCAGGCAAACACAACCAAGCATTAAAATCATCTTGAGGAACAAGGTAAAGCTTGTTCATGGCCCTGGCCCCTTTCAATGGGGAGTCAGGCAAGCCTCATTTTGTGCCCACCATGTACTTAAGAACTTACGGGAAGAGGAATGCCCTGGAGGAATTCCAAACCCCTTGCAAGAGGGGGTGCACTTATGGAGACTGCTCTGATGATGGATCTAACAGGAGCAGGGAAGAAGACACCTAATCAATCAGCACCACCAGCTCTTCCCTCTGAAACAAATGAATGACGAGGAAATCATTTTGGTCACCCAGCATTAAAGGCTCGTCTTCATCAAAGGAGGAGTTTCCATCAAAACAACTGGGGCTCATGTCAGGATCTCAAGTCCATGAAATCAAACCTTTGCCGGGGCTGCTGCTGCAGCAGGACACCCATAGGGCTTTGTTCACCTTGGGAAGCAGGTTCCTCTTCTGACTGAGAGGAGAGAGAATGGGAGGGTTTGGGGGCCTCTTGATCCAAGTTGCCTCCCCAAAAGACCTTTTTGTTGGAGAAAGGAGAAAAATTCCAGAGAGGATAAACTGGAGGCTGGGAATTCTCTGCCAGCCTGCACCCTCCCACCAGTGTGGGGTGCACCAGCTGCTACAGGACCCCGCTGAAAATCTTCAAGAAGAAGAGGACCGTGGATAGCAGAGCAAGAGAAGGAATCTAAAATTGGGACATTGTCTTTCCTCCAGACATCCCCATGATTGCCTGCTGAAGTGGCAACAAAGGAAGATCCTTGTCCTCCAACTGTAAGGAAGATACCTCCGAGGGGTTAGCAGAAGTCTCCATGCAGGAATCGCAAAGGGACTCCAATGAAGTAACTCAACTTTTTCCACAGATCAGGCAGCATCTCTTCTTAGATCACAAGCACTTGCCCCAAGAAGAGCAGCCTCCATGATCCAGTAATCCTTTCCGCAAATGCTTAGCCGAAGTGAGCTACAAAGAGCTTAGAACACACTTGCCAGAAGCACAGACACACCAATGAACTGAGGAAGTAAGTGACTATACAGTGCATGCTAAAACCATGAGCTGGAAACATACATAGAGGCACCTATGCGTACCAACATGTGTAGTGTTATACGCAGACTAATGCACAGCCAAGTGCTGGAAATATGTTCAAACAGCACTAGAATAAGGCAAGAAGCAAAAGTGTATAATAAAAACTTTTTCAACTACATTCATAGCAAAACACCAGTGAAATAGTCAGTAGGACCCTTAAATGACAGAGGGCTTAAAAGGATACTAAGAGAGGACAAGGCCATAGCGGAGAGAATGAATGAATTCTCTGCTTCAGTTTTTACTAAAAATGCATTTATGTATTTATTTATTTTACTTAACGTTTCTTTTATACAGCTATTCATAATATCATAGTGGTTTACATAGAACTCAGCTGTATAGTATATTGAACATTGCGTTAGTAACATTAAACTATATACATTGCAATTATCAAGATTACCAAGATTTAAGAGTAATTTGTAACCTTAACAGAGGTAACTATGTACATAGCATTAGCTTTTGTGTAAAGGGAATGAAAACTCTTAGGATTTATGGATATGAATGTGAATGATAGGTAGTAGGGTGTTATGGAAAGTCTATGTGACATTTCCGTAGGCTTCCCCAAAGAGATGTGTTTTTAGCTCTTTTTGGAAATCATTTAAGTCTTGGATGGACCTTAGAGCAGGTGGCAAAGAGTTTCAGTTTGTAGGACCATAAAAGGAAAACGCTCTTTAACAGAGCAATTGTGAACTCTTTGGGGTATGTTTACTAAACTGCGGTAACGTTACAGACCGCGCGTTAGGTAATGTTAATGCTCGTTAGGTAACGTTAACGCGCGGTATGTAACGTTAATGTTAATGTTACCTAACGATCGTTGACGTTCCTGGCCGTGGTAAACACCGCAGAGGGTGGAGAGAGGGCGGAGAGAAGGGGTCAGTGGGCGGGGAGTGGGCGGGGAGAGGCTCCCTGCACACTAACATGCTGAACTGAAGGGCTGAATCCTACCACGAATGAAAACCTGCCGTTAGATGCACATTTGCAGGAGAGAGAAACCATTTCAGTGTCAGCAATGTACAGCATAGGCAGGGAGCCCAAGGAATGTGATAGTAGTGCTACATTTTCAGCAACAGCATAGTGCCCAAGTAATAAAGGCCACTATGGCGATGTTGCAAATGGGGTATAAGGGGCTGCAGGCGGGACATGTAGCGGGGGCGGCTGTGGCACAGGGTGGACTAGGCGGGCACCTAGGTGGCACATAGGAACCGGAAATCAGCATGACAGCAGCTGACAAAGGCCAAACACAATCCACCTACATCTACCTGGTCCACCCGAGCTAACAGTTGCCAGGGCACTGACCTAACATCCCCCCAGCCAACCCTCCCACAAGCGGAAGGGACATACTATTGGTAAGCGGTGATGGGGGGGATGTGAGGATGCTCATGTATGCCCCCTGCCCCAGATCCCGCTCCTTAAATGACCATCTACCCACACAGTGGATGGCCTAGGACTGCGCACTACCAGCACCGACAGCATATGGCCATGTCAGCATGGCAGGGGTGTGTTTGCCCGTGCTGGAGGGGGCAGTGGCACCTGCCTGCAGTGGACCTAGGCCATGCCCTGTACCAGTACGTGGTGTGCAGTGCAACATAAAAGGTCTGGCTGAGGAAAAGTACAGGCAGCCCCAGGGACTACCATGCATCTGTGGCAGCAGTGTGGTGCAGTACACACAGCCAGTGTGTCCAGAAGCAGAGGGTCACAGGTTCAAGTCCCAGCTGTGGTTCCTGCAGAGCATGTCCCTATATTTTACCCTACAATGCTGATACAACAGCAACATGTGCAAAGCCCAAAGCAGCGGCAAACAGGGGTACAAACACCCACTCACACAGGCTCCACAATCCAAAGATGCATGGAGAGTCAGGCTGTTGGCCCCAGCATTGAGCTGCAGTTATCACCAGAGCACTACTACTACCTCCTGCACAGTTTAGCAATGTCGGCACTGTGATCAGGACCAGTGTGGCGGGCAGGGTTGCCAACCACCCCTATCTTTGCACAATGCTGCAATAGGAGTGTGTGTGTGTGTGTGTGTGTGTGTGTGTGTGTGTCTATCCATTGTTCTGTGGCTGCCCACCCCTCTCTGGGCCCAAAATGTCCCACTATTACCAGCATTAGCCTGAATATGTGCATAATGAGGAACAAGGTGTTGTGGGTATGGCCAGGACAGGGCAGATTGGCCAGGATGCATCTTCATAGGGTGTGGGCAATGGCTGCGACACTGTAGTGCCCGACCACCGCCAGCATGGCATGTCTAGGTTCCCACATAGCACTCTACACTATCTGCCTCCAGTGATACTTTTGTGTTCCGAGTGCTGGGGCCCCAATTACTGAGATGGCTGCTTGGTGCATGTAGTCCATGCTCTGTGAGCATGCACTATGGACTGGCTAGTGGACTGTCTGCAGTTAGACTGTGCATGGTTGGAACACATATAAGGTGCAGTCTGACTGTGCTGTCTGCTGGTGACTGGCAGACAGTGGTGTGAGGCAGTTGGGGCTTTCCAGACCTAACCCCAACATTGCTGCTGGTCTGCCACTGCCCCAGTCACAGGTATGGCTCTGGCCCACCAACCCTGGAGGGCTGTCTTATAACCAGCAGGATGGCGGTTGCTTCACTGGAGCTGGGGCCACTGTTCCCTCTAAGCTGTGGGCGTGTGTGCGCACAGACACCTTGCTAAGTGAGCGCACATACTTTACAACAGAGCGCACAAAAATTACGGTTCTGATTCTGATAGAACACAGACGTCTTAAAATTTAAAAGTTGTGTATTTACGGTTTTCACAAGTTCTACAATATCTTCTAGTTCAATCAATGTGGTATACATACTGTATTCTGACGTGTAGTCAAATTTTAAAGTATATAACTCCGAGTGTCGTTATGTGGCGCACAAAAATGTAACCTTCCTTCAAAAGCTGCACAGCTGATATTTTATGCGCACACAGCCTACAGAAAATTAGAGGGAACATTGGCTGGGGCACCTATCCCTTACCTACAAAAAGGGTGATGTGGGCCCTTTGGGGGTATGTAGTGTATACCACTGTAAAGGCACTGCTACACAAACCTCATGCAAGTCTAGAAACCCCTCTGCCCTGAAAACAGGTGCCCATGTCAGCCAGACCCTAACACGGGGTACACACTAATCTGGGTGGTGTCTGGTCCCAGAGGGCCACATATGACTGCAGGATACAGATGGACACAAAATTACCTTCAGCTGCACTGCAAGGAACACCTGTCACACACTGGTAGTGATGGGGATGTACAGCAGGACCTAGCACCACATGTACTGCGGATCTAGTGCTGGGCACCCAACCTATCCCTCAGGGTGAACACAGAACCTGCACAATGGCATGGTCTGTAGCTACACTGTGCCAGTATCACGCACTGTCAGTTCATCGTTCCAAGCTGAGGTACCAGAGAGGTGCAGACTCCATTTGGTGATCAGCTGTAGACAGCTATTCAGCATGTGCATTGCATCATGAGTACCCTATCCTGGCACTCAGAGCAGACAGTTTGTGCGGTGACCTGCAGTCCTTCTGTACCCGGCCATTGCTGTGACATACACCACGGAGGTATAGCCTACTGGTTAATACAATGCCATTCTCAGCAGTGTTCATGGGTTCAATTCCTCATTGTTCCCTCCTCTCATGCCTGTCTTACTCAAATAGTGTGCATGCCTGTAACAGTCATATTTTTGCAGATCTGTGCCCATAATACCCTCGCCACAATTGCCAACATTCCCTCGGTCCGTCTATCTGCGTCTATCAGCTGTGTAGAGTCCTGTCTGCCTGTGCAGGCTTCCACCCCATGTCCTGCACTGCTACCCTTTCCTGCATTGCACCTCATTGTGCTTGCCTCACCTGTGCCTGATCTGCATGGCACCACCACCACTCCTCTGTCCACCCATCATTGTAGCTATCCTGCCACCTCCGCTTCCACTGGGGGACACATATTCCCATCATCTGCCACCAACTGTCTTTCCAGTACTTTACATTGCCAACACCCTGTGCTGTGATACAGTTGCCCCCACCATGTTTGTTGTTTTTTAAGATTCTTCGATCACAAGAAGGAGCATTAGAAGCCATAAGAACAAGTAAATTATAAGAGTCAAGCATTTACATACGCCAAACAATTGAAAACCAGATACCGTCTTGAGTGCTTAAAGGACTAAAATTCCCCCTGAAGAAACTTCTCATCTGTGAAACGCATGAACGGAGCCGGATGGTGGCGTCGGGGAGTCTAAACCTGCTCAGATAAGCACAATCAATATAATACTATATATGAATGCCATCTTAGGGGATGTGAATACAAAGGTCGTTGATGCAAATAAGCACTAAGGCATAGGACATTGTCTGATAAGCCAGTGCTATGGGAAGTCTGAGACCTACATACCCCTTATAACTTATAATTTGTAATATCAAGTTTCAGATATAAAAAGTCAACATATAATAATTTGATTTTAGTGTTGAGAACAAGAGACGATAATAGAGATTATATAGCCTTGGAGGATTGGAGGGATTTATCCTTATTCAGCTCTAGTGTCATCAGTAGTGGCAGCCACATGGGATGCCCGCAGATATGGCAGGTCCAGCGGCTCCCAGCTCTCCCTCCTTCACTAACCTGTTCATTGCCTTTCCTGAGTGCTCTATCTAGTGTTAGGGCTACATCTGTCTCTGTTCCTCACAGGTCATGCATGTCATCCTGCGGCACCTTGCAGCCCTTAGGGCACACTAACCTAGGGCACAGTAACCTTGTTAGGCCACCTTAATCTATGGTTCCATAGCCCAGGGTGCCTTCTACAGTGCTTTGTCCAGGGATGCCTAATACGGCGCTTAGCCTAAGGAGCCCTACAGGGTGCCTTATGGGTCACTTTACAAGGCATCTTATAATGCACCTTACAAGGCACCTTATAATGCACCTTACAAGGCAACTTGTAAGGCGCCTTACAAGGCAACTTGTAAGGCGCCTTGTAATGTGCGTTAGTCTAAGGTGCCATGTAACATGCGTTAGCTGATACGACTTGCTGTAAAGATGCACGGCCCATGCCTTTATATGGGCATCTGTACCTTTACCGTGGAACCTAACACGAATGACATTACCGCAGTTTAGTAAACATACCCCTTTGTTTTTAAAGCTGGGATAGAGAGCAGGTTTTGGTGTTGTTGTTGACGTACTCTTGTGTCCCTGCTCCTTTGGATGAGTGGTACCAGGCAGGCTGCTGAGAGGTTGTGCATAGCTATATGGTCTTATTTTTATTCTTGTTCCAACCAGGATCCAGTGTAGGTCCTTAAATACTGGTGTGATGTGGTTATGAGGTAGTGTTTTGATGATGAGGTGAGCTGCTGTATTCTGTGCTGATTGAAGAGATTTAAGGGCTAAGTTTGAAAGACCATGACGGACTGAATTACAGTAGTCCAGGTGTGAGGTGATTAGGGCCTGGCATACTGTACAGTAATGCTGAAGATCTAATAGTGGTTGAAGGTTGTTCAATATCCTGATTTTCCAGTAAACACAATTTGTTATCCTTTTTATATGGGTCTGGAAGGTCAGCTTGTGATCTAGGGTGATTCCTAGATATTTAACCTCTGATCTTACAGGTAGCAGGACGTTATTGAGTTTTATTTGTTCTGGTGGATTGGAGGATGGGTCCCTGGATATTATGAGTACTTCTGACTTGTTGTAGTTGATAGTTTCTGGTCTTCTAGCCATTTAGTGACTTCACTGAAGCATACTTGTATAGTAGTATAGTCTGGGCTGATGGTCTCAAATGGGGCATGCATTATTAAATCATCAGCATAAATGTGATAGCAAACTTACACATGCCAGAAATTATATTTAAAGATGATGCATCAGAGCTATTGAAACAAATCTCGATAAATTGGGATGATGTAATACAGCTATTTGATAAACTAATGAGTAGAAAATCACCTGGGCTGGATGGCAGAACTGAAATATCAGATTGCAGACCTACTTTTAGTAATCTCTGAACTATCATTAAAATCATCTGTAGTACCTGAAGATTGGAGAGTGGCCAATGAAACAACAATTTTTAAAAAAGGCTCTAGAGATGATCCAGGAAATTACAAAACGGTGAGCCTGACATCAGTACTGGGCAAAAGTATTCACCCCCTCTGTGTTTGTCCTGTTTTGATGCATTACAACCTGGAATTAAAATGGTGTTTTGGGGGTTACCACCATATGATATACACAACATGCCTACAACATTGAAGGTACAAAATATCCTTTATTTGTGACACAAACAATAAAAGACATAAAAAAACCCGAAAGCAGGAGTGTGCATATGTATTCACCCCCCCCCCCAAACTCAATACGTTATAGAGCCACCTTTTGCTGCAATTAGAGCTAAAAGTCTCTTGGGGTATGTCTCTATTAGCTTAACACATTTAGCCACTGGGATTTTCACCTATTCCTTAAGGCAAAACTGCTCCAACTCCTTCAAGTTAGATGGGTTGTGTTGGTGTACAGCAACCTTCAAGTAATGCCACAGATTCTAAATTGGACTGAGGTCTAGGCAATTCCAAGACATTTAAATCTTTCCCTTTAAACTAGCTTTAGCAGTATGTTTAAGGCCATTGTCCTGCTCAAAGGTGAACCTTTGTCCCAGTCTCAAACCTCTGGCAGACTGAAACAGGTTTTCATCAAGAATTGTCCTGTATTTAGTGCCATCCATCCATCGTTCCTTCAATCATGACCAGTTTCCCTGTCCCTGCCAATGAAAAACATCCCCACAGCATGATGCTGCCACTACCATGTTTCACTGTGGGAATGGTATTCTCGGGGTGATGGGAAGGGCTGGGTTTGGGCCACACACGGCGTTTCCCACAATGGCCAAAAAGTTCAATTTTCATCTCATCTGACCAAAGAACCTTTTTCCATGTTTTTAGGGGGTCCTCCACATGCTGTTCTGCAAACTCCAAACATGTTTTCTTATTTTTTTTCTTCAAGCAGTGGCTTTTTAGTGGCCACTCTTCCATAACGCCCCACTCTGTGGAGTGTATGGCTTAAAGTGGTCCGATGGACAGATATTCCCATCTCCGCTGTGAATCTTTGCAGCTCCTTCAGTGTTATCCTTGGTGTCTTTGTAGCATCTCTGATTAATGCCCTCCTTACCCAGTCTGTCAGTTTTGGTGGGCGGCCTTCTCTTGTCAGGTTTGTAGTGGTGCCATATACTTTCTATTTTGTTATAATGGATTTAATGGTGCTCCGTGGAATATTCAGAATTTGGGATAATTTTTTATAATGCAACCCTGCTATATACTTCTCCACAACTTTGTCTCTGACCTGTTTGGAGTGCTTCTTGGTCTTCATGTTGCTTGCTTAGTGGTGTTGCAGAGTCAGGGACCTTTCAGAACAGGTATATTTATACAGGCATCATATGACAGATCATGTGACACTGATTGCATACAGATGGACCCCAATCAACTAATTATATGAGTTCCAAGGTTAATTGGTTGGACCAGATCTTATTTAGGGGTTTCATAGCAAAAGGGATGAATACATATGCACTCACAACTTTTCAGTTTTTACTTGATTTTTTATATATACAAGGTATTTTATTATCATTTCACTTCACCAATTTGGACTATATTGTTAGGTCCACTACCTAACATCAAAATGAACTTATGTTCTTACGTTGTTTTATCTTTTAACCAGGTCCTAATCCAAAACAGTACACTGCTTACTATCCCATGACTTTTTAGTTTCCCCAGATACACTATAACAACAGGCTCACCTTTATCCACTTGTGTATTCACACCTTCAAAATAGTATAAGAGATCAGTGAGATAATACTTTCCTTGACAAAATCCATGTTGGCTTTCTGCCATTAAACCATTGACTATCTGCATTTCCTGTTTTGTCGCATTATGTACAACCTGGAAAGAAAATGGAGGATATGCCATACTGGGTCAGACCAAGGTCCATCAAGCCTAGTATCCTGTTTCCAACAGTGGCCAATCTAGGTCATAGGTTACCTAGCAGTCTCCCCAAAAGACACAGGTTCCTCAATGCTTGTATTGGGTCAAACAGTGATATCCTGGGTCCCTATTAATAATGGTTTATGAACCTTTCCTCCAAGAACTTGTCCAAAACTTTTCTAAACCCAGCTACACGAACAGCTTTTACTACATCCTCCAGTAACAAATTCCAGAGTTTGATTACACGTTGAGTGAAAAAATATTTTCTCATATTAGTCTTAAATAGGTTACCATGTAGCTTCATTGCATGTCCCCTAGTCTTTTTATATTCTGACGATGTAAACAATTGATCTACGTTTACCCGTTCCACTCCATTCATTAATTTATAGACCTCTATCATATCTCCCCTCAGCCGTCTCTTTTCCAGGTTGAAGAGCCCTAACCTTTTTAGCCTTTCTTCATAGGAGTATCCTTCCATCCCCTTTACCATTTTGGTGGCTCTTCTTTGTACCTTTTCTAATAACGCTATATCTTTTTTAAGATACGGCAACCAGACTTGCACACAATATTCAAGGTGTGGTCGCACCATGGAAAGATAAAGAGGCATTATAATATCCTTTGTTTTATTTTCCATTCCTTTCCTTATGATACCTAGCATTCTATTAGCTCTCTTGGCTGCCGCTGCACACTGGGTGGAGGGTTTTAACATATTATCCACGATAACACCTAAATCTTTTTCTTGGGTGGTGGTTCCCAATGTGGAACTTTGCATAGTGTAACCATAGGTTGGGTTGTTCTTTCCTAGGTGCATAACTTTGCACTTCTCCACATTAAATTGCATCTGCCATTTGGATGCCCAGTCTTCCAATTTATCAAGATCCTCTTGCAATTTTCCACAATCCTCTTGGGTTTTGACAACTTTAAATAGTTTTGTGTCATCTGCAAATTTGATAACCTCACTCATTATTCCCTTTTCCAGGTCATTTATGAATATGTCAAAAAGCAGCGTACCCAGCACAGATCCCTGGGGTACTCCACTATTCACCTTTTTTCCATTGGGAAAATTGGCCATTTAGCCCTACCCTCTGCTTTCTATCTTGTAACTGGTTCCTGATCCACAAAGCACAGTTACTTACCTGTAACAGGTGATCTCTGGGAACAGCAGGAATAAGTCTTCACATATGGGTACGTCGGTACCGACGGAGTCTGCACGGGAACGCTTCCCAGCGTCCAATCAAAGAGCTTTTGGAAGCATCCCACCACGCCTGCGTGCTGCCTTCCCGCCTTTCCCAACTGCCTCTCCTCAGTTAAGTTTTAAAGCTGAGACAAAGAGAGAGAGTGAGGAAAGGAAAGATAGATAGAGATACAACTCCTGGGGAGGTGGGTGGGTTGTGAAGAATTATTCCTGCTGTTCCCAGAGATCACCTGTTACAGGTAAGTAACTGTGCTATCTCCAGGAACAAGCAGGAATGAGTCTTCACATATGGGGACTCCCAAGCTGAGATGCCTGGAGTCCCAGCATGTCATAGGTAGGAACATGCTATCCCCCAGAACACCAGGCATCCTGAGGATGGAGGGTAGGAGTTGAGAAAGAAAGGTGCTGTGGAACAGCTAACCTAGTATAGGATTGCAGACAAGGAGTCCATGTGTGGATGATAATTGTCATCAATGATATTGCAAAGAAAAAATATTGCAATATGGACCTCCCCTAACAGGAATTCAGAGAAGTATGGAGGTTCATGGGATCTACTGGGGAACCCAGTAGAGGAACCTCAAGAAGGACCTCACTTTAAGTGGAGGTAGGAAACCTGTAGGAAAAATAATGGAGGTCAGAATCCTGAAAGGTAACAGGGAACCCCAGTAGGAAAAACTGGGGTAGTACAAAAATGGTGGGCCTTCAGCGGAAGGCTTTAAGATAAAAACCCAACTCTTTTGGCAAAAGAGTGGCTCACACTTAGGAACAAAAGAGAAAGGCTAACCGATTTGGACAAACAGGCTCAGTCCTTGTGGGGAGAAAGGGTATGGGAACCTCTTGTATCCCAAAAGAAAGGACAAACGCCGGAGGTGTTAGCCTGTGAGTAGCTGAAGATCCGCAATATCTCTCCTAACTGAAGTCAGCTGGGAGAGATATTGGACATGGAGAGCTTCAGAGGTACCTAACCTTAGGGTTATGGTAGGTGTTAACTACCACCAAGTGGTTGTGAGTGTAGGACCCCAAAACATGCTGGATAGCATAGTATGGGTAAAACCCTTCTGTCAGAATCATATGACTATATGAGCCTCGACAGTCAGGTAGATAAAGCAGAATACATATCTATCGATAGTAGAATATCTCGACAGATACATATATATATATATATATATAACATATAGATATATGAGAATATATCTATAGTGAGATATGAAGGGCATAAACTACTCACACATGATAGACATAGACATCTGTAAGATGTGTGATATAGGTATGAATATATATATATATATATACCTCTATATGGAAGTCTGCAAGAAGCAGACAGAGATATGTCCACAAGGCATTCACATAGGAAAAATGTGGAGAGGAAAGATTCATCTAAGAACAAGAAGGTGGAACCTACTTGAGAAGACATATAGAGAATCAATTCCCACTGGTTATGGCTACAGGGATGCTAGGTAGTAGAATAACCAGGATGGTTACGTGAAAAGCAGAGGATGATATCAGTCAGCAGCCCGCAAGTCCTGAGTATTTTAGAACTCTAGCATGGTAAGTGAACAGAAGACGCATAGGAATGAGATACCATGCTGACCTGCTTAAGGGCAAAAAGGTATCATGCGTTCTTACCATGAGGACGAGCTGGAAGGAGAAAACATATTCCCTATTGGAAATACTATGGACCAAAGCAGGGAATTAGCAACTCCTTAAGCTTTCACGTAAGAATAGGTCTATGTGCTTTATATTAAAAAGGAGAACTCTTCTAGTCATGGGAGATATGACTGAAAAAGCCTTTTTCAACCATCTAGTATAGCTGTTGGAGAAACCCCCCCCCCCCCATGCTCTCTAGCAAGGGCCCATAGTGGAGAGCTTCTCTGTAGAATTGCAGAGAGCATGATGCAGGAGAATGAGGAGATAGAACTGGCTGCAGAAAAGCCAGTAGCTATGTCAACTATGCTGCCAAACCCATGGGAATGGAGATGGTAGAAAGAGAAGATATTACAGCGGTAGAAAGAGAAGAATTACAGCGGTAGAAAGAGAAGAATTACAGTGGTAGAAAGAAAGCACCCTGGTATTCGCCTGAACTTACGGAGTCTCTTCGACGGTTGCGTCAACTTGAAAAACGATGGACAGATCAAGAACAACTGAGAGCCTGGAGGCATACAACGTCCACCTCGATGAACATAGAACAGCAGTCTCCGCAAGAATGAAACACCACCACTCAGAAGTATTAATGAGAGCCATAAACAAACCGCGAGAGCTTTTCAGTATAGTCAAAAATTTAGCTCACGATCCTTCCCCGAACCAAACAAACCTACCCGACCCCCAAGAATACGCAGATTATCTACGCTCAAAGTCGAGCCAACCCGTTACCCCTGAAAACAATCACCACCCAGAAGAACTAACATTGCTATCATTCTACTCCTCCCCGCAAAATGAGACAGTAGATGATCATGGCATTCTCACCTCCTTCTCCCCTCCAACAGCAAGGGAGATCCAAAATATCATCACAGGCATAAACACCACTACGGCACCAAGTGACCCATGCCCCGCACACTGGGTAAAAGCGCTAAAATCAGATCTCAGCCCATTTCTCTCCAACCTAATAGAAAAATCTTTCACGTCTGGGACATTTCCACTTGACCTGAAGCAAACCTCTATAAAACCGCTACTGAAGAATAAAAAGCTCGACCCTACAAAAATGGATTCATACAGGCCAATATCGAGCATTCCGCTCCTAGCTAAAATTATGGAAAAAACAGTCCAACAGCAACTGACCCATCACATTGAAAACAATGCTCCCCTCGATTACTCTCAGCACGGATTCAGATCATCTCATGGAGTGGATACCCTACTTACTACGCTCTTCAACACCCTTACCACCGGTCTCGATAACATCAGAAAGGGTTTTGCTCTCATCTTTCTGGACATCGCAACCGCCTTTGACTCGGTTGACCACAGAATACTCCTATCCCGCCTTGCCGAGAAGGGAGTCCGAGGCAATGCTCTAGCGTGGTGCACCTCATACCTGAGTAACAGATGGCAGCATGTCCGCTCCGGCCTCTCTCTATCGGAACCTTTCCAGCAAGAAAAAGGCGTCCCACAAGGGTCATCCCTCTCAGCCCTCTTATTCAATGTCTACATGCAGCCCATCTGCAGCCTCATTCGGTCATTTAACATAAACTGCCTAGTATATGCTGACGATGTACTAATGTTCACCCCAATAGATACTGACCATCCAAATCTTGACCAGCTCTCCTCCTGCTTTAACGCTGTCTCTGACTGGTTACGCACTCAAATGCTCCGAATAAATCTAAAAAAAACAGACGTCCTATTCATCGGAAGAGATCATTCATTCACCCCCCCCTCCTTCAATCAAGGTGGGCAACGCTGACATCATCTCCAAGACAACGATCAGATATCTTGGAGTAACTTTGGACCAGCGCCTTGACATGCATGCCCACATAGATAATACCATCAGGACAATCTACCATAAAATACGAACACTACGCCTCTTGAAGGACACCCTAGAACCAAATGACTTCCGAACAGTCTTCCAGGCCATCATAATGCCCCACTTCGATTACGCCAATTCTATCCTACTTGGCCTCCCAAAAAGCTCGACGAATCCTTTACAGCTAGCTATGAACACTGCAGCAAGAACCCTATACGGAGCAGCTCGTAGAGACCACAGTACCCCTATCCTGAAGAGCCTGCACTGGCTCCCCATACAACACCGGATCACATTCAAGATCTTAACCATGACATTTAAAGCAGTTCATAGAATCACCTCAACCACCTTGTCAGACCTGATACAACCCACCCCAGACAACAGATTAAGAAGAACCAAGTCCTACAATACCATTCTGCTCCCAAAAGCTATCACTAAATGTAACAAATCAACAAGTAGAAGCTGGAATTCTCTCCCAGCAGAAATCCGGACCATAAACAACCTCACCCAATTCAGAAAGGCCGTCAAACACTACCTATTTCAACAGCACTTCTGTAACTCTGACAACATTACCTAGACAGCATTACACGACCCAACAGTCCCTCATCCCATAGCCGCCGAACTAATCTCTAATCTAACTTTCAATTACATAGAACCACCCCTTGCAGGGCTGGTACTACAAATCCATCTATGATGCAACCCTCTTTATGTAAATAGTGTATAAAGTTCACCTGTTATCCAAGTTGGAATTCCCTGTTATATGTAAGTTCAATGTCTGATTGTTCCACATTGTACAAACCTGTTCATTGTAAACCGCGCTGATTCCGAATAGTGCGGTATAGAAAAACTAATAAATAAATAAATAAGATAATCCAACAAGTTTGTAGTGAAAAGATTTCCAAGACAGATGACAGCACTGACTTGGAGTCACTACTAAGACCAGACAGAATGTTAGTGGAGGACAAATCTGGTTACTGGTGGACAAGAACCAGTGGTCGAAACATTAAGGCTCCTGCATTGGTAGCTGCTTGCCAGACAGCAGAAGAATGGTACTGTTTAAAAACAGAAAGAACAGACAAAACAAGAGTAGAAAACTCTGGACGTGTCTGATGAACTGCTGCAAAGCAAGATTGAAAAAGAGGAGTCAACTCAGAAAAGAGAACTCCGCACTAGAAAAGTAAGAAAATTAGAGAGGCTGAAGAAAAGCCCTCCAGTGAGCAATACCACTCTTACAGAGGAAAAACCCTGGTAAGAGGGTAAAGAAAATGGAGCTGAAGAAAACTTACAAAGTAGTAAGTTTATAGAAAGGAAAGGAGACATGCTGGCACAGGAAACTATCATTTGATAGTGGATGGACCTCTTTCCCTAGAAGGAAAAAGAGGAGAACCCTGTGACCTAGAAGCATGAACATCCTGACAGCTCATATAGAAAGAATGGATGTCTTTCGGAAAGAGATCCATGTTTAGGATTTAGAATGACAGCAGTGGATTGTCTCTATTGAGAAGAAACAACTGCAGATTGTAATTCCCAGAGTCACAAGCATCTGATGGGTTGATTAGAGACCCTGTGGTTGCTGGGTTTGCTGAGCCTGGTGAGAGGTTGAACTCTGCAGACCAGGATGATGCTTCCCCTGTTTGGGAACATCTGTAGGATGGGCAGATGATGCATAAAACCTTCTTCTCCTATGGGAAGAAAGTTTGGCAGGACATTTCCTACCTACTGGGACAGAAGAAGGTGCAGAAGAGCCCCTAGGAACAGGTAAGTCAGTGGAAAACTGAGTAACCTGACGTAAAGACTCCTTGTTGAAAAGATTGTCTCCAGTGCAAGGAGTATGTCCCAGTCTGTGCTGTGCCCATTTGTCCAAGCCTGAAGCTTGGAGCCAGGCTCTACGTCGTGCCCCTATAGTTATAGCAGAAGTCCTGCTAACAGACTCAAAAGAGTCTAGGGAAGCACAAGTAAGAAACCAAGAGATATTCTGGAGATGCTTGAGCAGTGAAGAATAGTCTGCACTCCTGGACTCTGGAAGGGAAGGAGTCAAAAGATGTAATTGCTTTGTGACCTCCTCAAGAGATAGACTCATATAGAAAATATATGAGAGAATTCTTGCAGAAAGCATAGATGTTTGGAAGGTTTGACGTCCAAAGGCATCAAGTATCTTAGACTCACGACCTGGCGGATAAGAAGAGTGCTTTTTCTTGCTCTTTATCCGCCTCATTGCTGATTCCACAACTATGGAATGATGAGGAAGTTGAGTCTTTTGAAACCCTGGAGAGGGGGGCACCTGATATAAGAGATCAGTTGCTCTGGAAGGTGGGGGTACCCTTAAAGGTGTTTCCCACATTCCTAGAAGGAGATCCTGCAAGGAATGATGCAAAGGAAGCATTATGTTCTCCTTTGCTTTGGTAGAAAGAGAGGCCTGTGCAGGATCATGTCCTGGGATAGGAATGGCAAGAGATCTTGCTATATCCAGGAGGAAACTCTGAAAAGAGGGTTCCCCAACAGGAATTTTCCTTGGACAGGTTAGATCTGAAGAACTAGCCTGAGCACCGACAGAGCTATCCAGATATATAGGAATAGAAGATCCTGCACAGTGCAGTGTGGAATGCTTAAAGGATGATCGCCGGTACTGACTGTCAGGAGCAGCGACCGACATTACCACATTGTCCATGCCAGGTATCGACTCCAAGCTTGGCATAGAAGGGAGCGATCCTGTTGAAAAAAGCATGGCAGGAGTTGGCCACGATGGTACTGTGGATACCGGTACCGATGTCAATACCGGCACCGATGTCAGAGTCGAGCCCGACAAAGACATCGGAGCAGTCATCGGAGACCGTTCAATCGGTACCGAGGCAACCGAAAACCTCCAGGTGCTATCCTCGGTACCGAGCCACCGGTGTCGATCGGTGTCGGTACCAAATGATATTGGTACCGAGTCTTCCAGACTAGAGAGCGATTCTAAACTGGGCATCGATGAACAAAGCATGGAAGACACCGACCGTAAGGGTAATGAGGACATCGGCACCGACTTCGGTACCGTGCCTGATACCGGTGAATGAAGGTCAACCAGTGGCAACTCAGTGGGCCTCGAGGGAACCGAGAATTGCGGATCCGAATCATCAGAACCGAGCCTTCGGTACCGCCGAGTGCCAGTACCAAGGTGAGTCGATACCCAGTCCTCCAGACTGGAGATCGATTCCAGACTCGGCATCGAAGGAAGCGAGGCTATCGATGCACGTCTGGAGGGTACCGACGTCGGTGGTAGTATCGGTGTTGGTACCGATAATGGAAGGTCAGTCTGGAGTGTATCCACCGGTCCCGAAGGCACCGAGGATGCCAGATGACCATCCCTGGTGAGGAGTGTTTCATCCAACACCAGTGCCGATGTCGGGGTATCGGTACCGCTCAAAGCGGATGCCACCACCGGACACGGCTCAGGCATGTTCTGTGAGGGGTGAGCCCCAGGAACAACCTGAAACCCCTGAAAGGCTTTTGAGACCGAAGTCTCTGGCCGGGGTTTGGAAGCCAGTAAGCCCTCGAGGGCAAGGCCTGAGCCGTCTACATGCTGTGCATGAGACCTACCACTCGAGGGCTGGCTAGTCTTAACAGACTGTTTGTGGGTTACCTGATCCTGTGTAGAAGAAGAAAGGGACGGTGCCCCGAAGCTGGAGGGAAACCGTGTGTTGAGGGAACCTCGATATTGAAGACCTCTTCTCACCAAACTGTTGTCAGGACCCAAGCAGGTTAGATACCGACTTCAAGGGTCTAAAAATAAAGTTGTACCGCCACAGTGTGAACATTTCTTGAAGAAAGTGGCTGGCGGTTCCATGAAGGAAAAGAAGAGGCCCTTAAGGCCTAAGATACCTTGAAATATTATGAAGAAAAATATTCCCTGAAGAATAAAGATTTTACAAGAAAAGAAAAGAAAACACCGGCGGTACCGGTGGCGTCGGGAAGACAGCCGCGACCACAAGAAAAATAAAGAAATAAAACAAGAATTTTCTGCGGTGACAGGAGGACGTCCTGCCGGCTCCGTGGAAAAATGAAAACTGAGGAGAGGCAGTTGGGAAAGGCAGGAAGGCAGCACGCAGGCGTGGTGGGATGCTTCCAAAATCTCTTTGATTGAACGCTGGGAAGCGTTCCCGCGCAGACTCCGTCGGTACCGACATACCCATATGTGAAGACTCATTCCTGCTTGTTCCTGCAGATTAGTATATCACCTCCTATCCCATGACTTTTTAGTTTTGCCAATAGTCTCTGATGAGGGACCTTGCTTTCTGAAAGTCCAGATACACTACTGTATATCAACCGACTCACCTTTGTCTACCTGTTTATTCACACCTTCAAAAAAAACATAACAGATTAGTTGACAAGATCTTCCTTGTCTAAAGCCATGTTGGCTGTCTCCCATTAAGCCATGCCTATCTACATGCTGAGTAATTTTGTTCTTCAGGATGGTTTCTACCATTTTTTCCAGTACTGACGTCAGGCTCATCAGTCTGTAATTTCCCAGATCACCCCTGGAACCCTTTTTAAAAATTGGCGTTAAATTGACGATCCTCCAATCTTCAGATGGTTTTAATGATAGTTCACAGATTACTAATAGCAGGTCTGCAATCTCATATTTCAGTTCTTTCAACACCCTTGGATGTATACCATCCGGTCCTGGTGATTTTCTACTGTTCAGTTTATCAAATAGTTGTAATACATCTTCCCGGTGTATCAATATTTCTTTCAATTCCTCTGCAGTATCACCTTTAAATACCACTTCAGTCATGGGTAACATCCCTACATCTTCCTCAGTAAGGACCGAAGCAAAGAATTCATTCAGTCTCTCTGCTATAGCCTTGTCCCCTCTTACTGCCCCTTTTACCCCTCTATTATCTAATGATCCTACTGACTCTCTCACAGATTTTTTGCTACAAATGTACTTGAAACAGTCTTTATTACGCATTTTTGCTTCTACAGCAAGTTTCTTCTCAAATTCTCTCTTTGCCTGCCTTTTCAATGCCTTGCATTTAACTTGCCAGTGCTTGTGCTGTTTCCAGGTTTCGTCTTTTGGCTCTTTTTTCCATTTCCTGAAAGATGCTTTTTTGGCAACAACAGCCTCTCTGACCTCACCTTTAAACCATGCTGGCAGTTTTTTGGACTTCCTTGCACTTTTCTTAAAGCTTGACTTCATTGTTTACTGCATATTTTGTACATAGTTAAGCATGATGTTTTATCCACATTTATCCCCTCCCTAGTTTGATGTTCACCAATGTTTAATGTACAATGCAAATTTTAATGTAAACCGCTCCTGAACTCAGGAAGGAGCGGTATAAAAGTGCACTGAAATAAATAAATAAATAAAGCATGGAATACAGCTGGTCTGGGCTTCCAAGATAGTGTTTTTAAACAACACCCAAGCTTGATGAAAGTCTTTGACCTTTGCAACTGCTCCCTTTAGTTTATTCTTAACTATTTTCCTCATTTTATCATAGTCTCCCTTTTGAAAGTTAAAAGGTAGTACTGTGGTTTTCCTTACCATCCCTCCTCCATTAATTAAATCAAACGCGATCATGCTATGATCACTATTGCCACGTGGCCCCGACACACTTATCTCTTGCACCAGATCTGGTGTTCCACTAAGGACTAAGTCCAAAATGGCTTCCCCTTTGGTCGGTTCATGAATCAGCTGCTCCAAGAAGCAGTCATTTATTTCATCTAGAAACATTATCTCCCTAGCATGTCCTGCCGTGACTCTGACCCAGTCAATACCGGGGTAATTGAAATCACCCATTATTATTACCGTTCTGTAACTTTTGTTAGCTTCCCTGATTTCTTTGAGCATTTCATCATCCAATTGTTCATTCTGGCCAGGCGGTCGATAGTACAACCCCACTGCCATCACCTTCCCCTTTTTACATTGAGACTCTACAGAAAATTTTGTTTCCTGCAAAACCTTAATCCTTTGTGACTCAATGCCCTCTCTGACATAGAGTGCAACTCCTCCACCAATTTGATCAGCTGTATCATTATGATATAGTTTGTACCCAGGTATCACAGTGTCCCACTGGTTGTCCTCCATCCACCATGTCTCTGAGATACCAATCATATCTAACTTCTCATTTAGTGTTATATATTCTAACTCTCCCATCTTATTTTTAGACTTCTATTATTTGCATACAAGCATTTTGGAGACTGTATTTTATTCATATTAATCTGTTTATCAGTAGGCAGTGGCAATTTGGAATCTTTAAGCTCTGTCTACTCTGTACTCAAGGGCATTTGGGCTACCTTTGTCTTTATTGGAACCTCCCTGCTGATGTCCCCTAACTTCATTTTTTGGTAGTATCCTTCAAGGATACATTATTCCGAACCATGCGCTCTTGGGCAACTATCGGCTTTCCCCTGTTATCTAGTTTAAAAGCTGCTCTATCTCCTTTTTAAAGGTTAATGCCAGCAGCCTGGTTCCATCCCGGTTAAGGTTAAGCCCATCCCTTCAGAAGAGCCCCTCCTTTCCCCAGAATGTTCCCCAGTTCCTAACAAATCCAAAACCCTCATCCTTGCACCATTGTCTCATCCACGCATTAAGACTCTGGAGCTCTGCCTGCCTGTTGGGTACTGCGCATGGAACAGGAAGCATTTCGGAGAACGCTACCCTGGAAGTTCTGGATTTCAACTTCCTACCTAAAAGCCTATATTTAGCCTCCAGAACCTCCCTAACACATTTTCCTAAGTCATTGGTACCGACAAAAAAACAGAGAGTAGGGCTAAATGGCCAATTTTCTCAATGGAGAAAGGTGAATAGTGGAGTACTGCAGAAATCTGTGCTGGGCCTGTTGCTTTTTAACTTTAATAAAGCTGTTTCCACAAACATTTCATGGAGTTCTATGTTACCTGATCCTTCTTGGTCATACATATCTGTGAGTTGCTGTGCTCTGTGTACCTTTTGGAAACTTACAGGTATTTGTGACCTGGATTGGCCACTTGTGGAAACAGGATACTGGGCTTGATGGACCCTTGTTCTGACCTAGTATGGCATATCTTATGTTCTTATGTTCTTACCAGAGGGATATGAAAAAAACCCACGCCTAGTTAATGGTTCCTCCAAAATGTCCCCAAATCTCATAGCTGAACTGCCCAGTGGATGAAGTTAGGGTGCCCCCAAAGACAATTTTAGTCAAGCAGAAGTAACTTAAATCTGGTACTCGCCCCTAGGAGCCCCAAGCAACAACTGCATTGGGCTCAAAGCTACTCCCCTGCTGCCAAGCCTTGTAGGCACATACCTTTGAAGACCTTCATCCAAATCTTTGGAAGAGAACTTGAAGGAGGGGAGGGGAAGGGGGCACTGAGGCTATGTTAGGTATATGGTCCTGATCTAACAACTCTGGCTGTTAAATATTCCTTTACCAGAGAAGGCTGGGGGACTGAATCAACACTCCTCCTCTGGAGGCTATTCCCAGGAGAGCACTGATTTTAAGAGTGACCCTCTGGGAGCCGTCTGATATTCAGTTCAAGTGAGGAATTTACCCCAGAGAGCGGGTACTCACAAGCTAAATCAATTTTTCAAATATTTTCACAGAGCTGCATCAGCTTGCATCCTCCATCTGCTGAAGACAGAGACATACTGGAGTGTGCATCAATGATAATAGCAAGATGTGGTCATAAGAAACCTCTGGTTTTGAATTCTCTTTCTCAACCTCTGATGGTAGGGGAACACAGCCCCATTGTCTAGAATGATCTAGCAGGAAGATTTGGAAATTTGTCTTATAGGCACAAGTTTGCATAAGCAATTTTTGTAATCTTTGAAATCTGTTTCTTCATTCTTAATGTCAAATCATAAATTACATCTAAACTTAAGTTCTTTCTCTAGATCTGTGTACCATTAATAATGTGGCTTTTGTAAAGACATGTTAACCTTAGTTCCACTAATCCAAAGAATTTTTGCTTTATTCGGATTGATCTTAAAATAATTTTGAACCATCCAAATCTGAATCAACTCCTTATTTTAGGTATCATCATTATCATAAGTTCCTTCAATAGACTCTTCCTGGGAAAAAATATACATCATCTGTAAAGAATATTGTAATAATCCCAACTTTTCTAACACCCTACAAAAAGGGGCAAGATAAACTTTAAAGAGAGTTGGTAACAAATGTGATCCCTATGGGATCCCATGTCTCATCCCCATTCATGAGAATTGGACCTTTAAAAAACTACTTTACAAGGTCTCCCTTTTAAAAACATCCTCAAACCAAGCTAAAACATAACTTGCTATTTCCAAGTCGCCTAATTCCTGGACCATCTTTTCATGATCGACCAGATCAAAGGCCGCTGACAAATCTATTTGTACCAATAGCTCTTGTCCACCCCTATCCAATAATAATCTAATCTCTTCAGTAAACCTAATACCATTGTTTCTGTATTATATTAAGATCTAAAAGTTAATTGTGATTGTGCTAGCCAGTCAAATGTATTTAAAAACTCCCTAAATTGTCGGTTATATTGCCTCCAATATTTTTGATAATAGGGACAAATTTGCAACCGGTCTATATTTTGAGCAGTCCCTGATATCTCCTTTTTTCATCCTTTTGTAAATACAAAATATTTGCTTCAGTGCACTTGTATAAAGACCCTGTGTTAATATTTCATTTATCCACTGTCAACCATTCAACCATAATATTTGGGAGGGGGCATTGGAGTAAATAGAAAGGATATGGATCTAATGTAGAATTTCCTCTACCAAATTTCCTAAATTGCCTAATTTCATCCACATCCATCCATCTCTTGAAACTGTCCAAAAACAATCTTCTTTTACACCTCTCTCTTTCGTCGATTCTGCCTTCATATCTCTTCAAAAACCCAGTGCCACTTCTCATTCCTTCAATCTTATATTACTCCATCCATCTACTTTCCTCAGTACTACTGTTCTGATTTTATCCATTTCTGCCTCAAAAAACAGAGCTTCTGACTGATGAGGTCTCCTTTCAATTTATTAACTTTACAACTGGGGCTAATAAGTGTAACTCTTCGTAACTTTACCCAGTCATAATCTGCACAGAACAGCAACACCAGTGAGTTCTTCAATGGGTTGACAAAATTATTTTTCATAAAAGAAGAACCCTACTGAAACCAGATGAACAGAATGCAACAAACCATTAGCAATTATACTCACTTCATTAATTTCCATTCTGCAGAGTAAGCTCTTGTCTGAACACAATCACAATTACAGGCAAACTAGAAAGCTTATATTCTGATAAATGTATAACACCAAGAGCCAACTTCTTAACTCTTGGGCATCAGCCAGTGACATGAATTGATATTGACTTCTAAAAACGTAGTCAGACTAGCCCAGCAAAACATTTTTATTTTTGTAAGCAAGATGCCAATCATTTATTGTATAAACTGAATACATAATAAGCACTCTTAGATGTATGGTTACATTTCACTGCTGACTTATGAATTACAGGAACACTGCATGTCACTCACAGTTAGTCGCAAGAAAGACTATTAAGCAATGTCCCTCATTCTCTGTGGCCACAAAAGAATGAACTAAGAAATCCTGAACCATAGAACACTGAAAATATACTGTATCAACATACTGCCGGGAAGATCTGAGGAAAGTTTATTGTGCAGTGATGGAAAGTCATTTGGGCTAAGCAAGAAAAGCCATTTGAGCTAAGCAGGATCAATGTTTGCCCTGACGCTTGGTGCTGGTAGTGTCGGTTTGTATGCAGCGGCCTTTGAAGTCGCCTGTGTGTGTGAAGAAAACTTTGAAGCTAAGTACTGTATATGCTCTTTTTTTATATAAGTGATCTTTTTTAGCATTGCCAGTTGCATGTTCTGTTCTCTGCTATGAACGTTACTTATTCATTTCAGTTCTGTTAAGAACCCGAATTTGTATCTGTTTGAAGAAATCTGTGAAGAACTTGGATTGCATTTGTTTTTGAAGTGGAACTGATGGAACCAATGATATGAATTTTTGCTTCTTTGTAATCTTTTTGAACTAACTCTTTTAGAATATTCATATTAAAAATATAAAAATAAAATATAAGAATAAAATCAAGAGGGATTATTTTGACTAATAATGGTCCACTACATGATCCTTGGTTTGCTTTACTAATGTCTTTTTCCTTCTCAGTATAAGTGTTTCTGTATAAACAAATGGCTTCATGTTTTCTGTATTTTTAAATGAATTAAAAAACTTCTCTGGTGGGTTTTGTTTTTGTATTTCACTAGGGATTTTTATTCACCTGCATTGGCTAAGTTATTAGGGTGGTTTACGGATATTTAAACACCATGGAGATTAGCCATGGCATTTAAGTATTTTCTGGATATTCTGTGCCTATATCCAAATAAGGGGTCGTCCAGAACCATGAATAGTGGAGATGGAGTCCAACGCCCACTATTCGCAAGGACCCGATTTCGAAACGAAAGCTCCCCACACATACATGGCCTTTGTGCGGGGAGCTCTGGACAGGGACGGGAGAGAGTGGTGACAGGACAGAGAGTGGGCGGAGCAGAGACAGGCCCATGACCACGGACGTACAGGGCCGCTACAGGTCACAGCCTATACGTCCAGGGTGGCAGAGATGAATGGGGGACCTATTCCACCTCGGAGGTGGAATAAGTCCCCCCCCCCCACCGAGGAAGGGGATTGTCATAAGCAGACCTGCAAAAATGAGGTGAGGAGCAGCAGGGGGTTCCCCTCCGCCTGATCCCAGCCCTGGCAGGCTCCTAGGGGGGTCAGGTGGTGGAGAAATGTCATTCTGCAATGGTGTGGGGCAACAGGGCTCCTGCTGGGTGTCCCAGTGCCATGGCAACAGGATGCTGCAGCACCAGGGCTTAAGCAAGAGCATAGGAAGGAATGGCCAGGTACATTCATGGATTGTCCCTGCTGCAGAATCGGGTCTCATCCGGCCTGTCCAAGCTTTACTCCCCCACCTACCATTGATGTAAAGAGGCCATCTTTGATGTAAAAATTGAAGTAAAATACTTAAGTGTAATCATTGATCAAACCCTCAGCTTAGCATCTCATATAAAACTTACCACCAGAACTATATACAACAAACTGAGAATGATCCAACAGTTGAGCCCACTTTTAACAAACAATGATTTCAGAGCAGTACTGCAGGCCATGATATTTCCTCACATAGATTATTGCAACAGCTTAATCTGGGGTCTTCCCAACAAATACTACACAGTCTCCAGGTTGCCCAACATATTGCTGCCCACATAACCCACAAAGCACATATATCTGAACATATAACTCCAATCCTTTACAATTTCCACTGGCTGCCAATCCAGAGCAGGAGCAAATATAAATTACTGATGACCACATTCAAACTGGTCAGAAATATAGCTCCTTCATACCTAACCAATTTAATAAAAATAACACCAAATGATCGCCAAAGAAGAGGCTGCACCCAAAATACATTAATTGTGCCCTCAGAATATCGCAAAACGAACCCCACCACCAGTAATAGAGCCTTTTCATAGATAGTCCCTATTTTATGGAAAACGGTCCCTGATAAGCCAAGATCCGCCACTGATTTGTCCACATTCCGGAAAGACCTAAAGACGTACGTTTTAATTGAACATTTTGGAACCACTTAAGAGAATGAAAACCTCTATCCAACTTAAACCACTATAGCCTCTCATTCCAAATCAATAACCGGACTCTGATAGCCATTCTCCTGTAACCACTATCAATTATCAGATGAACTAATTAATACACTTTTATTTTGTATATAAATTGCCTTTGCCTTGTATATAAGTTATACCAAACACACAGCTAAACCACTCATGCCTTTAAGGTGTACTACTCATGTATATACACTTTTATTTTATATATAATTTGCTCTGTATATGTTATACCAAACATAAAGGTTATACCAATTTTTGTATTTACAGTATTTCAACCTTAGTCCAACTGTGTTATCCAATCAGTCTCAATATCCACTATTTCAATGTAACCTGTTCTTATGTTATAATGTTATGATGTTGTTACATTGTAAACCACTTTGATTACTCAATAAAGCAGTATAGAAAATACTTAAATAAAGTACCATGATTCTGCAACCGTGGGAATGTATAGCTCCCATGGTTGCAGAAACGGGTGCAAATCCGGCCTATCCAGATTTACGGGCCGGACATCTCCCGATCTTGCCCAATCCACATCCCGGGCCGTCAAAAAAAATGTCCAGGAAAGTTATTCCACCTCAGGGACATTTTGCTGGCTCTGGACATTAGAATTGGCCCTGGCGACCACCCACTGCCCGCCCAGTCTCCACCCCCTGGACCGCTCCTGTCTAACTTCCTCGCAGTGTTGGCAACGATTCAGTTAACAGCTATATTCAGCCGCAATCTAATAGCATTTAATACAACATTTTTGCTGTCCTAAGTTATGTAGATAGTCTGCCTGCATAAAGACAGAATCTACTCAGACAGTGGCTGAATATCGCCACATCCAGATAGTTGACACCACTCTTGCTCTGCTTACGGACCATCCCAGTGCTCTTCGGATGTGCCAAGGTGATCTGTGAAGATGTTGAGTGGCACCATCCGAATAGTATCGCTGAATCTCTTCAGTATGCCCTCATCCAGATAACCTCCATGGTTACCCAGATGAAAGCTTTTTTTTTTTTAAATTCTTTATTTTCGTTTTATAACAACAAAGGAAAAGGAAGACATACAGCTAAAAGACAGATACATAAAGTGTAATACATACACCAAAGTAAACCCCTGCCACCCCCCTCCCCCCTGCTTCTTCTCTAGAAAACTAATCATACCCGAAGCGGGCGTGTACTTACATTATTGTGTTACAAAACCTAACGGTGATCTGAAACATGATGAGTGCACATTATACAGGCATGTTGGAACAATGAGCAGATTGTACATAATCATTAAGCATCTGCCATTTAGACAAGCAAGAGTGAGTTTGGGCATGGGGAATAGCTCTCCGAGGTATCTGCTCATATTTACTATATAAGCAGACGAGGTTCCACCATTCATTGACAGTAAGTCGAGAGCTATCCTTCCAATTCCTCGTGATTAAGCATATGGCTATACCCAGCATGAAATCAAGGAGAAAGCGACCCTTCTTAGGAAGAGAGGGGACCTCCGCCACAGAGCGGAGTCCCACGATCTTCCAAGAGAGAGGTTCGTGAAGGTGTAAAATAAATTGAATACAACCCCAGACCCGCCCCCAATAAACCTGTAGTTGAGGACATTCATAAAGAACATGAGCGAAGGTTCCCACAGCAGTATGGCAAGACCAACACTGGTCCCTAGCATTTGTGTTCCATTTGGCTATTTTTTCTGGGGTATAAAAGCATCTGTGTGCAAAAAAGAAGAGAGTTTGGGTAACAGAGGCAGACCGGGAAACCCGCACTACTTTGCTCCAGAAAAAGCTCCATTGCACAGGGGTTAAAGTGGTTTGCAGTTCGCGCTCCCAGGCTTGTTGGGCTCTAAAAGTGGCCGTGTCTGTACCCTGACATAATATTTTATAAAAGTTAGAGGCTACCCCATGTGTACTACTAATAGAGTGAACTATCTCTAATAGCCCATCCTCAGTAGGGGCAGAGGGCGGCATGATTCGAGCACTTTTGAGGCAGTGTTGAAGCTGCATCAATTGAAAGTAGTGTTTCGCTGGTAACGCAAATTCCTTTTGTAAATCAGAAAAGGTTTTTCCAACGAGCTGCAGAGAAAAGCTGTTGGGGTGTCCAGATCCCCCTTGAGTACCAGGGTTTCCATGCTATCGTTCTATTTAGGACTTGAATTCTGGGGTTATTCCATAGCGGGAGTCCGTCCTGAGGACATGCGTTCGGGCCCAGTGATAGAATGAGAGTGTTAAAGGCCGCAAGAGTATCGACAATCATTGGTGGATGGCGGGTGTCTACTTGATAGGACATACCGGGGAGATGGGTCAACGGAATTGGGCTACTAAGCTCCTCTTCTATGTCAAGCCAAACTGGTCTGCTGTCTGTGGAGGCATCTAGCCTTGCTTAAGTAGGAAGGCTTGATGATATCTAAGAAAATCAGGAAATCTGGTACCCCCTCTTTCCTTTGCAGATTGTAGTTTTTGTTTAGCTATCCTTGGTGGCTTGCCCTGCCAGAGATAACGGACGAGAAGGCCCTCAATATCTTTATAAGTATGTAGCGGGAGTAAGCATGGCAGCATTTCTAAAATGTAGTTCACTTTGGGGACTATCATCATTTTCACAGTTTCTAAGCGGCCCCACCATGTAAGAGATAAGGGAGACCAACGATTTGTGAGCTCACGGACTTTGGAGACTACCTCTTTGGCATTAAAACTGATAGTGTCTTCTAAAGGAGAACAGTAATGGACCCCGAGATACTTCACCATGCGGGATTGCCAAAGGAAGGGAAAGGCCTGCATGTCAGCCTCATGTACCCAGCGGTTCAGTGGAAATGCTACAGATTTGGTCCAGTTAATTTTATAGCCCGATAATTGTGAGTATCCGTCAATCAGATCCAAGACAGCTGGAACCGAATCGAGGGATACGAAAAGCATAAGGTCATCTGCATATGCAGAGAGTTTAATCTCCCTATGACTGAAGGGGAGACCACGAATACGTGCGGACTGTCTAATAAGGAGGGCTAGGGGTTCAAGAGCTAGATCAAAGAGCATTGGTGATAGGGGGCAACCTTGACGCGTGCCTCTTTGGAGATTAAATGGCTGAGACTTGATGGCATTTACACAAATACTGGCGATGGGTTGAGTATACATGACTTGGAGATATCGGAGGAAGCCCTCCCCAAAGCCATACCATCGGAGAACTGCAAATAAGAAGGGCCATTCTAGACGATCAAAGGCTTTTTCGGCATCCAGGGAAAGACCCACCCATGGATGATCTAGATTGGCAGCACTGGATAGCACATGGCACAAGGTCCGAGCATTGTCAGCAGTTGATCTGCCGGGTATAAAACCGCATTGGTCGGGGTGAATTAGGGTGGCCATCCTGTCAGATAGCCGGGTGGCCAAGATCGTTGCGAAGATCTTATAATCGGCATTAAGTAGGGAGATTGGACGGTAGTTGGCGGTTAGTAGCGGGTCTCTGCCTTCTTTCTCAAATACTACCACATTAGCTGCAGAAAAGGATCCCAAAGAGGATGTATCTACCGCAAGGGCAGTAAAATAGAGTTTTAAATAGGGAACTAAATCTGCACTGAACGTTCTGTAGAATTCGGTCGGGAGACCATCGGGCCCTGCGGCACGGCCCGAGGCTGTTCGTTTTAGGGCAGAGTGGATCTCTGACGTAGAGAAGGGTTCATCCATCGCATCCCTATCATCTTCAGAGAGGGTCGGCCGCTGAATGCCAGAAAGCAATCGCTCGAATGTCTCTGACGAGAACTCACATTCAGATTGATATAGGCGGGTATAGAAATCCCGAAAGAGCTCTACAATGTCGGAGTCTGTGGTCACTATGCCCCCTCCCTGTGGAGCTCGAAGGGCCGCTACGCGTTTGGCTTCTTTTTGACCTTTCAAGGCGTTGGCTAAGAGTCGACCGGCTCGGTTATTTTCACGATAATATGTCCCTCGCTGAAGCTCAATACTCTTAGAAGCTGCAGTTGAGAGGATTGAATTATATTGAAAACGGAGACGCTGTAATCGAATTAATACACATGGATCAGTACGTGAAGTTAGAACTCGTTCGCCTGCTTTTATTTGTTGGTCTAGTATGAGTAGCTGCTGTTTGCGTTGTTTCCGCAGGCGGATTTGATAGCTAGTGATCGTTGCTCGAATGGCCGCTTTGAAGCCCTCCCACCAAGCCCAATTCGCAGTATCCTGGGGTAGATTAAAATGGAAGTAATCCTTTATGGCTGCTCGAATTTCTAACTGGAACTCTGGCTGAGTTAACAGGGCTCTATCAAAGAACCAGGCCCCCGAATTCCCTTGGGGTGCAGTAGTGTGTAATTGAAAGGAAATGGCAGCATGATCTGAAATATGTTGGGAGTGAATCTTTGCAGTGTCCACCTGAGGAACTAACAGTTTTGATATTAGAAAGAAGTCTATGCGAGACTGGGATTTATGAGGGGAAGAGAAGAAGGTGAAGTCAAGCTCATTGGGGTGTAGTAACCTCCATAGATCAACTAAAGCAAGATCTTTGATCAGGGAGGTAAGCGTGGTGTGACTCTTGGGGGGACCACTTGTCCTAGGCGGCTGTTTGTCAATCAGGGGATCAAGGACTAGATTGAAATCCCCCCCAATTATCAATGAAGTATTAGCAGAGGCCTGCGCAACCTGAGCAATGGTAGCAAAAAAGGCAGGGTCATCCACATTAGGAGCGTAAAGGCATATACATGTAATTTCAAGGCTACCTATCTTGAGGTGAACTCTGGACCATCTACCTTCTGTATCTGAGCTAGTCGCAATAATAGTAGCATGCAAAGATTTCCTAACCAGTATGGCAACCCCACATTTCTTAGAAACGGCTGGGGAATAGGCGGCCACCATGTAAGGTTTAATATTGAGTTTAAGAGTTTCCTTCGAATTTAAATGCGTTTCTTGGAGAAAAATCAGATCCGCAGCTTCCTGACTTAGGTAGCTTAGGATTTTCTTCCGTTTTATCGGATTATTGATTCCTTTTACGTTCAACGAGAAAATCGTACATGGTGCCATCAATCGGTAATAGACATTTTAGGTAAGGGCGCTTGAAAACATACAACATAATCAGAATCTGTGCAACAATGACATAATCACCGAGTATTCTGGCTAATACACCCCATATTGAAAAGTATGTACCAAAGTATCTTAGAGAAGAAGCAAAACCCCCAAAGAATATGGCGACCATATGTCTGCGGGAGGAGGCCCTAGAGAGGAAATAGAAAGACATGAAAAAAAGAAAAGAAACACCAGAGTCCATAATTAACACTGTCTCTGATACTCATCGAGGCTACTGTGGGTAGATGGAGTCGGGTCACAGATATCATCAAAAGTAAGGCAACAAACTGCCCTCGCCAGACTCTTTGCTGGGCTGCGGCAGATCCAATATGGCAGGTACAGCGGATATGAGAATACTTGCAGGAATATTCTGGAAGCCAGCGCATCAAGTCGGCTTCTTTGGAATCCAAAAACTCCGCTAGTAGATCAGGGTCCTCAAATGTTCTTGTCTGATTGTGAAGCGTGACTCGGAGCTTGGCCGGGTACATCAGGCCATAGCGTGCTTGTAGTTGTTGAAGCCTCGGCCGGAATTCCAGAAAGCGCTTTCGGCGGTCGACCGTGGGTTTAGCCAAGTCGGGATAGAAGGAGATCTTGTGGCTCTCAAACTCCATATGGCCCTTTGCCCGAGAGGCACTTAGAATTTGCTCCACGTGTTGATATCTCAAAAGTCGAAAAATGATAGGCCGCGGGGTCTTCCTGTTGAACGTTATGCTTGTGGGTACACGATGAGCGCGATCGATCTCCAAATCTTTGGTAAAGGTGATTTGGAGCAGGGAAGGGAGGATTTTGCATAAAAACTCTTTCATGTCTCCCGATTAAGCTCCCTCCGGTATGCCCACGAGTCGTATGTTGTTGCGGCGCGCTCTATTATTGCCATCTTCCACTTCTTTCTGCAAGGCCCGCACCTGACGTTCAACTTTGTCGAGTTTGGACAACCGGGCCGCATGGGAGTCCAATATGCTCTCCATTTTGTCCTGACGCGAAGAAAGCCCTTCTAGCTTGCTTTGCAGCACACCAAAATCTTCCCGCAGCGCTCGGAGTGCTTCACCGTTTGACTGCACGAGGTTTTTGACCCCTCTGATCTCTGCGAGGATTTCCTGCTGCATTTCGGGGCCCTCGCACAGGGCCAGCCCCTTCTGCGGGGACGGAGGTTCAGTTTTGGAGCGTTTGCCGTGAGAAGCCGCTGGAGATCCAAATTCCAGGCGCGTGGGTTTGGTCCCCGTCATCTCACCAATGTGCCCCGGCAAGATCAGAGTAGAAGTTCCAAGTATGTACGGTGTTAATTCAGGATTCTGAGTAGGCCTCTCGGGAGCCTCAGCGTTATGCGACCATCCCGCTGGACATCAGGCTCCGCCCCCCCACCCAGATGAAAGCTTTTAAATATTGGCCCTTAAGTGCATATAGAAGGAAAATACTTTATGCATTAGAAACCATGGGATGAATTTTCAGCTGGCATGATCATTGGATTAAGTTAAATGCCAATGTTTAACTGATATATATCCAACACTGGTATTGACATAGGTCGTGTCACAGAATATACATATTGGCCTGTGATCACGGTGGCTCTATCTGATTAGTGATTGAATACTATCACATGGAGAGTAATTTTATAAGGGGGTACCTACTTAAAGAACATTTAAAAGCACCTATGTTAAGGCCATTTTTTAAAGACAAGTGCCTACTTTTCTTTATTAAATATTACCATTGCGAAGAGTATTGTGTATACCATGGACTGCCTGAAGAACAAATCAATTGGCACTAAGGGAGATAAACCTAAGCTTTCTTTAGAAGCTCAGATTAGAAGACTTCAACTTTCCTACTTTAAACATCATGCGAAGAGAGAGCTCATTTGAGAATGGCATCATGCTTGGCAAGATTGAAAGCACAAAAGAGAAGGCCAGCAATCTGAGTGATGAATACAATAACAGCAGTTATGGATGCTACTCTATCAACAATTTGTCACCTGACTGAAGACCAAACATAGTTTAGGACAACTATCAAGAGGGTTGCCATAAATTGGCACTGACTCAAAGGTACTTAACAACAACAACAACAACAAGCATAAATGGCATAATGTGCAACTACATTTCAGCCATGTACATTTATGCCAGCCCTAAATGCTTGTGTCTATATTTTTTCAAGTACATGCACAAACTATAGTGCATGTACTTGAGAAAAACTATTTTTTCAAGTACATGCACAACTATATTTTATAATTTCTGCATGTACTTGTGAACTCTGCCCACACTCCACCCAGACTGTGCCCCCAGAAACACCTACCAACAAAGAATGCACCATCATGGCAATGCGTATACTTTTATACTGGTTGATATTTTAAAGAGGCCATTAACTTACACATGGGTGCAAATGGCTAAATTACCACCATATTAGGCATGGAAATCCTTAAAAAAAACAAACCAAAAGAGAGCGAGTAATCCAAAGATAGTTTTTTAAAACCACTCAGGGTCATCTGTAGACCCACTGGAAAGCATAGTTACTCACCTGTAACAGGAGTTCTCCGGGGAGAGCAAGAATCAGTCCTCACATATGGGTGACGTCGGCGCCGATGGAGCCCTCGTGCGGAGCAAATCCCCAGCTTTCAGAGAAAGCATTTGGGAGTTGCCATCACACATGCGCAGGTCCCCTTCCCGCCCAAGGGTTCCATCTTGTTCAGTCAAATGACATAGCTAAAAAGATTACAAAAGAATAAACTATATCAATAATAATAGGACTGCAACTCCAAGGGGAGGAGGGAGGGTCATGAGGACTGATTCCTGCTGTCCCTGGAGAACACCTGTTACAGGTGAGTAACTACGCTTTCTCCAGGAACAAGCAGGAAGTCAGTTTTATTTATTTATTTTATTTTATTTTATTACAATTTTTTATATACCGCACTATTCGGCATCAGCGCGGTTTACATTATAACACAACGACCATAACAACAAGCTGTTAGGTTTTACATCGAACAGGGGTACAAACATGGATAACAGTTCTCACATATGGGGACTCCCCAGCTATAGGCTACCGAGAACCCATAGCTAAAAAAGGCTCCCTCTACGATAGCCGCAAGCAGCCGCAATAGAAATCCAAACTAAGGGAATAGCACTCCAGTAACCTGAACACAGAAGTGACAGAGGCCAGGAGTTGCCTAGACCTCGAAAAGGTTACAGAGTACAGCCTGGCCGAAGGCACTGTCCCATTGGAACTCCCTATCCAGGCAATAGTGGGTTGCGAAATTCTGACTCGAAGACCAAATAGCAGCCCGGCAGATATCTGCCAAAGGAACAGAGCGCAAATAAGCCACTGATGCCGGCATGGCCCTGACCCTATAGGCCGTAACCAGACCTTCCATTGGAAGCTCGGCTGCCCTGTATGCTCAGGCAATGCAGTCTGCCACCCAGGTGGAAAGCATACGCTTTGATACCACCACCCCCAGGGTAAGACACGAAAAGCTGAGAAGCCTTCCAATGCAGTTGCGTTACCTGGAGATAGAAGGCAAAAGTCCTCTTATAGTCCAGGGTATGCAGAACTGACTCTGCCCGACTGGCATGCGGCCTTGGAAAAAAGATATGCAGACCCACCTCCTGGCTGAGGTGGAACGAGGAGACCACTTTCAGAAGGAACTTGGAGTGTGTGTGAAGCACCACCTGGTTCCTATAAAACCTGGTGTAGGGTCTTTCCGACACTAGGGCATGGAGCTCACTTAACCACCGAGCAGATGTGAGTGCCACCAAGAAAACCACCTTCCAAGAAAGATAGCATAGATGGCAGGTAGCCATCGGTTCAAAGGCTAACACCACATTCGAATCCCACTCGGTCGCTGGGGGGGGGTGTACCGGGGGTTTCAAGAGAAGTAAGCCTCTCAGGAACTGAGAGACCAAGGGGTGGGTGGAGAGAGGCTTCTCATCCACTGAAAAGTGGTGTGCCGCAAGGGCACTGAGGTGCACCCTAACAGAGTTGGACTTCAGGTCCAAATCAGAGAGGTGGAGAAGGTATTGCAGAACCACCACTACTGGGCAAGAGAAAGGATCTAACTCCCATTCGTTGCACCATGACACAAACCTGCACCACTTCAAGGCATATGTCCATCTAGTCAACAGCCTCCGCGAGGCCAGCAAGACCTCTTCAATATTCCTTGGGAGGAGGAGCGGAGCGAGAATTACCCTTTCAGCAGCCGTGCCATCAAGTTGAGGGAGCTGAGATTGGGGTGCCGAAGACAACCCCCTTCCTGAGATAGGAGATGTGGGGAGGACCCCAAAGGGATTGGGGGTGTAGAAGAAGGTGTAGAAGAAGCGGGAACCAGGTTGCCTGGGCCACCGTGGGGCATTAAGGATGACCGAGGCTCTGTCCTGGAGAATCTTGAACAGCGTCTTGGCTACCAGAGGTGTCGGGGGAAACGCATACAGAAGGTCCCCAGACCATGATATCAGAAATGCATCGGCGGCCACCTTGTGCAGGTGGTGTCACCTGGAGAAGAAAAGGGGCAACTGATGATTGTCCGGACTTGCAAACAGGTCCATCACCGGCCGCCCCCAGGTCTGGAAGAGCCAGTTGGCTACCCCGCGGTCCAGCTGCCATTTGTGGGGTTGGAGAATCCTGCTGAGCTTGTCGGCTAGCCAGCTGTCCTGGCCCGGCAGTTAGACTGCTCAGAGATGAATGCCATGCCGGGCTGCAAAGGAGCATAGGTCCAGGGTTTCCTGACATAGGGGATGGGACCCCAAACCACTCTATTTGTTCACATAGAACATGGCCACCTGGTTGTCTGTCTGCACTAAAACAGGTTTGTTGTCCAGGAGCTGCCTGAAAACTTCCAGGGCTAGGCGGATGGCATGGAATTCCAAGAAATTGATTTGTTGGGTCCTCTCATTTGGAGACCATACCCCCTGGGTACGGAAACCCTGGCAATGGACTCCCCAGCCCAGTAGGGATGCATCTGTGGTAAGGATCCTCATGTGCAAAGGAGCCTGGAAGAGCATTCCCGCCTCCAAGTGCTGAGGTTGGAGCCACCAGGCCAGGGACCGTACCAGACGCCTGGACACTTTGATCCTGTCCCAGAGGCACCCTGTGGCCTGAGATCACTGGTCCCTGAGACACCATTGAGCAGTCTGCATGTGGAGGCAGGCATCTGAGGTCACATGGACTGTGGAAGCCATGTGGCCGAGGAGGCGCAGGAAGTGCCTTGTGGACACTGCAGACCTGCGGCTCATTTGCCCTGCCAGAGCCAGAACTCTGCCTGCTCTGTCTGCAGGCAGATAGGCCTTTGCTTGAAGGATGTCGATCCTGGCCCCAGTGAACTCCAGCTGTTGAGTCGGTGTTAGGCTGGACTTGGGATATTTGATCACAAACCCTAGGTGTTGCAGCACCTGGATGGTGCAGGTTGCGTCCTGATGGACCTCGGTGGCTGAAGTCCCTCTGATGAGCCAGTCATCAAGATAGGGGAAGACAAAGACCCCTTGGAGCCTGAGAAAGGCGGCAACCACTGCCAAGCACTTTATGAACACCCTGGGGGCCGAGGCCAGACAAAGGGGAGTACCCTGTATTGGTAGTGATTGCCTTCCACCACAAAGCCCAGATACTGTCTGTGGCTTGGGTGTATGAGGATGTGTGTATACTGTCGTGGGGAGCGCTCCTTACGCCTATGGGCAATCCACGGCAAAGATTATTTTTAGAGAGCCACAGGGAACGTAAGGTTCATCGACGTAGTAAAATGACCTTACCAATTCCAGCTGCCTAAAAGAACTCAGTGACAAGACCAAGTGGAGGGAATTAAGGCTTTTATTCCCCGTTAGTGCAAGGGTTCAAAAATAAGAGATGGATAATGAAAAAGAAAGTCCTTTGTTGCAAAAGGTACCAGTATTCAAAAACATGTGCTTAATTGTTACACTTCACAATTAATGCAGAGCTTGGGTAACAGGAATTCAGTTCATTCCAAAAGCATAAACATTCTATAAACTCTTCTATGTTACTCAGAGACTACAGACTCTTGACATGAGGCTGTGCACAGGTCACACTCCATCTGTTCTGGTGGAGATAGGGAAACTGTATTTATGCATTCTGTTTCCATGCATTCTTCTTCACTAGAATCATCAGGGGAATAAATACTGTCCCTGTCTGACTTGGGTCGGTGTGCTATGCCTCTAGGGCCTTGTCTCCAATAACTGTCTGTTCTCAGGGCTTTAGGGATTTGATTAAACCAGTATGATTTCTCCTTCTTTGTAGAGTAAGGACTTGTTTTAACAGGGACTTTAGGATTCAAACATTCAACATCATCAATAAAGGTTCCATACCTGGAGCTTTGCTGGCTTGAATCCACAGTGTTTTCCCTTTTAGCAATTTTCCTGCTGTAGCAATTTCTCTGCCTGTCAGCATTAGGCAGGGCTGTGCTTCTTGGCAGTTTGGTGAAACCTGGTATGGGTTCTCTTTTTTCCCTTGGTAAGAACTCAGGTTTATTATAAAATGCCTTTCCTTTCTTGCTTGGTAAAACTGGATAATTATTTCTCAGAGACTTTAAGCCTCTCTCCAAACCATTCCCTTTGGCTCCTTGCTTAGGTCTCTCTGTTCTGGAGTCAGGAACGTTGTGAGAACAGGGCATGGCACAGCTTCTAACTTCAGAGCTGGCTCTAACAAACTTTCTTGGGAGAGCTGCACAGTCAGCCTGGCCCTTCTGGATTTCACCCTTGTGAACCCTGTACCTGTGAGCTTGCTCCTCTAGGATTTCTTCAGTTACTCCTTCTCTTAGAGATGAACCTCTTGATAGAGCTGTTCCCCCTTGGGAAGATGTCCCTCTGTCTCTGTTCCTTCTCAGGTCCTTTCCTTTCTCCTCTTTCTCTTTCTTTGGTGAAGCCGTGCTCCCCTGTGTAGCCGTGCTTCTCTTCTTTACTGCATCTGGGCACACCTTCCTTACTGCATCCGGGCATACTTTGCAAGCATTCAGGTCTGGTTTATAAGGAAATCTTTCCTGCCTGACTTCCGGGTTCATTTCCAGGTGCAAGTCATTAGGCTTCTCAAGCTCATTAGCTCCTGCATGTTCCTTCCTGCTCCCTCTAGCTGTGCCTGGAGGTAATTGCACATCTAGATTCTTAAAAGAAACAGGATTTCTTTTCAAGTTTTCAACTTTATCAATACCCACATCATGACACATCCCCCCTCTTAAAATATTACGGGCTGAATGTTCATCATTATTACAGCACGTAATCCTAGACATCGCATCGGCGTTGTAATGCAGCTTCCCTGCTCTATGTTGTACTTGGAATTTGTATGGCTGCAACGCCATATACCACCTAGTCAACAGGCTATTATTGTTGCTCATCTGGCTCAACCATTTGAGCGGAGCATGGTCCGTGATGAGGGTAAACTTTCTTCCCATAAGATAGAACTTTAAGGCTTCCACTGCCCATTTTATTGCTAAGCACTCCCGCTCAATGGTGGAGTACTTTTTTTCAGCCTGTGAGAGTTTCCTGCTTAGGAACATGATGGGGTGTTCAGCACCCTCCTGCATTTGGGAAAGGACGGCACCTAGGCCGACTTCTGATGTGTCTGTTTGGAGCAAAAATTGTTGGTTAAAATCCACCCCTCTTAATATGGGAGCCCTGCACAGCTTCTCTTTCAACACCTTGAAGGCAGCCTCCGCATCTGCTGTCCAGGATAAAGTGTTCGGGGCATTTTTTCGCAAAATTTCCGTGAAGATAGCGCTTTCTTCAGCGAAGTGTGGGATAAAACGTCTGTAATGTCCAATGAGTCCTAAAAAGCTTCGCAGTTGCTTTTTATTCTGGGGTGCGGGAAAACTGCGGACACTTTCTATTTTATCTAACAAAGGACAGACTGTACCGCGTCCTACCACATGTCCTAAGTATTTAACTTCGCAGGCGGCAAACAGGCATTTTCCCGGGTTTAAGGTTAAACCAGCCTGTCGCATTGCGCTCAAGACTGCTTTTACTTGGAGCAAATGCTGATTCCACGTAGCGCTATGAATGATACTGCACCCATAGAGGACAGACGTATACCTCAGCCGCAAGGCGTTTTTTGGGATTCCGTTACCTGAATAGCGAATAATTCAGCATTTGATACAGGGCCTGTGGCTCGAAACGCGCGCGTCATGCTAATGTTTTTCCTTTAGAGTGACGGAACGACAAAGCTGTGATTGAGAGACTTAAGCTAAGTACCTATTTTATGTTGTTCAAAATTATTGATTGGTGATACAGGACCATAAATAAGAAAAAAAGGCAGCTAGCTGTCTGGTGTGGGATAGATGGCAGTGCTATCCCTCCTACAGCTTAGCTTCGACAAAAAATAATATAAAAATAATGAGGTGATGATTCAGTGATTCTTGATGTTTTGATCCATATAAGCCGTGGCATAATTTTGATGCGGACGTAAGACTATGTCCATCAATCTTTGACATGTCGCGGCCGCTCCGTGCAAACCAAAAGGCATGCGGCAAAATTGAAACAGGCCTACTGGCATAGTAAAGGCTGTTTTTGGTCGTGCCTCTCTGGTCAGGGGGACCTGCCAGTAGCCTTTTGTCATGTCTAATGTGGTGAGATACTTAGCTTGACCTAGCCGGTCGAGGAGTTCTTCTATGCGCGGCATAGGATAGGCGTCAAATGTGGATATGTCATTGACCTGGCGGAAGTCAATGCAGAAACACATCGTTCCATCTGGCTTGGGGAACAGGACAATAGGGCTGGACCAAGGGCTCCGAGACTCCTCTATCACTCCCATGTTCATCATGTCCTGGACTTGTGCTATGACTTCTTGTCTTTTAGCTTCGGGCAAACGATACGGTCTTTGCCTGATAATTCTTCCAGGAGGAGTGATGATTTCATGGGCAACCAAGTTCGTTTCGCCGGGAAGGGACGTCAACACATCTCCAAACTTCTCCAGCATACTGAATAGTTGTTGCCTCTGCACTACAGAGAGTTCCTCCCCTACACGTAGCTCCGGACTGGCTTTACAGTCGGACAACAGTGGGCCCAAATCTTCATCCACTTGCTTTTCTCCTACGGCTACAAAGCTTTTCATCTCTGTCTGCCCAGTGGAGCCAAATCCTCCGCTCCCCCGGCTGGTAGGGCTTATCATCGGTACTTCCTCCCTCCATGTCAGTCCCCCCGTCCATGTCAGCCCTCCCTCCCTCCACCCCTCCATGTCAGCCCCCCTCCCTCCCTCCATCCATCCATCCATCCCTCCATGTCAGCCTCCCCTCCATCCCTCCATGTCAGCCCTCCCTTCCCTACCTCCATCCATCCATGTCAGCCCCCCTCTCTCCATGTCAGCCTCCCCGTCCATGTCAGCCCACCTCCCTCCATCCATCCATCCATCCATATCAGCCCCCGTCCATGTCAGCCCCCCTCCCTCCATATCAGCCCCCTTCCCCCTTGTGAGCCCCGTTGCAGGTTCCCTGCTCCCCTCTCCCCATGTCTGTCTCCTTCTAGCGCACAAGTTGCTGCCGCTGCCGAGTCTGCTTCTCGGCAGCGGCAAACTCACCCCTCCCTTCTAATGCAGCCGCGGCTCCCTGCCTCTTAGGGAACCGTGGCTGTGCCTGTAAAACTGCTGCGGAGCCTTTCTGTCTCTAAACGGGCTCCGTGCAGCATTGTCCGGCCTCCAAAGGAAGTGGTAAACAACTTCTTTTGGAGGCGGGACAATGCTGCACGGAGCCCGTCGAGAGACAGGAAGGCTCCGCCACGGTTTTACAGGCACAGCCGCGGTTCCGTAAGAGGCAGGGAGCCGCGGCTGCATTAGAAGGAAGGGGGTGAGTTTGCCACTGCTGAGAAGCAAACTCGGCAGCAGCAGCAACTTGTGCGCTTTTTTCTTTTTTTTTTTTTAGGCGGAGTGAGGCGACCCCCGCTAAATCCTGTGGCGACCCCCATGGGAGTCGCGACCCACAAGTTGAGAACCGCTGCTCTAGACAGTGGGGGTTTCATGATATCCAGAATGAATAATCATGAGAGAGATTTGTATGCAGCAGAGGCAGTTCATGCAAATCCATCTCATGCATGTTCATTGTGGATATCCTGAAAACCAGATTTGGCTAGACGATACTCCTGGTGAAACATAACACACATGGTGAAATAGGGGTTTACATAGGGCAGACCCAACCATCAGACAAACTAGGCGGTAGTAGTAGCTTTGACATTGGACCAGGTCACTATCAGATCCATCTCGGGATGACTCCAGGGGTGCAGAATCTGCTGAAATTCCGACTGACTCGGTTCCCACTCCCAAGAGAGGGGCAGCTGAAGAGGTCTGCCTCGACACTAACAGTTCCAGCAATGGGCTGCACCGAAAAAGCTAGGATGTTCCTTTCCACCCAGGATAAGAGTCATCTTCACGGCCACTCTGGCACTCTTCATGCCCCCTTGTTGGTTGACATATGCCACTACCATGGTAGTGTCCAAGAACACCCAGACTGTTCTGTCCCTGACTAGGCTCTGGAAGTGCAAAACTGCCAGATGTATGGCCCTTGCCTTGAGGTGGTAGATGGGTCATGCCAATTCCCAGCTGCTCCAACGGCCCTGAGCTGTTAGGTTTTTGCAATGGGCTTCCCAGCCAAACAGCCTGGCATCCATCCAGAGAAGCCACAAGGGAACATCCAATGGCATACCCCTCCTCAGATGTTGGGGTTGCTTCCATCACTGCAGGCTGGACACCACCTTCGAATGGAGAGAAAGACTGGCATTGAAGTCCTTGAAGAACAGTGAGACAGCAAGAATCTCTGTTGTGGTCTCATATCAGCTCATGCCCAAGGCACCATTTCGATGAACAATGCAATCAAGCCAAGAAAGTTAAGATAATCCTAAACCCTGGAAGATTGACAGTTGCGAAAACAACTTTTTCACCCTCTCCTTGGGAAGGGAGACCTTGCCTATCCAAGTGTCGAATCGTGCTCCCGGGTATTCCAACAACTGGGTGGACTCCAAGTGACTCTTCCCTCGATTGATCACCGAGACTTTCCAGGAACTGCACCACATGGGCAGAAACCGAGAACCTTCTAACTGCAACCTAACTTGGATGAGCCAACTGTCCAGATATGGATGAATGCAGACCCCTTGATGCCTCATTGCAGCGGCTGCCACCCTACTGAGGAAAATGTGTGTTTGTCAATGAGAAGGACGCACCTGTATGCTTCCCTGGTCCTTTTGGCCTATCTTTGGGGAGGCGATGAGGTTTTGACTCACCCAAATCGTTAACCAATTTCTTCAAATCCTCTCCAAACAAAAGTTTCCCTCTAAAGGCAAGATGGGACAACTGGGACTTGGAGGACATATCTACTGCTCAGTGGCACAGTCATAGCCAACGTCACATCACTGTCGAAAAAGTAATGTCTTTAGCTGATAAGTGACAAGATCATGCATAGTGTTCAACAGAGAGGCTGTTGCTCGCCAGGATTTTGCCCCCTTAGTACCACATTGCCAACAGGCTGGTCATTATTTTGAGGATTTACGGTGGCGGATTCTGGAAGTGATCCCATTGATATCTCGGGGGGGAGATCGCCAGGCACGTTTACAACATGCCGAACAATACTGGATTTATCGGCTGGGGTCTGTGGCACCTGCAGGTGTGAATGTGGATATTGATTGGTGGAGCCTGCACTTGTGACGTTCAGAGGAGGAGTTGGAGTTTCACCTATTGCTGCTGGTCCTGACGTCATCTTTTGCTCTACTTAAATCGAACTACGTTGCTGGAGGATTTATTCGCCTGAAGAAGAGCTGTAAGAGCTGTGAAGCGGCTTGAAACACTGTCAGTGTTGCGAGAATCCTACCGGGGATGTATTCTGTGAGCTGACCCCTTGGAGGTTGGACTGTGAAAGTTACTCTATGGGGAGATTCAGCTAAGTACTTTTGATTCCTTGCTGTTGTTTGAGGCTGGGCATCCTCTGACGCTGTGGATTACTTCGTCTATTTTAGCCTACACTAAACCAGTTAAGGGATTAACTTTCCTGTTGCTATAAGTAGTAACAGTTGACGGCAACGGGTGTTGTCCTGTCTAATCAGGACCGAGGTAGTCGGTCTTTTAAATTGATTAAAAAGGAGGACTCACTACGAGACATGAAATGTTTCCTGTCAGGGTGAGTGATCCGACAAAAAAATATAATTTTCTTTCTGGGGGGTGGGAGTAGTTCTTTAATAGGTAGTTTGGGGAATCAAATATTTATGGGATTTATGGGGTTGATTCCCAGGGGTGTTTTTCTTTAAGATTGACTCCAAGAGGGAGGCAGTATCCTCTGGGGAAAGTGACTGAATCCACTAGAAAAGAGCTTGCATTGTCAAACTCGTAGACAAAGCCAACCGGAGGATAATAGCAGAAGAGGTTCAGAGGAAGGCAACCAAAATGATTTGGAGCCTGTGTCAGAAGACTTATGAGAAGAGACTTGAAGACCTAAATATGTACACTCTAGAGGACAGGAGGGACAGGGGAGATATGATTCAGACCTTTACATAAGAACATAAGAAAATAAGATATGCCATACTGGGTCAGACCAAGGTCCATTAAGACCAGTATCCTGCTTCCAACCGTGGCCAATTTAGGTCATACGTACCTAGCAGTTTCCCCAAAATACATAGGTTCCACAATGCTTGTATTGGGTCAAGGATTGATATCCTGGGTCCCTTTTTTAATAATGGTTTATGGACCTTTCCTCCAGGAACTTGTCCAAACCTTTTTTAAACCCAGCTACACTAACAGCCTTTACTACATCCTCTGGTAACAAATTCCAGAGTTTGATTACACATTGAGTGAAAAAATATTTTCTTTTATTAGTCTTAATAGTTTACCCTGTAGCTTCATTGCATGTCCCCTAGTCTTTCAATGTTCTGATAACGTAAACAATCGATCTACGTTTACCCGTTCCACTCCGTTCTTCTATCATATCTCCCCTCAGCTGTCTCTTTTCCAGGTTAAAGAGCCCTAACCATTTTAGCCTTTCTTCATAGGGGTATTCTTCCATCCCCGTTACCATTTTGGTGGCTCTTCTCTGAAGAGTATTAATGGACAAACAAACCTCTTCCAAAGGTGGGGAAGCTGTAAAACTAGAGGGCATAACATGAAGCCGCAAGAGGGTAAACTGAAAGGCAATGTCAGGAAATACTTTTTCACTGAAAGGGTAGTGGATACTTGGAATGCCCTCCTGATGGAAGTGGTGGGAGCAAACACAGTGACAGAATTCAAAATGGCATGGGACAGACACAGTGGATTCCTTTATAGCAACAGGATAACATCAAAATAAGCATAACTATCTCTTATATTTGAACAAATGGGGTGACCTATACGGAGCGATGAGTACACCCCTAAACAAAGGCATGGGGAGGAATGACCTGCACAGAGCGGCAAGTGCACCTATTCTTGCCGCCTTGCTGGGCAGACTAGATCGACCATGCTGGTCTTTATCTGCCATCATATACTATGTTACTAAGTCGAGAACTGACTCCTCAGGAGAGAGTCCATCTTATGATCCAGGGAATCTTTTAGTGATGCACCACCCTCTACCGGGATAGTGTGTACTTTGTGATCTCTATGACATGTGCATCCACTCAAGGTGTGCTGAACCATGCAGTGCAGTCCTGCTGTGGCAGGGTGTAAAGCTTCCTACAAACCCTCTGCCCCTTTACTGGGGATTTCAGTATCATTTCTATGCTGATGATTCTCAGATCTATCTTTCTACACCTGATATCTCTTTGACACTGCAGTCTCGCATCTCTGCCTAACTGTTTGACATTGCCACCTGGATGTCTCACCGCCGTTTGAAATTAAACATGGCCAAAACTGAACTTGTTTTCCCCCTAAACCAGGGGTGGGCAATTCCAGTCCTGGAGGGCTACAGACCAGTCAGGTTTTCATGTTGTCCCTAATGAATATTCATGAGATCTATTTGCATCCACTGCCTTCCACTGCATGGAAATAGGCCCATGAATATTCATTAGGGACATCATGAAAACCTGACTGCTCTGTGGCCCTCCAGGACCGGAATTGCCCACCCCTGCCCTAAACCTTCCTCCCCCTTCCTCCTTTCTCTATCTCTGTGGATAACACTCTTTTGCTTCCTGTTTCCTCAGCCCACAACCTTGGGGTCATTTTTGACTCCTCCCTTTCCTTTTCCTCACATATCCAGCTAGGGTTGCCAACCGGCCGGTTTTCAGCCGGCCTGGCCGGTTTTTCCATGGCCAGCCGGCTGCCGGCACAGATGTAAAACCGGCCATTGAAAAGCCGTTTTTTTGCTCTGGCCGCAAGATCGGGAGCGGCCAGAGCAAAAAACCGGCTTTTGTGCCGAAGTCCGCGGCGCGAACGCGGACGCGATTCCCCATAGCAGTGCAGCAGCTGCTTCTGCTTTGTACAGAGCAGCGGCTGCAATACACTTACATTGAAAACTAAAGATAAACTGTGTGAGGAGCCCTCCGGTCATCGCAGAGCCCGAGGAAGTGATGTCTTGGGGGCGGGCTCCTCACAGGTTGTCTTTCCTTTTCAAATTAACTTTAGCTGCAATAAAGTTAATTTGAAAAGGAAAGACAACCTGTGAGGAGCCCACCCCCATGACATCACTTCCTCGGGCTCTGCGATGACCGGAGGGCTCCTTACACAGTTTGTCTTTACTTTTCAAAGTAAGTGTATTGCAGCCGCTGCTCTGTACAAAGCAGAAGCAGCGGCTTGGGCAGGGGGGGGGGGGTGGTGTGAGTGAACCAGCAGGGGAGGGGGGTGATGGTGTGAGTGAACCAGCAAAGGGGGGGGTTGGTGTGAGTGAACCAGCAGGGGAGGGGGGTTGGTGTGAGTGAGAGAACCAGCGGGTGAGAGGGGGTGAGTGAGTGACCCAGCAGGAGGGGTGAGTAAGTGACAGGGGGGTGGGTGAGTGAACCAGCAGTGGAGGGGGGGGTGGTGTTAGTGAACAAGCAGTGGAGGGGGGAGGGTGATGTGAGTGAACCAGCAGGGGAGGGGGTTGGTGTGAACCAGCAGGGGAGGGGGGTTGGTGTGAGTGAACCAGCAGGGGAGGGGGTGAGTGAGTGACAGGGGGATGGGTGAGTAAACCAGCAGGGAGGGGAGGGGAGGGGTGGTGTGAGTGAACCAGCAGGGGAGGGGGGGTGAGTGAGTGAACCAGCAGGGGAGGGGGGGTGAGTGAGCCAGCAGGGGGGGGTGAGTGAGTGAACCAGCAGGGGAGGGGGTGAATGAGTCAGCGGGGGGGGTGAGTGAGTGAACCAGCACTGAGGGGAGGGGGGGTGTGAGAACCAGCACTGAGGGTGGGTGTGAGTGAATCCTCGGTCATTTTTGTGGGTGGGGCTGGGGGCGGGGCTGGGGGCGGAGAATGGGTGGAGCATGGCGAGCCACAGGTGTCGGGTTTTTCTCGGTGAAAATGTTGGCAACCCTATATCCAGCAGATAGCTAAAACCTGTTGTTTCTTTCTCTATAACATTAACAAAATTTGCCCCTTCCTTTCTGAACATACTACTAAAACACTTGTCTTCTTTCAATCTCGACTACTGCAACCTCCTTCTTTCTCCCCTTCAAGCTGTTGAGAACTCTGCTGCAGGACTAATTTTTCACCAGCCTCAATATTCTCATAAAACCCATCTTTCCTTCTGTTTCTGTATCCAATTCAAGCTTCTTCTTCTGACCTATAAGTGTATTCAATCTTCTGCTCCTTTCTACCTTTCCTCTCTTCTCTCTTTCTACACCCCTCCTCATGAACTTCGCTCTTCTTCTGACTTGCTTCTCTCTTTGCCATTTTCCTCTGCTGCCAACTCCAGACCGGTCCTTTCATCTTTTTCAAGTCCATGCTAAAGGCTAACCTCTTTGAAACTGCTTTTGGATCCTGACCCCCTTTTTCCTTGAGTCTCCTTACCCTCTTTTTCCCCTTATTCTTATCCTTTGTCTTGTCTGTTTTAATTTGATTGTAAGCTCTCATGAGCAGGGCCCGTCTCTATTTACATTTGTACAGTGCTGCATAAGCCTTGTAGCACTTTAAATGATTAGGAGTAGTAGTCCCACTCTGAGCAGATCATGCTTTTGATAACCTTGGGCAAAGGAAAGGCCTTCGTAGACTTCGAAACTCCCTGCAGGAGGTGATGAACCTATGACTCTTATTCCGCCAGTGGAGGGTCAGCCATACACAGAGTGAAAGACACCTGAGCAGAGCTGTAAACTCGTCCTTCTGAACAGACGGATCATACTAGATTCATCATGATCCTCCAAGGAGAAGACATCTCATCCTCCAGGTTGGAATCATCACCCAAGGCATCAGGACTGGACTCCAGGCCTCGGCCAAAGGACAATTGATTCAACTCTCCAGACTTCAGTCTTCACAGAGATCGCTTAGGATTTAGTGGTAATTACAGACAGACAGGCTAGGAAGAAAGGGAGGGGGAGTGGCACTGTATGTAAAATATAATATTAAAACTACAGAATTGCAGGGCTTATGAGAGAAGGGAGAGATACTGTGGGTTAAACTGGAAAGAGGGAATGGATCACCCATTTGCATTGGTGTTATATACAGACCGCCTTCACAGGCAGAATAAGTGGACAAAGATTTAAATGAAGATATTTGCAGTATCACTATGAAAGGAGAGGTATTTCTGATAGATGATTTCAATATGCCAGATATCCCTGCTGCGAACATCCCTGCTACGGTGTCATATAGAAGTTGGAAGATCCTGGATTCTTTAGAGAAAGAACTATTCTAGTAACTGGTAACAGAACCCATATGTGAGGGAGCCATACTGAACCTGGTGCTAATGAATGGGGAGAGTGTTTCTGATGTTATAGTGAGTGATCATCTTGCATTTGGTGATCATCGGATGGTGTGGTTCAATAAGGCTGATAAAGTCCAGTGAAAAGTGAGAGTCCTAGACTTTAGGAAAGCTAACTTTGCCAAGATGGGACAATAACGCAAGCAGTCGTTAGTGGGATAGGAACAGCTGGAAGATGTAGAAAAGCAGTGGGCAAAACTGAAAGGAGATATTTTAAAGGCAACAAACCTTTATTCGGAAAGTAAGTAAATGTAAAAGGAAAAGGAGGCTACTATGGTTCTCAAAAGCTTGCATTTTAGGTATGTTGTGTACAACATCTTGAGAAATAATTGAAAATATTCCAACTGAATGTCATGACAATATTTTAATAGTATGTTCAAAGGTATACAACAGAAAAACCAGATGCCTGTGCAATTTAGACATCATAATTTCTGAGAAAATAACAAAACAGGACCTGCACAGGATTAATGGCACCATTTACTAATATTTGGTAGCACAACCATTGGCAGTGATGACAGCCTCCAAATGTTTCTTGTAGCTATCTAAAAGTTTCGTACATCTGTCTGCTGGTAGTTTCTCCTACTCTTCAATAGCTCATGAATGTTTCCAGGATTCCTTTTACCAATGGCAGATTACAGCTCTTTCCAAAGGTTCTCGATTGGACTGAGATCAGGACTCATTGCTGGTCAGTTTATAACAGTCCATTTTTTCCTTTTTAACCATTCTTTTGTACTTTTGGTGGTATGTTTTGGGTCATTAACCTGTTGGAGGACCCATGGCCTTCGACCCAGACCTAGCTTTCTGACACTGGGTAGCATATATTCATCCAAAATACCTTAGTAGTCCTCTGACTTCATGATTCCTTTAATACGTTCCAGGCCTCCAGTTCCTGAAGCAGCAAAACAGCTGCACAGCATTATGGAACCTACACCATTTTTAACTGTAGGAAGGGTGTGTTTTTCCTTATAAACGCCAATTCTTTACCTGTAAATGTATCGCTGGTCTGCATTGCCAAAGAGCGCACGTTTGGTTTCATCTGTCCACAGAACATGTTCCCAGAAGGACTGTGGTTTCTCAAGGTGAGTTTGGGCAAAGATCAGGCATACCCTTTTATGTCTGTCTTTGAGCAGTGGGATTCTCCTTGGCCCTCATCCATGAAGTTCTTCCTTGTTTAATGTGCTGCACATGCTGTGGGTTGAAACCACCACTCCAGATTGCTCCAGGTCAGCCTTAAGTTCTTTGAATGTTGTACGTGATGTTTTTCCAACAGTTTGCACTAACCTTCAAAGATGTCTTGGATTAATTTTCCTCTTCCCACCATGTCCTGGGAGGTTCTTGTCAGTTTCATGAGCAGATATGACAATTGATCACAGGTGCATCTAATTTTATTGCAAAGGGAATGTGGTTCTTTTGTTCAAACTGATTTGAATTGTTTATAAGGGTGCCAGTAATCATGCCCTGACAATGTCCCAGATTTTATAATATTTCCTAATATTTCCTTTTTTAATTGGTCTTGTTTTATTTGATTCTTTTAGGTGTCAAATATGTGTACATATGTAATCCAAAGCCATTTTACTGGCTATTGGACATTAAAGGGTTGAACTGCAAGGGTGCCAGTAATGCTGACCACAACTGTAGCTGAAAACATGAAGACATAGAGGGTGGCCTTCATAAAATACAAGAAATCGAGGCGGAGCCTGGATCAGGGCAGAATGGATGCCTAAGACAGTGCTCCGTAGGGTCCCCTGACAAATTAAAATGAAAGACAGTCGTTGGGTGAACGGGACGGTGCTGGAAGATGGCGGGTTCAAAACCGACACGATTGGACTTTGCTGGGGGACAGAGCACAAGCATAAAGAGATCAAAGATGGAGCCACCGTCTCCGCAGAAAATGGCGGCTATGCGGGAATGGCCAGAGGCGATGCAGGAGATATTAGCAGAAGTAAGGGCGATTAAAGAAATCGTCACATTAAATAGTGAGTCACTACTATCAATGCAGGGAGACATTAATGTCTTAAAACAAAAAATGGAGACACTTGCAGTGCGGCAAGATAAAACGGAGCAGAAAATGGCGGCGCACGAGGAAAGGTTACAAGAGGTTGGCAAGCATACTAAACAAATAAAAGCTCTGCAAAGAGAAATTGAAGATAATAACAACAGATCCCGGAGGAATAATGTGAGGATCGTAGGAGTACCGGAGGGTGCCGAAGGTAAAGACATACATGCCTTCTTGCAGCAGCTTATTCCAGCGGTGCTGAAGATCTCCTTTGAGCTGCCGTTTGAAATTGAGAGGGTGCACCGGGTCCCTTCGCAGATTATGCTAAATAGTAAAAAGATAAGACCAATCATCCTCAAGGTGCTGAGATACCAGCAAGTAGCTAAAATTATGGAAGCGGCACAAGCACGTGCGCCACTGGAGTTTGAGGGCCACAAGCTGATGTTCTTCCCCGATTTCGCAAAGAGCACTGTGGACAGGAGGGGAGACTTTCTGGCGTTGAGACCAAGACTCCAGCACCTTCAAGCAAGATATGGCCTCTTTTATCCAGCCAGAATGAGGATTATCCTTCACAATCAGACCAGGAACTTTGACGAGCCAGAGATTTTACGAGCCTTTCTGGATGGCAAAGAAGCGGAACTGATGACCTGAGCAATTTCTATGGTAGAACTTTGATTGTGTCTCTAGCTGGGGTCAATGGTAACAGGTGGGGGGGGGGTTAGCGATCTGTGAAGATCAACAACAATTGATATAAATTGTTGGGAATATGATTATGTTGGGTTAATTAATATGTTGGTGCATTAAAAGCGGGAGGCAGCATTGTGAGAATGCTGCTCAGCGCAAACGTGAAAGAAATTCTCACTGGCCCTCAGGGTTCGTTCGGCCTTGCAGGGCTCACCTATTGGGTGTGTTAGAGGTACAACCCCCCTTCCCCCCCCCCCCCACGGTCCACTGGGAATAGGATTAAGACTAAGTTCAGCGGGGATTTTTTAATTAAGGTGATGATGTGCACAAGTGCTAACCAAATTGTCAGATATGCATCAAGGCTAAGAACATCACGTGGGGTTAGTAATGGGTCACAGGTGACAGCACAAAGCAGGCACATTGAGAGTATGAGGCAGCAATATAATGACACCTATTAAAGTATTATCTTTAAATGTCAAGGGAATTAATAACCCCATAAAAAGGAAAAAAATAATCCTTTATGGACAACATGAAAAAGCAGATATCCTGTTGTTACAAGAGACTCACCTAAGCAGGAAAGAATCCTTAAAACTCAATATTAAGCCTTTTACCGTGGTGGCTTTTCCAGCAGCGGTTCAGAAACATAATGGGGTGGCGGTCCTGGCGTGGAAGTCCCTTGCCCCGTTGGTGGTACAAACTCACTCAGACCTGGAAGGCAGGTGGGTTAGAGTCCAGCTTCAACTAGGGTCAGTTGAATTAAATTTAATGAACATATATGCCCCCAATGGAGATAATCCCGAATTCTTTAGGAACCTAGGGGAAGAAATACATGGGGAGTCTTCCATACCGTTAATTGTAGGGGGTGACTTTAATCTTGTATTGGACTCATTAGTGGATAGGAAGCCCCCTAAAACATGTAAACCTCCTAGGGCCCACTCTGTATTGGTTTCAATCCTTCAAGATACGGGTTTGGTAGATATATGGAGATTATTACATCCTGTGGACCAGGAGTTCACCTTCTATTCTCCTCCACATAAATCCTCATCGAGAATAGATTTCTTGCTATTCTCCAAAAATCTGATTGCCAGTATAATAGCTGCTGAGATACATACGGCTCATATTTCGGACCATGCGGCGATCTCCATTCTGATGGAAGATAAAAGCTTGTGTCCAGCTCCGGCAAATTGGTCCTTTGACAGAACCCTTTTGGAGAATGGGGATTTCTGGGTCAAAATACAGTCAGCTATTAACGATTACTTTCAATTTAACCTGCCTCATGGGACGTCGGGATGGGCGAGATGGGAAGGATTTAAGGCCTCCATTAGGGTGACCATTATGAGTTTTAGTATTTACTTGTCCAGGCATCGCAAAGAGCAATTGGTTGAATTGGATGCCTAAATAAAAGCGGGTGAGCGTATTTTGTCTAAGAGGCAGGATCCATGTATTTTGTTGCACCTCCAGCGATTAAAGTATAACTATAACCAGCTTTTAACCAATGAGGTTTCCCAAAATATCAAAGTGCAGGAAGATTTATATTATAGGGAAAATAATAAGGCGGGGCGATTATTGGCCAACACTTTGAAGGCGAAAAAAGAGGCAAGCCATATTGCGGCGATTAAAGTCAGGGGAAATCCAACTTTGTTGGTTAAAGATACTGACATAGTGGAGGCTTTTAGGTCCTTCTTCACAGACCTATATACCTCTGAAAAAGTATGTCCACAAGAAGCCTTTGCACTACTTGTGGATAAGGTTGATAGGCCAATATTGGACAAGGATAAGGCAGAGACACTAAATTGTTCAATCTCCCTGGAGGAGATTTATCAAGCGATAAATTCACTAGCGCTGGGAAAGGCTGTTGGTCCCGATGGCTTGCCCTCTGAGTTTTTTAAGGTGTTTGCCAAGGACTTGGGTCCTTACATACAGGAATATTATTATGCACTACTAGAGGAAAGTGCCCAAGTGGGTAAATTCGCTGCTGCTAAGGTTATAGTGCTAGAAAAGCCAGGGAGGAATCCACAAGTAGTGAGTAACTACCGACCAATTTCCCTTTTAAATGTGGACTATAAAATATATGCAACGGTGTTGGCGCAGCGGCTGGCCACATTAGTTCCCAGTCTAATTCATCAAGACCAATGTGGGTTTGTGGAAGGGCGTTCAACAGCGGACAATGCCAGGCTCTTGTGCCATGTCCTGTCCGGGGCAGAGAGCTTGAATGAGCCGCTAGTGGGCTTATCATTAGACACCGAAAAGGCTTTTGACCGTCTAGAGTGGTCTTTCCTATATTCTGTTCTGGAATGGTTCGGGTTCGGAGAGGGCTTTATTACACTACTCAAAATCATGTATGAGCATCCCTCAGCAAGTCTTTGTGTGAATAACACCCAGTCACGGGATCTTATACCTGGCCGCGGTATGAGCCAAGGCTGTCCTCTGTCGCCAATCCTGTTTAATCTTGCGCTTGAGCCGCTAGCCCTCCTTTTGAGGCAGAACAAAAAAATTCATGATATTAGGCTGGCAGGCAGAGAGATTAAATTATCAGCGTACGCAGATGACCTTCTTTTATTCACTACTCTGGAGTCTGTGTCATATATTCTAGAACAGACAGATTGCTACTCCTCGTTATCTGGGTATAAAATAAACTGGGCGAAATCAGTAGCCTTCCCTCTTAACTTGCGAGTCCATAAAGCGGACCTGTCTGGATTTCCCTTTGTGTGGGAACCAAAAAAAGGTTAAGTACCTAGGTGTGCATTACTGCCATTCCTTGGATGATACACTTAAGTATAATGTAGAGATACTTTTGTCCAACATTCAGAATTTGATTAGCAAGTGGTCCCCTCTGTTCTTATCATGGTGGGGCCGTTTGGAGACAATTAAAATGACCATTGTACCCAAAATAAACTATATACTAGAAATGATGCCATTATATTTCACTCTGCAATTTTATCTTCAGACAGAGAAACTACTATCACTCTTTCTAAGGAATAACAAACCGCCCAGGATTGCCCTTAAAAAGCTTAAACTCGACTTCCGGTGATGTCATGGAGCTAATGGCAGCCTAAAAGCCTAGCTCCGTCCGATTCCCGAGAGTGGTGATATTGTGGTGTGTCCCCCAGTGCCAAAGTGGAAGGCAAGCGAGCAGTCAGTAGTCGGATGGCCGCGAAGAAGAAATTGGATGGTTTCCAGTCCCCGTATGTGCGTCGGGAGCTGATGGCGGCGGCGGATTCGGCCTGTTCCTATGCGGGAGCAAATGGCGACAGCTCCGGAGAGGATGGTGGCACAGATGCGGAGGGGCTGGAGGAGGTGCCCCTTCGTAAATGATTGCAGGAGTTTAAAATTGAGATGAGGACTGAGATTAAAGTGATGCGGAAGGAGGTAAAAGAAACCCTGCAGGCTATTCAGCAGGAGATGAGTAGTCTGGGCGGCCGCGTGGAGGACTTGGAGAGCCACGTGGAGAAGTATGAGTGAGAGATACGAGGGATGGCGGCCCTGCAAGAAAATCTCCAGGCCCAGCAAGACGAGCTACAGGAGAAAATTGAGGAGATTGAGGATCGCGCTAGGAGAAACAACTTGCATTTCCGGGGGGTACCGGAGGAAGCGGCTGCTAGAGATTGTGTGGCGGTGATCCAGAAGCTATGTGGCCATATCCTACAACGCGGGGAAGTGGCTGGCGTGAGCGCTGAGCAAATCGGCGTGGAGAGAGCTCATAGAAGCTTAGGCCCCCGGCGGGAAAAGCAAGCACGAGACATTATAGCATGTATGAGTAGCTTCCCACAGAAAGAACACATTTTGAGTGTGGCCCGGAAGTTTGGGCGCATTGCATGGGAAGGCAATGAAATCGAAGTCTTTAATGATCTGTCTAAAGGAACACTGGACAGACGGAGGGCGATGAGAGAAGTCACTACATATTTGAGGGGACAGAACCTTAGATATCGTTGGATGTTCCCGTTTGGGGTCTTGCTGTCGGTGAATGGTGTGAATCGGAAGGTGAAATCCGTGGAGGAGGCGTGGGCCACCTTGCGAGAATTGGGATACAAGGGGTTGCCTAAAGTGGGGGAGACAGAGCGGCAGCATAAGGCCCCTACGGAGATGAGCAAACAGCACCGTCTACCCAGTGCACAATGGCAACGAGTTGGAGAGCATGGGAAGCGTCTGAAGCGGATATCCATGGATCGGCGGAGAGTTGCTTCGGAGACAGATACATGAGACGGGAGCCAGGACAGGCTACTTCCGGCTGCGAGTATTGCTCCTGAGGAGGGGTGTTAGAGCCCCTTTCCTCTGGGATTCGGACACTGGACACATAGGGCTAACGGGGGGAGGGGAGGGCGGGGAAGGAGGGGAGTGGAGTTGTATGTGGAGGGGTTTAAAGGTTAAATGGGGTGATTTGATGTATGATGAGAGGGAGGAGAAGGAGGTGGGAGTGGGTGGCACGGAGGGGGGGAGGTGGTGGGATGGGATAGGATAGGACGTCCGGGAGGGAAGTTGAGGAGGTGGATATTGGGTGGGGGAGGGGGGTGGGGGTTCTGGGGAGGGATGGAGGGGGATGGAGGGGGATAATTTCAATTGATGGTGTGTATTGGAACTATTAATGTGAAGGGGTTGAACTCCCCCACTAAGAGGGGGTTGCTCTTTCGGGAGGTGGTGAGAGATCATTGGGATGTGGTATTGATTCAAGAGACACACTTGAGGCCCGGTGAGGTGGGGCGGATGCGACACCGGCAGTATCCTAATCAGTTTTTTCCTGCAATAAGGAGGGTGGTAGAAAGGGGTGTGTGGCCATCTTGATACGGGAGGGGTGTGGGATCAAGGTGGAAGGGTCATTTAAGGATATGGAAGGAAGGGTGGTGGGGGTTAAAGGGAAATTGGAGGGGGAGGATATTGTGGTGGTGGTGGTGGTGTATGGTCCTAATGGGCAGCAAAAAGGGTTCTGGCACAAAGTAGGGCACCTCATTGAAGGGGCGGGGGATGGGAAGGTTTTGGTGGGCGGGGATTTTAATTTAGTGCTGGATCCGAGGGTTGATCGCAAGCCGAGGGGGGGAGATGGGGGGAGAAAGAATAGGCTAGAATTACGTAAGGTAATGGGGCAATATAATTTGGTGGACATGTGGAGGGCCCTGAACCCGGGGGGAGAGGAATATACCTTTCACTCGGCTCCACATGATAGTTGGAGCCGGATAGATATGTTGCTGTTGGATAAGTCCTGGATGAAGGAGGTGCTGGATGGGGGCATCCAGCCGGTGGGCTGGTCTGACCACGGGGCAGTGGTGGTGAATATTAAAAGTCCGGGGAAGGGTGGGGTGTTTTGGAAGCTGAATGATTGCCTACTCAGGGATGGGGCGGTGGTGGAAGATGTTCGGGAGGCTATAAAGGAGTATTTGTGTTTTAATGATATGGGGGAGGTGAAGGATGTAGTTGTATGGGAGGTGTTGAAGGCGGTGGTGCAGGGGAGGCTTATTATGTGGGGGGCTAGGAAGAAGCGGGAGAGGGAGAGACGTGAGGATGCACTGCGGAAGGAGTTAACGGTGGCGGAGGAGAGGTATCGGGGGTCAGGGGCACGGAAGGATAGGGGGGAGATGGAGAGAGTGAGAGTAGAATTACGGGCGTTACAGTCTGATAAGGTGGCTTTTCTCTTACAACGGGTGCGGCAGGCACAGTATGAATTTGGGGATAAGGTTAGTCGTTTGTTGGCACGGAGACTACGGCAGCAAAAAGGGATAGCGACAATCTATCAGATCAAAGGGCAGGATGGGACGATGGGTAGGGGAGATGAAGTCATTCAGGAGCGGTTTCAAGAATATTATCAAGAGCTTTACCAAGAGATGGAAGGGGTGAGGGAGGGGGGGATAGAGGAATATTTAGAGGGGATATCCTTACCAGAATTAACTGAGGGAGCCGTTGAGGAGATGGAGACTGAGATCTCGAGGGAAGAATTGGAGAGGGCAGTGAAGGGGTTGGTTGGAGGGGAATCGCTGGGCTTAGATGGGTTAACGGGGTCCTTTTATAAGGTATTTCGGAGAGAGGTGGGGGGCCTTTTACTAAGGGTATTTAACGGGGTCCTAGCAGAAGGGGGGGGGGGGTGACTGTCAGCCGAAATGCTCACGGCGGGGATTACTGTGCTGTTAAAACCAGGGAAAGACCCAGGGAGGTGTAGTTTGTATCGACCCATCTCTTTGTTGAATGTTGACGTTAAATTGTTAGCGAAAATTTTGGCGGGAAAGTTGGCTGTGTGGATGCCCGGGATCATTCAGGTGGATCAAGCTGGCTTTATAGCCGGGCGGCAGGCAGCGGATAATATAAAGTGGGCCATCGGAGTAATTTGGGAGGCGCGGCAGGAACAGGAGGATTTCCTTCTGATGTCCATAGACGCTGAAAAGGCCTTCGATAGAGTTCACTGGGGGTTTTTAAAGCAGGTATTGCAGAAGGTAGGGTGTGGGCCGAATTTTTTGGCATGGGTGGGTGCTTTATACCAAGGTCCCCGGGCTCGGGTGAAGGTTAATGGGAGGTATTTCCGTGATTTTGCATTGGGCCGTGGGACTCGTCAGGGGTGTCCGCTCTCGCCACTGCTTTTCGCAATGGTGATGGAGCCGCTGGCGGAATGTATACGGTTGAATGATCGGATTCATGGGTTACATCGAGGGGAGTGTGAGCATAAGATTTCCTTGTATGCTGATGACATTTTGTTATACATAGGCAATCCGCTTGTTTCGATGCCTGAGGTGCTGAGGGAGGTAGAAAGGTATGGGGCAGTCTCGGGTTTCAAAATGAATGTGGATAAAACTGAGGTGCTGAAAGTCCAGTTGGATATGGAGGTTGAGGGGAGGTTGAAGAGTATGTTTCAGATGCGTTGGGTGCAGGGGTCTCTGGGTTACTTGGGGGTTCAGATCACGGATCGGTATGAGACCTTATTTTCTGCTAACTACCCCAGGCTTATTCGCAGTATTACCAATGATCTGATGGGTTGGATGAGGATGGAGATATCCTGGCTGGGGAGAATTGCGGCCATTAAAATGAATATTCTGCCCCGATTGCTTTATTTATTCCATGCCTTACCGGTGGAGGTACCGGAGGGGGTGATGCGGGTCCTCCAACGGAAGGTGTTCAGTTACATCTGGAAGAGGAAGCTGCCAAGAGTTGCGCGGGAGGTGATGTATGCGCCTAAGGAGGAGGGGGGTTTGGGGGTGCCTAATTTGAAAGCTTACTATTGGGCGGCACAGCTTGCCCATGTATTGGGTTGGAGGGAGGGGGGGAGGTGGGACCCTGGGTGAGTTTTGAGAAAGGGAGGGTTAACGGGGGCCGCTTAGCTGCTTGGCTCTGGGCGCCACAGGTGGGGAGGGGGGACCTGGGACAGGGGTCACCGGGGATGCGCCAGGTTGTACGGATCTGGGATAAAACTCGGGGACCGGATATAGCATGGAGGCGGACGTAGTTCTCGGTGATGACTCCTTGGAGGGGGTGTAGAGCTTTTAAACCGGGCTGGGAGGGTGGACGGTTTGATCTTTGGACAAAGAAGGGTTTGGTGTGTAGCTTTCAACTGGTAGAGGAGGGAGAGCTGCGGAGTTTTGCGGAGGTGCAGGAGGAATTTAAGCTGGATGCTGGGGATAGGTATGCCTATGTGCAAATTAGGTTGTTTTTAAGGAGGGTAGTGGGGATAGACAGGTTGGGAGAGGAGGTTTCGGGGTTGGAGGCAATGTGGTTTGGGAAGAGAGGCTCCAGGGGCATGGTGTCTGGGCTATATAAGGTGGTTTTGGGGGGAGGAGGTGGGAAGCACAGGTATATGGAGCAGTGGGAGTGGGACCTGGGTAGAACTTTATCTGTGGTAGAGTGGAAAAAGGTGTGGGATCAGATTAAGCGGGGACAGTTCTAGTAGGGCCAGAGAGAATAGTTACAAGGTTCTGATGAGGTGGTATTATACCCCTCATTGCTTGCATAAAATATATAAGGAGGTGTCTCCTCTCTGTTGGAGGGGTTGTGGGGAGATAGGGACGTTTTGGCATGTTTGGTGGAGCTGTGAGAAGGTCCAGAGCTATTGGAGGTGGCTCACGGGGTGGATTAAAGGAGAAATTGGGGATAGAGGTGGCGTTGGTACCCACTATCTTGTTGTTGGCTTTGTGGGGGGAGGGGGGGAGTGGGCAGGGGGGTAAGATGGTGCTGGCCTGTTTGAATGCGGCACGGTGTGAGATTGCAGCAGCGTGGAAACAAAGGGAGATGCCCTCGGTGGAGCAGTTTGAAAGGCATCTTAGGTTTATAGTTCTTATGGAACGGTTAACAGCAGCTCGGCGGCAGAGATTGGGTGGGTTTGAAGAACGGTGGGGTGCACTGGGACGTGTTCTGGGGTGGGGGGGGGAGGGGTGGGGGTAAGGGAGGGAGGCGGGGGGGTTGGGGTGATTAGGGGGGATTAGATGGAGGGGTAGGTGGGAAGGGGAGGGTGCTGGGGGGGTGGTGGAGGGGGGAGGGAGGGCTGCAGGGGTTGGGTGGGATGGGGGAGGTGTGACTGGAGGGAGGGGAGGGGGGAAGGCATTAGGTTCCGGGTGGGTAGGGGGTGGGGGGGAAGATGGGGAGGCAAATGGGTTCCCAGATGGACGGGTACAGATTGTAAATGTAAATATAGACAATCCCGATGGTGGGGGGGGGGGGGCGATGCAGGTGAGTTTGCAAAGGTATCCAATTGGTATCTTGGGGAACTAATGTCAAGGGCTGTTACTTTGCTCTGGGATATATGATTGTATTGTGTTGTTCTTGAATACCTTTTTGTTGGAAGCATCTGTGGGGTGGCTCTTGTAGATGTTAGTTACCACATGTCTAGAGGTTGTTTCGCTCTGATACTTGTGTTTGGTTTTGTGCTGGAATTGTTGACAATAAAAAGTTAAAAATAAAAAAAAAATAAAAAAGCTTAAACTCCGCAAGGAGGATGGGGGGTGGGCTTCCCAGATTTTCTTGCATATCATCATGCGTTCCTGCTAAAACAAGGCTTAAGATGGACGGATCAGATCTCTGATCAAAGTCCAGTATAGTTAGCCTTAGATGAAAAAATTGCGGCCCCCGTTCCCTATGCATCTTCTCCCAGGTATGGTTTTCAGGGAAAACGTGGAGAGACCAAGAATGATCTTAGACACACAAAGAGCTTTCCGGACCCTAGCTAATATAATGGGCCCAGGAGAGAACAACGCCACATGTCTCCCTTTGTGGTACAATCCAACTTTTAAGATCTAGCAGAAAACATTTGCATGGAAGCAATGGTATGAGAGAGGCATCTGGACTCTAAGGCAGCTAATGGAGGAGAATAAGTGGAAAAACTTTGATAGACTGCAGCAGGAGTTTCATCTCTGAGTCTCTATATTTTTAATGGGTACAATTAAAACATTGTGTGGGGAAAGCAATTGGAGGGTATAACTCACTGCAGGAAAAATGGGGGTAAAAGTTAAAATAAGACAAGCACAACTTGCCACAGGGATAGCATCCTTCTTTTATAAAGAACTAAAACATGAGTCATTACCGCAGTCGATTGGGCTGCAGAGGGTTTGGGAACATGACACAGGAGTTTACTTATCACAGCACAGTTGGGCAAAGTTTTGGGCTAGACAAGTAAGAACTTCGAAAGCTGCCTCCATTACGCAGACCTTATTTTTTTTCGCACACAGAGCATATCTAACACCAGTAAAAATAAACAAATGGAACAGCTTAGCCCTGGCGCTGTGCTGGACATGTCAGAAGCAGACGGGTACCCTTAAGCACAAAATGTTTGATTGTTCTGGGGTGTGGGTCTACTGGACAAAGGTATGGACCAGAATACAAGCAATATTAGACATTAACACCCCCCTTACATGGGGGATAATAGCTTTTCGAATGGCAATGGCCATCCCTGGACTGAAAAAGGATTATAGGTTCCTATTGGACTTCATCCTGGGGGTGGCTATCTGTTTACTGGTTCGTAATTGGAAATATACAGCAGATCTCCATTTTCAAGTATTGTGGAATCAGGTCTGTGTTTATAGAAAATATGAGCAAATGCCTCACAAAGGGTTAGTTCAAGGTCCCCATAGCATTATGAAATGGAAAGCCCTGAAGGAATTCGGGGATGGTGCACATTGTCACAATGTTTAAATGCTGTACGCATTGTATGCATATAGGGAAAAATCCTAAGTGATGTATCCAAGAACTTAGCATTCGCTGGATGTACTAGCTGGGAGCCCAGTGGACGTTGGTGGGTGGGGGGGAGGGGATAGGGGAAGGGGTTTTTCTTTTGGGTGTGGATGTGTAATTGCTATTGTTTGTAGTTATGGTTCTTGTGTTGGTTGAAAAGATAAATAAAGGATTTAAAAAAAATACAGGAAATCACAGAAAAAGGAAGACAAGCATCAGTATTCAAAAAAGCTTAAAAAGCTAGGAAAGTAGTCAGGAAAGCAAAGATACAAATGGAAGAAAAAATAGCCAACACAGTAAAATGGGGGGACAAAACATTTTTCATATATTTTAGTAAGAGGAGGAGGTACAAAAGTGGTATTGTCAGACTGAAGGGAAGGAATATGTAGTAGCTGATGAGGATAAAGCAGAACTCCTTAACAAATATGTCTGTTCTGTGTTCTCAGATGAAGGATCAGGAGCAGGACCTCAAAAAACAACAACAAATAGGAACAGAAGTAAACTGGATCGTGAACAATTTTCAGAAGACTGTGTTCACGACAAGCTACCTAAACTATAATTAGACAAAACAATGCGGCCAAATGGGATACATTTGAGAGTGCTGAAGGAACTTAGGGAAGTTCTAGTGATTCCACTATCTGACCCTTTCAATGCTTCTTTAGAGTTTAGCATGGTCCCAGCATACTTGAGAAAGGCACATGTGATCCCTTTACACAAAAGCAGAAGTAAGAATGAGGTTGAAAACTACAGGCCAGTTAGTCTAACCTCTCTGAGTAAATTAACACTGCTAAAACAGAGAATAATGAGGTTTCTGGAGTCCAATGGATTTTCAGGATCTGAGGCAGCATGAGTTTATGAGAGGCAGATCTTGTCAAACAAATCTCATTAATTTCTTTGATTGGGTGACCAGAGCTGGTGGCATATTTAATTTCAGTAAAGCCGTTGACACTGTTTCACATAGGCAACTTAAAAATAAATTGAATGTCCTAGGGATGGACCCTAAGTGACTGATTGGGTTACAAATTAGTTGAGTAGGAGGCGACAAAGAGTATAGATAAATGACACTTACTCTGAGGAGAAGGATGTCACCAGTGATGTGCCACAGGGATCTGTCCTTAATCTGATTCTTTTTAACATTTTTGTAAGTGATATTGCGGAAGGACTATCAGGTAAGGTCTGCCCCTTTGCGGATGATGCCAAAATCTGCACTAGAATAGATATCCAGGAAGGTGTAGATAACACGAAGAGGGATATAGCAAAGCTTGAAGATAGCTCGAGAATTTGGCAGCTGAGATTTAACACTAAAAAAAATGTAAGGTTGCAAAATTCCAAAGGAGTGGTACAATATAGGGGTGAAGTGCTTCTGTCCATGAAAGAAGGGCGGGACCTAGGGGGGAATTGTTTCTGATGATCTTAAGGTGGCTAAACAGGTATAAAAGGTGACAGTGAATGCCGGAAGGATGCTTGGGTGCATAGGGAGAGGAATGGCCAGCAGGAAAGCGTAGTTACTCACCTGGAGCAGGTGTTCTCCAGGAACAGCAGCAATAAATCCTTACATATGGGTGATGTCACTAACAGATCCCATGCGGGAATGCTCCCCAACTTCCATAGTAAGCTTTTGGGAGGTTCATCATGCATGTGTGCCTGTCTTCCTGCCTGAAAGGAGCCATCTTACCTCAGTATAGTGACATAGCTTGATCATGCAAAAAAAGAGTCAACTCTATAAGTAGGAAGGAGGGTAGTGAGGACTTATTCCTGCTGTTCCCGGAGAACACCTGCTACAAGTGAATAACTACACTTTCTCCGATACCAAGCAGGAAGTAAGTGCTCACATATGGGACTCCGAAGCTACAGGCTACCAAAAAGCCCCATAAAAAGCCCAATGGAACAACCAGAAAAAATGAACCAAGAAAAGCAGCAAGAGAAATTGCTTTAAAATTGCGAGAGTCAGCATCCAGCTTGGACATCAACATCAGCATGACCCTATGGTAGTCTGGACAGACAGAAAGGCTGGAGGGAGGAGTTTAGCTAATTCCCAAAGAGGGGCTGGAGTACGGCTTGGCCAAAGTAGCTGTCCTAACAAGGGCTTTCCTAACAAAGGCTCTACAGATCAACCAACAGTAAGGATTTGAGGGTTTATTTTATTATATTAAATTGCTAGCTCTCTGACTGGGAGCTCTTAAAAGGGTTTTTTGTATATTTTTAAAGCAAGGTTACTTTCTTTTTGGTGCTTTAGTGGAACTTTTCCATGAGCACAGTAGGTTGCTGAACTCTAGTAACCTCCTCAGTTTTGGAAACTGCTAACATCTAATCAGGAGTTAGTGGGCCTGATTACCTGAGAGCAGCTGAAGCCTGCATAAAAGGCTCCAGTGCCATGCCCTGTTGAGGCTTTCCTAACAAGGGCTCTATAGATCAACCAAAAGTAAGGATTTGAGGGTTTATTTTATTATATTAAATTGCTAGCTCTCTGACTGCTAGCTCTTAAAAGGGTTTTTTTGTATATTTTTAAAGCAAGGTTACTTTATTTTTGGTGCTTTAGTGGAACATTTCCTTGAGCACAGTAGGTTGCTGAACTCTAGTAACCTCCTCAGTTTTGGAAACTGCTAACACCTAATCAGGTATTAGTTCCCTCCCTACCCACCCCGACTCCCACCCACCCCTAGTGAGCAGTCTTGCTTTATAGGGCACCTCCCCATTTAACAAATCACAGAGAATTGGACCAGCACATTTTGAATATAATTAAAGACATTTAACTGCTTTTTCTCTGAAAGGACAGCTGGGAAACCGGCTGGTACTTGGTAGATCTCTCTCTTTTGCTTTAACAGATACCTAAGCTCCACGAACAGAACAATGGCTGGGAAAAATCATATCGCTAAAGCTGATGTCCCCGTTACAGCTTCTACCTCAGTCCAGACAGAGGTCCTAATGCCAGTTGAAGGACCAGTTCCATGTGCAGGGTGCCTGCATGCTGAAGCTCTGAGGAAACAAGTGGAGGAACTCAGAGAGGAGGTGGCAAGGCTGAGGAGCATTCAAGACAGTGAGAAGTACATTGATGAGATGCTTCTTGCAGCAACCAAGTTCTCCAGCACAGGAGAAGATGGGTGCCAACAGAATGTCGATGGTTGGACACAAGTCACCAGGGCCTGCAAAATCACCAATCCAACTTCTCCAGCCCTTGAAGTGAAGAACCACTATGCAGCCCCGGAAGTGGAGGAGGTGAAAGCATCCCTGGAAAGGGAAGAACCAGAGCTCAAGTACCCCAAAGTTGCAGAATCAGTGATCAGAAGGAAACGAAGCGTAGTGGTGGTTGGAGACTCTCTTCTGAGGGGTACTGAGGCATCCATCTGCCGACCAGACTTGATGTCCAGAGAGGTATGCTGTCTGCCTGGTGCCAAAATCCAAAATGTTACGGAGAGTTTGCCAAGACTCATCAAGCCCACTGACTATTACCCAATGTTGCTAATCCATGTTGTAACAAATGATACTGCAGGTATACCTCGGAACGTATCAAAAGTGACTTCATGGCTCTAGGACAGAGAGTGAAGCAGTTAGGTGCACAGGTGGTGTCCGCTTCAATCCTCCCTGTTGAGGGTAAAGGCCAAAGCAGAGAGGCTCGCATCCTGGAGATGAATGCATGGCTGCGTGGATGGTGTCATTGAGAGAGTTTTGGTTTCCTAGACCATGGGATGCTGTTCCAAGGGTTGCAGAGCAGAGATGGCATCCACCTGTCCAAGAAATGTCAAAGCATCTTCGGTAGTAGACTGGCTAATCTACTGAAGAGGGCTTTAAACTAGATTCGTTGGGGATGGGTGAAGAGAGCCCCCAGGTAAGTGAAAGTCCCCAGGTAGGTGATACATTAAATACCTTTATGGAAATGGGTAACAGGGGTAACATATGGAAAGCAGTGTGTATAAATGCCCGTAGCATGGGAAATAAGATCCCTGATGTTGAAGCTTTGGTGGGAGTGGCTGACTTGGATTTAGTGGCAGTTACAGAAACATGGTTTACAGAAAACCATGAATGGGATGTAACCATACCTGGCTATACTTTATTCAGAAAGGACAGGGTAGGAAGAAGGGGAGGAGGAGTGGCACTATATGTAAAAACTACTATTAAAGCTTTGGAATTACAGAGCTTAAAAGGGAGAGAGGAGGCATTGTGGGTTAAACTACAAAGAGGGAAAGAGAAATCTATTTGCATTGGTGTGATATACAGACCTCACTCACAAGAGGAAGAGGTGGACAGAGAGTTAATTGAAGACATACGCAGCATTGCTAGGAAAGGGGGGTGCTACTGATAGGAGATTTCATTATGCCAGATGTTGATTGGCACATTCCTGCTGCAGTATCATCTAGAAGTAAGGAGATCCTGGATTCTCTACAGGGAGAACTATTCAGGCAACTGGAAACAGACCCCACACGTGAAGGGGCCATACTGGACTTGGTGCTTACCAATGGTGAAAGTGTTTCTGATGTTGTAGTGGGAGATCATTTTGCATCCAGTGATCACCAGATGGTGTGGTTCAGTATTAGGACTAGGGCTGTTAGAATCCATTCAAAGGTGAGGATCTTAGACTTTAGGAAGACTAACTTTGCAAAGATGGGCCAATACCTCAGGGAGTTGTTAGTGGGATGGGAACAGCTGGGGGATGTAGAAAAACAGTGGGCAAAACTGAAAGGGGATATTTTAAGGGCAACCAACCTTTTTGTTAAAATGGTAAATAAAGGCAAAAGGAAAAGGAGACCGCTATGGTTTTCTAAGGAAGTAGCTGAAAAAGTGAAGAAAAATAGGGAGGCCTTCATGAAATACAAGAGATCACAGACAGAGGAAGACAGGCATCTGTACTTGGAAAAACATAGAGAAGCTAGCAAAAAAGTCAAGAAGGCAAAGATTCAAAAGGAGGAGGATATAGCCAATGCAATAAAATGGGGGGATAAGACATTTTTCAGATATATTAGTGAGAAGAGGAAGGGAAAAAGTGGTATTGTCAGACTCAAGGGTGCAGGGGAGGGATATGTAGAAGCTGATAAGGATAAAGCGGAATTGCTTAACAAATATTTTTGTTCTGTGTTCACAGATGAAGCACCAGGAGCAGGACCTCAGAAAACACCCACAAATAGGAACAGAAGCGAGGGACATCTTCAACAATTTTCAGAAGACTGTGTTCGTGAGAAACTAGCTCAACTTAAAGTAGACAAAGCGATGGGACCGGATGGGATACACCCTAGAATACTGAGGGAAATTGGGGACGTTCTAGCAACTCCACTGACTGACCTTTTCAATGCCTCGTTGGAGTCGGGAGTGGTGCCAAAGGACTGGAGAGAGGCTCATGTGATGCCTTTACACAAAAGTGGAAGTAAGGATGTGGTTGAAAACTACAGGCCGGTTAGTTTAACTTCGGTGGTGAGTAAATTATTGGAAACGCTGCTGAAAGAGAAAATAGTGAGGTTTCTGGAGTCCAGCGGATTACAGGATCCGAGGCAGCATGGATTCACCAGAGGCAGGTCTTGTCTGACAAATCTGATTGATTTCTTTGACTGGGTGACCAGGGAGTTGGACCGAGGGAGAGCCCTAGATGTGGTGTATTTAGATTTCAGTAAAGCCTTTGACACTGTTACTCACAGACTACTTATAAACAAACTGAGCACCCTAGGGATGGAACCTAAAGTTACTGCTTGGGTTAGAAATTGGTTAGGTGGGAGGCGACAAAGAGTACAAGTAAATGGAGCTCACTCTGAGGAGAAGGATGTTACCAGTCGTGTGCCCCAGGGATCTGTCCTTGGTCCGATTCTTTTTAACATCTTTGTTAGTGATATGGCGGAAGGGCTGTCGGATAAGGTTTGCCTCTTTGCAGATGATACCAAAATTTGCAATAGAGTAGACACCCAGGAATGGGTAGATAACATGAGGAGGGATCTAGCTAAGCTTGAAGAATGGTCTAGAATTTGGCAGCTGGGATTTAATGTTAAAAAATGTAAGGTCATTCATTTGGGCTGCAGCAATCCAAGGGAGCAATATAGTATAGGGGGTGAAGTACTTTTGTCCACTAAAGAAGAGCGGGACCTAGGCGTGGTTGTGTCTGATGATCTTAAAGTAGCTAAACAGGTAGAAAAGGCGACGGCAAAAGCTAAAAGGATACTTGGGTGCATACGGAGAGGAATGGCTAGCAGAAAACAGGAGGTGATAAGTCCTCTGTAAAAGTCTTTGGTGCGACCTCATTTGGAGTATAGTGTGCAATTCTGGAGACCGCACCTTCAAAAGGATGTGAACAGGATGGAGTCGGTGCAGAGGGTGGCTACTAAAACGATTAGTGGTCTTCATTATAAAGCATATGAGGACAGACTGAAGGATCTTAATATGTACACCTTAGAGGAAAGGCGGGATAGAGGTGATATGATTGAGATGTTTAAATACCTCCATGGCATAAATGTTCAGGGAGAGAGCCTCTTTCAATTGAAAGCAAGTTCTGCTACAAGGGGATATGAGATGAGGGTGAAGGGAGATAGATTCAGGAGTGATATGCGGGAAATATTTCTTTACGGAAAGAGTAGTGGATCCATGGAATAGTCTCCCAGTGGAGGTGGTAGAGATGAAGACAGTAACTGAATTCAAAAAAGCATGGGACAAACACAGAGGATCTCTTAAAGGTAAAAAGGGGACTGTTGTAGTTGTTGATATGGAAGGGCAGACTAGATAGACCATGTGGTCTTTTTCTGTCATCATATTTCTATGTTTCTATGTCATGCTGAGAATCCCCATCCAGACAGCAGTGAGCCGTGAAAGTGTGGACAGTGGACCGTGTTGCAGCCCTACAGATCTCTACTATGGAGACTAAGTGCAAGTTCACTACAGAAGCAGCCCTAGCTCGGACATTGTGAGCTGCGACATGTCATTTGAGACTCAGGCCAAGGGTATTCTTAGAGACCACTATGCCCAGCAGATTGGGGTCAATGAGACAAAAAGCAGCAGTGGGCTTTCGTTCTTTCCAGGTAGAAAGCTATTGCTCTCCTGCAGTCTAAGGTATGCAAGGAAGCTTCAGCCCTGTTGGCATGAGGTCAAGGAATGAAAGTGGACAATACCACTGACTGTTTGAGGTGAAAGGTAGACACTACCTTAGGGGAGAAACTTAGTATGGGTCTGGAAAACCACTCTATTTTGATAAACTCTTGTGTATGGAGGATGCACCGCTAGCGGTTGGAGCTCACTAATTCAGCATGCAGTGGTGACCGCCACAAAGAAAATGACTTTCCAGGTGAGATTTTGAGCGGGCAGAGAGAAGCTGCCCAAGTACTACATTAAAATCACACACTACAGGCAGGGGCTGAATGGGAGGCCGAGACAGCAAGAGGCCTCTCATGAAATGACTGACAAAGGAAGGAACAGAAATGGATTTACTATCCACCCCATGATGGTAGGCAGCCACTGCGCTGAGATGCACTCTGACAGTTTGATTTGAGGCCCAGGTTGGACAGACCAGATAAATCAGCAAAGCCTTCACCAAGCAAGAAACGGGGTTCAGCACCTTGTCTGAATACCACAGAGAGAATCTACACCATTTGAAAGCGCAGGAGCATCATGTGGAATCCTTGCGTGAAGCTAAGAGGATATTCTCGACATCGGTCAGTAGGCAGATCTCTGCGAGGACTGCACACTCAGCATCTATGCCATGAGGGCTAAGGAGCGGACATTAGGATGAAGAAGAGATCCTCACTCTGTGAGATCATATCTGGGTAAGAACTGAGCCAGAGAGGCTGCCTCTGAGACAGACAGAGGAGAATAGAGAACCATGGCTGTCTGGGCCAGTGTGGAGCAATGGGGATCATGGTAGTCTTGTCCTCCAGGAGCTTGAAGAGGGTTCTGGCCACCAGAGGAGTTGGTGGGTAGGCATAAAATAGGCCTTCAATCCAATCCAGCAGAAAAGCATCAGGAGCTATCCAACTGCTGCCTGGAACCTTAAAACAAAACTGCTGCACCTGGGGTTGTCTGGTGATGCAAAGAGGTCTATGCTCAGAGTGCTCTATGTCTGGAAGATGTGGCTGGCAACTTGTCTGTTGAGATTCCACTTGGGTGGCTGAAGAACTCGACTGAGTTGATCTGCCAGGATATTGAGCTCCCCTGGCAGATACACTTTGGAGAAACATGCTGTGTGAAATGGCGAACTTCCAGAGACGTACTGTCTCCCAGCAGAGGAAGTACGAGTCCATGCCCCCCTGTCTGTTGATGTAGAACATCACCACTTGGTTGTCGGTCTGGATGAAGACAACATGGCTGGCAAGATGCTCCCAAAAAGCCCTGAGCGCATTGAAAATGGCATGGAGCTCTAGAAAGTTGATCTAGTGATGACTTTCCCCTGTCATCCAGAGGCCCTGCATGCGGAGGCCATCAAGATGAGCTCCCCAGTTGATCTTGGAGGCATCTGTGGTCAGAACCCACTGATAAGGGGCTTGAAAGGGAAGCCCCTTGAGCAGGTTTTGTGGCTGTAGCCATCAAGACAGGGACTGCTTGAGGGGCCAGGTGACAACCACTGTGTCTATGAGGCAACCCGTGGCCTGGTGCCACTGCATGCAGAGACTCCATTGTGCTTGCCTCACCTGTATGTGAGCTTGTGGAGTGATGTGAACCATAGAGGCCATGTAGCCAAGAACGCGCAGCATCCTCCTGGCTGTGGTGACAGACTGCTCTGCAACACTCTAGCCAAGATAACGATCCTTTTGGCTCAATCTTTAAGTAGGTAGGCCCAAGCTCTGATGGTAACTAGGAGAGCCCCAATGAACTCTAGGCGCTGAGCGGGTTGAAGATAAAATTTGGTATAGTTGATAACAAAGCCCAGGTGCTCTAGCAGCTGAATTGTGATCCTTGCATACTGCAGGACCTCATCAAGTATCCGACTTCTGATTAACCAGTCATCCAAGTAGGGGAAGACAAAACTTCCCAGCATCTGGAGGAAAGTGGCGATCACTGATAGACACTTTGTGAAGCCCCTACAGGTGGAGGCGAGGCTGAAGGGTAGCACCTGCTATTGATAGTGCTGCCCACTGAGCATGAAGCAGAGAAACTGCTGATGATGGGGGTGAATGGGGATGTGAACATAAGCATATTTGAGCTCTAAGGAGCACAGCCAGTCTTTCCATTGGAGGTAAGGAAAGAAGGTTCCCAGGGAGATCATTTTGAACCTTTCCTTGAGTAGGAACCGGTTAAGGTTCCAAAGATCCAATATGGGCCTGAAGCCTCCCATCTTTTTGGGAACCAGAAAGTAATGGGAGTAGAACCTGGATCTCCTTCTGGAGGAGTTCTTGGTGGGAAGGACTGAGGGGGTACTTCTCTGGGAAGAATGGGGGAGGAAGTTGACCGAAGTGCAATAGGTACCCGTCCTAGACCATCTTGAGAGCCCAGGCATCTGATGTTATTGTTGGCCACTTGTGGCAAAATGTATCAATCTTCCTCCCACCTGAGGTGGAACCGTGTCTGGAACAGAAAATGACACCATACTGCTTAGGAAGGAGTCAAAATCCTCCTTCAGGCTGCGGTTGTGGCACAGGCTGGGACTTTTGGGGCTTGGGGTGGTGCTACTGATGCTGGCCCTGACTCTTCTGCTGCTGCTCTTGCTGAGAGCCATGATATGACTGATATTGCAGGTAGCCAGTGTAGTATTTTCTATTCTTGGGGTAGAAGGGCTTCTTCCTCAAGTATTTCTTCTTAGAGGGGTCCCCGATTTTGCGGTAAAGCATGTTCATGGTTAGCTGCTCACGTTCGAGCTCTCCAGTCTTGTCCTCCGTCAGCTTTCCAAAGAGGTTCTCGTAATGGGAGAGGACATCTGCTAACTTGTCCTGCACCCACTGTTCTAAATCAGAAGACTGCAGCCAAGCTAGATGGTGAACCCCGAGGCCCACCACGACTACCCAGGCCACTGACTCAAAACCATCATAGGCTGCCCTGGAGCACTCCTTGATCTTGGAGACAAGACCATGGTAGGGCTCCACCCGTTCATCTGCTAGCTCCCTAAGATACAGTATATGCCCATGTAAAGTTGATAGGCCTGGATGAGGGCCACCAACATGGAACCCTGGTAGCACTTTCTCCCGATGCCATCCAGGATCCAAGCATCCCAGCCTGGAAGCACAGAGGAGTGGATCTTAGTGATCTTGATGCTCTGCATGGCCGATTCCACAACCATAAAATTGTGCAAGAGCTGTGGTTTTTCAAAGCCATGGCTTTTGTGGACTCAGTACATGGAGTCCAACCATTTACTCATTGGGAGCATGGTGAGGGATTTCTCCCACATTGTGGAACAGCAGCTACTCAAGGATCCAGTGAATGGGGGCCATAATAGCCTCCTTGGGAGGGGAAGAGTATTGGAGGATCGCCAATGCTCTGCTCTGGGCTCCTCTCAGCCTCAACAGTAAAAATCAAGGCTTTGGCCATATCCCTCACAAACTCATAGAAGGATATATCCTCTGGAGGTGACTTTCAGCATGCATATGGTGGAGAGGGATCTGAGGGGATGTCCAGATGATGCTCTGGCATTGGGGACTCCTCCTCTTCGGTCTCCCAGCCTTCGGAATTGGAATCAATAAGCAATGTGATTCCTCATGGCACCTTGGGTGGTCAGGAGGGCAGGACAAAGTCAGAGGCTTTGGACGGTCTGACCCAGAGGTGCTCAGTGGGGGGAACCCCAGGGAAGCAACCAGGACTTCAACCATCAGCCCAAGCTGTCTCCCCAGCCAAGAAGAACATGGGCCTTCAGGATTAGCTGCACCTCCAACAGGGAGGCCATCGCTGTAGATTGAGCCACCCTCAGCATCGAGGAACCTGAGGGTATTAGGCAGCCTGCAAGGCCAGGAACGCAGCTACTCAGCCAGAAGTGTGGTGTCTGAAATGGTGGGAACTTGGGCAACAATTGCAGTCTCCAGTGCCAGTTCCCTTGTCTAGGACTCCATGATGGTGACAGTATTGAGTCACCCAACGGCCCTCCAGGTCCTTGGGAGGCAACTCCTCCCACCAGGGCAGCTTAGGAGGCCGCTCCCAGCCCTCGCCCTCAGAGTAGCGCCAAGGGGGGCTTCGATGCTGGTGTCCATGGACTTGTCCTGGCCCTCGGCATCACCCCTCAACTTCGATGGGGTGGAAGTCTGGTCCTTCTGGGGCTGACTTTCATTGAAGGTCATCCACTGGTCTGATGCCCCGGGGCCGGCCCTTGGGCTCTGAGTGAGCATGGCCTCCACACGAAGTCAAAGCTGATGTCGATGGCAGTGCCGATGCGGAAGACTCGGAGGACCCGAACATCGATTCTTGCTGTTTTTCCCAGTTACTGAGCCCCTTCTGTGTCATCTGCAAGCAGAGAGAACAGGTGGAGGGCTCATGGTTGGGCCTGAGGAACTGAAAGCACCAGTTATGGCGGTTCATCATGGAGATGGTCCAGCCATATTGGGAGCACTTCTTGAAGTCATTGGCCAGCTTTAACATTTTGGGGAAGATGGCTTCCGCCAAGTCAAAGGACTCCAACATCCTAGCCGACCAGAGAAGTGCGAGAGAAAAAACCTTAGTGCCAAAAGAGAAAAAGGAACCCGAGAAGAAACGTGGCGCCAAGGCACCAACGCTCCTGGGAACAGGCAGGAAGATGGTGATAAGCACATGACTGGAAAAACATACTGAAAAACAGAGAAACAAACCCAAAAGGGATCAACTGATTTCCAGGGACAGATGGACATCTAAGAGGCTCAGTGGAAAAAAGAAGACTGAGGTAAGATGGCTCCTTTCAGGTGGGAAGACGGATATGCATGCGCAATGCTCCTCCCAAAAGCTTCCTATGGAAGCTGGGGAGCGTTCCCAGGTGGGCTCCATTGGTGGCATCACCCATATGTGAGGACTTACTTCCTGCTTGGTACCGGAGAAAAGGAGGTGATAGTGACTCTGTAAAAGTCTTTGGTGAGATCTCTTTTGGAGTACTGCGTGCAATTCAGGAGACCACACATTTAAAAGGATATAAACAGAATGGTGTTGGTGCAGAAGGTGACTAACAAAATGGTCAGTGGGCTTTGCCATAAGGCATATGGAGACAGACTTAAAGATCTCAATATGTATACTTAAGAAGAAAGATGGGCTAGAGATGTTTAAATATCCCCATAGCATAAATGCACAGGAGGAGAGCCTCTTTCAACTAAAAGAAAGCTTTGCAATGAAGAGGCATAGGATGAAGAACAAAGGAGATACACAGGAGTAATTTGTAGAAATCTTTCTTTATGGAAAGAGTAGTAGATGCATGGAATAGTCTCTCAGTGGAGATAGTAGAGTCAAAAACTCTATTTAAATTCAAGAAAGCATGGGATAAAAACAGAAGATCTCCTAAAGGAAAAAAGGGACTGTAGAACTTAGAAGTTCAAATGGAAGGTCAGATTGGATAGGCCGTAAGATCCTGATTTGTCATCATGTTTCTATGTCTTTATATCCAGCTTTCTAAAATGGATGTATTGGTAGCAAACTAACTATCCTTTGCCCCTCCAATTTCTCTAGTTGCTGAAGCCATATAGGGCAAAAACGTGGCAATACTGTGACCCCAGTAGCCCATTCCTCTATGTTCATCACATAGCAGGGAAGAGTTTCCTCAAATTTTGTCACTTACTGTGGTGAACGGATGAGAACAGAATACGGTGTATTTCTTTATGATACCATTCATCTTAAGAGGAGGAATCCAAGACACATACACAGTGGAAGCAGAAGCTGCAGCAGCCTTCACTCCAGCAGTGGGACCTGGAACTGAGATAATAAGCATATACAGTTAATAAACAGCAGCACCCAAACTAGCTATAGTGCATTCACTAATTATACAGCTATAATGAACTCACAACTTCTGCAATAACACAGCTCCAGGTTATTAAAAGCATGGATTTTAGGGTATTTTTAGCAGGTGGTTTGATCCTCCTGCTTTGGAAATGTTGTTATATCCATAGCTGGCTAAAACATTAGGCAAGACTAGGCTGTTGCCTAGGGCAGAATCTTCTTGTAGGCAGCAGCAAAGCAAAACAATAGATCATGCGTGCTACATAAATTCAGAGGGTCATCAGCACATTCTTTTACCTGCCAGGAAAGCAGCAGGGCCAGTGCAAGGATTGAAGGTGCCCTAGTCAGGCCACTCCATTCTGTCATGCCCCCTCATCCCCATTGCTTCTGCTGCTGCCCCTCTCTGTGGCAAGCAGTGGCAAAGGTACTGTGATGCAGCACTTACCAAAGGCTCTGATACTGCTTCACAGTTCTTGCCTGCTATCTTCAGACGCTTCCACCCCCTCTGACACAGACTTCAGGTTTGGTTTAAACTGGAAGCCTGCATCGGAGGTGGGGGCATAAGTGCACAAAAATAGCAGGCAGGAACTGTGACACAATGCTGGAGCCTTGTAGGCGCTGCATCATGATTTCTTTGCTATTGCCACCAATGCTGGCCCCAGAGAGGGGTCACATTGGTGGCAATGGGTGCCCCTAAGGGCCGGCGCTCTAGGTGACCACCTAGTTCAGCTAATGCAGGGGTGGCCAACTCCAATCATGGTACACCACAATCCAGCCTGGTTTTCAGGATGTCCTGATGAATATTCATGAGATATGTTTGCATACAATGGGAGGCAGTGGATGCATTTATATCTCATTAGGGAAATCCAGGCTGGATTGTGGTGCACCAGAACTGGAGTTGGCCATCCCTGAGCTAATGGTAGCACCGATCCTGGAGAGCATGCATTCATGGCAAACAGACAGCGGAGAGTAAAGGGCAGCAGGTTCAATCTTTATTTCATCTGCCATTTGAACGTCAAGTCTAAATTGGAAGACTGGATGTTCAAATGGCAGATGAAATTTAAGGTGGACAAGTGCAAAGTTATGCACCTAGGAAAGAACAACACAAACTACGGTTACACGATACAAGGTTCTATATTAGAAACCACCACCCAGTAAAAAGATTTAGGCATCATTGTGGATAACATGTTGAAACCCTCCACCCAGTGTGCAGCGATGGCCAAGAAAGCAAATAGAATGCTAGAAATCATAAGTAAAGGAATGGAGAATAAAACAAAGAATATTATAGTGACTCTGTATCGTTCCATGGTGCGACCGCACCTTGAATATTGTGTGCAATTCTGGTCTCTGTATCTTAAAAATGATAAAGCATTAATACAAAAGGTACAGAGAGGAGGCATCAAAATGGTAAAGGGGATGATGGAAGGCTACCCCTATGAGAAGAAGCTAAAAAGGTTAGGACTCTTCAACCTGGAAAAGAGATGGCTGAGGGGAAATATGATAAAGGTCTATAAATTAATGAATGGAGTGGAACAGGTAAATGTAGATTGATTGTTTACAACATCAAAATATAGAAAGACTAGTGGACGTGCAATGAAGCTATAGTGTAACCTATTTAAGACTAATATTTTTTTACTCAACATGTAATCAAACTCTGGAATTCGTTACCGGAGGATGTAATAAAAGCTGTTAGTGTAGCTGGTTTAAAAAATGTTTGGACAAGTTCCTGAAGGAAAAGTTCATAAACCATTATTAAAGGGGACCCAGGAAATCCACTGCTTGCCCCAATACAAGCATTGTGAAACCTGTGTCCTTGGGGAAACTGCTAGGTACTTGTGACCTAGACTGGCCACTGCTGGAAACAGGATACTGGGCTTGATGGACCTTGGTGTGACCCAGTATGGCTTATCTTTATTTTTTTAGGAAGTTTTACCCCCTGAGGAAGACGCATGCCGAAACACTTTGGGATACACTGCAATGAAGATTGAACCTGCTGCCCTTTACTCTCTGCTTTCTGTTTGCTGTGTATTTTGTGAGAGAGGTTCGCTTTCTTTAGAACGGGAGCATGCATACACATACATGCAAAGAAAAGTTTAAACATATAGGGCCCGATATTTGAAAGGCATTTACCCGGCATACAGTCCAGTAAACCATGTAAATGCCTTAACCGGGAATATTCAACGGCAACTACAAGGTTAGTGCCGTTGAACATTCCCGACTATGTCCCCTACGCGCCTCAATGCTATCTGTGTAGCATTGGGGTGTGTTGGGGCAATCCGGGCCGGGGAATCCCGATAACTGGGTAGCAGTGATATTGGACCACTACCCGGTTAGCCCTCCACAGCTAAAAACTAGGCGAGTTCTAGCTACCCGATTAGTCTCTGCGGCTGACTCCACATGGCGCCTAACCTAGATATTCAATGCCATTGCCGCAGGCATTGAATATCTGCATTTAGAAGTCAGTGGGCAGGGCTATGCGCCGACGTGGCACATAGTCGGCCCAACAGAATATGGGGCCCATAATGCCCAATTATGCAATTTTACAGGATTATTGTTGGAAGGGTGGTATTCAAATGATCATGACGAGTTTAATTATCAAAATCTCAGGGGGGGTTCATAAGTCTGGAGATTTGCCTAGGGTGCCCAATACCTTCCACTGACCCTGGTTGTATCATGTTCCCCAATGAAATCAGGTGGCAGGGCATAACACACCATCTCCTGCCATGTTGTATAGCATTCAGTATCAATCAAAAGGCAAAGACAGCCCAAAGACTATAAAGTAATAACCAAATTTAGAACAGGCACAGTAAGTATTCTTTGCATCCAGATGTCTTACAATCTCAGGCACCTTTTACTAAGATGGATTATGGTAAATGTCACGTATCTTTGGCATTAATCAACAATATCAATTGTTACTTACCAATAAAAGAGTGCAGCAATACAATTTTGACCAAAACACATTATATAAATAGAAGCAGTGACACATGCAAATGCTTTGCAAAGCAGTTCATTATTTTACAAAAGAAATAATAAAGCTTGCAATAAACTTCACAAGCTCCATTATACATGTTAAGTTAGCACCTCAAAAGGTGGTCTTAACTCTCCTCTGAGATCATCGACTCACTAATGTGCAGGTCAGTGCTCATAAGGAGCAACTGAAAAGGGTTGATAATTCAGAAAAAAATAACCCCCTCTCAGGATTGGTGCTAATATTAGGAGAATTAAGCAGTTACCTAGAGTGCCAGTGATCCAAGGGCAGCCCACTGCTGCTCCCCTCTGGGACCTGCAGTGGCATCAATGATTTTAAAGAGCACCACAGTGCTTACCAAAATTCTGGCGCTGCATGCTGTTCCTGATTCCATTCTCTCCAACACATACTTCCTTCATGCAAAAATAGGTTTGCAATGGAGGGGCAAATGCATGAACAGCATGAAGGGCCAGAGATTTTGTTATGCACAGTGTTGCTCTTTAAAGTCTTTGCTGCCATTGCAGGACTCAGAGAGGGGCGGCAAGAGCAGAGTTTGCCAACATAGAGCACCTCATTTCCTTGCAGTGGCTCTGTCCTCTCCCCATGATTTGTTTAAAAAACGGCAGTTAAAAAGACAAAAATGGAAAATAAGTTGATATATTTTGTATTGGATTACCCCAATACATTTTTGGACTTTCTTCAGGTTAGGACAGTATGAACAACAAATGAAAATACCATAATATGGAAGTGAATCCTAAAAGCATTCCATTGAGGGAAAGAAGTTTGGGAGAAAGTGGAAGGGATGAATCAGAGAAAGACCAAGCTGTAAATATGTATAGTTTATAATGTGATAGAAAGCCGATATATTTGTTAAGTCCTATCTAGCCAATCAAAGTGTCTTATCTTCATTTCACAGATTTTACGATCTTGGATTTATTTCAAATTCCTTTTCATGATCCTCACCATAAAATTAAGTATGCTGTGTTCTGGACCTGTGAAATTCTCTTCAATAGTGGAGGTGGCAGAAGTTACACCTTGGTCTGCTCTGTGCTGGGCTGTTATATATAGATAGCAAAAGATGTATAAGAACAAATCTGCAGAGAACAAACCAGGACAAGACCATCCGGCATATAGATGAATAAACTTTATTAATGACCCAAGAATACATTAAGTTCAAGATCATGGAGCGGAAGTCTTAAAATCAAAAACAGAGCATTGCTCCTCCCATAGCACTATCTGATTAATACCTCCTTTTCTCCATGAAAGTACAATAACTTTTAGCACAAAAAACGTGAGGTCATGAAAAGAATGACTGAAAGTAATACAATGTTCAACCATTGGAGCAGTGGTTATCTTTCATTTAAGGCAGTTTTTATGTTCTAATAACAGTGCACACATCAAGGGTCATTTTACAAATGACGTCTGGGAAGTACAAGCCAGAATGTCTGGAGAAAAAAAGCAGGCACATCAAAGTTCAGGCACGATTTCACAAACATGGAACTAGATGCCTGTGGGGCATCTACATAGACATCTCTAGAATAGTATTCAAGGGCAGGGACATCTAGGAATAGCCTAATGGTTAGAGTCACAGGCTGGGGCCAGGGAAGCCAGGGTTCCAATCCCATTGCTGCCATCACTGTGATTGTGGAGAGTACTAGGGATGGTGGAGTGCCATCTTCTCTACATCATCTGGATATTTTATGGTCAAAACAAACACTTTCTTGATGCCTATTCATGCCTGGAGCAGCTCTACACTTGGACGAGTTTGCAGACATCCCAATGTTTCAAAAATCAAGAGGGGGACATCTAAGTTCATTGCACTGCTCCAGACATGCATCCATCACATCCCCTGGCTACTTGGCCATCTTCGTTTACATAAAACATAAATTTGTGTCAGAGGAGGGCAGAAGTGGCAGATAGTAGAAGGCAGAAACCGTGATGCAGGTCAGAGTGTTTTGTTAATCACTGCGTCGTGATTTCCAAGACATTGCTGCTGGTGCAAGCCCCAGAAAGAAGTGGCAACAAAGGCAACGAGGGGGGGGGCAGGATGGAGGGCCCGCCTAGGTCTCTTCCAATCCTTGCACTGGCGCTGATCCCCCTTGTAGTGACATACAATCCAGAACTGGAAAAACTGAGAAAAATCATCAAAGACTTACAACCACTACTCCAGGAAGATGAATTATTGAGTCGGATACTTGATGAGGTCCTGCAGTACGCAACAATATTCGCCTTCTGACAACCGCTTATTCAAGTCCAAGCTGAAGACCCACCTCTTTGAGGCTGCTTTTGGATACTGATGCTCCTCATTCTCTTGTCTACTACTTATGGGTATCATATCATACTCTAGTCCCCAGTTTTGCTATGTTTTTTCATCTTGATTAGATTGTAAGCTCTGAGAGCAGGGACTGTGTCTTACATCTATATGTACAGTGACGCATACATCTTGTAGTGCTATACAAATGATTAGTAATAGTAATAGTAGTACTGAAGCAAAAATTATTATGAAGCAGGCTCCCAATAAAAGCTCCAAAAGAAAAGAATGGCACATGTCCTTGCAATATACCAAGCTGCAAATTATTCCCAAACATTTCACAGGACCCCACAGTTACCCACAAGGGGAAAACATTCAGCATAAGGGAATCCTGCTCATGCTGTTTCTCTAATATGGTATATATTATTTAGTGTAGAAAATGTGCAAAGAGATGTTGTACTGGAGAGACAAGCCAAATGTAAAAAAACCCAAAAAAACAGAATGAATTCACACACACATATGATAACTCAGCAAAAAACAGACCAATGTGAAATTTCTGCCACCTCCACTGTTGGACAGCATTTCACATGTCCAGAACACAACATCCATGATTTTATAGTAAGGGACCTGAAAGGAAAGTTAAATCAATGCAAAATCGTACAATTTTTGAAATGAAGATAAGAGATTTTCAATCAGACTAGACAGGACAAAACAAAGATATGGGCTTTCAATCACATGATAAACTGTAAATGCTGTATTTATAGCCTAGTTTCCCTCTTATCAGCCATCCATCCCACCCACTTACTCCCTGCCCCCACACCCTCTTCCCCTCAGACTGTCAATGGAAGGCTTTTGTGATTCACTTATATGCTATAGTATTATCATCTGTTGCTCATACTATTCTGACTAGAAGAAGGTTTTAACCTTCAAAAGCTACTCCAAAAATGTATTCACTTAGTCCAATAAAATGGTATCATTTTATTTTCCTTTTTATTTAACTACCATTAAAGTGGACTAAGATGGCTATCACACTACTTTATTTAACAAAATGTGTGCCCCCATGGCCCTCTCAGATCTTTTTTTGGAAATTTGAGAATCCCTCCCCCCAACCCACTCCCCAAAGTCCTGATCCCTTTAGAACTTTGAAGTCTCTCCGTCCAGATCCGCTCCTGCACTTCCCAGCAATGACCAGAGTATCCCTGGTGTATAGTGGGGACCCGCTGAAGAAAAACTGTAAGTTTATGGTATTTTTGATTTTTTGAGGGGATATTCAGCTCCAGTGGTTAGTGCCTAGTCATCGCTGCTGATTCTAACCTCGAATATTCAATGCCGGGGCCATATCCGCCCACTAGAATTGAATATCCAGGTCACCAAAGAATCCGGAAGCTAACTGGGCAGCAGCAATATTGATTCTCTGCCTGGTTAGCTTCTGCGGGTAAAGTTAGGCCAGACTTTGCTGCATCTGACTCTACACACTTGTTGCTAACAGGGCAGTGGCTCAATATTGCCGCTGTCTGGTTAACGATGGGTGCCACCTCCACTCCACTATGGAACACCCACAACATGTCACGATGCTACCTGCTTAGCATCGGGGAGTATAGCAGCGGCACCCACAGATATCCATGGTTAGTGCGGATGAATATCCCATTCAGCAGCATTTACATGATTTTCAGGTCTGCAAACCATGTAAATGTCTTTGAATATCCACACTTGGTTTTTGCAGAGTGCTGACATACACTTTTTAGAAAATATCAACATATATCTTTTATCTATAGTGCTCCTTGATGAAGCCTTTTATGGAGGTGAAACCATTACCAGCCAGGATGAGGCGTATGCAATTAGTTTCAATGATGAATGGAAGAGTCAAGAACTCTCTGTTTTCCACTGAATGTTAATGGAAGATGACATGCACATACTAAGATAAGCTTGGGGCTAATCTTTATTTTTCTTCTGCAGAATTGTTGGTAAAGCAATAAAATGTCCTGAAAATATACTGAAGAAAGAGAGGAAGAGATTGAACAGATTTCTGCATTGGGAATTGAATGAACTCTTTTAGATGCATTTTGAAAAAAATGGATTAAAAAACACATTTCAGAGAACAAAAGGGTGGTTATGAGATATCAAGTATAATAGTATTAACTAGGATAAAATTGAGTTGAAAATCCATTGCCAATAAGAATATTCGTCTTTCTTTTTCAGGAAGTTAATCAATTAATTCTATCAAAGAACAGTACAATTTGTATGAATTATATATAGGATCTAGATGCCCTTTTACTAAAGTGTGCTAAGTGGTTAATGCATGTTTTAGCATGCAGTAATTATTAGCATGAGGCTGCAGTGTTACCATGTTGGCATGACAGTTACTGTGTGCTAATTTCCACATTATTTGCTCACTGCATAATGGGACAGGAAATAGACAGAGAGCATGGACCATTGCAGTTAAAGCACAGTTACTTACCTGTAACAGGTGATCTCTGGGAACAGCAGGAATAAGTCTTCACATATGGGTACGTCGGTACCAACGGAGTCTGCGCGGGAACGCTCCCCAGCATCCAATTAGAACGCTTTTGGGAGCATCCCACCACGCCTGCGTGCTGCCTTCCCACCTTTCCCAACTGCCTCTCCTCAGTTTTCGTTTTAAAGCTGAGACAAAGAGAGAGAGAGAGGGGAAAGATAGAGATAGAGAGATACAACTCCTAGGGGAGGTGGGTGGGTTGTGAAGACTTATTCCTGCTGTTCCCAGAGATCCCCTGTTACAGGTAAGTAACTGTGCTATCTCCAGGAACAAGCAGGAATGAGTCTTCACATATGGGGACTCCCAAGCTAAGATGCCTGGAGGAGTCCCAGCACGTTGCAAATCTGAGAGCCATGCTATTTCACCGAAACCCCAGGCATCCTAGGGATGGAGGGTAGGAGTTGAACTAAAAAGATGTGCTGTGGAACAGCTGGACCAAACAGGATGCCTAGATAGGAATCTCTGTGCAGGTGATATTTAGTGGTAATATTGAAGAGCAATAAACCAATATGGACCTCACCTGGTGGCATTGTAAAAGGGTATATGGAGGTTCATGTGGATTTGTGGATATGAACCAACAGGATATCCCCAGGGAATACCTCAATGTAAGGAGAGGTAAAACTGTGCAAAAAAACAGGTTGAGGCTAGAACCCTTAGGGTGAGAAGAAACAATTCCAGTGGAACTGGGGTAGTTCAATGAGGTAGGACTTAGCGGAAAATGCAGAAGTCTCTATTAAATAAAACTGAAGCTCTTTTGACCTTAAGAAACATAGTTCTTGTAGGAGTAATGAGGCATTGTAGCCTCCCATTTTTTGAAGATTCAGAAAATGTCCCTCCTAACTGGAAAGGAAAGTATATGGAGGGCTTCAGGTGTACCTAAACTGAAAGTCATGGTACAAGAACTCCTCAACTACCACAGGAAGTGGTTGATTATGGAGAACCCTAAGTATGCTGGGACAGCATGGAAGGGATAGAGAGTATCTGTCAGGTCTGTAGGGGAATATATATATGTGTATAAGTATATATATATATATATATATATATATATATATATATATATATATATATATAGGCAGACAGATAGAAAAAGTATATAGAGATATATCTACCCACTATCATATATTGCAATACATATATATATAGATAGGTAAATACAAATATGATGAAGATGTCCATATACATGTAAACAAATATATATATATTGTGACACAGTGGATAATACAGAGCCCATGGAGGTTAGTGAAAATGAGAAACTTACCTCAGATTTGGCTGAACAGGAAAGCTCAGTGCACGGAGAAACAGCTGAGCAGCAAATGCCTCCAGCACAAGTAAAGCCAAAAGACATTAGAAGGAATTTTCCCTGTAATAGTTGTGACACAGGGAGAAACAGAAAGGCTCATCAGGAGCACCTGTGCCCAAAGTCTCATGTAACGTGCAGAGAAGGGAAGCAAATAAATTCCTGGTTGGAACCAGGAAGGAGTGGTCTGGGAGGAGGTAGTTCTGGAGGAGGTAGTCTGGGAGGAGGAAGTCCTGGAGAGGGCAGACCGGGAGAAGGCAGCCACTCAGGAGGACTGAGCAAACAGCCAATGAGCACAGGTCAGGCTGAAGGAAGTTTGCCGGTAGAAGGAAATTCTAAGCGTGACTTCAGAGCAAGGAACAGCTGGAGAGGTAACCAGGAACTTGCTAGCTCGGAGGGAGGCTGGAGAGCTCGGGAGAAAGTCCTCAACAACCCAGAAGCAAAAGCCAGGAACAAGGTAGAAAGGTGGGAACCTTGTTTTTCCAAAGAAGGGGTTAAAAGCTCTGAATGTTTTAAAGGGCGTGGCCCTGGACATAACCATAAAGCTGAAAGATATCCAGTGTTCTCACTAGGTGGGAAGGGACAGAAAACCCAGCAAGAAGCCATTCGTATACCAGGCAGTTATAGCCCTGGGCTTAAAGAACACTTTGTAGGAAAAGGTATTCGTGTGCCACAGGAAAGTGTGTCAGAAGCCAGCACATGTAATGAGTGTGACTCTGGTAGTATCGGGAATGAACCTGAAGTAATGCAATGGGAAAATAACAGTGATTCTTCAGACGCAATTCCCATGGACTGTACGTTATGTTTTTCGGATGACATCATTTCTTTGTGTTAACCTTGAAGAAAATAACCTTGTGACATTAACAAAGGAAAAGAAGATATTTTTTCTCTGTAACCGTCTTTTGTTTGATGCTGTTTGTTGTGTTTGCATTCCTAAGAATATCTGTTTCGGGAAAGGGAATAAAGCCCTGATTTATTTACTTTACCACTCGATTGAAAGACTCTGTTTTAATAACAAAGCAGATTAAAACTCAAAACCCTAGGCAGCCGCCTAAATAGGATTCACCGGGGCTCTATCGCACGGGCCCCATCACAATATGTATACATACCCATGTCTGCACATAGGGTATGTGGAGAGAGAAAGATTTATCTAGCAACAAGAAGGGGGGTGCCTTCTTGAGAAGATATTAAAAGAATCCCTATTTCCCGGTTATGGGTAGGAAGCCAAGGGAGTTCTTTCACTGGCAAGAGAAGTCTAGAGTCTTCTAAGAACTCTAGCCCCTGAATAACCGGGAATGGAGACCTACCTGGATAATGCAGAGGAGGTTTTTAATCTGCAGACAGTAAGTCTGAATCCTTCCGTACAGGGCCGGCCCGTCCATTGAGCAAGAATGTATTTTGCACAGGGCCCCGCGTTTCAAGGGGCCCCGCGCAAAGAACATTCTGCTTTTTTCAAAATTAAATTTAAAAAAGAAATGCTGGCTGCTACCGCTGCCGCTGCCGCAGTGGCAGAATGGACTGTCCCGCGGGGCCCCCTCTGCCCGGCTGAATCCCTCCCTCCCTCCCTCCACGACGGCTGGGGTTAAGACTGGTAATGGGCTGTGGGCTGATGGGGGCTGTCTGGTAATGGGCTATGGGGGGGGCTAGGACTGGAAATGGGCTGGGGGGCTTAAGACTGGAGGTGGGCTGATGGGGTTAGGACTGGTAATGGGCTGTGGGCTGATGGGGTGTTAGGACTGGTAATTGGCTATGGGGGGGTTATGACTGATAATGGGCTATGGGGGGGCTAGGACAGGAAATGGGCTGATGGGGAGGGGTTAGGACTGGAGGTGGGCTGATGGGGTTAGGACTTGAGGTGGGCTGTGGGCTGTTGGGGGGGTTAGAACTGGTAATGGGCTATGGGGGGGTTAAGACTGGTAATGGGCTGTGGGCTGATGGGGGCTGTCTGGTAATGGGCTATGGGGGGGTTAGGACTGATAATGGGCTATGGGGGGGCTAGGACTTGAAATGGGCTGATGGGGAGGGGTTAGGACTTGAGGTGGGCTGATGGAGTTAGGACTGGTAATAGGCTGTGGGTTGATGGGGGAGGGGGGTTAGGACTGGCAATGGGCTATGGGGGGCTGACTGGAAATGGGTTGATGGGGTTAGGACTGGAAGTGGGCTGATGGGGGGTTAGGACTGGTAATGGGTTATGGGGGGGCTTAAACTGAAAATGGGGTGATAGGGGGTTAGGACTGGAAGTGGGTTGATGGGGGGCTAGGACTGGTATTGGGTTGGGGGGTTGCTAGGACTGGAAATGGGCTGATGGGTGGCTAGGACTGGAAATGGGCTGATGCAGGGACTAGAAGGGAATGGATGCTGGGTGAGGCTGGAACTAGAAGGGAGCTGATTTTGGGGGAGGATTAGAATGGGATGGGGCTGGAAGAGTAAAATGGAGAAGGGAAAATATTTTGTGTGGGAGGGATAAAAAATCTACAATTGGCCGGGTATTGGGAGAGTAAGTGGGGATTGAGGATGGAGGGGTAAAATTTGAGTGGATGAAATAGGAATGAGGAAAGAGCAAAAGGAGAAAGATTAGTATGTTAAAGCAGATGTAGAGAGAGAATGGAAAAAAAACTAGAAGAGAGAAGAAAGGACAAATGGACAGCAGACGATGGAGAGTTAGCAGAAGACACGAAGAAACCAGAAGAAAGTGGCTGGAGCAATTGCAGCTGAAAAAAATGCACAAAAGGTAGAAAAATATCTCTTTATTTTGAATTTATTAATTGGAATATGTCAGCTCTGGTAAATGTGCATCATTAACGTCTGCGCTTTGTTTAGTACAAGAGCAAATTAATGTATAGTTTTATTTCTACAGTGTTGTACATTCCAAGTTTGGCTTTTGGGATTCCCAGTTTAATTATTGTCTTCCTGTTTCTAAATTGTGATTACTTGTTTGGTGATGGTCTATGTTCTGCATGTGTAACTGAGCTGAGGTGTTCTGTTTATATAATTCCTATTTGACATTGCCACTTGTTCTCTTTCCCCAGTAGGTCATGTATTCTTGTTCTCTGAAATGTATTGGTTTAATATTTGCAGTGTTACCTTTTGCTTGGTAGAGTATGGTGCTTTGTGAGTCCTGGTAGTGCTGTTAGGATACGGCGGGTTTGCTATGGGTTCTAAATGGGCAGTGTTTGTAGTAGTTCCTAATGTGTCTGGCAGTTGGCACTGGATTATAGTAATGTAGAAATCTTTTAGTCTTTCTTTATCCATACACTCATTAAGAGGCACGTTTACTAAAAGTTAGTATATGGTAACATTATGCAAATATTTATGCAAATGAGGCCCCTTATGCAAATGAGGCCCCGCACTGAGTCTCCGCACATGGCCCCGCATCCCCCTTGGGCCGCCCCTGCTTCCGTAACTCCAAGCAGGTAGCTGGAGAAAAAGATGCAATGAAATAAATATACCACATTTACCCTTGATGAGGGAACAAAGGGTATGGTGCATTTCTGTGCTCAACATGGATCACGCCATGAAGAACTGAGGATGGAAGGAAAAAACCCAGACAGAGATGGTCTATACTGAAAGAAAAACCATCTCTGGTGAAGGGGTCCCCTGGAGATGTGAAGCAAACCAGGGAATTGGATAATTCTTTAGGTCTTCCCTTAATTAAAGGCCTGTGACCTTTATTTAAGAAGCCTTTAATGGAAATGGTAAGGGCAAGGAGAACCCAGTAGGCCTGACTAGGTAAAGCCCTTCCTAACCATCTGACAATATGTGCTCTCTAACAAGGCCCCATAGTGTAGAGCTGCTTCATAGAGATGCAGAGAGCATGTTGAAAGTTAATCAGAAGAAAACTGGTGTTTAAGAGCCAGTAGGTATCATGGACTATTCCGCCAAGCCCAAGGATTGGGGAAGGCTAAGGATAAAAGGTAGGGTTGTCAACCGGCCGGTTTTCAGCCGGCCTGGCCGGTTTTTCCATGGCCGGCTGCCGGCACAGATGTAAAACTGGCCATTGAAAAGCCGTTTTTTTGCTCTGGCCGCAAGATCGGGAGCGGCCAGAGCAAAAAACCGGCTTTTGTGCCGAAGTCCGCAGCGTGAACGCAAACGCGATTCCCCATAGGAAGTGATGTCATGGGGCAGGCTCCTCACAGGTTGTCTTTCCTTTTCAAATTAACTTTAGCTGCAATAGAGTTAATTTGAAAAGGAAAGACAACCTGTGAGGAGCCCACCCCCATGACATCACTTCCTCGGGCTCTGCGATGACCAGAAGGCTCCTTACACAGTTTGTCTTTACTTTTCAAAGTAAGTGTATTGCAGCCGCTGCTCTGTACAAAGCAGAAGCAGTGGCTTGGGCAGAGGGGGGGGGGTGATGGTGTGAGTGAACCAGCAAGGGGGGGGGGGTGGTGTGAGTTAACCAGCAAGGGGGGTGGTGGTTTGAGTGAACCAGCAAGGGGGGGAGGTATTGATGTGAGTGAACCAGCAAGGGGGGGGGTGGTGGTGGGAGGGAAGCAGCAGGGGAGGGGGGGTGATGGTGTGAGTGCACCAGCAAGGGGGGATGGTGGTGGTGGTGTGAGTGAACCAGCAGTGGAGGGGGGGGGGGGGTTGGTGTGAGTGAACCAGCAGGGGAGGGGGGGTGAGTGAGTGACCCAGCAGGAGGGGTGAGTAAGTGACAGGGGGGTGGGTGAGTGAACCAGCAGGGGAGGGGGGGTGAGTGAGTGAACCAGCAGGGGAGGGGGTGAGTGAGTCAGCAGGGGGGGTGAGTGAGTGAACCAGCACTGAGGGGAGGGGGTGTGTGAGAACCAACACTGAGGGGGGGTGTGACTGAATCCTCGGTAATTTTTGTGGGTGGGACTGGGGGCGGGACAGGGGTGGGACTAGGGGCGGAGAATGGGTGGAGCATGGCGAGCCACAGGTGTCGGGTTTTTCTCGGTGAAAAAGTTGGCAACCCTAATAGAAGGTAAGGTGATGTGTCTGCAACAATAGCCAGAAAAGGTTCTTAAACCATCTGGGATCTGGTGGTAAGGCCAGAAACAATTGAAATGGGAGGAGAAGCTTTGGCTACTTGGTCAGCAAGTTAGTAGTCTAACCAGTAAGAGCCCCTGCAATTCTAACTACTGATAGGGCAGCAGTAGACATCTTAGGTCCCAAGATTGGGAAAGAAATACAGACCTAAGTAGGAGTGGTGAGACTCCGCTATTGTCTGAGAAGCTGCCAGGAAAAATAAGAATGCAAGGGGGAGAAAACTCTGAAAAAAAACTTAGGGGCTTAAGGAAAAGCCCTCAATAAAGTGGTATCACTCCTACAGACCAAATGTCTTAGGAAGAATGGCAGAGTTAAAAAGAAGACTTACTGTGGAGTAAATCTTGGTATGTAGTATGAGAGATGCTGATACAGGAGAAAAGTCAAAGGTAAAGGCAAACCTTATTAACAGCTGTTACTCCTCTGTGTAGTTCAGAGGACAAGGAGTAACTGTACTACCTGTAAAGCATAATCATTTTAAGAAGCTCATTGAGTTAATAGTCAGAATGTCTCTTTGAGAGGGACATATGTAAATTTTTGGATGGAACCAATGTAGATGCTTGTAGAGGTAAGAAGCAAACTACAGGATCTAAACCTCAAAGAGGAAAAAGGATTCAGGGAAGAGTTTATCAGCAACCTTGCGGCTGCTGGGTTTGCTGAACCTGTTGAGGTTGTGGTTTCCTGAGCCTGGCTGGTTGATTCCCCTGCCTAGAAGCCTCTGTATGATGGGTAGAAGATGGATAAAACCTTCTCCCATTAAGGGAACAAAGCTTAGTAGTAGATTTTCTACAAACTGGGATAGAGGAAGGCAAAGACAAGCCTTGTAAAGCAATAGTGTCAGTGGTTAACTGAGCAGCCTGAAGTAAAGTCTCTTTATTAAAGAGATTCTCTCCAGTGCAAGGAGCATTTCCCAGTTTATCTTGTACAGATTTGTCCAAGTCTGAAGCTTGGAGCCAGGCTCTACGTCGTGCTCCTATGGCTATAGCAGACATTCTGCTAACAGACTCGAAAGAGTCTAGGGAAGCACGACTAAGGAACTTAGAAATATTTTGAGCATGATTGACTAACATAGAAAAATCTGCTCTTTTAGGCTCTTGGAGGAAAGGGTCAAAAGCAATAAATCTTTTGTGATCTCCTCAAGAAATAATCCCATATAGAAAATATATGAAAGGATTCTTGCTGAAAGCATGGATGCCTGGAAAGTTTGACATCCAAAGGTATCTAAAGTCTTAGCCTCACGACCTGGCGGATAAGAAGAGTGTTTCTTAGTACTCTTAACACGCCTCATTGCTGATTCTACAACCAGAGAATGATGAGGGAGCTGAGGCTTTTGAAAACCTGGAGAAGATCAGTTGCCCTAGAAGGTGGGGATACCGTGAAAGGAGTTTCCCACGTTCTAAATAGGAGATCCTGCAAGGTCTGATGCAAAGGAAGCATAATGACTTCCTTTGGATTGCAGGGGATCTGTATAGGTTGTGGATCCCCTGGTGCAGGGTCTTGACCAGGTATAGGAATGGCAAGTAACTTAGCCATATCAAGCAGAAAAGCTTGAAAAGAAATCTCCCCAGAGGGGAGTCCTCGAGGAAGAGGAGGAAGAACTAGATCTGTTGAAGAACTAGCTCTAGCACCCATCCGCTCATTCAGATTCCGTAGAATAGAAGATCTGGAGGGGTGGAGCATCAGATTATCTTTGATAGATAGTTGTCAGTACCGCTGAAAACCGGTACCACAACTCGTCGGTAGCAAGTCGTCCATGCTAGGGATCGATTCCAAACTCGGTATGGAAGGAAGCGAGCCGGGTGAAAGGAGCATGGGAGGTACCGACACCGATGTTGATGTCGATACCGGTACCGGGATCAGTACCGTCGGTGACACCGATATATGAAGATCAGTCTGTGATGGCACTATCGGTACCGTGGAAACCGAATGTGGCAGACCTTGATCATCGGTGGAATGTCTACAGTACCGTGTGAAGTCGGTACCGAGACAAGTCGGTACCCAGTCATCCAGACTAGAGATCGATTCTAGACTCGGCATCGAAAGAAGCAAGTCTATCGATGCATATCTGGAGGGTACCGACGTGGATACCAGCATCAGCACCGGGACCGATGTGGGAAGACCGGTCGGTAGCGGCTCTAGCGGCACCGATGATACCGAGAGCGCTCGACTGCGATCATCGGTGTGGAATGTTTCATCTAGCACCATTGCTGATGCCGGGGTACCGGCACCGCTCAAAGCGGATACCACCACCGGACATGGCTCAGGCATGTTCACCGAGGTGAAAACCCCGGGAACAGCCTGAAACTTCGTTAGTGCTTTGGAGACAGAAGCCTCCCGCCGGGGTTTTAAAGCCAAAATGTCCTCGGGGGCAAGCCCAGAGTCATCTCTATGAAGTACATGAGATCTACCACCCGAGGACTGGCTAGTCTTTACAGACTTTTTGTTTGGTTACCTGATCCTGCAAAAAAGAAGATGGAGCTGGTACCCTCAGGAGAGAGGGGAACGGCGTATCGAGTTGAGCTCGATGGTGAAAACTTCTTGGAGAAATAGTAGTGCAGGAGGGACAGTCCAGCGGATTGTGTTCAGGTCCCAAACATGGAAGGCACCAATTATGGGTGTCCAAAAGTAATTTGGTAGTGCCACAGTTAAAACACTTTCTAGTGGCTAGAATTTCCATGAGGGAAAAAGGAGAGGCCTAGCAGGCCGAAGCCTGTCAGGCACTAAATAGGAAAACATTTCCTACAGAAGGAAATATTTGTAAAAGAAAAGAAGAAGAAAACACCGGCGGTACCGGTGCGTCGAGGGAAGGTAGACGCGACCACAAGAAAAAACAAAAAATAAGGGAGAATTTTCTGCGGTGACAGGAGGACGTCCTGCCGGCTCCGTGGAAAAACGAAAACTGAGGAGAGGCAGTTGGGAAAGGCGGGAAGGCAGCACGCAGGCGTGGTGGGATGCTCCCAAAAGCGTTCTAATTGGACGCTGGGGAGCGTTCCCGCGCAGACTCCGTCAGTACCGACGTACCCATATGTGAAGACTCATTCCTGCTTGTTCCTGGAGATTACATGATACTCACTACTTGCTGTCAATGCTGCAGTTAGCACAAGCGCATTTAACATCGTCTCAAGAGGCAGAAAAACAAAACAGGAATATAAAGTGATACGTTTTTATTGGACTAAATATATTTTTGCACTAGCTTTTGAAGGTTAAAACCTTCTTCTTCAAGTCAGGACAGCATGAGCAACAGATGACAACACCATAACATATAAGTGAATCACAAAAGCCTTCCATCAACAGGGGAAGAGTGCTGGGGGGAGGGAGTGGGAGAGATGGCATATGGTTTAATAAAAGCATGATATACTGTCTTTCAATACAACAGAGCGGTTTACAAATTACAAACTAAAATTGAAAATATAGAAAGGAACTACAATTAAAATCAAGATAGGAAAGAAAAGTAGGGAGAGGGCGGGAATGACTGGGAAAGCTTATGTCAGGGGAAATGTAGAGAACCATGAGCAGTTAAGGAGACAAGCTAAAGGCAAGTTTGAAAAGATGCGTCTTTAACACAGATTTAAATTTAGCATAGGAGGGTTCAAGTCTCATATTGGGCAGAAGGGAATTCCAGAGTTCAGACCTAAAAAATAAAAAGCCACGTGTCTAGTGGTATAATAACAATGGGTGATCAGACAGTGATCAGACTGTAGGAAGGGTAGACTAGGTAGGCAGCATGGTCTTTATCTGCCATCTTTTTTCTCTGTTTCTAAGTTTAGTTTAGTTTAATATATTCAAAGTTTTGATATATTGCCTTTAGGCCCAAGAGATGCTTCAAGACAGTTTACAAGTATAAACTATCATAGAAATGGAAAAAAAAAGAAAATTAAAATCTTAAATAAAATACAGAAAGAACTAAGAGATCAGGGAGAGGAAGAGAGAAGACTTAGTCAGGGGCGTCGCCAAAGGTCAAGATCAAAAAGTATGTTTTGAGGGGTGACAAAGTGAGAGCAATCATTTCTCCTCTCAAGTACAGTACTGAGGAAGTGTATTGCAGATTATAATTGGACCAAAACAGGAAAAAGCAATGTCAAAGTGGTATTCAGTACTCAGTTGTATGCTGTAGGTAGGATAAGCTGTTAAGTGCTGACATGGTAATTGCACAGCAAGGGATTTTTCAGTGTGATATTGCAGGGAACTTGCTGGACATGCCCCCAACAATTACTACATAAATTTTGCAATTACTGCACATTAGGTTTTACTCAAAATGTGAGATAAATGCAAAATCGTACCACACTTAGTGAAAGGGTCCCTAAATTTCATGGGGAACTAGAGCTCCTACAAAATTATTAGTTGCCTAAACAAATCAGGCCCAGGAGATGGCTCTGAGAGGGGGAACACTGAAATTTTAATAAAGATCAGGGTTCAAGGGCTGGGTCTAAGGAAGGAGACTTTGAATTTTCTAAAGGGATCAGTAGATGGGCAGAGGATCCAGGAGGCAGGCATTTTTTTAATATATCAGGGAGATGTGGGGTGTGTGCAAGTAGAAACGGAAATTGAGGAAAGAAAAATACCTACTTTATCTGAATGTAACTCGCCTTTAACTCTGAGAAAGGCATGAGCTAAATCAAATTCCCCTATATTTATCCAAAATTCACTTCTTTAAATAATATTTGGTCGAAGGTGGGGTTCACTATCTTTGTGTTACAATGACTATACAAACACGATGTTTCCAACTTCATCAATGCTAAAAATATTTACCATAGGATTCACTAATTTGTGGTTCTGAAGGACCACAAGTTAGTAATGTTGTAACATAGTATATGACGGCAGATAAAGACCAGTGGTCTGCCAAGTAAGGTGGCTAGAGTGGTTGTAACTGCAGCTCCGTGCAGGTCACCCCCCTCTATGCCTTTGTTTAGGGTTGCAGCTGCCACTCCATGCAGGTCGGCTTCTTTTTATTTATTATAGAATAAAAAATATTTAAGTTTGCTTTGATTTCATCCCTTGCTATAAAGGGATTCACTGTGTCTGTCCCATCCCATTTTGAATTGCGTCACTGTATTTGCCCCACCACCTCCATCGAGAAGGCCTTCCAAGAATCCACCACCGCTTCAGTGAAAAAGTATTTTGTGATGTTGCTTTTAAGTTTACCGCCTTGCAGCTTCATTGTATGCCCTCTAGTTGTACAGCTTACCATTCTTTGAAAAGGGTTTGTTTGTTCATTAATACCCTTTAAGTATTTAAAGGTTTGTATCATATCTCCCCTGTCCCTCCTCTCCTCTAGGGTATACATATTTAGGTCTTCAAGTCTCTGTTGTTGTTGTTGTTAAGTGCCGTCGAGTCGGTGTCGACTCATGGCAACCCTCTGGATAGTTGTCCTAAATTGTGTTCGCTCTTCAGTCAGGTGGTTCATTGTTGACAGACTGGTACCTTTAGCTGCTGTTATTGTATCGATCCATCTCGTTGCTGGCCTTCCTCTTTTGTGTTGACCTTCTATCTTGCCAAGCATGATGTCTTTCTCTAATGATCTCTCTCATGATGTGTCCAAAGTATGAAAGTCAAAGTCTTGCCATCTGAGCTTCTAAAGAAAGCTTAGGTTTGATCTCCTCTGGTACTGACTGGTTTGTTCTTCGGGCAGTCCATAGTATACACAGTATTCGCTGCCAGCACCATAATTCAAAGGCATCAATTTTCTTCCTGTCTTTTTCACTGTCCAGCTTTCACAGCCATATGATGTTATTGAAAATGCCATGGCTTGAACGAGTCAAATCTTTGTATGGAGAGAGACATCTCTGCTCTTGAGAATCTTGTCTAGGTCTTTCATAGCCATTCTGCCAAGATCAATGCGTCATCAAATTTCTTGACTGCTTGTTGCTTCTTTATTGATAGTTGATCCATGTAGGTTAAAGTTCTCCACAATTTCAATTTCTTCTCCTTCAACGATTAACTTATTGATTTTGCCAGTTGTCATGATCTTTGCCTTTTTTACATTAAAGTGCAGGCCAAATTTAAGACTATGTTCCTTGATTGTGAGAAGCAAATGTTTCAAATCATCTTCACTTTCAGCCAGAAATGTCGTATCATCAGAATAGCGAAGGTTATTGATGAGTCTTCCACCAATCTTCACACCTCTGTTGTCTTCATACAATCCTGCTTCTCTGATGATTTGTTCTGCATATAAAATAAACAGGTAGGGGGAAAGTATGCAGCCTTGTTGTACACCTTTGCTTATTTTAAACCATTCTGTTTCTCCTTGTTCCATTCGAACTGTTCCTTCTTGATCAATGTACAGATTGTGCAAGAGAATGATCAGGTGTTCTGGTATACCCATGCTTCTTAATGTGGCCCAAAGTTTCTCATGGTTTACACAGTCAAAAGCCTTGCTGTAGTCAATAAAGCACAAATATATATCCTTTTGGTATTCTTTAGTCTTTTCAAGGATCCATCTCAGATCCGTGATGTCTCTCATTCCTCGCCCTTTCCTGAACCCTGCTTGCACGTCAGGTAGTTCTTGTTCCAGGTATGGTTGTAGTCTCTGTTGAATAATCTTCGGTAGAATTTTGCTGGAATGTGGGATCAGAGCGATTGTGCAATAATTTCCACAGTCAGTTGGATTACCTTTCTTTAGTATTGGTATAAACACAGATCTTTTCCAGTCAGTTGGCCATGATGTTGTCTTCCAAATTTCCTGGCAGAGCCTTGTAAGTATGGTAACAGCTGCATCAGATTGCTGTAATACTTCTATGGGATTGCCATCAATGCCTGGTGCTTTGTTCATTGATAAGGCTTTCAATGCTGTTTCGACTATTTCTTTCATCACCAATGGTTCCGGATCATAGGGTACAGGTTGAAACGGCTGTTGGTCCACTTGATCTTTATCATATTTTTATTTATTTATTTGTAAGTCTTTTATATACCGCCACTTCTGAAGATCAGTGGCGGTTTACATCAAACAATAAGTAGTACATAGAACAGCTCAATAATAAAACTGGTACAATGAACGGTAATCAGAACTAGAAACAATAAGTATAAGCATATTTTGAAGTATTTACAGATTTGTTTACAATATTTATATATATATACATATATACATCATGTTTCATCCGGTGTTCAGTTATGTGAGTAGTGTCATGATTATTAGGGCAGGAGAGAGCCTTGGTGATTTATGGAGGATGGGAGGTCTTGTCTAATTTATTATCTATGTTAGAGTAAAATTGAGAAAATATGTTTTTAAGTCTTTTCGGAATTGCTTGAGGTCTTTTATCTCCCTTAATTGAGCAGGGAGATTATTCCACAATGAAGGGGCTACAAATGAGAATGCTGTGTTGCTTGTACTATGTTTTGTTTTTCTGATTGAGTTGGGCACTAAGATGGTATTGAGGTTATTCCTACGTCTTTTCCTGTTATCTGAGGGATTATGAATCAATGTGGATAGGTAGGATGGTGCTATCTGGTTAATTAATTTAAATGTGATTAATAAGATTTTGTATTGTATTCTACTTAGTATGGGTAGCCAGTGCAGGGAATAGAGTATCGGAGTGATGTGATCGGTCAGTTTAGCTTTAGAAATTATCCTTGCTGTTACATTCTGGCCCATTTGCAGAATTTTTAAGTTTTTTCTAGGTACTCCTGATAGAATTCCATTACAGTAGTCAATATGTGGAGTTATTAGTGCTTGTGTGATAGTTCTGAAGTCTTCATTTTCTAAGAGGGGCCTCAATTGTTGTATTGATCGTAGCTTATAATAAATTTTTTGGTTGTTTTTTTAATGTGGTTTGTGAAATTAAGGGCCTTGTCGAGGGTGATTCCCAAGTATTTAATCTCTTCTTTTATGGGAAGGGTAAAGTTCAGGATTGTGATATCAGTTGGCAGAGTGTAGTTTGTGTTTTTTGAAGTGATTAGTATCTCTGTTTTCTTAAAGTTAATTTTCAGATTATTTGAGCATAGCCATTTTTCAGCTTCCATGAGGCAGCTTGATATTATGTCATAGTTTGGGTCGTGTATATTGAATGCTGTGTATAATATAATATCATCCGCATATATATGATAATTCATTTTATATTTCTGGAAAATGGTACAAATTGGTTGAAGATAAATGTTGAATAAAAGGTCCAATAAAGCAGAGCCCTGAGGTATTCCTTGTTCTTGAGGAAAGGGTGGTGATGAGTCCTGATTCATTTTTACAAATTGAGTACGGTCGGATATATATGATTTAAACCAGTTTAGCGTTGTTTTCCTTAATCCTATTTGAAAGAGTCTTGATATTAGTATGTTGTGATTTACACTATCAAAGGCGGCAGATATATCTAAGAATATCAGAAGAAATGCCTGTTTTGTATTATCTAGACCTTTATTGAGAGTGTCCAATAGTGCAAGAAGGAGGGTCTCTACGCTGTGGAATGGTCGAAACCCATATTGGTGGTCATCAAGAGGGGCATATGTATCTATAAAGTCTTGGAGTTGTAATTGCACAACCTTTTCGATAATTTTTACGAGAAAGGGAATGCTAGCAATTGGGTGATATGAGGTTGGGTCAGTCTCATTTAATGTTTTATTTTTCAAAATCGGGCGGATTGCAGAGTGTTTTAGTTCTTGAGATAATTTCCCTTCTTGAAAGGAATTGTTTACTATATTTAACATAACGGGGGCAAGTTCTTGTTTTAATGTTTTGATCCATGTAACAGGACATGGATCAAGGATTGATGTTGTGGTGTTAATATTCGATATTATATTTAGTAATTGTTTCTTGTCGATAGTCTGGAAAGAGTTCAATGTATTAATGTTATTTATTGACGTTATAGGATCAGGTATTGGTATCTGGGATAATTTCAGTTTGCTAGCAAAATAGTTTGCTAATTCCGATAAGTTAATGGTATTAGATTGGTTATTGATGGTAGGAGTTTTTGAGAGCGATTTTACAATTTCAAAAAGTTCCCTCGGGCGATTAATAGCCTTAGTTAGTATTGAGGTATGATGTTGCTTTTTAGCGTTATTTGTTGCTGTTCTGTATACGTTGAGCATTGAGATATATAGATCCCTAAACTCTGGTGTTTTCTTTACTCGTCATTTGTTTTCTATTTTTCTTAGTTTCTTTTTAATTGAAGCAAGTTCTTGTGTGTACCATTTTTCAGAGGATCTTTTGTATAGCTTGTTAGGTTTGGTAGGTGATGGTTTGGATGCCTCTTTTATTACATTATTCCATTTTTTAATAGCTTTGTCAATGTCGTTTGAGTTTGTATTTAACTGTGGTAGTATTGTCCCTAGGAATTTTTCTGGTCTAAATGTACAGAATCTTGGCCCTTGATGGGTTGCAGTTTGCTGAGAGGAGGAGGCGGAGGGAATATGGATAGCAAATTGTATGATAAAGTGATCAGACCATGGGACTTGTGTTATAGAAGGAGGGGTGTAGTGACATGTCTCTATTATAGATTCAGGGAGGAAGATTAGATCAAGAGTATTACCTTTTTTGTGTGTGGGATGTTTGACTATTTGTTTAAATCCCATGTCTTCCATAGATTCTAGGAAGGTTGAATGGAGCGTATTATTGATAGTTGCTAGGTTGAAGTCTCCCAATACAACATGAGGCTTGTTTAGGGAGGCTTTACAAGCGGTTTCTAATATGGTTGTTATGTTTTCCACATCAGGTGATGGGGGTCTATAAAATAAGCAGAGGGCTAAGTTTCTATTCTCTATTTTTAGAATATCAATATTATCCTTAGACTCGCAAATCGTGGGGGAACAGTTCAAGCTAGATTTAGCCAAAATGAGTATACCACCTCCTTTTTTATGGTTACGGTTACAGTAAAAAAGTGAATATCCCTTTTCTTTTATTTGGTTTAGTAGTATTGTATCAGAATTGGACAGCCAGGTCTCAGTTATGCAAAGATAGTCAGGCTTCTCATCAGTGATGATGTCAGTAATGAGAGGTATTTTATTTCTAATTGATCTTACATTGATCAGGATAATTTTTAGGTCTTGAGTATGTGTAGCTAGTCCTTTAAATATAGTTTGCGGTAATAACTTTATGTGGATTAACCGATTTGGTTGAGTATTTGAGTATCTGGAATGAGGGTTAATGTTAAGGTTATTATTGAATCTTTGTTTGTAGTTATGAGGTATGATAGGTTTGTGGGTTAGTCTTGTATGATCAAGGAGGAAGCTTGGTGCTTGGGGATTAAGCGAAAGAGTTAGGCACATGTAAATACTTAAGACATATACAAACTCTGTATATTCTTTCCACCTTTTCTTGATCTTTTCAGCATCATTCAACTGCCGAAGGCTCCAAATCATTTTGGTTGCCTTCCTCTGAACCATTTCAAGTCTTGTTTTATCCTTTGGGAGATGTGGAGGCTAATTCCGAAAACATGCAAGTCCAGACAGCAGGCACGTCCAAATGGAAATGTGCAGGAATAGAACCTGATTATGCACATATGGGGATAGATGCAGCCGCGTGTTCAGAATCGCCGACCTAGATATGCTAGACATGGCCCGCACACAGCGCTACATTGGCCTTGTACGTCCCTGCATTTACCGTATTCTGAAAAGATGTATAGCTGTGACCCTGCCCGTCTCCGCGATATACTGGTGAACAGCCACGCCACGCCCCCCCCCCCCCCTTTAAAACATGCAGCTGTGAAGCTGCTGTGGGCAAAGACAGTGCTGTTTAGAGGCTGAATGACAATGAAAGTTGACAATACTTATAGGTGGATGCAAGTTAGACAATAGAAACTAGTTTGTGGTATGCCCTGAACACTACAAAGCAATCACAATGCACAGTAATGTAACAGGAAAACAGGTAGCGAGTGAACCTACTGGCACAAGATGCAGTGCAGCACTACATACATGGCAGTAGACGACTTCCCGAAGTTTGCATTTTGTGTACATCTCAGGAACATGACTGTACAATGCTAAGTAAGGACATGAACCCAGCAGAACAGGCCCCCCATAGTGAACTATCCAAACATTTCTCCTTCATTACTAAAGAAACCACTGGAATGACAGCAGTCAGCAGTGCAAGCACCACACAGACTTGCCCAGAGATACTATCGTCACTCCCTACAACTGTGTACATTTGTAGAGACCAACGTTGGTGCATCTGGGAATGGAGTATTGTATTTTGCACTTGCACACCTTCCCTCTTAGGTCCCCTGATTAGTGACAGGGAAGTGTAGGACAGGGAATTGATTTCAGAACTGTCCTGCTCACTCCTGCCTGTATGAACTGGCACCTGGTGATGCTGCAGTCATTCCTATGGTCCAGGTACCTGCTCTTCCTAGGGTTACCAACTTTTTCACCGAGAAAAACCCGACACCTGTGGCTCGCCATGCTCCACCCATTCACCGCCCCTAGTCCCATCCCTGCCCCGCCCCCAGCCCCACCCACAAAAATTACCGAGGATACGTGTAGGCTAACTTCCTTGGTCATATAATAATTAAACTGGGAACCCCAAAATCCAAACATGAAATGTACAACACTGGAGAAATAAAACTATAAAGTAATTTCCTCTTGCACTAAACAAAAACGCAAAGATGTTAGCAATACACACTTCCCAGACCAAACATATTCCAGCTAATAAATTCAAAATAAAAAGTATTTTTCTACCTTCTGTTTGGGCGTTTTATTTTCAGTTGCAATTGCTCCAATCACTTTCTTCTGGTTTCTTCGTGTCTTCTGCGAGCTATCCATTTGTCCTTTCTTCTCTTTTAGATGTTTTCCATTCTCTCTCTATTTCTGCTTTAACATACTGATTGTTTCCCTTTTGCTCTTTCCCCCAATTCTTTCCTTATTCCTTTATCATCCATTTAAATTTCACCCTTCCATTCTCAAGCCCCTCACTCTCCCAATACCCAGCCAATCATAGACTTTTCTTCCACACAAAATATTTTTCCCCTCTCCATTCTCATTCCCCATCTATTCTAGTCCTCCCCCAAAATCAGTTCCCTTATAGTTCTAGACCCACCCAGCATCCACTCCCTTCTAATCCCATTCTCCCATGCCCCACATCAGCCCATTTCCAGTCCTATTCCAGCTCTTCATCAGCCCATTTCCAGTGCTAGCCCTCACATCACAGACCATTTCCAGTCCTAGCCCCCCCATCACAGCCTATTTCCAGTCCTAGCCCCCCCCATCACATCCCATTTGCAGTCCGAGTCCCCCGCACCATCACCTCCCATTTGGATTTCTTCCCCCCCCCCACCATCACAGTCCATTTGCAGTCCTAGCCCCCCTAATCACAGCCTATTTCCAGTCCAAGTTCCCCCTCCCTCCACCATAGCCCATTTCCAGTCCAAGTTCCCCCACCCCCATAGCCTTTTTCCAGTCCAGATCCCCCTCCCCATCACAACCCATTTCCAGTCCATGTCCCCCCCCCCATAGCCCTTTTCCAGTCCAGGTCCCCCTCCCCATCAAAACCCATTTCCAGTCCATGCCCCCCCCCCCACATAGCCCTTTTACAGTCCAGGTCCCCCTCCCCATCACAGTCCATTTCTTTCCAGTCCAATGCCCCCCATAGCCCTTTTCCAGTCCAGGTCCGTTCCCCCCTTCACAACCCATTTCCAGTCCATGTCCCCCAAATCACAGCCTATTTCCAGTCCAAATTCCCCCTCCCTCCGCCATAGCCCATTTCCAGTCCAAGTTCCCCCCCCCCAGCCCTTTTCCAGTCCAGGTCCCCCTCACCATCAAAACCCATTTCCAGTCCATGTCTCCCCCCCCCAGCCCTTTTCCAGTCCAGGTCCCCCTCCCCATCAAAACCCATTTCCAGTCCCTGTCCCCCCCCCCATAGCCCTTTTACAATCCAGGTCCCCTCCCATCACAGCCCGTTTATTTCCAGTCCAAGTCCCCCCCCCCCCCATAGTCCTTTTCCGGTCCAGGTCCCCCCCCCCCCCCATCACATCCCATTTCCAGTCAAATTCCCCCTCCTAGCCCTTTTCCAGTCCAGGCCCCCTCCCCCCATCACAGCCCAGGCAGTCCTTGGCCTCCCCCCCCAAAACCGCGGCTGTCTGAGGCTTTAGAGGGAGCCGGGGAAGCCCGCGCGAGGCCCCGGCTCCCTCTGAACAGCTGCCAGCGTGAAGAGCCTTTTCCTTCACGCTAGCGGCTGTTCCTGTGAAGCCGCGAATGCTGGGAAAGGTTAAAGGGCATTGCCTTTAACCTTTCCCACCAATCGCGGCTTCACAGGAACAGCCGCCAGCGTGAAAGTAAAGGCTCTTCACGCTGGCAGCTGTTCAGAGGGAGCCGGGGCCTCGCGCGGGCTTACCCGGCTCCCTCTGAAGCCCTCCGGGTTGGGAGGAAAAGCCGGTTTTTTTGCTCTGGCCGCTCCCGATCTTGCGGCCAGAGCAAAAAAACCGGCTTTTCAAGGGCCGGTTTTGCCTCTGCGCCGGCAGCCGGCCTGGCCATGGAAAAACCGGCCAGGCCGGCTGAAAACCGGCCAGTTGGCAACCCTAGCTCTTCCCCCCCCCCCCCCCCGGATATGTGGATGAGCAAACTAGATCCTCCCCCACCCCCGTGCAGCCCTCCAACCACACACACATGCACACTCTCACTTAAAGTCCCACAGAACAGCCATCAGCCAAAAGAATTCCCTGCTCTGGATGTCTTAGTAGATGGAAAGGAAACCATAGCAATCCATACTTCCAACCCAGCATCATACCTGCTCACTACATTTCTATTTGGCTACTTACATGCACAATAACTACAATAGTGGACCTCAAAATGATACAGAGCTATAGGAGGCCCAAACAACCCTTCCAGTATATCAGCCTCAATGGTCAAACCTCGTATGCACATCGCACATCATAGGCCCATATATGTAAACAACCGCAACAGTGAGCTGTGCACAAGATATGTGCGATATAGCCACCAGCATAAGATATCCCGAATATAGTGTTCCGATAGGATTTACATATGACCTTATCTGCATCAGGGGACTGTACACATTTCATAGAACATATTGTAAAAAACCTGTGTGGAGCGCAACACACCAGCTGGCAGGGTGGTGCACATAGCACCAATGGCTGAGCCTACATTTTCACATGAAACCCTAGGACTTTGTCACCAGGATGATTTCCAGGACGTGGGCATTGTTAGGGAGCCCTAGCTGTGCCCCTTTAGCTCATATAACAAATGCCAGCATAAACAGATTGAGCACCAGTGCTCAACTGCAAACATTTGTGGGGGGTGTTTATTTCTGCTGCTTTAACTTACATCCTCCCTCCCCTCTGCTTTCTGTTCTGTAACACTGCATGCTGTGGTTTTCCAGACTGCAGTCACACCAATGCACAGCATAGGTTAGACATCCTTTCACCACTATTGGCTGCATTGTGGTGAAGAGCAAAATTATTTCTACCTTTATTTCACATTTCTGCAGGTATAACCTGGACGTCTGTGGGGCAACTGCGGACATACACAGGTGTGACCAGAATAAGCTTTATACATCTCTGTGGCTGGCCATGCCCCTGTTCTACCCCTTCCCGCCTACATTATGTGATCCCCGTTTAAGTGCCATATACGTGCAGGGCCGCGAAGGTTCAGAATATGATTCTAGACGTTTTCATGACAAAAAAGTCGATCCCACACGTACATGCGGCTTATTTGTGGTTCAGAATGACCCCCATGGTCTCCAAAACTGAACACAATACTCCAAGTGAGGGCTCACCAACAACTTGTACAGGGATATTGATACCTCCTCTTTTCTGCTGGTTATTCCTCTCTGTATGCAGCCCAGCATTCTTCTGGCTTTGGCTACTGCCTTGTTACATCATTGTTTTGCCACCTTGAGATCCTCAGACACTAGCACTCCGAGGTCCCAGTGTAAGTTTCCCTATGGTAAAATGGTGCACAAATGCACCACTTTACAATGTTAGTAAATGGGGAAGGGGAGGGGAGAGCTAGGCTTGTACCTGAGACAGCAGAAGGTGGGGTGACTTGCTCAAGGCCACAAGGAATATCAGTGAGATCATGAATCCTGGCTTCACTGCTTCTAAGTTTACCAGATTTTTTGAAGGCATGTCACTTTGGAGGAACCAAAATTATGCAGTCCTGGGCAGATATCAACCGTGGTGTCTTCTGTTGGACTTATAGAGAATTATTTATTCACAATGCCCTATAGGAGGCAGAAGGAGCTCATGCATTTTAAGCAGCATTGTCCTGGAGCTACAGCTCTGTATGGGAGAGCACAGGCCAATTTGAGATCAAACTAATTCAGACTTGTGGCGATGCACCTGAGTCAGGTTTGATAATCACTCACTTCTGAAAATTTTCGTACAGTTATCCAAACATTAGGGTTCTCTGCACTTGATCATCACCTTTGTGAACGTCCGAGGGACCGTCGCAAGCCCAAAGGGCAGGGCTTGAAACTGAAAATGCCCCATTGGTACAGCAAAGGAACTGGTGATGGTCCAGATGGATGGGAAGATGCAGATAAGCCTCGGTGAGGTCCAGTGAGGTTAGGAATTTGCCCTCTCTCATTGCCATAATTACTGACCTGAGGGTTTCCATATGAAATTGTGGAACCCGCAGGCACATGTTTACCCGCTTGAGATCTAGAATAGGCCAAAAGAAGCCTTCCTTCTTTGTGACTATAAAATAAATGGAGTAGCGTCCTGCACTTCACTGCTCCACTGGTACCGGCACCACTGCCCCCAACCGCAGGAGCCTGTCTAGCGTGTCCCTCATGCCTTGCGCCTTGCGTCGCGCCTTGCAGGGAGAGCGAATGAAGGCAGGTGGCAACAGACTGGCAAATTCCAGTGGGTAACCATCCCGCACCACCTGAAGGACCCACTGGTCCGACGTAATTTGGGCCCAGGCAGGGAAGAACTCCTGCAACCTGCCTCCCACGGGCTCTATCCCCGCCTGGACCCCCTTCATTTCATTGTGCCTTCTTGTGGGCTGCAGAGGAGGCAGAAGTTGAGTAATAACTTCTACCTGCCCCATGAAACCCCCAAAGGCTGTCCCCGAGGAGAAAACCACCCTCTCTGATATGGCGCAAAGCGCACCAAGCGAAAACACTTAAACTCCCGGGATTGACCCCTACCTGCGCCAGGTCCCTGGCACTTATTCTCAGGCAGCAGCCCCCCCTTTAGATGCACCCAAATCCTTAACCAACTTCTCTAGATCCTCACCTAACAATAGCTTCCCTCTGAATGGCAGCTTACTCAGGCGCGCTTTAGAGGAAACATCTGCCGACCAATTACGGAGCCAAAGGTAGTGGCGAGTCGCCACCATCGAGGCCATACTGTTGGATAGACCTCTAACCAGATCATAGCAGACATCTGCCAAGTAAGCCGCCCCCAACTCAAGCCTCGCTGCGTCCCCAAGCTCTGGGGCCTCTCCCAATGCTTCAGGGATGCCCTGTAGCCACTGCAAGCATGCGTGTGCCACCAATGCCCAACACGCGGAGGCCTGCAAGTACAAAGCACTCACATCAAACGCTTGCTTCAATAGGGCATACAACTTCCTATCCTGATTATCCCTGAGAGCCGTACTGCCCTCTACAGGAATGGTGGTCTTTTTGGTTACCGCCGATACCGCAGCGTCGACCTTCGGTGAGGAAAACATCTCTTTTTCCTGCTCCGCCAAAGGGTACAGACGGGTCATTGTCCGAGAACCCTTCAGCCCTGCCTTCAGCAGGTTCCAGTCCTCCAGGATCATCTGTGTGATCACTCTATGCAGCGGGAACACCCACTAAGGCTTATGCATGGCCTGAATAATGGGGTCCTCTAGAGCCTCATCTTCCGTTGCACTCTTTGATGACATATTGAGCGCCTTGAGGGACTCCGCTATGAGCCCTGCAACTCCTCTTTACAGAACACCCTCACAATTCGGGGCTCTTCCTCCTGAGGGAGCTCCCCCTCTTAAAGCTCTTCAGGCTCCTCACCTTCTTTGGCTTCCCAGTCCGAGGTCAGAGATCTTAACTCCTCAGCTGACTCTCCATCCAGTCGTCTCTTAGCCAGAGGCTGACCGAATCCAGCCTCCGCCCCCTGCAGGCTCTCCGCTTTTCTCCTCTTGCCACCGCCCGCATGGTCCTCCCCCCCCTCCCCTGCTGCTTTAGACAGAAAGCCCTGTGAAGCAGCAAAACAAACTCGGGGGAAAAATCGCCTCCCCCACACTTGTCCTCTTGATCCTTTCTTCCTGGTTCCTCAACCCCTTGCTTACGCTTATCCCTTACATCCTTGTCATACTCCTCTAGCCTTACCTCTGGCTGTTTCCCTGCCAGCTGGAAGCATGCCCTGGTCCACCTCTCGATCCTGCTGTTCCTGCAAATTGGCGTCCAGTATCCAATCTCCCTTTCCTGTCAAAAATCCTTGAGAAGCTTGTTTTCCTGCAACTAACCGCACATCTCAATTCCACTCTCTCACTCCACCCCCGTCAATCTGGATTCAGGGCCGGCCACAGCACCAAAACCATCCTTTTGGCACTCCTTAATGAAATCCACCGCTCTCACGTCCATGGTGATCTCTCTATTGCCGTCTCTCTGGATCTCTCCACTGCATTTGATGTTGTTGACCATCGTACCCTTCTCACTCGTCTGTCTGATCTCGGTGTTCATGGTACTGTCCTTCAGTGGTTTCGGTCTTTTCTTTCATCCCGCACCTTTGCTGTCCACTCAAGTCCTAACATTTCCCCTTCAGTTCCCTTGCACTGTGGTGTCCCTCAGGGCTCTATTCTCGCCCCCTTCTCTTTCTTCAATGTTTTCCTTGCGCCCCTTGCCCTGCTCATACAACAGGCTGGAATTTCCGCTTATTTCTACGCGGATGACATTCTTCTAATTTATCACACTAGTCCCTTGGCCCCAGATCTCACTGCTCTCGATGCCTGCCTTGCTTCCATTTCCAGCTGGTTCTCTAGTAACTTTCTCCACGTTAACCCTTCCAAATCCTCTGCTATCTGGTTCTCTTTCGGTGCTCCCTCCCCCAACCTGATACCCACTATGTCTGCCCTTCCCATCCCCCTTGTTCCCACTCTCCGTTACCTTGGCATTACTTTGGACCCCTTGCTTTCTTTTCACCAGCACATTTCTGCACTTGTGCGTAGTTCCTTCTTTCATCTTCGCAGGATCCGGGCTATTCAGTCACTCCTTCCCGTTTCATCCCTCACTACTCTTGTCCTTTCACTGGTGATCACCCGCCTTGATTATTGTAACTCAATTTTTGCAGGTCTTCCCCACTCTCAGCTTTGACGCCTCCAGTTAGTTCAAAATACAGCTGCTCGTCTTCTTACCCATTCCTCCTCTCGTGACCATGTTACTCCCTGTCTTCTCACCCTCCATTGGCTCCCCATCAAAGTTAGATTTATTTTCAAGCTTCTCACTATCACACATAAGGTTCTTCACACTGGCACTCCCTAGTATCTGGCTGATATCATCCGTCTCCAGCCTACCCCCCCCCCCCCGTCTACTCCGTTCTGCCCTTGGCAATCGTCTATTCCTTCCCCCTCCTTCTCAAGCCCATCTCAAACTCACCGGTCATGCCGCATTTTTCTTTTTAAGTCCTGCTCTGTGGAATTCACTCCCGCATCCCCTCCATACTGAGTCATCTTTTCTCCGGTTCAAATCACTCCTCAAGACCCATCTTTATTGTCAAGCCTACGATCTCCCTACCTCGTTTGATCATTCCGCCCCTCCCCCCCAAGTCGGACCCCCTATCTGTAATGACTCCATGATGTCATAGCTTGCGCCTGCCTCAGCACCCTCCTGCCCTCCACCTCACTGTCCCGTCCATTGTCAGTGGTGTCACTTGTCTATGTCTGTCCTTTGCTATCCTTCTCTCTGCCTTTTCTATTTGCTCTCCTATAAGTTAATGGTGTTCTTTTCCTTCCTTTGTTTCTGGCAGCCTATATATATTTTTATTGTACACCATCCTGACGCTCCAGTATGGGCGGTATATCAAACTGTGCAAATAAAGAATAAAGAAAGAAGGACCTAGCGAGGTCAGGCTCCGCGGGGAAGGGTGCAGCAACGGTGGAGAGGGCCCAACCCCCTCCTCAAGCTGAGACTGCACCCCCCCCCCCAAGCAGTGGTGAAGCAGAGAGCCGTGGGACAGACCACTCCGGGGACTCTGTTCCCTCCTGCATAGCGCGCTCTGCTGTACGTGCTTCCATTGCACACCCACGGCAAACGCCTTCTGCTGTGATTGTGCTTCTACGCGTCCCACAAGCCACACACGGACTTCTCTAGCATACCTGTACCACCACAGGAAAAATCACCTCAGTGCCTCCTGTGCTTCTTTTTTTTTTCAAAAACTCCAAATCAAAAGATAAAACCTGGCAGATAGCCCCCCCCCCCCAGGTCTACTGTCCCCTTGAGGCTCCCCAAAACACAAAAATAATAGCAATCTAGAGTCAGATCACACGACAAAGCCTGTAACTGTTTTTCCCGTGCCCAAAAAAAAAGGTGCGTCTAACTGCCGCGCTGAACCGCTGCTCTCTGCCATACAGTCTACTGGCCTCCCCGATGACTCAGCCCAACTGTGCCGCTAACAAAAAAAACAAAACAAAACACTCCTCCCGAAACCCTTCTGGGCTACTCACCCCTACCGATCCTGAGCAGTGGTGCTGTCCACTCTGTCCCTCAGTGCTCAGCCGATTCATGGCTTCAGCACCGGGACAGACACCAATAGGAGAGACGTCCTCTGCCGGCTCCGGTCTCCCGATTGTCCTGCCCCTCTCCTGCACGTGCTCCTCATCCAGCCAAATCGGGTTCGGGAGTCATCTCTGCTGCAGTCGTCTTTTTTTTTTTCAGCAAGCCTGTACTCGTGTCAGCCCAGCAAGGGGGACTCTGGCAATAGCCCTGCCCGACCAACCCCTGGACTGGAGAGGGAGGAGAGCTTCCACTAGGAAAAATCAATAAAACAAAAGGTAAAAAGGTAAAAATTAACCCCAAAATTAGCCTAACTGGCTTCCTAGTTGTCCCTTCAGTGAGTCCACTCTCTGGGATCATCTGCTCAAGCTGCTTGGAGACTGAGCTTACTGGGGGGCTGGTGGGTGGTGCCAGTCGTATATGTAGCCTGATGTCATCAAAGTTGTAACATGCTCAGTCTCCAAGCTGCTGGAAGAGGTGCACTACCCTAAGGTGCGGGACTGGACTGGAGGAACGATAAGGAAGCTTACTTTTTTAGGCAAGCATTTGCTACATTATGTTAAGAATTGTATAATTAGAACTGCAATCTGATTGTGGTCTTTGTTTGGTATTAGGTTTTTATGTTAATTTTGAGGTTTTGTTTTATACTACTTTGTAAGTTCGATTTTAATATTGATTTTACTTCATATTTATTTAGCTGTACTTATATACCGCTTTTCACCGGATCAAAGCGGTTTACAATTCACAAAACCAAGGAAATACAATAAATGATATCTCACCGGAGGGGGGGACACATCACCAGGGGAAGGCAAACATATTTACATTCCTGAAATTGGTATTGATCAGGTCTAAGTGACTTATCCGCAATTATAATCTGGCTTGGAGTATCAGTTTGTCCAATGATCAGAGTGATCATAAGTCTGCTGAGTGAGGTTCTATTCAATTTTGAGGTGTTCTCTGAACAAATGATTTAATATGTACTTTGTGTAATCTTCCATATTAGTGAGTGGAATAGAATTTTTAAATAAATAAATAATTTAGGACACTGGAGTATGCTGTTTGCTGGCTGTGAACATGGCAAGGCCAGAGAGCCCCTGTAAACCATGTAGTATAAGCTGGAATTCACCCTAACAGTTGGTGGGAAATCTTGCTTTACATATGGCACCCTTGCGAATGAAAGAGATCAGACCCCTATACTAGTCCTACAGTGTGTGGTAGAAAATTAAGAGAATGACAGTTGCTGACTCAGGTACAATTGTACTATTTCATGAAGTTTACTAATCAATGTTGTAGCCAAATTTTACACAAGCTATATATTACCTACCATGTCACTGGAAGTTACTGCTTTGGTACTCTCCTTATAAAAGAGAAGGATAGTGCAAATTGGATGGGGAACAGGAGATGCAGGGTCTCAGTTATCTATGCTAAGTGCCTACTACTACTACTTATCATTTGTATACCTGTGTCAATAATGAACTAAGCCCAGCACTCACCATCATCGTGCATGAATCACTCCAACAAGGCCAGATGCCTGCAAGCCTCAAGGGACCCGAAATTGAGGTGGGTAGGGAATGCGCCGCCGCGGTGCATAGCCTTCCTGTAGACCCCCCTAACCCAGATATTCATTTCTGCACCGGCAGAAGTGAATATCCGGGGTTAGCCCAGATGCCCTGGCAGCTGCAGAGGCTACACATTTTCCCACCGCTTTGAGCATGTCACTCCCATCCTGTTTCGCTTACATTGGTTGCCTCTCCGTTTTCGATTTCATTATAAATTTCTTATTTTAATACATAGAGCCATTTACACATCTAATACTCTGTACCTGGCTGATCTTATCTCCCTTCACACACCGTACCGTCAACTTCGTTCCCTACATGCCAATTGCTTGTCCTTACCTTCTCCGTCACAAGCACATCTGGAACAGACTCGTCACTCAGCTTTCTTTTTCCTAGGCCCCTCAATTTGGAATGCTCTACCACCCTCCCTCCAGCTGGAACCCTCATATCCCAAGTTTAAAGAGTTGCTGAAAACCTATCTGTTCCGACAAGCCTTTGACCTCCCCCCTGACGTCCCTCCCTGTTTGACCTGTTTCTCATGCTGTTACCATGTTTGGCTTTTGTATTGTCATTTCCCTTTTTGCTATTATGGTTTCCCCACCCTGTGTTCGTTGTCCTTCTTGAGTTTCTGTCTGGTCTGTGTCTCGTGCTCTTATTGTATTTGTTTTATGCTGTCCTTTCTCCCTCTTTCCTATTATAATATGGCGTTCCTTTTTCTATAGCTTAGTAGCGTGGACTTTTTATTGTACACTGCTCTAATGTTTCGACAAGAGCAGTCTATCAAATGGCAAAATAAAGATAAAGATACACGGGTAGCAGAGATTTTCGTTGTTACCCACATAGCCTCCGCATCTTAAAGATAGGCAAGGTTTTTTCTCACCTATCTTTAAGGCACAGAGGGCTATGCGGGTAGCAACAAAAATCACTGCTACCCATGTAGCCCCTTCCTCCACCCCTGCTCCATCCTGGAACGCCCTTAATATGCCCCAATGCTATGCGGATAGCATCTGGGCGCGTTAGGGACTTAGTTGGGATATTTGAAGGGCACTACTCATGTAGGAGCCCTTCGAATATCTTGGATAAGGCCCTTATATGGATAACTAAGGAAGTTATTTATTTATTTTTATTTATTTATCTATATTTTTCTATACCTCCCCTTCCAGCAATCAAGGGCGGTACAAGTTATCCGTGTAAGGGCCTTTGAATATCAGGCCCAAGATGTCTATCATCGGCCCCATCCTCAAAAAGCCTGAACTCGACCCATTGGATCCTGCCTCATTCAGTCCCATTGCAAGTCTTCTATTTGCCACTAAGGTAATTGAGAAGACAGTACAACAGCAAATACAAGACCACATTGACAGGAACAACCTACTTGAAACACAACAGCATGACTTCCGGCCGTCACACAGAGTAGAAACACTCATGGTCTCCTTACCAGGTACACTAAGGGGCCCGATTCTGTCCCACGAATAGCGAGGATGGACGTCCCAAGGACGTCCATCCCTGCTATTCGTGCCCTACCTGCCGGCGTCTAACTTTCCCGCTGGTTGTATGGGGAAGGTAGACGGGGGCGGGGAGGTGGAAGGGAGGGGGTGGATTGGGGGCGGAGTTAGGGTGGGCGGTGGGTGGTCGCCGGCCCTGGATGTACAGGGCTGGCAAATTGTGCGGGGAAGTTATTCCACCTCCGAGGTGGAATAACTTCCCTGGACATTTTTCATCTGCCAGATTGGGGGTCGGGCTGCGGAAAATGAAGCTCTGCAGCTGGCGACCGGGATCGCGGCTTTACAATGGAGCCGTGGTGCTATGGCAATCGGATGCCATGGCACCGCAGCTCCATTGTAAGGCCCTGACTGAGTTAGTTGGGCTTTCCCTGTATGTGCAGGCCAGACTGAATCGCAATCCCAGCCTGCATGTACAGAGCTGTTCATAATTCTGATCCCAAGGGCTAGACATGCCCCGCGGGATCAGAATTGCGACCCCTTCTGTACATCTGGTTCAAACCAGACGTACAGTGGGGCATCTACGTCTGGGATGGAATGAACCTGTAAGGGAATACAAACCAAACAAATTGGGTACATACTCATCTTTCTAGATATCTCAGCTGCATTCGACACAATCTCCCACAGCATCCTCCTCCACCATCTACAAGAATCCGACATGCAGGATAAGATTCTCCAGTGTTTTCAGTACTACTTGACAGATAGTTATCAGCTAATCTGAACAAGCTCTGGCACTTCAGTCCCCTACCGCCAGACCCAAGGAATACCTCAGGGCTCTGCACTATCAGCACTGCTTTCAACATTTATCTACACCACTCTGATCATTAATATGGCCACGCAATATCAACTTCCACATATATGCAGACGACTTTATGCTATATGGACCAATAACAGCTACAAACACACAGTTACTGCATTATTTTGATGACGTCTCCAGATGGCTCCAAGAAAACAATCTTACGATCAACCTCAAAAAGACTGAAGCATTATTCGTAACAAAGGATCAAACCTTCATTCCACCAACCCACTTCACACGAGGTGCAACCCAAATACCAGTTCAAATGCAAATAAAATACCTAAGTGTCATACTTGACCAAACACTTTCACTCAAACAGCAGATAGCAAAGACCACAGGAATGATATTCTTCAAAACCAAAATGATACAACGTCTCAGACACCTCCTAGACCCTCAGGACTTCAGATCGGTACTTCAAGCAATGATACTCCCCCTCCTCAACTACTGTAATGCCATATTTCAAGGACTCCCACTCTCCATCCTCAATGCACAGCCCTTAACACAGCCGCCCGGATTATACAAAGAGCAAGGAAGTATGACCACATTACCCCAATACTGAAGCACCTCCACATCCTCTGGATCAAGTATAAAACCCTACTATTGATTTACAAAGTGCTACACCAACAACAGATGTCCCATCTACATACCCTGCTACCACAACTAAACTCTGGGAGATCCATAAGTCAGACTACAAACAAATCCTGACCATACCACATGCAAGGGCAAAGCACAACAACCAAGCATGTGCCCACACATTTGACTTATATGCCACGTCACTATGGAACTCTCTCCCAGCCAAAATCCAGAACAACACAGACATCTCTTCCTTTGGGAAACAATTGAAGACACAATTATTCAGAGACCACTTGGTGCCAACTCATGCAACACCCCATGAGTACCAGATTATGATGTACATAGTGTAAAGTCATCTATGTGCCATTGCAGCCGAGATAGGAATCGGAAAGGTAAATAAGTTAGGAACCCTAGAAGTATACCATACCCAATCTGGACTGTAAATAAGTTGCGACTATGTTGATTGTATAAGCTCTCCAACATCCCCGACACTCTCATTCAAACTGTAAATACATTGGGCTCAATATTCAACTAGGCAGGGCTAAGCACTGCAACTGCTTAGCCCTGCCCGCCGTGGCAACAGAAGTGAATATCCAGGTCTGGCCGCGCTGCCCGGAAGCCGCAGAGGCTAACCTTCCAGCATCGATATTGGATGATGCAGGGTTAGTCTCAATGCCTGTAAGATTATAAGCATTTCCAATAATTTACTCACCACAGAGGTTAGATTAACCGGCCTGTGGTTTTCCACCTCATCCTTACTTCTGCTTTTGTGTAAAGGGACCACATGTGCCTTTCTCCAGTCCTCTGTGATAACTTCTGACTCCAAAGAAGCATTGAAAAGATCAGTCAGTGGAGTCGCTAGAAGTCCCTAAGTTCCTTCATTATTCTCAGATGTATCCCATCCAGTCCGATCGCTTTATCTACTTTTAGTTTAGCTAATTCGTTACAAACACAGTCTTCTGAAAATCGTTTGAGCTCCCCGTCACGTCTGTTCCTATTTGTGGGTGTTTTCTGAGGTCCTTCTTCTGGCTCCCCATCTATGAACACAAAACAGAAATATTTGTTAAGCAAGTCTGCTTTATCTTCATCAGCTTCTACATATTCCTCCCCTTCACCCTTGAGTCTGACAATACCACTTTTGCCCTTCCTCCTTTCACTAACATATCTGAAAAAAGTCTTATCCCCACATTTTAAGGCATTGGCTATTTCTTCTTCATTTTGTATCTTTGCTTTCCTGACTACTTTGCTAGCTTCTCTAATTTTTACCAAATTAGCTGTTTTCCTTTCACTGTGATCTCTTGTATTTCCTGAAGGCTTCCCTCTTTTTCTTCATTTTTTCAGCTACTTCTTTTCAGAACCTTTTACATTTATTTACCTTTCTAACAAAACGTTTGTTGCCCTTAAAATAGCCCCTTTCATTTTTGCCTGCTAATGACTCCTTGATTCCTGGTGAAGATAACCAGCTGAACCTGAAAGTGACTTTCACCAACCTTCCCCCGTTGATGCCTCTGACGGGAGCAGAGCATGCATCTTCAGATTTGGTTGTACGATGGTCGAAGCCAATGCCAAGGCCTTGATATGCTGCATTGCAAACAGGGCTGCCATGTGATCCTCAAGCGCCTTTAGGAGCCGTTTCTCCATGACTGTCGATTCCGAAGGCTCAGAGGCCTGAGTAACTTTGACTGCTGTACCGGCACCTGTGCAGGGGTATTGGCGGCTTGGGCTTAGCTATCAGGTGGTCTCCCTCCGAACCCTTGGACCTTCAGCTATCCTCCCTGCGTAGCACCTTTGCGGGACACTCATGCAACTTGCCATCGCTTTTGACCTAGTGTCACGAAGGACTTCAATGCTGATGCACTTGGGCCTTTTCCTGGAGCTCGGTCTGAGCACCGTACGATGTCGATGGGGGCGATGTCGGTTCCTTCCTTGCCAGGAAGCTGACCGATGGCCAATGGTCCAGAGCAGTTCATGTGCTTGGCTCTGACTGAGCTTGAGGTCCTCAATGTCAATGCCCTTCCAACGTCCTGAACTGCCTTTGAAGGCATGGAGACCGATGACATTGATGCCGAAGACAATGGATCAGGCAGTGGAGTGCTGAATAGAGTTTCCTGCTGTTTTTCACGACACTTGAGGCCTCTCCTTGTCATCCGCAGGCACAAATTACAAGAAGAGGGCTGATGATCAGGTCCTAGGCACTGGAAGCACCAATCATGCTTATCTGTGATGGAAATGGTCCAGACACACTTGGTGCAAATTTTAAGCCCACTGGTCAGGTTTAGTGACATGTTTGGAAAAATAACCATGACAAAATCAAATGACTCAGCGTTGAACAGCCCAGCTGGGGCATCATAGGTAACTTTGGATTAGTATCAAAAAATACAAAAGGATTAAAAATAGCAATAGAAAAAAAAGAACTGTGATGGCAGGCAAGAAAATTGAATACAGTTTGGTTATTTATTTATTTACATTCTCTTATATACCGCTCTATTCTGCATCAGTGCAGTTTACATTGAACAAACTGAAATTACATTGAACAGGGCATTATAACTTGGAGATAACTATTTTACAGGGAACATGGGCTATGGAGGGTTAAGTGGCTTGCCCAAGACCACAAGGAGCACCTGTGGGACTAGAAACCCCAGTCCTTCTGGCCCAAGGTTGCTGTCCTCTAGTGGGATTTGAACCCCTCTAGTGGGATTTGAACCCCCTACAATTGAACACCCCCGAAGGGGAGATAATGATTAATGACAGAGAGCTTTACTGGAACATGTTCATGGGGCTCCGTGGAAAATGAAAGACTGGCTCCGTGGCGGCAGGCGGGAAGAAGGCACAAAGGCATGGTGATTAGGGCCTTTTAAAGTCAGTAACGATTTCAATGTTGACCAGTGTATCATGACAAATGAGGTGGGTTCATCCTGGGTGGATGGAGAACACCTGTAAGTTTCAATGTATCAAACCTTTTAGATTTCTTCTCTGGGCAGTAGAAAGCTGGTCTCAAATCAGGACTTGAGCTGGATAGAATGGGGCTGAAATTTTTGGCCCAAAATCTTCTCTGTGTACCATCACAGCTGTCGCTGGAATACACTGCGGTTTCCGGGGTGTGTGGCGAGACCCGGATTTTCAATGCCAGGGCAGCATATGACCCTGGCATTGAAAATCCAGGTTAGACGGAAGGAGGGTGGGCTATGCGCCGACATGATGCATAGCACCGCCCGGTTGAAAATTGGGCCTGGGGTTCTTAAGTTCATCCAGTGGGTGATGGCAAATTTTCACAACCTGACTGTTTCCCAACACAGGAGGTATCAGCCTGTTCCTCCCTGCTTGCTGATGTAGAACATTGCTGATTTTCTATTTGCATTAGGATAATTTGATTGGGCAACTGATCTTTGAAAGCCTTTAGAGTGTTTGTTACGGTTCTTAGTTTCAAGAAGTTGATGGAGGGAGGCTTTCTAGGAAGGACCATTTGTCCTGAGTGTGAAACCCATTTAGATGAGCTCCCAAACCCAGTTTGGATGCATCTGTCATCAATATCTTTTGAGGTGGAGCAATTTGGAAGGTGAAACCTTTTAGCAAATTGTGATGGATAATTTACCAGTCCAATGACTGAATGAGAGGGTTGGTGACATACAGACGATCCCTCAGATGTTCTGTGGCCTAAGTCCATTGGGATCTTAGAGTCCATTGAGCCTGTCTCATGTAGAGATGTGCCAAGAGTGTTACATGCACCATGGAAGCAATGTGTCCCAGAACAGTTATCATCTTGTGAGCTGTCACTTTGACTTAACTGAGTCTCTCGCACTATCACTGTCAACCTGTGCAGTCTGTCATGCGGGAGGAAAGATCTTGGTCAAGTCATGTCTAGCAGGGCTCCTATGAATTCCAATTGCTGGGTGGGCTGCTGAACCCTAGTAGCTCCAGCACTCAAATAGTCCACCGTGTTGATTCTTGCATTCCTTCTTAAGTGCTACTCTTTGTCTTTCCCTACTTGAATGATTGGCTGATCAACACTCCCAATGATCAAAGGAAAGCTGCTACTACTGCATGGAATTTTCTAAAAACTTGGGATGCTGAGGCTAGGCCAAAGGGCAGAACTCAGTACTGGAAGTGATATTCCCCTAGAATGAATCTGAGATACTTCCTGAGAGAGGGATGTATCTGTATGCGGTTATATGCATCCTTAAGATCCAAAAAGGATAGGAAATCTTTTTTTTGAAGGTTAAGAATAGGGTGCCTAGAGAAATCATTGTGAACTGTTTTTGACCAGATAAGTGTTCAGATCTCTTAGGTCTAGGATGGGACAGTATCCTCCCATTTCTTGGGTATCAGGAAATACCTGGAATATAACCCTTAACCTCTTTGCTCTGGTGGCATGAGCTCGATGCAAGATCTGACAAAAGGGTGGTGATTTCTCTCTGAAGTAGTTCCAGATGCTGAGGATCCATGGACTTATCTATCATTGTGCAATTTGGAGGCATGTCGAATAGATGCTATTTGTAACCACTTTGGATAATTTGCAAAACCCATGTGCCTGTGGTTACAAGGGGACACCTTTGGTCAAAAAGAGTGAGCACCCGTCTCTGACAGGAGAGTTCTCCGTTGTGGTTTCAGGTAGAATGGTTATGCTCTGTAGGAACCAGTCAAAACACCACCCCTGGTTTTGGCTGAGGAACAGGCCTGGCCTTCACAGGCTTATCTTGTTTCATTTGTGTTCGAGAAGCCTGTTTTGGTTGCAAATATTGGAAACAAGGAAAGTACCTACACCTGCGAGAGTAATAGGGCTTTTTCTGGTTACCACTCTGAAACCTCCTGCGGTAGGAGGCAGATTCAGACATGCACCTTGAGAGATTACAAAGAGTGACATGCTGTTTTTCAAGGAAGCCAGCTGTCTCTTCGACTTTTTCTCTGAAGAGATTCTCTCTGTGGCACATCAGCAAGCTTGTCCTGCATCAATTGTTCCAGGTCTGAGGTCTAGAGTCAGGTGAGTCTCCAGGCGCCAATACCCATTGCAGACACTCTCAATGCTGTTTTGAAGATAAGTCACTTGGACCATGAACTTCAAGCAGTCCCTACCATATCTCACAGGGGAACAATACTATTCCAATCTCTATGTAGGGACATACTAGGACAGATCAGCTAGGCTGCTCATAATGTCCTTCAAAAACATGCCCATGTAGAGCTGGTAAGAGGCCACGAGGGTCGCAAGCATGGAACTCTATGGAACTCTGGAAAATCCTTCTCCCAGGAGTCTAATGTCTGAGCCTCACTCCATGGGGGTGCGGAGGAGTGAGTCTCAGAACTTTTAGATTTCTTAAGGGCAGATTTGACCACCAAAAAATATAAAGTCAAGCTTTCTACTAACAGAAAGTACAGTGAGGGTGTTTCTCCCACATTTTCATCTGTACTTTCAGAAGGATGCAGTGCACGGGCACTGTCAACGCCTCCTTAAAGGCCATCGGAGCACTGAAGGGTCTCCAATTCTTCTGCCGTGGGCTCATCCTTAAGTCTCCAAAAAAATGCTATAGCCTTATCCATATCCTTTACAAAATCTTTGAAAGTCATATCCTTAGGAGGTGACTTATGTCTCTCTTGAGGAGAAGGATCAGATGGAAGTTCTGGAGACCTGTCCTATGACAAGTCCTCAGATTCTACATTGGTGAGCCAGCCTTCTAAGTCAGACATGGAAAGGAAATCAAAATATTTCTGAGTCTTGGCCTGGATCGCTCTCCTGCCCTATGGGGACTGGGAGTTCCTTTGGGAGTAATGATGCACCAATGATTTTCTAGACTTTGGGGGACATTGGATCCTGATGCACTAGAAAGAAAATTGGTTGGGCAGGCATTGGTATTGGTGCCCTTCAAAGCCACAATGTCAATGCCTCTCCCGCAGGCACTCTATGCTTTTTGATTATTGGCTGGACTGCTGCCAATGTGGATGCAGCAGATATCGATATAAACCACAAAAACCACAAAAACACAATTAACTGAACATACACAGCCCCCCCAAACAGTTCTCCCAAAGACACACCAAAAAACCCACGAAAAATGGAAATAAATTCCATCACACACACACACACACACACACACACACACTTGAATAGCGAACCTTTTTGTAAATAACATCTGTAAATAGCAATGTCAGTTCGCTGCCTATTCCCTGTAAAAAGTTAGAAACTTCTGATCAAGATAATGATACAGTAGTATACAAAAGTATACACCTTGTAAATAGTTTTAACAATTTACTGTTCTGTTATATGTAAAAAGTTAAAAAGTTCTTGTTCAGGAGGGGGCGGAGCCCGATGTCCAGCGGGATGGTCGCATAACGCTGAGGCTCCCGAGAGGCCTACTCAGAATCCTGAATTAACACCGGACATACTTGAATTTCTGCTCTGATCTGGCCGGGGCACATTGGTGAGATGGCGGGGACCAAACCTACGCGCCTGGAATTTGGATCTCCAGCGGCTTCTCACGGCAAACGCTCCAAAACTGAACCCCCTTCCCCGCAGAAGGGGCTGGCTTTGCGCGAGGGCCCCGAAATGCAGCAGGAAATCCTCGCAGAGATCGGAGGGGTTAAGGACCTCGTGCAGTCAAACGGTGAAGCACTCCGAGCGCTGCGGGAAGACCTTGGTGTGTTACAAGGCAGGCTAGAGGGGCTCTCTTCGCGTCAGGACAAAATGGAGAGCGTATTAGACTCCCACGCGGTCCGGTTGTCCAAACTCGACAAAGTTGAACGTCAGGTGAGGGCCTTGCAGAAAGAAGTGGAAGATGGCAATAATAGAGCGCGCCGCAACAACCTACGACTCGTGGGCATACCGGAGGGAGCGGAATCGGGAGACATGAAGGAGTTTTTATATAAAATCCTCCCTTCCTTGCTCCAAATCACCTTTACCAAAGAATTGGAGATCGATCGCGCTCATCGTGTACCCACAAACATAACGCTCAACAGGAAGACCCCGCGGCCTATCATCTTTCGACTTTTGAGATATCAACATGTGGAGCAAATTCTCAGTGCCTCTCGGCAACGGGCCATATGGAGTTTGAGAGCCATAAGATCTCCTTCTATCCTGACTTGGCTAAACCCACGGTCGACCGCCGAAAGCGCTTTCTGGAATTCCGGCCGAGGCTTCAACAACTACAAGCACGCTATGGCCTGATGTACCCGGCCAAGCTCCGAGTCACGCTTCACAATCAGACAAGAACATTTGAGGACCCTGATCTACTAGCGGAGTTTTTGGATGCTAAAGAAGCCGACTGGATGCGTTGACTTCCAGAATATTCCTGCCAGTATTCTCATATCCGCTGTGCCTGCCATATTGGATTTGCTGCGACTCAGCAAAAGTCTGCCGAGGGTGGTTTGTTGCCTTATCTTGATGATATCTGTGACCCGACTCCATCTACCCATCGTAGCCTCGATGAGTATCAGAGACAGTGTTAATTATGGACTCTGGTGTTTATTTTTTCTTTTTTTATGTCTCTATCTTCCTCTCTAGGGCCTCCTCCCGCAGACATATGGTCGCCATTTTCATTGGGGGTTTTGCTTCTTCTCTAAGTTACTTTGGTACATACTTTTCAATATGGGGTGTATTAGTCAGCAGACTCGGTGATTCTATCATTTTTGTACAGTTTCTGATTATGTTGTATGTTTTCCGGCGCCCTTATCTAAAATGTCTATTACTGATCGATGGCACCATGTAAGATTTTATCATTGAACGTAAAAGGAATCAATAATCCGATAAAACGGAAGAAAATCCTAAGCTATCTAAGTCATGAAGCTGCGGATCTGATTTTCCTCCAAGAAACGCATTTAAATTCGAAGGAAACCCTTAAACTCAATATTAAACCTTACATGGTGGCCGCCTATTCTCCAGCCATTTCTAAGAAATGTGGGGTTGCCATACTGGTTAGGAAATCTCTGCATGCTACTATTATTGCGACTAGCTCAGATACAGCAGGTAGATGGTCCAGAGCTCACCTCAAGATAGGTAACCTTGAAGTTACATGTATATGCCTTTATGCTCCTAATGTGGATGACCCTGCCTTTTTTGCTACCATTGCTCAGGTTGCGCAGGCCTCTGCTAATACTTCATTGATAATAGGGGGGGATTTCAATTTAGTTCTTGATCCCCTGATTGACAAACAGCCGCCTAGGACAAGTGGTCCCCCCAAGAGTCATACCACGCTTACCTCTGTGATCAAAGATCTTGCTTTAGTCGATCTATGGAGGTTACTACACCCCAATGAGCTTGACTTTACTTTCTTTTCTTCCCCTCATAAATCCCAGTCTCGTATAGATTTCTTTCTCATATCAAAACTGCTAGTCCCTCAGGTGGACACTGCAAAGATTCACTCCCAACATATTTCAGATCATGCTGCTATTTCTTTTCAATTACACACTACTGCACCCCAAGGGAATTCGGGGGCCTGGTTCTTTGATAGAGCCCTATTAACTCAGCCAGAGTTCCAGTTAGAAATTCGAGCAGCCATACAGGATTACTTCCATTTTAATTTACCCCAGGATACTGCAAATTGGGCTTGGTGGGAGGGTTTCAAAGCGGCCATTCGTGCAACGATCACTAGTTATCAAATTCGCCTGCGGAAACAACGCAAACAGCAGCTACTTATACTAGACCAACAAATTAAAGCAGGCGAACGAGTTCTAACTTCCCGTACTAATCCATGCGTCTTAGTTCGCTTACAGCGTCTCCGTTTTCAATATAATGCAATCCTCTCAACTGCAGCTTCTAAGAGTATTGAGCTTCAACGAGGGACATACTACCGTGAAAGCAACCGAGCCGGTCGACTTTTAGCCAACGCCTTGAAAGGTCAAAAAGAAGCCAAACGCATAGCGGCCCTTCGAGCCCCACAGGGAGGGGGCATACTGACCACAGACTCCGATATCGTAGAACTCTTTCGGGATTTCTATACCCGTCTCTATCAATCTGAATGTGATTTCTCATCAGAGACCTTCGAGCGATTGTTTTCTGATATTCAGCGGCCGACCCTTTCTGAAGCTGATAGGGATGCGCTAGATGAACCTTTCTCTACTTCAGAGATCCAATTTGCCCTAAAACGCACAGCCTCGGGTCGAGCCGCCGGGCCTGATGGTCTCCCGAACGAATTCTACAAAACGTTCAGTGCAGATTTAGTACCCTACTTAAAACTCTATTTTACTGCCCTTGCGGTAGATACATCCTCTTTGGGATCCTTTTCTGCAGCTAATGTGGTAGTATTTGAGAAAGAAGGCAGAGACCCGCTGCTAACCGCCAACTATCGTCCAATCTCCCTACTTAATGCCGATTATAAGATCTTCGCAACGATCTTGGCCTCCCGGCTATCTGACAGGATGGCCACCTTAATCCATCCCGACCAATGCGGTTTTATACCCGGCCGATCCACCGCTGACAATGCTCGGACCTTGTGCCATGTACTATCCAGTGCTGCCAACTTGGACCACCCATGGGTGGGTCTTTCCCTAGATGCTGAAAAAGCCTTTGATCGCCTAGAATGGCCCTTTTTATTTGCAGTTCTTCGATGGTATGGCTTTGGGGAGGGCTTCCTCCGATACCTCCAAGTCATGTACACTCAACCCGTTGCCAGTATTTGTGTAAATGCTATTAAGTCTCAGCCTTTTAATCTCCAAAGAGGCACGCGTCAAGGTTGCCCCCTATCACCAATGCTCTTTGATCTTGCTCTTGAACCCCTCGCCCTCCTTATTAGACAGTCTGCACGTATTCGTGGTGTCCCCTTCAGTCACAGAGAGATTAAACTCTCTGCATATGCAGATAACCTTATGCTCTTCGTATCCCTTGATTCGGTTCCAGCTGTCTTGGATCTGATTGATGGATACTCGCAATTATCGGGCTATAAAATAAACTGGACCAAATCTGTAGCATTCCCACTGAACCACTGGGTACATGAGGCTGACATGCAGGCCTTTCCTTTCCTTTGGCAATCCCGCATGGTGAAATATCTTGGGGTCCATTACTGTTCTCCTTTAGAAGACACTATTAGTTTTAATGCCAAAGAGGTAGTCTCCAAAGTCCGTGAGCTCACAAATCGTTGGTCTCCCTTATCCCTTACATGGTGGGGCCGCCTAGAAACTGTGAAGATGATGATAGTCCCCAAGGTGAACTATATTTTAGAAATGCTGCCATGCTTACTCCCGCTACACACCTACAAAGACATTGAGGGCCTTCTCGTCCGCTATCTCTGGCAGGGCAAACCACCAAGGATAGCTAAGCAAAAACTACAGTCTGCGAAGGAACTAGGGGGTACCCGCTTTCCTGATTTTCTCAAATATCATCAAGCCTTCTTACTTAAACAAGGTGCCCGATGGCTAGATGCCTCGACCGACAGCAGACCAGTTTGGCTTGACATAGAAGAGGAGCTTAGTAACCCAATTCCGTTGATCCATCTCCCCGGTATGTCCCATCAAGTAGACACCCGCCATCCCCCAATGATTGTTGATACTCTTGCGGCCTTTAATACTCTCATTCTATCACTGGGCCCAAACGTATGTCCTCAGGACGGACTCCCGCTGTGGAATAACCCCAGAATTCAAGTCCTAAATAGAACGATAGCATGGAAACCCTGGTACTCTAGGGGGATCTGGACACCCCAACAGCTCTTCTCTGCAGCTCGTTGGAAGACCTTTGCTGATTTACAAAAGGAATTTGCGTTACCAGCGAAACATTACTTTCAATTGATGCAGCTTCAACACTGCCTCAAAAGTGCTCGAATCCTGCCACCCTCTGTCTCTACTGAGGACGGGCTATTAGACCTAATTCACTCTATTAGTAGTACACATGGGGTAGCCTCTAACTTTTATAAACTATTATGTCAGGGTACAGACACTGTTACTTGTAGAGCCCAGCAAGCCTGGGAGCGCGAACTGCAAACCACTTTAACCCCTGTGCAATGGAGCGTTTTCTGGAGCAAAGTAGTGCGGGTCTCCCGATCTGCCTCAGTTACTCAAACTCTCTTCTTTTTTGCACATAGATGCTTTTATACTCCAGAAAAAATAGCCAAATGGAACACAACTGCTAGGGACCAGTGTTGGTCTTGTCATACTGCTGTGGGAACCCTCGCTCATGTTATTTATGAATGTCCTCAACTACAGGTTTACTGGGGGCGGGTCTGGGGTCGTATTCAACTTATCTTACACTTCCACGAGCCTCTTTCTTGGAAGATTGTGGGACTCCGCTCAGTGGCGGAGGTCCCCTCTCTTCCTAAGAAGGGTCGCTTTCTCCTTGATTTCATGCTGGGTATAGCTATATGTTTAATCACGAGGAATTGGAAGGATAGCTCTCGACTTACTGTCAATGAATGGTGGAACCTTGTCTGCCTATATAGTAAATATGAGCAGATATCTCGGAGAGCTATTCCCCATACCCAAACTCACTCTCGCTTGTCTAAATGGCAGATGCTCAATGATTATGTACAATCTGCTCATTGCTCCGACATGTATGTTTAATGTACACTCATCATGTTTCAGATCACCGTTTGGTTTTGTAACACAATAATGTCAGTACATGCCCGTTTCGGGAATGATTAGTTTTCTAGAGAAGAAGCAGGGGGGAGGGGGGTGGTAGGGGTTTACTTTGGTGTATGTATCTCATTCTATGTATGTATCTGTCTTTTAGCTGTATGTCTTCCTTTCCTTTGTTGTTATAAAACGAAAATAAAGAATTAAAAAAAAAAAAAAGTTCTTGTTCAATATAATGTTATACGAACGTATACAAAACTGTTAAATTGTTCCATGTAAACCGCCCCTGATCTCTGGAAGGGGCGGTATAGAAGAAATAGATAGATAAATAAATAAATAAATATCGAGACACTGACTGTATGCAGATATCAAGGCAAACAGCATTGTGATCCATTCTTCAATAGCCATTAGAAGGCGCTTCTCCATGGCTGTTGACTCCAAAGACTGTTGGGTCCAAGCAACATTGGCTGATGTTCCTGGAATCTGAGGGAGAATACCGCCTGCTTAGTCTCTGTAAACAGTAGGTCTGCACTGCTCCTCTGATATCCTGGAAGATGAGCTTTCCTCTCTTCAGGGCTGCTTAGAAGGGCATAAGAACATAAGATATGCCATACTGGGTCAGACCAAGGTCCATAAAGTCCAGTATCCTGTTTCCAACAGTGGCCAATCTAGGTCATATGTACCTAGCAGTTTCCCCAAAAGACACAGGTTCCACAATGCTTGTACTGGGTCAAGCATTGATATCCTGGGTCCCTTCTTAATAATGGTTTATGGACCTTTCCTCCAGGAACATGTCCAAACCTTTTTTAAACTCAGCTACACTAACAGCCTTTACTACATCCTCCGGTAACAAATTCCAGAGTTTGATTACACGTTGAGTGAGAAAATATTTTCTTTTATTAGTCTTAAATAGTTTACCCTGTAGCTTCATTGCATGTCCCCTAGTCTTTCTATATTCTGATAATGTAAACAATCGATCTACGTTTACCCGTTCCACTCCGTTCATTAATTTATAGACTTCTACCATATCTCCCCTCAGCCATCTCTTTTCCAGGTTAAAGAGCCCTAACCTTTTTAGCCTTTCTTCATAGGAGTATCCTTCCATCCCCTTTACCATTTTGGTGGCTCTTCTCTGAACCTTTTCTAAAATCGCTATATCCTTTTTAAGATACGGTGACCAGAATTGCACACAATATTCAAGGTGCGGTCTCACCATGGAACAATATAGAGGCATTATAATATCTTTTGTTTTATTCTCCATTCCTTTCCTTATGATACCTAGCATTCTATTTGCTCTCTTGGCCGCCGCTGCACACTGGGCCGAGGGTTTTAACATGGTATCCACAATGACACCTAAATCTTTTTCCTGGGTGGTGGTTCCTAATGTGGAACCTTGCATCATGTAACCATAGTTTGGGTTGTTCTTCCCTAGGTGCATAACTTTGCACTTATCCACATTAAATTTCATCTGCCATTTTGATGCCTAGTCTTCCAATTTATCAAGATCTTCTTGCAATTTTCCACAATCCTCTTGGGTTTTAACAACTTTAAATACTTTTGTGTCATCTGTAAATTTGATAACCTCACTCGTTATTCCACTTTCCAGGTCATTTATGAATATGTCAAAAAGCAGCGGACCCAGCACAGATCCCTGGGGTACACCACTATTGACCTTTCTCCATTGGGAAAATTGGCCATTTAGCCCTACCCTCTGTTTTCTATCTTTTAACCAGTTCCTGGTCCACAGTAATACACTGCCTCCTATCCCATGACTCTTTAGTTTTGCCAAACGTCTCTGATGAGGGACCTTGTCAAAGACTTTCTGAAAGTCCAGATACACTATATCAACTGTCTCACCTTTGCCCACCTGTTTATTCACACCTTCAAAAAGCATAATGGATTAGTAAGTCAAGATCTTCCTTGTCTAAAGCCATGTTGGCTGTCTCCCATTAGGCCATCACTATCTACATGCTGAGTAATTTTATTCTTTATGATTATTTCTACCATTTTTCCCGGTACTGACGTCAGGCTCACCGGTCTCTAGTTTCCCGGATCACCCCTGGAACCCTTTTTAAAAATTGGTGTTACACTGGCGATGATTTTAATGATAGTTCACAGATTACTAATAGCAGGTCTGCAATCTCATATTTCAGTTCTTTCAACACCCTTGGATGTATACCATCCGGCCCAGGTGATATGCTACTCTTCAGTTTATCTAATAGTTGTAATACATCTTCCCGATGTATCGATATTTCCTTCAATTCTTCCGCACCTTTAAATACCACTTCAGTCATGGGTAACATCCCTACATCTTCCTCAGTAAAGAACGAAGCAAAGAATTCATTCAGTCTCTCTGCTATCGCCTTGTCGCCTCTTAGTGCCCCTTTAACCCCTCTATCATCTAATGGACCAACTGACTCTCTCACAGGTTTTTTGCTACGAATGTACTTGAAAAAGTCTTTATTACGCGTTTTTGCTTCCGCAGCAAGCTTCTTCTCAAATTCTCCCTTTGCCTGCCTTATCAATGCCTTGCATTTGACTTGCCAGTGCTTGTGCTGTTTCCAGGTTTCGTCATTTGGCTCTTTTTTCCATTTCCTGAAAGATGCTTTTTTGGCAACAACAGCTTCTCTGACCTCACCTTTAAACCATGCTGGTAGTGTTTTGGACTTCCTTCCACTTTTCTTAAAGTGTGGAATACAGCTGGTCTGGGCTTCCAAGATAGTATTTTTCACCAACACCCAAGCTTGATGTAAGTCTTTAACCTTTGCAACTGCTCCTTTTAGTTTTTTCTTAACTATTTTCCTCATTTTATCATAGTCTCCCTTTCGAAAGTTAAAAGGTAGTACTGTGGATTTCCTTACTATCCCTCCTCCACTAATTAAATCAAAGGCGATCATGCTATGATCACTATTGCCAAGTGGCCCCAACAACCTTATCTCTTGCACTAGATCTGGTGTTCCACTAAGGACTAGGTCTAATATGGCTTCCCCTCTGGTCGGTTCATGAACCAGCTGCTCTAAGAAGCAGTTATTTATTTCATCTAGGAACTTTATCTCCCTAGAAACATAGAAATATGATGACAGAAAAAGACCACATGGCCTATTTAGTCTGTCCTTCCATATCAACAACTACAACAGTCCCCTTTTTACCTTTAGAGAGCCTCTGTGTTTGTCCCATGCTTTTTTTAATGTCCCTAACATGTCCTGTGTCCCTAGCATGTCAGTGTCCCTAGCATGTCCTGCCGTGACACTGACCCGGTTGATACCGGGGTAATTGAAATCACCCATTATTATTACTGCGCTATAACGTTTGTTAGCTTCCTTGATTTCTTTGAGCATTTCATCATCCATTTGTTCATTCTGGCCAGGCGGTCGATAATACACCCCCACTGCCATCACCTTCCCCTTTTTACATGGAATTTCAATCCATAAAGATTCTACAGCAAATTTTGTTTCCTGAAAAACTTTAATCCTTTCTGACCCAATGCCCTCTCTAACATAGAGTGCAACCCTACTCCCTGGTAATGCAGACCTACCAGGACAATTAGGCCTTGTTCCGTAATACTATCTTAAATCTACCTACCTTGAGGCCACATAAGTCCCCCTCACTCAAGGCACCAAAAATGCACTCAACCCTGACCTTAACCCTACCCCTCCTTACCTCCTGCTACCCCAACCTCCTGCACGCCTTTAACCCTGGCACCAGCTACATCCCAATTCTCCGTAACATGGGAAGAAAATGGTCTGAAACCCCCCGCCACCCCACATCAAGACCCACCACAACCCACCCCCACCTACTATACATCCCATTGCAGAACCTCAAAAAGACCACAGTGAGAAAAACAACTCCCAACGCCCGATCAGGTGTGAACTTATAAATGCAAGATCCATACGCTCAAAATGGCCAGTGTTCCACGACCTGATATCCCAACACGATCTTGATATCCTAATGATAACCGAAACTTGGCTATCAGATTGCGACAATGCTCTCATCCACCAGATGTCACCACCAGGCTTCACCATCCACACCTGTCACAGGTCCAACCAAAAGGGAGGAGGTACACTCATCCTTACCAGATCTAATCTCCAGTTCAAAACAAGCAACGCATCCAGCACCACTCACCTCGACATGATTACTATAACAAACGAACTCTGCTCAATCAGCCTTTTGTACCGAGCTCCGACATCCTCACCAGACGAGTTACCAACAATAATCAACCTTGCTTGCAACTCCAATAACCCAAGCTGGATAATGGGAGACTTTAATCTGCCTTCCCTACAAACTGCACATGCAGCAGCCTTCATTGAAGCTATGAAAGATCTGGGATACAAACAAATTGTCGAGTCACCCACCCACATCAAAGGAAGCATACTCGACCTGATCTTTGCCCCACAGACGGCATCAAACATATCCCACCACCTTGCCACATCAATAACCCCAGTACCCTGGTCTGACCATGATCTTATCACGTTTCAGATACCCACCATCCATCAGACCAGCAGCGCTAACAAGGCACAAGCCCCTCTGAGCTCCCTATCTACATGTTTTAGGCCTCTTGTTAAGGATAAAGCCCTTGAGGAAAGCCTACCTCGCCTCATCAGATGAACTAGTTTCCAACTGGGACCATGCCCTCAAATCTGCTGCCTCCCTTCCAACCACAAGAAAAAACCTCAAGAAGCGAGAACATGCATCATGGTACACCGACGACCTTAGAGCATCGCTCCTTCACCTACGCAAGCTCGAGAGACACTGGCGTCACGCCCGGTCCCCTGAATCCCTATGTACTTACACCTCGTATCTACAAATACATTGAGCGATGACGATGGAAAAAAGAAAACAATACCATGCAGATATACTAAAGCGATCGCTGAACAAACCCCACGACCTGTTCAGCATAGTGAAGTCCCTAACAGGTGATCCAGCTCCCGCTCAAACATCTATGCCTCACCCACAAGATTACGCCATCTACCTACAGTTAAAGATGATCCAAGCCAACAAGACGACAACCTGCACAATCCCCTCTACCCCATGTAAAACCCCTCTACTCAAATTCTGCGAGGTATCTAACAAAGAGATACAAGATATTATCACATCCATTAATCTTACCACCGCCCCTAGTGACCCATGTCCAGCCAGCTGGGTCAAAGAATTGCGCCAAGAGCTCAGTCCTGCTATAAGCAGAATCACGAACCAATCCCTCTCCACAGGATCCTTCCCACAGAGCCTGAAATTTACCTCAATCTGCCCACTGTTAAAGAACAACAAACTCGATCCCTCCAAAGTGGAATCCTTTCGTCCAATATCAAGCATCCCCCTGCTCACCAAAATCATCAAAAAGGTAGTCCAATGACAGATCCAACAACATATTGACAATGCAGCTCCACGGGATCCATCTCAACATGGCTTCAGAGAAGCACATGGTGTCGACACCATCCTCACAACTCTCTTCAATGATCTGGTTACAGGACTAGATAACACCCGCCAGGGATTTGTCCTCATCTTCATGGATATTGCTGCAGCCTTTGATTCAGTCAACCACGAAACGCTGATACTCCGCCTCATAGAGAAAGGAATACAAGGCTCAGCTATAACATGGTGCAAGTCCTACCTGACTAACAGGTGGCAACAAGTCAGAACAGGCCTCACGACCTCTGATCCATTCCCGCTCAATCAAGGTGTACCTCAGAGTTCGTCTCTATCTGCATTAATGTTCAACATCTATTTGCAACCAATTTGTGCCTTAATCCGCTCCTTCAACATCCAGTGCCTAGTCTATGCAAATGACGTCCTAATCTACTCACCATTCCTGATCGATCAACCAGACTTTTCACCAATATCGAGTTGTTTCGAAGCTGTAGCAGAATGGCTTACAGCACAGAACCTAAGGATCAACCATAGCAAAACGGATGTCTTATTCCTTACCAAGAACCAGAAGTTCACCCCACCCTCCACACTACAAGTAAACAATGTTGAGTTGATAGCAAAATCAACAATCCGTTATCTAGGCATCACGCTCGACCAATGGCTCGACATGTCTACACACGTGAAGAACACCACGAAAGCAATTTACCACAAGGTCCGGATACTACGTCACTTGTGCCCCCTACTGGACTTTAACGACTACCGAACAATCTTCCAAGCCTTGGTGCTCCCACATCTGGACTTCGCAAATATCGTTCTCCATGGCCTCCCTCAGTCAACGCTAGGACCTCTCCGCCTTGCAATGAATGCTGCAGCAAGGGTACTTGCAGGTACATCGAGAGCTGAACATATAACTCCAGTCATGATGGACCTCCACTGGCTTCCGCTTCAGGCTAGAATCCAGTACAAGTCCCTAGTGCTGACATTCAAAGCCTTAAGGAACCAGACCCATACGCCCATCAGCAAACTCATTCAAAGCCGGCCAATCAACAGGATCAGGAGATCTAACCAAGCAAACACTCTTGAGGTCCCCAAGATACTAACAAAGTGCACAAAGGCTACCGCCAACAGGGCCTTCTCCATATTTGCACCCATGGCCTGGAATGCCCTCCCTACTGAGCTCCGTGCCATCCCAGACCTATTGTCATTTAGAAAAGCCCTCAAACACCACCTCTTCCTAATCCATTACCCAGAACCCAACCCCAGAAAACAACCACCCATCTTCACACCCTACCCCACCCCACCCACAATCCAACACCATAAAGAGAACGATTAGCTCTACCACTATGTCCCCTCTCCTGTTTAACGCTGGTATTGACCCCACATTTTACTGATTAAGCCTCTTATAAAATTGTTGAAAATCGACCTATATTATGTAAATAAGCAGTTAGTATAACTCCATGTACAAATTTATACTATACTCTGTGAATAGTTACTCTGTAAATAGTTACCCCAGTTACCTCCAAGTTATCTTATCCTTGTTCAATGTAAACTCAACTGTCGTGTGACATTGCAGTATGTTTTGTTCAATTGTAAACCGCACTGATTTTAATAGCGCGGTATATAAGAAAAGTAAATAAATAAATAATAAATAACCCCTCCACCAATTTGATCAGCTCTATCATTACGATATAGTTTGTACCCAGGTATCACAGTGTCCCACTGGTTGTCCTCCTTCCACCATGTCACTCTTGCAATCCCTCCTTGCTCTCTATGCCATGCCTTGGAGGGCTTTTATGTCAATGCACCAGAGCCTCCATTCGATGCTAGTACGATCACCCTTTGTCATTGATGAAGATGAAGACAAATCCTTCTTCACCTTTGGGAGAACATTATTCAATGGCCGATGTTCCGGGGTACTAAGGCTGCTCAGCTCCATGTAGGCTCGAGGTCTCCTTGATGTCGATGCACCATCAGCATCTAATGCAGTCTTCGATGCCATTGAGATTGGTGCAGTCGATGCTGATGGATTGGACTTGTGAGCACCAAAAATGGATTCACACTGCTTCTCATGACCCTTGAGCCCTCTTTTTCAAATCTGCAAACACAAATTACAAGAAGAGGGGTGATGATCGGGTCCCAGGCACTGAAGGCACCAACTACGAGTATCCGTGATGGATATGGTCCTTCAGCACCTGAACACTTCTTAAATCCACTGGCAAGTTTTTGTGACATATCAGCCGGAAAGATAACCACAGTAAAATCAAACAGCTCAATTTTGAGAAAGAAAAAATAGTTTAGATGCACGGCCAGAGCACCTATGCCTAAGAGGACAATGGTGCCGAGGAAAATGAAGGGAATTTTAATGACTGAAAACACTAAGAATACTACCAAGGAAGAAAAACTGCAATGGTAGGCAAGAAGAGGCCAAAAAGCCAAAATATAGCAAAATAATGCCAAAAAACAACAGGAACATGTTATCCGATGAAGAGGAAGTTAAGACGCATCCATTGGATTCCACAGAAAGATGAAGACTGAACAAACATGGTGCTGCGGCGGCAAGCGAGAAGAGCATAGAGGAGAGTTCCAAAAGCTTCCAGGAGCTGGAAATACTCCCGCATGGGCTCTATCAGATGACATCACCCATAATTGAGCACTTATTTCTTGCTTGTCCATGGACAATTACATGCGTCCTTCCTTACTCCACTAGCATGACAGAGGTGAAGAAAATTATTTTGCAGCACTGAGATATTTTAACGGTTCATCAAGTATTTAAAGAACCCCCGCTTCTGGCACTAACTCGTGGGAAACATCTGACAGACTGACTTGGAAAAACTGGCCCAGATTGGTTTGAAAATGAATCAGAGCCCTTGCAAAAGGGCCATTTTAAATGCCAGCATTGTAAATATTGCGATGAGACTTTAGATTCTGGGTAGATCTGATATCTAATCGGACATATAGGGCAAAATACTATACTATATGCAAGACTATTTGGGACAGTTTCTCCAAATGGCTTAGTTTTGCACATCAATAAATATAACTGCCTAAGGGAGAACTATAACTCACAATCCAACAAAACACCCTTAGTAACTACCATACATTGCCTTAATCCTCTATTATATGAACCATGTTTACTCAAATTAATTCTACTACAATTAAATATGGCATACAAAGACCTCAGGATAGCCTTACCCCTACATATGGCGAAACATGTCACCATAGGGAAATGGCGGACACTCACATCATAGGTCTAAAGCCTTAAAATATTTTCACATCAATCTTTTATTCCAATTATACCCAAATTCGATAATATTGACCAACAAAAGTACTTTTTAGGATCCTTCACTACTAAAACACACAAACACTACTAAAAAGAAAGTGTCCACAGTTCTATGTGGTAAATCAATTGACACCCACTACCGGAACTTGTGGAATGCAACCCGATTCACAGAATGCAATCAATTTTACTTATCTGAACAATATCCAGATCCGGCCGGTATCGATAATACAAAACTGCTTTAATCTTCACAGTAAATTATCCAACAAAAGTTTTTGTTTCGCCGATAAGCTTCTTCAGGGATTACAAATAAAATCGCTCCACAAAACTCCGAGAATATCTTCGAGCACAAAAAATGCTTCTCACCATTACCATATCCTCAGCGTCTGATGTCAGCTATTTTAAACTGAATAACCACCAATAGAATCGTTGACAACTATTCTAAGGTCATTCTTTCAACTAGCTTTATTCCTAACCTCACTAACTACAATAATCACACACCATTACAATAAAATCTTTGCAAATAATAAAAAGTAAGAGAAGGGGATCGGAATTTCAAGGACACCCCATTTAATCTCACATAAATAACATCCAACCAATTTTGTCATTCAACCCATGCGGGTCCAGAGTGTTTAATTCATAAATCCATTTCTGCTCCTTTTGTAGAAGTAAAAGTCCTCTATCTCCTCTAGGAATATTCAAGGGTACATATTCCAATATTGTACAACGTAGATCTTCAAAGACATGGTGAAAAGATGAACAGTGTTTTACCAATGGTGTCTCTATCTTCGCCTTATTAATACTAAATTATGTTCAGCCAGTCATGTCCGTAAAGGGCATGTTGTCTTCCCTACATAAAGTTTAAAACAGGGACACCATAATGCATAAACTACAAATGAAGTATTGCAAGTTGTATCATAGTTCAACGAATGGCTTTTATGCAAATATTTTGGACAAATCCTATCCATCATAACTATACAGTATGAACAACGACCACACTGTGTGTGTTTAGAGACTCCCTTTTGAACTCGCTGTCGGGAAACAGCCAGACACAGCCTATCTTTTAAATTTTTCCCCCTGCGATATGCTACACGAAGTGAACTTCCAACCAACTTCAGGTGAGTCATCAGAAGACCCCATCTTTTGCGTATTGCAGCTACTAGATGACTAGACAAACTAGAATATGGCATAATGCAGGTAATGCATGACACAGGATTTATTTCATTTAAATCTGAACTCATAGATTTAGGCAAAAGGAGCCACTCTCGACTTCGCTCTCTTGTAGGCCTTTTTCGAAATCAAATCTGGATAGCCATGTTCCTGAATTTTAACTATCATATTCCTCGCTTGGATTTCAAACGCCTGATTTGTAGAGCAGATACGGCGGCAGCGGAGTAGTTGGGAATATGGCAAACTACACTTAAGGTGATCTGGATGAAAACTCGAATAATGCAAAAGCGTATTCCTATCTGTAGGTTTAGTATAAATTGTAGTAGAGAATCCCTCCATATCTTTAACAACTTTGACGTCCAAAAAATGTAATGTAGAGTCCTGAATATTAATTTCAAACTTCAAGTTGATATTGCAACAGTTTAAATAAATAAATAAACAATTCATTCAAAAGATCTCTAGATCCTCCCCACAGCAAAAATGTCATCAATATATTGATACCATTTTAAAATATAAGGTGCATATATGGAAGGATATACCCATCTACTCTCAAAGGAATGCATACTTGTTGAAAAAATTCTTGCTTATAGACAATAGTTCTTCTTTAAGGCTAACTCAGCTAACGTTAACAAAAATCCAGTTGGAACCCTATGGGGACTTACTCTATTATCCCACACAGATGACAAAACTTGCAATGCTTCATCCTGAGGGATAGATGTGTACAGCGCCGCAACATCAAGAGACACCATCCAAGTAATTTGTTCTACTGTTCCAAAATCTTCTAAAATTTATAAAAAATGTGTGGTGTCTTTAATATACAAAAGAATTTTTGGAACTTCATTCTTTAAATGCATATCCAAATACATTCCAATCTTCTCCAACAATGAATCATTACTGGATAAAATAGGGCGCCCAGGAGGTTTCATCAAACTTTTATGCACTTTAGGCAGAACGTAAAAGGCTGGAATTTTTGGATGCGGGGGATTCAAAAAGACTTTATTTCTCAGTCAAATAACCCAATTGAAATGCATCTGTAGTGACAGCCAATATAATTTTTTGCAATTCTTCAGTCAGATCAGTGTATAAATGCTTATAATGATGGCGATTATCAAGTTGCCTAAAAACTTCAGTGTCATAATCAACAGTATCCATTACTACCACTGCACCTCCTTTATCTGTACGTTTTATGGTGATAGTCTGCATATTTGAAAGATCTTGAAGTTCTTTGAATTCAACAGAAGATCATTTTTTTTGATAATTATTATATTTAGCCTCCATCTTAAGCAAATCTGATAATACTAAATGTTTAAATGTATAAAAAATCGGGTCTAAAGAACCCGGAGGCATCCAATTAGACTTCAAACAAACCAGGGATGAATCAGCTACAGAAGGCTTATCTGAGAAAAAGAGCTTCAATTGTATAGAACGTACTAATTTTTCAATAGCCACTCTACTTTGAAATCCATCATAATAAGGACCACTGATAAAGGATAAATCTTTTGCCAATACCTCTATTAGTAGTGTTTGTGTGTTTTAGTAGTGAAGGATCCTAAAAAGTACTTTTGTGGATCAATATTATTGAATTTGGATATAATTGGAATAAAAGATTGATGTGAAAATATTTTAAGGCTTTAGACCTATGATGTGAGTGTCCACCATTTACCTATGGTGACAAGTTTCGCCATATGTAGGGGTAAGACTATCCTGAGGTCTTTGTATGCCATATTTAATTGTAGTATAATTAATTTGAGTAAACATGGTTCATATAATAGAGGATTAAGGCAATGTATGTTAGTTTTGCACATACCATGACAGTCATGAACCTCACTTTTAAGACCACCTATGTAACATATGTGGTAATGTGTTCATGCTCAAAGCTACAGTATATATTAGGAGAACCAGCAGACCCTTTAAAAGTCAACTGACAGATCATAAATCAAGGCTGAAAACTTGTTCTGCTTTGGCACCAATGGTAACCCTTTGTATGGAGGCAGACATGATTTTGATTTTTTATGATGGTGGGTTATAGATTGGATCACACCATTAAGAAGGAGATGCAGTAACCAGGAATGATCAAATTAATGTGAGCAGAGATAGGCTTTTCATTTGAGGTCTATAAATCCCACAGAGATGAATATGGATATGGATTTGGCATCTCTGTATTGATCTCTTATCCAGTGAAAACTGCTACTATGAGCACTGCTATTTAATGATTGGAGGAGCCTGGAAGCGGGCGTTTCAGGAAGTAAAGTTATTAACATCAGAGGAGTGATTGGTTTTAACGTCTGAGAAATGGCAAAATAGAAAGGTGTCGGGCTAGTGGAGATGCTGAATTAAAATCAGCCTGGAAAGTGAAGAGGTTCTGAGCTTGGAAAGTGAAGTTCTGCCAAAATAGGTTTCTTCTCCCTGATGAAGGGTGATGAAATTTGTGTACCCACCCGAAACAGTGCTGTGTTGGGGAATTTGTACAGGATATACTTTTAATTGCTTTAATGTTTTATATTATAAAAAAAATTAAAAAAACTTGAGGAGTGCAGGAGAGCTTGCCCACATCACCGTGAATGAAGTCCATGCCACTGAGAGTAGCAGCCTGCCGCTGAAGTCATCTGCGCAGCTGTTCTCAGCTTCAAAAATCCAAGACTTGTCTGGATCACCGAGAGTGAAGCCCGTGCCACCAGAAGTAGCGGTCCATTACTGATGTCATCAGCACAACTGCTCTCAGCTTTAAAATTCAAGGTGTTCTGAGGCTCTGGAGAAGTGCAGGAGATCTTGCCCAGATCAACGAGAGTGAAGCCCATGCCACCAGGAGTGGTAGCGCACCACTGATGTCATCGGCAAAACTGCTCTTAGCTTTAAAATCCAAGGCATTCTGAGGCGTGCAGCCTCATACATGTGGCTAAAGTCCACGACCAAAGGGACATGACCAAAGCGGTACACCTTGCCTCTTTGGAGCCCCTTCAGGGATTGAGGAGCCTTGGGGAAAGTGCGGTCTATGCCCATTGACATACTATGTGGAAGAGGAGGATAAAAGCAAAGAAGAAAGCAGCTAAGGCTGGTCATGGTGGGCCCGATGGATAGACACATGCTGACCTTTTCAATGCTTCTTAAGAGTCGGGAGTGGTCCCATAGGACTGGAGAAAGGCACATGTGGTCCCTTTACAAAGCGGAAGTAATGATGAGAACTACAGACCAGTTAGTCTGACCTCTGTGGTGAGTAAATTAATGGAAACACTGCTAAACCAGAGGATAGTGAGATTTCTGGTGTCCAATGGATTGCAGGATCTGAGGCAGCATGGGTTTAGTAGAGGAAGGTTTTCTCCAACAATTGATTTTCTTTCACTGGGTGACCAGAGAGTTGGACCAAGGAAGAGCCCTAGATGTGGTGTACTTAGATTTCAGTAAAGCCTTTGACATTTTTTCACACAGACAACTTACAAATAAATTGAGCATCCTAAGGATGGATCCTAAAGTGACTAATTGGGTTAGAAATTGGTTGAGTGGGAGGTGACAATGGGTTCAGGTAAATGGAACTCATTCTGAGAAGAAGGTTACCAGCAGTGTGCCGCAGGAATCTATCCTTGGTCTGATTATTTTTAATATTATTGTTAGTGATATTGCAGAAGGGCTGTAGGGTAAGATTTGCCTCTCTGCAGATGATACCAAGATCTGCAATAGAGTAGACATCCAGGAAAGAGTAGATAACATGAAGGATCTAGCTAAGCTTGAAGAATGGTGGAGAATTTGGCAGCAGAGTATTAGCACTAGAAAATGCAGGGTCATGCATTTGGGCTGCAAAAATCCAAGGGAGCAGTACAAGTATATGGTATAGAAACAGAGAAAAATTACGACATAAAAAGACCACATGGCCTATCTAGTAGTCTGTCCTTCCATATCAACAACTACAACAGTCCCCTTTTTTCCTTTAGAGATCCTCTGTGTTTGTCCCATGCTTTTTTGAATTCAGATACTGTCCTTATCTCTACCACCTCCACTGGGAGACTATTCCACAGATCCACCACACTTTCCGTAAAGAAATATTTCCACATATCACTCCTGAATCTATCCACTTTCACCCTCATCTCATGTCCCCTAGTAGCAGAACCTGCTTTCAATCGAAAGAGGCTCTCCCCCTCTGCATTTATGCCACGGAGGTATTTAAACGTCTCAATCATATCACCTCTATCCCGCCTTTCCTCTAAAGTGTACATATTAAGATCATTAAGTCTGTCCTCATATGCTTTATAATGAAGACCACTAATCATTTTAGTAGCCACCCTCTGGACTGACTCCATCCTGTTTATATCCTTTTGAAGGTGTGGTCTCCAGAATTGCACACAATACTCCAAATGAGGTCGCACCAAAGACTTATACAGAGGCACTATCACCTCCTTTTTCTGCTAGCCATTCCTCTCCGTATGCACCAAAGCATCATTCTAGCATTTGCTGTCACCGGTTCTACCTGTTTAGCTACTTTAAGATCATCAGACACAACCATGCCTAGGTCCCACTCTTCTTTAGTGGACAAAAGTACTTCACCCCCCCTATACTATATTGCTCCCTTGGATTGCTGCAGCCCAAATGAAGTACTTCTGTCCATGAAAGAAGAGCGGGACCTGGACATGATTGTTACTGATGATCTAAAAGTAGCTAAACATGTAGGAAAGACAACGGCAAAAGCCAGAAGAATGCTTGGGTACATAGGAAGAGGAAAGGCCAGCAAGAAAAAAAGAAGTGATAGTGTTTCTGTATAAATTGTTGATGAGACCTCATTTGAAGTATTATGTGCAATTCTGGAGACCACACTTTCAAAAGGATGGAGTTGGTGCAGAGGGTGGCTACCAAAATGGTCTGTGGTCTTCATTAAAAACCATATGGGGACAGACTTAAAGAGCTCAATATGTATACCTTAGAGGAAAAGCGAGATAGAGGAGATACGTATGATAGAGAAATTTAAATATGTCTGTAGCATAAATGCACAGGAGGAAAGCCTCTTTCAATTGAAAGAAAGCTCTGCAATGAAGGCACATAGGATGAGTGTGAAAGGGGATTGACTCAGGAGTAATATGCGGAAATATTTCTTTATGAAAAGAGTGGTGGATGCATGGAATACTGTCCTAGTGGAGGTAGTAGAGATGAGGACAGTATCTGAATTCAAGAAGGCATGTGACAAATACAGAAGATCGCTAAAGGAAAAAAGGGACTATAGAAGTTGATATGGAAGGGCAGACTAGATAGGAGGTCACAAGTGCTTTTATTAATAAAAGCACCTGTGACCTCCTATCGCCTCTCGCTTGTTGTGTCTCCACTCTGCTGGTGCGAAGGTCCTGCTCCCTTTGTTCCAGGGCAGACTAGATAGGCCATATGGTCTTTTTCTGCCGTAATGTTTCTAACCCGGTCTCTTGAATTTGAGCGCACTATGGTCTTCCTCCTCAACTGAGAACATCTCCCTCAACTCAGGTGGGAGATCTCCACCGTTGCCATCAAAGGATATTCTCCATCTTATGCTACATCTGCATCAGCATATAACTGTTTAGACCAAGAAGTAGGGCCTGCATTGGACTCTCTTTTGCTCATTCCAGTATCACTGCCTGCCGATATAGTTTCATCTTTTCCTGTAGTTTCCATTAAAGATAATTTTCTTCAGGACATCTGGTTAGTGGTAACTAGAACTAAGAAGACTCTTAAGAGAAGTATTCTACAGTCATATGAGTTTACTGAACAAGTTGTTTCCAAGATTAATGCTATAGATTCTAAAATGCATGCCTTGGTAGTGGCCTCTGTTAAGTTAGAAGCTCAGGTACAGATGGCTCAGGCAGTGGAGAGGTCGATGATTAAAGACTCTCTCTGCCTGTACCATAAGCTTGAGATGTTGGAGAATTCTATGCATAAAATTAATCTTAGATTTCTGAATTTTCCTAAAGTGTATTTATTATCACCTGGAAATACTTCCAAGCAGGGACAGCTCATCCATTAGGCCAACTAGGCAGTCAGCTAGGGCAGCAGAGCCTGGTGGGTGGCTCAATCCTAGACAGTCCACATGTGCCGCCCCACTACACTGTGTGCTATTGTCACACTGCACCCGACATCCAGCCTCTCACCGAAGGCTGATGGGTGGCATGGCGATCACCTCTTTGAAGCTTTGGCAAGCCTTAAAGCGTGTGCATGCATGCACTTGAATCCTGTTATTCCTGCCCCCTCCAACGGGAAGTCAGAGGGGACAGGAGCGGCAGGCCATGAATGCGTGCATGCACTTTAAGGCTTCAAAGAGGTGATCTCCGTGCCGCCCATCAATCCCCAGTGAGAGGCAGGTTGTCGGTGGCGGCACACTGGGCCTGACTAGGGCGGCAAGAACCCTTGGGCCATCTCTGCTGTCATGAAGTTTTGAAATTACCTGCTTTGGAGAAAACTTCCTTTATGTCCTCAGAGCAAATCAGGCTATGGGGGCAAATAGTTCGCCTGAGAATCTTGTTGCTGACAATCTTATAGATCTTACTGCCTTCCTTGAGGATTTGCAAGATATTATTACTCGTGATACTCTAATCGTTTCCTTTTCTTCAGAAAAGGATAAATTTCTTGTTTTGCATGCTTACTTTAAAAACAAAGAGCTCAATATTCCAACCTTTAGATAGCAGTAAGGCAGCGAAAAAGTAGTGTTACTCGTGTAAGTGGCGTATATCTGGGTATCCACCATCTTCAGTCAGCCGCCGACAGATGAAAATTTACATAGTGCACATGGCATTAACGGACATTTGCAGGGGCTTAACGGGGACATGGCCACAACATACCTGGTTAGCAAAGATATTCAGCGGTGCAGGGTGCCAAGCTGAACACCATAAACCGTGTATCTTTAGGCCAGGTTTTTGGTACATTTGGCCTGATGATACGGCAGAACATGTCACATGGAGCATCGGCAAAAACAGGTATTAGCTGTTTCCCTTGGACAGGAACGTCCCATGCAGTGTGGGGCCTGCACATATTGCAATGGAGGTGGAGACATCACCGACATGCCAGGGGACAGAGGCAGCAGCACAATGTGAAGCAGAAACAGCATCCATTGACCCTTTGATTTAATTAGTGGAGGAGGGATAGTAAGGAAATCCACAGTACTACCCTTTAACTTTCGAAAGGGAGACTATGATAAAATGAGGAAAACAGTTAAGAAAAAACTAAAAGGAGCAGTTGCAAAGGTTAAAGGCGTACATCAAGCTTGGGTGTTGTTGAAAAATACTATCTTGGAAGCCCAGACCAGCTGTATTCCACGCTTTAAGAAAAGTGGAAGGAAGTCCAAAAAACTGCCAGCATGGTTTAAAGGTGAGGTCAGAGAGGCTGTTGTTGCCAAAAAAGCATCTTTCAGGAAATGGAAAAAAGAGCCAAACGATGAAACCTGGAAACAGCACAAGCACTGGCAAGTCAAATGCAAGGCATTGATAAGGCAGGCAAAGAGAGAATTTGAGAAGAAGCTTGCTGCGGAAGCAAAAACGCGAAATAAAGACCTTTTCAAGTACATTCGTAGCAAAAAACCTGTGAGAGAGTCAGTTGGTCCATTAGATGATAAAGAGATTAAAGGAGCACTAAGAGGCGACAAGGCGATAGCGGAAAGACTGAATGAATTCTTTGCTTCGGTCTTTACTGAGGAAGATGTAGGGATGTTACCCATGACTGAAGTGGTATTTAAAGGTGTGGAAGAATTGAAGGAAATATCGATACATCGGGAAGATGTCTTACAACTATTAGATAAACTGAAGAGTAGCAAATCACCTGGGCCGGATGGTATACATCCAAGGGTGTTGAAAGAACTGAAATTTGAGATTGCAGACCTGCTATCAGTAATCTGTGAACTATCATTAAAATCATCTCTAATACCTGAGGATTGGAGGATCGCCAATGTAACACCAATTTTTAAAAAGGGTTCGAGGGGTGATCCGGGAAACTACAGACCAGTGAGCCTGACATCAGTACCGGGAAAAATGGTAGAAACCATCATAAAGAATAAAATTACTCAGCATGTAGATAGTCATGACCTAATGGGAGACAGCCAACATGGCTTTAGACAAGGAAGATCTTGTCTTACTAATCTGTTATGTTTTTTTGAAGGAGTGAATAAACAGGTGGACAAAGGTGAGTCTGTTGATATTGTGTATCTGGACTTTCAGAAAGCCTTTGACAAAGTCCCTCATGAGAGACTTATGGCAAAACTAAAGAGTCATGGGATAGGAGGCAGTGTACTACTGTGGATCAGGAACTGGTTAAAAGATAGAAAGCAGAGGGTAGGGCTAAATGGCCAATTTTCCCAATGGAGAAAGGTGAATAGTGGTGTACCCCAGGGATCTGTGCTGGGTCCGCTGCTTTTTGACATATTCATAAATGACCTTGAAAGTGGAATAACAAGTGAGGTTATCAAATTTGCAGATGACACAAAACTATTTAAAGTTGTTAAAACCCAGGAGGATTGTGGAAAATTGCAAGAGGATCTTGATAAATTGGAAGACTGGGCATCAAAATGGCAGATGAAATTTAATGTGGAGAAGTGCAAGGTTATGCACCTAGGGAAGAACAACCCAAACTATGGTTACACGATGCAAGGTTCCACATTAGGAACCACCACCCAGGAAAAAGATTTAGGCGTCATTGTGGATACCTTGTTAAAACCCTCGGCCCAGTGTGCAGCGGCGGCCAAGAGAGCAAATAGAATGCTAGGTATGATAAGGAAAGGAATGGAAAATAAAACAAAAGATATTATAATGCCTCTATATCGTTCCATGGTGAGACCGCACCTTGAATATTGTGTGCAATTCTGGTCGCCGTATCTTAAAAAGGATATAGCGATTTTAGAAAAGGTTCAGAGAAGAGCCACCAAAATGGTAAAGGGGATGGAAGGCTACTCCTATGAAGAAAGGCTAAAAAGGTTGGGGCTCTTTAGCCTGGAGAAGAGACGGCTGAGGGGAGATATGATAGAAGTCTATAAATTAATGAACGGAGTGGAACGGGTAAACGTAGATCGATTGTTTACCTTATCAGAATATGGAAAGACTAGGGGACATGCAATGAAGCTACAGGGTAAACTATTTAAGACTAATAAAAGAAAATATTTTTCACTCAACGTGTAATCAAACTCTGGAATTTGTTACCGGAGGATGTAGTAAAGGCTGTTAGTGTAGCTGGGTTTAAAAAAGGTTTGGACAAGTTCCTGGAGGAAAGGTCCATAAACCATTATTAAGAAGGGACCCAGGATATCAATGCTTGAACCAGTACAAGCATTGTGGAACCTGTGTCCCTTGGGGAAACTGCTAGGTACGTATGACCTAGATTGGCCACTGTTGGAAACAGAATGCTGGGCTTGATGGACCTTGGTCTGACCCAGTATGGCATATCTTATGTTCTTATGTTCTTATGACCCAGCACGAGATGCACACATACTATACTCCACAGATGTACAGACTGAGGGTAACATACCTGAAACTGTTGATGAGGAATTGTACTAATGCTACTGGCTGAACAGTGACACCATAACAGAGCTGTGTGGGAGGCTGTGCAGGGAGTTGAAGCCAGCCACCGCCCAAAGCCATGCACTGCCAGTGGCTCTGAAGGTGACCATTGCACTGGGGTTCCTGTCCACAAGAAGCTTCCAGCACCCAGTCTACCATGTGCCACTGTATTGATGCCTTCCCCACTGCCCTGGTGAGAAGGATGGAAACCTACATCACACCTTCCCCATCACGCCTGAGCAAAGACAGGAGATGATGCAGGCAGTTTATGATATAGCTGGCTTCCCATCTGTTATTGGTATCATTGACTGCACATACACGTTGCACTGAGGGCACCGGGTCAGGACGACAGGGCATTCTGAAACTGCCACAATTACAACTCCATGAATATACAAGTGGTAGTTAATACTCAAGTGGAGGACTAGCCTAGTGGTTAGAGCAGCTGCTTCATACCCAGAAGATCAAGGGTTTGATTCCCATTGTCACTCCTTGTGACCTTGGACAGATCACTTTACCCTCCATTGCCTTGGAAGAAAAGGCTTGGCAATTTACTTCCAGTGATACATTGCCAAGAAAACCCAGAGGCAGCTGGGTTGCCAGGAGTCAGCACTGACTTGATAGGACTAAAATGCCCACATGTTCATCAATGATGTACATGTCTGTTTCCTGGGCTCCTGCCATGATGCCTTCATCCTGTCTAAGTCTGGCCTGGGACAAGCAGCAGCCACAGGACACCTTGAAGATGCAAGGTTGCTTGATAAATGAACACAGCTATGAGCAACTGTGGTAGAAATGTGAGTCATGCAACTATGTGTGGAGCACCCCAGAATAGGACACAATAGAGTAGGCACATGATATCTGATAAACCCCAACATAGGTGCATAGTCAGAAGAGAGAATTGAGAGGTTACACACTTGTGATGTGTAAGGATGGACAGGTAGAGGAATACCAAGATCTCTAAGGTGTAATTAAGACATGATTTTTTTGGTACAGATCTTTAATATGTGCTGACTGGATGAACTTTGTAGATAGACGATCATGGGTTTAGCCTGTCGCCCATTGCTTTAAATAGAGATCATTCTAAAATAACAATAGAACATTGCTGGCTAAAGCATAAGTGTAACCAGGGACGGCTCAAGGCAATCTGCTGCCTGAGGCAAAGGAAGAGAGATGGTGCCCCCCCCCCCCCCACCATAGAGGGGAGGCGGGGCTTCCTCAAAACTCCAATCAGGGACTGAACCAAACCAAAAAGCCGATTAGTTTATATGGAGGAAATGCAAGATGTTTGTATACCAAGGAATTAAAAGAGAGTGAGAACCACAGCACAGTTTATAAAACTAAATTATAACTCATTTTTATTTTGCTGTTATAAACTGTGTTATGGTTCTTGCTTTTTCTTTTTCAACATATATTTTGCATCCACAGAACCCCCTTCAACAGTGGGTGCAGAGCAGAACCAGGACATTCACCCACAGAACTCAATATCTTAGAAAGAAATCTGATTCTAATCATCTCACTAACAATAACAAACATTTTCCAGTACCAGGCATATTGTGAACTAATACAAAACCTACAACAAAGTCACAGAGTATCTACAGAGCAAATCTACCATACCATACCATATCAGCACCAACTTCCAAAACTCACATAAGGAGCCCATCCAAAAAAGCATCACTGTAAATACTACAGTGGGCCCTGAAGCATCCATACACCTATTTGAAAAGCTGAACATGTCAAATTACTACAGTACAGTATAGATCTTTATGTGCAAAATCCATGTTAACAGAACTGGCCTCAGTCACACACTCAGAACACAGACCCTCATCACGTACAGAATAAGTAACCACAATCTAAATTAAATATAAAAATATGTAGACAAAATTTAAACTGAAACCTCAAGAAGCTAGACTCCGCATGCAGTGCAACATCAGATAAATAAAATATGCAGTTCCACCATACTGTGTAAAATATAAAGATAGTACAAAGTCCAGTCACTAATTATTTTTTCTTGTTTTGTTGTCATAAGAACATAAGATATGCCATACTGGGTCAGACCAAGGTCCATCAAGCCCAATATCCTGTTTCTAACAGTGGCCAATCTAGGTCATACGTACCTAGCAATTTCCCCAAAAGACACAGCTTCCACAATGCTTGTATTGGGTCAAGCATTGATATCCTGGGTCCCTTCTTAATAATGGTTTATGGACCTTTCCTCCAGGAACTTGTCCAAACCTTTTTTAAACCCACCTACATTAACATCCTTTACTACATGTTTACTGCATGTTAACATGATGTAGTCCTTCCCTGTTACCTATGGATCCATTGCTTATCACTTTGATAATTTGATAAGGTGGTATAAACTGGATTTATAGTTTGGTCTGTATAGTCTGATGTTTGTAAGTTATGCTAACCTGATGTAGTCCTGTAACCGCTTTGATTGTATGAAAGGCGGTATAAAAAACCTGTTAAATAAATAAATAAATAAATAAATAAATACATCACCCGGTAACAAATTCCAGAGTTTGATTACACGTTGAGTGAAAAAATATTTTCTTTTATTAGCCTTAAATAGTTTACCCTGTAGTTCATTGCATATCCCCTTGTCTTTCTATATTCTGATAACGTAAACAATCGATCTACATTTACCCGTTCAACTCCATTCATTAATTTATAGACTTCTATCATATCTCCCCTCAGCCATCTCTTTTCCAGGTTAAAGAGCCCTAACCTTTTTAGCCTTTCTTCATAGGGGTATCCTTCCATCCCCTTTACCATTTTGGTGGCCCTTCTCTGAACCTTTTCTAATAACGCTATATCCTTTTTAAGATACAGCAACCAGAATTGCACACCATATTCAAGGGGCGGTCTCACCATGGAATGACATAGAGGCATTATAATGTTGTTGTTAAGTGCCGTCGAGTCGGAGTCGACTCGTGGCTACCCTCTGGATAGCTATCCTAAATTGTGTTCGCTTTTCAGTCAGGCGGCTCATTGTTGACAGACTGGTACCCGTAGCTGCTGTTATTGTATCGATCCATCTCATTGCTGGCCTTCCTCTTTTGGGTTGACCTTCTATCTTGCCAAGCATGATGTCTTTCTCTAATGATCTCTCTCTTCGCATGATGTGTTGTACCGACTAGTTTGTTCTTCAGGCAGTCCATGGTATACACAGTATTCGCTGCCAGCACCATAATTCAAAGGCATCAATTTTCTTCCTGTCTATCTTTTTCACTGTCCAGCTTTCACATCCATATAAGGTTATTGAAAATACCATGGCTTGAACAAGTCGAATCTTTGTATGGAGAGAGACATCTCTGCTCTTGAGAACCTTATCTAGGTCTTTCATAGCCATTCTGCCAAGAGCAATGTATCGTCTGATTTTTTGACTGCTTGTTGTTTCTTTATTGATAGTTGATCCAAGTAGGTTAAAGTTGTTCACGATTTCAATTTCTTCTCCTTCAACGATGAACCTGTTGATTATGCCAGTTGTCATGATCTTTGTCTTCTTTACATTAAGGTGCAGGCCCATTTTCAGACTGTTCTTTGATTGTGAGAAGCAAATGTTTCGGATCATCTTCACTTTCAGCCAGTAATGTGGTATCAGCAGCAAAGCGAAGGCTGATGATGAGTCTTCCACCAATCTTCACACCTCTGTTGTCTTCATACAATCCTGCTTCTCTGATGATTTGTTCTGCATATAAATTAAACAGGTAGGGGGAAAGTATGCAGCCTTGTCTTACACCTTTGCTTATTTTAAACCATTCTGTTTCTCCTTGTTCCGTTCGAACTGTTGTCTCTTGATCAATGTACAGATTATGCAATAGTACGATCAGGTGTTCTGGTATACCCATGCTTCTTAATGTGGCCCAGAGTTATAATATCCTTTGTTTTATTTTCCATTCCTTTCCTTATGATCCCTAGCATTCTATTTGCTCTCTTGGCTGCCGCTGCACACTGGGCCGAGGGTTTTAACATGTTATCCACAATGACGCCTAAATCTTTTTCCTGGGTGGTGGTTCCTAATGTGGAACCTTGCATCGCGTAACCATAGTTTGGGTTGTTCTTCCTTAGGTGCATAACTTTGCACTTGTCCACATTAAATTTCATCTGCCATTTTGATGCCCAGTCTTCCAATTTATCAAGATCCTCTTGCAATTTTCCACAATCCTCTTGGGTTTTAACAACTTTAAATAGTTTTGTGTCATCTGCAAATTTGATAACCTCACTCGTTATTCCACTTTGCAGGTCATTTATGAATATGTCAAAAAGCAGCGGACCCAGCACAGATCCCTGAGGTACACCACTATTCATCTTTCTCCATTGGGAAAATTGGCTATTTAGCCCAACCCTCTGCTTTCTATCTTTTAACCAGTTCCTGATCCACAATAGTACACTGCCTCCTATCCCATGACTCTTTAGTTTTGCCAAAGGTCTCTGATGAGGGACCTTGTCAAAGGCTTTCTGAAAGTCCAGATATACTATATCAACCGACTCACCTTTGTCCACCTGTTTATTCACACCTTCAAAAAAAACATAACAGATTAGTAAGACAAGATCTTCCTTGTCTAAAGCCATGTTGGCTGTCTCCCATTAGGCCATGACTATCTACATGCTGAGTAATTTTATTCTTTATGATGGTTTCTACCATTTTTCCCAGTACTGACGTCAGGCTCACCGGTCTGTAGTTTCCTGGATCACCCCTGGAACCCTTTTTAAAAATTTGTGTTACATTGGCAATCCTCCAGTCTTCAGGTATTAGAGATGATTTTAATGATAGTTCACAGATTACTAATAGCAGGTCTGCAATCTCATGTTTTAGTTCTTTCAACACCCTTGGATGTATACCATCCAGCCCAGGTGATTTGCTACTCTTCAGTTTATCTAATAGTTGTAATACATCTTCCCGATGTATCGATATTTCCTTCAATTCTTCCGCACCTTTAAATACCACTTCAGTCATGGGTAACATCCCTACATCTTCCTCAGTAAAAACCGAAACAAAGAATTCATTCAGTCTCTCCGCTATCGCCTTGTTGCCTCTTAGTGCACCTTTAACCCCGCTATCATCTAATGGACCAACTGACTCTCTCACAGGTTTTTTGCTATGAATGTACTTGAAAAAGTCTTTATTACACGTTTTTGCTTCTGCAGCAAGCTTCTCAAATTCTCCCTTTGCCTGCTTTATCAATGCCTTCCATTTAACTTGCCAGTGCTTGTGCTGTTTTCAGGTTTCATCGTTTGGCTCTTTTTTCCATTTCCTGAAAGATGCTTTTTTGGAAACAGCATTGTCAGATCATTTTATTCTCTGATCATGCTGGTCCCGATCTGAGGCTTCTGCTTTCCTATCTTCTCTTAGCTCTCTTTCTGTGATCTATGGTCCATCTGCCAATTCTTATCTCTTCTTTTGTTTTCTTCACTTCCTTCCATCAGCCTATTTCCAGTCCTGGTAACCCTCCCCAGTATCAGCCCTCTTTCCAATCCTCCCCTCCCCGTACCTTCCAATGTCAACTGCCTTGCATTCCCAGGACTGCCTCTGGGATCCATTCCTTTCCAGTCCCCCTCCTTCCCCACTCTCCAGCCCCTTCTAGTCCAAATACCATCGCAAGTATCAGTTCACTTCCACTCCCAGTGCCAACTCCCCCCCGTCAACTCCCTTCCAGTCACCCTACCCTCTGTATATCCCCCTTCCAATGCAATCCTGATGTGTCAGCTCCCTTCCAGCCTCCTCCCCATTAGCCACCCACCAGTCCCATCCCCAAGTATCAGTTCTCTTCCAGTCCCCCTTCAGTACCATCAGCCCCCTCCTTCCCGCCATATCAGCTCCCTTCCAGCCCCCTCCTTTCCCCTATCTCAGTTCCCTCCCTGCCCCCACCTCTCTCCGTGTCAGCTTCCTTCCTGCCCCCACCTCCCCCATGTCAGCTTCCTTCCTGCCCCCTCCTTCCCCTGGCAGACCATCTCAGCATCCGTACCCTTCCAGTCCCATTCTCCCATCCCCCTGCATCAGCCCATTTGTAGCCCTAGCCCCAAATTTTCTTTCAGGGCCAGCAGCTCTCTTCTCCCCTCCCCACCCCCCATCAGTCCACTTCCAGTTCTAGCCCCCAGTCTTCTTCCAGTGCCAGCAGCTCTCTCCTCCTCCCATCAGCCCATTTCCAGTCCCAGCCTATTTCTAGTTCTATCCGCCTTATCAGCCCTGTTACTTGTAAGTACAGTTCAAGCTCTGCCTGCACTGTACAGATTTGTTGTTGACTGTAAACCGAGCTGATTTTAAATAGCGCGGTATAGAAAATACTTAAAATAAATAAATCAAATTTCCTGTGCTGGTCCCCATCAGTCATTACCAGTTCTAACCCCCCCCCATAAGCCCATTTCCACTCCTAGCCCCCTCCCAGTCTGCCCATTTCGAGTCCTAACTCCCCTGATCAGCCCATTTCCAGTCCTTGCTTCCCTTGGGTGCCCATTTCCAGTTCTAACCCCCCATCAGCCTATTTCCAGTGTTAGTCCTTCCATCAGCCCATAACCAGTACTACCCCCCCCCGATCAGCCCATTACCAGTGCTAGCCCCTCCTGATCAGCCTATTTCCAGTCCTAGCCTCCCTTAAGTGCTCATTGCCAGTGCTAGCCCTTCCATCAGCCCACTCCCAATCCTAAACGCTCTGATCAGCACATTAGCAGTCCTACCCCCCCCAATCAGACCATTTCAGGGGCTAATGCTCCCCAGCGTTGCCCTGCTCAGCTCATTACCAGTCTAAGCTCCCCCCCCCCCCCACGGAAGAGCCCTGCACTTCCTAATCGGCGCCCTGGCTCATCTTTGCAGAGCCTCGGAAAGGAAAAGTGTTTCTCTTCTTTCCCGCGACTCTGTTAAAGTTGAGCCCGCTGGCGCGCTGAGGGTTGGGAGCATTTCCTGTCTCACACAAGACAGAAAATGCCTTTATTACCCTCAACGCCGGCAGGCTCAACTTTAACAGAGCCGCGGGAAAAAGAGACATGCTCTTCATTTCTGCAGCTCTGCAAAGATGAGCCGGGGCACTGGTAGGGCTCTTCCGGGGCAGTGGGAAGGGGGGGGGGGGCGCAGGGCCACGGGATGATTGATTCTGCTGCTGCCAAGAAGCAGCGGCAGCAGCTTGACCTACACATTTATTTTTTAAATTTTGAAGGCCAAGTGAGGCGGTCTTTTTCGGGGTATTTTTTGCCGCCTCCAAAAAGTTGCCACCGCCTCACTTAGCCTCATTATAGAGCCGCCCCTGAGTGTAACCATAGTCAGGACATAATTGTAAAATATAGGTCACTACTGGTCTTTGCTGGCTTAGCAAATCTTTTGGCACTTTCGAATGTAAGCAAGAAATTTGTTGTTATATTCAGTCATTATTTGAAATAACCTATGTATAAGTGATGCTATTGTGTCAAAGTTGATCATAGCTATGTCATTTTTTTTTTCATATTGTTAGCGAATCCTTTGTTTAAGTGAAAGAACCTGTGTTGATCTTGTGATAATGCAATAATGCTATGTCCTCAAATTTAACCATTAAAAAAAACTAGCTTTGGAGGAAGAACTTTGAATCACCAGAAGAGAAACTGTGCACATTCACAGACTCACTGGTCATTCCTCTAAAAGTTTTTAGATTAATTTTGAATCTCTGTGTCTTGTCTCTCTCTCTCTTTTTTCCACACTGTCTGGTGTACTAAAGAACTGAGGAGACTCTGCCCTCATTTGAAGGGGTTAAAACAGTCACAGGGGGAACACATCTGAACAGTAGCAGGGGACCCCAAAGGAGAAAAGCAGGCCAGAGGTGGCAAAGCCTCAGAATGCGCTGAAGCAGTGCATCTTGGAGAACGGCAAGAGTCTGAACAGCAGCCAAGCAATAACATGCTGCACAGGGCTCTACAGGAAATGATACCAGAATGCACTACCTCATGTCCCAGTCGTGTAAAAGGCACCTTAAATATGTCCACCACCCACCCACCTGCAACACACCTGCTGTACTGATGTGTGCCTTTCCCCCTGCTCCCACAGGTAACCGTGGATCTCTTTCTGACCATGGCTACTGACACCTGTATACCACACAGAACCCGCAAGAGGAGCATTACAACCAGGTACACCAGAGGACAAGGCAGTGGTGGAACAGGCAATTTGGGTCCTCAAAAGTCGCTTCAGATGCCTGGACTGCAGTGGTGGCAAGCTGCTGTACAGCCCTGAATGTGTGTGCAGGATCTTCATAGTCTGCTACATTCTAAATCTTTTATCTTTATCTTTATTAAAACATTTGATAAACCGCCCAGGCCGAAGCATCAGGGCGGTGTACAATCATAAAAAGGTGACAGCTGCTGAGAAAGGAAAGGAAGAAAAGAACGCCAAATAATAATAGGACAGTAAAAGAAATAGCAGAAAGTAAAGAGGAGCAACAGAAAGCAGCAGAGCAACAGAATTTAAAACCATAATAATAATAATAAAAACTTAAAAACAATAAAAAATTAAAGGAGTGAGGAGAGGAGAGGGAGACTCGAACCAGATATAGGTGGAGCGAGAGGCGAGACTAGGGGAACATGACACCAGCGGAGAGGGGAAAATTGAGAAATAAGAGGGAGGGAGGGAATAAAAGGCTAAGTGGGAAAGACATCATCAGTGGGGGGAGGGAGATTGAATGCTTGACAGAAAAGATGAGTCTTGAGAATAGTTTTAAAACGAGTATAGGAGGGTTCTAAACGGAGAGATAAGGGAAGAGAATTCCAGAGGGCAGGGCATAGAAAGAAGAAGGCAGAATGTCGGGTGGATTCGAGACGGGCCTGAGTGGGTGAGGGAAGAAAAAGACGATTACCATGGGCAGACCGGAGAAGGCGGGGAGAGGGCTGGAGATGGATAATATTGGCTAAATATTGGGGGGAGTCAGAGAATAACCTTGCTATGCAGTGTGGCATCCCCACACCCTCCTTGGATGTATACCATCCGGCACAGGTGATTTGCTACTCTTTAGTTTATCTAATAGTTGTAATACATCTTCCCGATGTATTGATATTTCCTTCAATTCTTCCGCACCTTTAAATACCACTTCAGTCATGGGTAACATCCCTACATCTTCCTCAGTAAAGACCGAAGCAAAGAATTCATTCAGTCTCTCCGCTATCGCCTTGTCGCCTCTTAGTGCCCCTTTAACCCCTCTATCATCTAATGGACCAACTGACTCTCTCACAGGTATTTTGCTATGAATGTACTTGAAAAAAGTCTTTATATCACGTTTTTGCTTCCGCAGCAAGCTTCTTCTCAAATTCTCCCTTTGCCTGCCTTATCAATGCCTTGCCAGTGCTTGTGCTGTTTCCAGGTTTCGTCATTTGGCTCTTTTTTCCATTTCCTGAAAGATGCTTTTTTGGCAACAACAGCTTCTCTGACCTCACCTTTAAACCATGCTGGTAGTGTTTTGGACTTCCTTCCACTTTTCTTAAAGTGTGGAATACAGCTGGTCTGGGCTTCCAAGATAGTATTTTTCAACAGCACCCAAGCTTGATGTACGTCTTTAACCTCTGCAACTGCTCCTTTTAGTTTTTTCTTAACTATATTCCTCATTTTATCATAGTCTCCCTTTCAAAAGTTAAAAGGTAGTACTGTGGATTTCCTTCCTATCCCTCCTCCACTAATTAAATCAAAGGTGATCATGCTATGATCACTATTGCCAAGTGGCCCCAACACCCTTATCTCTTGCACTAGATCTGGTGTTCCACTAAGGACTAGGTCTAATACGGCTTCCCCTCTGGTCGGTTCATGAACCAGCTGCTCCAAGAAGCAATCATTTATTGCATCTAGGAACTTTATCTCCCTAGCATGTCCTGTTGTGACACTGACCCAGTCGATACCGGGGTAATTGAAATCACCCATTATTATTACTGTGCTGTAACTTTTGTTAGCTTCCTTGATTTCTTTGAGCATTTCATCATTCATTTGTTCATTCTGGCCAGGCGGTTGATAGTACACCCCCACTGCCATTGCCTTCCCCTTTTTACATGGAATTTCAATCCATATTAAAAGAGGGCTGCTGCACAGTACCCTGTCCTGTGCTGCTGAGGTAAGCTATATTCTGATTTGATTAAATTATAGCTCTTTGCTGCTGCTAGGCTCTAACTTATTATGAAATTTAAACTACAAGCTCTCTGCTGGGTTCCAGATTTAACCAGAAAGTTCTCTTCTGTGTTTTAAATTTAAACTAAAAGTACTTGGCTGATGCTAGGCCCTGAGTGACTATTAAATTTAAACTACAAGCTCTCTTCTGGGTTCCAAATTTAACCAGAAAGCTCTCTTCTGTGTTTTAAATTTAAACTAAAAGTACTTTGCTGATACTAGGCCCTGAGTGACTATTAAATTTAAACTACAAGCTCTCTGCTGGGTATGAAATGTAACTAGAAAGTTCTCTTCTGTGTTTTAAATTTAAACTTAAACTGCTGCTACAAGACCCTGACTGATTTAACAAAAAACAGTGGGTTCACAGATTAATTAGCTTTAATACAAAAAATTCCTTTCAGTAAATTCCCAGAAGTATATACTCACAATTGCAGATCTCTCTCCAGAAGTAACAGTCCCCTTTTCTAGTCCTTCAAGATAGCATTCTAGGACCAAGGGAGAGGGTAGGCGGTGCTACATGGGAGCTGAATGTCAGGCGTGCAGCAGTAGGGATGACAATCCTGGACCCTGTGCCATATGGCAAATTAATCTAGCATGTGACACACTAGCCAGGGAGCAGGAGTTACTCACCCTCCTGTGTGGCAGAGGTAGAGCTATTATGACCTGCAATGCCAGTGATGGCAATGCCATCCATGAACTGCAGCACCTGCTCTTCCAGGGGGCTCAGTGGTTTCTGTTGTTCAGGTGGCAGCTTGCTGTTAGCTCCCTTCTTCTCCTTTGCACTCTGCTATAGTACACGTCACTTTTTTCAGGTCCTTCACATCGCAGTTGTGGTGAAGCACAGCATTCACCTTGCGGGAGATGCCAAGAGGGTGGCATGCTCCTTCATAATGAGCCCCAGGGCCTAGGTAAAATTAGTCTTATGGGTGTGTTTCTCGGCTGTGGCATCCGAATGGCTGGCTGTGGCATCGGAATGGCTAACCACGAGGGTGATGGAAGGCTACCCATGCAAGGTTCTTAAAATACGCGGTTATGAGGCCACGCCCTGGGACCCGCACCACACAACAGGATAAGAGAAACCCACATAAGATTCAAGCACATGGAAGCCAAACATAGAAACATAGAAATATGACGACAGAAAAAGACCACATGGCCTATCTAGTCTGTCCTTCCATATCAACAACTAAAACAGTCCTCTTTTTACCTTTAGAGATCCTCTGTGTTGTCCCATGCTTTTTTGAATTCAGTTACTGTCCACATCTCTACCACCTCCACTGGGAGACTATTCCATGGATCCATCACTCTTTCCGTAAAGAAATATTTCCGCATATCACTCCTGAATCTATCTCCCTTCACCCTCATCCCATGTCCCCTTGTAGCAGAACTTGCTTTCAACTGAAAGAAGCTCTCTCCCTGAACATTTATGCCATGGAGGTATTTAAACATTATTTAAATATCAGCGCTAATGGTGCATGGCAGGAGCAGCCATATCCATGGAAGAAGTTAACCATGAATATTCAGTGTACTGACATGTTAGCTAAGGTAACCAAGTAAGTGAAATATTGGCCTTTGCATAGTTAACAAAAAAAACAGGTAAATGGAATACCTTGTTTACTATGCGGTTATCCAAAAAAATAGATAAATGGAATATCTTGCTCACTAAGCAGTTAATGAATAAAACCGGGCAAGTGGACTCTGGATTATGGTGTGCTAAACATTCCTACCTAGCTGCTGCCCAATGATGCCATCACAGTACGGGTATGCCAAGGTGTCAGCTGCTATGAAATGGTCCATGTACCAGGCAGCCAGACAGTGCTCCTGTTGGTATGGGTGGATGTACACTGGCCACTGATTCAAAACAGTGGGAGGAACATACCTGCACCTTATGAGAATGTGGCTGCTGGGCGAGGCACAGAGGTGTACAGCTAGCAGTGCGGTCTGGGAAAAGGGCACAGAGAGACTTATTGGTGTGTGCACTCACAGAGCAACACAATCTTTGGGTGCTGGAGTGTTGTGTGTGGGGGACAGGGAAGAGCAGGGGAGCTATGGCCCTAGAGGGGAGTACACAACATGACACACAGGCAACTGACCTGGGAGGCCAGGGAGGCAGCGTGAATAAGCACAGCCCATTGCCCTTCAACAGTACTACTGAGCTGCGGCAGGGGACTGCAGAACCCTGGAGGCACTTCTGGAGCTTTTTAGGGCTGCAGCCAGGTGCCATGTGCCCTGGGCCCCTGCCTCACCACCCACATTACTGCACCTTGTTTCCTGACATGTGTGTAAGGGCCTGTCACTGTACTGTGGCTCTCATCCAGTGTCCATACCCAGTTCTTCCCAACAAGCCTGTCACTCAGACAGGGCAGATTCTCTGGTCAGGCATCTCTATCATGCCCCAGCCATGTGCAGGCAGTGGTACCCACCCTCAGTAGATGCCATCTGACTAGCCCCTCAAACTGTATGCTGATTGTGCAGTGAGAATACAGGAATTGCCTATAGCAGGGTCCAGGTAGGCGTGCCATGATCACTGGCTAGTATGTCTCACAGCACCAGAAGGCCCTGTGAGCTACATGAGCACTAATGTGGCCCCTCTATGCTGTGGGCCCACTCCCATCCCATTACCCATTCCATGGATGCCTCACAATGATACCAGGCTGTATACATAGGCATGCACACATATGTTACCTGGAGCCTGTGCTCAGACTCCAACAGGTACTGTCCATGCTCTCACCTGGGTTGCATTACACCCACACCCAGGTATGTGTGTGACAACTGCCCAAATGTACCGGTCCCATCAGCAGACTGACATCTCACCATATTATAACTGCACCCTAGTTTACAGCATACTCCATTCCATACTTCCCCAGCCCACACTACATGGCATCCCTCAGCTTTGCTTCTGTGGGGCTGCTAGCCTGGTCACCACCTTGGACTGTGCCCTCAACATACCATGTGCTCGAACTCAGACCACAACACTGGACTAGCAGCCACCACAGGCCCTGACCTGTACGGTACAAACCAATATCCACCATCCCAATGTGCGAGACACCCATCTATGTTGCAGGAGGCATAACAACACCGTGAGTTATATTAAACAGCCTTTATTAGCAGAACACAAGATCCCCATTCCCATCCCTCCCCCCATCAGCCCTGCCAATATCACTCCTTTCCAACTTCCCCTCACATGCCACCCCCACCCTTCTTCAGATATATCTAGGACCCTGGGGGACCCTGGCTGCAACTCTGCAAGACCTGGGATATGGACTGTGCAGATGACCCCTGCAGACTCTACAACAGCCTCCCTCAGGAGCCACAGCTCATCCACCAGAGTGGCCATCACCACCACCACCTCCTGAGGGGGAGGCCAATGAGGCGGAGAAGGGTCTGCAAGGGACGTAGGGGGGACCTGCTGATGCATGCAGCCCTGGATGTCAGCAGAGCCTCCAAGACTACCTGACACCACCCATGATGGCTTGTGATGGTGCGGGGGGGAGGGGCCGTGGAGGTCTTCTCACATGCAGAAGTATCTGCGGCTATCCCACCCTCCTACTAGCCTTCCTCCTTGATAGCCACAGCAGGCCTGGCTTTGGCCCTTGTTCCTAGCAGGATGTGTGTGCCTGCTGCTGTGGACCCACCCTCCTCTCTGGCATTCATCGCCACCCTAGTCGCATGCACCTCAGGTAGCCCTGCTCCAGTGCATCACCCAACTCCTCCTTGACTTTGGCCTCCTCCTCTGAATCCTTCTCCTCTTCCTTACTGCTGTCCTCCTCCATCTCCTCCTCCTCTTCCCCTGCCTCTACTTCCTTTGCCGCCGCCTCCAGGGCATTGCTTCCTCCTCCTCATTCTTGTCCACCTCTGCCCCTTCTCCTCTTCCTCCACTACCTCCTTCAGTACCTTCTTGGTGGCCTCCTCCTCCCTCTTGGAAGTGCTGGCTGTGGGGGGTAGGGGGGGTTCACATGTGGTGGTAGTACTGGGGCTGGGGCTGGAGTATGCTGCCTCCAGGGATGCTTCTTCAGGTGGTGGGTGTGACTGGGGAGGCTGCCTGGCTGTTTCCCTCAGCTCCTCCTCCTAGACTTCCCTGGCTGTGAAGAGAGGGACAGTGGGTCATAAGATGGGTGCAACATTGGCCTTGAAGGCGATGGAGAGAGCTGACAGACCGGCACACACAATGGCAATAGTGCCTGCACACTCCATGGTGGAGAAACATATCCACACATGCTCGGCTAGCAACATATCTGCTGTTATCCACAAGTTGAGGTCGTATATGTCATCATTTGCTGTATTTACTGGGCGGATGTGTACCATGCCATGTGGCTGCCTTACCTGTGGCTGCTGCCACTTTCTCCCTGAGGTGCTGAATGAGCTCTGGCCTCTGCCACCGCATGGTCCTCAATTGGCACTTCAGTGCCTCGAGGGTCCGGCACACAGCAAAGTCACTGTGGGAGAGAGGCATGTGATCAGATCTGTGCCCTTTGATACCCACATTGACCCTCCACTGCTACCACTTACAAAGCTGTTCCCAGGACCTCTGTCCTTGTGGGAGTGGCGTGTGTACCCAATAATAGTGTGTATTTCAACATGTGTGTCATTAAATTGACCTCTGTGCACCCCCTACCAGGGTTCTCCAATACCCCTGTGTACAACTGGTATGAGGTACTTCTCCCTGACAAGGCCATCTGCAGATTTTTCACACTGCATCCCATAGCTGGGACATGTGTTCAGATATTGGTCCCTTGCAGAGCATACATTGCTGCTCTGTATGGGTCTCTATAATGTATGGCACTATGTGTGAGATTTCATGGATACTACCTATGGGGTTTCATGGACACTAGCTGGTTGTTCTATCATCTCCACATCACCCGTCTCCCTTCCCAGCTTGACCCCGCATATGCTACCTCACATACCACTCTTTCACCTCTGGACCCCATAGGGTCATCCCCATTCTGCAGCTGCCCTCTTACTGCCCCTCCAAATGCCCTCAATGCACTACTCCATGCTCTGTGCCTCCACTTTCACTATCACATTCTTCATCTTTTTTCCTAACCTGCATCCCACTGTGTCCCATCCCTTCTCATCCATACCTGTTTATACCATCCCCCTCACTCTGCTACCCAGCCCCTCCACCCCTTTCTTCCACTCTATCTAATCCCCTTATTCTACCTATCTCTTCTACTCTCCCTAACCCCCTTGTCCTATCTCTTACCCACCAATTCTGTACCTCTCTCTTTTGAGCCCACTCTCACCATCTGTCATTGACATTGTGGCACCATGCGTGGAGCATGAGGCCCTGGCTTGTGTGCTGTGTTGTGTGATTATTGCACAGAGCCAACTTGTCATGCTGTACATCACATTCTAGCTCTGGAACAGGTGGTGATATGTGGGGAACATGGACTTAGTTGACGCCATACTGGGGAATGGCCAGGTGCAGGTGCTTTAGCTCCCAGTCCTGTGCTGGCAGAGGGGGCATATTCTACAGCTATACAGGGAACAAATGTTTGCAGCATGATTTCCCTGTGTTTACTTCTGTATTCTGTGCATGTTCATAGCCAGCAGCATTATGTGCTCATTGTGTATGGTCAGTTGCACCAAGCCACAGGACAGTAAGTACATTATAGGTGGTGACACCCCCACAACATGCAAAAGCTGGAAATGCCCCCCAACACAAGGAAGAGGGAAAAGATAATATTTTTTGTGCACATTTGATTCCCTCGCTCATGGTTTTGCTCTTGCACAATTCCCCTGGGTGGTCTTGAAGATGTGACCCATGCATTTGCAGGACATCCTCTAACAGGGGAAGCTCTTGCATCCCCTTGTGTGATGTCTGCAGCTGCATATTGTTCTAGGATGGGGTCCCAAGCATCCTGGGATGGCATGGAAGTGCATTTTAAACTATGTAACCTGCCAGGGTCATTGACCTAACACATGTTATTGTCCACAGTGACCGCCATGGGGCAACCCCCAGTTTGCATGTGCCCTTCCACAGCAAAGCCTGTGTCAGATGCTCATTTCTGACCTACTGTTCTGCCCATCCCCCCTCTCTCCTCCCTGGAACTCGACCTCCCATTGACTACTCACCTCCGCAGGTGGAGCTGGATCCCCCTCCAGATAGCAGTGGCCAGAAACAGGTTGGCCCTGTAGTGTCACCCGGGGTACAGCATCCTCTCCCATCTGAGGGCCATTCTGGCCAGGACCTCAGCCTCTGCGGGGTTAAAGTTGCCTGCTCTCCTTGCTTCCATGCTGCTGCCGCTGTGCATCTGCCCAGCCAGAGGGGGCTCATGCACGTACAGTACATATTTGCGCATGCAATATCATAATCGGTTTATGAGCTCTCTGGTGGGGGCTGCTTGTATACCCATCTGTCCGCTGGTGGCACATTTTCTATAGTACGTGGTTATCACACCACTACCCGGGTATGACAGGATATTGACCTTGCCCATCTTCCATCACTGAGCAGTTATGGGCTTCCCTCTGCACCCTGCGCTTCTTATTTGTGCATTTTGCATTTGCCTCCACCTTGCATGGGTATGTCAAATATCGGCGCTTATTTCCCATCCATGTACCCAGATTTGGCCAGTGGCATTGTATCTCCCATATCTAGCCATTTTCCATCCATGCCCTCATATCCAGCTGCTAACTCGCGATTCACACTCTTTTCTGTGAGGGTTTTTCAATCTGGTTATCGGCTCTTTCTGTGCCTCTTGAATTATTGGACCCAAAAAAGTTAACTTTTGTGGGTCTCCAATTCAGGTCCTTCCAGATATGTCATGCGGGCACGTAGAAGGGAGTTCCTGACACTGTAGATTAAGACTCTTGAAATTGGGGCCACTTTTTTCTCAAAGTATCCAAGTCATTGTGTTGTGATCTATCAGTGTAAAGTTTATCTTTTTTGATCCAACTCAGTTGAGTGTATTTGTGGAAGCTAAGAAGTCTAGTTAGCTTTATATTATTACTTTTTGATTGTTCTGGGCCCAACTTGGGGGTCTAATATGTATTGGGGCTTATTATTATATTTGGTTAGTCCCCTTTCTTTTCTTGATTTTTCTCCTATAACCCCTTGCAATGTGGACTTTTGGACTATTTCCTTCTGTGGGAGTGCCGTGAAAGTGGGATTGTATTCTGCAACATTTCTTTTGACTATGTTCATTTCCTAAGATGTTACTTTTGTAATTATGATTTAAAAATAAAAAAGGGACTCAAGTGAAATAGAAAGCTACTTAAGTAATAATGAGCAGAGTAGAACAAAAACTTGAATTTTTGGGATATATAGAAATATGAAGTATTTGGCGCAAATAGAAGATCTTTTCTAATCATCATTGGGAGATTTGCATAGACCCTTTTTGGAAAAGGAGACCTTATATTTTCCCTTAGGTTCTTATTGTTATTCATTTTTAGGCTGGGAGGGGATTCCCCTGGAGGGAAAAACCCACTGACTATAAAACCCACATCCAAAGGCAGTTTCTTCTCTATGGCCTCTAGCCATTGCACCATGCACCACTAGTGGGTGACTGTCCTCGAAGGGCAGGTGCCTCTGTCATCCAGCTAGAGCTATTCACCCAGCTTAAGGAGAAACTGCACCAGCTACTGCAACTGAAGAAGAATAAGAGGCTTGGAGCCACTGACAAAAGGCCAGGGGATGCTCAAAATGAAGAAAGGTCCCTCCAGTATTCAACTGCAAAGAAAATAAAGAGCAGCACAGGGAATACAGCATTTCACAGTAGCAAACCCGCACAAAGACTAAAGAAGCCAAGCACAAGGGATTAAAAACCCCCACCCAATAAGGGGTGTGTATCCACACATGTCCAGAAACTATGGGATAAAAGCTCTTAGCCCATCTACTTTTGGATGGAAAGGTCAGGGTTGGCCCGTCCATTGTGCAGGAATGTTGTTTGCATGGGGTCCTGCGCTTCAGGAGGCGCCACACCAACATGCCACCCATGTTGTTCAGCTCCCTAGTCCGATCGTTTGTAGGGCTGGCTTCAGATGGAGCTGGGGAGGGTCAAAGCCCAGGCTCACCTCTGTACAGCCACCAGACAGAAGAGCGGGGTTTTCCTTTACTGAGTCCAGCAGTTCTGTTCTCGTGGAGCCCACTCACGCACCACGGTAAAGGGCATTTCTTGTTTCCTGGCACTCAGCAGGCTCCAAGAGAACACAGCTGTCGGTCTCAATGAAGGAAAATCCCACTCTTCACTCTGGCAGCTGTACAGAGATGAGCCGGGACCTTGGACCTTCCCGGCTCCCTCTGAAGCCGGTCAAACAGGTGCAGGGCTCTTCGGGGGGGGGGGGGGGGTCTAGGACTGGTAATGGGCTGATTGGGGGTGCTAGGACGGGAAATGAGCTGATGGGGGGCTAGGACTTGAAGTGGGATGATGGTGGCCTAGGATAGGACTGCAAATGTGTTGATGGAGGGGCTGGGATAGGACTGGAAATGGCTGATGGGGTGCTAGAACTGGAAATGGGCTGATTGTGGGGGCCTGGACTGGAATGAGCTGATGCGGGGGGCAAGGACTGGAAATGGGCTAATGGGGGGCTAAGATAGGACTGGAAATGGCTGCTGGGGGGCTAGGACTAGAAATGGGTTGATGGGAGGCTAAGATAGGACTGATGGGGGGGTTGGACTGGAAATGGGCTGATTTGGAGGGGGCTTAGACTGGAAATGGGCTGATGGGGGGGCTTGGACTTGAAATGGACTGATGGGGGGCTAGGACTGGAAATGGGTGGATGGGGGCTTTGATAGGACTGTAAATGGGCTGATAGAGGGGCTAGGAAAGGACTGGAAATGGCTGATGGGGGCTAGGACTGGAAATGGGCTGATGGGGAACTAGAACTGTAAATGGGCTGATTGAGGGGAGGGCTTAGACTGGAAATGGGCTGATGCGGGGCTAGGTCTTAAAATGGGCTGATGGGGGGTTTGGATTGGACTGGAAATGGCTGATGGAGGTGCTAGGATTAGAAATGGGCTGATGGGGGGCAAGGATTGCAAATAGACTGATGTGGAGGGCGTGGACTGTAAATGGCTGATGGGGGATAGGACTGGAAGTGGGCTGATGGGGGGGCTGGGACTGGGAATAGGCTGATGCAGGGGAATGGAAGAATGGGACTAGAAGGAAGCGGATGCCGGGTGGGGTTGGAACTAGAAGGGGGCTGATGTTGGGGGAGGACTAGAAGGGGATGGGGCTGGGGGAGTGAGGTTGGAGAAGGGAAAATATATTTTGTTCGGGAGGAAAGAAAAATGTATGATTGGAGTGGAGGAGTGGCCTAGTGGTTGGGGCAATGTACTTCGGGCCGGAAGGTCGGGGGTTCAAATCCCACTAGAGGACAGCAACCTTGGGCCGGAAGGACTGGGGTTTCTAGTCCCACAGGTGCTCCTTGTGGTCTTGGGCAAGCCACTTAACCCTCCATAGCCCATGTTCCCTGTAAAATAGTTCTCTGTGTGCTGTGCTTTCCTGTCTAATCAATGTGTTTATACCTCAAAAATTTCCTGTCATGATTTGACAATTTCCAATCTGTAATCAAAACCGCTGCTGATCGCTGGAAGTAGCGGTATACAAATGTATACTAAATAAATAAATAAAATAAATGATTGGTCGGGTATTGGGAGAGTAAGTGGGGATTGAGGATGGAGGGGTGAAATTTGAGTGGATGAAAAAGAAATAAAGAAAGAAATGGAGGAAAGAGCAAAAGGGGAAAGCAGTATTTTGGAGGAGATGTAGAGAGAAAATGGAAAAAACTAGAAGAGAGAAGAAAGGACAAATAGACAACAGACAATGGAGAGTTAGCAGAAGACATGAAGAAAACAGAAGAAAGTGACTGGGGCAGTTGCGATGGAAAAATAAAATGCCCAAACAACAAAAAGGTAGAAATATACTAATTTTATTTTTAATTTATTAACTGGAATATATCAGCTCTGGGAAATGTGCATTGCTGACATCCTTGTGTTTTGTTTTGTACAAGAGGAAAATTAATTTATAGTTTTATTTCTCCAGTGTTGTTGTACATTCCAAGTTTAGCTTTTGGGGTTAGAATAAAATCTTGTTGTATGGAAAAGATTTAGCTTTTGGGGTTAGAGTAAAATCTTGTTGTATGGAAACCGCACTGATAACAAAGAGCGTGGTATATAAGAACTGTTAAATAAATAAATATAAGAACATAAGATATGCCATACTGGGTCAGACCAATGTCCATCAAGCCCAGTATTCTGTTTCCAACAGTGGCCAATCTAGGTCATACGTACCTAGCAGTTTTCCCAAAAGACACAGGTTCCATAATGCTTGTATTGGGCCAACCATTGATATGTTCCCAGTTTAATTATTGTCTTCATATTTCTAAATTGTAATCCCTTGTTCTATGTTTGCTGATAGTCTATGTTTTGCATGTATAATCAAGCTGCAGTATTCTGTTCCTGTAGTTTCTATTTGACAGTCCCACTTGTTCTCTTTCTCCAGTAGAAGATGTATTAGTATTCTCTGAGATGTATTTGTTTAACATTTGCAGTGTTGCCTTTTGATAGACAGGGTTTGGACCTTTGTGAGTCCTAGTAGTGCTATTATGATATGGCGGGTTTGCTATGGGTTCTAAATGGGCAGGGTTTATAGTACTTCCTGGCAGTTAGCACTGGAGTATAGTAATGTAGAAATCTGGTACTATTTCTTTATCCTCACTGACTATGCAAATATTATGCAGACATTCAGAAAAAGGTATGTTTAAAAGTTAATGTGTATTCACAAATGTTAATGTGCGCTAAGTGCAGGATCACCTATTTATTTCTATTGGCAAAGTGGCACTTAATGCACATTGTGTTGTTGTTAAGTGCCGTCGAGTCGGAGTCGACTCATGGCGACCCTCTGGATAGCTATCCTAAATTGTGTTTGGTCTTCAGTCAGGCGGCTCATTGTTGACAGACTGGTACCCGTAGCTGCTGTTAGTGTATCAATCCATCTCATTGCTGGCCTTCCTCTTTTGCATTGACCTTCTATCTTGCCAAGCATGATGTCTTTCTCTAATGATCTCTCTCTTCGCATGATGTGTCCAAAGTATGAAAAATGCATATTAATATTTAGTAAACATGCCTCTAAGTCATTGCCAGGACAGAAGAGAGGCTTGTGAAGGGCTCCTTTGAAAGCTGCCTAAACTTTTATTGGCAACACATACATTTTAAATAAAATAAATTGAATTTATGCAAATGAGGTCAAGTGGATATGCAAATGAGGCCCCACAATGAGTCTCCGCACATGGCCCTGCACCACCCTTGGGCCACTCCTGGGAAAGGAGTAAAGTAGAAGTACTTGAAGGAACACAAGAGATTGGTCAAAATATTTAAATGGGGCAGTGATAAAAATACAAGCCAAGAGTCAGCTGGAAGGAATGAGGAACATTAGGGGGGGGGGGGTATTTTAGAAGCTCTCTTTGTGAATTTGATGTCTGAAAACAGGCACTTAGACATGCAAAGGAGGAGTGGCCTAGTGGTTGGGGCAAGATACTTCAGGCCAGAAGGTCGGGGGTTCAAATCCCACTAGAGGACAGCAACCTTGGGCCGGAAGGGCTGGGGTTTCTAGTCCCACAGGTGCTCCTTGTGGTCTTGGGCAAGCCACTTAACCCTCCATAGCCCATGTTCCCTGTAAAATAGTTATCTCCAAGTTATAATGCCCTGTTCAATGTAATTTCAGTTTGTTCAATGTAAACCACACTGATGCAGAACAGCACGGTATATAAGAGAATGTAAATAAATAAATGTTCCCAGAGCCATTTTAGAAGCCAGGTATACAGTACAGACGTCTGCAGTGTAAGAACATCCACGTAGCATGGGGGCATGGAAGAAGTATGGCTTGGGCAGAGCAAGAGAGATGCACATCACAGTGCGAATTCAGAATGGCACACGCACATCTGGCTCTGGTTCCTCAGATGTCCATGCTTATACTTGCCGATGACCACGAATAAGGTGAAAAAAGTGATTGTTTCATGAATGTTAACGCTTCCAAAGGGAAAGCACAAAACGCATATTCATTGCCACAATTATTATTTCCTTCCCAAAGAAATCTGTGCATAAATACATCCTCCGCACCGCCACCGCACATCTGAGTATCTGAAATGGCAGGCTCAGATGTTCAAGTCGCATTGCATAGTTGTCCCCTTTCTGAAATACCCCTGCCAGCACGTCCAAGTACCCATGCAATTTAAGGACATCCACATTTGTAAAATGGATAATACCTGTGCAGAGACCCAGGCTTGCTATCTGTACCGGGTCTGTCTTCAGAGCCACTTACTGCGACATTCATTTTTTGGGGTGGAGACGTACCGATTTCAGACGGCACTTATGTGTGCCTCCCTTCATTGCTGCCAGTCCCCTGAATTTTTCAATATTCTGCTCTGGATATCCCAGAATTTTACAGGATGTCCCTTCTTAAATTTCATTTCACCACAACCATTTCAAAAAGAGTACACTATTTTTATTTATTTATTAATTTACCACCTTTTCCTTTAATCAAAATAGTTCTTCTTTATTGATCTTACAAAGTGTTAAAGCTCTTTATCAGTGACCCTAAATTTGAAAAAAAACTTTGGTTCAGAAGACAAACTTCTGGTCTGGACTTTATTTATTAGAGAAGGGTGAATGTGAGTGTGCGTGAGAGGTATTTTGAGCACTCTGCAACAGACTTGAGGAGGGTCCGGAACTTGTTGAGCGGTTCGTCTGTGAGGAGAAGCCTAGTGGTTAGAGCACTGGCTCGGTAATCAAGAGACCAGTGTTTGATTCCTACTAGCACTCTTTTTGACCTTTGGCAAGTCATTTAACCCTCAATTGCCTCAGAAGAAAAACCCAGCAATCTACTTCTGGTCACACTGCCAGGAAAACCCAGGCGCAGCTGGATTGCCAGAAGTCAACACTGATGCAAAGGCACACACTACAGTTTTGCCAATAAATGTACAGTAGTTTGTAAATGCTTTGTATTATCTGTAGAACCCATGAGTCTGAGGTTATGATGGGCCACCTTTGAGCAAAAGAGTGAGCTTTCCCCCAACTGGAGGGTTCCTACTGCAGTTACTGGTAGAGCGGCTATGCTTCAAAGGTCCCAGACTTTGGCTGAGGAGCCAGCTGGGTTTTCTGAGCCTTCTCTCAACATTTTTGTGGGCAAGATGCCTATTTGGGTTGGGAGGTGTGGGGTCTCGAAAGTACCAATGCCTACGAGAGTAATACAGTTGTGGTCAACATTATTGACATCCTTGCAGTTCAGCCCCTTAATGTCCAATATCTCCTAAAAAAAAAGTGGCCAGTGAAATGGCTTTGGGCTATATATGCACACATATTTGATACATAAAAGAATCAAATAAAACAAGACCAATTAAAAAATGAAATAGTCGGAAATAGTATAAAAACTGTGACATTGCCAGGACATGGTTATTCCTTACCTAAAAACCTAAATATGTTTATCCGCAACACTTATTTAAACCAGAATGATAAACCTAACTGCCCTAACTAAGGGCATGGTTATTGGTACCCTTATTCAACAATTCAAATCAGTTTGAACAGAAGAACCACATTCCCACTGTAGTAAAACTAGACGCACCTATGATCAATTGTCAGTACTCACATGACTAGAATTAACCAATGAATGATGGCTCTAATGTTTAAAATCACCACATCCATTCCCAGTTCCATTTTCACAATGGTGAAGACAAGAGAGCTGCCTGAGACCATCAGAAAAGCCACTTATCACCAAACATTAAACTTCAAAGATGTACAAGACCATCTCCAAAGGACTTGGGATTCCTGTGTCTACAGTTTGCAATGTTATTAAGACGTTTTCTGCTCATGGAACTGTCAAGAACCTCTCAGGATGTGGTGGGAAGAGGAAAATTAATCCAAGAAGTCTTCGAAGGTCAGTGCGAACTGTTGGAAAAACACCACATAAAACATCCAAAGAGTTTAAAGGTTGAACTGGAGCAATCCGGAGTCATGGTTTCAACCCGCACCATACACTGCACACTAAACAAAGAAGGACTTCATGGGCAAAGGCCAAGGAGGTCCCCACTGCTCAAAGACAAGACATAAAAAGGCACACCTGATCTTTGCCCAAATCCACCTTAAGAAACCACAATCGTTCTGTGAAAATATTCTGTGGACAGATGAAACCAAACAAGCTCTTTGGCCATGCAGACCAGTGATACATTTACAGGCGAAGAAATGAAGCTTAAAGGGGAAAAATGTGTAGTTACTCACCTGTAATAGCTGTTCTCCATGGATAGAAGGAATAAGTCATCAGATATGGGTTGTGTCATCGATGGAGCCTGTCATGATGCAAGCACTAATAAAGTTGGTTTTAAGAAAAGAAATCCTGTTTTAGAAGAACTAGATGTGCAGTTCCCTTCAGGCACAGCTAGAGGGAGCAGGAACAGACATACTGGTCTTAATGAACCTAATCTCACTGATGACCTGCAGCTGAAAGGGAACCAGGAAGTCAGCAGTAACGGTTCACTTTATAAGCCAGAGCAGAATGCTTCTGGAAAGCAGTGGCATAAGCAGCAGTGGCAACAGCAGAGGAGGCAGCGGAATGAGAATGTGAAGCAGCAGGAGCTGAGGAAGGAGGAGAAAGAGGAAGAAGGAACTGGAGCTGGACTAGAAGGAGAAACAGCAGAGAAGCCTGGAGGCTATCAAGGACATAAGCCTGATTGCTGTGAAAGAAGCCAAGCTGGAAGCTGGAGGAGAAACAGACCTCACAAGGTGGGAAGCCAGAAAGCCCAAACTGGACCTGTTGTGCAAGGGGAGTTTGGTGGAAGTTGCTCCAAGGTGAGAGGCTCTGCCACGCCTAGTTCCTATACTCTGCCTGTTTGTAACCTAGAGAGAAGAAAGCTAAGAACCAGAGAGGGAGGTTCTGACAGAAGCTTATCTCTAGAGGATCATTGCCCAGTTTCACCTATTCAGAGGGAAAAGCAGTTTTATAAGCAACGGAAGTTTTTACTCAGTGAGCCAAGGTATGAGGCATTGAAGATTAACTGTAATGATTGTACTGCTAAAAGTTATGCTAAAAGAAGTATTCCTCCTAGGAGAAACAAGAGTCAAGACTGGTTCACTAAACTACCGCCAGCCTTAAGAGTCCCTGGTTATGTGAAGCCAAACTCCCAAGTAGTAGATTACCATGCTGAAATAGACAGGGACAGTGGAAGCCCTTTGAATCAGTATAGGGGAGAGGAATTGATGGAAGTGGATTCTCCCAGCACTATTCCCTCACCTTTGCCTGAGGAAATGGAATGTGATTGGTGCACTGCCTATCCTCCAGAGTGTGTATGCTCCACAGAAGAATAAATGAAGTATAATTTGATGTTTATTATACTGAATATTACTTTGAAGAAAACCTGCTTTAAACTGTGAAGTAACAGTTAACTAGCCAGTGAATATTGGTACCTTTTAAAACAAAGGACTGTTTCTGTTATCTAAAATATCTCTTAGTTGAACCTTGCTTTAAACGGGGAATAAAAGCCTTTATTACCCTACACTTGGACTCTTTGTTCTTTAACAGCGCTACCTAGTGGCGTATAATCTTTGTGTCACCGGGAACCGAGTGACAAGCCCCAAACAGAACACTCCACAGCTTCCATTGGAAGCTCTTGGGAGCTGCTTTGCGCATGCATGCATGCCTTCCTGCCTGCCGTAGCGTCATCTTCTCCAGGCAAATATCAAAGCAGTACCCCCAAAAGCAATTCCTCAGGGAGGTGGGAGGGTTGTGAGGACTTATTCCTTCTGTCCACAGAGAACAACTGCTACTGGTGAGTAACTATGCTTTTTCCATCAATAAGCAGGAAGTAAGTTCTCATGTATGGGACTCCAAAGCTACAGGCTACTGAAAACCGAGGAAGCAAAAGCCTAACAAGGGCAACAAAACTGGAGAACAGGAAGAACTGCAAGGATAGTCCCTCTGGGGACTCCACAGACTCAGCATCCTCAGTGTACAACAGCACCAAGGTAGTAGCATATTTGCAGGTAGCATGGACAGACAGAAGGGCCAACAGGCAGGAGTTGGACCTAAGACCCGAAGAGGTGCTGGTCATTTCCTGGCCAAAGTTGCTGTCCCATCGGGAATTCCTATCCAGACAGTAATGGGCTGTGAACATGTGGACTGACATCCACATAGCAGAATTGCAGAATTTCTTCCGTGGAGACCAAGTGCAGGTTAGCGACAGAAGCAGACATGGCTTCAACATTATGAGTCGTGACATGACCATCAAGGCTCAGGCCTCCTGGGAATATGCCAAGGAAATACAGTCAGCTAGCCACAGGGATAGGGTGCATTTAGAGATGGCAGCACCCAGCTTAGTGGGGTCAATGGAGACAAACAGTTGGGTGAACTGCTGGTGAGCTCGAGGTAGTCCAACATGTGCAATGCCACCTCAAGAATGTTGGCAGAACAATCGACTGGTTGAGGTGGAACATGGAGACCACCTTTGGCAGAAAACACAGTATGTAGACAGGATCACCCTACTCTGGTAGAATCTGGTGTAAGGCAGGTGAGCCACCAAGGCCTGAAACTTACTGATGTGTCATGCCAACATGATTGCCACCAGAAACAAGACCTTCCAGGTCAAGAAATTCAGAGGGCAAGAATCAAGTGGCTCAAAAGGAGCCCAAATGAGCTGAGCAAGGACCATGCTGAGGTCCCAGGCCACTGTGGGGTGACTGAGGGGACGCTTCAAGAGCAGGAAGCCCCACATGAAGCAAGCCACCAGAGAGTGAGCTGAAACGGGCCTGCCCCCACAAGTCTCATTTGTAGGCCCCAGACAGATTTCAGGCCCAAATCTGAGAAGCGCAGGAGATACTCCAGCAACTGATCCACTGTGCAGGAAAAGGGATCCAGTGCCCTGTCTGCATAGCAGGAGGCAAACCTCCACCACTTGAACGTGTAAGCCCAGCGCATAAATTCCTTGCACAAAGCCAGGAGGACATTCATGACATTCTTGAGCAAATTCAGCTCTGAAAGGACTATCCGTTCAACATCAAGGCCCTGAGGGCCAAGGAATGGACAATGCCACGCAGCAGGGTCCCACAATCCTGAGAGATGAGGTCTAGGCAGAGCCCAGACAGAGAGGCTCCTTCTGAGAGAGCTGGAGCAGCAGGGGGAACCATGGCTGTCAAGGCCAGTATGGGGCCATGAGGATCATGGTATCCCTGTCGGCCTAAACCTTCAGCAGAGTTCTGGCCACAAGAGTGATCGGAGGATAAGCGTAAAGCAGACCCACCCCCCCAGTGGAGAAGAAAGGCATTCGAGGCCAGCTGGTCATTGGACAGCCTCCTAGAGCAAAGGTTGCCCACCTGGACATTCTTCGGCATGGCAAAGACATCTATCATGGGAGTACTCCACTCTCGAAAGATCCTGTCTACCATATCCCTGTGGAGGGTCCATTTCTGTGGTTGGAGGACATGGCTCAACTGATCTGCCTGAATGTTGAGCTCGCGAGGTAGATAGGTTGCCCTGAGCTCCATCCGGTGGGCCAGGGTAAACTTCCACAACCAGACTGCTTCCTAGTAGAGGAGGTACAAGCTCGTGCCACTTGCTTGTTCACATAGAACATTGTCACCTGATTGTCTGTCTGTATCAGGATCACCTGATTCTCCAGGTGCACCTGGAAAGCCCAGAGGGTATTCACTATGGCCTGCAACTTGAGGAAGTTGATCTGGTGTAGGTTCTCCTATTTGGACCACAGGCCCTGTGTGCGCAGGCCGTCCAGATGAGCCTCCCACCTGAGCTTGGATGCGTTGGTCGTTAGCATCCTGTAGGGGACTCCACTTGGAATGGTAGGCCCCTGAGCAGGTTTAGCAGCTCCAACCACCATTCAAGAGTCCGTACCAAGGGAGCAGTGACCGCCACTCTGTCCCAGAGATGTCCTGTGGCCTGCTTCCATTGTGTGCAGAGGGTTCATTGTACCTGCTGCATGAAGACAAGCCAGGGGGATAACATGAAATGTGGAGGCCATATGAGCGAATACCTTCAGCATTCCCCAGGCCGTCGTGTAGCGCTGATGCCATATGCCATCAACTATTTATGTTCATCACTGCATGTGGTCCATTGGCAGGAACGCCCGAGCTTGAGTGGTATCGGAGGGCCCCGATGAACTCCAGCGACTGGGTGGGCTGGAGATGGGACTTGGGATACCTGATGATGAACCCCAGCTGCTCAAAAACCTGTATTTATTTATTTTAAATGATTTATAGCCCGCACAAACACCGAGGCAGGTAACAAAAAACATACACAGTACATAATAACATACCAATAAAACCATACAAAATAAAATAACACAATATGAGATTAAAACTAAAAAAACCTAAAAACTAAAACACATAGTATGGTGAGATGGGTGGACTGTCGGATGGCATCCAGAGTAGGACCCTTGATGAGCCAGTCGCCAGATAGGGAAAGACGAAGACTCCCAAGGTGCGGAGGTAGGCGGCCATTACCGTGAAACACTTAGTGAAGACTCATGGTGCTGAGGCCAACCCGAAGGGGAGCACCTGGTACTGATAGCGCTGGCTTCCTAAAACAAATCTGGGGTATTTTCTGTGACTTGGGTGGATCGGGATATGTATGTATGCATCCTTGAGATCCAAGGACCATAGCCAGTCATCCTTCATGGGGTAAGGGAGTAGCATCCCCAGTGAGATCATCTTGAATCATTTATGTACCAAGAACTGGTGAGATTCTGGAGGTCCAGAATGGGTTGGGACCCTCCCGTCTTTTTGGGGAGCAGGAAGTACCTGAAGTAGAACCCCATTCCAATCTGAGCTGGTGGAACCGTCTCAATGGCGAGGTTGGTCAGAAGAGCGGAGACCTCCTCCTGTTACAGGCTTTGGTGCAGTGAGTTCATGAGTCCCCCTAGACAAAAGGAAATGGCAACTGGGCAAAGTGCAGCTGGTATCCTTGCTGGACAAGATGCAACACCCAGGCATCTGAGGTAATAAATAGGCATCGGTGGGTAAAATGGATGTGCCAGCCCCCCAACCTGATGGTGGACCCCAACAGACAAAGGTCGGTTGGCCTTTGCTCCTGAGGAACCAGTCAAAAGTCTACTCATGGCTTGGGATGTGGGGCCCCCTGGGCCTTTTAAGGCTTCTCCCTCCACTGCTGGCTGGAGGCTTGCGCCTTTGATTGGGCACTCTGGGGGCCTGGGTATTACTAGCGCAGACATAGGTAGAAAGTCTTCTTGCCTATGTACTTCTTACATAAGGGGTCAGTGGTCTTCCAGTCTTCCTTGAGAGCTGGAAGAGCATCACGTGCTCTTTCTCGAGCTCACTTGCTTTCTCCTCGACGGGTGTCCCGAAGAGATTCTCCCTTCAGCATGGAACATTGGCCAACTTATCAAGGACCCGCTGTTCCAGGTCGGAGGACTGGAGCCAGGCCAGGCCCCAAGCACTGCTACCCACTTCTGTCACTCTGCAAGCAGACTCGAAGGCATTATAAGTGGCTCACACCATGTACTTGGAGCAGTCCTTGCCGTGGCCTACTAGGGTTTGGAAGAAGTTGAGGCAATCAGTGGGGACATGGGAGGCAAAGTCTTCCAGGTCCAACATGATGTCCTTCAGGAACATACCCATATATAGCTAGTAGGATAGGATTCTGGCAATCAGCATGGAGCCCTGGTAACATCTCCTCTCTAAGGAATCCAGGATTCTAGCCTCCCTCCCAGAGGGCACAGAGGAATGAGTCATGGTGCTCTTTATATGCTTCAAGGTTGATTCTAATATGTTGGAGTTGTGTGGTAACCGGGGCTTCTCGAACCTTCTGGACCCGGCACATCGAGTCCAGCCACTGGCTGATGGGGGGAACCATGAGGGAGTTTCTCCCAAAACCTCAGTAGCAATCTGTGCAAGGCATGGGGAACCATCACCATCACCGTCACTGCCTCCTTGGGTGGTGAGGGGTACTGGATGAGTTTGAATTCCTCCTCTCTCAGATCATCTTCTGCTGCCAAGGAGAAGGGTATGGCCTTGACCATGTCACATAGAAAGTCCTGAAAGAACATGTCCTGCGGAGGAGATTTGTGCCACTCATATGGAGGTCTGGGGATCTCCTGTCCAAGATCAGAGTCCTCCTCGGTTTCCCAGCCTTCGAACGGATTCCAAGAAAAAATCAAAAAAGTGTCATGTTTCATCCTGCCGCCTACTCCAATCATTCGAGGAGGGCGGGTGTTGGAGGGACTCGTGGCACCCTGAGCGGAAGCATGGGTGCCCCAGGACATTGGATCCTGATACACTGGACAGGGAGATCTCTGTGGGAACCTGCATCAATTTCAGTCTCCTGGCTGATGTGCCTGCTTCGAATGTCTGCACATAGTTTTGGCGACATTACTGCACTCTGCCCAGCCCATCCTGGAAACTATCGTAGAGCCTTCAAGGGCCCTCAGGCATTCCTCCAATGCTACTGCCTCAGAGGGGACCAGCCAGGGATTACAAACTCGGCCACCAGTGCCGATACCTTCGGCGGGGACTCTATGAAGATGGGTTCATCGGGAGACATCCGGCTGCCCTCTGGGGCTATGGAGGGGGGGGGGTCAATACCTCCTGTCTGGGAGTTGATTCCTTCCACTAGAGAAACTTGGAGGGCCGCTCCCAGCCCTTGCTATCCACATCATACCAGGAAGGGCTGCGATGTCGATGCACCCAGGGCTTTTTCCTGGTGCTTAGGCGCCCCCTTCAACATCGACAGGACCGGTGTCAGGTTCTTCCTTGATTCTGGTCAGATATCAGCAGAGGGTCTCTGCTCGATGCCATAGCCCTCAGTTCCAAATGCACCCAGGAGTTTCTCACAGTTGATGCCTTTGGCATAACTCCTCAACAGTGTTGCTGATTCTGGAGCCATGGATGCTGAATCCGACATTCCGAAGGACTGCTGCTTTTCCTGGCCCTTCAGACCCCTCCTCATCATCTGAAAAGGTTGCAGGAAGTGGGCTGGTGATCGGGCCCAAGGCACTGCAGACACCAATTGTGCCTGTATGTGACCAAAATGGTGCAGCCATATTTTGTGCATTTCTTAAAACCACTCACTGGCTTAGACATATTCAGGAAGACCGCATTGGCAAGGTCAAATGCCTCAAATGTGCCAATGGCGAGAAAAGACCCAGCAAGGGAAAAGCACAAAAAGACGAAAAACCAAAAGAAAAAAAGAAAAATTGTCTGGAAGCTGACAGGTGGTGAAAACTATTCAGAAAAGAATTTGCAAGTGGTAAACAAGAGAAAAGGTTTTTCCGCTAGAGTAGGACATGTTCTAGGGGTTCCATGGAAAAAAGATGACTGTAGAAGAAAGTACAGCGGCAGGCAAGTGCACATGTGCAATGCAGCTCCCAAAAGCTTACAATGGAAGCGCATGGGGCGCCGTTAGTGATGTCTCGCATATGTGAGGACTTACTTCCTGCTTGTTCACAGAGAAATACTCTTCTTACAGTTAAATATGGTGGAGGTTCCATAATGTTGTGGGGCTGTTTTGCTGCATCAGGAACTGGAGGCCTGGAACATATTAAAGGAATCATGAAGTCAGAGGACTACCAAGGTATTTTGGAGTGAAGTGTACTACCTAGTGTCAGCTAAGTCTGGCTCGAAGGTCATGCGTCCTTCAGCAAGACAATGATCCAAAACATACATCCAAAATTACAAAAGAATGGTTAAAAAGGAGAAAATGGACTGTTTTAAACTGGCCAGCAATGAGTTCTGATCTCAGTCCAATTGAGAACCTTTCAAAAGAGCTGAAATCTGTTATTGGTAAAAGGAATCCTGGAAACATTTATTTATTTACATTCTCTTATATATATATTCTGCATCAGTGCAGTTTACATTGAACAAACTGAAATTACATTGAACAGGACATTATAACTTGGAGATAACTATTTTACAGGGAACATGGGCTATGGAGGGTTAAGTGGCTTGCCCAAGACCACAAGGAGCACATGTGGGACTAGAAACCCCAGTCCTTCCGGCCCAAAGTTGCTGTTCTCTAGTGGGATTTGAACCACCGACCTTCCGGCCTGAAGTACCTTGCCCCAACCACTAGGCCACTCCTCCACTCCATTCATGAGCTGGAACAAATCACAGTTGAAGAATGGGAGAAACTACCAGCAAACAGATGTATGAAACATATAGATAGCTACAAGAACTGTTTGGATGCTGTTATCACTGTCAAGGATTGCGCAACCAAATATTAGTAAAGGGTGCCATTAATCCTGTCCGGATCATATTTAGTTTTTTTCTCAGAAATTACTATGTCTAAGTTGCACAGACTGTTTTTCTTGTTGTATACCTTTGAACATACTATTACAATATTATGATGACATACAGTTGGAATATTTCTAATTATTTCTCAAGATTTTTTACACAACATACATAAAATGCAAGGGTGGCAATAATGTTGACCACAACTGTAGGTTTTTCTGTCCACCCCCTTGGTACCTCCTGCAATAGGCAGCCGGCTCGGACGTGCACTTTCAGAGATTACGAAGGGTGGCGTGCTGCTTTTTTTTGTGTAAAAAGTTTATTGAGGTCACAAAAATAACACAGAGGAACCAGTCCACATGTGATACAAACATATTCAGAAGGTGGAAAGAGCCTCTGTGAATAACAAGTCCAAATGAACATATAAAAATGAATAACTACATATCCAACCTCACACAACTTCTTTAAACTTGTAGTCCTGTTGCCCCCACCCTCCCATGCTGGTCAAACCCTTTGAGTCCTCAGCATTAAATGAAGCAAGGGAGAGCGCGAATCAAGAGCTGAGAAGGAAACAACAGGCCAACCCCCCTCCCAAATGTAGAGTAGGCATCCTATAGGTACTAGTAATCCTTCAGGGAATTGAAAGAGATGGATAGAACCTCTTACTAACACAACGTTTCCCCCCTTTTCCACCCCCAACCCTCCCCAGCCCCTCTTCCCTCCTTCCCCCCCACCCCACCTACCATTCTGTTTTCCCCCCAGACCCAGAGCTAACCTCACACTTAACCAATAGGTTGGGAAGGAATGGTGAGTCGTCCTGGAAGAATGCGATGCATATAGATAATGAACTTTGAATGGGTGTAAGTTATGGACCTCTAATCAACATCTTCTGTCGCATGCAATCTCATTCAGATGCTGGTAGAAATTGCAACTATAGGTGCACCAGCTGCACCGACTGTTCACTTAGATCAGCCATAGGTTTCTCCATCTTTTATATATCCCACACTTTCACCATCAATTCTGATAAAGAAGGGGCCAAGGCTCTTTTCCAGAAATGGCTAATGATGGAACATGCCACCAACAGCAAGCCATTTATCAAGTGATGTGTGTCCATTGGCAGAGCGTCGATAGAAAGAAATCCCAACACACAGGTCTCCGACTCGAGGGAGAAATTAATCCCCAGAGTACGCATGATACAACCATGACCTTGTGTCCAAAAAGTCTGTATTTTCGGACATTTCCACCACATTTGGAAGAATGTATCTTGCCACCCGCACAATCTCCAGCAAAGGAAACCATCAGCCTTTCCCCAACAAAATAAATCATCGGGGATGACCGTGGATTTTCAAATGGGTAGTGACTAAGGAAAGTGATATAGAACATTTGTATGTGTATTGGTATACCTCAAGCCAGAAGTCCTCTGATTTATTAGAAAGATCCAAATCTCAGTGTTTCCGGCAGGTTGGTCGAGCCACATCAGTGGAAACATCCATAGCTGCTGCTCTATAGAGGTGAGCCAGAAGTGCCTTAAACCACTGAGAATCAAAGAGTATTTGTTCCCAAACTCTAGGAGAGTGAGTACCTGTGGAAATTATTGTCAGCCTATCAAAGCAATGTCGAAGTTGAGAGTACTGAAAAGCAGAAACCGGTGTGCCTAGCAGCTGATTCAAACGTGGCTGAGTGAGAAGAGCCGAGTGGTCAAAAAGGGAGGATAGACATCTCAGACCTCCCCAAGTGCGGACTTATCCCCCAAAATTTCGAACAAAGGGGAAGGAACCTATAGGCATGTAAGGAGAGAATTGTGGCGACAGTTGGGACCTCTTGCACAGGAATTGCCAAGCCTTGCCAAACCGGCCCACAAAAAGGTAAGAAAGGACTAACTTCTTATCAGATGTTACTTGGGTGAATGGGGTAGCCATCAAAGGAATCGGGTCCACCCAAGCCACCTCCATAGCTAGCCAGGAGAAACTAGGGTTGGTCGCCCAAAAGTGGAAAATACTGAGGCAAGTGCAGCCATAATAAAGTTCAAAATATGAGAGCCCATTGCCTCCCAGGTGCTTGGGATGGACCATAGTGAGCAGCTAACATGGGGATGGCGTCCCTGCCAGATACTTCGTCAATAGACTATGAAGCTTCATGAAGAAGGATCTAGGAATGAATATGGGAAGCTGGAGAAATAGGAAAAGTACTTTTGGTAACAGTAACATCTTGATCGTGGAAACAGTAACATCTTGATCGTGTGTATCTGACCCAACCAGGAGACTGAAAGAGAGTGCCAACGAATGAAGTCCCTCTCAATAGACTGTAGAAGGGGTTTATAGTTAAGCACATATAGATCGGACATGTTTTGGGGGATGATGCCTAAATACCGGGACTGTGATACCCTCAAAAAAAACATGTGTGTTCGAAATACTAGACATCCCAGAGGCAGAAAGGCACAGAAGGAGTACTGACTTATGTGCGTTAATGGTAAATCCTGAAATAGTAGAGAATTTCTTTAGAAGATCAGTGATTACGGGGGGAGTGATAGACGGATTTTGCAAAAAAAATGAAAGTATCGTCCTCATAGAGAGAAACCACATGATGTTGGCCTCCTAATGGAATACCAGTAGTTAAAGTCAACTTTCTCAAGTACACTGCCAGAGGCTCAATTGCCATAGCAAAGAGGAGTGGGGAGAGAGGATAAACCTGATGCCTCCCCCGTCCCAGTTCAAATGAAGGGGATGAGAAATCATTGACTTGAACTGAGGCCAAAAGAGTCTTGTAGAGGGCTGTAATCTATGTCTAAAAGTAGGGCCAAGCCCAAAGTGCTCCAAGACTGTCAATAAGTATCGCCATTCCACCTTATCGAAGGCTTTTTCGGCATCCAGGGAGAGAATGGCAAAATTCCCCCAAACTCGTCAGGCTAAACAGGACATTCAGCACATGACAAATATTTTCAAAACCAAAACGCCCTTTAATGAAGCTGGTTTGGTCCGAATGAAAAATCTTAGAAATTTGCAACTCTAAGCAAGCCAAAAGAATCTTTGTGAAAATCTTATAATCTAAATTAAATAAAGAGATCGGGCGATAGCAAGGGGTCTTTCCCCTCCTTGGGGATCACCGTTATTGAAGCTTGGCACATAGAATAGGGTAGGCTTCTTTGTGGCAAGATATCATTAAAAACCTTCACTAACACCAGAGTCATCGGATCAGGCATAGCTTTGTACTCTTCAGTAGGGAAAAATTCAGGGCCCGCCGTCTTAGCATTTTTTAACTGTCGAATGACCAAGTGAACCTCTGCTAGTGAGACTGTGCGATCCAATGTTTCTTGCTCCACACTAGATAGAAGAGGTAACATCGCATCAACTAACCATTTGTGGAGAGTCATATCATCTACAGCTAACTGAGAAGTGTATAAGCTTTGATAGCAAAGCACTCCGCAATGGTCGACCATTTCTGAGTAGTTGAATCCTGCGATGTTGACACGACCGCAATCCTATGAGATTGACAGTGTCATTTCAACTGCCACAGAAGTAATTTACTTTCCCATGTTCATAAGAATTTCAACAGGTGCGCAGAAGTTGGGAAGCAATTTCTTCTGTTTCCAGAGCCACCAATTCAGCCCTCAGGGCTGTCAGTTGACGCCACACCTTAGGGGCGGGTCTTCTCCTGTGAGTTAGTTCTAATTCCGCTATCTTTTTCTTCATCTCATCTTCTCCGCTTTTTGTCATTCATACGCCCCTGAAAGTGGTATCAATTGGCCATGCAACACTGCCTTTCCCTCCTCCCTGAGAAGAAAGTTCGGCATTCCCTCAGTATCATTAAAGTGCAGATATTCTTACTATCCTTTTTGTATATCAGCTAAGAAACATTCATTCTTCAATAAGTGTTGGGGAAAAGTCCATGAGTGGAGTGGGGCTTCTAAGTCCTCCATATGCCACTCCAGGATCACTAGATGTGATCAGAAGGTCCCCTAGTCCCTATAGTGACTCACCAAAGTAGCGACAGCATTGACTGGGAGACTGACCACATGTTGATGTGTGAGTAGGATTGGTGCGTTGGAGAGTAAAAGGTGTAGTCTCTTTCTCTAGGGTGAAGCAATCTCCAGACATCGCTTAAGTCAAGTTCTGCAGTTAGCAAAGCTAGAGCTCAAGAATGCTTAGGCCAGAGGTTCCCAACTCCAGTCCTGGAGTGCCAAACACCATTCAGGTTTCAGGCTGTCCCTTTCCTCTTAGTCACATGTGTTACATGTCTCGAGTGCTTTCCTGTCGCATTGTAATTTCCTTTTCTTTTCCGGCCTATTGGCCTCCTTTCTTTATTTTACTTTGTAAACCGCTATGTCATAATTTGAATGGCGGTATATCAAAACTAATAAACATAAACATTTGCATGCACTGCCCCCATTGTATTCAAATGTATCTCATGCATATTCATTAGGGACAGCCTGAAAACCTGAATGGTGTTTGGCCCTCCAGGACTGGAGTTGGGAACCTCTGGCTTAGGCCATTCCCACTATATCCCGATCTATCCACATCTGAAAAGGTACAATTGAAATCTCCCCCTATTAGGATCTACCCCTGTGTGTGAGTTTTGAGTGTCATAAGCAATTCAGACAGCGATCCTGAAATCTCTGTGGGGGGAATGTAGACATTCACGAAGGATATCGTTATGTCATGTAGCGATCTAGTGATCCCGATAGAATCAAAAAGCGATCTTGAGGGTCACTGTAGTGAGTTGAAAGAAGCTGAAAATAGCATTGTTTAGAAAATAGAATAGCAACCCCGTGCTTATGAGACAACAAAATGGATGCAAATACTTGAGGAAATCTAGAAGCTAACTGAGAGTGAGTCCCCAGGGCCAAGTATGTCTCCTGGAGAAAGACTACATCAGCAGGCTCCCTATGTAACTGATCGAACACTCTTCGCCACTTGATCGGATTGTGGAGGCCTTTGATATTCCAAGAAAGTAGTTTAATCATTGTTCCCTTGAACTCTGATGGAGAAGGAAAAACCCAATACTATATCTGGTGCTGCCATACTGCAGCCAGAATAGTCGTAGCTATCTCCATCCCAATGGAACATAACTTCTCTCTCCATAAGTGTTTACATCCCGCAACTTTCCAGGTGCAACCCATACCCTTCCCCATATTCCCTTCCCACCTCCCCCCTCCCTTCCCTCTATGATAGAACCCCGAGACCTCAGATCAGAGGGTCTATAAATCCCCATCCATCCTAACTCCAAAAAGTGAGGTATAACAGCCTCCAGTGAGGAGATATCTACAAGAGCCAAAAGAATACTCCAGCCCAACTCATCCCCCTGCCAAAGCACTAATCTACATGATCTAGACTGGCTACCAATCTCTTCCCAGTCAAAATATAAATCAGCACTCACCATCTTCAAAATTAAAAACAATATGTCAGCAGGAATACTACAGGAACTCATCGGAACCAAAGCAAACCAGACAGAAACAAAAACAAAAACACGATACCTACACCTAGTCTATTCACAAGAACCAACAAATCCACATCCATGCGAGCCTTCTCTCTTGTTGCCCCTGCTATATGGAATGTCCTCCCAGACAATCTAAGATCAGTAGATATAAAAGATTTCCGGAAGTTGCTCAAATCCACACTATTCATTGAACAATTCAACGAAGACCCCCAATCACACTAATCACTCCACAAGCTGATCTACACAAGCCATGCCATCAACATCATTCAACCTCCCTCTACTCTTATTAAGATGTATATAGTTTAGTCGATATTACAAGAGACTATCTAAGTTTTTTGAAGTTATGATGTTACAAGAGACTACTTAAGTTTTTGAAGTTATGATGTTACCGTTCAAACTTGCAAGTTCTTTGTAAAAGTTAAAGTTATTGTAAACCACCTTGATTAAATAAAAAGGCGGTATAGAAAAATTGTTAAATAAATAAAATAACAAAATAATCACACCCCTCTGCCAACTGCCACTCCTCCGCTCCACTGGCCCCCTCCATTCCTCCCCTTCTCACTCCCAATCCTTCTGAACCAACCCCAATCAAAGTTTTAAATTCCCTCCCAATCACCCTGGCTACACCCCGCCCCACCACTAATTTGTGAAAGGTTGACTATGCATCAATATTAACAGCACAAGGAAAACTCGAACATAATAAAAACATCCATGATACAGTCGGAAAGTTCAGGAAACCCTAGGACAGGTACAGCAGGAAAGATTAATAGGAAGCATGGTCCCTCAGTGCAGCACTTCAAGGGGGTGCAGTGACATCCATCGCCTTGTTCTGTGTCTCCGACGAATCCGCTTCAGAGTGACTGCGGGAACGGGGAACATTATGACATTTCGGAGTAGAGACCTCCCACTCAGGTTATACATTCCATTGTCTTGGAGTGTGACACCCCTCGTTCTGGAGTTGATCAACAAAGTCCATGCATGCAGCAAGCTCTGAAATTTTATGCAGGCTATTATTCCACTTTAACACCAATGCAAAGGGAAAACACCAGCTGTACTTGATAGACTTAGCTTGCAGTAATTGAGTAAGTGGCTTAAACTTCGTCACCTTTCCAGCATGTATTTGGAGAGATCCTGATATATCTTTAATTCCCAGTCCCAGAAGGAAAGGGATTTTTTACCACGTAAATTCCACAATAGGACCACTTTGTCCTCAAAGAAGCTGAAACAGGCCACAATGGGGCATGGACGAGAATCTCGACCAGTTCGAAGGCCACCACCTCTATGTGCTCTCTCCAATTTAACAGGGCCTGAGGATGCAGCAACACAGAAGGCATAGATGTCCTGCACAATTTCTTTTTTTTTAAATTCTTTATTTACATTTTCAAACAAATTACAACAAAACCAAAAGTTTCAAATAAAGTGATATTTCTCTTTACACATAAGAGCAAAGAACAAGACCTTAACAGCCTACCCCAACCTTAACCCTCCCTTCTCCATGTGATCATCAAAAGTTTATGAAAATAAGCGCATAAAGGGGGCCTATAAAGGCTATGACTCCACAAGCAGCTTTCCACCATGCGAAAAAACATGACGACTTGACTAAATTGCCCCTTAATTTACACCATATCGTGCTTTTGATATGTAATTATTTAGGGGTTTCCACTTGAGGAAGGTGGAAGGCATAAGAGTTGTGCCGTAACGTGGCATTTGTTCATATTTGCGGCATAAGCACAGACGGGTCCACCATTTGTGCCAGCTAAGCTCTGCTGTAATTTTCCAGATTGCGATAACGAGATGCAGTCACTCCCATCATGAAGTCAAATAAAAAATGACAATCCCTCTGTAATGATGAGATGCCAATTGTTGACCGAAAAATAATAACAGACCAGGAGAGAGTGGCCCTGAACCCCAAGACCTCTTGGATTCGGTTCCAGATCGAAATTCAATAGGACTGAATATTAGAGCAGTCATATACCACATGTCTTAAATAGCCAACATCACTCTGACAAGAGCAGCATTCATTTCCAACTGTTTTATCCCACTTAGCAACCTTTATCGGGGTAAAGTGAGCTCTGTGTGCAAAAAAATATAAAGCTTGTAAGATAGAGGCAGACTGAGATACTCTATCTTGCTCCAAAATTTCACCCATGATTCCGGAGAAGGAGTCTCCCCTGTGTCATGTTCCCATATCCGTTGAACACCAGTGGACTGTGGGGTGGGGTTCTGAATGACCAATTTATAGTAGTAAGAAGCCACCCCAGAAGCCACTTGGGCTGAACCTATAATATTCAACAACCCCCATTCTTCAGATAAAGATTTAATATCAATAGGGGATTTCTATACAATGTCTCAGCTGAATCCACTGGAAGTATAAAGATTTAGGCAGGTGTCTCTTGCAGCAGTAGGATGTCAGCATTTTCCTTGCGTCCATATAAAAATATATTTTTCCTCTTTATGGGATTGTTAATGCCCTTAACATTTAGTGAAACTATCTTAAAGGAAGACATATTGACAGTATAATACAAAATGATAGTCAACTGTTGCAGAAACATACCAAGTTGTAACATATGATTTTACATTGTTGAACCACACCTTAAAAGCCCTCACAATGATAGCTGCACTTATAGCCCAAGAAAAATACACAAAAAGAAAGGCCACTGCTTAGCCATAGCCCCTGTGGAAGATCGCTCAAAATAAAAACACATAATTCTAAATAACAAAGCCACCAAAACCCTGGGGGGCTATAACAACTCAAAACCTTAGCGGGTGAGCCCAAAAGGACAAGACAGACACGGAGGGGAATAACTATCTAGTTCACTTCAACTCCTCTGCCGCTTAAAGCAACTTAAACCACACACTACCCATTTCAAAATGAGGAACAGCATCCCCAAACCCAAAGCGCCAAAACGCTATAGCAGAACTGCCCCCACCAAACAATTTATGATCACAGAAGAGCACATGTATCTAGGCAAGGGCAGTCCCACTCCTCCAAGCCCCGCTGCCCTCCCAACCACAACAGACACCACAAACAACACAAAACACAAAAGAAGAGAGAGAGAGAAAGAAACAAAGAGTATGACATTTTGACCAGGGCAATACCCTGGAGTCCCTCCAAGAGAGTCACATTAAATGGCACATTGAATGTCAACTCGGCATGACTGAATGTCAACTCTGCATGAATGAGTCGTTACTTCATGACCTCAGACCGGTCAAAACACCTAAATAAGAAAGTGTTGAAGAACTTTTGCAAGCCACTGATTGCAATGCAAGCTTTCACCGCATCAACACCAACTCCTTGTCCTCCAAGAACGCGTGCAATTCCCCTGGATGATCAAAAGTCCTAGGCTGGTTGTGCAGTATGACTCTCATGCGAGCAGGTTAGAGTAGCCCGAATCGGGTTTGCAGCTGCAATAAGCATGGAAGTAGCACAAAAAAACTCTTTCTGCGATCTACCTTCACCTTCATGAAGTCAAGGAAAAATAGGAGCTTGTGCCCCTGATATTCCAAGGGAGAGTGTGCTCTGGCTGCTTCAATTATTTGCGTGACTTGTTGAAAGCGCAAAATTTTTAGGATGATTAGACGTGGACGCTTGCCTGTAACCACGGACTGAGTAGGCACTCTATGGGTGCCGTCGATCTCAAAAGGCATGACGAAATTCACCTTCAACACACCCGGGATCATTGATTGTAAGAAAGCTATCATGTCAGGATCCTCGGCTCCCTTGGGAACTCCCAAAATTCTTATGTTGTTCCTTCGAGCGTGATTGTTACCATCTTCCAACTCTCTTTGCAGTGACCGTATCAACTTTGCTTGCTTCTCAACGGCCCTGAACCACTCCCCATGCATTGCCACCATACTATCCACCTTCTCCAATCTCACCATAATTGACTCCAAAGTATTTTTCAAGGCACTGATATCCTCCCGCATTGTGCACGAGTCTCCATTAGCTTTGACCAAGTCCTTAACAGTGCAAATCTCAGCAAGAATTTCCTGCAAGGCCTCAGGACAGTCTCGGATGACCGCCATCTTGTGAGGTGAGAGAGGCTCCGTTTTGGTTCTCTTTGCACTGGCATTTTGAGAGATTTGTTAATCCAGATGCATCGGTTTGGGGCCAGACATATCCAAGATCGAATGATATCAGAGTAGGTAGGATCTACTTAGTTAAAGACTGCAGAAGTCAGGATTCTTGACCATTGCCCTCCGTAGCACGGCTCTTGTCCATCTTGTCCGAAGCTAGGCTCCGCCCCCTGTTCTGCACAATTTCTATGACGTTTTCTTTTCCTCCCAAGGTTTCAGGCACCCCAAAAAGGCGGATGTTAGAACATCTCTGCCTATTCTCTATTTCATTATTTCGTCACTCTTCTCCTTCAAATCTTTAGTGAGTTAATCCAATTTGTGAAGTTTAGATTGAAACAGAGATGTAGCATCAATCTGTTCTCCTATATTAATTTCATTCTGTGTTACATAATTATCCAAGGATTTCATATCAGAGCAGAGGTACGATATTGCTTTTGAAACGTCCATCCGGAAGGAGTGTAATTCCTAAAGTACCTCTAACAGGTCAGCTTTGGTTGCAGGTAATGTTGCATCAGCCTCATCACAGTGCTGTAGAGAGGAACTTGAGGGTTGCACTTGAGCTAGTGGAGGACCTCTGGTGGTAGCATTATCAGACCTCCGAGGGTATTTAGATAGCATTGCTGCATAGGTGTTCTTGGACGACATAGTTTTCAGGAGCAGGCTAGTAAGGCGCCCAACTCACAGAGAAGACAACTTTGGTGCAGATGCTGTCAAAGGAGTTCTTCTGCAATTATGTGCCACAAGCACTTAAGGAACCCTTCACCAATTGGATGCTGTAGAGAGAGGATCTGTGTAGCTCACAGATATATTGAGCCAAAAAATGAATTTGTACTAGCAACCACTGGAGGGAGCCTCAAGCAAGCTCGCTTTTACACACCGCTTATTTTGAATGTGATGTAGCCTGCCCTCCAGATATTCTTTTGCTAGGTCAGCCTATATAAGAAATAAACAGGACAGGACAAAGCAGCAGGAGACTCAAAGTCCCTTGAGACGGGAGTGCAGAATGAGAGAGTGTTTTCGTCGATGATCAACAATGTTGTGAAAGTCCCGCCACCGGATCTTTCAGTCACATTGGTAAAACTGGAAGAGAAGCTCTTCCTGCCTCCATACTCTGTGTTTTCATTCCAGATGTGTGTTGCATTGCTATGCGGTTATGGCTGCTGTCCGGAAGCTGAACTGGAGAGGCAGAAGAGATGTGCCACAGCCATTCTAGCTCCAGAAACACCATGTGAGAAATGGCTCTCCAGACCCTCTGCCATTGTTGTCTGTGTCTGCCTGCTTCCTGTTGCCAGCTCCGCCTCCCTGCGGTGACGTGGGCACGTGAAACGTGCTTACGTCAGTATCCAGGTACACTGCTCCCTTTAAAAACCAACTCGGCGGCGTCCTGAAAGTGCTGCTTGTAAACTGTGTGATACTGTGCTTTGCTACTTACCTCTATGCTACTTGCATATTGCTTATTTGTTTTCCAGACCCTCTGCCATTGTTGTCTGTGTCTGCCTGCTTCCCGTTGCCAACTCCGCCTCCCTGCGGTGACGTGGGCACGTGAAACGTGCTTACGTCAGTATCCAGGTACACTGCTCCCTTTAAAAACCAACTCGGCGGCGTCCCGCACCGCGGGCACATGCCGAAGGAGCCCTGCTCCTTGGGCGAGCTCCTTGGGGCGACGACGGGGGTTTGTCAGGCTCAATCGATCTCCCACATTGTTCCAGCCCTGGCTGTCTTACCGGTCGTGCGGTCCTTCATCCATTGATTGCTCTGTCACTTCTCACCTGGTCTGCGCTATCGCTGCTGTCTTGCTCTATTGGTGCTACTAACCCTCTTGCATATTACTACCCACCGGACCCTATTTTGTCCTCCTTTTTGCTGTCCGCGCCAAACTCGATGACGACCATACCTGTCTGGTGGGGCCATCGCCCTTCGGTCTCCATACCCCCGGTAAGTGGTGTGCTCTCACGTATCCCTCAGAATCTTCTCTCCTGTAATGCTAACTACCCCGTCTCTCACCACTCGGCTCCTGCTTCGCCATGCTTGCCGTTGCTAACAGTCTCTCTCGCTCTGTTAAACTGTCGTTCTTTGCACTCTAAGACGCCCCTGATTCATGACCTTCTTGTGCAGCATTCACTTGATGCCCTCTTCCTCACGGAGTCCTGGCTCCGGCCGGGGGAAGATGGTCTTCTCTATCAGTGCCTCCCTCCTGGATACTCGGCTTTTCATGCTCCACGCCTCCGCCGTGTAGGAGGAGGGGTGGCGGTTATCCATTGCACGTCTTTTCCCCTCTCCCTCGTCTCACCTCCTCCCTCATACCCTGAGTCTCTTTTCTTCTGTACCGTCTCCCCAACACCTACTTATTTTCTCCTGCTCTATGTGCCCCCTTCTTTAAATACAGACATTTGGGATTCCCTTCTCCTCACCCTATCCGAGGCCGCTTTGCTACCTTCTCCTCTGGTTGTTTTGGGGGATTTTAACGTTCATCTACAGGCCCAAACGCAACTTCGCGATAAAACACTTGCCTCTTTGTTTGATGATCTCTCTTTTACCCAACATGTGCTCTGCCCGATGCATACTTCCGGGCATACCCTCGATCTGATTCTGACCTCGGACTCATTTCCCCTTCCACCGGCCCATATCGCCTCCCTCCCCTTACCTTGGTCTGATCATTATTGCCTACTCTTCTCCCTCTCCCTTCCTCCCACTTCAGGGTCCCTCTCGAAGACCTCCCCTCCCCCTCGCCTATCCCGGCGTCTTATCCCCGCAACGTTGCAACTGTTTCCCCCTGTGGAGTCTCTTTTTCCTTCCGACTTTCCCTCCCTTCCCCTGGATAGTCAGACTGACCTATGGACTTCCACCCTATCTTCGACCCTTGATTCCATTGCTCCTTTACGGCCTGTCTCCTCCCGCCCCTCTTCACATCATCCCTGGTTCCATCCCAGTCTTTTCTTGCACCGCTCCTATCTCCGCCGTGCAATCAGGCGGTGGCAAAAGCATCCCTCTGCTGCTTCTCTTGCCATTTTTCAGTGTGCTCGTAAATCATACCGCTCATTGTTGATATCTGCTAAAAAATCTTATTACTCAAACCTCATTACCACCTCTTCAAATTCATCTCGCCAGCTGTATCGTGTTCTTGATTCTCTTTCATCAGCCTCCACCGTACCCTCCTCATCCCTTCCATCCAATGCTCCTAGCCCCACGGCTCTCGCTTCTTTCTTTTTGACCAAGATCTCGACCCTCCGTTCCACTTTTGTTCCTTGTCCTCTTCCTCCCTCACCTCCGCCTTCCTCCCCAACCCCTGTCCCGCCTCATTCCTTTTCCTCTGCCCCTATATTTTCTCATACTTGGTCCGAATTCCGCCCTATTACCGTAGCCGAACTGACCACAGTTATTTCACTCTCCCATAAGACTACTTGTCCCCTTGACCCCTTACCGTCCCCTTGGCTTTTAGACCCCTCTCTCGCTCTTCTTCCCTTTGTTCTCTGCATCATGAACACTAGTCTCTCTTCTGGAAACTTCCCCTCTGCATGGAAACATGCATTGGTCCGCCCTCTACTAAAGAAGGCGACCCTCGACCCTGCTATTCCATCTAACTGGCGCCCGGTATCCAGCTTGTCTTTCTTGTCCAAAATCCTCGAGAAATTTGCCTTTCAACAACTCACGGCACATTTAAATTCTACCATTTCTTTGCACCCTCGTCAGTCCGGTTTCAGAGCCGGTCACAGCACCGAAACAATCCTCTTGGCACTCCTCAATGAATTGCACCGGTCCCACGACAGAGGAAATATCTCAATCGCCGTCTCCTTAGACCTCACTGCTGCCTTCGATGTCATTGACCATCGCACTCTGCTTTCACGCTTGTCTGATCTTGGGATTCAAGGTACAGTTCTCCGATGGTTTCACTCTTTCCTCTCTTCCCGCTCCTTCACTGTACACTCCGGCTCCTCCTCTTCTACTCCCTTTCCTCTTTGCTGTGGCGTACCCCAAGGGTCTATCCTTGCCCCACTTCTCTTCAATGTTTTTCTTGCACCACTTGCACTACTTATACAGCAAGCTGGTTTGTCCTCTTATTTCTTTGCCGATGACATACTTCTGGTTCATCACACCTCTTCCTCTGCTCCCGATCTTTCCCCCCTGAACAACTGCCTAACGTCTATCGCCCAATGGTTCTCTGATAATTACTTCATTGTTAATCCATCTAAGTCCGCGGCCATATGGTTCACTTTCGGTGCCCCCTCTCCCACCTTGTCGCCCTTGATGTCAAACTCACCTATTCCGTTAGCTCCCACCCTCCGCTATCTTGGAGTAACTCTAGACTCATCACTATCTTTCCATCAACACATATCGGGGGTAGTGCGTAGCTCCTTCTTTCAGCTCCGGAAAATCCGGGCTGTCCGTTCTCTTCTGCCACTTACGTCCCTTACCACATTGGTTGTTTCCCTGGTGATTAGTCGTCTTGATTACTGCAACTCCCTTCTCGCTGGTGTTCCCCTCTACCAGCTTCATAGGTTACAGTTGATTCAAAATACGGCCGCCCGTCTTCTCACCTTTTCTTCTCCCCGGGATCATATCACTCCTTGCTTGCTCTCCCTTCACTGGCTCCCTATCAAAGTACGTTACGTCTATAAGTTTCTTACTATCACTCACAAAGTCCTTTACACTAATACTCCTCAGTACTTATCTGACCTTATCTTTTTCCAACCCACCTCCCGATTATTACGTTCTATCCACAATAACCGCCTTTTTCTCCCTTCCCCAACTCAGGCTCACCTTGAATCAACCCGCCACGCTGCCTTCTTCTTTGCCAGCCCCGCGCTATGGAACTCCCTCCCACATACTATCCGCACTGAACCCTCCTTCCCCCACTTTAAGGCTATGCTAAAGACTTATCTTTTTGCTCAAGCCTTCGATCTTCCCTCCCCCCCCTTCACTTCCTCCCAGTCAAGCACACTCTCCCGTTCACAGTCTACTTAGGAGCTATAACACTTTGCGTCTACCTGGTATTTCTCTAAGCCCTCCAAATCAGTCTTCCCCCTCTTATGTTTCCTCATATCGTTTGTTTACCTGCTGTGTGGCTTGCTTGTCTATTTCACCAACCCTGTCCTGGTTGTTTGTTTTGTACTTACACCCCCTCCCTATTGTCACTGGTGGTCTGTCTGTTGTCTGTCTTTGTTCGGTTCGTCCTGTCTCGTCTACCAAGCTGTTTTTTACAGCTTACTTTTACTATTCTCTTGTTCTTCTTCTATTCCTTTTGCTTCCTAAATGGCGTTCTCTTTCATGTTTCTTTTTCCCGCAGCCAAGCTTACTTGTATTGTAAACCGCCTTATATTATTGTTAAAGGCGGTATATCAAATTTACCAAATAAAGATAAAGATAAAGGCTCAACAGTCGTGGTTCACTAATCGGCTTTAACTCACAACCTAATGTCCAGCCAGCAGGACTCGGCGGATGCCGTCAAAGTGCTCACTGCAACAACGTGCTGTTCATTGGTCTGGCAGGTATGTAGGAGGGTGCATGAGGCCAGGGCAGTCAATAGAATGAGCATCCATTGAAGAGCTGGAGTGGGCTAAGGGCAGACAGCCGTGGTACTATAAATCACGTAGTCAATGGTCCTTTTCTGAACGCTTACTTCACAGTAAAAAACACAAAAATATGCGCTCAATCTATTATCCACGGAACTTATAAGCTTAAATATTGCATACTCAGTTTGAATCAGAGGGGGTCTCAGACTTCTGCGCACTCCAAAGATGGACTTCTTAAATGCCCAACCAATAGTGCTCATTTAGCATCAATGACTCCCCAGTGATATTTTCCTTGCATAACACAGAGCGAAGAACTTCTTTTAAATGGCTTCCAACAGGTCCTTATCTCAAAAAAGTACTTAATTTAAAACACTCTTCACAGTCCATAGTACTTCACTCAGGCCCGTTGATCCTTTATGTTTCGCTCAGGCTTGCTGATCCCAACGCCCTCTATCGGCGCCAAGGCGTTTCACTGTATAGTTTCCTCAGGGGATCACAATTTGTTTCCTATCAGAACAAAAAATAATTTTTAATGGCTTTAACAAGCTCAATGTTCCTTCTTTTAATATTAATAATCACCACATTAACTGGATCGGACAACACGAAGTCCTACCAAAGTACATAGAGCTTGTTAAAAATTAGCAGTGATCACAGCACCGAGGAAGGGCAGGTATTCAGCGGCAGAAATGAAGGCACAGCAGCATGTCAGCTAACCTGGTTGAGATATATTGAGTTCAATAGTTTATACCACTTGGTATGTGGCTTAAATGCTTTATTTTCCTATTTATGTTATTCCCTTATGTCTAAGGTCATTGTTTCTCCGTAAAGAGGGCTATACCTTTCTGATCATCTTGTTTGTTTACCTTTTTTTAGTTCCTGAAACTTCTCTTCTTTGATTGAAGGTTTTCTCTTTTTTAAGTGGAATGTATATTTCAAAATTCTCAATAAAAAGCTTTATTTAATTAAAACAACAACAAAAAATCCTACAATCAGCAAGTACAATCTGGCCTAAAACACACTTAAGTAGAACTGATAAGGTGAAATTAGACTTACCTGCTAATTGTTGTTCCTTGAGGAACTCCAGTCTAGTCCCGAACCTTTGAATTTATGCACCTCCTCCCGCAGCTATGGAGAATGAACACATCACACTACTTGGTGACTGTAGTATAAGTAGTCCAGGGACCACCTCCACTATTCAGTATTCTATTGACAAAGCAGACTCACCAGAGCAATAAGCAAGCAGATTAGAAAGAAGTACAACTGTATGAACCTAAATGAACAGAACCTTAAACCTTTAGCCCTACTTTGGTCCCCCCCCCCCCGGTCTGAGTACTTGATAAGTGCGCTCCGCCTACTCCCAAACCCCTCCAAGAGGCCCTTATTTCTTAAGAAGACTTTGTCGGAACATACACACACACACAATTTCAGTACTTCTTACCTGAACCGCGGCCCGACTAGCCACCCATCTGGTTCGTCAACCTCAGTACCTTCTGTCTCAGGCCCTTCCATGGCAGGCCATACAAGGGCGGGATGCGGGACTAGACTGGAGTTCTTCAAGGAACAACAATTAGCAGGTAAGTCTAATTTCACCTTCCTTATCGTCCCTCCAGTCTAGTCCCGAACCATTGATGATGTAACAGAGCAGTGAACACCTTAACGGGAGGGGCCTGCCAGACCAGCCTGAAGAACCGCCGATCCAAACCTAGAATCCCCTTCTGCCTGGACATCAATCCTGTAATACTTGACAAAGGTATGCAATGACGACCACGTTACTGCCCTACAAATGTCCACTACTGGAACCAAGTTGATTTCAGCCCAGGAAGCTGACTGAGCTCTCGTCGAATGAGCTTTCAATCCCTTCGGCACTACTCTGCCGCTTAGCATATACGCCGACGCAATGGCTTCCTTAATCTACCTAGCTATAGACGCCTTAGATGCCATTTCCCCACACCGTGAACCACCAAAGAGCACAAACAATCTGCCTTGCGAAACGCCTCTGTTCTGAGCAGGTACTTCTTCAACACCCTGCCAATATCCAACCTATGCAAACTAGCATTAGTCTTATGCGTACTCGCCCTCTCAAAGACTGGCAGGGACACCACCTGATTTACATGAAATGACGATACCACTTTGGGCAAAAAGGAAGGTACCGTTCTCAACACCACCTTTTTGCTTTCAAAGGACAAAAACGGCTCACGACAGGACAATGCCTAGACAAAATTCTCCTTGCTGAAGCGATAGCTACCAAGAACACTGCCTTCAGAGTGAGATCCTTCAATGTCGCCTTCGCCAAAGGTTCAAACAGTGCTCTTACCAGCGCTGCCAGCACTACGTTCAGATCCCAGCCCGGAACCGAACTCCTGCAGGGAGGTCTCAACAAGAAAGACAATCGTAAAAACCTTTTTACATCTGGATCCGGATGAGATCCAAACGTCAGCCCTTGCACCTTTCCCCTAAAACAAGATAGTGCAGCTAACTGCACCCTAAGCGAAGATGCCGCTAAACCTTTATCAAAACCATCCTACAAAAAAGCCAAAACTTGTGGGATCGTGGCTGGTAATGCTCTGCACTGTTTATAGTCACACCAAGCTTCAAACGACGCCAAGCCTGAATGTACGCCATTGAAGTGGACCTATGTCTACACCTCAGCAATGTAGAAATCACCGCCGCCGAGTATCCTCTGGCCATTAATCTTGCCCTCTCAAGAGCCAAGCCGTAAGCGAGAATTGATCCACCTGAGGCATACTTAACGGACCCTGCATCAGCAAATATCTTCCAATTTCTCCTTTTTACTCTTAGCAGAACACAATAGCAAAGCTGGGATGACTATTAGCTCCCTTTAACATACCCTTGAATGTTTGTATAGATTTGTGGCAATTGTATACTTATAAGAACATAAAAAATGGCAAGTTGAGTCAGATCAATGATCCATTGAGCCCGTCAGCCTGTTCCGACTGTGGCCATTTCAAGTTCCTTGGTGTACCCGCTAGATCCCAAATAAGAAAGCCCATTTCATGATACTCATTTACTGCAGCAGGAGGCGGAGACATCTAAGGCTGTCTGGATAAATAATGGTTAATGGACCTATCCTCTAGAAAGTGTTGACTAGAAAAATACTTTCTAGAATTCATTTTAATCCACCACTAGCTGGTTTCAAGAAGTGTTCCTTGACCCTGGTTCTACTGAAAAGAGTAAATATCATTTTCCTATCAACTTTCATGACCCTTTGTAATATCTCTCTTCTCAGTCATCTTCTTTTAAGCTAAAGAGCCCTAACCTGTCAAGTCTTTCTTCATAAGGCAGTTGTTTCATTCCCTTAACTATTTTGTCACCCTTCACTGTAGCTTTTCTAATTCTGCTATATCTTTTCTGAGCTGGCCAACCAGAACTGAACACCCAGAACTGATCAGAGGGGAATTATATTTGCTGTTTTGTTCTTTATTCCTTTTTGAATAATTCCTAAAATTCTATTTGCTTTCTTAGCTGATTCTGCAAAGAGCTGAGGATTTCAGTGCCTTTTCCATAATGATCGAGGCCAGCATTACCACCAGGCGAAGTAGGCAGCTGGCCCTCTGAGGGCACCCATTGCCAGTGCTGTCACCCCTCTCCAATGCCTTCAGCAGTGGCAAAAGCCCTCAAACCATGACACGGTGCATACCAACACTCCAGCGCTACGTTGCGGCTTCCATCTGTTCACAATGTACAGTTTCCGTCTCCCTCCGAAATTGGAAGAAGCATCTAAGGGGGCAGAAATAGCACATTGTGAATAAGAGGAAATGGCTACACAACGCTGAAATTTTAGTAAGTCCTGCTTCGCTGTTTTGGGACTATTGCTGCTGCTGCAGGCCCCGGCGAGGGGCAGCAGCTGCTGCAATGGGGGTAGGGGCAATGGGGGTAGGGGGGCCATAGGGGGCAGCAGGAAGAAAGACCCATCAAGGATGCCTCCAATCATTGAGTCAGTCCTGATAATGATTCAAAGATCTGTTTGCTGAGTGGTAACGCCAGCATTGTATTTTTCCCAAGTCATCCCATGCATCACGTTGAATTTTCCATATTGAATTTAATTTGCCAGATAGATGTCCAGCTAGCCAGTTTCATGAGGACATCTTGTAATTCTTCATAAGCAGCTTGAATTTTGGCCACTTTTAATAATTTTGTGTCATCTGCAAATTTGGCCACCTCACTCCTGCTTTCACTGAAATATAATTTTACTAATTAAAAAGAGCTTTAATTGGGGAACTGCATTGTGAGTGGTGCAGAGTGTCCAGGAGCCAGAGTCATCGACCTGAGCAGACAGCCTCCAGCTTCACAGCTGATTAGTGAGCCCGCCATGCAGGTATCACAGAGACATACCAGCGATGTCATCAAGAGGACCTGAAGGTCCATAAATCACACCGTTGCTGCTCATGAAGTGGGAGCTGGCATTGTGACTGGTGGACAGTGACCAGAGTCATCAACCCAAGCAGAGAGCCTCCAGCATCGTAGCTGATTAGGGAGCCCGCCATGCAGGCATCACAGAGGCATCCCAGCGATGTCATAAATCACACCATTGCTGCTAGATGTGGCCATGGGGCGTGGCTCAAAGGGGCATGCCCAAAGGGACGTCATGCCTCTTTGGAGACACTTTAGAGCACCGATGGACATTGACAGCAAAATCTGGTAACTCCTTGTTACTGTGTGGTTGTTGGTATTGGCTACATCAAGGTGAGTGACCCTTATGGGGAAAAGGAAGAACAAAAATATTATGAAATCACAGTTTTCTGCTTTACCAACTGCAGACTGTTGGCCTTCTTGATAGGCATATTGTTGTAAAGCCCATGGTTCAATCATCTCTGAAGGGGGCTTCTTTAAGTTCTGTAGATATAACTTCACACCCCCAGCCCCTTTTACCATTAACTATATTGGTGGGAGACTCTTCTAATGGGAAACTGGAGGTGGACTTCACTTCTGGTTTATTTACTAAGCCTGCTCCTTTATGGGATCCTAAGAAAGTTCTTCCCTTGCCATCTATACCTCCAGATGGTGAAGTCTCTATGAAAGACTAATGGGTTGTGATTAATTGTATTGATTCTAAGTTAACTACTGTACAACTGTGATGTCTTTATGTTCCTTTTCTCAGGATATAGTTGTTAGTTTACAAGAAGTGGATTTAAAAATAACTACTGTAGATAAGTCATTGCAGAGGGTTGATTCTCAAATGCAGATTCTCCAGCAGACAAATGTGTCTTGTATTAAAGATTCTCTCTGGAGGCATTTGAGAAATCTCTCTGTGCTAGAAATTTACGGTTTCTTAATTTCTCTAGTACTTAGTTGATTTCTTCTGACATCCTCTTGAAAAAGTATTTTGTTGAGGTTTTGAAATTATCTGAAGATATTAATATTTTGCATGAATATTATGTACCTAGTCAATCACATAGTGAGAACCCAGCTGAAGAAGGTTGAGATATAATATGACCTATTGAAAGTCAAGACATAACTGCTTTTCTTGAGGACTCAATGATACAATCTCTAGACGGGCCATGTTGTTGGTTCTGACACAGATACGTTTAAGATTCTTAGAGCTTATTTTAAAAATAAGGATGTTTTGTTCTGCGGACAGAAGCCGAGTGTATTTCTGCATGTTACCAGGGGCACCCAGCTTTGTAGGAAGCAATTTCTAAAGTTAAAGTCTCTTTATCTGAGATTTCCCTCAAATGTATAACTACTCTGCAGGGGAATATTATTGTGTTTCAGGACATATCTCATTTAGAGAAGCTTTTGGCTAACCTGTCGATTTATGTATGCCACAGCCGTAGCATTGTCCAACAGTACTCGAATCGCACATCCCTACAGCTGCTGTTGAAAGGCCTGCAACGCTAACGTCACCGCTCTCAACTCCAATCTGTTGATTGACCAACTCTTTTCCTGCACTGTCCACTGACCTTGGGCATACTGGCCCTTGAAGTGAGCTCCACAGCCGAACAGACTGGCATCTGTCATCAACGCCTTCTACTTCGGAGCCTCGAGGGGCATGCCCTTTTCTAGACACCTTGGAAGGAGCCACCACTGTAAAGATCACCTCGCCTCCAGTGGACACACCATCTTCTGTGACAACTGATCGGGCTGATGCGACCACCTCTGGAGTAGTGCTCTCTGCAATGGTCTCATGTGGGCTCTGGCCCACGGTACCAACTCTAGTGTGGCCACCATCGTCCCTAAGAGTTGTAAACACTGCCATGCCGAGGGAGCCCGCCTGTTCAGAAAATCCTGCACTAAGCCTCTTAACTTCTGAATCCTGACCTGAGGAAGGAACACCCTGCCTCTCTCCATGTCGAAACGAGCTCCCAAATACTCTGTTGCGATGACACCAACTTGCTCTTTGCTACATTGACTACCCATCCGAGGGATTGTAGGAAATGCACCACTTGGTGCATCGCCTCTTCGCTTTCCTTTTTTGACTTTGCGCAAATCAACCAATCGTCTAAGTAAGGGTGCCCAATACTCCTTCCTTTCGCAACGCCGCTGCAACCACTATCATGACCTTGGTAAACGTCCTGGGTGCTGTAGCCAAACCGAACGGCATCGCCTGGAACTGAAAGTGCCCCCTGGGCACTGCAAAGCGAAGAAAGCATTGATGCTCCAACTGAATCGGTATGTGCAGATAGGCCTCCGCGAGATCTAACGATGTGAGATATTCTCCCTGTCAAACTGCTACTATAACCGACCTCAGTGTTTCCATACAAAAATGAGACACTCAAAGGCACCTGTTTACCCTTTTCAGGTCCAGATTTGGCCTTAAGGTACCTTCCTTTTTTGGCACCACAAAATATATTGAGTATCGACCGCAGCCGCATTGGTCCGCTGGAACCGGTACCACCGCTTTGAGTGCTAACAACCTGTCCAACGTCTCTTGAATCATGCTTTCCCTCAATTCCATTCTGCATGGAGATTGAACGAAAATGTCCCTCACCGGATGCTGGAATTCGAGTGCATATCCTTTTTGTATGATCTCCAACATCCACCGATCCGACGTTATTTGGGCCTAGACAGGAAAGAAATCCCTCAAGTGACCTCCCACAGGTACTAGTCCTGCCTGAACCCTCGTCCCTTTATTGTGGCTTCTTCATGTTGGAGGAGGCAGAGGCCCCGAAACCTCTGCCCGCTCCTCTAATTCCTCAAAACCCTGAGGATCTATACCGGGAACGTCCTCTCTGAAATTGACCAAACCTTGACTGTCTAAAGCGCCAAAACTCCCTCTGCTGACTTTTGGAGGGCACCACTGACCGACCCTGCTTTTGCTTGTCTTCCAGCAATCTGCCCCCTTTTGACTCTCCTAAATCCTTTACCAGCTTCTCCAGATCTTCCCCAAAGAGGAGCTTACCTCTGAAGGGCAGCTTGCCTAGCCTTGCCTTAGAGGCTCCATCCGCTGCCCAATTACAGAGCCAGAGATATCTCCTGGCCACCACTACCGATGCCATACTTTTAGACAAACCTCAAATCAGATCATATTGGCTATCAGCCAATTATGCCGCCCCTGATTCTATGCGAGCCACTTCCTCGGTCGCCTCCTCTACCTGCAGACTCTTTAGTCTCTGGAACCACCGAAGGCATGCCCTTGCCACCCACGCTCCACAAATCGAAGCCTGGACAGAGCATTCACATCGAAAACCTGCCTTAGCAGAGTACCAGCCTCCTATCCTGAGAATCCTTAAGAGCGGCACTACCCTCTACTGGAATCGTCGCCTTTTTTGTTACTGCCGAAACCGTTGCATCTATCTTAGGGGATTTAAAAATCTCTTTATCCGGTTCCTCTAGTAGATACAGTCGAGCCATCACTCTGGAGCCCTTGAAACTCGTCTCAGGCATGTCCCATTCTTCTTGTATCATTTCTTTAAACACTCTATGAATTGGGAACACCCTCTGCAATTTCCTAATGGCCTGTAGTAATGGATCCTCCAAAGTGGCATCCACTGCCTGGCCCGCTGCCAGCATATTCAAGGCTTTCAGCGTCTCCACGATGAGCGCCGGAAGTTCCTCTCTCCGGAACACTCAAAAGACCCTCGCTTGGTCCTCAGGTTCCGGTACTCACCTTCTTCCAAATCCTACTGTATGTCAGAGTCCTCTATTAGGTCTGACTGTTCTTCCAAAAGTAATGACTGTTCTGAACTGTCAGCTCACTTTGTCTTTTTAACTAACACAGTACCCTCTGCTCCATCTGAAGGAGTCCCTGGCCTTTTAAACCCACGAGCTCCCTCACCCGCAGGCCCTGGTAGCCCACTCCCAGAACCCCCAAGAGCTTGCTGGAGCAAAGACAAAAATTGCTTTGAAAATATTGCTCCCAAACCCCCTTGCATCGATGCCTGGGTTAAGGGGGCATCCAGAGCTGAGTAGGGACCTTGCAGCGGCTCCTGAGTCACCACAGGGGCAGCTAAAGTTTCCGGCCCCTCAGAAACCGCCTTAGCCCATTCTCCTGCACCATTTTCAGCCATCTCTGTGAGGGTCACTTCTTGAGTACAGCCCCTGCACACTCCTTCCTCCGAGACCGCCCCTCTACGTCCTCCACACAGGAGGCACCGAGGCCTAGCAGGCATAAATGGAATTGAAGACACTGGCCCAGACCCCAGCTCTCCAAACCTCTCCTGTGCTCTTGCTTTTTTTTTTTTTTTGACCAGCTCAATAGCTATACTAAAAATATACTAAAAAACCCTACCATTAATAAACCACAAAAATAAAAAATACTTGCTGTTCTCCTCAGAACCCAGATGGGCCCCAGCAGCACTGCTACCATGGCTTCCTGCTTCCCACGCGAGTTCCACGTGGTCACAGCCTGCCTGCCACAAAAGAAACGGCTCAGAGCTCAGAAACAATAAACTGTCACTCACCTAATCCTCCGGCACTTACCTTTCTAGCACTAAGGATCACAGCAGCTGAGAGACACTGTCCGGAGGAAAGCTCAGCAACCACCTGGACTGAACTAGCAGCCTGCAGCAGCCGTCGGGCCGTCTCCTCAGACTCCGCCGCAGCAGAGCCCAATCGCACACCATGCGCTCTGCTCCTACGGCATGCCTCCACAGCTTCTCTCCCACCCAGAGGCCCCAACACCATTCCCACTCACTTCTCTGCACTCGCACCCACGGCAGAGAGGGGGGAGAAGGGGGGGGGAGCTCTTATCCAAGTTTCAACACTACGCAAAGCAACTGCTGAAAATCGGCAATTTAAAGGGACATCTACCCCTTTTTTTTTTTTCAAATCTAATCACTAACTAAACAATTAGAAACTATCTTAGACCTAATCCTTGCTCCAGTGAGTCCTGAATCTCTGGACTCACACCTCCTTCCGCTGCAATGGAGAATGAAAAAACTGAATTGTGGAGGTGGTCCCTGGACTACTTATACTATGATCACCAAGAAGCGTGACGTGTTCAGTCTCCATAACTGCGGGAGGAGGTGCATAAATTCAAAGGTTCGGGACCAGACTGGAGGGACGATAAGGAAGCCTCTTTTCATTGTTAATTATGTTAAGCCTTCTCTATAAACAGCTGTAGAGTTATTATAGGTCTTGTAAATTTATTGTAAACCACTTTTCTAGCTTATGAAAAGCGCTATAAATTGAATAAATCATAAACTATCAGTGCTGGGAGTTCATTACTTGCAGAATTGGAGGTAACTCATTTTTATGATGCCATCAAGTGTAACTATTGACAGATTTCAGCTGATGGTCTTGGATTACCTATTGATAAATTCCCCTTTCATTAGCTGTGCTTCCTCATCCAGACCAATCTGAGCTGTACTAAATTTTTATCAGACACAGTGGAGGATTCTTCAATGCCTGGTGATAGATATACCAAATATTGCTGTAATGGACTTAATGCAATTTATTATTCAATTAGCAGAGTCTCATACAGGTTTAATTTGCAATAGAAACAGTACAGCCACAATGATTCAAGACAAGCTTCGAGCAGAATGGGAACCTGCCAGATTTCATTTGCTCATAATCTTTCATGTTAGATATATTTTGTGAGAATCCTTTGGACACAGCTTCTCATTTAGTAAAGTGGATTTTGATCAAGTGGCATCAATTTTCTCTTTCCTCTTTTCCAGGAGCTTTAATCATGCTGGCATTCATTCTCAGAAATATATTGCTGGCAGGAGCAGTTCCTGCAACCATCTGATGAAACTTAACTGAAGGATTCTCTTCCACTGAATAGGCTTGTTACCCCCGTCCTGGCTAGAGATAGCATAGTTGCTTACCTGTAACATGGGTTTTCCATATTCAGCAGGGGTATGCAGCCACACTTGAAGATGCTGTCACCACTGACAGCGCTAATGCCAGTACCGGCTCTCCCATAGTTCAGAGAAGTCCGAATGCGTGTGCCTTCCTGCCTCGCCAGTACATTTCATGTTCTCTTCAGTCTGTCTCAGAATAGGTAAGTGCAGTGGTGAAGGTAATTGGAACACCTGAGAAGAAGACAACAGCAGGTATGACACAAGACAGACTGGAACTGGCATGGGTGGTTATGCATATTGAAGACTGTTCACAAGTTGCAGCGACTGTTAAAGTCTGATGCTACTGAGCTGTGATGCTTCTCAATGGAAGTTCAGACCGCTCTGTAGTTTTGATCCGATCTATCTTTTGTTTTGTTTTTTTATTGACAGGATGGCGGACAAGTGAGTGTGGCTTCATATCCCTGCTGAATACAAAGAACCCACGTTACATTTAAGCAACTATGCTTTGCTCCGTTTTCAAGCAGGGGGATGCAGGCACACTCGAAGGTGAGTCCAGAGCTGAGGGCCCCCAAAAGTTTGATAATGGTTGCAGCCCAGTAAAAATTGGGAGGTGGAATAATCTAAGCAAAAAGGTTTTGCAGGACAGCCTGGCCAAAGGCAAGGTCAGTTGCTGAAGAGCGATCCAGGCCATAGTGCTTCACGAAGGTGTGTACAAATGACTACATAGTAGCTTTGCAGATATTTTGAGGAGAAATAGCAGCTAAATTAACAACAGTAGTTGCTGTAGCTTGGAGATGGATGGACCTGGAGGGGTGAGACCCACTTGAACATAACAAAAGGAGATACAGTCTAAAATCCAAGAGGAAAGGATCTGCTTGGATGCAGACTTCCCCGGGTTGTTGGGGTAAAAGGTGACAAAAAGCTGAGAAGATTGATGGATCTGTGTGGTAGCTTGCAGGTCACAGAGCAAAGTTTAGAGGCAATCTAGAGTTTAGAACTTCTTCAGAGAATCCAGTTGAGCAGCTGGGTAAAACGTAGGGAGCAGAATGGAATGGTTCAAATGAAAACTGGACACAATCTTTGGAAGAAACTTAGGATGGGTATGCAACAGTACCTTACCATGAAGAAACTGAGTATATTGAGGATAATGGACAAGAGTTTGGGGCTTACTGATCCATCTTGCAGAGGTGACAGCAAATAAGAAGATGATCTTCCACAAAGGGGCAGCCCAAGGATGACGCAGGGTCATGTGCGGAGACTCATTGCGAGGCCTCATTTGCATATCCACTAGACCTTATTTGTCTAATTTTTATTTATTTTATTTTAAAATATGTATTGCCCATCTAAACCTTTACGCGCCTTTCAAAGGAGCCCTGCACAAGTCTCTTTTTTCTTCCAGCAATGACTTCGAGGCATGTTTACTAAATATTAATATGCGTTTAAGTGCCACTGTGCCAACAGAAATAAATGGGTGTTCCAGCATTTGACGCACGTTAACATTTGTGAATGTGCATTAACTTTTAGTAAACATGCCTCTTAATGAGTGTCTGAATACCATTTTCATGGGCAGTGCGGATAAGGAAAACCTACCAGATTTCTACATTACTATACTCCAGTGCCAACTCACATTAGGAAGTACTATAAACCCTGCCCATTTAGAACCCATAGCAAAACCGCTGTATCATAACAGCACTACCATGACTCATAAAGCACCAAACCTTACCTATCAAAAGGCAACACTGCAAATATTAAACCAATACAACTCAGAGAATACCAATACATCTCCTACTGAGGAAAGAGAGCAAGTGGCACGGTCAAATAGAAACTACATAAACAGAATATCTCAGCTCAGAACATAGACCGTCACCGATCAAAGAACAAAGGATCACAATTTAGAAATATGAAGACAATAATTAAACCCCAAAAGTCAAACTTGGAATGTACAAAAACACTGGAGAAATAAAACTATAAATTAATTTCCTCTTGTACTAAACAAAATGCAAAGATGTTAGCAATGCACATTTCCCAGAGCTGACATATTCCAGTTAATAAATTCAAAATAAAATAGTTTTTTTTACCTTTCGTTGTAGTGGCATTTTATTTTTCAGTTGCAATGGCTCCAGTCATTTTCTTCTGGTTTCTTTGTGTCTTCTGCTAACTCTCCATTGTCTGCTGTCCATTTGTCCTTTCTTCTCTCTTCTTGTTTTCTTTTTCCATTCTTTCTCTACATCTGCTTTAACATGCTGATCTTTCCCCTTTCCTCCATTTCTTTCTTTATTCCTTTTTCATCCACTCAAATTTCACCCTTCCATCCTAAGTCCCCACTTACTCTCCCAATACCCAGCCAATCGTAGATTTTTCTTCCCTCCCACACAAAATATATTTTCCCCTCTCCATTCCCACTCCCCCAACCAGCATCCCCTTCTAGTCCTCCCCATCATCAGCTCCCTTGTAGTTCTAGCCCCACCCCTTCTATTCTCATTCTCCCATCCCATCAGCCATTTCCAGTCCTATCCTAGTCCCCCATCAGCCCATTTCCAGTCCAAGCCTCTCCATCAGCCCATCTCCAATCCTAGCCCCCATCAGCCCATTTCCAGTCCTATCCTAGCCCCCCCATCATCCCATTTTCAGTCCTAGTCCCCCATCAGCCTACTCCCATTCTTATCCTAACCCCCCATCAGCTGATTTCCAGTCCTAAACCCCATCAGCCATTTCCAGTCCCATTCCAGCCCCCCCATCAGCCCATTTCCAATCCTAGCCCCCTCATCTGCCATTTCTAGTCCTGTCCTAGCCCCCATCAGCCTATTTCCAGTCCAAGCCCCCCCATCAGCGATTTCCAGTTCTATCCTAGCCCTCCCCCATCAGTCCATTTCCATTCCTAGCCCCCCATCAGTTATTTCCAGTCCTAGCTCCCTCATCTGCCCATTTCCAGTCTTAGCCCCCTCCCACCCCTCGAAGAGCCCTGCACCTGTCTGACTGGCTTTAGAGGGAGATGGGGAGGCCTGAAGCTCCAGCTCACCTCTGCACAGTCACCAGAGTGAAGAGCATTGTTTTCCTTCATTCTGGCTGTCAGTGGGCTTCATGAGAACACAGGTGCCGAATGAAGGAACACGCCGCTTTTCACTGTAGTGGCGGTGTAAAGGTGAGATGGGGCCTCCGGCCTCTCCTGCAAGCCGGCCCTGCAAACCGAATACCATGTACAGAATGAAATTGGCATGGGGCTCCCTGAAGAACAGGGCCCTGTGCGAACAACATTCCCGCACAATGGATGGGCCGGCCCTGCTTCTACATGAGGTATTTCAATGAAGCAGATCCCAGGAGTTCAAAAGGGCTCTTCATGAGCTCTGAGAGAAAGATATTGATATTGATAGTGGTTGGGGCAAGGTACCTCAGGCCGGAAGGTCGGGGGTTCAAATCCCACTAGAGGACAGCAACCTTGGGCCATAAGGACTGGGGTTTCTAGTCCCACAAGTGCTCCATGTGTTCTTGGGCAAGCCACTTAACCCTCCATTGCCCATGTTCCCTGTAAAATAGTTATCTCCAAGTTATAATGCCCTGTTCAATGTAATTTCAGTTTGTTCAATGTAAACCGCCTTGATATCATGAAAGTCAGTATATAAGAAATGTTAAATAAATAAATAAATAAAATAAATATTGAGATCCACACTGGAGCAGGTGTTTTTATTGGAGGCTTGATGTTCAATAAACCTTTTATGAAATGTGAAACCAGTGGATGCATTTGTTTGCTATCCTCATGGTAATGGAAAGCTGCAATGGCGGAGAGATGGTAGCGAACTGACGAAGTCAGATAGGTGATGGAGATAGGTGAGCATATTACTGAGGGAACATGAGGCTGGGTCCAGGCCCCACTGTGTAGTCCAATGAGATAAGCAAGTCCATTTACACTAATAGGAACACTGACGAGATGCTTGAAGTATAGCTTGAACATCAGCTGATATACGGGGAACAACCGCATTCAGCTGGTCAGCTTCAAAGCAGCTAGAGCTAGCGACTGCAGGTTGGGATGTAGGAGGCAACTTCCCTGTTGTGTGAGAAGGAAGAGATGATGGCCAGGGGTTGTATTGTGCTATGGTGAGGAGATGTAGGTCACTGAGGAGCAATGAGGATTAAAGTCGCCTTGTCTGCCGGACCTTGAGGAAGGTCCGAGGAATGTGCCGGAATGGCAGAAATGCATAGAAGAAGCAATCTATCCAAAAGATGAGGAAGGTGTCTGCTGCCCATTTGTTGGAGCTAGAATGAAGGGAACAGTACAGAGGACACTTGGCAATGCTGTTTGCAGCAAAAAGATCCACCTCCGGAGTCCCCCTGGCTTGCAAAATGGGGGTTAAGACTTTGGCATCCAGGAACCACTCGTGCAGGTCAAGACAATGACTGAGGGAGTCTGCTCAGGTTCTGGACACCCGAAAGGTAGACTTCCTGGAGGAAGACTGATGGATTGGGCTAAAAGTCATAGGCGGATGGCTTTGCGGCAAAGGCAGAGGGACCTGTTTGTCAGTCTGCACCAGCAACAATGTGTTGTGGACCCAGTGATGGAAGGCATAGAGGGCATCATAAAATGCATACATCTCCAGAAAGTTGATGTGCAGAGAGGTCTCTCTGCTGGTCCAATGTCCTTGAGCCATAAGATGAAATAGATAGGCTCCCCAGCCCACTTGGGGGGCATCTGTTGTTAGAGTGAGCTTATGCAGCTGTTCCAGGAAGGGCTGCCATGGTGCGACCGCACCTTGAATAGTGTGTGCAATTCTGGTTGCCGTATCTTAAAAAGGATATAGCATTATTAGAAAAGGTACAGAGAAGAGCCACCAAAATAGTAAAGGGGATGGAAGGATACCCCTATGAAGAGAGGCTAAAAAGGTTAGGGCTCATCAACCTGGAAAAGAGATGGCTGAGGGGAGATATGATAGAGGTCTATAAATTAATGAATGGAGTGGAACGGGTAAACGTAGATCGATTGTTTACATCATCAGAATATAAAAAGACTAGGGGACATGCAATGAAGCTACAGGGTAACCTATTTAAGACTAATAAGAGAAAATATTTTTTTCACTCAACGTGTAATCAAACTCTGGAATCTGTTACCGGAGGATGTAGTAAAAGCTGTTAGTGTAGCTGGGTTTAAAAAAGGTTTGGACAAGTTCCTGGAGAAAAGGTCCATAAACCATTATTAAAAGGGATCCAGGATATCACTGCTTGACCCAATACAAGCATTGTGGAACCTGTGCCTTTTGGGGGAAACTGCTAGGTACTTATGACCTAGATTGTCCACTGTTGGAAACAGGATACTGGGCTTGATGGACCTTGGTCTGACCCAGTATGGCATATCTTATGTTCTTATGAACTCCGATGAAGTCCAGCTCTTGATGAGGTTCGCACTGACTTTTGGAAGTTGATGATTAAGCAAGCTGCTGCAAAAGTAGAGATGTCCTACTGAATAACAGTTGGGTTGATGCATTGTCAGGCCCTGAAATGAGCCAATTGTCTAGATAAGGATAAACACAGAGGCCCTGCCTGTGAAAGTGCACTGCAGCCACTGAGAGACATTTTGTTAAAACCCCTAAGGCTGAAGAGAGACCGAAGGGTAGTACTCTATATTGATAGTGTTCTGTCTTAAAGCGAAAGCGGAGATATTGGTAATGATGAGGATGGATGGGAATATGGCATCCTTGAGAGCCAGAGAAGTGATCCAATCCTCCTGTCGCAACAGAGGAAGATTGGTGGCTAGAGAAGTCATTTTGAACTTCTTTGATATAGAGGTTGAAGTCCCAAAGGTTGAGGATTGGTTGGAGTCCCCCTGTCTTCTTGGTTATAAGGAAAAACTGGGAGTAAGATCTCTGGTTGTACTTTTGCTCCATTGCAGCTTCAATTGCATGGTTTTTGAGAAGGCTTGCAATCTTCTCTGCAAGAAGAGGTAGATGTGAAGGAGGAACATTGGTGGGTGGAGGTGGTTTCTGCGGGAGAGTAATTGTAAAACTGAGCTTGCAAACTGAAGCAATGAACTGAGGACCCAACGATCTGTGGTTATGGACTGCCAGACCTCCTGGAAGTGTTGGACTCGACCTCCCACTGGGAGATGGTCAAAACCTAGGGGCTGCCTTAGGCAGCTGAACTGAAGCAGCTGTAGGTTGTTTCCTATCACTCTGCCTGGGGCACTGAGGAAATGCAAGTGTAGGCTGATTCAGTGGTAGAGGACAACAAAAGGGATGATAATGTCTGTGAGGGTAAAATTGTTGGAAATATTGGTAGTGGTATGCCCTCTGGTATTGAAGGTGTTGCCAGGACTGGTGGCCTACCTCCTGAGGCTGAGCTGCAAGTTCTCGCACCATAGAAGAATGATCCTTGACCTCGAGACAATCTCCTGAACTTCAGGACCAAAAAGACTATCACCTTGGCAGGGTGCATCTGCCAGGAGATCATGGAGATCCTCTCACAGGCCAGAGACTCGAAGCAAAGCTTTGCGACAGACAAAAATAGAAGTAGCTATGGATTGAGTGACTGAATCAAAGGTGTCATAGGTAGCCCTAATGATATGGTACAGGAACTCTTGTAAATTGTCTTGAAGAGTATGTGTTTCCACAGGTGAACTGCCAATGTGGTATGGCATCTGTAAAAGGAGTTCATGATGGTATTGCACCAGTTGAAGTTGATGCACTAGAATCTTCATGTCTAAGACCCCTCTCTGAAAGGTTTTCCTACCAACTGAATCTAATGTCCGCTGGTCTTTCACATGCAGCATATGAAGATGAGATTGTGAAAAACTTGGCTTTTTTTTAGAACAGCTTCAGAGACTACTGACTGATGAGGAAGCTGCTGATGCTCAAATGCAGGTGCTCGAATCCTTGTATTTAAGGTCACTAAGCAGTGGCATGGATTGAACCTGGCATCTTCCAGGCTGACAGGAGATCCTATAAGACCTGAGGAAGTGGAATGGCCAAGGCCTCTTTAGGAGTGGAGCAGGCCTGCAGGGCAGACTGAAAATCCTTCTTACTGGTGGGAGTCTGAGTGTCACAAAGAGAAAGTGCTCTAAAAACCTTCTGGAGAAATTTTGGATAGGAGAAATTCTCAGGAAGATCTTCATCCAGAGGGTGATCTGAGGAAGGTGGTAGCTCCTCTTCTCCCAAAAGGGAAGGCTCCAAATTCTACTTTTAGGAGTAAGGAGGACTTGCAGCAGGATAATAATCCACGTCTGAGGTTACAGACCGCGAGGGAAGTGGGTTCCTGTGAAGAAACAGGTGGAGACTGGTAGGAAGAAACAACCGTAGAAAGCAGTCGGTATAGGATCCATCTGCTGCTTTGCTTTTTTGGACCTATGAGAGGAAGATTGAGAGAAGTCTCCATCGGACTTCTGCTTGCCCTTGGAGCTTTGTTCACTGGCAGAGTTGTCTTTTTGGCAATGTTTTGACTTAGAGCTATTCTTGACAGCTACCTGATGCTCAGCTTCAGAGACAGTTCTATGGAGGCTGGGTTACGTGGAGATGGTGTAGGGACCTCTGGCCTGCTGTGCAAGGCTCTGCACCATCATCTTAGAAGTCGGCGCCAGAAGGAGGTCTGCCTCCGGCTGCACAGCAGCCACATCCTTTCCCAATCGTGCCTTGTCTGGGCCCAGTGAGACAGGGACAGGAACTGATGCTGTAGCTGCCATAAGAAGATGAGCAATGTTCAATTTAATTCAGTTGCAATTCAAGAATTCACAGGAGCAGACTGTCCCAGTGACAGGAATGAGACTGAATGGTTCTCCTCTAAAGCCGCGCTTGTCTCCTTTGAAGGCTTCTTTCTGATGTTTCAAATGTAATTTTTTTTTTCTGTCAGCAATGCGTGCCAGCTGAGGCAGGAAGGGCTGACTGGCCTGAATAAACGTGGCGGCAAGAAGCCACCAAGAAACTGCCTTGTTAGGATTTTGTTTCTTGTTTTTTTTTGTTTTTTTGCAGTAACCCCACAGTTAAAAATACAACAAAGAAATAAGTAAAAACAAAGAAGAAAAACCCCGATGCCAAAGGAGAGGGAGAGACGCGGCTGGCTGGCTGGCGTGGAGAAGAGAGACTGAAGGGAATATGGAGCATACCGGCAAGGTAGGAAGGGAGAGCCATCACTTGTGCTGTCGGCGGTAACAGCACCTTCGAGTATGTCTGCATCCCCCTACTTGAATACGGAGCAAAGGAGGTAGTGAGCGAGGCCACAACAGTTCACAGTGCTGGGTGTTGTACCAGCTCCTGTGTGCCTATTCAACACAATACAGATATTTCCAGAGTTGCCAATTTACCCAGTTCCAGGAGTGAGATTTTAAGCCAGTCCTGGATTTCTGACACTCTCATTCTAATGCATTATGGGACTTTCAGCACTGATTCCAATTGGAAAAATAAGGGACTACAAATAACATATTGCACTATAATGCAACTGTAAAACCAGAACTGGCAAAAAAAGTCACACTTCTGGAACTGGGCAGGGGTGGCGGAATGCCTTTTTCTTTGGGGGATGGAAGCTCTGCCCGAAGCTCTGTCCTAACACCACCCCAAGCTCTGCCCTAGCTCTAACTTAACTCCACCCCTACATGAGGCCACAATTACTGACTTTCCCCTCCTGCTCAGTCCATGGGAATCCAATCTCCCGCAGGCAGACAGGAGGAGTCTTTGCTGTGATTGCGGCACTCTTCTGCCCATGGGGGATGGGATCCCCACAGGCAGCCTGCTGCCTGCGAAAATGTTTGATAGGGCCAGGGCCCCATGTAGCCCACTCCTTTCCAACACCTATGGAACTGGGTAACTTGGAAACTCTGTTTCCACCATTTTTCTCTCATGCCCTATGGCAAAAAATAAACAGGTTATCCATCTCCCTTCTTAGAGACCACTCATGTTCTGGCTTACTTGAACAGCAGAGACCTCTAATGGCTCTATTAAAATATTGCTTTGTGGCATTTTTATGCCACCCAGTGTTTCTAAAACATGGGCGTCCTCTTCTGATCAGTGATGAATAGTGTGAGGAAACCTCTTGTTGGAGGGAAACCTAACTGGCATAAAGATCAAGGTCAAGGTAGTTTCCTGTCTTTGGCTGGCATAGCTACTGTACCACAGCAGCAGGCTCCACAGCCATGCACCCAAAGGGAGGAGGAGAGGTTCCTGGTTAACCAAACTAGGAAACCAACTAAACAGAAGTAATGACAAGGGCAGATTAGGCCACTGTACTACAACTTAAGGAGTAAAGGAGACAGCAGGAGAGATGGAGCATTGGAGAAAGCAGGGAGCCCTAATCCTGGAAAGAGAAGGATACAGAGACCATCTCCTGGAGCAAAGGGAGTGAATCCCTACCACAGGGTTAAACCTGTGGAAGGAGAGAGACTGTAACTATTGTTTTGTGCTTTGCCATTATACTATTTTTGAAGTGAGTGAGAACTGGAATAAGTGGATCTAAGGTGCCAAAGGTCTCCCAGTTTTTTCCGGTCCCATCCTGGAACCCTAAAATTCTCAGAGTTAAGCCTGTAGAGACAGTGTTATCTTCCTGAAGTTGTGTCTCCAGTCTGCCAAATAGCTGTAACGAAGCTGCTGTGAGGGACCCCCAGACTTGCAGAGTTTTTCATGTGGTTCTGTCTTCTCTGGTTGTGGTTACTTCCTCATCTATTAGTATTTCTACAGTGCCACTTAAACAAAGTCCAGAAACCAGTGGAAAAACAGAACCTTCAAAAAGATCTATAGATGTATAGGCCGAATCTTTGATATATCTGAAAGGGAAGTTGCATCCAACATAGAGAAAAGAAAACAAAATAAAAGTAAACAACTCTAGAATTGTTTTATAGCCAGCCATCTGTGTCCTTACTGCAAAGTGGGACTTTGCTAAGGACTGAGTTGTGAGTCCAGTCCTGAGCAGGGAGGGAAGAAATATTCATCAGCCCTTCAGATTAGAAAGTTGAACTTCTACAAATTTCTCTTTGCTACAGATTCGTGTTCCATAAATTTCTATTTAATATTCATCTTCTTCGTTAGTGATAATAAAACACAAAATAACATTTACATGGGCCTGAATTTATTTCCTATTTACAGTCACAAGCTACACTCTCAGGATTCCCTTGCTTTTAATTTGTTGCGGTCACAGAGAGGTGATTAAATGAGTTAGTGGAAAAGGTGGTGGAATCCCTTTTTATGTCTGAATATCACAGCAACAGAAATGCTGGAGTCAGGAAAAGAGGAATTGCCGTGCATCATTTTGGAAATCGGTGATAGTACTTCTACACTGATGTGGTCTACTTACCCACAACTCAGAGGAATGAACTGGATAAAGAATTTGTCAAAGACTTACACAAGGTGGCAGTGAAGAGGAAGATACTGTTGTTTAGATATTTTGATCTACCTGCTGGTATAATTGGAGTATCCTACTGGCTGAGTTGGTTAGAGATAGACAAGAGCCTGGGTTCCTTTCCAGAGGCTCTAGCTGGGGAAAGTACTGTACTGAATTTAACATTTACAAATGGAGGAAGCAACTCTACTGTCCCAGAAGATGTACAACTGAATGACAGTTATCATCACATACGGTTTGATATAATGTCCAAAATGGAGAAAAGTCACACAAAGTTCAAAGTCCTGTATTTCAAAAATACTGATTTAGATAAACTGGGTGAGTACCTGAGAAGTCTCAGGAGAGGGAAGAGGTAGATGAAGTGGAAGAACAGGGGACTACCGTCTAGTAAAGATGTTAAGAGTTGTACCTGTCATGCAGTGTGAGTTACTTTCCCCATGCCTGTCTTTTTGCAAGTTGTATCCATTGCAGAGTACAAATTACTGTTCCCATGCCTTTTTGAGGAGAGGAGGTAAGGTTTGTATCTGTTGTAGAGTGCAGGTTACTTTCCCTATGGTTTATTAAGGAAAGTGCAACAGTCATTTCACATGTTCTGACCTGAGGTTCTTCATTCTTGATTTCCATCTTCTTGCCTTTAAGTGATCTACTCCTTTTTGTAGGCATGTTTTGCCAAGGTATAATGCCTATTGTCAAGGGTAGAGGCAGCACAGAAATTTTCTGTCTATATACATGTTTGTGAATGGGGTGTTAGAGAGACAGACAGACAGAATGGGGGGGGGGGGAGGATGGAGGGGGAGGGGAGTTATGAGAGAGAGAGAGAGAGAGAGAGAGAGAGAGAGAGAAACAAACTGGGGAAAGCCTGGAATCTATTGCTGGACAATATGGTCAAGGTGACCAATACAACAGAGTTGCCAAGTTAACAAGTTCCAGGAGTGAGATTTTAAACCAGTTCTGGATTTCTGACAAGCTCATCCCAATTCATTATGGGACCTGCAGCACTGATTCCAATGGGTAAAATCAGGGATTACAAATACCATACTGCATTTCAAAGCAAATTAAAAATCAGACCTAATAAAAAAAAATCTCCCTCCTGGAACTGGTAATTTTGCAACGCTGATATAGTGTGATTCAAAAGAGAATTGTACAAAAAGGTTCATAAATATTATTAGCCAAATAACCTTGGGGAAGCCCTTGCACATTCCTAAAAATGAACTATGAGAAACAGATCTACTTTTTGAGATCTGCTGGGAACTTGTGACCCCGACTGGCCAATAACAGAGAGAGGATGCTGAGCTCAATGACCTTGCTCTGATATAGCATAGCTTTTCTTATGTTCTCATAACAACATCACAGATAAAGTTGTAGACAACATTTTATTTTATTTATTTTTAGACAGTTTTGTATACCACCTTATCCTTCAATCAAAGTGGTCACAACACAATTGAGGGATACATTTAACACGAGGGGATATGAGACACATACACTAATACTTACAGGGAACATGGGCAATGGAAGGTTAAGTGGCTTTCCCAAGACCACAACATTATTGGCACCCGTGCAGTTCAACCTCTTAATGTCGAATATCTCCTAAAAAAGTGGCCAGTGAAATGGCTTTGGACTATATATGCATACATATTTGACACATACATTAATCAAATAAAACACCAATTAAAAAAGGAAATAGTATAAAAACTGGGATATTGCCAAGACATGATTATTGACACCCTTATAAACAATTCAAATCAGTTTGAACAGACAAACCACATTCCCATTGCAATAAAATTAGATGCACCTGTGATCAATTGTCAGTACACATATGACTTGAATCAACTGATGAATGATGGCTATAATGTTCAAAATGGCCACATTCACTCCCTGTTCCATTTTCACAGTGGTGAAGATCAAAGAGCTGCCTGAGACCATCAGAACAGCCATTATCACCAAACATCAAAGATTCCTGTGTCTACAGTTTGCAAAGTTATTAAGAGGTTTTCTGCTTATGGAACTGTCAAGAACATCCCAGGATATGGTGGAAAGAGGAAAATTAATCCAAGACGTCTTCGAAGGTTAGTGTGAACTGTTGGAAAAACACCACATACAACATCTAAAGAGCTTAAGGCTAACCTGGAGCAATCTGGAGTGGTAGTTTCCAGCACACCATATATCATGCATGAAACCAGTGGTTTTCAATCCAGTCCTCTGGGACCACCAGGCCAGTCAGGTTTTCAGGATATCCACAATGAATATGCATTAGATAGATCTGCATGCACTGCTTCCATTGTATGCAGATCTATTTCTTGCATATTCATTGTGGATATCCTGAAAATCTGACCTGCCAAGGGGCCCCCAGAGGACTGTTGAGAACCACTGCACTAAACAATGAAGGACATAATGGGCGAAGGCCAAGGAGGACCCCACTGCTCAAAGGCAGACATAAAAAGGCACCTGATCTTTGCCAAACCCACCTTGAGAAACCAGAATCATTCTGGGAAAATGTTCTGTGGACAGATGAAACCAAACTTGAGTTCTTTGGCAGTGCAGACAAGCAATACATTTACAGGTGAAGAAATGAAGCTTATAAGGAAACAAAAACGCTCTTATTGCAGTTAAATATGGTGGAGGTTTCATTTATGTTGTGGGGCTGTTTTGCTGCTTCAGGAACTGAAGGCCTGGAACCTATTAAAGGAATCATGAAGTCAGAGGATTACCAAGGTATTTTGGAGCAAAATGTGCTACCTATTGTTAGAAAACTAGGTCTGGGTTGAAGGTCATGGGTCCTCCAGCAGGACAATGACCCAAAACATACATCCAAAAATACAAAAGAATGTCTAAAAAGGAATGGACTGTTTCAAACTGGCCAGCAACGAGTCCTGATCTCAATCTAATCGAGAGCCTTTGTAAACAGTTGAAATCTGCCAATGGTAAAAGGAATCCTGGAAACATTCATGAGCAGGAGCAAATCACAGTTGAAGAGTGGGTGAAACTATCAGCAGACAGATGTAAGAAACATATACATGGCTACAAGAAACGTTTGGAGGCTGTCATCACTGTCAAGAGTTGTGCAACCAAATATTAATGAAGGGTGCCATTAATCCCTGTCCAGGTCATATTTTGTTTTTTTTCTCAGAAATTACTACATATAAGTTGGATGGACATCTTTTTTTTTTTTCGTTGCATACTTTTGAACATACTATTAAAATATTATGATGACATACAGTTGGAATATGTCCAATATTTCTCAAGACATTGTACAAACATACCTAAACTGCAAGGGTGCCAATAATGTTGACCACTACTGTATGGCCAGTCTGATTGCTTCCCGATGAACTGGACTTGTCGCCACTTAGGCATCCTGGAAGATTATGGACACTTTTTTTTATTCCAACCACTGAGCTTTCACCCAAAGTCATTCAGTGACTGTTGTTAAGGCCACCTTTAAGTTTAAGGTATTGCGTTCATGAAAATAAATTAATATATGTGGTGATACTGCCACGCAGGACCGTACCTAGCCCTCTGCGAGCGGTGCAGCCGCACAGGGCACAAAGGCTTGGGGGACTCATTTTGGCTGCCTGCTATTGCCCTGCTGCCATCACTTTTTCTTCTCTCAGTGGCGGCAGGGCAATAGCAGACAGCTGAAATACGCCTCTAAGCCTTTTCGTAGCACTTTAAGCAGGTCTGAACCCTCCCTCCTCTGACACGTCGTCAGAACAGGGAGGGACAGACCTGCTTAAAGTGCCCGTGACTTGCAGATCAGGCGCGGGCTTCCTCCTCCCATACCTCCGTCCAGCGCTGCCTGTTCTTTCCCTGCTACTGGCACCGCAGTGAAAAAAACAGGGTGGCAGCAGTAGGGCAAGAGCAGGCAGCGGCTGGACAGAGGTTTGGGGAGGAGGGGGGCGCATGCCCGATGTGCAAGTCGCACAGGGCACAATCCAACTTAGTACTGCCCTGCTGCCACGTGAATACCAGTTGGGATAAGGCATGTGTGGGTGAAAAATTTCCTAGGAACTAGAACTTCAAGCCTAAAGCTAGAATAGCACACACTCTTGTCAGCTTCCTACATAAGGTAAAAGGGTTCCTTTTTCTTAACAGTTAATTATACTTTGATTAGCTAGCATTCTCTGACACTAGGGCTTCAATCCAGTCCGGCAGTTTTCAAGTAGGTCTGAACCTCACTGCCCCTCTGCACAATTTCTTCTACAGTTCCTGCACCTCTTAACTCATGGAAGAGCAGAGGAAGGAGTGAACAATCACTATCCTTCAAGCAGAAGATTGTCTTAGCTTTTAAAGGCCAGAAGGGGAATAAATGGGGGAACTACTAAGGGGTGGCCCAAGGGTGATGGGGGGTCATGTGCAGAGACTCATTGCGGGGCCTTATTTGCATATCCACTGGACCTCATTTGCATACATTTAATTTATTTTAAAATGTATATGTTGCCCATCTAAAATTGTAGGCGGCTGTGAATGTGACTTCCGGTGATGCGGTGAGCACGAGTGGATGCACGCCGCTCGAGCTCTGGGCCTCCTCGCCCCTCCGGTGACGACGAATGAGCTGCCAGAGTCAGGTTTGGGGCTCCGAGCCTCCCCCCTGCATCCCCAACTGGTCCGCCATGTGAACTGGCGCTCCTGAGCCTCCATCTCTCCCCTCCCCCACGCTGAACAGCGGCCGCGGCCTGGATCCGGGCGGCCGATGCGGAAGACCAGGAGCCTGCATTGAATGCCACGCTGTGGGGAGACCCGGTAAGCCGCGGTAAGCAGCGACGTGCAGCCAGATCTCTGAGCCGCGCTCCGCGGCGGCGGGTGCCCGCCCCTGCTGAGCCCCATCGTTCCCGCTACCTCCCCCAGCTATTTTTTTTTTGCGCTCCAGGAGGGCGGTTGACACTGATTCCTTAGGGGTGGCTGGAGCCCCCTGCTGAGACCTGGGCTGGGCCGCGGCCAGTTTGTTGGCCCTGGGAGATCCGCGGGGGCCGCTCAGCCTGGCGTACGGCCCCCCCTGCAGGAGTTGGGAAGCCGAGGCGTGCCTTGGACTGGGGACGGAGAAGGCCTTGCCCCCCCCCCCCATGGCAACTGAACCGTGTATCCGCGTGGGAGGTATCTACGCCGCTGAGATCTGCAGTGAGTGGAGGGGACGGGGAACGAGACTCCTGCGGACCGACACAGCTCGGGCATGGCGGCAAAGGGCGGCCGCCGTATGGAAAAGGAGAAGATCCCTCTGCCGCCTAGAGGGGGAGAGCAGTCCTCGCCGCTGAAGGGGGAGGTTAAAGCCGGGATGGTGGATGAAATCTCCTTGGCTGCGGCGGGAGCGCTGTCAGCGCAATTTGAGGACCTGCGGGGCCGTATGGACCTCCTCCGAACTTCTGTGGGGGCCCTGGGGAGTCGAATGCAGGAAGCAGAGGGCCGGATAGAGCGGACGGAGGAGCACGTGCTGGAGCTGCAACAGGAGATGACCCGTATGAAAAAGCTACTTCAGGGTCAGGAGGCCAAGCTGGACGACCTGGAGAACAGATATCGCCGTAACAATTTGAGATTTCTGGGGGTCCCGGATGCCATAGAGGACAGGGACTTACACTCTTATTTGGAAGATCTGGTGAAACACCTCTTGGGGAACGACCCTGAGGGCACCCTAGTGCAAATAGAGAGAGCACACAGGGTTGGGCCTAGGATAGCCAGTGATGGCCGACCCAGGGTGGTTCTGGCGCGGTTCCTGTGATTCCAGCAAAAGGAAGCGGTTTTGCGTGCAGTGCGGAAGAGAGGAGTAGTCCAAAAGGACAATGTTAAGCTGCGTATTGTTCAGGATTATTCGGCGGCCCTGGGACAGCAACGACGAGAGTATGGACCTTTGTGCCAGATTTTGATAGATAATAACATCAGATTCATGGTGCAATACCCTGCCCGGCTGATCTTTACCCATGAGGGGACTCGCCGGTCCTTTGACTCAGCGACGGCAGCTACACCCTATGTGGAGGAGATACGGCGAAGTGCGACTGCAGCGGCTGCGACCTGAGGGCCAGTGGAGACAAGGCTGGAATCGACAAACTTTTTGGTATATGCTGCCTTGGACTGTGGAGAAGCGGCGGTGGTAATCCTGTGGGGGGTGGGGGTGGTAAGGGGATTGGTAAAGCTCTTATAATGTTTTTTTTTTTTTTTTTGGTTACTCCTTATGTACGGGGGGGAGGATGGGGAGGCTTGGTCTGTTGGAGTAGAATGGTATAGGGGGAATGAGAGGGCCCGGTTCACATGGTGGGGGGGGGTGAATATGTGGGGGATTGCTCTCCCCTGCCTGCACGCCGGGCGACGCGCCGGTATGTGCGAGGGGCGGGGGGGTACCACACGCATCTAGAAGTCACAGAGTGGGAGAGAGGCAGATGTTAGTAGAGTTAGGGGAACGGAGAGTGGAGGGGGGTGAAGGGGGGAGGAGGGGGGGTGGAGGGAGGGGAGGAGGGGGGGTGGGGAAGGGGGGGAGAGGGAGGGAGGGGGAGTAGGAGGGGAGCAGTATTTTCAGGGACCAGTGGAGGGGTGGATGACAAGAGGGACTGCTTTTGTGGGGAAGAGGGGAGGACCTCAGGCTGGGGGGTGCCTTCCCTGTATCAGGTGTGGTTCGTGCTGTACTATAGTAGGCCTACTTTTGTATTACATGCCGCTTAAGATAATCTCTTGGAATGTTTGCGGTCTGGGCAGCCCTATTAAACGGGCCAAAATCTTACAGGCTCTAGCAAGGCAGAGGGTGGACATCGCCATGCTTCAGGAAAACCCACCAGACTGCCGAGGAGCACCGTAAATTATGCCGGGAGTGGGTGGGACAGGACTGGGGGGCCCCAGCTCAGGGGAAGAAGGGGGGTGTGGTGCTCCTGATTCATAAACGGGTGCGGCTGGAGGTTGTCCGGGACTTTGTTGATCCGACAGGCAGATTCATCTTGGTGCAGGGAGTTCTCGAGGGGAAGCAGGTTATTTTAGGCAATTTGTACTGTCCTAATGTGCTTGACTTACCCCTTTATGCCCGTCTTGCCTCCAAACTTGAGACAATGCCGGAGTCTCCCTTGATTTTGGAGGGAGATTTTAATGGTGTCATGGATGTCGATCTCGATACTTCCAGGGGGGGGGGGGGGAGCAGAGAGACAGAACCGCGACGGTTCGGGCATTGCGACGTTTATGTTCCCGGCTGGGGTTGGTGGACCCTTGGCGACTATTACACCCGGCCGAGCGAGATTATACGCATATATCCCGGGCTCATGGCACTAGTGCCCGTATAGATTACCTGTTGATTTCTACTGGTCTATTTGTTAAGGTGGCGGATGCTCAGATAGGGCCTATGGAGATATCTGACCATGCGTTTGTTTGGCTCGATGTCTCTTGGAATGGGAACTCTCCCCGGTCCCCGACATGGCGCTTCCCACTTGAACTATATAGGGACGCGCAATTCCGTTCTTTTCTTCAGCAACGATGGCAGGAATTTGAAGCTGATCATAGGGGTCATCAGGGTGACCCTGAACTGCTCTGGGAAACTGCAAAGGTGGTTCTGCGGGGGGACATTATAGGGTTCCTTGCCCGGAAGAGAAGACTCAGGGCCGAACGTATGATTGGTTTAGAAAAGTTGGTGACGCGGCTGCGGCGTCGAGGGGCTCAAAACCCGACGGCGGGGCTTAAAAAGCAGCTGTGGGACGCTCAAACGGAATTTAATGAGCTTCTGCATCAACGGGCAAAGAAATCTGTGTTATACTATCGTTACCAACTTTATCAGTATGGGGATAAGCCCGGGAAATTATTGGCCAGATGTCTTCGGGGACCCAGGGGCTCCAAATTGGTGCCGGGCTTGCGGGATGACTCGGGGGTGTTACACCGGGAGAACCCGGAGATAGTGGGGGTTTTTCGTTCCTTTTTCCAGAGCCTCTATACAGCAGCGTCGCCCTCCTTCACGCAGATGGAGGAGTATGTGAGGGCCTTGGACTTACCGTGCTTGTCCGCGGAGCACAGAGCGCAGTTGGATCGGCCGATAACGGCGGCGGAGCTGCAGGGGGCTATTTCCAAGGCCAGCTGTTATAAATCCCCGGTATCTGACGGGCTTGGTGCTGAATTTTACAAAATCCTTAACGACCTGATTTCCCCAACGCTGGCCGCAGTGCATAATCGGCGGGCGCAACAGGGCTGCTTTCGGTGGGGGGTTAATCATGCTCATATTGTCCTTATTCCTAAACCAGGGAAGGACCCCCTCTCCGCGGCCTCGTATCGTCCTATCTCATTGCTTAATTCTGACCTTAAATTGATGGCCAAAATTTTGGCGGATCGCCTGGCGGAGGTTTTGGGGTCGCTGGTGCATGATTCTCAAGTTGGGTTTGTAAAGGGGCGATATGCTGTTCGTAATCTGCGCAAAATAGTGGCATCCTTAGAGTGGGTCCAGCATAGACAGTTACCTTCCTTGCTTGTCAGTTTTGATGCGGAAAAAGCATTCGACCGGGTGGACTGGCAATATCTGAAGTATATTCTTCCTTGCTATGGTATAGGGCCTCTATTTTGTAGCATGGTTGCGAGTCTGTATGCCGACCCGACGGCGGCGATACTTTGCAATGGGATGGTATCCGAGAATTTTTCGTTGCAAAGGGGGACCCGTCAGGGCTGCCCTCTCTCTCCTCTTCTTTTTGTTCTGTCCTTGGACCCCCTCTTACGGAGAGTGGCGGGCCTGCGTTCCATAAGGGGGGTTAGAATAGGCGCTCAAGAATTTAAGATATCTGCCTTTGCCGATGACCTGTTGGTCCATCTCCTCTCGCCTATGGACTCCTTGCCGCTTCTCTTAGGAGAGTTCCGAACCTTTGGGCAATTTGCGGGGCTAAGCATTAACAGGGATAAATCCGAAGCCATGGATGTGTCGGGGAGCCTTCGGAATGGCTGGCCGGGGGTGTTCCCTCTTAAATGGGCCGAGAATCAATTTATATACTTGGGGATTGTACTGCCCTGTCGCCCGGGTCGCTTGTATGGGTGCAACCTGCAGCGAATGCTGACCAAGGTGAGAGCCCAGCTGCAGGCCTGGCGGCCTCTCCCCTTGTCCCTACTGGGCAGGATTGCGGCGATTAAACTGGTGCTCTTGCCGCGGATCTTGTACTGGCTGCAGACCCTCCCTGTTTGGCTTCTTCGGCGGGATGTCCGGTGCTTTGAGGTGGAATTTCAGGGCTTCCTCTGGGGGGGGGGGGGGGGGCAAGAGCTCGTGTCCCCTATGGTCGGCTGGTGGGGAGGATGCGGAATGGGGGGTGGGGGCTCCCGGATCTTGGTGCCTATGCTTTGGCCTGCCAAGCGCGTCATTTGGGAGATTGGCTAGGTGACACTGACCTTTACACACCCACAGCTTTGGAGGAGGCATTTGTGGCACCCCACTCTCTGCGGGCCCTCTTACACCTGGAGGTCAGCCAGTGGGCTACTCACCTGGCTGAGAGTGTGTTGCTATTGCCGGTGTGTAAGACCTGGCGACAGTTGAACACTTATTGGGGCCATAATTGGAAGGTGTCGAGTTGGCTACCCCTTCAGGGGAATGCCAATTTTACCCCGGGGACTGAGACCGCTGCCTTCCGTCTTTGGGGGGAGAGAGGGGTCCATAGTGTGGGACATGTGGTGGACTTGATGGGGAAGCCTAAACCCTTCCCTGTGCTTTCCCGCGAGTTTGAATTGCGGCCTAATCATTCATTTGCGTATATGCAAGAGGCCCACTATGTGGCCTCCCTTCCGGGAGGGGAGTTACATAGCGACCGCTCGGCCCAGATTATGGCGTTTTTTGGCCTGGGCGACGCGGCCCGACCATCAATTCGGGGTTTTCACCCCCGGCTGGAGCAGTTTCGCCAGCAGCTAGACTACTGTAGAGTGGAACAGGCTTGGGGGGCCGAAATGGGGCAGGATATCCCCCAGGGCACCATCTTGGTAGCCCTATGGCGCATGGTGAGCCTGGTGGACGGGGCCCGTTGGCGGGAAATCCAATTTAAATGTTTAACTAGGGTCCACTTCTCCCTGCGGAGGGCCCTTCGTTGCCACCTGACTGCGGACGGTAGTTGTCCGCGGTGTGCGGCGCCAAGGGCGACCTTGATGCATATGTGGTGGGGATGCCGGCGGCTTTGCCCCTATTGGTGGAGGATTGCCCTGTACGTAGCTAATCTGCTGGGACAACCTGTTCACTGGGATGCAGCCTTGGTGGTCTTGGATTTCTTGGCCCTCGCCTCTCCCAAGGGGAAGTGGGGTCGCTGGCTCGTGCGTAAGGCATGTCTGGTAGGTAAAGGGCCTCTGTTGCGGCGGTGGCGGGAGGTCCACCCGCCCTCTTTTTGGGAATGGCGGAACTCCTTCCACCAGCTTATGCTCCTGGAGTGTAGGGCTGCCCGGGGCCATGTCCGGTGATGGTCCACCTTCTTGCTCATTTGGGATCCATACATTCAAAGCCTGAGTGCCCGGACCCGTAATATGGTCTTGCAGATGGGATGTTGATACCCTCATTTGTTGTAATGTTATTTGGGTGATATGTAGAACTTCCAGATGGTCCTGCGTGGCCTTGCTATGGGGGGGAGGGGAGGTGGGGAGGGGTGGGGGGAGGGGGGTAGGGGAAGGGGCTGAGGGTAATTACTTTTTGAAAAATTTTATGTAACCATCAATGTGTACTGCCCCTGGGGATAAGAGCCAACCCCAGGGAGTGGTGATTCTTTGCTGTGTACTTGTTGCTTTTTGTTGATGGTTCTAAATAAAATTTTGAAAAAAAAAATTGTAGGCGGCTTTCAAAGATGAAATTAGACTTACCTGCTAATTGTTGTTCCTTAAGGAACTCTAGTCCAGTCCCGGAACCATAGAGTTTAGAATCTCCTCCAGCAGCTTAGGAGACTGAAAGACATCATCGCTTTGATGACACTGGTATAAACAGGCAAGAACCGCCCCCTTCCACCAGTACCTATTGACAAAGCAGACTCAGCAGAGCAACAAATAAGTAGTTAAAAAGGTAAAGAAATAAACAGACCAACTACTGGTTTTATTTATTTATTTATTTATTTATTTATTTATTTATTTATTTTTACAATGCATGAACATCCCATTGTAACTCCCCTGGGAAAAAAGGCAGCTCTTCTAAGACAGAAATTAACCCCAGAGCTACCCGAATACTGCTGCGAAAGGGATCCCCCAGCGTCTCCACTCTGCGCCACCCCAAGAACCCTTCCTAGTTACACCCCTCGAACATCAGGCTGAACAACTCCTTAACACACTGGGAGGGATCTGGGACTGGACTAGAGTTCCTTAAGGAACAACAATTAGCAGGTAATTCTAATTTCATCTTCCTTTGCGTCCCTCTAGTTCAGTCCCGGAACCATAGAGGATGTAACAAAGCAGTGAATATCAACGGAAGGGACCTGCCAGCCCAGCCTGAAGCACCGCTGAGCCAAAACGCCCATCCCCCGCTGCCTGCACATCTAATCTATAGTGCTTCGCAAAGGAATGTAACGATGACCAAGTCGCCGCCCTACAAATGTCCTCGACCGGAACCAAACTGACTTCCGCCCAAGACGCCGCTTGCGCCCTAGTTGAATGAGCCCGGAGACCCTCCGGTACCACCTTGCCCTTCAGAAGGTATGCCGTCGCGATCGCCTCTTTCAATCACCACGAAATAGATGACTTAGCCGCTGCCTCCCCTTTTCGCGGACCTCCAAATGACACAAACAATCTGTCCGAATTCCGGAACGGCACGGTTCTACAGAGATACTTCTTAAGCACGTGCCGAACATCCAGAAGATGCAACCTGCCTTCCGACTTATCCTTCTGTTCCTGAGAAAACACCGGAAGGGACACCACCACCTGGTTAACATGAAACACCGAAACCACCTTCGGCAAGAACGCCGGCACAGTACGCAACACTACCTTGTGATTGAAGAAAGACAAATATGGCTCCTTACAAGATAGGGCTTGCAACTCGGAAATCCTTCTCGCGGAGCAAATAGCCACCAAAAAGACTGTCTTCAACGTCAGATCCTTCAGTGAGGCCTTGCCCAACGGCTCAAACGGCGCTCTGATCAAGGCCTCCAACACCAAATTCAGATCCCACGCCGGTACTGAACCTTGCCTCGGAGGCCGCATGAGTAACACGGCCCGCAAAAATCTTTGAATATCGCCGTGAGCTCCTAGCAGTTGACCTTGAATTTTACCCCGATAACAGGAAATCGCCGCCAACTGCACCCACAAGGAACTGGCCGCTAGGCCCTTTTCTACACCATCCTGCAAGAACGAAAGGACCTGCAACACTGAAGCCCCCAAGGGCCGCAGATTCCGCTCCGCACACCAGGCTTCGAAAATGTGCCAGACCCGAATATACGCCAACGAAGTGGAACGTCTTCGCGCCTTCAGCAAAGTAGAAATGACCGCTGCGGAATAACCCTTGGCAGTCATCCTAGCCCTTTCAAGAGCCATGCCGTAAGCGAGAATCGATTCACCTGGGGCATGCGTAACGGCCCCTGCAGCAACAGATCCGCCCACTGTGGAAGTCTCCACGGCTTGTCCACCAGCAGCCGAACCAAATCCGCATACCATGGTCTTCTGGGCCAATCGGGCGCTATCAGAATCACCACACCGCGGTGCCTTTCTATTCGCTGCAGTACCCGGCCTATGAGAGCCCAAGGCGGAAAGACATTGAGAAGCCCCTCCTCCGGCCACCTCTGTGCCAACGCATCAAGCCCCTCTGACATCCGTTCTCGCCGCCTGCTGAAAAAACGTGCTACCTTGCGGACTCAAAGTTTGCCATAAGATCCATTAGCGAAATCCCCCAACGCCGCACCACTAGCGCAAAAACGTCCGGGTGTAGCACCCACTCCCCCGGATCCACTCTGTGGCGACTCAGGAAATCCGCTTCGACATTGTCGACGTCGGCGACATGCTGTTCCGAAAGAGCCGTCAAGTTCCGTTCGGCCCAACATAACAGCTGACTAGCTTCCGCCTCCAGTGTTGCACTTCCTGTGCCGCCTTGTCGATTGATGTAGGCCACGGTCGTCGCATTGTCAGATAGCACCCGTACCGCCGCCTGATGCAAACAGTCCTGAAACTTCTGAAGAGCCAAAAACACCGCTCTCATCTCCAATCTGTTGATGGACCATTCCTTCTCCTCCAGAGACCACTGCCCCTGGGCAAAATTTCCTTCGCAATGCGCTCCCCACCCTACGAGACTTGCATCCGTCATTAACAGTCTGCAGGACGGAGGCTCCAGTGGCACGCCCGCTTCCAGACTTTCCGTCGGCAACCACCAAAGAAGCTCCTGACGCACCACTAGGGGACAAACCAGCCACTGAGATAACGCATTCCTCTGATGAGACCACCACCGGAGCAGGGCGCTTTGCAACGGCCGCATGTGAGCACTGGCCCACGGCACCACCTCGATCGTGGCAGCCATCGTTCCGAGCAACTGCAGATACTGCCACACCATCGGTGCCTGTCGCGCAAGAAACCTCCTCACCAGCTCCCGCAACCCGTGCGCTCTTTGATCCGGGAGAAACACTGCTGCTTGCTTTGTCTCGAAGCGCACCCCCAAATATTCCAGGGACTGCGAGGGAACCAACCTGCTCTTCATAAAGTTGACCACCCAGCCAAGGCTTTCCAACATCGGCACCACCCGAGCCGTGGCCGCGGCACTCTCCTCTCTTGACTTTGCCTGAATCAACCAATCGTCCAAGTATGGATGTAGCAGCACTCCCGCCTTGCGAAGCGCCGCTGCCACTACCACCATAATCTTGGTGAACGTTCGAGGCACCGTCGCCAGCCCGAAGGGCATCGCTTGGAACTGAAAATGCCCCATGGGCACCACAAACCGCAAAAACCTTTGATGCTCTCGGCGAACAGGAATATGGAGATAAGCCTCTGTGAGGTCCAACGACGTCAGGAATTCTCCCACCCTGACTGCTGCGATGACGGAGCGCAACGTTTCCGTACGGAAATGGGTAACTCGAGGGCACCTGTTCACTCTCTTCAAATCCAAAATCGGCCGAAACGTGCCTTTCTTCTTTGGGACCACAAAATAGATGGAGTATCGACCGCAACCGTACTGGTCCATTGGAACGGGCACCACTGCTCTGAGCTGCAGCAGGTGCTGGAGCGTTTCCGAGACCGCCATTAGCTTCTGAGGAGCCCTGCACAGACTGGACAAAGGAATCTAACACGGGTCAATAGAACTCTAGAGCATAGCCCTCTCAAATGACCTCCAACACCCACTGGTCTGACGTAAGCTGGACCCAGGCAGCGTAAAATTCCCGCAACCTTCCTCCCACAAGCACCACCGCCATCTGAGTCCTCCTCATCTCATTGGGACTTTTTAATGTTCGGGGACTGGAAAGGCGCAAAACCTCTGCCCGCCCCCCTGAAACCCCTGGCCACGCACCTGAAACCGTCCCCTCTGGGACTGGCCAAAACGAAAGGAACGAAACCTATAGAACTCTCTCGGAGCCCCCCATGACCCCGTAGTACCTCGGCCCGGCTTCGGCTTGTCCTACGGCAGCCGACCCCCCTTGGACTCACCGAGATCTTTGACTAACTTCTCCAAATCCTCACCAAACAGAAGCTTTCCTCGAAATGGAAGCTTGCTGAGCCGAGCCTTAGACGACCCGTCAGCCGACCAGTTTTGCAACCAGAGATACCACCGAGCTGCCACCACTGACACCATACTCTTAGCCAGCCCGCGGATGAGATCATAATGAATGTCTGCTAAATAAGCGGTGCCAGACTCCAGCCGCGCTACTTCATCCACCTGCCCATCTAAGCGATCCCCCTGCAATCTCTGGGACCATCTCAAGCAGCCTCTCGCCACCCATGCCCCCGCTATCGAGGCCTGCAAGGAAAGGGCACAAATATCGAACATTTGTTTCAGCAAAGTGTCCAATTTCCTGTCCTGCACATCCTTTAACGCCGTGGCCCCTTCAACCGGAATTGTAGTCTTCTTAGTCACTGCCGACACTGCTGCATCCACATTAGGAGAGCGAAAAAGCTCCCTATCCTGGTCAGACAGCGGATAACCCGCTGAGACGTCCGGACCGCTTGCAACAGCGGATCCTCCAACTCTTCCTCTGCTACCTGCCCCACCGAGGGTGTATTAAGCGTTTTGAGCGTCTCGGCAATCAAAGCTGGCAGCTCTTCTCGTCGAAACACCTGGACTACTCTGCTCTGTTGCTCCGAGTCAGGTAACTTCCCCTCTTCTAACTCATCGTTGGAAGCTTCCTCTCCTTCCGCGTCCGCCACTCCCAACTCTACCTCGAGGCGAGATGGCGGACTGTCTTCCACTATCCCCTTACTCCTCTTGATCGGAGCCGCCTCCTCCTCAGGAAGGCCCACAGCCCCGGGCCGTTTCTGCCCCACGGACCCCTGAGGAGGAGGAGCCCCCAACCCGGGCTGCAATAAGACAAAGACCTGCTGCATCAGTGAGAAGAAATTCAGAGGAATCACTGGAGTGCCACCCCCCTGACACTTTCCCAGTGGCAGGGGAGCAACTTTTGAAGAGGACGGTCCAGCCACTGACTCCGCCGGCCCCAAGGACGGAGGGGTGGACGCCGCCGCTTCTAGAGGCGTCTCTCCTTGATCCCCAGAGGATCCCTCCAGTGCCTTATCCATGACCACTGCTTCCACAGTGCAGGCTCTACACACCCCCGAGTCCAACACTTCGCCGCGCCTCGTGCCACAGACTAAACAGCGAGGCTTAGCCGGCATGGTACCAAGAGCCAAGCTACCCCCGGTACCTTATCTCTACCAAAGAATTTACAGAATTTAACCAATCCGAAACAGCCTTGCCCCCTATATGCAAGCCCTGTATGTATTTATATATATCTTTCCTTTTTTAAAAAAAAAAAGCTGTACAGACAGCTATCTAACTCGCTCTGACTGAGCATTCCGCAAAACGAAGCTTTAAATCCTGCCGATTACTCAAATAAAGCTGAAAAGTTTTAAACTCGCAGCTCCCAAAATGGCCGCCGCCGCGCTTCCCGTGCCGAGACACGCGGCTCCCTCAACAGCTCGCTAAACGAGAGAGTGCAGCCGCGTGCTCACCCTTCAGCCCCCCTTCTGCGCTAGCAAAACCGCACGGCAAGCCGCTCCAGGAACTCATTGCTGCCGCCGGAAAACCGTGAGGGAAGGCACACCGGCGCCGGAGCTCAGCCGTTCCGCGGCTTCAGCTCCGGCATTATCCAATACCCGCACAAGGGCGCTGGCCTGTTCCTGGCTCCCGATGCTGCTGGTTTTGGTCTCTGCCTTCCACCTGCTCCTCACCCTTTTCTGCGGGTTCGGGAGCAGGGAGGCCGATCTCTTTAAACAATCACCTCACTGCTCGTTTAACTAGATGGGGACAGTACTGAGGGGGGGGGGGAGGGAGAGGGGGGGGAATAGGGAGAGGATGCCAGCAGAACAAACAGGAACACTTCCAGCAGCAGCACTCTACCTACAAAAAAGAAAAACACATCAAATCTAACTGAACATCCCAGCTAGACTGACAGGTAAATTTATAAATCCTAAAAGAAAAAACTAGCTCTGCTTATTTGTGTCCACTGAGTCCAGCCCCAGGCTCAGAACTCTCTCCAGCTGCTTGGAGACTGAAAGTACTGGTGGAAGGGGGCGGTTCTTGCTTATTTATACCGGTGTCATCAAAGTGATGATGTCTTTCAGTCTCCAAAGCTGCTGGAGGAGATTCTAAACTCTATGGTTCCGGGACTGGACTAGAGGGATGCAAAGGAAGTAGCCCTTCAGAAGCCTCTTTTTCCTCCTGGCAATGAATTAGAGGTATGTTTACTAAATATTAATGTGCATTAAGTGTCACTGCGCCATTAGAAATAAATGGGTGTTTCTGGACTTAATGCACATTAACATTTAATAAACATGCCTCTTAATGAGTGTCTGAATACCATTTTCATGGGCAGTGAGGATAAAGAAATACTACCAGATTTCTACAATACTATACCCCAATACCAATTGCAAACCTGCTTATCATAACAGACTAATCGGACTCACAAAGTACTAAACCCTACCTATCAAAAGGCAACACTGCAAATATTAAACCAATACATCTCAGAGAATACCAGTACATCTCCTACTGGGGAAAGAGAATAAGTGGCACTGTCACACAGAAACAATGTGAACAGAATACCTCTGCTCATTTACACATGAAGAACACAGACCGTCACCAAACATGCACATTTCACTGATCTGACATATTCCAGTTAATAAATTCAAAATAAAAAAGTATTTTCTACCTTTTATTGTATGTGCATTTTATTTCTCAATTGCAGTTGCTCCAGTCACTTTCTTCCGGTTTCTTCGTGTCTTCTGCTAACTCTGTCTGCTCTCCATTTGTACTTTTTTCTCTCTTCTAGTTTTTTCCATTCTCGCTCTACATCTGCTTTTACATACTGATTTCCCCTTCTGCTGTTTCCTCCATTTCTTTCTTTATTCCTTTTTCATCCACTCAAATTTTACCATTCCATCCTCAATTCCCACTTACTCTCCCAATACCCAGCCAATCTTAGATTTGTCTTCCCTCCCACACAAAATAACTTTTCTCCTCTCCATCCACACTCCCCCATCCCCATCTATTTCTTGTCCTCCCCATCATCAGCTCCCTTCAAGTTCCAGCCCCTCCCAGCATCTGCTCCCTTCTAGTCCCATTTTCCCATCCCCCGTCAGCCCATTTCCAGTCCTAGCCTCCCCATCAGCCATTTCCAGTCCTATCCTAGCCCTTCCATTAGCCCATTTGCAGTCCTATCCTAGCTCCCCCATCAGCCCATTTCAAGTCCTAGCTCCCCACCAGTCCATTACCAGTCCTATCCTAGCCCCCATTTCCAGTCCAAACCACCTCCCAATTAGCCCATTTCCAGTCTTAGCCCTCCTACCAGCCATTTCCAGTCCTATCCTAGCCCCTCCATCAGCCCATTTCCAGTGCTAGCCCCCCATCAGCCATTTCCAGTCTTATCCTAGCCCATCAGCTCATTTCCAGTCCTAGCCCCCTATAAGCCCAGTTCCAGTGCAAGCTCCCGAATCAGCCCATTTCTAATCCCAGCCACCCCATCAGCCATTTCCAGTCCTATCCTAGCCCCTCATCAGCCCATTTCCAGTCCTAGCCCCATCAGCCATTTCCAGTCATATCCTAGCCCCTCCATCAGCCCATTTCCAGTCCTACCCCCCCCCCCCCGTTAGCCATTTCCAGTGTTATCCTATACGCTCCATTAGACCATTTCCAGTCCTATCCTAGCCCCCCATTTCCAGTCTAAGCCCCCCAATCAGCCCATTTCCACTCCCAGCCCCTCATCTGCAATTTCCAGTCCTATCCTAGCCCCCACATCAGCCCATTTTGTCCTAGCCCCGCAATCAGTCAATTTCTAGTCCTATCCTAGTCCCCCATTTCAAATCTAAGTCCCCCCAATCAGCCTTTTCCAGTCCTAGCCTCCCCCCACCAGTCCATTACCAGTCCTATCCTAATCTCCCATTTCCAGTCCAAATCCCCTCCCAATTAGCCCATTACCAGTCCTAGCCCACCATCAGCCATTTCCACATTTCCAGTCCTATCCTAGCCCCTACATCAGCTCATTTCCAGTCCTATCCTAGCCCCTCCATCAGCTCATTTGAACTCCTATCCTGGCACCCCCATCAGCCCATTTCCAGTCCTATTCTAGCCTCCCCATTTCCAGTCCAAGCCCCTCCAATAAGCCCATTTCCACTCCTAGCCCCCCATCAGCCATTCCCAGTCCTACCCTAGCCCCAATTAATCAATTTCTAGCCACCCTCATCAGCCCATTTTCAGTCCTAGCCCCCCCCCCACCAAAGAGCCCCACAACTGCCTGACTAGCTTCAGAGGGAGCCGGGAAGGCCTGAAGCACCAACTCACCTCTGCACAGCTGCCAGAGTTAAGAGCGTCTTTTTCCTTCACTCCGGAATCCTGCCTGCACGCTGAGTGCCGGGAGATTACAGGGCATTTCCTGTCTTACATGAAACAGGAAAAGCGTAGTTACTCACCTGTAACAGGTGTTCTCCAGGGACAGCAGGAATCAGTCCTCTCTTATGGGTGACATCTGCACCGATGGAGCCTGCACAGAGCAATTCCCCAGCTTTCAAAGAAAGCCTTTGGGATTGCTTCCATGCATGCGTGGTCCTCTTCCCGCTCAAGGATGCTCAATCAGGTTCCTTAGCTCGAGCCCTATCAAGCAGATGGCAAGGGAAGGACAAAAATTCAGCAACTCATCAGGGGAGGTGGGAGGGTAGTGAGGACTGATTCCTGTTGTCCCTGGAGAACACCTGTTACAGGTGAGTAACTACGCTTTCTCCAGGAACAAGCAGGAAGTCTGTCCTCACTTATGGGAATCCATAGCTACAGGCTACCGAACCTGTAACCAAAAAATACCTCTGCGAGGCCGTGAGCAGAAGCCGAAGCCCGAAGGAGCTCGGGTCCTCGGGGCAAAGCCCTGGGTAGCCGTGAAGAAGGGTCGGAGGGCAGGAGTTGCTTATACCCTAAACAGGTTACGGAGTACAGCCTGGCCAAAGGCGCTGTCCTGGCGGGACTCCCTCTCCAAGCAATAGTGGGCAGCAAAGGTGCTAGGGGAAGACCAGGTCGCCGCCCAGAAGATGTCCATCAGGGGCATGGAAAGCAGCGAGACCACCGAGGCCACTTTGGCTCGGACCCTGTGTGCGGTGACTCGACGATCCAGTGGGACATCTGCCTTCGCATGGGTGAAAGCGATGCAGTCCACCACCCAAACTGAGAGGGTGCGCTTGGTGACTGCTTGCCCCGGTCAATTGGGATCATCGGTCATGAAAAGCCTGTCAGATTTGCGATGAGTCTGGGTATGTTGCAAATAAAAGGCGAGGGCAGTTTGCAGTCAAGGGTGTGGAAAGCCGACGATGCCTGGTCAGCGTGGGGCCTCGGGAAGAAAGTCATCAGCACTATCTCTTGGTTGAGATGGAAGTCTGAAACGACCTTAGGCAGGAATTTAGGATGGGTACAGAGGACCACTCTGTTCCAATAAAACCTGGTGTTAGGGGCGCCAGCCATGAGAGCCTGGAGCTCACTAATCGGCAGACCAAGGTCAGCGCCACCAGGAAGGCCACCTTCCAAGACAGGTACCGGAGCGTACACGTCACTATTGGCTCAAAGGGTGGACGGGTGAGCTGCGTGAGTACCACATTTAAGTCCCATTCCGTCGGAGGAGGACGGATGGGTGGCTTGGATAGCAGAAGACCCCACCTGAAGCGGGAGACTAATAGCTGCCCTGAGAGGGGTTTTCCTTCGATAGGGAGATGATTAGCTGAGATGGCACTCAAATGAACTCTGACAGAGTTCAACTTTAGCCCTTCCCTTGAGAGGTGGAGGAGGTACTGGAGAACCCACCAAACAGGACACGAGAAGGGGTTGATCTGGTGCTCCAAGCACCAGACGGAGAAGCGTTTCCACTTAAAGGCGTAAGCTCGCCTAGCGGAGTCCTTCCTTGAGGCGAGGAGGACTTCCTCAACCTCCTCTGGAAGAGCCAGAGAGGCTAGGGAAACCCGTTCAGCTGCCAGGCCATGAGGGAGAGGGAGGTTAGGTTTGGGGGCAGCATCCGACCCTCCTCCTGCATTAGCAGACCCCTGGCAGAGCCCCAGGGAACCGGAGGCTCCGACAGCCAGAGCAGGAGCGGGAACCAAGGCTGCCGAGGCCACGAGAATCAACGATGCCCCGTCCCGCTGAGCCTTGAACAGAGTCCTCGCAATGAGGGGAAAAGGATGGAATGCATAGAGAAGACTGGAGGACCAGTTCAGGAGAAATGCATTGGGGACCTCCCTACTCGGGTGCGGCACCGGCCAGCAAAAGCGGGGGAGCTGTGTGTTCTGGGGACTGGCAAAGAGGTCTATCGCTGGCATCCCCCAGTGGAGAAACAGCCAGTCTGCTACTCTGGGATCCAGCCACCATTCGTGGGGGCAAAGGATTCTGCTGAGTCTGTCCGCCAGTCCATTCTCCTGACCCGGGAAGGAACGTCGCCCTGAGGGACATCCTCCATCAGCCAGCTAAAGAGCAGATGAGGACCGCTTCCCGGCAGAGGGAGCACGATCTCGTGCCTCCCTTCCTGTTGATGTAGAACATCGCTACAAGGATGTTAGTCTGCACTAGAACTGACCTCCCGCTACCGAATGGCCTGGAGTTCGAGCAAGTTTATCTGCTGCTGAGATTCCTCGGATGACCATTGCCTCTGCATGCAGAGTGGTCCGCAATGGGCTCCCCACCCTAACAGGGAAGCGTCTGTCGTCAGCACTGCATCATGCCGCGGGGCCTGAAAGGACAATCCCAGCAGGAGGTTGCAGGGGTTTTGCCACCAGCTCAGGGACAAGCGGAGGTCGGGAAGAACCCTGACGGGGTCCCTGAGGTGTCCGAGGGACTGGCTCCATTGGGCACTGAGGGCGAACACAACGAGGAGCAGCACTCTTGCAATGCCAACCAGGAAACACAAGAAGCAAGGAACGGAAAGATGAGTGGATGATAATCAGTGTTTATTCAAAAGGACCCTAACGCGTTTCAGCGTGACCGCCTTCTTCAGGGGGTATACAGCTTAAAAATACAAAATAGACATAAAAATATAATAACAATTAAAATTGAACCAATAAAGAGCACCCAGGAGGTAACTTTATAAACAAGTAAATAAATTATACAGCGTGTAAGGATACACAAAAATAAATTTAAATTGGGTAAATTTTACATACAAATAAAAGCAAATGTGGTAAACGCAGGACATAAGGCATTGAAGATGTATATAGTAATGGTAAAACTTATAAAGACAAACTTGTCACGTGAGTAATATTCTAATATGCTAATATGAAAAAAAACAATAAACAAAAGTGGCAGGTGAAAGCTATATATACTCACAACATATAGTTGGAAATGTAAGTGGTTGATTATGAACAGACATAACAAGTCTGATTGCCTGTAATAATAAATGATAATAATAATAAGTAGGTAAAATTAATAAATTATTATCTTAAAAGGCAATTTTACATGTTAAAACAAACATTGTCAAATGAAACTAAAAACAATTAAACCAATAAAACGGGCGTCATTTGCAGGAAATAGAATGCTATAAGCCCCAAACGTAAAACTTCATAAATAGTTAAAAAAATTATTTTAAATTATATATATATACTGAATTGATGAAAGTTTATGTATACAAATACTGCAGGGACGTATATACTTTGAAATGAAAGAACCAAGACAGTAGGGACTCTGCGCAGAATCAATTCAACTATTTAAAAGTAATAGAAAAGTTGAAACTACGATGTATTTTAAAGACTGCATACACTGTAAAGTTAATTTCTAAAGTTTCGTATCCAAGACAATCTAGCCTTGTTACTCTATCGAAGTGACACTAATGCAGGTTGCATAGTCACCACATTAGGACCATTTGCAAGGACAACCAATAGTGTATTGTAGTGAAGTGTCGCTATAAAGTAGTAATGGTAAAACTTGTTTTAAAAGGCTATTGCTTGCAGTAAGTGCTTATCTTATAATAATTCATGCTGTAAGGAGGCAGTGACCCTATCTATCCTCAAACAGGAATTTGTCACGATATCTACAAACCTTACAGAGAACACTAATTTAGAATAAAGTAAACTGCTGAAGTAACTAATGATATGTTGAAGTGAAATATCGTTATAAAATGGCAATAGTGATACTTATTGTCAAGGACTGTTTACTAAAACTACAAAAACCCTTAGCTATGATGGTAAATCTCTAAGAGACAAGTTATAAACCAATCATAAAATTAAACCCACTAATTATCTAATTATTTGTCGAAGTCCACCGAGGGAGGGTTAGGACGGTTAGCCCAGCCCCCACCAGACTGTGAACTGCTTTTATTCTTATTAAGTCACCCTTGTGAATTTTAAAGCCAAACACTTATCTTCATCTACAAAACAGCAGGACTGTTTACAGCAATACTCGCTGATTCCAAAAGCTGCAGAAAGCGCTGTTATTAAAATAATTAACACTAAAAGGTAGTAGTAACACTACTTATCTTAGAGAAATATTTCACATAATTTATAAAGTCTCTGAAGACTGCAGAAGATTACAGTTGTTGGAGTAACTGTCGCTAGTGAAATAACGATAGCAGTGCTTGTCTAAAAAACCATTGACAATAGACTCCGATTGAATATAAAGCGCTGTAGACAATGGAAAAGATGTTATCTATTCTACAGAAAGAGCTGATGTTAATATTTCAGGGATTGTATAAAATACCGCTGACCTGACTGGGGTTGTGAAAGCCAGACATTTCAGCTTCAATTGACGCTTCTCCTGTGAAACTGTAAAAGCAGTTTTTTATATTACAATGTTGCAAATGACAACGAGGTTTGTATCAACAAATTGCAAAGCTGCTAAATAAACTGTGTTCATTTACCTTTAGAGTTGGAAGAATGACAACACTATTCTCACATCTGGACATGTATAGAAAGCCAGTGAAGTAACCACTTTGTTATAACGCCGTCGATTCGCGCCAAAAGGGGAGGAGATTGGACTGTGGGCGGAACTAGTCAGGCATTGAGAGAAAAGGAATCAGTTGGTTCTTTGCTTGTATTGTATATACAATAGATGAAAAAACCAAGGAAGCAGAGAAATAAAATAAGACTTGTAGGGATCATATAATGCCACTGTGGCAATCGTAAGGATCTTGGGCTCTGGGTTTAAAAACCACAGATGCCTCAGGCAAAACTATGGAAATGAGGACATTTTTGTATTGACTATATTTATAGCAACAGCAGAGGTAATATTATTAAATATGGAATATCAGTGTGTAGATTACTTTAAGAGCGTGTCTACAAGAAAACAGAGGTCAATTTCTTGGTTAAGACCGTTCGGTTCTAAGCTCCTGAGTTCATAGATGTAGCGTTGTTCAAGTTTTAACAACACCTTATTCATATCTCCTCCTCTCCAATGTAGTGTGGCCTTTTTTTAAAACCAAATATTTCAAATCAGTAATCTTATGACCTGCCTTTACCCAGTGTGAAACTAAGGGTTTGTCAGGGATTCTTCTCTGTATTGAACTCTTATGTTTAATGATACGAGTGCGTATTTCTCTTGTAGTTTTCCCTATGTATACCAGATTGCAAGGGCATAAGATTAGGTATATTACGTTGGACGTCTTACAATTCGTGTAATGTTGTAAATACACCTTATGTTGGGAAGAGGGATGAGTGAAGCTGTTCTTGGCAGTAATAGTGTGGAGACTAACCGAGCAATTGCCACAACTGAAATGACCTTTGATTTTAGGTGGAGGATTACTTTTTTTCAAGGCTGATGGTACTAGAATATTTGCTAAAATTCGGATTCCTCTTGTACGCTATCATTAATTGTTTGGAGGTAAATGATGGCAGAGTATTGAGAAGATACCACTCTTCTCTTAAAATACTCACTATTGCTTTGGAAAGATGCGTGAATGTAAGAGGGCAAACTATTTTATCAGTATCTTTATATCGATCTTTCTTTCTCAATAGTGAAGAGCGATCTGCTGTGCAGGCTCTGAAGTATGCTTTTTTGATGCACTTTTGTGGGTACCCACGTTCTTTAAATCTTTTGTTCATCTTAATTGCCTGGCACTCAAAATCATTGTCTGTTGTACACAACCTTTTTATTCTAAGGAATTGGCTGATCGGCAAATTATTTTTGAGAGACGTATTGTGGCAACTATCATACTTCAAAAGAGTATTACGATCCGTAGGTTTCTGATAGAGATCTGTAATAAATCCTTTAGTGTCTTTTTTGATCATTATGTCCAAATAGGGAATGCTTTCTGAACTGAAGGAGCCCTCGAACTGTAAATTGGGGTCCAACGCATTAAGCCAAACAAAAAAGTTTTGTAACAGCTCTTCTGTACCTTCCCAAACTATTAGGACATCATCGATGTACTGTTTCCATAACCGAATGTTGGATTTGTAAATGTGACATGTCAGAAATTGTTGTTCAAATTGTGCTACGTATAAATTGGCGACATCCGGCACCATGGATGACCCCATGGCGACCCCTTTAATTTGTTTATAATAAATCCCCCTAAAATTGAAATAACTCTCCATCATTACCAATGATGCTAATTGAGTTAGAAAGAAAGTGGGGGTGCGGACCAGTTTGGGCCTCTGAATAAGAACATTGGCCAAAACGTCTATTGCAGCTTGTTGGGGTATATTCATATATAGTGAAGAAATATCAAGAGTGACTAATAAGAGGTCCTGGTGGTATCCCTCAAATGATTGTAAAATATTAATGACATGAGTGGAATTACGTACATATGATGGAATTTCTAGTACAAATGGTCTCAGAAATATGTCAAGAAACTTGGATAAAGATTCCAATAGGGAACCAATAGCGGATACTATTGGCTGTCCAGGTGGATTTTGGAGGGACTTGTGGATTTTCGGAAGCATGTAAATAGTGGGCATAACTGGATGGAGTACTGTAAGGAAAGAAATCTTATGGGATGTAAGATAACCTGCTTCCTTGCCAATATATAATAAAGTATCAATTTTCTGTTGTAGAGCTTGTGTGGGGTCATCGTAAATCTTCTGATAATATTCCTCATTATTCAACTGCCGTACTGTTTCCTTAACATATGCTTCTCTGTCTTGGATTACAAGAGCCCCTCCCTTATCAGTGGGCTTGATTATAATATTATTGTTAGTTTGTACATTTTTCAAGGCCGCTTTTTGTGGACCTGTGAGATTGTAATACACATGAGTGAGCTTTTTCTGATACAGTTTATCTACCTTGGATAGAACAACATGTTCATATGTTAAAATTACAACGTTGGCATTGGGAGGTACCCATGTGGATGGGTTCTTAATGATTGATGGATCGGTAGTTTCCCTTTCAAATTTATTGAAATAGTCTATTATTTTTAGTTTGCGGAAGAATTTATATAACTCTATATGGGTAGTGAATTTATCGTGTTGTCTAGTGGGTACAAAAGAGAGACCTTTCTCTAGGACTTGAATCTCCACATCTGACAGTGAGTAAGTGGATAGATTAACAATACTGCTCAAAGATCCCAATCCAACAGAAGCCTGCTTCAGAGCCTGCACGGCAGATCACTCTTCACTATTGAGAAAGAAAGATCGATATAAAGATACTGATAAAATAGTTTGCCCTCTTACATTCATGCATCTTTCCAAAGCAATAGTGAGTATTTTAAGAGAAGAGTGGTATCTTCTCAATACTCTACCATCATTTACCTCCAAACAACTAATGATAGCGTACAAGAGGAATCAGAATTTTAGCAAATATTCTAGTACCATCAGCCTTGAAAAAAAGTAATCCTCCACCTAAAATCAAAGGTCATTTCAGTTGTGGCAATTGCTCAGTTTGTCTCCACACTATTGCTGCCAAGAACAGCTTCACTCATCCCTCTTCCCAACATAAGGTGTATTTACATTACACGAATTGTAAGACATCCAATGTAATATACCTAATCTTATGCCCTTGCAATCTGGTATACATAGGAAAAACTACAAGAGAAATACACACTCGTATCATTAAACATAAGAGTTCAATACAGAGAAGAATCCCTGACAAACCCTTAGTTTTACACTGGGTAAAGGCAGGTCATAAGATTACTGATTTGAAATATTTGGTTTTAAAAAAGGCCACACTACATTGGAGAGGAGGAGATATGAATAAGGTGTTGTTAAAACTTGAGCAACGCTACATCTATGAACTCAGGAGCTTAGAACTGAATGGTCTTAACCAAGAAATTGACCTCTGTTTTCTTGTAGACACGCTCTTAAAGTAATCTACACACTGATATTCCATATTTAATAATATTTACCTCTGCTGTTGCTATAAATATAGTCAATACAAAAATGTCCTCATTTCCATAGTTTTCCCTGAGGCATCTGTGGTTTTTAAACCCAGAGCCCAAGATCCTTACGATTGCCACAGTGGCATTATATGATCCCTACAAGTCTTATTTTATTTCTTTTGCTTCCTTGGTTTTTTCATCTATTGTATATACAATACAAGCAAAGAACCGACTGATTCCTTTTCTCTCAATGCCTGACTAGCTCCGCCCACAGTCCAATCTCCTCCCCTTTTGGCGCGAATCGACGGCGTTATAACAAAGTGGTTACTTCACTGGCTTTCTATACATGTCCAGATGTGAGAATAGTGTTGGCATTCTTCCAACTCTAAAGGTAAATGAACACAGTTTATTTGGCAGCTTTGCAATTTGTTGATACAAACCTCGTTGTCATTTGCAACATTGTAATATAAAAAACTGCTTTTACAGTTTCACAGGAGAAGCGTCAATTGAAGCTGAACTGTCTGGCTTTCGCAACCCCAGTCAGGTCAGCGGTATTTTATACAATCCCTGAAATATTAACATCAGCTCTTTCTGTAGAATAGATAACATCTTTTCCATTGTCTACAGCGCTTTATATTCAATCGAAGTCTATTGTCAATGGTTTTTTAGACAAGCACTGCTATCGCTATTTCACTAGCGACAGTTACTCCAACAACAGTAATCTTCTGCAGTCTTCAGAGACTTTATAAATTATGTGAAATATTTCTCTAAGATAAGTAGTGTTACTACTACCTTTTAGTGTTAATTATTTTAATAACAGCGCTTTCTGCAGCTTTTGGAATCAGCGAGTATTGATGTAAACAGTCCTTGACAATAAGTATCACTATTGCCATTTTATAACGATATTTCACTTCAACATATCATTAGTTACTTCAGCAGTTTACTTTATTCTAAATTAGTGTTCTCTGTAAGGTTTGTAGATATCGTGACAAATTCCTGTTTGAGGATAGATAGGGTCCCTGCCTCCTTACAGCATGAATTATTATAAGATAAGCACTTACTGCAAGCAATAGCCTTTTAAAACAAGTTTTACCATTACTACTTTATAGCGACACTTCACTACAATACACTATTGGTTGTCCTTGCAAATGGTCCTAATGTGGTGACTATGCAACCTGCATTAGTGTCACTTCGATAGAGTAACAAGGCTAGATTGTCTTGGATACGAAACTTTAGAAATTAACTTTACAGTGTATGCAGTCTTTAAAATACATCGTAGTTTCAACTTTTCCATTACTTTTAAATAGTTGAATTGATTCTGCTCACAGAGTCCCTACTGTCTTGGTTCTTTCATTTCAAAGTATATATGTCCCTGCAGTATTTGTATACATAAACTTTCATCAATTCAGTATATATATATAATTTAAAATATATTTTTTAAACTATTTATGAAGTTTTACGTTTGGGGCTTATGGCATTCTATTTCCTGCAAATGACGCCCATTTTATTGGTTTAATTGTTTTTAGTTTCATTTGACAATGTTTGTTTTAACATGTAAAATTGCCTTTTAAGATAATAATTTATTAATTTTACCTACTTATTATTATTATCATTTATTATTACAGGCAATCAGACTTCTTATGTCTGTTTATAATTAACCACTTACATTTCCAACTATATGTTGTGAGTACATATAGCTTTCACCTGCCACTTTTGTTTTTTGTTTTTTTTCATATTAGAATATTACTCACGTGACAAGTTTGTCTTCATAAGTTTTACCATTACTATATACATCTTCAATGCCTTATGTCCTGCGTTTACCACATTTGCTTTTATTTGTATGTAAAATTTACCCAATTTAAATTTATTTTTGTGTATCCTTACACGCTGTATAATTTATTTACTTGTTTATAAAGTTACCTCCTGGGTGATCTTTATTGGTTCAATTTTAATTGTTATATATATTTTTATGTCTATTTTGTATTTTTAAGCTGTATACCCCCTGAAGAAGGCGGTCACGCCGAAACGTGTTAGGGTCCTTTTGAATAAACACTGATTATCATCCACTCATCTTTCTGTTCCTTGCTTCTTGTGTTTCTCCATTGGGCACTGAGACACCACTGAGCCATCCGCATGTGCAGGCGGGCGTGAGGAACCACATGTACGGTCTACGCCATGTGGCCCAGGAGACGTAGCATGGTCTGAGCGGTGACCTGGTGAACTCTTTGGACGTGAGCCGCCAGAGCTCAGAGGTGGGTGGAGTGATCCACCGGGAAGAAGGCGATCGCCTGCTGAGTATCGAGGCATGCCCCGATGAACTCGAGAGCCTGCACCAGCTCAAGATGAGACTTCAGGTAGTTGACCAAGATCCCCAAGCTCTCCAAGAAGAGGACAGCGAGCAACATCACTCGCCGAGCCTCCTTGGCCGACGAGCCCATAATGAGCCAGTTATCGAGGTAGGGAAAGACTGGAACGCCCTGGCGCCGAAGGTAAGCAGCGACCACGACGAGGCACTTTGTGAAGACCCGTGGGGTGGACGCAAGTCCAAAGGGGAGCACACTGTACTGGAAGTGCTCTCCCTGCACCCTGAAACATAGATACTGCCTGTGTTGTGGGTGGATTAAGATGTGGACGTAAGCGTCCTTTAGATCCAAGGAGCACAGCCCTTCGCCCTGCCGGAGGAAGGGCAGCAGCACACCAAGAGATAACATCTTGAATTTCTCCTGCACCAGGAACTTGTTTAGCCTATGGAGGTCGAGGATGGGCCTCAGACACCCTGTCTTTTTCAGGATGAGGAAGTAACAGGAATAGAGGCCCCGACCTCGAAGGTGGGAAAGACCTTCTCGACTGCCCATTGGGTGAGGAGAGAGTGTAATTCTCGCAGCAGTAGAAGCTGGTGTGCGGGGAGTCGAGGAGGCTTCACCGGGGAGAAGGGAGGTGGAAGCCTGTTGCAGTGAAGAAGATAGCCATCCCGGACGACTTGGAGGACCCAAGTGTCCGAGGTGATGGAAGCCCATGATGGGGAAAAGCGGGACAGGCGTCCCCCCACGGGCTGCTGCATCGCCGGAAGGCGAGGGGCTATGCCAATGGCATCAAAACCCCTGAGTGGGTGGGGGGGAGCCAGCGTTTGGGCCTTCAGTCCCTTTGGCTTATGATGCCCCTGGCCAGACTTTCCCTGTGCCGGAGTGGTCGGCATGGGGGTAGCTGGATATGTCGGATAGCCATGATACTGGAAACCCTTTCTGGGGGAAGAAGGGCTTCTTGGTTGGCTGCTTCTGAGGCAGGGTAGAACTTTTACGGGAGAGACGGGTCCTGGTGACGAACCCCGTCTCAATTTCCGCAGCCTTCTCCTCCATCAGCTTGCCAAAGAGCTGCTCACTGAGACAGGGCACATCCAGGAGCTTCTCCTTATCCGAGGATTGGAGCCATGCCTGGCAGCAGGCCCAATGCCTGCGGCCGCCACCCGAGCCGATGTCTCAAAGCCATCATAGGAGGCTCAAGATGGCTACTTGGAGCAGTCGGTGACGGACTTTAGAAGGGCACGGAATCTGTCGAGGGGTACTCCCTCGAGGCCCGTGGAGAAACCCCCAAGTTCCTTAGCCAAATCGTTCAGGAGCATACCAATGAACAATTGATATGCCTGGATCTAACAAGAGAGCATGGAACCTTGGTAGGCCTTGCGGACCAGGGCATCAAGGGCTCTCCACTCTCGGCTGGGTGGAACCAATGAGTGCGATTTCGGGCTATTTTGCATCCTCATGGCCGATTCCACCACCATTGTGTCAAGGCACTTGCTCACGATGGGGACCGAGGCTGGGGCCTCCCACATGCAGAGCAGTAGCTGAGATAGAATAGGTGGTACAGGCACAGTGAGGAATTTCATGGGCGAGGACTCATACTGAAGAATGTCGAGTTCTTCAGCACAAGGGTCCTTCTCAGCCTGGGTGACCAGGTTAAGGGCCCATGCCTTGTCTCGAATGAACACCAAGAAGGAGGTGTCTTCGGGTGGCAAGCGCCGCTGGAATACGGGTGGCAAGGGGTCCCATGGAAGATCCCAGTGGGCACGGGTTTCCGGAGAGGTGTCCCCATCGGACTCCCAGTCCGAGAAATCAGTCGAGGAGTCCGAGCTGGGCAGATCACCCTGTCCAATGGCCAGTGGCCTGGTGCCGGAGGCCCTGTACGATCTCGCCTCCAAGGAACAGGAGGGTGAGATAGACCGATGTCAAGGACCCTCATGAGGTCCACGGCTCTCAGGCATTTTATGGACAGATTTGGGTGTCCTATGTGAGGGACCCATGGTCTCCAGCCATGAGCACCTGATGGGAAGCAATGAATGCAGAAACGTTGCATTCCAGCACGAACATGCGGGACTCCCATGCGGGCGTTGGGCCCTGCAATGCTGATACCGAGGTCACTGGATTGGGCATCGAGGAGGAGAGGAGTTCCTCACTGGGACGACCCTCAGGAGACCGGGCGCCTTTGCCGGAGGCCTCCACTTCCGTGCGGGGTACCTTGCGGGGCTGCTCCTTGTCCTATTCTTGGGAACGCCAAAGGGGGCTAAGCAACCAGGCGTGGGAGCACTCACGCGTGTCATGGGCCCCGGACAGCGACTTCAAGGCCTTCTTCTTTTTGCGCCGCTCTACCTTGAGGGACCCCTGGTAGGAGTGGCGTCCAGAACATGGGGCCGTTGGGGGGGAACACACCAAAGGAGAGACGACTGAGGGCGCCACGGGGACTCCGAGGTGGCCTTTCAGAAAATGTCTTCGGACTTCTGCTTACGGCTGAGCAGGGCCTCTGACTTTTTTTTGCAGAGTGAACAGAGCTCTGGATCATGGTCGGCTCCGAGGCATTGCAGACAATAGCGACATGTTCCTAGAGCATCTATCACATTTTTTGAATCCAGTGGCCATGGGGGCAAAAATGTCCCCTGCGAGGTAAAAGACCCATGCAGCCAGCGATTAGAGAATAAAAAAGGGCACGAAGCCTGTAACAAAAAAATGAAGAAAAAGGAGTATCCCTGACAGCTCTAAAAAGTAGAGCAGGGGAAGGACGGGTAGAGGACCTGTGCAACCGGAAAATAGAGAAGGCTGTTAAGGCAAAAAAATGAAACTTTTTCCGAGGGACGAGGACGTGTGTCTGAAGGGCTCCACGGAAAAAGGGAGACTGAGCAAGATGGCACCCTTGGGCGGGAAGAGGACCATGCATGCGTGGCAGCAATCCCAAAGGCTTTCTTTGAAAGCTGGAAAATTGCTCCACGCGGGCTCGGTCGGTGCCGACGTCACCCATAAGTGAGGACTGACTTCCTGCTTGTTCCTGGAGAATGCCCTTTAACCTCCCAGCAATCAGTGCAAAGCAGGCTGCAAGAGAACACAGCTTCCGGAGTGAAGGAAAACGCTGCTCTTAAGCCAATGTAATTATGCAAATAAAGGAGAAACCGAATCACATTTCCGAGCACCAAATATTAAAGTTTCATCTGTTGCTGTGAACAATTTAACAAAATTATATTACAGTAATTGAGAAAGTTCAACACCATACTCTGCACTAACAACCGAAAAATTAACAGCACAAAGTATGGACGCAGCCAACGGAGTTGTCGCATCTTAAAAACATGAGCTTCCATAGTAAGATCTTCATCTAAGAATACCCTCAATACCTGAAGCACCGATTCCCTTTTAAGATTCAATTTCTCTATTGCTTCCAATAGTGATCCAGGAATTAACTTACCATTATTTAAACAAAGCACGTTAGTCTTTGTCATATTCAATTTGATGCATAACAACCGTGCCCATTTATCCAGTACTAATAGCACTCTGCTTAATATAATGTAATAATTCTCTTGCTGCCTTGGAAACAATAACAATACTAAAATATCATTTGCATAAACATAGTATTTAAAATCTTCCTTGTCCAACACCCAACCCAAGGTTAGCAACAACACATTGAACAGTACAGGGGACAACGGTGATCCCTGAGGCCTCTCACACTTTGTTTTCGATGGCCTTGCACATTCAGTCCTATCTTGCATCGTACAGGTACGATTACACAGAAAGCCTAAGAACAACTCAAGGACCTTTCCTGATATACCCAGATAAAGCGTAGTTACACACCTGTAACAGGTGTCCTCCAGGGACAGCAGGAATCAGTCCTCACATATGGGTGACGTCGGTGCCGATGGAGCCCTCATGCGGAGCAATCCCCAGCTTTCAAAGAAAACCTTTGGGATTGCACCACGTATGCGCGGTCCCCCTCCCGCCCATGGGTGCCATCTTGCTTAGTCAAATGACATAGCTAAAAAGACGGCAAAATGAATAAAATTAATAATAGGACTGCAACTCCAGGGGAGGAGGGAGGGTTGTGAGGACTGATTCCTGCTGTCCCTGGAGAACACCTGTTACAGGTGAGTAACTACGCTTTCTCCAGAAACAAGCAGGAAGTCAGTCCTCACATATGGGACTAATTAGCTATAGGCTACCGAGAACCCATAACTAAAAATAGGCTCCCTCTAGAAGAGCCGCAACAGCCATGATAGGAGTTCAACCGAGAACGTAACACTCCAGTAGCCTGACACCATAGGGTCGGAGGATAGGAGTTGCCTAAACCTCAAACAGGTTACAGAGTACAGATTGGCTGAAAGCACTGTCCCTATCCAGGCAGTAATGGGCCGCAAAAGTCTGGCTTGAAGACCAGGTGGCAGCCCGGCAGATATCTGCCAGCGGAACAAAGCGGAAGTGAGCCACTGATGCCGCCTTAGCCCTGACCCGGTGGGCCATGACTCGACCCTGCAACGGGAGATTGACCGCCCTGTATGCCCAGGCGATACAATCCGCCACCCAAGTGGATAAGGTACGCTTGGAGACAGGCATCCCCAGCCTACTGGGGTCATAAGAGAGGAAGAGCTGAGAAGCCCTTCGATGTCACCGCATACGCTCCATGTAGAAGGCCAAAGCCCTCTTACAGTCCAGGGTGTGCAGGACTGCTTCTGCCCGACTGGCATGCGGCCTGGGAAAGAAAGTCGGAAGAACCACCTCCTGGTTGAGGTGGAATGAGGAGACTACTTTTGGAAGGAACTTGGGATGAGTGTGAAGCATCACCCTGTTCCTATAGAACCGTGTGTATGGTCTATCAGACACCAGAGCCTGCAGCTCACTCACTCATATGGCCGACGTGAGGGCCACCAAGAAAAGCACTTTCCAAGGGAGGAAGGGGAGATGGCAGGTAGCCATCGGCTCAAAAGGTGGGTGAGTAAGCTGCTCTATAACCACATTCAAATCCCATTCGGTCGCTGGAGGGCGAACCGGGGGTTTCAGCAGAAGTAAACCTCTTAGGAACCTGGAAACCAAAGGGTGCACATATAGAAGGTTGTCCTTCCACTGGAGATTGATGTGCTGATAAGGCATTAAGGTGGACTCGGACAGAGTTTGACTTAAGGCCTAAATCTGAGAGGTGAAGCAGATACTGCAATACCACCGACACTCGGTAGGAGAAGGGGTCTTCTGCCTGTTTATTACCTCAAACCTATGCCACTTGAACGCATAGGTCTTCCTAGTCGATTGCCTCCTTGAGGCGAGCAGTAAATCCTCCACTTTCTTAGGGAGGAGAAGTGGTGCAAGCACTACCCTTTCAGCAGCCATGCCATCAGGTTGAGAGACCTGAAGTTGGGATGCAGTAGGGTGCCCCCCTCCTGTGAAAGGAAACTGGGGTGTAATCCCAGAGGAATCGGGGCCTCTGCCGCCGGTTGAAGCAGTAGAGGAATCCATGGCTGCCTTGGCCACCTGGGAGCCACTAGGAACTGAGGCCTTGTCCTGAAGGACCTTGAATAGAGTCCGAGCCACCAGAGGCATGGGAGGAAACGCATACAGGAGGCCCACCGACCATGATATTAGGAAAGCATATGCAGCCACCCTGCTTGGGTGTGGCGGTCTGGAGCAGAAGTGGGGCAACTGGTAATTCTGTGGGCTCACAAACAGATCTATGGATGGACACCCCCAGCACTGGAACAGCTGCTGGACTACACTGGGATCCAGTTGCCACTCGTGTGGCTGCAGGATTCTGCTGAGCTTGTCGGTTAAGAAGTTTTCCTGACTTGGCAAGTAAACTGCTTTGAGGTGCATACCTTGGCTGACTGCAAAGGAGCATAGGTCCAGGGTCTCTTGGCAGAGGATGTGAGACCCTGTGCCCCCCTGCTTGTTCACATAGAACATTGCCACTTGGTTGTCCAGCTGAATTAGGACAGGCTGATGAGCCAGGGCTTGACAGAAGGTTTGCAGAGCTAGGCGAATAGCTCGAATCTCTAGGAGACTGATTTGTTGTGTGCTCTCCTGTGGAGACCACATACCCTGAGTGCTCAATTCCTGGCAATGGGCTCCCCAGCCCAGCAAGGATGCATCTGTGGTCAGCACTCTCATGTGTGTGGGAGGCTGGAAAGGCACTCCCTCCAGTAGGTTGCGTGGTTGAAGCCACCATGTCAATGACCGCACTAGTCGTTTGGACACCTTTATGATGTCTCTGAGTCGACCTGTGGCCTGTGTCCACTGGTCCCTGAGGCACCACTGAGCTGTTCTCATGTGGAGGTGGGCATTGGGTGTTACATGTATCGTGGAGGCCATGTGACCAAGCAGGCGCAGAAAGTGTCTTGCTGAGATCTGAGATCTGAAACTCACTTGCTGCACTAGGGCCACAAGACTCTGTGCCCTGTCTTCCAGTAGATGGCCCTTCCTTGAAGGGTATCCAATCTTGCTCCTATGAACTCCAGTCCCTGAGAGGGAACCAAAGTGGACTTTGTGTAATTTATCACAAACCCTAGGTGCTGTAGCAACTGAATAGTGTGAGATGTGGCCTGTTGGGCCTCCAGGGCTGACTGGGCTCTAATGAGCCAGTCATCCAAATAGGGGAAAATAAATACCCCCTGATTTCTTAGGAAGGCCGCCAACACCGCTAGGAACTTTGTGAACATCCTGGGTGCAGAAGCTAGGCCAAATGGAAGCACCTTGTACTGGAAGTGGTTTCCTCCCACCACAAATCGCAGATATTGTCTGTGGTCTGGATGAATGAGGATGTGTGTATAAGCATCCTTTAGGTCTAAGGAGCATAGCCAATATTCCAAGGGAAAGCATCAACTTTTCCCTCACCAGAAACTTGTTAAAGTTGCGCAGGTCGAGGATGGGTCTTAGGCCTCCAGTTCTCTTTGGTATCAGAAAATACCTGGAGTAGAAGTCCATCCCCTTCAGGTGGTGGGGCACCGGTTCTACCACCTGATCCTTGAGAAGACCTGTTAACTCCTTTAAGAGGAGGTCCCTGTGAAGAGGGGGTCTGAGAGGCTCCCCTGGAAAGTAAGAAGGAGGTGCCTGGGTGATATCTAGTCGACAGCCCACCTGGACTATCTGGAGAACCTAGGTATCTGTAGTGATGGCTGGCCACCTGTGGGCATACAGGGTCAGCCTTCCTCCTGTGCATGGCTTTGTCTCCTTGGAGAGAGGGACTATACTCTGAGAGCCAAAAAACCCCTCCAGGCTGGGCCAGAGCCTGTGTGTGGGGCTTGGGTGCTTTTTGCTTACGCGGGCCATGCCCCTGTCCCTTGGCCTGCTGCCCCTTTTGGGGAGCTGGGGAGGCCTTATATGTGGCGTAGTTGCGGAAAGCAGTACCTTTTCTCGGGAAAAAGGGCTTTTTACCCGAGCCCTGTTTAGAAGGGGCAGAAGTCTTCTTCTCAAGTCTTGTCCGGGTCAGCTCCTCGGACTCGATCTCGGCAGCCTTCTCTGTCATGGACTTGCTGAAAAGGTTTTCACGCCGGCAAGTGACAACGACCAACTTGTCCTGCACCCATGGCTCCAGGTCCAATGACTGTAGCCATGCCTGGCGGCATGCACCGATGCTGGCCGTAGCTACCTGGGCCGACGCCTCAAAGCTGGCATAGGCTGCTCAAAGCATAAACTTTGAGCACTCCCAGATCCCAGTGGACAAGACCTTGAAGCGCTGCAAAGGTCCCTCGGACCAGCTGAGAACCCGGCAATCTCCTTTGCCAGGTCTCGTAGGTACATGCTCATGTATAGCTGGTACATCTGGATTAGGCATGACAGCATCGAGCCCTGGTAGAAACATTCTGCCGAGGGCATCCATGTTGCGGACCTCCTAGCCAGGAGGCACCGAGGAGTGCGTCTTCTTGCTCTTCAGCCGGCGCATGGCCGATTCCACAATCATGGAGTTGTGCGGCAGTTGTGCTTTTTGGAATCCAGGGCTCTTGCGAACTCATGCTTTTTTGAATTCAGTTACTGTCCTCATCACTACCACCTCCACTGGGAGACTATTCCACGGATACACTACTCTTTCCGTAAAGAAATATTTCCACATATCACTCCTGAATCTCTCTCCCTTCACCCTCATCCCATGTCCCCTCGTAGCAGAACTTGCTTTCAATTGAAAGATGCTCTCTCCCTGAACATTTATGCCACGGAGGTATTTAAACATCTCAATCATATCACCTCTATCCCGCCTTTCCTCTAAGATGTACATATTAAGATCCTTCAGTCTGTCCTCATATGCTTTATAATGAAGACCACTAATCATTTTAGTAGCCACCCTCTGCACCGACTCCATCCTGTTCACATCCTTTTGAAGATGCGGTCTCCAGAATTGCACACAATACTCCAAATGAGGTTGCAACAAAGACTTATAGAGAGGCATTATCACCTCCTTTTTTCTGCTAGCCATTCCTCTCCGTATGCAACCAAGCATCCTTTTAGCTTTTGCTGTCACCTTTTCTACCTGTTTAGCTACTTTAAGATCATCAGACACAACCACGCCTAGGTCCCGCTCTTCTTTAGTGGACAAAAGTACTTCACCCCCTATACTATATTGCTCCCTTGGATTGCTGCAGCCCAAATGCATGACCTTACATTTTTTAACATTAAATCCCAGCTGCCAAATTCTAGACCATTCTTCAAGCTTAGCTAGATCCCTCCTCATGTTATCTACACCTTCCTGGGTGTCTACTCTATTGCAGATTTTGGTATAATCTGCAAAGAGGCAAACCTTACCCGACAGCCCTTCTGCTATATCACTAACAAAGATGTAAAAAAGAATCGGACCAAGGACAGATCCCTGGGGCACACCACTGGTAACATCCTTCTCCTCAGAGTGAGCTCCATTTACTTGTACTCTTTGTCGTCTCCCACCCAACCAATTTCTAACCCAAGCAGTAACTTTAGGGTCCATCCCTAGGGTGCTCAGTTTGTTTATAAGTCGCCTGTGAGGAACAGTGTCAAAGGCTTTACTGAAATCTAAATACACCACATCTAGAGCTCTCCCTCGGTCCAACTCCCTGGTCACCCAGTCAAAGAAATCAATCAGATTTGTCTGACAAGACCTGCCTCTGGTGAATCCATGCTGCCTCGGATCCTGTAATCCGCTGGACTCCAGAAACCTCACTATTTTCTCTTTCAACAGCGTTTCCAATAATTTACTCACCACCGAAGTTAAACTAACCAGCCTGTAGTTTTCAACCACATCCTTACTTCCGCTTTTGTGTAAAGGCACCGCATGAGCCTCTCTCCAGTCCTTTGGCACCACTCCCGACTCCAACGAGGCATTGAAAAGGTCAGTCAGTGGAGTTGCTAGAACGTCCCCAAGTTCCCTCAGTATTCTAGGGTGTATCCCATCCGGTCCCATCGCTTTGTCTACTTTAAGTTGAGCTAGTTTCTCACGAACACAGTCTTCTGAAAATTGTTCAAGATGTCCCTTGCTTCTGTTTCTATTTGTGGGTGTTTTCTGAGGTCCTGCTCCTGGTTCTTCATCTCTGAGCACAGAACAAAAATATTTGTTAAGCAATTCCGCTTTATCCTTATCAGCTTCTACATATTCCTCCCCTGCACCCTTGAGTCTGACAATACCACTTTTTCCCTTCCTCTTCTCACTAATATATCTGAAAAATGTCTTATCCCCCCATTTTATTGCATTAGCTATTTCCTCCTCCTTTTGAATCTTTGCCTTCTTGACTACTTTGCTAGCTTCTCTAAGTTTTTCCAAATACAGATGCCTGTCTTCCTCTCTCTGTGATCTCTTGTATTTCATGAAGGCCTCCCTCTTTTTCTTCACTTTTTCAGCTACTTCTTTCGAAAACCATAGCGGTCTCCTTTTCCTTTTACCTTTATTTATCATTTTAACAAAAAGGTTGGTTGCCCTTAAAATATCCCCTTTCAGTTTTGCCCACTGTTTTTCTACATCCCCCAGCTGTTCCCATCCCACTTCCCTGAGTTATTGGCCCATCTTTGCAAAGTTAGTCTTCCTAAAGTCTAAGATCCTCACCTTTGAATGGATTCTATCAGCCCTAGTCCTAATACTGAACCACACCATCTGGTGATCACTGGATGCAAAATATTCTCCCACTATAACTTCAGAAACTCTTTCAGCATTGGTAAGCACCAAGTCCAGTATGGCCCCGTCCCGTGTGGGGTCTGTTACCAATTGCCTGAATAGTTCTCCCTGTAGAGAATCCAGGATCTCCTTACTTCTAGATGATACTGCAGCAGGAATGTGCCAATCAACATCTGGCATATTGAAATCTCCTATCAGTAGCAATTCCTCTTTCCTAGCAATGCTGCGTATGTCTTCAATTAACTCTCTGTCCACCTCTTCCTCTTGTGAGGGAGGTCAGTATATCACACCAATGCAAATAGATTTTTCTTTCCCTCTTTCTAGTTTAACCCACAATGCCTCCTCTCTCCCTTTTAAGCTCTGTAATTCCAAAGCTTTAATAGTAGTTTTTACATATAGTGCCACTCCTCCTCCCCTTCTTCCTACCCTGTCCTTTCTGAATAAAGTATAGCCAGGTATAGTTACATCCCAATCATGGTTTTCTGTGAACCATGTTTCTGTAACTGCCACTAAATCCAAGTCAGCCACTCCCACCAAAGCTTCAACATCAGGGATCTTATTTCCCATGCTATGGGCATTTATACACACTGCTTTCCATATGTTACCCCTGTTACCCATTTCCATAAAGGTATTTAATGTATCACCTACCTGGGGGCTTTCACTTACCTGGGGGCTTTCTTCACCCATCCCCAACGAATCTAGTTTAAAGCCCTCTTCAGTAGATTAGCCAGTCTACTACCGAAGATGTGTTGACCTTTCTTGGACAAATGGATGCCATCTCTGCTCTGCAACCCTTGGAACAGCATCCCATGGTCTAGGAAACCAAAACGCTCTCGATGACACCATCCACGCAGTCATGCATTCATCTCCAGGATGCGAGCCTCTCTGCCTTGGCCTTTACCCTCAACAGGGAGGATTGAAGAGAACACCACCTGTGCACCTAACTGCTTCACCCTCTGTCCCAGAGCCATGAAGTCACTTTTGATACGTTCCGAGGTATACCAGGCAGAAGGGGACAGGTCCATTAGAGCCTTACAAGCATGCTGGAGTTGCAAAGACCCAGTGCTTTTGCTTTTTTTTTTTTGAGCCACCACTTCCTGGCAGTGGCAGCAAGAAGGGGAGTGACTGATGCCATGCTGCTGCCATAGACCCAGGAGAAGCAGCAGCCGCAATAGCAGCAGTTGGTCAAGGCAGAGTGCGATGGCCACAGCTGAGCTGTTTTGGGGTATTTTTGACCATCCCAACACTTTGCCCCCTGAAGCGGCAGCCTCACTCTGCCTAATAATAGAGCTGCCCCTTTTTGTTGCTATACTCATATAATCCTTCTTCTCAGATCACTTCACTGGCTCCCTATTATTTTCTGCAAACAATTCAAACTGCTCTTACTGGCCTTCAAGTGCATTCATTCTGCGGCTCCTCCATTAGTTCTCTTCTCTCCCTACACCCGTCTACAGGAACTTCGCTCACTTTTATCTGTGCCTTTACTTCCACTACCAAAACCAGAATGTGTTCCTTCTGTGTGTAGTGATAGTAGTAGTGTTGCTGCACTACATGCTTGGAAAAGACTGCCTGAGTCAGTATGTCATGCTCACTTCTCTGGTTCTATTTAAATCCAAGCTAAAAGTCTTCATTTTTAATTATCCTTTTATTTTATTTATTTCACATTCTTATATACCGCCTTATCTGGCAATCAAGGCATTTACAATTAACAGAAAAAAACAAGGTCATTAAACATAATTAACTATGTACAATAACAGAGTTAACTGTAAAACTATTTACATTAGTTGGTCTGAGCGGGCTAGGTGATGCAGTGCTGATTTAGGACTTGGAGGGAGAAGGTTGGAGGGAAAGCTGTGTAATATTTGAATTGCAGAGGTTGGAATATGGAATGGTGTTAAGGCGCCTTCTGGTTTGTGGTAGGGGATTCTGGATGGGAATGTCCATAGTGTTCATTGAAAGCGTAGTTACTCACCTGTAACAGGTGTTCTACAGGGACAGCAGGAATCAGTCCTCACATATGGGTGACGTCTGTACTGACAGAGCCCTCATGCGGAGCAATTCCCCAGCTTTCTAAGAAAGCCTTTGGGATTGCATCACACATGCGCGGTCCTCTTCCCGCCCAAGGGTGCCATCTTGCTTAGTCAGATGACATAGCTAAAAAGACAGCAAAAAGAGAAAAAATGTAATCAAGGACTGCAATTCCAGGGGAGGAGGGAGGGTCGTGTGGACTGATTCCTGCTGTCCCTGGAGAACACCTGTTACAGGTGAGTAACTACGCTTTCTCCAGGAACAAGCAGGAAGTCAGTCCTCACATATGGGACTCCCTGGCTATAGGCTACCGAGAACCCATAGCTGAAAAATAGCTCCCTCTAGAAGAGCCGCAGCAGCAGTGATAGGATTTTTCTCCGAGAACACAACCCCCACAGTAGCCTGACACCAAAGGGTCGGAGGGTAGGAGTTGCCTAAACCTCGAATAGATTACGGAATACCGCCTGACCGAAAACACTGTCCCGTCGGGACTCTCTCCAGGCAGTAGTGGGCTGCAAAAGTCTGGCTTGAAGACCAAGTTGCGGCCCGGCAGATGTCTGCCAATGGAACAGAGTGGTGATTAGCCACTGAAGCAGCCTTAGCCCTAACCGAGTGGGCCGTGATTCGGCCGTGCAGCTGAAGGTCATCTGTCCTTTACGCCCAGGCGATGCAGTCCGCCACCCAGGTGGATAATGTGCGCTTGGAGACAGGGAAACCCAGTTTACTAGGGTCATAAGAGACGAAGAGCTGCGAAGCCCTTCGATGTCCCCGCATACGCTCCAAGTAGAAGGCGAGCGCCCTCTTACAGTCCAGGGTATGCAGAACCGCTTCTGCCCTGCAGGTATGTGGCCTGGGAAAGAAGGTTGAAAGAACCACCACTTGGTTGAGGTGAAACGAGGAAACCACTTTTGGAAGGAACTTGGGGTGAGTATGTAATACCACCCTGTTTTTATAAAACTGTGTATACGGTCTATCCAATACTAAAGCTTGCAGCTCGCTCACACGGCGGGCAGATGTGAGTGCCACCAGGAAGAGTGCTTTCCAGGAAAGGAAGCGGAGAGGACAGGTGGACATTGGTTCAAAAGGTGGGCAAGTAAGCCGCTGCAAGACCACATTTAAGTCCCACTCTGTCGCTGGTGGACGAATTGGAGGCTTTAAGAGTAGGAGGCCTCTGAGGAATCGGGATACCAAAGGGTGAACTGAAAGAGGTTGCCCATCCACTGGAGAGTGGTGAGCTGATAGCGCACTCAGGTGGACCCTGACAGAGTTAGATTTGAGGCCAAACTCTGAGTGGTGGAGCAAGTACTGTAATACCTGTGGTACTTAAAAAGTGAACGGGTTCTCCTTATTCTGGGTACACCACCCTTCAAATCTACGCCACTTGAATGCATAGGATTTCCTAGTGGATTGCCTCCTAGAGGCCAGCAACACCTACTCCACTTCCTTGGGAAGGAGTAGAGGAGCAAGTACTACCCTCTCAGCAGCCAGGCCATTAAGTTGAGGGATCTGAGATTGGGGTGTAGCAAGGAACCCTGTTCCTGGGTCAAGAGTTCGGGCTGTACCCCTAGTAGGAGTGGAGTTTCGACCGCCAGTTGAAGGAGAAGAGGGAACCAAGGCTGTCTGGGCCACCTGGGGGCTACCAGGATGACCGAGGCCTTGTCCCGAAGAATCTTGAACAGAGTGCCTGCCACCAGGGGCATGGGTAGGAATGCATAGAGAAGGCCCTGTACCCACGAGATCAGGAAAGCATCCGCCGCCACCCTCAGCGGATGCGGCTGTCTCGAGCAGAACCGGGGCAACTGATGGTTTTGTGGACTGGCAAAGAGATCCATGGATGGGAGACCCCAACAGTTGAAGATCCACTGGGCTACATCCCGGTTCAGTTGCCATTCGTGAGGCTGAAGAATCCTGCTCAACCTGTCGGCCAGGAGGTTCTCCTGACTTGGGAGATAAATTGCCTTTAGGGACATGTGATGCGCCACTGCAAAAAAGCAGAGGTCCAGAGTTTCCCGGCATAGGATGCGAGATCCTGTGCCCCCCTGTTTGTTGATGTAGAATATCGCTACCTGATTGTCTGTCTGTATCAGCACTGACTGATGTTCCAAAAGATGACAGAAGGCTTGAAGAGCTAGGCGGATGGCTCAAAGCTCTAGAAGATTGATCTGAAGTGTGGCCTCTTGCGAGGACCATAGACCCTGAGTGTATGAACCCTGGCAATGGGCACCCCAGCCCAGCAAGGAGGCATCTGTTGTCAGCACTCTGGTGTGAGAGGGAGGTTGGAATGGTACTCCCTGAAGCAAGTTGGGGGGGTGAAGCCACCATTGCAAGGCTGACACCAGCAGTTTGGAAATTGCTACTCTGTCTCTGAGGCAGCCAGTGGCTTGCGTCCACTGGTCTCTGAGGCTCCACTGAGCTGTGCGTATGTGGAAACGAGCATAGGGGGTCACATGCACCGTGGAGGCCATGTGGCCCAGGAGGCAGAGGAAGACCCTTGCGGAGACCTGAGGTCTGTGCTGTACCTGTTGTACCAAGTCCAGCAACCGCCTTGCCCTGTCCAGCAGTAGGTAAGCCTTTGCTTGAAGTGTGTCCAATCTTGCCCCTATGAACTCCAAGTTCTGGGTGGTGAGTAAAGTGGACTTTTCGTGATTTAAACAAAGCCTAGGTGCTGGAGCAGGTTGACTGTGCGAGCAGTCGCCTGCCGCCCCTCCTGTGCCGATTGACCCCTGATGAGCTAGTCATCCAGGTATGGAAAGACGAAGACTCCCTAGCTTCTGAGGAAGGCCGCCACCACTGCTAGGCATTTAGTAAATACTCTGTGAGCGGAAGCTAGGCCAAAGGGAAGCATCTTGTACTGGAAGTGGTTTCCTCCGACCACAAACCTGAGGTATTGTCTGTGGTCTGGGTGTATGAGGATGTGAGTATAAGTATCCTTTAAATCTAAGGAGCATAGCCAGTCTCCCTGGTGGAGGTAAGGCAGTAGAATCCCAAGGGAGAGCATCTTGAACTTTTCCCTCACCAGGAACTTGTTCAGATTTTGCAAGTCCAGGATGGGGCGAAGGCCTCCTTTTCTTTTTGGTATGAGGAAATACCTAGAGAAGAAGTCTTGCCCCTGTAGGTGGTGGGGCACCAGTTCTGCCGCCTGATCCTTTAGCAGACCTGCCAACTCCTGCAGGAGGAGGTTCCTGTGAAGAGGGGGCCTGAGAAGCTCTCCTGGGAAAAAGGTGGTGGGCACCTGGTGGAAGTGAAGTAAGTAGCCCTGCTGGACTACTTGCAGGACCCAGGCGTCGGTAGTAATGGCTGGCCACCTGTAAGCGCACAGGGCCAGCCTCCCTCCTGTGCAGGGCCAAACTACTGGTGGGAGAGGAGCTATGCACTGGGAGGCAAAAAAAACCCTCCCGGCTGGGTAGGAGCTGGAGCTGGAGGCTTGGGGGTCTTCGGCTTACATGGGCCTTGCCCCTGTCCCCTGGCCTGCTGCCCCTGCTGAGGAGCTGGGGTGGCCTGGTAAGTGGGGTACTTTCTGTAAGCCGTACCCTTACTCGGGAAAAAGGGCTTTTTCCCCGAGATCTTCTTCTTGTGAAAAGATGCAGATGTCTTCTTCGACAACCTTGTCCGGGTCAAGTACTCGGACTCAATTTCTGCAACTTTCTCAGTCATGGGTTTGCCGAAGAGGTTGTCTCCTCGGCACGGGACATTGACCAACTTGTCCTGAACCCATGGTTCCAGGTCTGACGACATGAGCCAGGCCTGACGGCGTGCACCGATGTGGGCCGCGGCTACTCGGGCCGAAGCCTCAAAGCCGTTGTAAGCTGCTCGAGACATGAACTTCGAGCATTCCCTGATCCCCATGGACAAGTCCTTGAATCTCTGCAAGGGTTCCTCGGATAGGCCAGCCGAGAACCCGGCAATCTCCTTTGCCAGGTCCCGCAAGTACATGCCCATATACTAAGTTTGGACACGGCATGACAGCATCGAGCCCTGGCAGCACTTTCTGCCAAGGGCATCCAGGTTCCAGGCCTCTCGGCCGGGAGGCGCCGAGGAGTGCGTTTTTTGGCTCTTCAGCCGTTGCATGGCCGATTCCACAACCATGGAGTTGTGCGGCAGCTGCGCTTTCTGGAACCCAGGACTCCAGCGGACTCAATAGATAGAATCGACCCGTTTGCTGAGCACCGGCATCAAGGCTGGGGAATCCCACTTGCGGAGCATCAGCCGTTCCAACATCGGAGGCACTGGTACAGTAAGGGCCTCCTTCGGGGGAGAGTCATACTGGAGGGCATCGAGCTCCTTGGCTCGAGGCTCCTCCTCGGCATCCGCAGAGAATGTCAAAGACTTGGCCATGTCCCTGACGAAGTTTAAGAACCAAGTGTCCTCCGGAGGGGACCTATTCCGAGGCTCGAAACCCGGAGAGTCCAATGGGATACACCGGATCCAGAAGGTGTCTGGGTAGTCTTCCTCCTCCATCTCCCATGCCGAATTCTCAGAGGAGGACTCCATGGGCTCCAGCCTCGAGGGCTTCGAGCCCGACCGCCCCAATTCCGAGGGCAACAATGTCGACGATCTCGGTCCCGAATGGGAGGTCAAGGGGGACCTTGGCCGAGGATCGACTCAAGACCTAATCAACTCAAGGATCGGCTCGGCCTCCGGCGTCGACTTCGACGTCGATGTCCCGGTGGTCGGGGCAGACGGACCGGCGAGACCGGCCATCAGCACCTGCTGCTGCTCCATGAAGGCAGCCATGCTGCTTTCCAGGGCCGCCAATCTGAGACCGAGCTCAGAAGACTCCGCAGCTCCCGGTTCGGACCCCGACATCGTCGGGCCTGACGCCGGCTCTCCCGGAGGAGCGTCCATGAGGACAACAGAAGTTACCTTGTCCGACATCTCCGACTCTTTGCGAGGTTGTTTAGCCAGCCGCTCTGACTCCAAGGACCCGGGGCGGCGGTCCAGGCTCCGCGGCCTGGAACCCGAGGGTCCAAGCCGATCAGAGGCATCCAGCGATGGCGCCCTCATGAGCTTCTTCTTCCTCCGGTGTTCCCTGGAGGGAGACCCCCGCTCAGAAGACACACGACAGTGCTCGGGCTCCGATTCCCGAGATGTCGAGTCTTCTGACGAGGTCTGGGCTCGGGCGGTTGCGGACTCAGGAAAAATTCTGTCACGCTGATGCTGCCTGCTCTTCAAAGACTTCGAAGACATCTTACCACACGGCCCAAAGACCACCGGGTCATGGTCAGGGCCGAGGCATCGGAGGCAGCAGTCATGTATGTTAGTAAGAGACATCAACTTCTTACACCGATCAAACTTTTTAAACCCGCTGGCAGCCATCAGGGGAAAAAGGGCCCCTCCGAGGTCAAACGACCGGGCTGCCAGTGAAAAATAAAAAGAGCACGAATGCTAGTCACGAAGGATAAAAACGAAAAACTGATCGGACTCGGTACTGGTGTACCAAGCCGAAGGTGGGAAGGGGAACCGGCGTCGAACCGGGAAGTTGAACAAATAAAGTAACTTTTCTACTTTTTCCACGGTGAAAACAGGACCACGTCCATTGGGCTCCACGGAAAAAAGAAGACTGAGCAAGATGGCACCCTTGGGCGGGAAGGGGACCGCACATGCGTGATGCAATCCCAAAGGCTTTCTTAGAAAGCTGGGGAATTGCTCCGCGCGAGGGCTCTTTCGGCGCCGATGTCACCATTATGTGAGGACTGACTTCCTGCTTGTTCCTGGAGAAAAGGAATGTCTTTAATCTTTTTCTGAAGTCAGTGAGGTCTTTTATTTCTTTCATATCTGGAGGCAAGGCATTCCAAAGTGTTGGGGGGCATAGTGTGAGAAGGCTCTTTTATTTGTGGTTTTGGTTGCCTTATGGAAGTCGTCTCGGTGGCATAGTGAATTTTGTGTGCAGCTTCTTCTCAGTCTGGTGTTCTGGGTTTTTGATATTAATGTGGTGATGTGTGATGGTGTTATGTCATGTAACAGTTTGAATACAATAACCAGGTTTTTGTATTTAGTTCGACTGGCTATTGGAGCGATGTAGGATTAGTGCGATGTGATCAGTATTATTTGCATGCATTAATATATGTGCTGCTGTGTCTGAGCAAGTTGAAGGTGTGATAGTGTTTGCATTGGGAGACCGTGAAGGATGCTATTACAAGAATCTAAATGGGGACTGATCATTGCTTGAATGACTGTTCTAAAGTCTGATGGTTCGAGGAGTGGTCTTAGTCATTGAAGCAATTTGGTTTTTCTGTATATGGCTTGTGCAGAATTAGTTATGTGTGCGGTAAGTGTTGGGGCCCTATCAATGATGACTCCTAGGTATTTTATCTCATCTTTTATTGGGACTGTTGCTTTTCCAAGGTGTATCTGGGATGGTGGAGTGAATTCTTTATCGCTTGTTATGAATATGGCTTCTGATTTGTTGATATTTATTCTCAGGTTGTTAGAGGCAAGCCAGTCGGAGGCTTCGTGATAGCATGCTGTGATCTGCTCTAGATTAAGTTTTAAAGTACTGATTGGGAGGTTCATCATGATGTCTGCGTAAATATGGTAGAAAATTTTGTGGTTTTGGAAGATTTTGCATATGGTTGAAGATAGATATTAAATAGAAGGAAAGATAAGGCTGACCCTTGGGGGATTCCCTGGTTTTGGCTAAAGGGTTGGGATGCTGTATGGTCAATTTTTACTTGTTGGATGCAGTCGTTCAGATATGAGGTGAACCAGGCCAGGGCTATTCCAAAGATTCCAATTTGTTGGAGTCTTGCTAGTAGCATGATGTGATTTATATAATCGAAAGCTGCTGCAATATCTAGGAAAATCATTACGACTGCATTTTTGGGTTTTTCAATACTTTAGGTGAGTGTGTCAAATAGGGCTATGAGTAGGGTTTCTACTCTATGGTGTGTTCTGAAGCTATACTGTTGAGTATCAAGAGGGGAGTTCAAATCTAGGTGGTCTTGTAGTCGGTTTTGTATTGCTTTTTTCTATTACTTTTGCTAGATAAGGTAGGCTTGACATTGGTCTATATGAGCTTGGTTGTAGTTTGTCTAGTTTATTAGATTTTAATATAGGCCGTATAGTTGCCTGTTTAAGGGGGTTGGGAATGTAGCCTTGAGTTAAGGATAGATTTACGATCTTTTGTATTACTGAGGCTAGGGCATCATGTGCCATCTTAACCCAGGTAACAGGGCATGGATCACCTGGGGCTATTGTAGTATTTATTGTAGAGAAAATCTTTTCTAGTTGTGCTATGGAGATTGTTGGGAATGAGTTTAGTTTTGGGGAGTCAAGTAGAGGTTGCAATAAAGTTTTGGGGAGGATTTGTGAAGTAGAACACAATTTGGTGCTGTAGTAGTCTGCTAGTGTCTGTGGGCTAATTTGGGTAGAGGGGTTGATGGTGTCTGTTGACTTAAAGATTTTACTATCTGGAACAGGTCCCTTGGTCTACTGAGAGAGTTCATTAGGATTTTTGTGTGGTTTTCCTTCTTGGCCTTGTTAATGGAATCTTTATATTTTTGTAGTGTGTTCATGTATTGTTGTTTGTCTGTTGTGCATTTGGTTTTCTGTTTTTAGTTCATCATTATACCATATGCTAGAACTTCTGGGGGTTTGATCATTGGTGGCTAATGGGGCAATTGCTGCCTCTGACATCGCCATGTTCTAAGAGTTCAGAAGTTTATCCATATCAGTTCTGTGATAGCTTAATTGTGGAAGGAGATCTTGAATGAATGTATCCTTGTTAAAGTGTTTGAAACGTTTGTTGGGTTGGATCTTAGGTTTCAGTTTATGTGCTGTGACATTATGTGATATTTCAAAAGTGATGCTAAGGTGGTCAGATCATGGGATGGGTTGGGTTTGGAATGGTAGGGTATGATCTTTTAATGCTTATTTATTTATTTATTATTATTTTTAGACAGTTTTGTATACCACCTTATCCTTCAATCAAAGTGGTCACAACACAATTGTGGGATACAATTAACACGAGGGGATATGAGACACATACACTAATACTTACAGGGAACATGGGCGATGGAGGGTTAAGTGGCTTGCCCAAGACCACAAGGAGCACCTGTGGGACTAGAAACCCCAGTCCTTCCGGCCCAAGGTTGCTGTCCTCTAGTGGGATTTGAACCCCTGACCTTCCAGCCTGAAGTACCTTGCCCCAACCACTAGGCCACTCCTCTACTCCTGTCTGGGATGGGAGGAAAATAAGGTCTAGTATGTTTCATTTGCTGTGTGTAGCGGTATTTATAATTTGAGTGAAGTCCATTTCATTCATGGCTTTAATGAAACAGAGGGTGTGGGTATTTTGAAGAGATGCTAAATTAAAGTCACCAAGCGTTATTAATCTTTTGTTAGGGTTATCGTGGGTGCATACTGTTTTAAGTATTGTGCTAAAGGAATTATGGTCTTTTGAGGATGCTCTGTATATAAGGTAGAATTTTGCCTCACTTGTCTGAATTAGGATGGTGTCAAGACCTTCATAACATATGGTCTCTAGTAAGGTGGGTTTTAGGCTTGACTTGGCTAGTATTGAGACGCCTCCTACACGGTTACTTTTTCTTGTGGTGTGAAAGGAATCATATTCAGGATGCTTAATCTGGTTGAGCAGAACTGTGTCTGTTTCAGCAGGCCAGGTTTCTGCAATGAATACAATTTCTGGTTTGTTGTCTTGGATGTAATGTAGTATTATGGGAATTTTGTTTTTTATTGATCTGGCATTTATTAGGAGGCAGGTTATGTTGTCTGGGGACTGCTGGTTCGTTGATTGGGCATGAAGTATGTTGTTGCATGGACTTGTATGAATGTGTCTTTGTTGTTTATTTTGTGTCCCTCCTAGATGTTTGTGTCTGTAATCAATGCCTGTTTGGCGATAGTTGTATGGGATTATAGGTATGTTGTAGGTTAGCTGCTTAGAGAGGCATGTTTGGTATATTGCTGGGGTGATCAGACTTAGCAGGTTTGCTGCACAGAGCAGTGCAAATAAGGAATTGTATTTCATTTCTCTTCGTTTTTAGCATTCTAGTTTTGTTACTTGTGATGCTGCTGGTGGGTGCAGATCTAGCCATTTCTTAGGCTAGTGTGTTATATTAGGCTATATTAGTGAATAATGATAGGTAGCTATTTTTGGCTAAACAGTACGTACATACAGTTGTATTTACGTTTAGATTGCAGTTTTCTAGATTTGGGTTTGTCTGTTGTCCTTATAGAGAATGAGACTGAGTAGAGCAGCCTTTCCAGGTGCTTAAATCAAGTTGTTACAGGATGCAATACAATGTAACAGAAGTGTTATTGCTAGGGGTTATAGTGTTTGTACCTAATCTGTGATGCCTGTGTTAATGCTTTTATAAACTTACTCGTTGGTGTAGGAGTGCTAATTTGAGTGTAACATACAGTGATGATAACATGGTCGATGTGCAGTCAAGTTCATATATGGTTATGTCGGCTATTTTACAATTGTTAGATTACAGCAGGCAATAAAGCTTCATAGTATAGTTCTGTTATGTGCTTAAACAGACGTACCTTTGTTTCTGTTGCCTAATTTCCATGCCAAAGGGCCCTCTGGCGAGGCCCTCAGGCGCGGGCAAGCCTGCTGGTGTGCAGGCTTTTAAATATGCAGGCGAGCCTCCGATTGATCCTTGGTGGGGGGAGTTGGAGGGGCAAGCAGCTCCTGCTTCCTCCCCCGATGTCCGATCGCTGAGCCGCTGAGCTGGAGAGGAGAGGTCAGGTGAAGAGGCTTACATGTGCTAGCGTGCAGGCTTTTAAATATGCAGGTAAACCCCTGATTGGTCCTTGGTGGGGGGAGCGGGAGGGGCAAGCAGCTCCCACTTCCTCTCCCGATGTCCGATCGCTGAGCCGCTGAGCTGGAGAGGAGAGGTCCTTAAACCCTTGTCTCCTGTTTATACTCATGTTGTTTTTAAACATTTCTCATAATAAATACAATTCCCTAATCTTTATTTGCCCTGTCTGTCTGACTTGAATAGACTGTAAGTTCTGTGGAGCAAGGGTTGTGTGTGTATAGTGCTGCATGTCTAGTAGCCCTATACAAATGATAAGTATTAGTAATAAATCCAGGACTAGCGTAACATCTCCCTTCTTGAACTGAATAACTTGGCAGCTCTCACTCCAGTAAGAGAGAATGAACAGAATAGATGAGCCCGACAGCTGTTATCTGGCATCATATTCTGTGTTCCTGCATTACAGCGAAGAAAAATACATTTTCCCATGGCTTTATTAGCACACTATTGTTGAGAAATTTGTGGTTGGAATCATTATTAGGAAAAAAGTTACATTTGTATATATAGCTGTTTTTCTCAGTCTTGGCTTCTTGCTACTAAAGGTTTATCTTCGGATTCAGCATGGTTTATACTTGCCCTTTATGTGGGAGCACTCACTTAGGACTTGGGTCAGATTTTAAGAGTTCAATCTAATTAGTCACCCTTCCAAATCTGAGCTAAAGATGAGCTACAATCAGATAAAGTAAGCGATTATTTCCCTGTCCAAGAAGTCTTATGATCTAAGGACTAAATGTATTAGCCTGTCTTAATGCATTAATGCATGTTATTGCATTTTAATGCCTGTAACTAGTAAAATAGACTCCATTGACAATAATGGGGCTTGCATTAAATTGTGATACTTATCACAGATTAGTAATTCTAGCCCTAAGTTTGTAGCTGAGGCAATGAATAATGAAAGTTTATGTTTGTCTTTATGTTTGAAATGATTTTTCCAGTGGGATCTGAACCAGGATGTTCCTTGTTCACAGCTCACTCACTCCTGATTAGCAGATGGGAAAACATAGTATGGCCAGCAGCTTGGTGCAGCCTGGACTGGAAGGCTCTGTAGAGGGGCAATCACTGCATTTGAGAAAGGTATCATCCGCTGTTCTAGTAGTACTACCTGCTGGTCAGTTCAGAGCATCCAAGAGAAACATTTCTATGGTATTACACTTGTTAACAAAAAGAGAGCTTTTTTATTTTTGAATACATAAAAAGGTGTGCACGGTTAGAAAGGGTTTGTTTAGCAGGACTTTCATAAGCAGAGAGCTTTCTTCTGTTTATGAAAGTGGTGCTAGACCATCCCTTAACACCATTTTGCAAATATAATAGGTACTTTTTGAGTCAGTGCTGACTCAGCATTTCCTGGTGGTAGTAAAGATAGTAAAGGATAGTAAAGGAATCCACAGTACTACCTTTTAACTTTCAAAAGGGAGACTATGATAGAATGAGGAATATAGTTCGGAAAAAACTAAAAGGAGCGGTTCCAAAGGTTAAAGACTTACAGCAAGCTTGGGTGTTATTTAAAAATACTATCCTCGAAGCCCAGACCAGCTGTATTCCACGCATTAAGAAAAGTGGAAGAAAGTCCAAGAAACTGCCAGCATGGTTTAAAGGTGAGGTCAGAGAGGCTGTTGCTGCCAAAAGAGCAACCTTCAGGACATGGAAAAAAGAGCCAAATGATGAAAACTGGAAACAACACAAGCACTGGCAAGTTAAATGCAAAGCATTGATAAGGCAGGCAAAGCGGGAATTTGAGAAGAAACTTGCTACGGAAGCAAAAACACGAAATAAAGACTTTTTCAAGTACATTCGTAGCAAAAGGCCTGTGAGAGAGTCAATTGGACCATTAGATGATAGAGGGGTAAAAGGGGCAGTAAGAGGGGACAAGGCTATAGCAGAGAGACTGAATGAATTCTTTGCTTCAGTCTTTACTGAGGAAGATGTAGGGATGTTACCCAAGACTGAAGTGGTATTTAAAGGTGATACTGCAGAGGAATTGAGAGAAATATCGCTACACCGGGAAGATATATTACAACTATTTGATAAACTGAATAGTAACAAATCACCTGGACCGGATGGTATACATCCCAGAGTGTTGAAAGAACTGAAATATGAGATTGCAGACCTGCTATTGGTAATCTGTGAACTTTCATTAAAATCATCTGTAATACCTGAAGATTGGAGGGTCGCCAACGTAACACCAATTTTTAAAAAGGGTTCCAGGGGTGACCCGGGAAATTACAGACCGGTGAGCCTGACGTCAGTACCAGGGAAAATGGTAGAAACCATCATAAAGAACAAAATTACACAGCATGTGGATAGCCATGGCCTAATGGGAGACAGCCAACATGGCTTTAGACAAGGAAGATCTTGTCTTACTAATCTGATCTGTTTTTTTGAAGGTGTGCATAAACAGGTAGACAAAGGTGAGTCTGTTGATATAGTGTATCTGGACTTTCAGAAAGCTTTTGACAAGGTCCCCCATCAGAGACTTTTGGCAAAGCTAAAAAGTCATGGGATAGGAGGCAGTGTACTATTGTGGATCGGGAACTGGTTAAAAGATAGAAAGCAGAGGGTAGGGCTAAATGGCCAATATTCCCAATGGAAAAAGGTGAATAGTGGAGTACCCCAGGGATCTGTACTGGGTCCCCTACTTTTTGACATATTCATAAATGACCTGGAAAAAGGAATAACTAGTGAGGTTATCAAATTTGCAGATGACACAAAACTGTTTAAAGTTGTTAAAACCCAAGAGGATTGTGGAAAACTGCAGGAGGATCTGGATAAATTGGAAGACTGGGCATCCAAATGGCAGATGAAATTTAATGTGGACAAGTGCAAAGTTATGCACCTAGGAAAGAACAACCCACACTATAGTTACACGATGCAAGGCTCCACATTAGAAACCACCACCCAGGAAAAAGATTTAGGAGTCATTGTGGATAACATGTTAAAACCCTCCGCCCAGTGTGCAGCGGCGGCCAAGAAAGCAAATAGAATGCTAGGTATCATAAGGAAAGGGATGGAGAATAAAACAAAGGATATTATAATGCCTCTGTATCGCTCCATGGTACGACCGCACCTTGAATATTGTGTGCAATTCTGGTCACCGTATCTTAAAAAGGACATAGAGTTATTAGAAAAAGTACAGAGAAGAGCCACCAAATTGGTGAAGGGGATGGAAGGCTACTCCTATGAAGAGAGGCTAAAAAGGTTAGGGCTCTTTAACCTGGAAAAGAGACGGCTGAGGGGAGATATGATAGAGGTCTATAAATTAATGAATGGAGTGGAACGGATAAACGTGGATCAATTGTTTACGCTATCAGAATATAGAAGGACTAGGGGACATGTAATGAAGCTACAGGGTAAACTATTTAAGACAAATAAGGGAAAATATTTCTTCACTCAACGTGTAATCAAACTCTGGAATCTGTTACCGGAGGATGTAGTAAGGGCTGTTAGTATAGCTGGGTTTAAAAAAGGTTTGGACAAGTTCCTGGAGGAAAGGTCCATAAACCACTATTAAAAAGGGACCCAGGATATCAATGCTTGACCTAGTACAAGCACTGCAGAACCTGTGTCTTTTGGGGAAACTGCTAGGTACGTATGACCTAGATTGGCCACTGTTGGAAACAGGATACTGGGCTTGATGGACCTCGGTCTGACCCAGTATGGCATTTCTTATGTTCTTATGTTCTTATTACCAGGCCTTTCTTCTGAGGCAATGGAGGGTGAAGTGACTTGCTGAAGAGGTGCTAGTGGGATTCAAATGCTGGTCTTGTGGTTTACCAAGTCAGTGCTCTAACCACTAGGCTACTCCTCAACCCAAAAATAAAGACTCCCTGAGTTTTTATGGTTTGTTTTCTTAATTCTGTGTGTTTCACTTTCTTCATCATAACAGATACTTTGATCATCTTTCAGGGCTTGTTCTAATTGTACACATTTTTCCTTTTGTTAACTGTTATGAATATGTATTTGTTAATTTTTGGCTGCCTTCCATGCTGTGTTCTCTTTGTCGGAACTTTATCCCTTCTGTTCCTCACCTTACTATATGAGGCCTTTCAGTTCTCTTCATTTACCCATTACAGAAGTTGATTTAGTAATATGAGACAGGTCTCAGAAAGACAATAGAATCTCTTTTTGAGAGCTGTTGTCCCAGAGGCTAAGAAAAGAGGCAATACCTTATTTTAATGAAATCATAGCCAAGAGCTTTCTAAATGTAGAGGTATAGCCAATGTCCTACAGTTAGGTCTCCAACACGTGCATGAGACACAATAGAGGGCACTGTCTCTTGCATAGAGAGATCTTATGGTCTGTCCCAATAGGAGATTACTTAATATTTGCAGCTTCTTATGCTAGGCATCAAAGGGGCATGCAGAGAAACACATATACAGACTGTAGTGAAATTGGTGCTAGAAGACGTGTAGAGGTTGACCTCTTGTGTCTAAAATCAGTACTGTATGCTAAACTCCCTGAGAACATGAAGACAAATGCTACAGATCTGAAGAATTGTAGACACCGGAGGGCAAAATTTAGCAATATGTTGAGCTAGTACAAAACAATTCCAAATTAAAGAAATTCTCACAACATATTCAATATGAAAAATGCCTGTCTAGAAGCGGGACAGAATTTCTCTCTAGAATTAAACAGGAGGAAAACACAGATTTCTGCCCCTTCCCTCATGTCCCCTCTAATAAATTAGAAGTTAGAACTGCTATACAGTAGGTGCTAAATCTCTGTCATATGGTGGTAATTTCTAAATGTTTTTCTATTTGTAAAGGCTGTTTTACATGTAGAAAAAGCCTTTTATAAAATTACCCTATGGTACACACATATATAACTATGCACAGTGACATGACGTGTATATGTGCCATATGTAGGCATTCCTCGAGATATAGTCTGGTGGAGTAGGGGTAGAGCTCTGATGTACCTGTGTATTTTATAAAATACATGAGTACACACGTGAAGGATAATTTTATAGCATAGTGCCTAGGTTAAGAGGCCACAATTTGGGCCACATAGGGGTCTATATGTCATTATAAAATACTAGAATAAGTAGCAGACATTGCAGCTTGAATGCAGGTGTCAATGTCCACACTTAGATTACTGAAGTGCATGTGTAAACTAAAGTGACATTTTACTTACCAGTTAATTTCCTTCCCTTGAATCCTGTTAGACCAGTCCTGCTAGACCAGTCCACACTTTTCTCTGTCTCCATTAGATGTGGACACAGAGAAAAGTTCCAGAGACTTCTTATGACATCATCGTGCCATTTACAGCCTGTGTTGGGGACATAATCTAGTACTCATACCCATGTATATGGTCAGAAATCTCTAACTTCCCACAATCTCAGTGAAGATAGCAAGGTTCAAAAGAAGAGGAACCATAGCTATGTACAGGATCAGCTTCAACAGAAGGCTTGTCAGAAGGTTAAGAGCCTGCAGGGCCAACCACTGAGAGTACAATAGACCAAAACAGGTTTCCAGAGGCGGTCCTGGACTGTTCTTGCAGGACTTAAGGAAAGGGCATTATCTGGTAAGTTAAATGTCAGCTTCCATACTGTCCTGCGAGATCAGTTCACACAAGTGGAATGTACCAAAGTACAACTTCTCTGGGCAGGAAGGCCGTGTCTACCTGAGCATGGACATTCAAGTGGTAGTGCTTGATAAAAGTGGAAAGTGATGCCCACGTTACACCTGACGAATGTCTGAGGGGGCAACCGAGCTATGCTTTGCCCACGAAGATGATTGTGCCCGAGTGGAATGCACATGCAGACCCTCCAGGACCAGTTGGTTCTGCAACAGATACAATGAGGCAATAGCTACCTTGATCCAGTTTCCCAGAGTAGACTTTGCAGCTGCATTACTTTTACACGGTCCTGCAAAGAGCCCAAATAGATGGTCTAACTTGCAAAAGAAGTTAGCAACCTTCAAGTACCGAAGACGTATTCTCTGGACAGCCACCAGACAAAGGTCCTTGTCCTTCTTTTGGCCCTGCTCCTTGGAAAAGGAAGGCAGACAAACCACCTGATTCACATTGGCAAGAAAGAAGGGACAGGCCAAATGCATGCAGCCTCCTCGGAGAATGATAAGCAAAAGTCCCTGCATTACAATGCCTGTAGCTCAGAGATATATCTCACTGAACAGATTGCGGTCAAGAAGACCATCTTAAAGGTCAGATCTTTAAGTGTAGCCCATTTCAAGGGCTCCAACATCAGGGCCCAAAGCACCAGGCAGAGATGCCACAAGAAAATGACTGAATGCAGGGGATGATGCAGGTGTTGTACCCCCTGAAGGAAACAGGATACATCTGGATGCAAAGAAATGGACCGCTCTGCTATGGGTCCTGTACAGCAGGATAAGACAGCAACTTGAACTTTTAGGGAACTAAAGAAAGACCTCTGTCTAGGCCAGCCTGAAGAAAGGCAAGCAAGGACAGCAAGTCCGCCATTATTAAGTTTAACCTGACAATCACGGCACCAGTTCTCAAAAAGATATGAGGCACGCACATAAGCCAGGTTGTTAGAGCATCTCCTCACATTGAGAAAAGTGGAAAAGCCCTTATATGCTAAATGTTGCCTCTCAAGAGACAAGCTGTAAGCGAAAAGGGCGTTGGATCATCCAGAAGAAACAGTCCTTAACATAACAGCCCCCGGGCTGTGGAAAGAGGTTCCTGCAAGAGCCGCATCTTGTCTCCAAACCACAGCTTCAGTGGCCAGTCCAGCACCACCAGGACAATCCAACCTGGTGGTGCTGGATTGGCCACTGAAGCACATGACCCATGAATGGCCACAGATGAAATATATACAGCAGGCAGTGCGTTGGCCAGAACTGAACTAGGGCGTCTATGCCTCAGAGCTGGCCTTCCTGCAGCGACTGAAGAATCAGCATACTTTGGCATTGGATTGGGTCACCATCAGATCCATCTTGGGACGACCCCAGAGATACAAAATCTGCTGAAACGCTGCCCGACTCAGTTCCCACTCCATGGGATCAAGTGAGTGGCAACTGAGGGAGTCTGCCTCCATGTTGTTGATTCTGGCAATCTGCTGCGCCAAAAGAGCTAGGTGATGTGAATAAACAAGTAGACAAAGGTGAGCCAGTTGATATAATGCATCTTGATTTTCAGATAGGTTTTGACAAGGTCCCTCATGAGAGGCTATTGGCAAAATTTAAAAAATCATGTGATAGGAGGCAGTGTACTATTGTGGATCAGGAACTGGTTAAAAGATAGAAAATAGAGAGTAGGGCTAAATGGCCAGTTTTCTCAATGGAGAAAGGTGGAGTACCCCAGGGATCTGTGCAGGTCTCTCTGCTTTTTAATATGTTCATAAATGACCTGGAAATGGTCATTTATGGATACCTACTAGCAGATATGGAGACAGGGAAAAGTTCCATAGGCTTCTTATAACATCATGCCATCAACAGCCTATGCCCCTATGGGCATAATACATTATTTCTCTGTCTCCAGCAGATGGTGATTGCAAGTTTTTCAGCTTTGAGGAAATCTGGAAAAACACAGAAAGATTGAAGAAACTTGATTTCACTTGTGAGCAACTACCCAGGCAGTGACTTTCTCACTCGAGCACAACATGGGTATAACAAGTGAGGTGATCAAATGTGCAGATGACACAAAGTTGTTAAAAAGCAAGAGAATTGTGAAAAATTGCAAGAGGACCTTGATAAACTGGAAGACTGGAATCCAAATGGCAGATAAAATTTAATGTGGACAAGTTACACACTTTAGGGAAGAACAACTCAAACTATAATTACACTGGTCAATAAATTTTTACAAAAGTCATGTTACTGAAATAAAAATAGTCATTTCTTATCAATGTTTATATGCTGAACACGAATATGACAGTGAAATTGCAAAGTTGGCTCTAGTTTTTTTGTAATTTACAAGAATTAATGTTTACATCACAAAATGCATGTCAATAGTAAATATAATAGGCCTTCGGTTAATACCTGTAAAAAAACCACGTCATAGACTACTTCTTAGATTTTTTCACCTGTCTCTTGTACAGCTGTTTGGGAACTTCTCTGGGGAGTGTCCAGCAGTAGTCAGCTAGCATTGTAGTGGACCATTTTCCCTGGTATCTTTGCTCCATCGTTGCGATATCCTGGTGAAAACGTTCGCCCTGTTCATCACTAACCATACCACAGTTGCAGGAAAGAAATCGAGATGGGAATCAAGGAAATAGATCTTTAGAGACATATTGCAGCCAAGTTTCTGATACTGCATCAGCATGTCTTCCACTAGTTCCTTGTAGTTTTCTGCCCTAACATTCCCGAGCAAGTTTGTTTATACTAGGCGAAAAGCATTCCATGCTTGTTTCGCATCACCCTGCAGCAAGTTGTTCAACCAGTCATCTTTGAAGAGCTCTCGAATCTGAGGACCCACAAAAATTCCCTCTTTAATCTTTGCTTCGCTGAGTCGAGGGAATTTTTCATGCAGGTATTGGAAAGCTAGCAAAGTGCGGTCCATGGCTTTCACAAAGTTTTTCATCAAATCTAGTTTGATGTGAAGGGGTGGTAGCAGGATTCTGTGAGCCTCAACCAGAGCTGGGTGCTGGATATTCTTCTCTCCAACTGTTACATTTTGTCTGCAATTCCATTCCTTCCGCAAGTAGTGTCAATCCCTTGCTCGGCTATCCCGCTCACATAAGAAACACATGTATTTTATATATCCCTGCTGCAGTCCCATTAAAAGGGCAACTACCTTCAAGTCACCACAGAGGTGCCAGCTGTACTTGTTATAGTTAATGGAAGTCAGTAGATGCTTTAAGTTATCGTATGTCTCTTTCATGTGGACGGCATGTGCTACTGGAATAGATGGAAGACGGTTTCCATTGTTCAAAAGCACAGCCTTCAGACTCAGTTTCGAAGAGTCTATATAGTCTCCAGTCTTGTGGGTCATGAGTGATTTTTAAGGCATTCATGAGGCTTTCAATATTGGAACAGAATACCAGATTACTTTCCTTTCTGAAGAAAGGCTCCAACTGCTGGTGGCGCTTTTGATATGAAGTAATGTTGACATCTTCTTCTAGAAGATTCCATTGTTGGAGTCTGGATTCTAGCAATTCTGCCTTGTTCTTCGATAAGTCCAAATCACGAACCAGGTCATTTAGTTCTTCCTGTGTTATTCTGTGTGGAGTTGATAATGCATGCCACTGACGGACCAGGAGAAGAACGGATCGGCTCACCCTTGTCCTCATCAGATGAATCAAGAGAATATTCTGTTGTGGAACTGGTCTCAATGCAGACGGAATGTTTGGGTAGACTATGCTTGACTTCTTTTGCATTGTTATTCCGCCGGAAAGAGGAGGAATCAAGCAGAAGTAACAGTCATTTATGTGGTTGCTTGGCTCTCTCCACACCATGGGGACTGCAAACGGCATTGATGGTCTTTTGCAATTCAACCACTGTGAAAGCTGTGTTGTACATGTAGCGCATGCGGGGCCCAAGGCTTGTCTTGGTCACCAATCTTGCATCCGAAGTAAAGATGATATGCCTTCTTCAGTTGAGAAGTGATACTTTTCTTCTGGTTGGCAAATGTCACTTTCCCAAAAATGTAGCAGAAATTGTCAACGGTATTAACGCACTTTCATGGCATTACTGTTCTGTATTGTACCTAAATGGCTAAAATTATATGATTAATAAAAGTTACATGTAACAGTAGTTTAAACTGTCTCGCACACAGTCTAAAATATTTTAAATGCTCAACCTTTCCAACTGCGCGTAGTACACTGCTGATGTCAGATGGCTTCAGCAGTCGCCTGGCAGTAGTATTACATTGCATCAGAAAATGATGCAATCAACTCTGGATGATGTGTGCATGCTGGTGTTATGCAATGTGATGTAATATTACATCATTCAAGGCTTATTTGGGATGTTGTTGATGTCCTACTGGATAAATTTACACGGTGAAATGTCAAAAATGAACTACATGCAATATCTTCAAAACAAGAGCCAATACAATTTTTTTAATGTTATATTCGTGTTCAGATCACCAAAATACTACATATTAGGGCCTTTTAAAGTCAGTAACGATTTCAGTGTTGACCAGTGTTACATGATACAAGATTTTACATTAGGAACCACCACCCAGGCAAAGGATTTAGGCATCATCATGGATAATACATTGAAACCCTCTGCCCAGTGTGCAGCAGCGGTCAAGAAAGTAAATAGAATGCTAGAGATTATAAGGAAAGGAATGGAGAATACAAGAAAGAATATTATGCTTCTGTATTGTGTGCAATTCTGGTCACCACATCTTAAAAAAGGATACAGCAGAATTAGAAGAGGTACAGCCATGAAAATGGTAAAGGGAATAGAAGGATACCCCTATGAGGAAAAGTGTTAGGGCTCTTCAACTTGGAAAAAAAAACGACTGAAGGGAGATATGACAGAGGTGTATAACATAATGAATGGAATGGAACAGATAAACAGATTGGTTGTTTACTCCTTCAAAAAGTAGAAAGACTAGAGGACATGTAATGAAGCTACAATGTAGTCCATTTAAGACTAATAGGAGAAAAAGCATAGTTACTCACCTGTAACAGGTGATCTCCGGGAACAGCAGGAATTTAGTCCTCACATATGGGTATCGTTGGTACCGACGGAGCCTGCGCGGAAACGCTCCCCAGCGTCCAATTAGAACGCTTTTGGGAGCATCCCACAGCGCCTGCGTGCTGCCTTCCCGCCTTTCCCAACTGCCTCTCTCCAGTTGAGTTTTAGAGCTGAGACAAAGAGAGAGAGAGCGAGGGAAAGGAAAAGAGATAGAGAGAGAGATACAACTCCTAGGGGAGGTGGGTGGGTTGTGAGGACTAAATTCCTGCTGTTCCCGGAGATCACCTGTTACATGTGAGTAACTATGCTATCTCCAGGAACAAGCAGGAATGTAGTCATCACATATGGGGACTCCCTAGCTTTAGGTGCCAGGGAGAGACCCCAGAAGTTGTGTGTCCCTGAGAAGGGCTCCACTTCCCCCCATGGATCTCTGGCATCCTACCAGGGATGGTGGTTAGGAGTTGATTAGGCATGGAACAGGTGTTTGAGAACAGCCTGACCAAACAAGGCATTCCGGCGGGAGTCCTTGTCTGGGCTGTGAAGGTATGAACCGAGGCCCAAGTGGCTGCTCGACAAATGTCATCAATAGACACAGAGTTCAGATGAGCCACTGAGGCTGCCATGGCTCTCACATTGTGAGCTGTGACATGGCCCTCCAGAGAAAGGTTCTTACTCTGATAGGCGAAAGAAATACACTGAGCAATCCACTTAGATAGTGTTCTCTTGGAGACTGGAAGTCCCAAATGAAAAGGATCAAAAGCAACAAAGGGTTGAGAGGACTTTCAATGTTGCTGTGTTCTTTGTAAGTAAAAAGCTAGAGCTCTTTTACAGTCCAAGGTATGAAGATTCCTCTCTGCATTTGATGCATGAGGTCCTGGAAAAAAGACAGGTAGACCTTAGGCATAAAGTGTGGATGAGTCCTAAGGACTATCTTGTCATGATGGAACCTTCTATAAGGTGGATTAGCTACTAGCACTTGCAATTCACTAATGCGGTGTGCTGATGTGATTGCAATGAGAAATATAACCTTCCAAGAAAGAAATTTCAAGGAGGTGGTAGCTAAAGGTTCGAAAGGTGGCTTCATGAGCTGCCCAAGAACCAGGTTCAAGTCCCATGCCACCGGAAGTAGTCTAAAGGGAGGCTTAGTTAGAAGGAGGCCTCTCATAAATCTTGCTATGAGAGGATGAGCGGAAATAGGTTATCCATTTAGAGGTTTAAGAGAAGCTGCAATAGCACTCAAATGGACTCTTACTGAATTTGTCTTAAGGCTTTCATTAGATAAATGGAGGAGATACTCCAGCAAAGATTGCAGAGGTATCGCAAGGGGGTTAAGACCCTTTTCCGAACACCAAATAGTAAACCTTTTCCACTTGAAAGCATAAGAGCGTCTAGTGGAAGGTTTCCTGGAAGCATAAATAACATCTTTCACTTGCTGAGAAAGATTAAGATCTTGGAGATCTAGGCCTTCAGAAACCAAGCCCTGAGCTGCAGAGACTGGGGATTGGGATGCCATAACATTCCGTTCTCCTGAGATAGGAGATCTGGAGCAGACCCTAACTCCAGGGAGGGAGCTTGAGAGAGATGCAGAAGCAGAGGGTACCACACTTGCTGTGGCCAATGTGGGGCTATGAGAATCATGTGGCCTCTGTCTCTCTGAAGCTTGAACAGGGTTTTGGGAATTAGGGGAATGGGTGGAAAGGCACACAGGAAGTCTTGACCCCAGTAAAGGAGGAAAGCAACCCTGGCCTAAGTCCCCTGAGCCGGAATTCTGGAACAGAACCGGGGAAGTTTGGCATTCCACAGACTTGCAAAGAGGTCTATGTCCGGGGTTCCCCAAAGTTGAAACATCCTGGTCACCTGGTCTGCATGCAGAGACCACTCGTGTGGAAGCAGAACTCGACTGAGTATGTCCGCCCAAGAGTTCTGAATGCCTGGAAGATATACTGTCAGCAGATGAATCTGACGCTCTCTGGCGAGAGCCCACAGTCGCAAAGCTTCGTTGCAAAGCGACAGAGAGCCTGTTCCCGCCTGCTTGTTCACATAGAACATGGCTACTTGATTGTCCATATGAATGAGGACTGTCTTGTAGCTGAGCAGGGAGTGGAACACTCGCAGAGCCAGGAAAATTGCTCAAGAGATTGATATGCAGACAACTCTCTTGAGGAGACCAGGTGCCCTGGGTGGAGTAATCTTGCAGATGAGTTCCCCAACCCTTTGGAGAAGCATCTGTTGTGAGAGTTGCTTGGGGTAAGGGCTGTTGAAAGGGGGACCCCAACAACAGGTTTTGAGTGGACCTCCACCATTGGAGAGACAAAATGAGGTGACTTGTGTTTGCTATTTTGTCTGACAGACACCCTGATGCCTGGGTCCATTGGGTGGATAGAGTCCACTTAGCTGCCCTCATGTGGAGGCGAGCATATGGAACCACATGCACGGTGGATGCCATGTGGCCCAGCAACTGCAACATTTCTCGAGCAGTTAGATGAGGCTTTAGCACTGCTTGAGAAGCTAACTGCACCAAGCGAAGGCAATGGGCCTGAGGAAGATAGGCTCTTGCCCTTGTGGTATCCAGAAGAGCTCCTATGAACTCTAAAGATTGAGTGGGAGTCAGACTGGATTTTAGGATGTTTATAACCAGCCCTAGATACTGAAGGATACGCATTGTGCAGGATAGAGAAGTCTTGGCCTCTGACTGTGTTGGAGCTCGAATGAGCCAGTCGTCCAAGTAAGGGAAGACGAATATTCCCAGAGTGCGGAGAAATGCTGCTACCACAGCCATGCATTTCATGAACACCCTTGGTGCAGAGGCCAGACCAAAAGGAAGCACCCTGTATTGGTAGTGCCTTCCTTGAAAAAGGAATCGAAGGAAACTTCTGTGGGTTGGATGGATGAGGACATGGGTGTACGCATCCTTGAGATCTAGAGAGCAAAGCCAATCTTGATTCTGAAGGTATGGAAGCAGAGCTCCGAGACAAATCATCTTGAATTTCTCCTTGACAAGTAATTTGTTCAATTCTCTGAGATCTAAGATAGGTCTGTATCCCCCTGTTTTCTTTGGGATAAGAAAATAAGGGGAACAGAATCCTGTGCCCTGTTGATGAAGAGGCACTTCTTCTATTGCCCCTTGGGCAAGAAGGATGGCAACCTCCTGACCTAACAGGTTGATGAGAGAGGTTGGAGAATTGAACTGCTTCACTATTGTGTGAGGGGGCATGCTTGAAAAATTAAGTTTGTACCCCTCCTTTATGATGGAGAGTGTCCAATGCTCTGCTGTTATTTGCCCCCATCTGGGGGCAAAATGACATAACCTTCCTGGAATGGTGGACGGTTCTGGTTCTTCCAGAACCAGAAAGGCTAAGTTCTCTAGCTGAAAGTCAAAGGCCCTGAGGAGGCTGAGACTGCTGGGCCGGTGGAGGCCTAGCAGCCTTTGCTTTCTTCTGTTTGGGTGGTTGCTGACGTTTGGTTGAAAACTGACCTGCAGAAGATGCCTGCTGACCATAAGCAGGATAAAATCTTTTCTTTTTAGAAAAAGATGTTTTCTTGAACAACTTCTTTCTAACAGGATCAGCAGTGGACTTGGATAGTCTATCCAAGATGGAATTTTCAGCATCCATTTCATTGGCTTTTTCCTGCCAATCTTTACCAAACAGGTTCTCACCAGTACAAGGGATATTTCCAAATTTATCTTGTACCCAGAGCTCTAAATCAGATGCCTGGAGCCAAGCAATTCTACATGCACCTATGGCAATAGCCGAGGTTCTGCTTATACACTCAAAGCAGTCAAAAGCTGCATGGTTGGAGAATTTAGAGACATCTTGGGCATGTTTGACCCAAGTAAGAAAGTCCTGTCTTTTATCCTCAGAAATGAAAGGACTTAAAGTCTGTAAATTATCTGTGACCTCCTTTAGGAACATTCCCATGTAGAGACTATAGGAACTGATTCTTGCAGCAAGCATGGAAGCTTGAAAGACTCTACGTCCAAAAGCATCCAGGGTTCTGCACTCACGTCCTGGAGGATTAGAGGCATGTCTTTTTGCACTTCTAATCCTTCTCATAGCTGACTCCACCACAATAGAGTGGTGAGGAAGTTGAGTCTTATGGAACCCAGGACAAGGAGGGACACGATACATATTATCTAACCTACGAGAATGAGGAGAGGTGGTAAGAGGTGTTTCCCACATCCTCAACATGAGATCATATAGAATCTCATGAATGAGTAAGGTAGCTGCCTCCTTAGGAGTTTGGGGATATTGTAAAATTTCCAACTCCTTGGCCCTTGGCTCTATTTCAGGGGCCACAGTGATGGACAGGCCCCGAGCCACCTCTCTGATGAAGTCTTGGAAAGACATGTCCTCCGGAGGAGACATCCTGCATTTAGGGGAGGAGGACTCCTCTGGAAGAAGCATCGCTGCATCGACAGAAGTTTCAGAATCCTCAGATTCTTCTGAGGACTCGAAGTATCGTCTGTCCGGATGCTCCTGCAGAGCCCGATACCCGTACCGACCAAGGTCGGTACCGGGAATAACCGGTACCGGAGAATCGGTACCGGAGGGCATCGGAGGACAGAGTACCAGCATAACAGACACCGATGCTGATGTCGATGCTATCGGTACCGGTGCCGATACCGATACCGATGCCGGTGCTAGTGACTGTACCGGTGGAGTTGTCTGTCGCGGTACCAAGGGCGTCGATGCCGCAAGGAAAGCCACCAGACTGCGTTCCATGGTCAGAATTCTCTGGTCCATGGACGCCGCCAATGCCTGGATGTCGGTACCGGTGGAAGCCACCGGTACCCCAGAGCATGGCACCAAGAGATCTGTCGTGGCCGAGCCATCTAGAACATCCTGGAACCCTGATAATGCTTTGGAAGCCATAGCCTCCCACCAGGGTAATTTTGCCGGTGCAGAATCCTCGAGGGCAACGCCAGAGGCATCTCAATGCTTAGAAGGAGATCTACCCTTCGAGGACCGGCTGGATTTATGTTTAGTTACCTGAGATCCACGGGAGGAAGAAGCAGCCCTGGAAGACGTTGATGCCACTGAAGCCGCATCAGAGGGAAACAGGGTACTGAGCTTGGCAGCTCGGTTCTGCCGACCTCTTTTAGACATCATGGCACAGGACACACAATCCGTGATGGAGTGGTCAGGACCTAAACATTTTAAACACCATTCAAGGGTGTCGGTGACGGAAATGGTACCGCCACACTTGGTGCACTTTTTAAAACCTGAGGCAGGTTTTTCCATGTTAAGGAAAGTTTTTGGGCCTAAGGCCCAAAAAGGCGGGTGCACCTGAAGAAAACAGAAAAATCAGATTTTTTTTTTTTTTTTTTTAGAAATAGGAAAAGAAAGACCGGCGGTACCGGTAGAGCGTCGAAGAAGGCAGACACGACCACAAAAAGAAATAAAGAAAAAGAAAATTCTTCTGCGGTGACAGGAAACCGACCTGCTGGCTCCGCGGAAAAAGAAGAACTGGAGAGAGGCAGTTGGGAAAGGCGGGAAGGCAGCACGCAGGCGCTGTGGGATGCTCCCAAAAGCGTTCTAATTGGACGCTGGGGAGCGTTCTCGCGCAGGCTCCGTCGGTACCGACGATACCCATATGTGATGACTACATTCCTGCTTGTTCCTGGAGATTATTCATTACCAGATGATGCAATAAAAGCTATTAGTATAGCTGGGTTTAAAAAAAGGTTTGGGCAAATTCCTGGAGGAAAAGTCCATAAACCATTATTAAAGAGGACCAGGTAAATCCACTACTTACCCAGGGATAAGCAATGTGGAATCTGTGTACCTTTTTTGGAACTGACAGGTACTTGGGAGTCTGCTGTCTTGGTACATGTTGGTACCAATGACATAGGAAAATGTGGTAGGGAAGTTCTGGAGGCTAAATTTAAGCTTTTAGGTAGGAAGTTGAAATCCAGAACTTCCAGGATAGCGTTCTCCGAAATGCTTCCTGTTCCACGTGCAGGACCCAAAAGACAGGCAGAGCTCCGGAGTCTCAATGCGTGGATGAGACAATGGTGCAAGGATGAGGGTTTTGGATTTGTTAGGAACTGGGGAACATTCTGGGGAAAGGGGGGGCTCTTCCGAAGGGATGGGCTTCACCTTAATCAGGATGGGACCAGACTGCTGGCATTAACCTTTAAAAAAGAGATAGAGAAGCTTTTAAACTAGAAAATAGGGGAAAGCCGACAGTCACCCAAGAGCGCATGGTTCGGACAAAGGTATCCTTGAAGGATACTACCAAAAGCAGTGAGGTTCCAAAAGGGAGTATAGTAGCCCAAATGCCCTTGAGTAAGGAGCAGACAGAGCATAAAGATTCCCAATTACCCATGCCTACCAATAGCCAGATTAATATTAATAAAATACAGTCTCTAAAATGCTTGTATGCCAATGCTAGAAGTCTAAACAATAAGATGGGAGAATTAGAATATATAGCACTAAATGAGAGGTTAGATATGATTGCACTCTCAGAGACATGGTGGAAGGAGGATAACCAGTGGGACACTGTGATACCTGGATACAAACTATATCGTAATGATAGAGCTGAACAAATTGGTGGAGGGGTTGCACTCTATGTTAGAGAGGGCATTGAGTCAGAAAGGATTAAAGTTTTGCAGGGAACAAAATTTGCTGTAGAATCTCTATGGATTGAAATTCCATTTATGAAGGGGAAGGTGATGGCAGTGGGAGTATACTATCGACCGCCTGGCCAGAATGAACAAATGGATGATGAAATGCTCAAAGAAATCAAGGAAGCTAACAAAAGCCACAACAGAGTAGTAATAATGGGTGATTTCAATTACCCCGGTATCGACTGGGACAGTGTCACAGCAGGACAAGCTAAAGAGATAAAGTTTCTAGATGAAATAAATGACTGCTTCTTGGAGCAGCTGATTCATGAACCAACCAGAGGGGAAGCCATACTGGACCTAGTCCTTAGTGGAACGCCAGATCTGGTGCAAGAAATAAGGTGTTGGGACCACTTGGCAATAGTGATCATAGTATGATCATGTTTGATTTAATCAGTGGAGGACAGATAGTAAAGGAATCCACAGTACTACCTTTTAACTTTCAAAAGGGAGACTATGATAGAATGAGGAATATAGTTCGAAAAAAACTAAAAGGAGCGGTTCCAAAGGTTAAAGACTTACAGCAAGCTTGGGTGTTATTTAAAAATACTATCCTCGAAGCCCAGACCAGCTGTATTCCACGCATTAAGAAAAGTGGAAGAAAGTCCAAAAAACTGCCAGCATGGTTTAAAGGTGAGGTCAGAGAGGCTGTTGCTGCCAAAAGAGCAACCTTCAGGAAATGGAAAAAAGAGCCAAATGATGAAAACTGGAAACAGCACAAGCACTGGCAAGTTAAATGCAAAGCATTGATAAGGCAGGCAAAGCGGGAATTTGAGAAGAAACTTGCTACGGAAGCAAAAACACAAAATAAAGACTTTTTCAAGTACATTCGTAGCAAAAGGCCTGTGAGAGAGTCAATTGGACCATTAGATGATAGAGGGGTAAAAGGGGCAGTAAGAGGAGACAAGGCTATAGCAGAGAGACTGAATGTATTCTTTGCTTCGGTCTTTACTGAGGAAGATGTAGGGATGTTACCGAAGACTGAAGTGGTATTTAAAGGTGATACTGCAGAGGAATTGAGAGAAATAACGCTACACCGGGAAGATATATTACAACTACTTGATACACTGAATAGTAGCAAATCACCTGGACCGGATGGTATACATCCCAGAGTGTTGAAAGAACTGAAATATGAGATTGTAGACCTGCTATTGGTAATCTGTGAACTTTCATTAAGATCATCTGTAATACCTGAAGATTGGAGGGTCGCCAACGTAACACCAATTTTTAAAAAGGGTTCCAGGGGTGACCCGGGAAATTACAGACCGGTGAGCCTGACGTCAGTACCAGGGAAAATGGTAGAAACCATCATAAAGAACAAAATTACACAGCATGTAGATAGTCATGGCCTAATGGGAGACAGCCAACATGGCTTTAGACAAGGAAGATCTTGTCTTACTAATCTGATCTGTTTTTTTGAAGGTGTGCATAAACAGGTAGACAAAGGTGAGTCGGTTGATATAGTGTATCTGGACTTTCAGAAAGCTTTTGACAAGGTCCCCCATCAGAGACTTTTGGCAAAGCTAAAAAGTCATGGGATAGGAGGCAGTGTACTATTGTGGATCGGGACATGGTTAAAAGATAGAAAGCAGAGGGTAGGGCTAAATGGCCAATATTCCCAATGGAAAAAGGTGAATAGTGGAGTACCCCAGGGATCTGTACTGGGTCCGCTACTTTTTGACATATTCATAAATGACCTGGAAAAGGGAATAACTAGTGAGGTTATCAAATTTGCAGATGATACAAAACTGTTTAAAGTTGTTAAAACCCAAGAGGATTGTGGAAAACTGCAGGAGGATCTGGATAATTTGGAAGACTGGGCATCCAAATGGCAGATGAAATTTAATGTGGACAAGTGCAAAGTTATGCACCTAGGAAAGAACAACCCACACTATAGTTACACGATGCAAGGCTCCACATTAGAAACCACCACCCAGGAAAAAGATTTAGGAGTCATCGTGGATAACATGTTAAAACCCTCCGCCCAGTGTGCAGCGGCGGCCAAGAAAGCAAATAGAATGCTAGGTATCATAAGGAAAGGGATGGAGAATAAAACAAAGGATATTATAATGCCTCTGTATCGCTCCATGGTACGACCGCACCTTGAATATTGTGTGCAATTCTGGTCACCGTATCTTAAAAAGGACATAGAGTTATTAGAAAAAGTACAGAGAAGAGCCACCAAATTGGTGAAGGGGATGGAAGGCTACTCCTATGAAGAGAGGCTAAAAAGGTTAGGGCTCTTTAACCTGGAAAAGAGACGGCTGAGGGGAGATATGATAGAGGTCTATAAATTAATGAATGGAGTGGAACGGATAAACGTGGATCAATTGTTTACGCTATCAGAATATAGAAGGACTAGGGGACATGTAATGAAGCTACGGGGTAAACTATTTAAGACAAATAAGAGAAAATATTTCTTCACTCAACGTGTAATCAAACTCTGGAATCTGTTACCGGAGGATGTAGTAAGGGCTGTTAGTATAGCTGGGTTTAAAAAAGGTTTGGACAAGTTCCTGGAGGAAAGGTCCATAAACCACTATTAAAAAGGGACCCAGGATATCAATGCTTGACCTAGTACAAGCACTGCAGAACCTGTGTCTTTTGGGGAAACTGCTAGGTACGTATGACCTAGATTGGCCACTGTTGGAAACAGAATACTGGGCTTGATGGACCTCGGTCTGACCCAGTATGGCATTTCTTATGTTCTTATGTTGTGACCTGGATTGGCCACTGTTGGAAACAGGACACTGGGCTTGATGGACGTTGGTTTGACCCAGTATGGCATATATTCTTAAATTCCTTTTTACCCAGGAAAACAAGAGGAACGTCTCCAGGGCCACTCCAGCACTCATCATGCCCCTTGTTGATTGGCATACCACACTGCCATGGAATTGTCTGAGTACACCTGGACCGCTCTGCCGTTGACTAGGGTTCGGAAGTGCAGGATGGAAACACGAATGACCCTTGCCTTGAGACGGTTGATGGGCCTTGCCAACTCGTGGCTGCTCCTATGACCCTGAGCTGTTTGGTTCTTGCAATGGGCTCCCCAGCATTCATCAACAGAAGAAGCTACAAGTGATTATCTAGTGGCAAACCCCGCCTCAGATGTTGTGACTGCTGTCACCACAGCAGGCTGGACACCACCTCTGGCTGGAAAGGAAGGCTGACCTCAAATTTCTGAGAGCTCGGAGACCAAGAAGATAGCAAGGGCCACATATTAGCCCACACCCGGTACACCGCTGCCATCAAGCTGAGAAGTTGAAGCTAATCCCAAACTCTGGGAGCCTGCTGAGATCAAAAGGTTGTCAGCTGAGCCAACAACTTTTTCATCCTTTCCTCAGGTATGAAGATCTTGCCTAGTTGAGTGCCAAAATGCACTTCCAGAGGTCTGGTAACCTGTGCACTGCAGCCTAGGTAATTGGACTCCCTGGGCATCTCAGAGAGAGAAGGGTTCATATACCCAATCCAAATGGCAAACACTGCTGACACCCTGTCTTCACCTATACAGAGCTTCCTGCTCATTCAGTATCTCCATTTGCACACTATCTCCTCCAAAAAGGGCTGCAGCATTGTCAGTATGCATGTGTTTCCTTTCCTGATTTGCATGCCCCCACCCCCTTGTACTGTGGCCCAGAGTTCAGAACTATGCAGCAGGATGTGCCTATTCCCTATCAGCCCTCTATTTCTTTCATTGGCTACTTCATACATGCCCTGTTAGTGGCTATGTATTGCTGTCTGCTCTCTCTGCAGGATTTTGATTACCTACTTCCACCCACTGCATTGCACTCATAGCAAGCAAATACAGGGCACCCCTAGGGTGCACCTTCACAGTGCACATGAGCATTGGTCACATGGTTGTACAGACTGCATAACTGATGCGGCTAGAGCAGCATTACCTCCCTACCATGGCCAATCCCCCTGCATTTGCAATTTATCAAGGTCCTCTAGCAAATTTTCACAAATTTCTTTCATTTTAAAAACTTCAAATAATTTTGTGTTATCTGCAAATTTGATCACCTCACTCGTTATTCACATGTTGTGCTCCAGTGATAAAATCACCACCTGGGTAGTCATTCACGAGTGAAATCAATTTTCTTCAATCTTTCTGTGTTTTTCCAGATTTCCTCAAAGCTGAAAAACTTGCATTCACCATTTGCTGGAGACAGAGAAATAATGTATTATGCTCTAGGGGCACAGGCTGTTAATGGCATGATGTTATAAGAAGCCTCTGGAACTTTTCCCTGTCTCTATATCTGTTGGCAGGGGAACACAACCAACTGGTCTGGACTGGTCTAATAGGACAATATGGAATGTGTTTTATAATCTATGCATATACTTCAGAACTCTGCTTCCATTCCATCCAGACCATGCCCCCAGCTATGCCTATTGCAAAGTATATACCATCTTGACAAAGCATGTACGTTTATGTTAGTTACTGTATTTTATAAAAGGCTTGTTATGTGCATATGTGAGCTACATACAAACAGAAGAAACTTTATAGAATTACCCCATAGAGTATATGTACACATTTTTTAAATATGTGTACTGGCATTTGCATGCTACAGGAGATGGCTCTGGGATCCTATGCAGAGTGGAGGAGTAGCCTAATGGTTAGAGCACTGGCTTGAAAACCAAATGACCAGGGTTTGATTTCCACCAACCCTCCTTATGGTCTCAGGCAAATCATTTAACCTTCCATTGCCTCAGAAAAATCTAAGTTATCAATGTACCTGTCTGATGTGCATTGGCATTTGCATGCTACAGGAGATGGTTCTGGTATCCAAGTTTAAGTTCCAATGTAAACTATTTTGACTGAAATAATAAAGCAGTATAAAAAACCCGTTAAATAAATAAAAAGTAATGGTACATAAATGCTTATGTTGCCTTTGTAAAACTGGCTTCAGATAGGTGCCTTTTTGTTCTTTTCTTATAGGCATCCTTTCATAAAATCAAGCCCATATTTACCAGAATGCATACTAACTCATGAAGATTATATAACTGGTATTAGGGCATACGTCATCTGTTTCTGCCAACAAGCTGGTATTTAGTGCCTATATTGCTTTTATAAATTAGGATTAACAAAGGCATATTTTAGATTTTCACCTAAGCATTCTCTTATAAAATTACTCCCCACGTGTAAACGGCAGAGCGACTAATTAGGAAACTGCCTCCAAAACTAACTTTCTCCGCAGGGAAGCACTATTCCCTCCTCAAGCACTCTTTCTAACCCCTATTCAAAACAGGCAAATCTTTCAAGCTTTACATGCATTGGCATACTAAAATAAATAATGAATGTATTCTTGCAGGGATAGTTCAAACCACACCTCCTTTGAACCTTTGTAGGCTGCCAAATAAAATTAGTGTCTATTCTAAAATCTTTTCACAGGTAAATCCATGTTTTACACAATTTATTCTAAATAAATTTCTAAAATTTATTCCTGTGGCTAGTCACATTGGGTCAACTACTAAATGACTTATTATAAGCAGGCTGATATAAGTTGTAAAGTTAAGGGCAAATAAAATGCTAGGAATCATAAGGACAGGAATGGAGAATAGAACAAAGGGTATTATAATGCCTCTGTATCTGTAAGACCGCACCTCAAATATTGTAGGCAATTCTGGTTGCCGTATTTTTAAAAGGATATAGCAGAATTAGAAAAGATACAGAGAAGAGCCCCAAAATGGTAAAGGGGATGGAAGGAAACCCCTATGAGGAGAGGCTAAAAAAGGTTAGGGCTCTTCAACCTGGAAAAGAGACGACAGAGGGGAGATATGATAGAGGTCTATAAATTAATGAATGGAGTGGAACGGGTAAATGTAGATCAATTGTTTATGCCATCAAAATGTAGAAAGACTAGGTAGTTACCCATATAAAACTAATAAGAGAAAATATTTTTTCACTCAATGAGAAATCAAACTCTGGAATTCATTACCAGAGGATGCAGTAAAAACTGTTAGCGTAGCTGGGTTTAAAAAAGGTTTGGACAAGTTCCTGAAGAAAGGTCCATAAACAATTATTAAAGGGGACCCAGGAAATCCACTGCTTATCCTAATACAAGCATTGTGGAACCTGTGTCTTTTGGGGAAACTGCTAGGTACATGTGGCCTAGATTGGCCACTGTTGGAAACAGGATACTGGGCTTGATGGACCTTGGTCTGACCCAATATGGCATATCTTATGTTCTTATGCTCTTATTTAAATGGCAATCCTCTGTCCCTTCTTGGTTGTCTTGGGTGCCTTTATAATTTATAATTTATTACATTTTATCAATACAATCCAGAAAACAAATCTGAATATGAATTACAGAATAAAGAGTCAATGAAGAAAAAATCACTATAATACAGCAAAAATAATTATTCATGGTTTAGACCACAATAGACCCCACAATAAGAATCCAAGAAAAAAGAAATACACTATTATAAAGTAAAGGGAAACCCCTCTACCTAAAGACCAAAAGAAATCATATGAGCACAGATAACAAAAATATGGCAGCCGATATGGGAATCAGACACGCCCCTCTCATTCCCTACTCTGTAGAAATTGCAACAGTTGCTGAGGCTCAAAAAAAAAAAGAAATTGCTTAGACTAAATAACACCACACATTTACATGGATATTTTAATCTAAATTGCGCACCCACGGCAATGATTCTCTGACGCAAGGCCAGAAATTCTCTCCGCCTTTTCTGGGTATCTCTAGCTAAATCAGGAAAAATTAAAATATTTGAGCTCATAAACTGGGAATAAGACATTTTATGGAAATATAACCTTAGCACAGAGTTTTGATCAGATTCAAAGGTGAAACAGACGAACAAGGTGGCCCGGCTAGTCACCAGTTCCAGAGAACTTTCCAAGAACTCAGAGATATCCAGTTGGGGAGGGCCGGTTGCACCGTTAGGCTCCAGCTTCATGCCAGCCTCTACAGAAGATACTACCACATATTGAGCACGCACCACAGGAGGTAATGAATCAGCAGGCATCTGCAGGACATCCATCAGGGATTTACGGACCGAATCCACAGGATCCATCAAGGGAGAATGAGGAAAGTTCAGGAATCTTAAATTGTTTCTACATAGTTGATTATCAAGAAATTCAATCTTCCTTGCCTGGATTAAATGGTCCCTGGAGTTAACCCCACCAAGGACCTGCAGTTCTTCCACCTTGGTTTCCAGCTGGAACACTCTGGAAGTCTGACTCGCTAACTCCGAAACCACCATAGAACACTGGGCTTTAACATCATGTAATTCTTGGGAAAAAACACCCACCACAGGCAGAAGGGACTGTTGAAGCGTAGAAATAGCTTTCCATAAGCTATCAAGTGTCACAAGCGCAGGTTTTTCCAACAATCCAGGAGGCCGGATCGCTGAGTTGTCAGGGGAGCAGAACTCCAAACGCTCCACTTCTAAACTGCCCCCAGAAGGAAGGGCACAAGGCTGACCCCCTGCAGCAGCTACGACCAACTGCACCTTCGCAGGAGAACCCTCTGCAGTGCCGGTGACCTCATGACCCAGAGATACACCGACTGACTGCTTCTCTTCGAAGCGGCTTCCGGGCTGCACTAGAGACACCTGCAAGGGGCTAAGATCCACTCCTTCCTCGCTCAGATCCGCGGAAGACAACTGCGGGTCTCCCGAAGCCATATGCACCGAGGGGACACAAAAGCCAGCAAACGAAGACTGCACCAGCCCACTCGCAGGAGAAGAGGTATCGGAGGGCTTCAGGGTACGTTGTTTACGCTTCTTCCCCATTAGAGAGACGAGTGTAGGAGCCGGCTCAGCACACTCCACCTCGGCGTTCTACTCCACCACCATCTTGGGTTCTGGGGTGCCTTTAAAGCTACAATTCAGGGAAACATTATTCAGCCAATAAGTCTAAGTTAAATTTATATGTCAGCTGTCCACTTCCCATTCATTGATGCTTCAACAGCAACAATTAAAATACAGATACAATTTCTTGTCTGGCAAAAGACAGGAAATACTCTCTTAATAAAGCTTATTATAATGCATCAGTTAATAAGGCTAGTTGGTCACTGACTTAGTATCTGAAGGGAAAGAAAAACAGAGAAAGGATTCCTGTAATATGGTCCCCATCTGGCAGATTGTTCATGAAAGATAACAACATTATCAATGGAGTTCCAATCGTTCTACTTGAACCTTTATTCTTCTGAAATGCGATCAGGGCATAAAGAGTGCCAATCCCTTTAATCTAAATTTGTGGTTCCTAACTTATCACCTCTGCGGAAGTTAGAGCTCGATAAGCCTATCATGCTTGATGAAATAAAGCTGGCCATCGAATGGCAAAACTCCAAAAAAATGCCTGATATGGACAATTTCATTGTTGATTCTTTTCAAGTATTCAGCTCACTTCTGGCTCTTGAGTTACACCTGTTCTTCCAGGAATTTATGAGGACTGGAGAGATGCCAGGTTCATTTGTGGAAGCATTGGTGATAGTTTTAGGGAAACCTGGTAAGGACTTATTGGAAGATCAAATTATTGTCCATTATCATTGCTAAATGCAGATTGTAAGCTGTATGTAAAGTTTCTAACTACCAAACTGCAGACAGTATTAAACTCCCTTATGGATAATAGCTCAACACAGGTCCATGAGACAGATTTTCAGATGACAATGCCTGAACCTTTAGTCACATTCTTAATTTTGCTCCTGCCCCTCTCTTCTCAGTGCCACTTGACGGCGAGAAGGCATTTGACAGAGTTGAACGGCAGTATCTATTTCAAGCTTTGGAGTGGTTCAGATTTGGTCCTGGTTACATCTCTATGATTAAAGACCTATATAGTTCCCCTTAGTTAAGGCTGCTGATAAATAACCATTTCCCAGACGTTAATCTTGGGCAGGGGTCTTGTCATCGCACTTGTTTCTCCTTGCATTTGAATCCCTGCTCCTTCCTACTATGCAACAGATCAGACTTGCTGGGGTGCGGATTGGATCTTATGAACATAACATATCTAGTTATGTGGATATTTTGTTATTTTTGTCAAATCCAGAAGGTTCAGTCCCAGCATGCCGGTTGATGATTGGGACTTCTCCGTTTTTCTGAGAAAAAGAGAAACTAGACCAAATCTGAGCTTTTCTCCTAGCAGGGTTAATTTTATAAGGAGCTGCAGAAAGTTACACATCATCAGTACACATAAATCATATATTTTCAATGATCTACGTGCATCAATAGGCCTTTGTACGCGTACTTTAGCTGCTCACAATTCTATAAGTACGCATGTTAGGCTGATGATACATATGTTATTCTGGGCATTTCACATACTGTAGGTGGAGCTTGGGCAGAGTTCACCTTTACATGTTTATTTCATAAAATATGGGCATCTGCGCATACAATATGCGCTGTCATTTATATCAGCCTTAAGGATGGTGTAAGTGATCATGCCTAGAGTCAACACGTGTTTCCCACTTCTTACTCCCCTATTTTAAAAAGTGAAGTAGGCACATACAGCATAGTTACTCATCTGTAACAGATGTTCTCCAGGGACAGCAGGAATCAGTCCTCACATATGGGTGACGTCGGCACCGACAGAGCTGCATGGAGCATTTCCCCAGCTTTCAAAGAAAGTCTGTGGGACATACCACCAAGCATGCTTGGTCATGGTCCCCTTCCCGCCCAAGGGTGCCATCTTGCTTAGTCAGATGACATAGCTAGGATAGTAGTGAAATAAAATAAGGAAGGGAGGCAACTCCCATGGGAGGAGGGAGGGTTGTGAGGACTCATTCCTGCTGTCCCTGGAGAACACCTATTACAGGTGAGTAACTACGCTTTCTCCAGGAACAAGCAAGAAGTCAGTACTCACATATGGGACCTCCCTAGCTCCAGTCTGCTGAAGACTGAACCATGACAGCACCAATGGCGACCAAGTCGAATAACCATGAATTGCATAAGATGAGTCCCCAGTGAGAGACTCTGCAAGACCTTAGCGTCCAGTGGCACTATCACTCTGGTAGCCTGAACACAGAAGGGTCGGAGGGCAGGAGTTGCCTACACCCCAAGAATATTACGGAGTACTGCCTGACCAAATGCATTGTCCCTGTGGGATTCGCTTTCCAGGCAGTAGTGAGATGCAAATGTGTGGCTCGAAGACCATGTGGCGGCCTTGCATATCACTGTCACCGGCACTGACTTCAGTTTGGCCACAGATGTGGTCATCGCCCTCACACAATGTGCTGTGATCCAGTGCTCAAGGGAGAAGCCAGCTCACTCATAGGTGAGGGCAATACAGTCCACCACCCAAGTGGACAGAATTTGCTTAGTGACAGGGAGCCCCAGTCTGCTGGGGTTATAAGACATGAAAAGCTGAGGAGCTTTGCGATGGGCCTGGGTCTGCTGTAAGAAGAAGGACAGGGCCATTTACAATACAGTCAAACCTCGGTTTTCGTTTGCCCCAGTTTTCATATGCTTCGGTTTTCGACATCTTTTTCCATTGAGATTTTGTCCTGGTTCTCGTCCATCATACAATTTTAAAATGGTCCGTTCCAGGGGGGATCGTTCAGTAAAGTACACTACTTAGCTTGTTTTTCGATCCAGACCTCTTTGCTTTCAGCGATCCTTTGAGAAATACAAGAATCAAAGGAATCAAATACAAGAATCAAAGGAGTGAGAGTGTGGCTGATCTGATGCTTCCGACATGCTCAATTAGAGGACCCCCTGCTGGGACTCCCTGCTGACGGCGAAACTTTGATCGGTCTTCCAAACATGCCAGTCCTGATGAGTCTTCCATACTTGCTGCTGAGCATTTCTTCCAGCTTGTAATTTGCTTTTGAGATGGAATCGGAGGCCAGTGAGAGAGTCGGCGATCAGATTACAGTGCTGTATCTGTGTGTGTGTGCTGTCTTGTGACGATCGGGCAGGTGAAAGAAGTGACAGGAGCTGTTCTACTGCCTGGCTGAGGCTTCGGGGGCCCGTGCTGCTGCAGCCATTGCCACATGGCTCTGGAACGCATGCTCAGCTCTGTGTTCCAGGTTGCCTGAGCAGGAGAGTGGTGTTTCCGGTGGCTGTGGCTGGTGCCTTTACTAGAGGCTTTATTTTTGTGGATCCTTCTTGTTTTTTTCTTTTTTTTTTTAAATTCCTGTGCCCAATCTCCTCTCTGGGTGTCTGGCTGAAGATCTGCATGTTGATCACTGTGTTAATCTTTCTCCCTTCTCAGCAGTTTAAATGATCTGTCTGCCAAAAATACCTCTGGAGCACCATCTTGTGGCCAGAAGTGGGATTGATTCTCTTCCTGATTGTATTTTTTGTGAATATTTTTGGGTGTCTGGAACGGATTAATTGGATTTACATTATTTCTTATGGGAAATATTGCTTCAGTTTTCATACGTTTCGGTTTTAGTCAGACTTTTTTGAACGGATTAATCATGAAAACCGAGGTTTGACTGTACAGTGTTTGAAGTATTAGTTCCTCCCTGCCGTCGTGAGGCCGTGGTAAGAAGGTGGGCTCTGGCCATGTCCTTGAGAAAGTCATGGAAGTCCAGGTCCTCCGAAGGAGAATGGCGCCGGGGCACCGGGGGAGACGGGTCCGAGAGAATATCCCTGTGCCATTTAGTTTCCGGGGATGCCTTGTCATCGGTCTCCCACTTGGAGTCGAATGGTGACGATGAGTCCAAGGCCCTGCGACTCATTGTCTCGAGGCCAGCACCGAGGGGTCGGTGGCCTCCAGAGGACCTGGGGTCTGAATCCTGGAAACTAGCTGGGGAGGAACAGATGCCCAAGGAATGGGACTGAGACCTCGACCGGTGTGAAGGGCTTACCCAAGGCTAGTGGCATGCGGAGCTTGGCTAGGCAACCAGAGACTTCTCTGCAGTCAGGGGCCCTGTCATTGGGACAGATAATGCAGATGAACCAGCCATCATTGCCTGCTGCAGGGCCAGGATAGCAGTGATATTCTGCTCCAGTGCCGACATTTTGGTTTCCAAGCCAGAAGGCTCCGCAGCTTTTGGCGTGGGTATAGAGGATCTTGGGCCCGGCCACCGGCCCTCTTGAGGGTGCATCCTCAACAAGGACTACAGCCTTGAGGAACCTCGCATGGTCTCCGCTGGCCAAGGAATCTTTCTTGAGGACTTTGGTAGGGCGCTTCTCTGAGCCGCCCAAGTCCCACCAGGCAGTTTTGCCGGGTTTTTCTGGTGGAACCTCGGTAGACTTCAAGGGCTTTTTCTTCTTTTTCTCTGGATCCGAGGTCTTCTCGGAGGAGCTGCCACTGCGGGACTCCAAGGATGCTCGGGCCTCACAGGAAGTGCTGGGCTTGACACTCAGGATCGGAATAGCTGGGGCTGAGTCGGACCTGGGGAACAGTTTTTCATGCAACTCTGACCTCTTTTTGTTGGTCTTAGGTATCATGGTCGCAGGAGCAGCTGTCATGGTAAAGTCCCAGGCAGCAGTCATGGGTGTCGGTCACTAACATGGTTTGACTGCAGCGGTCACATTTTTTGAACCCACCGGTGGGGATGGCGGGGAGCAACCGGACGAGGTTGATGACCACCAAGTGAAAAAAGGCCCGGTTGAAGCAAGCCTCGATCCTAAAAGGAAAAAGGGGCCGAGAACAGTGCCGGGATTGAGGGACCAGTATGCAAACTGGGAAAGCTAACTTTTAAGGATAATTAGTAAGGATTATTTCCAGAGAAACAGAACAGAAGTCCATTGGGCTCTGTGGAAAAAAGAAGACTGAGCAAGATGGCACCATTGGGCGGGAAGAGGACCCCACATGCGTGGTAGCATGTCCCAAAGGCTTTCTTTGAAAGCTGGGGAAATGCTCCGCGTGGGCTCTGTCGGCGCCATCACCTATATGTGAGGACTGACTTCCTGCTTGTTCCTGGAGAAGTGAATTTATTTTATTTATTTATTTATTTTATTTAACATTTCTTATATACCGCGCTATTTGTCATCAGCGCGGTTTACATCAAAACAATAGAACACTTGACCAGATACATTGGCCGTCGTTTACATAAAACGGGGAGTTAACATGGAGGAGAACTTGGGGAACTGTTTACATTCAAGTTTATAGCAAACTTAGGAAACTATGTACAAATCGATTGTATTACATATTAGGTATGATTACAGTGTTTTACATCATGTAGCGGCTGTATGATGTAGTGGGGGTGTGTGGGAGGTAATGGGGTATCGGGATGGCTATAATGTAAGAGAAAAAGGTGGTGTTTGAGGGCTTTTCTAAATTGAATAAGGTCTCTAATAGCTCTAATGTGTGGGGGGAGTTTGTTCCAGCATACAGGGGCATAGTTCCTGAAAGCCCTATTGGTGGTGATCTGGTTGAGTTTTGTGGATTCAATTGGTATAAGTAGCATGTTGGCAGCCTGGGATCTCCTGGATCTGTTGTCTGGAGAACGCGTTATGAGGTCGGAAATGGATGGGGGAGCTATCATGTTGAAGGCCTTGAAGGTAATGAGGAGGGTTTTGTACAGGATTCTACTGCTTATGGGAAGCCAGTGTAGTTCCTTTAGAATGGGGGAGATGTGGTCGACCCTTGAGGTTCCGTAGAGCACACGGGCTGCCGCATTCATGGCTAGCTGTAATGGTTTGAGGGAGCTCTTTGGAAGGCCATGTAGAACTATGTTGGCATAGTCGAAGTGCGGTGTGACTAGTGCCTGGAAGATGGTGCGGAAATCCGCGGATTCCATCATGGGCCTAAGATGCCGTAGGGTTTTTATCTTGAAATAGATGGTCTTGACAGTGCGTTTGATATGTTCCTTGAAGTTGAGTTGTTGATCAAGAATTACCCCGAGATATCGTATGTTGGATTTGATTGGAAGTTCCGCGTCTCTGACTTTGAGTGTTGGTGGCGGAGAGAAGGCTTTGTTCCTTGTGATCATTAGTACTTCCGTTTTTTTGAAGTTTATCCGGAGGTTCTGAGTGAGTAGCCAGTCAGTTATTGTGTTGAAGCAGTCAACTAGCACTGTATAGTCGGGACAATTGATGACAATGGGTGTGAATAGCAGGACATCGTCGGCATACATAAGACACGATATGCCAAATGAACGGGCAATGTCACAGATTGGTTGCATATAGATGTTAAAGAGCAACGCGGAGAGGGAGGATCCTTGGGGTACACCTTGGTGCTGTTGGAAAGGTTCGGAGGTGGTGCTTTGAATCTGGACTTGTTGACATCTGCCTTCGAGGTAGGATTTACACCAGTCCCACGCTTGATCTCGGATTCCCTTCTCATGTAGCCGGGTGAGAAGCTGCAGGTGGTCTACGGAGTCAAACGCTGCTGATATATCAAGGAAGATTAGTGCGAAGCCATTCTTTATATTGTCAATTCCATTGATCAGTGAACTGGTTAATGTTGTCAGTAGGGTTTCGATACCGTGTGCTTCTCTGAATCCATGTTGAGAGGGATCCAGTGGTGAGGAGGAGTCAACATGCTGCTGGATCTGTCTAAGGGTTATTCTCTCTAGGATCTTAGCCAGAAAAGGGATACTGGAGATTGGTCTGTAAGATTCCTCTTTCTTTGGGTCAAGTTGATTGTTTTTTAGTAGTGGGCGGATGGATGTGTGCTTGAGCGCATCTGGGAAAACTCCTGTTTCAAATGACAGCTTGGTGATGTTGGCTATGATAGGGCTGAACTCCGTGCGCATTGTCTTGATCCAGTGCGCTGGGCAGGGGTCGGTTGGTGCGGTCGTGGCGTTGATTGATGCAATTACTTCTTCAATGGTCTTTGTTGATGGCGGTGAGAGTTTGGTGAGTGTGGACTGGGAAAGAGTGGTTTTGGGATTTGTGGTATGGTTAAGATGAAGTGATGATGCCATTGTAGTTACCTTTATTGATTTTGATTGGATGTAATTCGCATATGCTTGTGGCTGAATACCTTCTTGTTGAGGAGGGGAAGGTTGGTTGGTAAGGGATTTCACCAGCTGGAAAAGGTCTCTTGGCTTATTTAGTGAGCGGCTGAGAATTTCTGCATGGAATTGTTTCCTTTTGGCCCACGTTGATTCGCGATGGGTCTTCAGATATTGTTGATAGATGGCTTGGTCTGAGGTATTTCTAGTCGCTCTCCATTTCCTTTCGAGTTTTCTGAGTCGGAGTAGGGACGCTCGTAGTTCCGGGGAAAACCATGGGGCGGCGTGTTTCTTGGTGTCTCTTCTGTCCGATGCGGTTTTTTTGTTGTTGGCAGGTTGTTGAGCGTAATGGGAGAGGGTCTCGTTCCAGTTGGACATCATGTCATTCAGGTTGGTTGCTGGTTGATCAAGCTTTGGGAGAACGTCACTAACGATTGTTTCCCTGTTGAGTTGCTTGAATCGTGTGGTTCCTGATGTTTCCGTTGCACTTGGGCGGTGGCTCGTAGAGTGTTGCGTTGGTAAATGGAATGTTATTAGATTGTGGTCTGACCAGGGGACTGGTGAGATAGTAAGGTCAAATTGGTTTGATGTACTCATGGCGGTATGTGGGATGAATATTAGGTCAAGGGGGTTTCCTCCTTGGTGGGTGGGATCAGTTATAGCCTGCTTGTAGTTGAGGTCAGCCATTGCTTCGAGGAAGGCTTTGGCTAGGGTGGGTTGAGTGGAAGCGAGATTAAGGTCTCCTAGTAGCCAGTTAGGTTTGGAGGAGTCTTCTGGATTACATGCTAGGTCAATGATGTCTGAGAGCTCATCTGATCCAATTCCTGGGGTTCTGTAAATGAGGTTAATAGTATTGTATTTGTTGGTGATGGTTAGTGTATTCAGGAGTTGCGTGCTCTTGGTAAGGCTAGTCCGGTATTGTAACAATGTTTTTGCAAGGATCAATTTATAAAGCAGACTTGATTGATGTGCATAAAAATGCACTTTAACCTAGGTGTACCCTATAAAATTACCCTCTAAATATCTATTAATTTCAGTCCCTGTTCCAGCAATTCCCTTTTCAGTGGCAACCGAAAGGTATTAAATACCTTGGTATCTGGTTCACAGCAGACCGGGATGTCACAATTCTTAAACATATGGAGGTGGTTTGATTTCCTTTGGTATTACTTTATTCTGATTTATTCTTTGTATGTAAGGCATTTCATAATTTTCCTTAGCAAGTTGCTCTACTTGTATCAATAAATATTGAATAAAAATCAAATTTAAATAAAATGAGATTGTATTGGACTTCTTGTGGATTGCAACTGCCCGATAGAGCCCACTTAAGCTGTCCTGTTGGGGCAGATTATAAATTATTACAATGATGCTGCCTCCCAAAATACTATATTTTCAGAATACATTTCCCATCTAGCTCCCAAATACATTTTAAAAATGTATTGATTGAATAACCTAAATTTTTGTGGCTAAACAATGTGCCCTGAGTAGTTTTGAAAACCTTAAGATTGCCTGAAGATTAGGGAGATGTAAAATTTCCCTCATTTTGTTTTGTATCATCAGGTGTACAGTCTGAGACATGATCAATTTTGGCACCCATGATGGCCTCAAGAACTCCCCAACCTGGCTCTCATTCCATTAAAGTTTCTGCCAGGCACTGCTTTTGCCCCTAACTTAAATAGAATCTGGTTCTGCAAACTACATGTAATATGTTTGTTGCTTGAAATAAGTTCTTCCAGATTCCTTAGATGAAATTCAAGTTGATGGTACTTAGGCATAATCCTATATGTAAGGGGCAGAGGGGCTGTCAGGGTTATGTGATGCACATGAGCGAAACAGATGCAACAGATGTATGACAGAAACTCCTAACAGAACCTCCCCCCCCCCCCCCAAACAAACAGCTAAAATAAGAGTATAGGAAGCTACTCTGTGATACTTGCCTAAAACTGATACAGGCACTATGATAAGCTTTTGAGCCAGAGATGGCCCCTCAAGCAATGAATAATTTGGATTGGAGTAGAGGAAATGAGCTCCGGGGGTCCACATGTGGGCCAAGACATGCAATCACAAAGTGAGTACTTGGTGGTAAATGGCAAGAAGGGTGCTCTGCTCCTAACCCACAAATTAGTAAAGGAGATATCAAAGAGCATTTCAGCAAAAGCTAGAAGGATGCTTGGCTGCATAGGGAGAGGAATAGCAAGCAGAAGAAAGGAGGTAATATTGCCTCTATATAAGTCTTTGGCGTGACCTCATTTGGAATATTGTGTGCAGTTCTGGAGACTGCACCTTCAAAAGGATATAAACAGGTTGGATTTGGTGCAGAGGGTGGCTACTAAAATGGTTAGTGGTCTTCATTATAAACTATATGAGGATAGACTTAAAGATCTTAATATGTATACATTAGAGGAAAGTCGGAATATAGGAGATATGATAGAGACGTTTAAATACCTCCATGGGATAAATGCACAGGAAGCGAACCTCTTTCGATTGAAAGCAAGCTCTGCTACAAGGGGGCACAGGATGAGAGTGAAAGGGGATAAACTCAGGAGTAATATGTGTAAACATTTCTTTACAGAAAGAATGGTAGATACATGCAATAGTCTCCCAGTGGAGGTGGTAGAGATGAGGACAGTATCTGAATTCAAAAAAGCATGGGACAAACACAGGGGATCTCTAAAGGAAAAAAGGGGACTGCTGTAGTGGTTGATAGGAAGAACAGACTAGATAAGGCCATGTGGTCTTTTTCTGTCGTCATGTTTCAGTGTTTCTTTTTTTTTTTATTATTGAAATTTCAATCTTTACACACAAGAAAAAAAACAAAGAAATAATAAGCAATAACACTTCAGCCAACATTGTTTAACAAAATATTAACACCCAGCCCACAATATGGAGTGTAGATAAAGAAAAAAAACACAATCCAATGCTGAGAAGGAGAAATACAACATAACAAAACCCTTTTATACTAAGCATAAACCCGCTAATCAACCAAGATTCTGCAAGAATTTCTCCAGTTGAATTGAGTCAAAGAAGATATAGGACTTAGTTTGATGCGTGACGACACACTTGCAAGGATATTTAAGTAGAAAAGAGGCCCCTACCGCCACGACTCGAGGACGAAGTAAAAGGAAGGCCTTCCTTTTCAATTGCGTGGCGCGACACACATCAGGAAAGACCTGTATCAACTGCCCAAAGAACTTTTCCTGTCTATGTTTAAAATAAGAGCGCAGAATCATCTCCTTATCTCGCTCTAATGAAAATACAACTAACAAAGTGGCCCAAGTAGATATCTCTTCTACTGAGGACTCCAAATAAGCTGACAACTCCAAACTCTGAGCTGATAGACAATCCATATCTTCAGCAGTTGCACCACCTGTCTCAGAATCTGAAACCAGTTTCCCTCTAATACCAGTAGGCAAATAGTATATTTTAGACAGAACTATGGATTCTGGCTCAGAAACCTTTAAAACATCCTTCAAGTATTTAACAAATAGTATAGTCGGAGAGAGATAGTGCGTCCGAGGAAAATTTAATAATCTAAGATTTTTAACCCTTAAAGCATTTTCAATTATTTCATCCCGAGTATGTAAATATAAAGAATCCTGGACAAAAGAGGCTACAGACCCTTGAATCGAAACAATCTGACCATCAACTTTAGCCTTATAAGACTCAAGGGAGCACAATCTGTCCTGATGATTAGACAAAGAATTAACGGCTTCCTTAGTAAACATAGACATTTTAACCAATGAAGATTTCAAGGAAAGCTCAGTTCTGGAAACAATCCGCCATATATCTTGTAAAGAAACTTCAACCGGAGGAGATGGATCTTCCAAGAGTGGCAGAGAAAAGTCAATAGGGCAAGGAACAGACACCACATCCCCTTCAAGCTTTAGAAAAGGTTCAGGCAGCATTGAAGAAACAGGCAAATTACCACTTGAAGAAGGAGAAGGTTCTTTAGCCGAATCCTGCGGGTATTTGCTGGGTGGGGTTACAACCCTACACAGTTCAGGAGACGGATTCAGGGAGACAGAATCTACCGAAGCTGAAGAGTCAAGAGAGAATGACAAAGTGGGAGGAGACACCATGGACCGCAAATGACTATCCATGGGCCCAACCACTTTTTCAGATTTCCCAGACGCCATCGAAGAGGAAAGAGACTTCTTCTTACGCTTCCCCATATAATTAAAGATGAATAATCTCACCCGCTCCGCTCCAATGTACTCTGAAGGGGCTCCAAAGGGGCGTGGCTTGCCCCTTAGGACATGCCCCTTCAGAGCACGCACCCAGGAACGCGCCTGCGGTGCGCGTCCCGCGGTGAAGGCTGATTTTATAGCCTGGTCTGCTCACGTGATCCGCAGTGCTCTCCGGGACAGAGCAGCAAACTCCTCTCAGCCAAAAGAAACAATGTAGCAAAGGCACACACTCAAAGCAGCAAGAGGGAGGGCTCGGTCTTATTGCCTGGTCTGCTCACGTGATCCGCAGTGCTCTCCGGGACAGAGCAGCAAACTCCTCTCAGCCAAAGAAACAATGTAGCAAAGGCACACACTCCGTTTCAGTGTTTCTAAATAAAGTACACTCTGCAATGGAGGAGATCTGGGATTGATTTGATGCCCAAGAGTAAAGGATCTAGGCAGAGGAAGATTTAGGCCACAAGAGAGATGCAGCATTGGATAACTTGTGCAAGGAGATTGCTGCATTGAATGAATACATGGAAGAACAATAAAATAGAAGCTGAAAGAATAACTTCTGAGTGGTCGGCTTCCCAGAGTTACTTCAAAATCAGGATCTGTACAGGTTTTTCAATTGTTGGTTCCCTGTGCACTTGGGAGTGAAGGTGGTTGGCATGGCTTTCTGCTGCAAGGGAGCACACAGGGTGGGCCTGGTAAGAAAGTGATTGGACAGGCCGCTGCCAGTCATAACTTGATATTTGTGTTGATTCAACAAGGAGAAAATTAAGAAAATTACTTTTAAGAAAATTATTTTTAAGAATTCGAAAGGAAGAACATTGGATTATGAAAAAGGTCACCTGCTCCTTTTAATGGTTATTTGGTGCGACTAGCGGCCCTTCATAAAGATATGGCATCAGTGTGTTCAGAGTTCTTTAAAGGAATGCATTTTGAATTGATAAACTACTACTACTATTAATCATTTATATAGCACTACAAGGCATATGCAGCGCTGTACAGACACATATTAAAGACAGTCCCAGCTCATCAGAGCTTACAATCTAGTCAAGACAGACAATACAATATGTTTATGTTTATTATATTTACTTAACACTAGAAGCCCCAAAGTGTGTCAATTGACGCAAATGCATCTTCGAAGATGTATACCAGCGCCACTGCTAGAACCATGTCAGTCATGTTCCATGACTTTGTTAGCAAGGTCAAGATGTTCAAATATGTGCATAGAAAATTAATGACAGATGCACCACCTAGCGGGAAAATGAATTTATACCTAGAAGCCCCAAAGTACATGAATTGACGCACTCAATTTTCTTGCATGCGTCAATTGACGTACTTTGGGGCTTCTAGGTATAAATTCATGCTCCCGCTAGGTGGTGCATCTCAATCACTGTTTACAGTTTTACTCCGACATTACAAACAATAAACACACGATGACGTCATGTAATGACGTCACATACTGCACGTATTTAACAAATAAGTAACTTCACATTAATTCACATCTGCATTTCATGCTAAATGCAGTCATCGTGATAATGCGTCAATTGACGCACTTTGGGGTTTCTTGGTAAAATGCCTTTTGGGGCTTCTAGTGTTAACCGCCTTCCAGAGGGACCAGCAAGGCAGTGTACAATTAAAAACAGTATAAATAAAATAAGAAGATGAAAAGGACTCCAAAAAATCATAGGACAGAAAAGGCAGGCATACAATGAGTCATGCAACCAGAAAATGGGAAATAGGGGGACACTAGGGAATAGATAATTCAAATGCAGCACTGAAGAGATGGGACTTTATAAGTGATTTGAATTTGGTGAATACAGGTTCAAGTCTAAGGGCAGGGAGAAGTGAATTCAAGGATGCAGGGGTAATAACATAGAAGGCTGATGATCGTGTGGAGCCTAAATGGGCTCGAGAAGCTAAGGGAAGGTGCAGGCGATTGCCATGAATGCTATGGAGGGCATAGTGGGGAAAGTGAAGGAGTAACGAGTCAGAGAGATAATTGGGGGAACCAGAGTGCAGGGCATGATGTACCAAAGTGATAAGTTTGTCCTAAATGTGAAATTTTACAGGGAGCCAATGGTAATGGATTAGAAGAGGTGAAATATGTTTGAACCAAGAAGGAAAGGACATGGGCGGCAGTATTTTGAATATGTTGAAGTTGGTGTAATTGGTATTGAGAAACACCAAGGTAAATGGTTTTGCAATAGTCTAGCTTTGAAATAACGAGAGTAAGAAGCAAGGTAGACAGAGAGGGGAAGGTAAAACAAAGGGTGAACTGCATGAATTTTGCAAAGGGAGCAGAAACAGCGACGTATCAGAGAAGAGAGATGGGCACTGAAAGATAGTGATGAATCCAGAATAGATGAGAATAAGGGTACAAATAGGGAAAGGTAAGGAGACACAAGGAAAAACAAGGGATCATGATCCAAAAGCAGCCTCAAAGAGGTGAGCTTTTAGAATGGATTTGAAAAGGGGGAGAGATAAAGCCTGACTCGGGTAGTTTGTTCCAGGCATAAGGAGCAGCAAGGTGAAAGGAATTGCGCCTCGAGATGGCAGTAGAAGAAAAGGGCAGAGAGAGAAGCAGGTCAGTGGAATAGCACAGTTCACGAGGAGGGGTGTAGGGAGAGAGGACAGAGGAAAGGTAAACCGCTTTGATTCAAGGATAAGGCAATATAAAAAAACACAGATTAAATAAATAAATAAATAAATAAAGATCGTGAGGAGCAGTAGAATGAATACATTTATAGCTTAGAAGGAGAAGTTTGAATTGGATACAGAAATGGAAGGGAAGCCAATGAAGTGACTTGAGAAGAGGGGATATATGAGTATATTGGGGTTGGAAGAAGATTAGCCATGCAGCAGAGTTCTGAATAGATTGAAGGGAAAAGAGGTGACTCAAAGGGAGACCAGCAAAGAGAAGGATGTATACCATCACCTGGACTGGATGGTATACATCCAAGGGTACTGAAAGAACTGAAATATGAGATTGCAGACCTACTATTAGTAATCTGTGAACTATCACTAAAATCAACTGTAGTACCTGAAGAGTGGGGAATGGCTAATGTGATCCGAGAAACTACAGACCTGAGTCTAATATCAGTACCAGGCAAAATGGTAGAAATCATTATAAAGAATAAAATTAGTGATCATCTATATATAGTCATGATTTAATGTGAGAAAGCCAACATGGATTTACTCAAGGAAAGTCTTGTCTTACTAATTTGTTATAGTTTTTTGAAAGTGTGAATAAACAGGTAGACAAAGGTGAGACGGTTGATATACGAGTATATATATCGTAGTATATCTGGATTTTCAGAAAGCCTTTAACAGGGTCCCTCATGGGAGACTCTTGGCAAAATTAAAAAGTCATGGGATTGGAGGCAGTGTAGTATTGTGGATCAGAAACTGGTTAAAAGATAGAAGGCAGAGAGTAGGGCTAAATGGCCAATTTTCTCAATGGAGAAAAGTAAATAGTGGAGTGCCCCAGGGATCTGTGCTGGATCCACTGCTTTTTAACATATTCATAAATGATCTGGTAATGGGAATAAGGAGTGAGGTGATCAAATTTGCAGATGACAAAAAATTATTCAAAATTGTTAAGACCCAAGAGGATTGTGAAAAATTGCAAGAGGACCTTGAAAAATTGTAAGACTGGGCGTCCAAATGGCAGATGAAATTTAATGTGGACAAACCCATGCACCTAGGAAAGAACAACCCAAACTTTGGTTACACAATGCAAAGTACCACCTTAGAAACCACCACCCAGGAAAAATATTTAAGCATCATCATGGATAACACGTTGAAACCCTCCGCCCCGTGTGCAGCGGCGGCCAATAAAGCTAATAGAATGCTAGGAATCATAAGGAAAGGAATAGAGAATAAAAGAAAGTATATTATAATGTCTCTGTATTCCATAGTTTAACCACACCTTGAATTTTATGTGCAAATCGAATGGAACATGGAGAAACAGAATGGTTTAAAATTAGCAAAGGTGTACAACAAGGCTGCATACTTTCCTCCTACCTGTTTAATTTATATGCAGAGCAAATCATCAGAGAAGCAGGACTGTATGAAGATAACAGAGGTGTGAAGATTGGAGGGAGACTCATCAACAACTTTCGCTATGCTGATGATACCATATTACTGTCTGAAAGTGAAGACAATCTGAAACATTTATGTCTCAAGATCAAGGAACATAGACTTAAAATGGGCCTGCACCTTATTTATTTATTTATTTAACCAGTTTTGTATACCACCTTATCCTTCAATCAAAGTGTAATGTAATGTAAAGAAGACAAAGATCCTGACAACTGGCAAAATCAATAAGTTCATCGTTGATGGAGAAGAAATTGAAATAGTTGACAACTTTAACCTACTTGGATCAACTATCGATAAAGATGCAACAAGCAATCAAGAAATCAGATGATGCATCGCTTTTGGCAGAATGGCTATGAAGGATCTAGATAAGATTCTCAAGAGCAGAGATTTCTCTTTCTATACAAAGATTTGACTTGTTCAAGACATGGTATTTTTAATAACGTCATAGAGATGTGAAAGTTGGACAGTGAAAAAGATAGACAGGAAGAAAAATGATGCCTTTGAATTATGGTGCTGGCGACGAATACTATATATACCATGGACTGCCCGAAGAACAAACCAGTCGGAACAAGAGAAGATCAAACCTAAGCTTTCCTTAGAAGCTCAGATGACAAGACTTTGACTTTCATACTTTGGATATATCATGCGAAGACAGAGATCATTACAGAAAGACATCATGCTTCGCAAGGTAGAAGGTCAACACAACAGAGGAAGGCCAGCAATGAGATGGATCGATACAATACAGTACGAGACGTGGACAGGTATAGGTTCTCGCCAAATTTATTGATCCATATATATAAAAAACAAACAAAGGGAGACCTGACCCGACACTGGCCGTGTTTCGATAGAATCTTCCTCAGGGGTTGGCTCACCTGATTAGACTGTGCAGGGATTTAAGGCACACCAAGGTGCCGAAAAAGATACCACTCTTAAAGATATCTTTGTCTGCTTCCGTGATGAAAGGTTTGAACCAGCTTCAGCCGCTCACGGCATCGAATAACATAAACTTTCGACCTGGGAACACCAAAGTTTTGAGAGAAAGTTTGAAGAGTGACTTTTCTTGTTATAGTATGCATGATAAGCACACAGTTCAAGCACACGGTTTGAGAGAAAGAGCGAAAGACTTTTAAAAGAAAGGGAATTTTACGTATGGGTATTTGATAGCTAGTGGGTCTATGAAAATTAATAAATACACCCAGTTATTAATGTGTGTTAAAGAAAGAGGTCATTGATGCAAAATTGGGGAGATGTTGAGGGTCAGTTTTCTGACCAGTTCATCAACCCTTCAGTCTGAGACCTCGTTGAAATGAGATAATGGGAGTATTTTATGGTTGATGTATACCCGAGTAAGAGACAACAAAAAATATATCGTCCGCTATTTTTGAAATTTTGTTATATTTAGAGTGTACCAGATTCAGAAGTACTATAGACACACTCTGAGACGTGTACCTAAGATCAAAAAGTGGAGGACACACAATGAAGCTACAATGTAACTCATTTAAGACTAATAAGAGAAAGAGTAGTTACTCACCTGTAACAGGTGTTCTCCAGGAGCAGCAGGAATCAGTCCTCACATATGGGTGACATCGACGTCGATGAAGCCCTTGCGGAGCATTTCCCCAGCTTTCCATGAAAGCCTTTGGGAATGCAGGCACGCATGTGCGGTTCCCTTCCCGCCTAAAGGTGCCATTTTGTTCAGTCAAATAACATAGCTAAAAAACAGCACACAAAAATGTAAAAAGAAACTATGTACAACTGCAACTCCCAGGGGAGGAGGGAGGGTTGTGAGGACTGATTCCTGCTGCTCCTGGAGAACACCTGTTACAGGTGAGTAACTACTCTTTCTCCAGGACCAAGCAGGAAGTCAGTCCTCACATATGGGTGACTCCCAAGCTCTGGGCTACCAAGGAACCCAGGCTGAACAAGAGAACTCCCTCTAGTCCCAGCATCAAAGAAAGGCTTTTTCATTGACAGAACCTCCACCGGTAGCACAACAGAGGGCAGGAGGTCAGGAGTTGCCTAAACCTCAAAGAGATTCCGGAGTACTGCCTGGCCTAAAGCACTGTCCCTAAGGGACTCCCTTTCCAGACAGTAATGGGCCGCAAAAGTCTGGCTTGAAGACCAAGTAGCAGCCCTGCAGATGTCTACCAGCGGTACAGAGCGGAGATGAGCCACTGAGGCAGCCATTGTCCTGACACGATGGGCCGTAACCTGACCCTGCAAAGGAAGGTCAGCCGCCCTGTAAGCCCAGGTGATACAGTCAGCCACCCAGATGGACAAGGTACGCTTGGACACAGCCAACCCCAAATTATTAGGGTCAAAAGAGATGAAGAGCTGAGTAGCCCTTCTGTGCCCCTGCGTATGGTCAAGGTAGAAGTATAAGGCCCTCCTACAGTCCAGGGTATGCAGAACTGCTTCAGCCTGGCTTGCATGAGGCCTAGGGAAGAATGTTGGAAGAATCACATCTTGGTTAAGGTGGAAGGAGGAGACAACGTTTGGGAGGAACTTTGGATGAGTCCTAAGGACTACCCTGTTCGTATAGAAGCGGGTGTAAGGCCTGTCACAGACCAGGGTCTGAAGCTCACTCACTCGCCTGGCCGAGGTGAGGGCTATCAAGAAGAGTGTCTTCAAGGACAGGAAGCGTAGAGGACAAGTAGCCATCGGCTCAAAGGGTGGGCGAGTCAATTGCTGCAAGACCACATTCAACTCCCACTCAGTAGCAGGAGGACAGATCAGAGGCTTGAGCAAGAGCAAGCCTCTGAGAAACCGGAACACCAAGGGGTGAACCGATAGAGAGTGTCCTTCCACCAGTGAGTGGTGAGCTGCTAGAGCTGAGAGGTGGACCCGAACAGAAATGGACTTAAGTCCCTGATTTGATAAGTGCAGTAAGTACTGAAGCACTACTGGTACAGCACAGGAGAAAGGATCCTCTGTACGTAGCTGACACCACACAGAAAACCTTTTCCATTTCAGGGCATAGGTTTTCCTAGTGGACTGTTTCTTAGAGGCTAGGACAACCTCCTCAACTTCCTGAGGTAGGCACCAGGGAGCCAAAACTACCCTTGCAGCCTCCAGGCCATCAAATTGAGAGCTTTGAGATTGGGGTGCAGAAGGGAACCATGATCCTGAGAGAGAAGGTCAGGTTGCAACCCCAGAGGCAGTGGAGGATCCACCGCCAGCTGAAGCAGAAGTGGGAACCAAGGCTGTCTCGGCCACCTGGGAGCTACCAGCAGGACCGAGGCCTTGTCCTGAAGAATCTTGAACCGGGTTCGGGCCACCAAGGGCATGGGTTGAAACGCATACAGGAGGGCCTGAGACCATGGAATCAGAAAGGCATCTGCTGCTATCCGCAGAGGATGCGGTTGCCTGGAGCAGAACTTTGGCAGCTGGTTGTTCAGTGGACTGGCAAACAGATCTATGGATGGAAATCCCCATTTCAGGACAATCTTCTGAACCACCAAAGGATGGAAATTTTGAGTTTATTAAACAAGCAACAAAATACATACAAAACGCAGAAACAAGCACCCCAACCAAGTCCCACACCCCCCCAAAACCCCCACCCCCCGACATAGCACAAAACAAATATCACAACCCCCCCGTGACCCACCTCCCCAAACCCACCACCAAACCCAGTAATAAACACACGTGCCCTCCTCCCAACAACAACCCCCAAAAGGTCCTTCTCAATGTCCATGTCCCCTCCCCCCCCTCAGTCCAATGTCCATGCCCGACCCCTCCTCCCCCTACCAGACCACCCCAGCAGAGCCCACACATTGCATCTTGCAGTCCCTGAGCCCCTGCCCCGCACAACACCCCCACCAATCCAAATGTCCAACTGTCCAGTCTGTCTGACTCTCAGACTCCCCCTCCCCACCCCACCAGAAAATAAACCCCCAATCCCTATCCCTCCCCCTTCAGACCCATCCCATCCAGACAAACACTTCAAAGACAAACCTCCCCCCCCCCGCCCCCCCAACCAAAAGAAAAAATAAGGGCCCCCTTAGCCCAACCCCAACACAATCCCATCAAAACAAATCATAAGTAATCATACAAATCAAATCAAATAGCGAAATACAAAGGAAATACAGAACCCTTGTACTGCCCTGCCCTTCAGACAACGGAGCGGGATGCCCAGAAAACAAAAAGAACAGACAAACACGGAAAACAAAAATATTGGGATGGCCACCCTCTAAGAAGAAAGGGAAAGCGGACAACCGGTCAAAACCCCCTTATGGAGCCCCAGCTCACCCCCCCCCCTCCCCTCCCTTTGGGAGGAAAACATCCCAAAATCATAAAGAGAAGGAAAACCCCAGGGAAGGGAAAACCAACCCCTCCGATCACACCCCTCCCCCCAGGGAACAACAAACCAAAACAAAAACCTCACAGTCCTACAGGGACGAAAACCCCAGGGAACCCCTCCCCCTCACGGGGGGCGAAGGGTGAGGTGACGCCACAGACGCTCCCAACGATGAGCCTCCACCACCCTCCTTTCACGCTGCGCCATGCTGGACACTTCCTCCAGAATGTCCCGCACCACCTCGTCGAGGGGCAGGACCAACCCCCGGGTCGAGACATGACAGCGCGCTTGCCACAGGTGGTAGCGCACTACAGCCGTGACTAGGTAGAGGGTCCCGGAGTCCTGCCTTAGAGGAAAGGACCAGGCCCCGTACACCCACTCCGCATACGTGAGGAGAGAAAGGTCGCGCAGGTGAAGAGCAGCGGACACCAACCGGCAGGCCTCCACGTTGAAGGGGCACTGCCGGAGGAAATGGTCCATGGTCTCCGCCTGCCCCTCACACCCGGCTCTCGGACAGACCCGCTCGGCCTGTGACCTGTACTTGAGGTTGTCCCTCACGTACAAACGCCCGTGGAAAGACAACCAGGCTACATCCCGAACCTTCTTCGGTAGCCGAGGGGAGTTCAACAGCCGAAGGCCCCGCTGCATCACATCCGCCGGACAGTCCCGCAGGGCCCACCTTGGTTGATAGTGAGAGGTGAGAACCATCCGGTATAAGCCTTTCCGCCCCAAGGACTGGGCGAGCGGGTCGGTCACCCCCCACCGCCGAATGAGCCCCACCATCACGAATACGTACGATGGGGCCTGTTCCCCTCTCCGGCGCACACGTGGGACCGAGGACGCCCCCTCCCACTGCTCCCAGAAGCGGGAGAACCATTCCCGATAGGAGGCCACCCACCAGACCCCACCCCCTTCCCGCATCCTACCCAAGTGGAACGCCATAGACAAGACTGACAGGAAGACAAGGGGGTGCAACATACCCAAACCGCCCTCTGCCCGATCCAGGCAAACGATGTTGCGCTGGACGGGGTTCAAGCGGTTACCCCACAGAAAACAGAAAAAGACAGCACAGACAGACGCCTGACGGGACAACGGAAGGACGAAGACCGTGGCCACGTGCAGAAAGAGAGGAAGCAGAAACGTCCCGAGGAGTTTGATCTTCTCCTCGTACGTACACCTCCACCCCCTCCACCGCAGCACCCGACACCGTGCAGTCTCGAGACAACGGTCCCAATTGGACTCCGCACAGTCCTCCGACCCGAAGACGAGGCCCAAAACGCGGACCTCCCCCACGGGAGGAGGAAAGGGGGCGCAGGAAGGCGGGGAGGCCTCCGAGGGGCCCAACCACAGCGTCTGGCACTTGCTGTGGTTGACAACAGAATGGGCCACCTCTGAGTACTCCTCCACGGCCTCCCGCAGGGCCTCTACCCCTTCAGTGCCGTCCACGTAAACTGAGATGTCGTCAGCGTAGGCAACGACGGACACCGGGGGCGCACCAGGTGCCTCCAGGCCCCGCAACCCACCTGAGGACAATCTCCGGAGGAAGGGGTCGAGGGAGAAAACATACAGCAGGGGGCTCAAAGGGCACCCCTGCCGCACCCCCGAGGTGACACCAAACGGCCGTCCGAGCCACCCGTTAATAAACGGGAAGCTCACCCCCCCTCGGTACAGCGCCTGCACGATGAAGAGGAAACCTGCGGGGAGGCCGAAGTGCTGGAGCACCACCCACAGGTACCGGTGACTGACTCGATCGAAGGCCTTGGACTGATCCAAGGAGACCAACCAGTGGTCCCGTTGGAGCGACCGGCCTCTTTCCACCATCTCCCGGACTGTGGCGACAGCGTCCAGAACCCCTCTCCCCCGAACGGAACAATACTGGGAAGGGGACAGCAAATCGCCCGATACCTCCACCAGTCGGTTGGCCAAACACTTGGCCAGGATCTTCCGGTCCGCGTTCAGAAGAGAGAGCGGCCGCCAGAAGTCCAAGGAGCTATCGTCCTTCCCCTTGGAGAGCAGCAGCAGGACAGACTCACGAAATGACCGCGGGAGATACCCCGTATCCATGATCTCCTGAAACAGGGAGGTCAGGAAGGGGGCCAGCTGGGCAATGAAGGTGCGATAGAACTCCACAGGGAGCCCATCGCGCCCAGGCACCTTCCCCAACGGCATAGCACGAATCGCCCTCTCCACCTCCACCTGCTGAATCGGTGCAGCGAGTGCATCAACCTGTGCCTGGACCACAGCCGAATACACCGGGGGAAGGCCCAGGTACGTTCGGATATGGGTGAGGTCCACGGGGCGATCCCCAAACAGGTCCGAGAAGTATTCCCCCACCATCCGCAAAAGGTCCTCCTGGGAGGTATGAATGGTACCGTCCTCGCCCCGCAGGGCCATGACCTCCCGACGCTGAACCCTCTCCCTGCAAGTCCGGAAAGGGTCTGGAGTGGCGCCCCCACCGGCCGCCCCCTCGAAGCATAGGGAGGCATGGCGATCGTAAAGCAGGCCACGGAGCTGGACGCGCACCTCTTCAACCTCCTCCCGCGCTGCCCCTCGGGATACCAAACGATCCAGCGACCTCCGGAGGACAGTGTAGGTGAGGTAGCGGGATCGAGCCATGGAGGTACCCCGGGAACGGAAGAGTTGTCGGGCACGCGTCTTCACCTCATCCCACCAGGCGCCACGGGAAGGAAAAACACTCAGCAGGGTCTCCTGGTCTGCGAGAAAGGCCAAGAACTCCTGGACCACCTCTGATGTTGCCAACAACTGCACATTCAGTCGCCACAGGCCAGGACCCCTGCTAAGCTCCTCGTGGTTGGCCAGGAAGGACACAGAGAGGACGCGGTGGTCCGAAAAGTCAACCGCCTGCAACTTCGGAGGGGAACACTCCACCCGGGCACTCACATATATCCGATCGATACGACTCCTGCAGGTCCCATGGTAGTAGGTGAACCCCGGCGACCTAGGAAAAGCCCGGTGGAAAACATCCACGAGGTCAGCCGTCCGGGTCATCTCGGCCAAAAAGAGTCCCTCGTAACTGGGTGGGCAACGCTCCCCCCCTCGGTCCTGCAAAAAGGTGGTGGTGTTGAAATCCCCGGCAAGGACCACCAAACGGGAGGTGTGTAAGTAGGGGCGGATGACCCCAAACAGGGTCTTCCGCCCCAACTTAGACTGGGGCCCGTAAACCACCACGAAACGAAACCGATGGGGCCCGCAGTAGCCGTCTAAAAGCAAGCACCGGCCCTGCTCCAGTTCCCACACGTACTGCACCTGAAATCGGTTGGACGTGAACAAAACCGCCACTCCTGCATAGGGCTGTGCCGCAAGGGACCAGTACGAAGGGCCCCACCTCCACTCTCGCTTTGCCCGATGAAGGCTAGCGAGCGAGGTGAGTCTGGTCTCCTGCAAGAAGATGACATCCAGCCCGCTCGTAGAAAGAAAATCATAGGCCATAGCCCGCGCCTGGTCTGAGAAAATGCTGGCCACGTTGATGGTGGCGCACGAGAACGCAGGAGGAGTGCATGCCATGCCTATTTCGAGTGCAGTGACCCTTTCCTCCTCTTCTCACCAACCCCGGGATCCCCAGAATCCCGCTTGCAGGACAGGCCTGCGAGCTCAAACAACTCCTCCTGGTCCACATCGACCACCTCGAGGATCTCCTCCTCCTCCCGCTCGACCCTGTCACCCCAGGAGGTGCTGGCGCCCCCGGGACCACCAGGCAAAGCTGTCGCGGGGGCAGGCCCAGCCCCTACCGGAGGAGGAGGTACAAACGGGTCAGGGGTCGGAGGAATGACCTCCTCCGTGGGGTCCACCACCTGTGCAGCCCCCCCCTCCCCGGACAAAGACTGAGACAATACGACAGTGCCCACCCCCCGAGGGGTAGGACAGGTCGGCCGGGTCAGCAGGGGGCTCCTGCGAAGGCCCCGAACCCAACTGCGGGGGTACAAGGCCATCCTCCCTCACCCGTCAGGCGCCAGTATCCCCCTTGATTGGAGGACCCTGACTGCGGCGCGCCTTCTGCACCTTTGAAGGTCGCCGCTGAGGAAGAGGGGCCGCCCCCGCCGCCAACCGCTCCGAGCGCCGCACAGGAAGCCCTGCCTCCACAGGCATGCCCTCATCCACCTCAGCCGCATCAGTAGCCAAGAAGACGAAACGGTTAACGTCCAACACGGGCTCTACTTCCAACAATGGGGAGGTCTCCCGCTTCTTCCTCTTGGACTTGCCACCCTTGGAAGTGACCGTGGTCCATTCCTGAGGTGGCACCACCCGCGACCCACTATCCTGTCGTGACACATCAACCTCCACCACATCAACCCTCTCCTCCCTCCTACCCAAATCCCCTCCCCCTGGTGGCTCCCTCGGTTCAATGGACTCCTCCACCCCAGGGCCCCCTGGCTCCTCCTGAGGGAGAGGGGCCTCTACAGCCTCCTCCCGCACAGGAGCCCGAGGTGGAGTGACGGCAACACCCCCCGGTCCATTGTGTGACGCGGAGGGGCAGCGGGCAAAGGGGTGGCCCAACTCCCCGCAAAGGTTACACCGAATTAGCAAACACCCGGCCGAAGCGTGACCCCGTCCACCACAACGGGTGCAGACCTGCTCGGGACAGTTCATGCTCAAATGGCGGAATGAGCCACAGCGGTGACACTCGCGGGGTTGCCCGGGGTAATAGCACAAGATGCGATCCCGACCGAGAAAACCGGCCGAGGGCACGTGCTGCACCACGTTTCCCACCTCACGCAAACGGATCCTACCCTTCCACGACCCGTCCCACACCCCTAGGGGCCCAGCGCCCTTAACCAGGGGTGCGAGGAGCACCGCATGGCGCGACAACCAAAACTGGATGTCCTGCCCTGGGAGCGACTCATTCCTGGATAGGATGGTCACAGGTACCGTCCCCTGGCGAGAGATAGGCACAACACGAAAGTCAGCCCACCCTCCCTGCCCCCTCTGCTGCTGGTATCGGTCCCAGAAAATCTCCAGCCCCCGTCTCAGCATGAAACTAACATCATATTCAATGGTGTTGTTCATGTGGATAAAGGCGTAGAGATCTCCTGGGAGAAACCCCAGCCCAAGGACCATCCTCAAGACCTGTTCCCTGGCTGGAGGGGACCCCTCCCCAGCCCATCGGATCTGCGCCACGTTGCGCCGTCGGACCTCACCCCCTACTCCCCTTTGAAACCCTCCCCCTCCCCCTCCTCCTTCCCCTCCTACGGGACCATTCCCCTGCATACCTCCCCTCCCCCCACCCTCCCCCGATGTCCCCGGAGTGGTGCCCGACCCCTTCAGAGCCTCCGCAAAGGTACGGAGGGGGGGAGCCGACCCCCCAGCCTCCATCCATCCCCCGCCCTTCTGGACGTTCTCCTCCTTCCACCTGCGGGGGAACCTGTTGCCGGACACAGGATCCGTGATCTCCTCACTTGGAACAACCTGAGGACTGGGTAGGGTCAGCTCCGCAAATACAGAGTCCGGGATGCTCTCCCTTCCGGATCCCTGGGTACTACCGAGAACCCCTGGATCATCCCCCGTCGCCACCGCCTGATGTTGAAATGCAGCAAAGGCCCCAGGAGGGCCCGTCGGGGTCTCCAAAGCCAATTTTAAAGCGGCACAAACCTGGTTCTCGTTAATACCCAGGGAACCGGAAAACCCCCCCAAACTTCCATCCTGCTTCTCCGACCCAGCAGAAGGCTCCTGGGTCTCGGCCACCACTACCGGGGACAAACCCCGCTCCCCTTCAATCCCGGAAGCCAGGGGAACCATCCTCTCCCTCACTCCCCCTTCTAACATCCCCTTCCTTTCATCCTGAGCAACCTCCCCCTCCTGCCCTACAACGAAACCTGTCGTCCGCTCCCCCTTTCCCTCCGCCATACTCTCCCCCAACCCACCGTCCTCCACTCCCTGCATGGCCACCGCCAACAAGGCAGGACCATCCCGGGACAGTGGGGCAGATCCCTGCATATCAAAACCCCCCAAACAGCCACCCCCCTGCCCCTCTGCCCTCTCAGGTCCTACCTGGTCGTCGGTGCCAGCCGTGGCACAGGGATCCAGAGAAGTCCGGCCGGTAGCCAAGGCTCCAGCAGGGAGGGCGGACACCCCCCTGCGAGCCAGGCTCACCTCAGCCATGCCACCAGACAGGATAGACACCGGTGCATCCCGCTCCGCTGATCCAGAACTCAAAGATAGTGGCCCCCTATCTTTCCCTATCCCTTTACTCATGCCTTTCCGGCGCCAAACAGCCGCCTCAGGGAAAGCCGGGCGGCCATCCCGTAACTGTTTGAGCACCGGAAAAACATCCACATTAGGGGGGGCCAAACTTTCACCCTCCCCCCCACCCAAAACCATGGTAGATTGTACAGTTCCTGGACGCTGCAGATCCAGACAGGGAATGGACAAATCAGCCACCCTCCGGATTTCCACAGACTCAGCAGGCTCAAAGGACGGGGGGCAGCCAGTCTTCAGGCTCCTGGCCACACTGAGAGAGGGCTCAGCCAAAGCAGATGAAATGCTGCTCCGCGGGATCGTAGAAGGCATCCCCGAAGCTGCTGTTGCTGAATCCAAGCCCCGACAGGAGGAAACAGCAGACAAACCCCTACTAGGCAGCACCGATTCCCCTCCGACAACAGGCCTTCCGATGGGGATCCGGTCTGCATTCCTGGAACCTTGCCGGTGCTTCAGTGACAGGAGAGGAGAAGGGGAAGTAGCAGTGACACACTTCCTGGCAAACCCGGAAGTGACCTCATGATCTTCACGGCGGCCATCTTTGTAGTCCGAAGTACTGGGAAAACACCCCTGAACGACATCCCGCATCGGGGCTCCCTGCTCTAGACCAGTGGCTCTCTCTACCTGCATCCCTCGGTGATCATGCTGCCAGGAATCTTCTGCCTCTGGATTTGTGTATGACGCTGGAAAATGGGTCTCAGAAATCCGCGATTTTTGGAGGGGAAGGATATCACCAGTCCCCTCCCTGACAGTGCTGCAAACAGAGCTTTCTGGACAGGGAGCCACTATACCAGCCCTTGGAGGTGGGACAGCGACCGGACCAGGGCTCACAAAGTGGGCAACTCTCCTTCCAGTCCGATGAGACGTATTCAGGTAAGGGTCCTTGGACCATCTATCCTCTTCTCCCCTTGCCGGGGCATAATAGGAAAAGGGCAGACTATGAGAATGGGGAGTCCCAGCCATCCAACCTACCCCCGGGGGCCCCCCCTGCACTGCTCCCTGTACTGCCCATCTATCATAGGCCTGATATATTTCTGTGAGGGACCCACAACCCTGCTGCTTGAGGTATATTATTTCTCGGTTTTTGCCCTTCAAGGCCCGCTTCACCCCTTTCCAATAGGTGACATAGGCCACCCATTCCTCCCCGGAAATGGTGGCCTGCAGGCTCTCCAGGTGGGAGAGCTGGGCTCGCAGCTGGGCCGCCTCCTCCTGGAGACCCCGAAGCCGTCGCACCGCTGCTACAATTGCCTCAGGGGCCCTAGCGGGCTGCTGGTAAGAAGGCAGGACCGACCCCTCCCCCTCATCCTCACTGGAGGAGGTAGAGGCCTCCTCCAGGACCCGAGGTGGAGGGGGAACCCACCTCCCTCAGTACTACATTCCACGGTCCTCCAGGGTCTCCCCAGGGCCTCTCCCTGCTGCCACCCAGCCTCCACACCATGCCTGGGGAGAAGACAGGAGCCTCCTCCCTGGGGTGGCGGGCCCATACCTCCATACCTGTGGGTCCCTCGGTCCTGGCCAAGTGCAGTCCTACTGGGGGAAGCCCCCTCCCGGGGTTCCAGCTGTTCCAGGTTACGGGTTCCGCCAGCCACTTCCAAAATAGGAGGCCCACCCGGCTTGGCAGGCCTCTGGGCCTGGGCCTCCCCCTCCGGAGGCGGCCCAGGTCCCGACATCCAGGCACGAGCAGAGAAACAGGAACCTCTCCCTAGCAGGAGCTCTGCTCAACTGAGCCTCTCAATGCTGCAGCCAAACAGGAAGTGGGAGGAGCTGCCACTCGTGGGGCTGCAGAATCCTGCTCAACCTGTCGGCCAGGTAGTTTTCCTGGCCAGGGAGGTACACTGCCTTGAGGAGCATGTTGTGCTTGAGGGTAAACAAGCAAAGGTCCTGTGCTTCCTGGCAAAGGAGCCTGGACCCAGTTCCGCCCTGTTTGTTCACATTAGCCAATGTGTTGTATTCATTGTAAATAATTTCCCCGGTTATCCAAGTTGTTGTTCCTTGTTCTATGTAAAAAACAGATAACATGTACCTTATCTGATGTTTTCTTGTTCTATGTAAACCGCGCTGATTACAAATAGAGCGGTATATAAAAGATGTTAAATAAATAAATAAATAAATAAATAAATTAAACATGGCTACCTGGTTGTCCATTTGAACTAGGACAGACTGATGAGCCAGGGCTGGAGAGAAAGTCTTGAGGGCCAACCGAATAGCCCTGAGTTCCAGGAGATTGATTTGCTGTGCGGCTTCCCAGGGAGACCACAGGCCCTGGGTGCACTTGCCTAGACAATGAGCTCCCCAGCCCTGCAAGGAGGTATCCGTGGTCAACACCACTGTGAATCCAGGAATCTGAAAAGGCACCCCTTGCAGCAGATTGGGTGGATGTAGCCACCAGCTGAGGGATTGCAGAAATTGTCTGGACACCCTTATCCTGTCTCTGAGGCTGCCTGTGGCCTGTGACCACTGAGACCGAAGGCACCACTGTGCAGGCCTCATATGGAGCCGGGCATTGGGAGTCACATGAACTGTCAAAGCCATGTGGCCTAGAAACCTCAGGCAGAGTCTGGCGGAGACTAGGGACCTGCTGAGAAACTGACTTGCCAAGGTTATCAGTCTTTGGGCTCTGTCTTCGGGCAAGAATGCCTTTGCCAGCAGAGAGTCCAACCTTGCCCCTATGAGCTCCAAGTTTTGGGATGGGAGCAAAGTGGACTTTGCGAAGTTTATGACAAACCCCAGCCTTTGAAGAAGAGCAATGGTTCTGAGGATGGCTTGTCTGGCCTCCTGGCATGTCTGACCCCTGATGAGCCAGTCGTCCAGATAGGGGAAGGCAAAGATACCCTGATTTCTCAGGTAGGCCGCCACCACTGCCAGGCATTTGGTAAAGACCCTGGGAGCGGAGGTTAGGCCAAAAGGTAGTACTCTGTACTGATAATGGTTTCCTCCCACAATGAACCTGAGGTACTTTCTGTGGTCTGGATGAATGAGGATGTGAGTGTACGCATCCTTTAAATCTAAGGAGCATAGCCAATCTCCCTGCTGGAGGTAGGGCAGAAGGGTTCCAAGAGAAAGCATCTTGAACTTTTCCTTCTCCAAGAACTTGTTGAGGTTTCGGAGATCTAGAATAGGTCGAAGGCCACCGGTTCTTTTTGGTACTAGGAAATACCTGGAGTAGAACCCTCGACCTTGTAAGTGGGGAGGCACAGGTTCCACTGCCCTGTCCACCAACAGACTTTGTAGCTCCTGAAGGAGAAGATCTGTGTGCAGGGGAGGCCTTGGATGCTCCCCTGGAAAGTATGGAGGAGGCAGTTGTTTGAAGTGTAGTGCATAGCCCTTGTGAACTATTCTTAACACCCAACTGTCTCCAGTGATGAGTGGCCACTGGTGGGCAAACAGAGCGAGGCGACCTCCTGTGCAGGGTTGGGAGAGCAGGGACGTAGAGACTATGCCTAAGGAGTCAAAACCCCCCACCCTGCTGAGTGGGAGCAGGGGCTGGAGGCTTGGGGATCCTCTGCCTACAGGGCCCATTACCCTGCCCCTTGGCTTGCTGATCCTGTGGGGCAGCTTGGGCAGCCTGATATTGTGGGTACTGTTTGTAGGCAGTGCCCTTCCTTGGGTAAAAGTACTTTTTACCGAGGAGCCACGACGGTGCTCGGGATCCGACTCCCGAGATGTCGAGGCCTCAGATGAGGTTCGGGCCCGGCCGGAGGCCGAGTCAGAAAAAAGCCTTTCCTTTTGATGCTGACGACTTCGCAGTGCCTTGGAAGACATTTTCCCACATGGTCCACATGTCTTAGGGTCGTGATCAGGACCGAGGCACCGAAGGCAGCAGTCCTGTGTGTCGGTGAGAGACATCAATTTCTTGCACCGATCACACTTCTTAAAACCGCTGGAAGCCATCGTGAAAAAAAGAGTCCCCGCGAGGTCAAAGGACCGGCCTTCAAGGGAAAATGAAAAAAAGGGCGCGAACGCCAGCCACTAAGGGCAAAAACCGAAAAACGAAGATCGGGCTCGATACCGGTGTACCGAACCTGGCGGGAGGGGAACCGGCGTCGAACCGAAGAAGAAAAATAGCGAAGAATCGCAAAAAGTCAACAATTTTCCGGGATGACTAGGACTCACGTCCGGTGGGCTTCACGGAAAACGAGAGACTGAACAAAATGGCACCTTTAGGCGGGAAGGGAACCGCACATGCGTGCCTGCATTCCCAAAGGCTTTCATGGAAAGCTGGGGAAATGCTCCGCAAGGGCTTCATCGACGTCGATGTCACCCATATGTGAGGACTGACTTCCTGCTTGGTCCTGGACAAAATATTTTTTCACTTAATGCGTAATCAAACTCTGGAATTCATTACCGGAGGATTAGTAAAAGCTGTTAGTGTAGCTGAAGAAAAGGTCCATAAACCATTATTAAAGAGGACAAGCATTGTGGAAGCTTCGGACTTTGGGTACCTGCCAGGTACTTGTGACCTGGATTGACCACTATTGGAAACAGGATACTGGGCTTGATGGACCATGGTCTGATCCATTTCTTATGTTCTTAGGTTGTAATAGTCGAGACGGGAGGTGACGAAAGAGTGTATAAGTGTTTTAGTAGGGAGTTCAAAAAGGAAGGGGCAAATTTTGTTGCTATTGTAAAGAAATGACACGTTTTCAGCTATCTGTTGGATGTGTGTGGAGGAGGAGAGTAAGGAGTCAAAAATGACACGAGATAGTAGAACATTGCTATCTACAGAGATAGAGAAAGGAGGAAGGGGGGAAGGGTTTAGGGGGAAAAATAAGAAGTTTGGTTTTGGCCATGTTCAATTTCAAACAGTGGTGAGACTTCCAGGCAGCGATGTCAGATAGGTAGGTAGAGATGCGGGACTGGAGTGTCAGAGAAATATCAGGTATAGATAGATAGATAAATCTGGGAGTCATAGGCATAAAAATGATATTGAAAGCCATGGGAGGAGATGAGAGCACCAAGGGACTGGGTATAGAGAGATAGAGAGAGAGAAAAGAAGAGTGCCCAGAACTGACCCTTGGGAACACCAACTGAGAGTGGGATAGCAGTAGAGGAGGAAATACCAGAACAAACACTGAAAGAGAGATGTGAGAGATAAGAAGAGAACCAAGACAACACAGAGCCCATAAAACCAAGTGAGGACAATGTGTCGAGGAGAAGGTAGTGGTCAACAGTGTCAAAAGCAGCAGAAAGGTCAAGAAGAATGAAGACTGAGTAGAGGCCTTTGTATTTAGCCAGGAACAAGTCATTGGAGACTTTGGCAATAGCCATCTCAGTAGAATGGAAGGGACAAGTTTATCTAGCAGGGATTGAGAGGAGAGACATTCAAGGCAATGGAGGAGAACTGCACATTCAAGAAGTTTGGAAATGAAGGGGATAAGGGAGATGGGTCAATAATTAGAAGGACAAGTAAGGTCAAGCAAATGTTTCTTGAATAGAGGTGTGACCATAGCATGCTTGAAGGCTGCAGGGACAGTTGCAGTGGAGATCAATGACAGAGGAGGAGATGGAATTGAGGAGATGGGTGAGGATAGGATCAGAGTAACAAATAATAAGTTTAGAGGAAGAAAGAAGCTGAGTTTTTCCTCTTCAGAGATCTTAGCAAAGGATGAAAGCATAACAGAGATTGAGGGGAAAGGTTGGTAATGAAGAGGGGGAAGAGGGTATGAAGCTGATCTGCATATGCAAAAATGGCAAGACTTTCACACTTCAAGACAAAGAGGAAGCCATGAGATTTCTGGATGGCCTGAACTGTGAGTAGTGAAATGACCCCAAATTGTGAAAAGTGTCCTGTCTGCCATACACAATGGGTATTTTGTTAAAAGGGAGACATTTTGGAGGGGCCTGGATAAGATAGTTTTGACTTTCACTTTTTTTATTATTTTCAGTGGTGTTGCCATTCTGGTCTGGCAAGGCAGATATGGTAATGAAACTCCAGCAGACATGGCTGTGTAGTTTGGGACTTGGCTGTCTTATAAAAGTGGCCAGATACGATGTATGCATATACACAAGTACAGAGCAGAGAGTCATTTTTACTTTCTTTGGCTAGGCTACCCCAAGAGGAGGAAAGCTCGTTGGCATACCTGTGAGAGAAGCCAATGGCTTACATTGTATAGAGAGAATAATGGAAAGTGTGGCCACTGTCTTCAGCTCTGGAGAAAGATGGTGACATAGGCCTTGGACTTGCAAACATAGACACTTCATTTCCATACTACAAGACAACATGGAATGCATTTGGTTTAATGTGATAGGGTATGTTTTTGAGCGAGTATTGTAAGAGTGTCTGAAATATGCTTGTGTGTGGCCGAATTGGGTATTGCTAGGGGAAGGTGAGGAAGGGAAGCTACTCAAGAAGTTAAAGGTGTTTTTCAGGATGGATATTGGGCCAGGGGAAACAGAAACATGATGACAGAAAAAGACCACGTGGCCTATCTAGTCTGTCCTTCCATCAATTAGTGCCCTTTTTACCTTTAGATATCCTCTATGTTTATCCCATGTATTTTTGAATTCAGATACTGTCCTTATCTCTACCACCTCCACTGGGAGACTATTCCACTCATCCACCACTCTTTACGTAAAGATGTTTTGCGCATATTACTCCTGAGTCTATTCCCTTTCACCCTAATCCTATGTCCCCTTGTAGCAGAGCTTGCTTTCAATTGGAAGAGACTCTCCTTCTGTGCATTTATGCCATGGAGATATTTAAACATCTCTATCATATCTCCCCTATCCCGTTTTCCTTTAAAGTATACATATAAAGATCTTTAAGTCTATCCTCATATGCTTCATAACAAAAGACCACTAATCTTATTAGTAGCCAACCTCTGCGCCAACTCCAACCTGCTTATTTCCTTTTGAAGGTGCGGTCTCCAGAATTGCACACAATATTCCAAATGAGGTCGCACCAAACACTTATACAGAGGCACTATCATCTCCTTTCTTCTGCTGGCCATTCCTCTCCCTATGCGCGCAAGCATCCTTTTGGCTTTCGTTGTTGCCTTTTCTACCTTTTTAGCTACTTTAAGATCATCAGACACAATTACACCCAGGTCCCGCTCTCCTTTCATGGACAGAAGTATCTCACCCCCTACACTGTACCGCTCCATTGGAGTTTTGCAGCCCAAATGCATGACCCTGCTTTTTTTAGTATTAAATTTCAGCTGCCAAATTCTAGACAATTCTTCAAGCTTAGCTAGATCACTCCATATGTTATCTACTCCTTCCTGGGTGTCTACTCTATTGCAGATTTTGGTATCATCCGCAAAGAGTCAAACCTTACCTGACAGCCCTTACGCAATATCACTAACAAAGATGTTAAAAAGAAGTGGACCAAGGACAGATCCCTGCGGCACACCACTGGTAAACTCCTTCTCCTCAGAGTGAGCTCCTTTTAGCTGTACCCTTTGTCGCCTCCCACACAACCAATTTCTAACCCAATCAGTAACTTTAGGGTTCATCCCTAGGGTGCTCAGTTTGTTTATAAATCACCTGTGCAGAACATTGTCTAATCTAAGTACACAACATCTAGGGCTCTCCCTCAGTCCAACTCCCTTGTTACCCAGTCAAAGAAATCAATCACATTTGTCTGATGAGACCTGTCTTTGGTGAATCCATGCTGTCTTGGATCCTGCAAGCCACTGGACTCCAGAAACCTCACTATTCTTTATCTTTATTCTTTATCTTTATCTGGCAAATTTGATATACCGCCTTTACAAAAGTATTAAGGCGGTGCACAATACAAACAATCTTGGCTGCAAAGAGAGAAGAATGGAAAGGAACGCCATTTATAGATAGGAAAGTGGACAGAGAGGAAGGGGCAGTATAGATAGAAGGAGACAGGCTGTAGAGCCAACAAGAAGCCTTTCCAATAATTTACTAACCACAGAGGTTAGACTAACCGGCCTGTAGTTCTCAATGTCATCCTTACATCCGCTTTTGTGCAAAGGAACCACATATGCCTTTTTCCAGTCCTCTGGCATCACTCCTGACTCCAAAGAAGCATTGAAAAAGTCAGTCAGTGGAGCCACTAGAACATCCCCAATTCCCTCAGTATTCTTGGATGTATCCCATCTGGACTCATCACTCTGTCTATTTTTAGTTTAATTAGCTCCTCACGAACACAATCTTCTGAAAATCATTCAAAATCCCTGTCGTTTCTGTTCCTATTTGTGGGTGTTTCCTGAGGTCCTGCTCCTGGCCCTTCATCTTTGAACTCACAAGAGAAATATTTGTTAAGCAATTCCGCTTTATTCTCATCAGTTTCTACATATTCTTCCCCTTCACCCGAATCTGACAATACCACTTTTGCCCTTCCTCCTCTCACTAACATACCTGAAAAATGCCTTATCCCCGCATTTTATTGCATTGGCTATTTCTTCCTCTTTTTGTACCTTTGCTTTCCTGACTACTTTGCTAGCTTTTCTAAGTTTTTCCAAATATAGATGCCTATCTTCCTCTCTCTGTGATCTCTTGTATTTCCTGAAGGTCTCCCTCTTTTTCTTCACCTTTTCAGCTACTTCTTTTGAGAACCATACTGGCTTCCTTTTCCTTTTACATGTATTTACCTTTCTAACAAAAAGGTTTGTTGCCATTAAAATATCCCTTTTCAGTTTTCTCCACTGTTTTTTTACATCCCCTAGCTGTTCCCATCCTGCTAATGACTCCTTTTAGCAAAGTTAGTTTTCCTAGAGTCTAAGACCCTCGCTTTTGAATGGATTTTATCATTCCTAATACTGAAACATACCATCTGGTGATTACTGGATGTGAGATGATCTCCCACTGTAACATCAAAAACACTTTCCCCGTTGGTAAGCACTAAGTCCAGTATGGCCCCATCATATGCGGGTTCTGTTACCAGTTGCCTGAATAGTTCTCCCTGTAGAGAATCCAGGTTCTCCGTAGTTCTAGATGGCACCACAGCAGTGATGTGCCAATCCACATCTGGCATATTTAAATCACCTATTAGTAGCATTTCTCTTTTCATGGCAATACTGCGTATATTTTCTATTAAATCTTCATCCATTCTACTCCCTGTGAGGGGGATCTGTATATAACTCCAATGCAAATGGATTTCCCTTTTCTTTTTTCTAGTTTAACTCGCTCCTCTCTTTATCTTTATCTTTATTTCGTATTTGATATACCGCCCAGGCCATGGCATCAGGGCGGTTTACAATAGTAGTAACAATGTGGCAGCTGGAAATGGAAAGGAACGCCATAAATTGACAGGAAAGAGGAGAGACAGGCAAGGTAATAGCTAATAGGAGAACCAGGAGGGCAAGAAAGAAGATCCTTTTAAGCCCTGCATTTCTATAGCTTTAATATTATTTTTTACATATAGTGCCACTCCACCTCCCCTTCTTCATACCCTGTCCTTCCTTGAATAAAGTATAGCCCAGTATAATTACTCAATTACATCTCAGTCATGGTTTTCCGTGAACCATGTCTGTAACCGCCACTAAATCCAAGTCAGCCAATTAAAACCTCAAAATCTTATTTCCCATGCTACAGGCATTTATACATACCCCTTAACAGATGTCACCCCTGTGTGTGGGTGCAGTGAACTGGGAAGGGTAATAGTTGGGAGGTTAGGAATGCATCTTGGAGCAGAATGAATGGCTTGGAGAGGACTGACAGGTAAATAAGTGTATATGTATTCATGGCACATGCCTAGGCTAGGAGGCAATTGGGCCTATAAATAGAATTAGCATTGAGAAGAATGAATCGTTTAATCTGTTGAATTGCTGTAGCACTTGGTAAGTTATGGTTACGGTAACAATAAGCACACAGAATACAATTGGCATATATTCACCCATTAAGCTTAAAAAACTTTTGACACTGTGTCTCCGGGTCGTCCAGATGTTCAGAAGTCCGGACAGCCTGGTGATGCACCCGATTCTGCTCCTGCAGGGACTAGACATCCCTGCGGGAGCAGAATTGCATCACAGTGGCTGGACGTCCGGGAGGTGCTCTGATTCAGGCACCCCAGACACCCCAGACATCCAGCCACTTCCCTGGCTAGCTCAGCCAGGCTCCTTCATGGAGCCACAGTGCCATGGCATCTCATCGCCGTGGCATCGCGGCTACATGCAGGAGCCACAATCCCTTGCAGCAGTGGTATCTGGCCTGTTCCCCACAGCCCAACCCCTGATCTTGCCTCCCATGGCCGGGGTTGGGCTGCAGGGAGTTCCCTGCACCCCCTCACCTCCTTGATGCCCCTCAGCACTGCCGTCTCCCAATGTCCAGAGGGACTTATTCCACCTTGGAGGTAGAATAAGTCCCCTGTCTAACTGGTCAACCCCAGACATACAGAGCTGACCTCATTATTGGCCCTATATGTCTGGGGTCGCGTTCCCGCCCACCACCTGCCCTCACTCCTTTCCCAGCCCTCCCCCTCATGCCCATAAACAGAGCTCCTCCGCACAAGTCAACTATATGTGCGGGAAGCTCTGTGGCTGTCAGTCGATCTGGACGTTTAGTGGGTCTGGGTGGCCAGATTGGACATCCAGACCTGCTAAACGAGGATTGGAATGACCCCCATAGAGGCCAAATCCATTTTACATGCTATGCCCCTGTACGGCTGGGCAGAATCAAGGCGTGAGGCGGAAGCACCAGATTCTGATCCCATGTGGACTAGATGTGCCCGTGGGATCAGGATCGAGTCTACCAGCCTGGACGTGCAGGCAAGGCCCCAATTCTGATCAACTGCACACCCAGCCACATACCTGACTAATTCAGCCAGGCTCCTGAATGGAGCTGCAGTGCCATGTTGTTCCGTCTCCATGGCACCGTGACTCCATTCAGGAGCTGCAGTTCCCAGCCGCAGAAAATAAATGTCTTTCCCCACAGCCTGACCCCGATCTGACCTTCCATGGGCAGGGTTGGGCTCTGGGGAACCCCCTGCACTCTCCTTCCCACCTCTTGTCCATGGCCCAGCTCTGCCATCCCCCAATGTCCAGAGGGACTTATTTCACCTCTGAGGTGGAATACGTCTCCCATCTACCTGATGTGGGGTCTAGGGCTGGACATGACATGACATGAACAAGGTGAGAGCTGATTCCAGATCCTGGGGGTGGGGGAGAGGCAGGATAGCATGCCAACCAGTTAGCCTGATATGTATTTGGCAGTTGGGGATATCAGTTACTTCCAAGTTGAGCTGTATAACTAATGGTTTCTCCGTTAAAGTGGTAAGGTATATGTAAACACGACATGGGGCAGTGATGGAGAGGGGGAAGGAAGGGAGGAAAAGGCCTGTGTGACGGGGGGGAAAAGGGTGGAGATGAGAGGGTGGGGGAAGTGGGGAGTGGATGATAGTATGAGTGTCTTAGTGGGGAGCAAATGCAATGGGTAGGGGAGCAGGGAGAGAGAAACAGTGTGGTGGGGTATCTATGTCCAGATAAAGAGCTTGAAGCGGGGGCAGGCAACTTGGCACCCTAAGGAGCTGAGCAGTGAGGAAATGATGGTGGTGCAGTGCCTCTTTGGCTGAGGAGGAGGGCCGTGCCCTCACTTTGGACAGGGTGGTGAACGCTGGAAGGAAAACATTGTCGGGGAGTATGGCTAAACTCAAGCTGATGACTCTGAATGTTGATGGGATTCACTCTCCTGTGAAGAGAACCAAGTGGATATTTTCTTCTTGCAGGAGACTCAACTTATCCTTACTGAGCATAGCAAACTGAAGAGATCTTGGGTGGGGGAGGTTTATGCCTCTATCTTCAATGGGATGCAGCAGGGAGGGGGGGACTTTCTGATGAAGAAGGGACTGGGGTTCCAGGTACATAAGCCTCTGCTGGACTCAGAGGGGCATTGTGATGGTTATGGGGGAGATGGGGGGGCACTAGGATACTGCTGTACAACATCTACATGCCTAATATTTACTGCCACAGTTTTTTTTCTGGCATCATTGCCAAATGTGTGCAGCATCCTTACTACCATCTCATTTTTGGAGGAGATCTAAATACAGTGGCCAACCCTGTCTAGACTGCTAGCCAGGCCAGACAGTAAAAAAAAGGGGGTTCACTTTGTAGTGGAGGAACTGGGCCTGGTAGATGCATGGATATATTTACGCCCTTGGAAAAGAGATTACATGCTTTATTACAACCTGCATAAAAAGTACTCACGTATTGACTACTGCCTGATATCTCAATCATGAACAGAAAAGCTCAGAGAGATAGAAGTGAAGCAAAATGTGCTAACGGACCATGCTTCAGTGCGTATGACTATAGTGCTGGTCTCGGGCAGTAAAGACTTTATTTGGAGACTAAACCCATCTTACTATCCTAGGAAAGAATTTGAGGAGTTTGTTCGGAAGATGTGGGTTGGCTTTGAAAACTTTAACAAGGGCTCAGTAGCTTTCAATACCTGCTACTGGGGGGCAACAAAAGCTGTGATTTGGAAGCACATTATGGGATATATAGGTATGAATAGGAAGCGTCATGAAAGGTGACTCCAAAAGTTGACAAAATAACTAAATGCTTTCCATCAGAGACATATAAGCAGATTAGAGGACAGGGACAGGTAGCAACTGTTGGCAATTAAGCAACAAATCAATGATATCTTGAAGACCCGAGCGCAACACAATTTTTTTTATATAAATATAAGTTACATCGTTGAGGCAATCTGACAGGTAAGTTGCTACCACTCTTAGTTCAAATCCAGCAGAGGGAAATCATCCCGCAAATTAAGAATACTATTTAAGGCAACTTCACAGATCTTTTGCCTCCTAATTGGAAGGGCTCTTTGTAAAGGTCACTAAAAACAAGTTTATTTTTCTTTCTATTCAAAGACTATTCCATTTGCTTGCTAAGCTATATTCTGATTTGATTTAAAGGAAAAGCTCTCTAAAAACACATTTATTTCAAAGTCTATTTACACATATTTTATGTTCTATGCTAAGCTATACTCTGCTTTGACTTAAATACAAAACTCACTGGTTGCACTAAGACGTGACTGACTTAACAAAAACACTGAATTCTAAAATACACAGATTTATCAAATTTAACCCCAAGAAGTCCCTTTTACCCAAGATTTAGAGTTTATTTCAGAAGATTATACTCACAAGTGCAGATCTAATTGCAGTTGTAGCAGTCCCTTTTGGTAGTCCTTCAAGACTCTATTCAGAAAATTGTCCACTTAGCCCTGATCTCTGGTTTCTATCTTTTAACCAGTTCCTAATCCACAACAGTAAGATCAAAAGATCATAAGATATGCCATACTGGGCCAGACCAAGGTCCATCAAGCCCAGGATCCTGTTTCCAACAGTGGCCAATCTAGGTCATACATACCTAGCAGTTTCCCCAAAAGACACAGGTTCCACAATGCTTGTACTGGTTGAAGCATTGATATCCTGGGTCCCTACTTAATAATGGTTTATGGACCTTTCCTCCAGGAACTTGTCCAAACCTTTTTTAAATCCAGCTACACTAACAGCCTTTACTACATCCTACGGTAACAAATTCCAGAGTGATTACACGTTGAGTGAAAAAAATATTTTCTTTTATTAGTCTTAAATAGTTTACCCTGTAGCTTCATTGCATGTCCCCTAGTCTTTCTATATTCTGATAATGCAAACAATCGATCTACGTTTACCTGTTCCACTCCATTCATTAATTTATAGACTTCTATCATATCTCCTCTCAGCCGTCTCTTTTCCAGGTTAAAGAGCCCTAACTTTTTTTAGCCTTTCTTCATAGGAGTATCCTTCCATCCACTTTACCGTTTTGGTGGCTCTTCTCTGAACCTTTTCTAATAACGCTATATCCTTTTTAAGATATGGCGACCAGAATTGCACACAATATTCAAGGTGCGGTCTCACCATGGAACGATATAGAGGCATTATAATATCTTTTGTTTTATTTTCCATTCCTTTCCTCATGATACCTAGCATTCTATTTGCTCTCTTGGCTGCCACTGCACACTGGGCCGAGGGTTTTAACATGCTATCCCCAATGACGCCTAAATCTTTTTCCTGGGTGGTGGTTCCTAATGTGGAACCTTGCATCGTGTAACCATAGTTTGGGTTGTTCTTCCCTAGGTGCTTAACTTTGCACTTGTCCACATTAAATTTCATCTGCCATTTTGATGCCCAGTCTTCCAATTTATCAAGATCCTCTTGCAATTTTCCACAATTCTCTTGGGTTTTAACAACTTTAAATAGTTTCGTGTCATCTGCAAATTTGATAACCTTACTCATTATTCCCTTTTCCAGGTCATTTATGAATATGTCAAAAAGCAGCGGACCCAGCACAGATCCCTGGAGTACACCTGGGTAAACCTGGCTCAGGGACGGGGACCATCCCATCCTTTCTAGCTCCCTTCCCCCTCACTATACAGCACTCTATTGTGCGCGACGGGGCAGATGTGGGGGTGAGGTGGCCCTCCTTTACCGTGCCTCTATTCCAATTGAAGAAGTATCCTCCCCATTGTCACTTCCTCCAGAGTCTCTTCTGTTAAAACTTACCCCTCCTGCTCCTTCTCGCCCTCTTTATATCCTTCTCCTTTATCTCCCTCCTTCTCTTACTAATTCTCAGTGGGAGACTGCTCTCCAAACTCTTTCTGACCTTGTACTTCACTTCCCAAACCTTGTTTTACTAGGAGATTTCAACATCCATGTGGACAACCCTGCTAGAGCAAAGGATCAGGCTTTTCTCCAATTTCTAAAAGATGTTCCTCTTCACCAGCATGTGATTGGTCCCACTCATGTGGCGGGTCACACTTTAGACCTAATCTTGTCATCGGTATCCATGCAACCTGTACTTTCACCCCTCTGCACTTCTCCTGTCCCATGGTCAGATCATTTTTGTGTTTTTTCATCAATTTCCTTCCCTCAGGCAACAATGAATTTTCGAACTCCCTCCTCCACTACAACCCTTCATCGCAAAATAACGTCAGAGACACTTCATGCCTTTCCTCCGGCTTCTGCGATTTTTCCCGTAGACTTTGCTACTCGTTCTGTTCATGATCAAGCTGCCCTCTGGGACTCTCTGCTATTACAGTCCCTTGATAACTTAGCTCCTCTTCATTCTACTTCGGGATCTCCCCGTGCACCTTCATCTCCTTGGTATTACCCTTCCTTGCTCACTCTTCGCTCCCAACTACGCCAGGCACAACGTCACTGGACCCGCCACCCCTCACCCGAGCATCACCTTCGTTTCACACATCTTTCTTCTGAATACCGCTCGGCTATTCGTTCTGCCCGATCAGCCTTCTATTTGGCCCAAATCTCCACTGCTGCTAGCTCCTCCCGCCAACTCTTTACCATCTTGCGGACACTGTCATCCACTAGGACTAGCGAGCCCTCTGCTCCTGCTGCCCCTGATCCCCAATCTCTCGCCGATTTTTTCGCCAACAAGGTGCTATCTCTCCGCTCATCCTTTATCACACCATCTCCACCTCCGCCTCTTCCCCCCTTCCCCTCCCTCCAGCTGTGGCTCCCAACCCTTCCTTGCCCTCCTTCGCTGTCTTTCCACAGTCCAGTCCTGCACTTGCTAATCCTATCTACTCTCATACTTGGTCCTCCTTTCAAGCTGTTCTCACTGCAGAAGTGCTTCAATTCCTTGCCGCTGCAAGGAAAACTATTTGCACTCTTGACCCTGTTCCTTCTAGATGGCTCTCAGAGCCCTCCCTTGAGTTAGTCCCAGTTATCACTACTATCATCAACACCAGCTTTTCCTCTGGACACTTCCCATCCTCTTGGAAATCCGCAATTCTCCGTCCACTGTTAAAGCAACCATCATTAGATCCATCCATTCTTTCACACTGGCGGCCAGTGTCTAACTTGCCATTCCTTGCAAAGCTTCTTGAACGGTGTGCTTTTAGCCAACTTAGTTCCCATGTTGAAGCTGTCAATGCTCTTCACCCCCGTCAGGCAGGATTCCGCCAAGGTCACAGCACTGAGACCGTACTGTTGGCTCTACTCAATGAATTACATATCTCTCATGATCGTGGTGACATTACTCTTCTTGTATCTCTTGACTTATCCGCAGCATTCGATTTGGTTGATCATCACACACTTCTCTCCCGACTCTCTGATATTGGTCTCCGTGGTTCCGTCTGGTCATGGTTTCACTCTTTTCTGTTATCCCGCTCTTTCTCAGTTCATACGAAGAATCAATCCTCATCTATCCTTCCCCTCTCGTGTGGTGTCCCACAAGGTTCAGTCCTCTCCCCTCTGTTTAATATTTTTCTTGCTCCCTTGCCCCTGATTATACAGCAATATTCAATCTCATCTTACCTGTATGCTGATGATATAGTTCTTCTGTTTCACACATCACCTCTCTCCCCCGATATTACCCAGTTGAACCTTTGTCTTTCCCACGTTGCTTCCTGGCTATCGGAGAACTTTCTCCATCTCAACCCAGCAAAATCCTCAGCAATGTGGGTTTCACTTAGTGGTGTCTGTCCCACGCTCGCACCCTCTATCGGTTCAACTAACATTCCTCTTACTTCTTCAGTTCGGTATCTGGGCGTAACTCTCGACTCTTCCTTAACGTTCTCTGATCACTTGTCCAATGTAGCCCGCTGTTCCTTTTCTGCTTTACGACAGATTAGGGCTGTCCGGTCTAGTCTGCCTTCTAGTGCTCTCATTACGCTTGTTATCGCTCTTGTAATCAATAGACTAGACTATTGCAATGTATACTTGGCTAACCTTCCTAAGTACTCTCTCCAGCGGTTACAACGTATCCAGAATACTGCCGCCCGTCTCGTCACTTCCTCCGGTAAATATGATCACATCACTCCAATTTTGCTTCAACTGCACTGGCTCCCTCTCCAATATCGCTTCCACTACAAGTTTCTGATTCTTCTTCACCGGGCTATTTACACTTGCACCCCTCGTTACCTCGCAGACTGCATCTCACGGTATACTCCTCACCGGCTGCTCCGTTCCACTCAAACAAACCGTTTGTCTCTTCCTTCACCTTCACAAGCCCATCTGGAACAAACGCGGCATTCAGCTTGGTTTTTCTTTGGACCTTCACTCTGGAATACACTTCCCACTTCATTACGTCTGGAACCATCCTACCCTCAGTTTAAATCTCTACTTAAAACTTACCTATTCCAGAAAGCTTTTGACCTCCCCTCTGAAGACCTATCCTGACTGGTCTTGTCTGTATGTCCAACCCAAGTGTCTGTATGTCCAACCCAAGTGTCTGTCTACCATGTATTTGTATGCCCTGGTCTGATTACTATTCATTTCTTTGTGATTCGTTATGATTTGCTGTACATTGTTAACCTCAGTTGTGTCCGATTTATTATGAGTTATTGTCTGGTGTTGTAATATAATTTGTTCACTTTCCTTTAACTCTCTTTCCTGTCTTAAATTTGGCGTTCTTTTTCCTGAATTGTAGTGTTGATCAATTTTATTGTACACCGCTTAATGCGCTGCCATAGCGGTATATCAAATTTTAATAAAGATAAAGATAAAGATAAAGATACACCACTATTCACCTTTCTCCATTAGGAAAATTGGCCATTTAGCCCTTCCCTCTGCTTTCTTTTTTTTTTAATTCTTTATTTTCGTTTTATAACAACAAAGGAAAGGAAGACATACAGCTAAAAGACAGATACATACATAGAATGAGATACATACACCAAAGTAAACCCCTACCACCCCCCTCCCCCCTGCTTCTTCTCTAGAAAACTAATCATTCCCGAAACGGGCGTGTACTGACATTATTGTGTTACAATACCGAACGGGGATCTGAAACAGGGTGAGTGTATATAAACAGACATGTCGGAGCAATGAGCAGATTGTACATAATCATTGAGCATCTGCCATTTAGACAAGCGAGAGTGAGTTTGGGTATGGGGAATAGCTCTCCGAGATATCTGCTCATATTTACTATATAGGCAGACAAGGTTCCACCATTCATTGACAGTAAGTCGAGAGCTATCCTTCCAATTCCTCGTGATTAAACATATAGCTATACCCAGCATGAAATCAAGGAGAAAGCGACCCTTCTTAGGAAGAGAGGGGACCTCCGCCACTGAGCGGAGTCCCACAATCTTCCAAGAAAGAGGCTCGTGGAGGTGTAAGATAAGTTGAATACGACCCCAGACCCGCCCCCAGTAAACCTGTAATTGAGGACATTCATAAATAACATGAGCGAGGGTTCCCACAGCAGTATGACAAGACCAACACTGGTCCCTAGCAGTTGTGTTCCATTTGGCTATTTTTTCTGGAGTATAAAAGCATCTATGTGCAAAAAAGAAGAGAGTTTGGGTAACTGAGGCAGATCGGGAAACCCGCACTACTTTGCTCCAGAAAACGCTCCATTGCACAGGGGTTAAAGTGGTTTGCAGTTCGCGCTCACAGGCTTGTTGGGCTCTACAAGTAGCAGTATCTGTACCCTGACATAATAGTTTATAAAAGTTAGAGGCTACCCCATGTGTACTACTAATAGAGTGAATTAGGTCTAATAGCCCGTCCTCAGTAGAGACAGAGGGTGGCAGGATTCGAGCACTTTTGAGGCAGTGTTGAAGCTGCATCAATTGAAAGTAATGTTTCGCTGGTAACGCAAATTCCTTTTGTAAATCTGAAAAGGTCTTCCAACGAGCTGCAGAGAAGAGCTGTTGGGGTGTCCAGATCCCCCTAGAGTACCAGGGTTTCCATGCTATCGTTCTATTTAGGACTTGAATTCTGGGGTTATTCCACAGCGGGAGTCCGTCCTGAGGACATACGTTTGGGCCCAGTGATAGAATGAGAGTATTAAAGGCCGCAAGAGTATCAACAATCATTGGGGGATGGCGGGTGTCTACTTGATGGGACATACCGGGGAGATGGATCAACGGAATTGGGTTACTAAGCTCCTCTTCTATGTCAAGCCAAACTGGTCTGCTGTCTGTCGAGGCATCTAGCCATCGGGCACCTTGTTTAAGTAGAAGGCTTGATGATATTTGAGAAAATCAGGAAAGCGGGTACCCCCTAGTTCCTTCGCAGACTGTAGTTTTTGCTTAGCTATCCTTGGTGGTTTGCCCTGCCAGAGATAGCGGACGAGAAGGCCCTCAATATCTTTGTAGGTGTGTAGCGGGAGTAAGCATGGCAGCATTTCTAAAATATAGTTCACCTTGGGGACTATCATCATTTTCACAGTTTCTAGGCGGCCCCACCATGTAAGGGATAAGGGAGACCAACGATTTGTGAGCTCACGGACTTTGGAGACTACCTCTTTGGCATTAAAACTAATAGTGTCTTCTAAAGGAGAACAGTAATGGACCCCAAGATATTTCACCATGCGGGATTGCCAAAGGAAAGGAAAGGCCTGCATGTCAGCATCATGTACCCAGCGGTTCAGTGGGAATGCTACGGATTTGGTCCAGTTTATTTTATAGCCCGATAATTGCGAGTATCCATCAATCAGATCCAAGACAGCTGGAACCGAATCAAGGGATACGAAGAGCATAAGGTCATCTGCATATGCAGAGAGTTTAATCTCTCTGTGACTGAAGGGGACACCACGAATACGTGCAGACTGTCTAATAAGGAGGGCGAGGGGTTCAAGAGCAAGATCAAAGAGCATTGGTGATAGGGGGCAACCTTGACGCGTGCCTCTTTGGAGATTAAAAGGCTGAGACTTAATAGCATTTACACAAATACTGGCAACGGGTTGAGTGTACATGACTTGGAGGTATCGGAGGAAGCCCTCCCCAAAGCCATACCATCGGAGAACTGCAAATAAAAAGGGCCATTCTAGGCGATCAAAGGCTTTTTCAGCATCTAGGGAAAGACCCACCCAGGGGTGGTCCAAGTTGGCAGCACTGGATAGTACATGGCACAAGGTCCGAGCATTGTCAGCGGTGGATCGGCCGGGTATAAAACCGCATTGGTCGGGATGGATTAAGGTGGCCATCCTGTCAGATAGCCGGGAGGCCAAGATCGTTGCGAAGATCTTATAATCGGCATTAAGTAGGGAGATTGGACGATAGTTGGCGGTTAGCAGCGGGTCTCTGCCTTCTTTCTCAAATACTACCACATTAGCTGCAGAAAAGGATCCCAAAGAGGATGTATCTACCGCAAGGGCAGTAAAATAGAGTTTTAAGTAGGGTACTAAATCTGCACTGAACGTTTTGTAGAATTCGGTCGGGAGACCATCAGGCCCGGCGGCTCGACCCGAGGCTGTGCGTTTTAGGGCAAATTGGATCTCTGAAGTAGAGAAAGGTTCATCTAGCGCATCCCTATCAGCTTCAGAAAGGGTCGGCTGCTGAATATCAGAAAACAATCGCTCGAAGGTCTCTGATGAGAAATCACATTCAGATTGATAGAGACGGGTATAGAAATCCCGAAAGAGTTCTACGATATCGGAGTCTGTGGTCAGTATGCCCCCTCCCTGTGGGGCTCGAAGGGCCGCTACGCGTTTGGCTTCTTTTTGACCTTTCAAGGCGTTGGCTAAAAGTCGACCGGCTCGGTTGCTTTCACGGTAGTATGTCCCTCGTTGAAGCTCAATACTCTTAGAAGCTGCAGTTGAGAGGATTGCATTATATTGAAAACGGAGACGCTGTAAGCGAACTAAGACGCATGGATCAGTACGGGAAGTTAGAACTCGTTCGCCTGCTTTGATTTGTTGGTCTAGTATAAGTAGCTGCTGTTTGCGTTGTTTCCGCAGGCGAATTTGATAACTAGTGATCGTTGCACGAATGGCCGCTTTGAAACCCTCCCACCAAGCCCAATTTGCAGTATCCTGGGGTAAATTAAAATGGAAGTAATCCTGTATGGCTGCTCGAATTTCTAACTGGAACTCTGGCTGAGTTAATAGGGCTCTATCAAAGAACCAGGCCCCCGAATTCCCTTGGGGTGCAGTAGTGTGTAATTGAAAAGAAATAGCAGCATGATCTGAAATATGTTGGGAGTGAATCTTTGCAGTGTCCACCTGAGGGACTAACAGTTTTGATATGAGAAAGAAATCTATACGAGACTGGGATTTATGAGGGGAAGAAAAGAAGGTAAAGTCAAGCTCATTGGGGTGTAGTAACCTCCATAGATCGACTAAAGCAAGATCTTTGATCACAGAGGTAAGCGTGGTATGACTCTTGGGGGGACCACTTGTCCTAGGCGGCTGTTTGTCAATCAGGGGATCAAGAACTAAATTGAAATCCCCCCCTATTATCAATGAAGTATTAGCAGAGGCCTGCGCAACCTGAGCAATGGTAGCAAAAAAGGCAGGGTCATCCACATTAGGAGCATAAAGGCATATACATGTAACTTCAAGGTTACCTATCTTGAGGTGAGCTCTGGACCATCTACCTGCTGTATCTGAGCTAGTCGCAATAATAGTAGCATGCAGAGATTTCCTAACCAGTATGGCAACCCCACATTTCTTAGAAACGGCTGGAGAATAGGCGGCCACCATGTAAGGTTTAATATTGAGTTTAAGAGTTTCCTTCGAATTTAAATGTGTTTCTTGGAGGAAAATCAGATCCGCAGCTTCATGACTTAGATAGCTTAGGATTTTCTTCCGTTTTATCGGATTATTGATTCCTTTTACGTTCAATGATAAAATCTTACATGGTGCCATCGATCAGTAATAGACATTTTAGATAAGGGCGCTGGAAAACATACAACATAATCAGAAACTGTACAAAAATGATATAATCACCGAGTCTGCTGACTAATACACCCCATATTGAAAAGTATGTACCAAAGTAACTTAGAGAAGAAGCAAAACCCCCAATGAAGATGGCGACCATATGTCTGCGGGAGGAGGCCCTAGAGAGGAAGATAGAGACATAAAAAAAAAGAAAAAAAAACAAACACCAGAGTCCATAATTAACACTGTCTCTGATACTCATCGAGGCTACGATGGGTAGATGGAGTCGGGTCACAGATATCATCAAGATAAGGCAACAAACCGCCCTCGGCAGACTTTTGCTGAGCCGCGGCAAATCCAATATGGCAGGCACAGCGGATATGAGAATACTGGCAGGAATATTCTGGAAGTCAACGCATCAAGTCGGCTTCTTTAGCATCCAAAAACTCCGCTAGTAGATCAGGGTCCTCAAATGTTCTTGTCTGATTGTGAAGCGTGACTCGGAGCTTGGCCGGGTACATCAGGCCATAGCGTGCTTGTAGTTGTTGAAGCCTCGGCCGGAATTCCAGAAAGCGCTTTCGGCGGTCGACCGTGGGTTTAGCCAAGTCAGGATAGAAGGAGATCTTATGGCTCTCAAACTCCATATGGTCCTTTGCCCGAGAGGCACTGAGAATTTGCTCCACATGTTGATATCTCAAAAGTCGAAAGATGATAGGCCGCGGGGTCTTCCTGTTGAGCGTTATGTTTGTGGGTACACGATGAGCGCGATCGATCTCCAATTCTTTGGTAAAGGTGATTTGGAGCAAGGAAGGGAGGATTTTATATAAAAACTCCTTCATGTCTCCCGATTCCGCTCCCTCCGGTATGCCCACGAGTCGTAGGTTGTTGCGGCGCGCTCTATTATTGCCATCTTCCACTTCTTTCTGCAAGGCCCACACCTGACGTTCAACTTTGTCGAGTTTGGACAACCGGACCGCGTGGGAGTCTAATACGCTCTCCATTTTGTCCTGACGCGAAGAGAGCCCCTCTAGCCTGCCTTGTAACACACCAAGATCTTCCCGCAGCGCTCGGAGTGCTTCACCGTTTGACTGCACGAGGTCCTTAACCCCTCTAATCTCTGCGAGGATTTCCTGCTGCATTTCGGGGCCCTCGCGCAAAGCCAGCCCCTTCTGCGGGGACGGGGGTTCAGTTTTGGAGCGTTTGCTGTGAGAAGCCGCTGGAGATCCAAATTCCAGGCGCGTAGGTTTGGTCCCCGCCATCTCACCAATGTGCCCCGGCAAGATCAGAGCAGAAATTCAAGTATGTCCGGTGTTAATTCAGGATTCTGAGTAGGCCTCTCGGGAGCCTCAGCGTTATGCGACCATCCCGCTGGACATCGGGCTCCGCCCCCCTTCCCTCTGCTTTCTATCTTTTAACCAGTTTCTGATCCACAATAGTACACTGCCTCATATCCCATAACTTTTTTAATTCTCTCAAGAGTCTCTCATGAGCGACCCTGCAAAGGCTTTCTGAAATTCCAGATACAGTATATCAAATGGCTCACCTTTATCTATCTGTTTATTCAAACCAAAACAATATAGGGACCATTCCGGAACTGGAATAAGCCCTTGGATGTGCAGTGTAGATGGTTTTACATAGTAACATAGTATATGACGGCAGATAAAGACCAGTATGGTCCATCTAGTCTGCCCAGCAAGGCGGCAAGAGTAGGTGCACCTGCCGTTCCGTGCAGGTCACTCCTCCACATGCCTTTGTTTAGGGGTGCACCCACCGCTCTGTGTAGGTCACCCCTATTTTTTCAGATATCAGAGATAGTTATGCTTAATTTGATTTTATTCTGTTACTATAAAGGGATCCACTGTGTCTGTCCCATGCCATTTTGAATTCTGTCACTGTGTTTGCCCGCACCACTTCCATCAGGAGGGCATTCCAAGCATCCACCACACTTTCAGTGAAAAAGTATTTCCTGACATTCCCTTTCAGTTTACTCCCTTGCAGCTTCATGTTATGCCCTCTAGTTTTACAGCTTCCCCATCTTTGGAAAGGTTTGTTTGTCCATTAATACTCTAAGTATTTCAAGATCCGAATCATATCTCCCATGTCCCTCCTCTCCTCCAGAGTGTACATATTTAGGTCTTCAAGTCTCTTTTCATAAGCCTTCTGACGCAGGCTCCAAATCATTTTGGTCACCTTCCTCTGAACTGCTTCCAGCCTTTTTATATCCTTTGTGAGATATGGTCTCCAAAACTGAACACAATATTCCAAGTGGGGCCTCACCAGCGACTTGTACAGCGGGATTAGTACCTCTTCCATTCTGCTGGTAATTCCTCTCTGTACGCAACCCAGCATCCTTCTGGCTTTTGCCACTGCCCTGTCACACTGTTTGATCACCTTGAGATCATCAGAAATAATCACTCCAAGGTTCTTCTCCTGGTCTGTGCCCACCAACTTCTCGCCCCCTATTGCATACAATTCCCTTGGATTTCTGCTTCCAAAGTGCATGACACTGCACTTCTTCACATTAAATCTTAACTGCCAAGCATTAGACCATTCTTTCAGCTTTTGTAGATCTTTCCTCCTGTTATCTACTCCCTCAGGGGAGTCCACTCTGTTGCAAATTTTGGTGTCATCTGCAAAAAGACAGACTTTTCCATTCAGCCCTTTGGCAATATCACTCACAAATATATTGAAGAGTACACTCAAGAAATACTCAAGGCCTTAGCAACGATAAAGGCAAGTCGAGCCGAGAAGGATGGGGGTGGGGGGGGGGGCAGTGATTGTAAGTCTAGATGCCGAGAAGGCCTTTGAGAGAAGGTACTGTGGCCATACCTATTTTGAGTACTGGATCAATACAATGTGGGGTGCGTATACTCTATGAGGCCTCCACGGCTCATATCATTATAAATGGTTACAGGTCCCCCGAATTTCCAATCTTAAGGGGTACTAGACAGGGCTGCCCTCTCTCACCCTTATTATTTGTGCTGTCCCTGCAGCCCCTGGCAGTGAAACTGAGGGGAGTTCCGGACATTCAGGGGATCATGGTGGGGCAGTGATGTCTGCGACTTAATATGTTTGTGGATGACATGCTCTTGGTTCCTTGGGAATGTGCGCAGAGATGTGGGAAAAGTCATACAGACAGCTGAAAAATTCAGGTCCTTCGCAGGTCTGAAAATTAATTTTGGTAAATTGGAGGTAATGGAATTAGGAATAGAATAGGGGCAGTATAGATGAAATTTAGGGCATGAAAAATATTTGTGACTATTGGAAATACTTGTCCCTGTTGCTAGTGGAAAGGGCCGCCCTTCTGAAAAATGGTGGTGATGCCTAAGGTCCTGAATGTCCTGCAAATGATCTCCCCTATGGGTGGGGACTCGGGAAGAGAGGATGTTCAAAGGAGCGCTCAAGAAATTTCTGTGGAAGGGAAAAGGGACCCGGGTGAGTTATGCTAAACTGTGTCTAGAGAAGGAGCAAGGTGTATTGGGGTACCATACCTTAGAATGTATAATGGAGCGACCATGTTTAAGTGGCTGCATGAAGTGTGTACAAGGGGAGTTCAATATGTGCCGGAGGAACTGCTGGATGAGATATATGCTCCCTATAAGTTTGTTAACCTGATGCGTGGCCTAAAAAAATTCACGAGGGCCTGGAGTCTAAGGACGTGGGATAGTGATGTCTTTCAAAAAAGGCATGGAAGTAGTGGAGAAGCTGGGAGCAGGTCCCCCTCGCAGATATCCCCATACCTGCAGCTGGTGGGGAATGGAGTTTCCACCGGGAATGGGCTGCTCTGTTTTTATGGAATGGGAAAGGATGGGATGCTGCAGGATTGGCAACTTATATAACGAGAAGACCTTTCAGTGGTATACCTTTGGAGAACTATGGGATAAATGGGCATTACTGGCAGTGTATGGATTTCATTTTTGGCAAGTATGGCATTAATGCCGACCTATGCTACGGAAGCTAAAGTGGGGCCCCCTAAACATGAATTTACACCAGAGACCTGCAAGCAGATTGGATGCCCCAGTTTAACACAGTATCGTGAATGCTGGGTGGGTAGAAAGCGACCATGGATAGAGGTGTTGACCAAGGCTGGGCAAGGGATGTTGCACAGAAGGTCTCAGAGAACAATTTAGACTTATTGTTCAGCAATATATATATGTATCTGACCAATTTGGCACACCAGGAAACCCAGTTCCTGTTACTTCACTGCACCTATATCATTCGTGAGAGGGGTGCAAGGATGAATTTGTGGGAGGATGATATGTGTAGGAAATCTAAGATGAGGAAGGGGACACTGGTGCACATGTTTCTTAAAGAATCTCAGGAAGCCAGTAAAGAGGCTCTAAGAGCTTGGGACTCCAAACTGAGTGGACATATAGCCTATTTGCTGCTGGGAAATGTGGGGGAATTGGAGAGTCTGAAATTTTCTAAGGCACAGTGGAGATTCTTATATTCAGGACTCTTTGCTGCAAGGAAGGTAATCCTGGGCATGTGGACAGCAGAACAAGGGCCGACTGCTAATCAATGGTGACAGTTGGTAGCTGACATTGCGAAGTGTGAGCTGTGCACATATGAGCATAGTCAGTGGAAGAAGTGGAGAGAGTACCGTCTTCTGTGGAGGGGGCTCCTAAAGCGATTGAGGTTTCCTCAAGCTAGCTGCAGAACATGAGAGACATGGAAGGGGTAGCGTGTGGGATTCGGGTCTGAATCAGGATGGACAAAGGCTGCCAGAATGAATGAGGTGAGCGCATGGGTACTGTGTGAATGAGGGGGCAAAATACCAGGTGTATGCATGGTAGAAAATGAGCAAGTGGCATGTATGGGGAATGAATGGAGACAACGGGGAAAAAGTAAGGCAGGAGAAGCTGGATGGAGAGAGTGCACTGTAAATGAAACATATTGGAGCAGCTTGTATTGTGCAATGGCTATATGAAGGGAAGCCTTAAGACATTTAAAATGCAGGAGGACTTGAGGCAAAGATGTAGAGTTGAAAAAAACTGTTGTAATGCTCTATCCTCTTATTCTGTCTTAGAAAATAAAAGTGCTGATTGATGGGGAAGGGTTTAAAAGGTTGCTGAACAGGAGACACTTTTGAATTCCCTGCCCGGTTACTGACAGTGAGGAAGGACTAGCAACAGTTTGTGAGTAAGTATAACTGAAATGTGTTTTAAGTTTTAGGAGAATAAAGTTAGAGTTAAGTTGTGGTAGATTGTTTGCTATTATTTTTATTGCCTTTGTCCCCTAGATAGTGGTCTTTGGAGAAGCAACAGTTTATGAATAGTAGTCTTTGGAGAACCATTCTTTTGGCTTTCTATGCTGATGGGAACTGATTAAAGAACCCCCTGAAGAAGCAGTGGTGAAACACCTGATGGTGCTACGCATGGCGTTGCATAGATCGGGAAAATCATCAATGTCAGATAAGTGGTCAAATCATCTGACATTTCTTTCAATTCTTCTGACAGTCCAACAGAGAGCAAAGGCACCTACACAAGAGCAGAGACCAAAAAAATAGCAGGTGCGAAGACAGTAGTCACAGGCACTTTATTAACCAATTAACCCCGATGTGTTTCGGCCAAACAGGCCTTCTCAGGGGGTGCAAAACAACAAAATGAACAATAAAAATACAACATAAAAATCAAATTAAAAGTCAAAATGCCAACCTAATAAAGCATATATACTAAAATAATTAAATAAATAAATAATATAATCAATAAATAAGAACACAAGATAAAAACGATTAAATGTTGCAGACTAATACAAAGATAAAGGGCATATATTAATAATAAATAGTAGTAAAAACACATAAATGGCTCTATCAAAATAAACATAAAAACAGACATCAAAACAGAGACATAACTGTTAAAACGCGCAAGTGCAAGGATGAAAACAAGTAAAATGTAAACAAAACCACCTTAATCCATTCAATTGTACATCTTATCATATAAAAGAAAGTACAGATGAGGAAAAGAAATATAACCTGATGTGTAACAGCAATGTGCATCATTGTGGATGGAGACCATCACTGAAAGGCAGCAATATCACGCTTCTTGTATATGTATACCGCTAAAGAGATGTGGAGGGAGAGGACTGTAAATCTATAATATAAAAACTAGGTGCTCAAATACCTGGTTATGAAAGTCTCTGTGTTAAGCACCAAACTTGTAAAATCGCAACACTTTAATAAAACCTTTCGGAAGTAAATAATAAATAAATCAGAATGCATGAAGAGAAGAAATCTACTAGTGTGTTGTTAGTTTCAATCCAGCCCTAAGCTTTGGTAATATCCGTAGTCAAACCACGACCTGAGGGAACGTACAGCATATACTATGTTGTTTCAGCTTCGCTCAAATGGAATCTAGGAAGGGTGCTGAGCTTTAGAACATGCAATAGAATAGAACACCTTCTCCTTTGTAAATAAATAGGAATCAATTGGAAAGAGGATAATACATGGCTATTGGGTACTCAGCAATATGCATTTTAGGGCACTTAAAATAAGAGTATCGGAAGATCAAAAAAACTGTGCATTAGGATATTCTATCAGATCTTTGTTCCACCAAGGGCTAGGTCCAAAATGGCTTCCCCTCTTGTGGGTTCATGAACCAGCTGCTGCAGGAAGCTTTCATTTATTTCATCTAGGATCTTTATCCCCCTATCATGTCCTGCTGTGACACTAACCCAGTTGATACTGAGGTAATTGAAAGCACCCATTATTATAACTGTGTTGTAACTTTTGTTAGCTTCCCTGATTTCTTTGAGCATTTCATCATCCATTTGTTCATTCTGGCCATCACCTTCCCCCTTTTACATGGAATTTCGATCCATAGAGCTTCTGCCATATATTTGTTTTCCTGCAAAACTTTAATCCTTTGTGACTCAATGCCCTCTCTATCATAGAGTGCAATCCCGCCACCAATTTGATCTACTCCATCACTGCAATATAATTTGTACCTAGGTATCACAGTGTCCCATTGGTTGTCCTCCTTCCATCAGGTCTCTGAGATAGCAATTATATCTAACCTCTCATTTAGTGCCATATATCCTAACTCTCCCACCTTATTTTCTAGACCTAGCATTTGTATACAAGCATTTTAGAGGTTGTATTTTATTCATATTAATCTGATTATCAGTAGACAGTGGTAACTTGGAATCTTTAAGCTCTGTCTGCTCTGTACTTAGGACATTTGGGTTATTTTTTCTTTATTGGAACCTCTCTCTCGATATGCCCTAACTTCAATCTTTTGCTAATATCCTTCAAGGATATATCCTTCCAAACCATGAACTCTTGGGAGACTGTCGGCTTCCCCCTATTATTTAGTTTAAAAGCTGCTCTATCTCCCTTTTAAAGGTTAATGCCAGCAGCCTTCTTTTATTCTGGTTAAGGTGGAGCCCATCCCTCCTCCTTTCCCCAGAATGTTGCCCAGTTCCTAACAAATCCAAGACCCATTGTCTCATCCATGCATTGAGATTCCACAGCTCTGCCTGCCTTTTGGATCCTGCACGTACAATGGGAAGCATTTCTGAGCATGCAACCCTGGAAGTTCTGGATTTCAACTTCCTACCTAAAAGCCTAAATTTGGCATCCAGAACATCCGTCGCACACTTTCCTATGTCATTGGTATCAACATGTACTCCTCCCCAGCACTACCTAAGACCTTGTCTAGGTGGCACATGAGGTCCGCTATCATCCATCATTGGAAGGATTCACGTTTGGTCATCCAGTGGTATGCCCCTCTGCAGATGATGTGGCTGCTGCCATGTCAGCAGAATGGCCTTCACCATCAGTTAGAGCAGAAGCCTGAGCTTGAACTCCTGAGAACTTGGGGACCCCCTGAGTTAGCAAAGGCTGCCAAAGTGGCCACATATGAGAATGCACCCACAGCACCATCTCGATTGTCACTGCCATCAATCTGAGGAGTTGTAGATAATCCCAAATTCTGGGAGCCTGTTGCGAACAGAATACCACAAGACAATCCAACAATGTTTCTACTTTCTCCTCTGGCAGGAAAACATAAGAACATAACAGATGCCATACTGGGTCAGACCAAGGTCCATCAAGCCCAGTATCCTATTTCCAACAGTGGCCAATCTAGGTCACAAGTACTTAGCAATTTCCCCAAAAGACACAGGTTCCACAATGCTTCTATTTGGGCAAGCAGTGGATATCCCGTGTCCCCTTTAATAATGGTTTATGGACCTTTCTTCCAGGAACTTGTCCAAACCTTATTTAAACCCGGCTACACTAACAGCTTTTACTACATACTCCGGTAATGAATTCCAGAGTTTGATTACACGTTGAGTAAAAAAATATTTTCTCTTAAATAGGTTACCCTGTAGCTTCATTGCATGTCCCCTAGTCTTTCTATTTTTTGATGGCGTAAACAATCAATCTACGTTTACCCATTCCACTCCATTCATTAATTTATAGACCTCTATCATATCTCCCCTCAGCCGTCTCTTTTCCAGGTTGAAGAGCCCTAACCTTTTTAGCCTCTCTTCATAGGGGTATCCTTCCATCCCTTTACCATTTTGGTGGCTCTTCTCTGTACCTTTTCTAATAACGCTATATCATGTTTAAGATACGGCGACCAGAATTGCACACAATATTCATGGAGCAGTCACATCATGGAACAATACAGAGGCATTATAATATCCTTTGTTTTATTCTCCATTCCTTTCTTTATGATACCTAGCATTCTATTTGCTCTCCTGGCCGCCGTTGCATACTGGGCGGAGGGTTTCAACATGTTATCCATGATGACGCCTAAATCTCTTTCCTGGGTGGGGGTTCCTAATGTGGAACCCTGCATCACGTAACCATAGCTTGGGTTTTTCTTTCCTAGGTGCATAACCTTGCACTTGTCCACATTAAATTTCATCTACCATTTGGATGCCCAATCTTCCAGTTTATCAAAGTCCTCTTGCAATTTTTCACAATCCTCATGGGTTTCAACAACTTTGAATACATTTGTGTCATCTGCAAATTTGATTATCCATTTCCAGGACATTTATAAATATGTTAAAAAGCAGCAGACCCAGCACAGATCCCTGGGGTACTCCACTATTCACCTTTCTCCATTGGAAAAATTGGCCAACTCGGCCCACTTGAGTATCAAACCATATTTCCAGGAACTCTAGGGATTGGGAAGGCATCAACTGACTCTTCCCCTGGTTGGTCACCCAGCTGAGGTTTTCCAGGAAGGATACCACTCGGGTCAATGCACAAGACGTCTCTGACAGAGAATGAGCTCGAATGAGCTAGTCATCCAAATACAGGTGCACACAAATCCCTTGGTGCTGCAGCACCACAGCCACCACCACAACCTCGGAGAACGTTCTCCAAGTAGTGGAGAGGCCAAAGAGAAGGGTAGAGAACTGAAAGTGAGAGGCAAGCACGGCAAAATGCAGATATCTTTCCTGATCCTCCCAGATCAGGATATTAAAAAAAATGTCAGCCAAATCCAGAGACGCCTAAATCACCAATCTCAGAGTTTCCATTCAGAAGTGCAGAACACCCCATGAGTGTTGACTCCCTTTGAGGTTAAGAATTGATTGGAAGGCCATCCTTCTTTAGCACGATGAAATAAATGGAGTATCTGCCCTTCCCCAATCGGCTGGGGAAAGAGGAACTACTGCCTTCAGGCTCAGAAACTTGTCCAATGTGATTCAGACGGCAGCTCTTTTGTTTGCTGAACCACATGGGGAGATGACAAATGCCTCCGGGATCAGCTCTTTGCATCCAGGACATAGCTGGCCTGTCTTCTGGAAGGCAATGTGGTTTGGTTTCGCCCAGGTTTTTCACCAACTTCTCAAATTGACCCCAAAAAGGAGCTTCCCCTTAAAGGCCAGCTGGGTCAACTGGGCTTTGGAAGATGTGTCCACTGCCCAGTGGCAGAGCCAAATCCAACGCCACGTCACCATTGACAGGGCATTATCTCTAGCCACTAAGTGGACAAGATCATACATAGCATCACAAAGGAAGGCAGCAGCTGACTCCAAAAGAAGGGTAGTATCATCTGGCCATAGAGACTGAACCCAGTGAAGAAGGTCTCAAGATGTCAGACTTGCACACACTGCCAACTGCAGAATAGCAGCTGCCACTGCAAACTGGTTCTTCAGCAAAGAGTCCACCTTTCAGTCAGGAGTACCCTTCAAAGCCAGCCCTCCTTCCATGGGAATGGTGGTCTGCCTCGTAACTACTATGACCTGCACATCCACTTTAGGTGTGCCAAACCACATGATGCACTCCTCCTCTGGAACAGCACACATCCTCTTATACACCCTCAGACACTTAGACGGGAAATCGGGAAGATACCATTCTGATTGGTTATGTCCTTGATAACCTCTGGAAACGGCAAGATTGTAGTGGATTTCTGCACTCCCTGTTTGAGTGAATGAGTGAAGCTCCTGCTTCATAACTGGAACATCCGCCAAATTCAAAGTGGATGAAACTCAGGTTATCAAGGCAACCAGTTTCTCCTTCCAGAACAGGCAGATAATGCCAGCCTCTTCATGATCTTCTGAAGGCAAAAGTACTTCTTCCTCCACATCAGATCTCACAGCTGAGACATCAGAACCAAAATCCCAGCCCAAATGTCAGACAGATCCCAGGTGATCCACATCTCCAGGAGGCTTTTATTTTTAAGTGCCTTCAAGTCAATGCTGACTCCTGGCAACCCAGCAACTCCTGGGTTTTTTTTGGGAAGGTATGGTTGGAAGTAGGTTGCCAGGCTTTTCCTCCAAGGCAATGGAGGGTAAAGTGAATTGTCCATGGCCACAAGGACTGCTAGTGGGAACAGACCCCAGATCTCCTGGGTGGTAGGCTGATGCTCTAACCACTAGGCTACTCCTCCACTCCAGAAGCCTTAGATGGTGACATTTTATTTACCAGCTAACATCCTTTCCTTGAGTCCTGCTAGATCATTCCTGACAAGTGAGTTATGTTCCCCTACCAACAGATTGGTGGAGACAAAGAACCAATGAAAAGCTCAGGTTTCAGTGACATTACTCTAATGCCTCTATTCACCTCAGCCACTAGAGGTCCCTTCAATATTTATCTCAAAGGATATGGGAGATAGATAGCAAGCCTCACATAACCTCAATGTGGTCAACAAGGAACAATCAACAGTAGAGAACTATGTACAGAAAAGTTTAAACAGAAGGTTGTCAGCAGAAGATGAACCTGCAGAGCCAAGCACAGAAATCATAGCAGACCCAAGGGCACTGCAGCAGAGGAACAGAATAATACAGTTTCAGGGGTGGGCCCTGGACTGGTCATGCAGGACTCAAGGAAATGGAATTATCTGGTAAGTAAAATGTAGCCTTCCATATCGTCCTGCTAGACCAGTCCAGACAAGTGGGATGTACCAAAGCTACAGCACCACTGGGTGGGAAGAACACACAGCAGCAGCCCATGAGCTGAAGGCCATGTCCATCCACACGTGGACATCCAAGCAGTAATGCTTGACAAAAGTGGAAAGTGATGGCCAACAATGCTGCCCAACAATGTCTGCAGGGGCTACTGAACTCTGCTCTGCCCACGAGGATGCTTGTACTTCAGTAGAATTGACTTGAAAATCTTCCAGAACTGGCGGGTTCTGCAACAGATATGACGAGGCAACGGCCTCCTTAATCCAGCATCCCAAAGTCAATTTGGCCATCGCCTCACCCTTTCATGGCCAGTAAACAGTACAAAAGGATGGTCAGACTTTCGAAGGGAATTTGTAACCTCCAAGTACCAGAGAAGCACCCTCCGAACATCCACCAAACAAAGATCCTTATCCTTTCCCCAACACTGTTCTTTCGGGAAGGAGGACAGGGAAACCACCTGGTTCAGGTGAAAGGGAGAAAGCACCTTAGATAATAAGGAAGGCACAGGCCAAATGGAAATGGCCTCCTCTGAAAAGGACAGATAAGGATCTTGGCAAGACAGCCAAGCTCAGAAATTCGTCATACGGAATAAATCACAACCAAGAAAACAGTCTGGAGTGTCAAATCCTTTAAGGTAACATGCTTCAATGGCTCAAAGGGGGCCGCCATCAAGACCCTGAATACCAGACACAGATCCCAGGAAAGGATCACAGACTGAAGGGGAGGATGCAGACGTCAAACCCCCTGGAGAAAACATGAGACGCCCAGGTGCAAGGCTAAGGACTTACCCATCACCGGACCACTGAAACAGACCAGAGCTGCCAGCTGAACTTTCAGGGAGCTATGGGAAAGGCCTTTCTCTAGGCCATCCTGTAAAAAGGCTAACAGGGAGGACATCTTGGTCACCTCAGGAGCCAACTGCTACGTGCCACACCAGTGCTCAAAGAGGCACCATATCTGTACATATACTAGCTTAGTAGTCCTCCTCTGGGCACCAAGCAGAGTAGAGATCACTGCTAGAGAGTAGCCCTTATGCGCTAGCAGTCTCATTTCAAGAGCCATACCATAAGCAAAAAGGGAGCCGTGTCCTCCAGGATGATCGGTCCCTGCCGCAATAGCCCCCAAGAGGACTTGCTTGCAGGAGCTGCATCAGATCTCCAAACCACACTCTACGTAGCCAATCTGGCACTACCAGAACACAATCCTGCCTGGGTGGCGCCCTATATGCCGAATCACATGTCCCACCAGGGGCCATGAAGGAAACACATATAGCAGTCGCTAACTTGGTCAAGGCTGTCACGGCATCGACACCCTCGGACTCCATCTCTGTGTGGAGACTAAAGAAGCAGCAAACATTGGCACTGGAGCGGGTCGCCATCAGATCCATTTTGGGGCAATTCCAGCACTGCAGAATCAACATAAACACCTCCTGACTCAAATCACACTCTCCAGGATTTACAGAGTGCCAGATGAGGAAGTCCGCTTCCAGGGCTGACAAGGCTAGGAGGTTCTTCTCCACTCAGGCAAAAGGAGATCCATCTCCAGGACCATCCCAATGCTCCTTATGCTGCCTTGCCGTTTGACATGGGCCACCACCGTGGCATTGTCTGAAAATATTCAAACCACCCAGCCCTTGACCTGGGACCAGAAACACAGAAGAGCCAAGCTGATGGCCCTCATCTCGAGGTGGCTAATGGAACACACCTCTTTCCTGCGGTTTGAATAGCCCTGGACCATACGGTCTTGGTAATGGGCTTCCTGGCCCAAGAGACTGGCATCTGTCATCAGCAGGATCCAGGAGATCTCATTCAGCAGTACACCCTTCCACAGATGACAAGACTGTCACCACCACCGCAGGCTGGCTTTCACAGTCAACAGGAGAGGAAGCCTGCGCTTGAACTCCTGGGAACTTGGAACTCACATGTGAGCATGCACCCATGGCACCATCTCTATTGTTGCCGCCATCAATCCAAGGCACTGAAGATAATCCCAGACTATGAGGGCCTGCTGCACACAGAACAGCGTCAGGCAATCCAACAGTCTTTTGACATTCTCCTACGGCAAGAAAATGCTGCCCGTTCAAGTGTCAAAACATGCTCCCAGTAACTCCAAGAACTGGGAAGGCAAAATCTGGATCTTTCCTTGACTGGTCACCCATCTAAGGCCTTCCAAAAAGGACACCACTCAGGATGCCACCCGAGACACTTCTGACAGGGAATGGGCTCAGATGAGCCAGTCATCCAAATAGGGATGGCCATAGATCCCTTAGCGCCACAGCACCACAACCACCACTACCATGACCTTGGAGAATAACCTTGGGGCAAGTGAATAGCCTGAAAGGGAGGGTGACAAACTGATAGTGAGAGCCAATCATGGCAAAACGCAGATACTACTGCTGATCCACTCAGATCAGGATATGAAAATACGCCTCAGTCAGATTCAGAGAAGCCAAAAATACCCCTTGACGCACTGCTTGAATCATGGTGCACAAGGTTTTCATTCAGAAGTGCAGGATGTACAAGTGCTTGTTGACCCCCTTGAGGTCCAGAATAAGCTGGAATGAACCATCCTTTTTGAGCATCACAAAATAGATGGAGTATATGTCCTTGCCCCACTCGTCTGGGAGGATAGAGGCATAGCAACTTGTCCAAGGTGGTCCGCACAGCGGCACCTTTGATCGCAGACCCACAAGGGGAAAAGATGAAGGTATCGGGAAATGGCTCTTTGTATTCTAGTACATAGCCAAACTGAATGATGATCCTTGGTAACCTGGGTCCATTCCTGAAAGAAAAGGCGAAGCCTGCCTCCAAATCGTAGTTACTCACTTGTAATAGGTGTTCTCCAGGGACAGTAGGAATCAGTCCTCACATTTGGATGATGTCGGTGCCGATGAAGCCCCCACAGAAGCATCTCCCCAGCTTTCAAAGAAAGCCTTTGGGAGATGCCACCACACATGAATGGTCCCCTTCCCACCCAAGGGTGCTATCTTACTCAGTCAGATGACATAACTAGAGCCGACAAAAGAAGATGGCAAAAATTGCACAGCAACTCCAAGGGGAGGAGGGAGGGTTGTGAGGACTGATTCCTGCTATCCCTGGAGAACACCTGTTACTGGTGAGAAACTATGCTTTCTCCAGGATCAAGTAGGAAGTCAGCCTCACATATGGGACTCCCTAGCTACAGGCTACCGAGAATCTGTAGAAAAATATGGCACAGCCGTGAGCAGCGAATCTGAGAAAAGATTCTGAGGACTCCAGTGTCCAGGGACAACTATGGCTCCAGTAGCCTGAATAAGAAGGGTCGAAGGTAGGAGTTGCCTAAACCCCGAACAGATTACGGAGTACGGTCTGGCCGAAGGCCCTGTCCCATCGTGACCCTCTCCAAGCAGTAGTAAGCTGCAAAGGAGTGGACTGAGGATCAGATAGTGGCCCAGCAGATGTCTGCCATAGGAAAGAGTGTAGGCTTGCAATCAAGGTCGCTATAGCCCTGACGTTGTGCGCTGTGACCCAGCATTCGAAAGAGAGCCCAGCCTGATCATGGGCAAAGACGATGCAGTCACCACCCAGGTGGACAGGATCCACTTTGTAACAGCCTCCCCCAGTCGACTGGGGCTGTATGACATGAAAAGCTGTGAGGCTTTGCGGTGGCCCTGGGTACACTGCAGAAAGAAGAACAGGGCTCTTTTCCAGTCCAGAGTATGGAGACCGACCAGTGCCTTGTTGTCGTGGGGCCATGGAAAGAAGGTAGGGAGCACCACCTGCTGGTTGAGGTGGAAGGTGGATACCACCTTTGGAAGGAATTTTGGGTGGGGTGTGAAGCATGACCCTGTTCTTGTAGAACCTATTGTAAGGTGGCTCGGCCATCAAGGTCTGAAGTTCACTGACCCTGTGGGCAGAGCTGAGCGCCATCAGGAAGACAACCTTCCAAGATAGACAACCCAAATGGCAGATAGCCAAAGGTTCAAAAGGTGGCTTGGTAAGCTGCGTTAGAACCATGTTGAGGTTCCATCCTGCCGGAGGCAGCCAGATGGGAGGCTTAGAGAGCAGCAAGCCCAGCATGAAACAAGTAATGAGGGGCTGCACGGAAACAGGTTTGCCCTCTACGGAGTAATGGTGTGTGGACAGCATGCTCAGGTGTATCCTGATGGAGTTGGACTCAAGTCCGGTTTGCGAGAGGTGGAGCAAATACTGCAGCACTGTGTGTACCTGCCAGAAGAATGGGTCAACCCGTTGCTTCAAACTCCATATAGAGAATCTACACCACTTGAAGGCGTAGGCTTATCTCGTGGAGTTTTTATGAGAGGCCAGGATGACTTCTTACACCTCCCTGGGGAGGCTGAAGGGTGCTAGGGCCATGCTATTAGCGATAAGGTTGGGGTGGAGAAGCGAGCCCTCCTCCTGGGTCAGTAGTCCTGGGGCACTCCCCAGAGGGACTGGGAGCTCTGATGAGAGGCGGAGCAACAGGGGAAACCAGGGCTGTATGGGCCACTGCGGGACCACCAGGATCATGGAAGCCTTGTCCCACAGGACCTTGAAAAGGATCTGGGTGATTAGTGGCATGGGAGGGAAGGCATACAGCAGGCCCTCCAACTACGGGATGAGGAAGGCGTCTACCGCCATCCGGGACTGGTGCGGTTGGGGACAGCTGAAGTGGGGCAGCTGAGCATTGGCTGGGCTGGAAAAGAGGTCCAGACTTGGGGTTCCCCATAGTCTGAACAGCCGCTGTACCACCCTGGGGTCTAGGTGCCACTTATGCAGCTGGAGGACCCTGCTCAGTCTGTCTGCTAGGGCATTTTCTTGGCCCGAAAGGTATACCGCCTTGAGGAGCATACCCTTACTGATCACGAATGAGCAGAGGGCTACTGCCTCATGGAAGAGGTGGTAAGAAACTGTGCCCCCTTGTTTGTTCAGGTAGAACATCGCAACCTGGTTGTCCATCTAGACCAGCACCGACTGGTGCTGCAGACGGTGTTGAAAGGCCCTGATCACCAGAAAAATGGTTCTGAGCTCCAGCAGGTTGATCTGCTGCTGGTTCTCCTCGAGAGACCAGTTGCCCTGCGTGTGCAGTTCCTCAAAGTGGGTAACCAAGCCCAGTAGGGAGGCATCCATAGTGAGGAAACTCTGGGGGTTTGGGTGTTGAAAGAGCATGCCTTCCACAGGTGCTATGCATCCTCCCATCAATTGAGTAACTCTGCTAGTTGATGGGACACCGAGACCCTGTCCCAGAGCCTGCCTGTGGCTTGAATCCACTGCGAGTGGAGGTATCACTGAGCTGCCCGCATGTGGAGGCAGGCACTGGGGACCACATGGACTGTAGAAGCCATGTGGCCAAGTAGGTGAAGCATGGACCACGCCGACACAGTGGGGGTCTTCCTGGAGAGTAGAGTCCTGGAGACATACTCAGTCTCGATCTCCGCCGCCTTATCCTCCATCGGCTTGCTGAAGAGGATTTCACCGAGGCAAGGGATGTCGAGGAGTTTTTCCTGGACACATTGCTTGAGGTTCGAAGCCTGGAGTCAGGCCTGGCATCAAGCACTGATGCCTGCGGTGGCCACCCTCACGTTAGACTCAAAGCCGTCATAGGCTGCTCGCGACAAATACTTCAAGCACTCCCTGACAGACTTCGTGAGGGTCTGGAAGTGATGGAGGTGGTCCCCACTGAGACCCGCCGAGAAACCCCCATGTTCCTTGTTTAGGTCTCAGAGGTACATGCCGATATACAGCTGATATGCTTGTATGTGGCAAGTCAGCCATCGAGCACTGGTAACATTCACACCCAAGGCATCGAGAGCATAGGACTCCCTGCCCGGGACACCGAAGAGTGAGTCTTCGGGCTTTTCTGTCGACACATGGCCGACGACTACCATAGAGATGTGAGAGAGTTGCATCTTCCTGAAGCCTGGTCCTCACTGGACCCAGTACATAGTGTCCAGGCATTGGCTAACAATCAGCACTGATGCTGGTGTTTCCCACATTTGGAGAAGGAGGCACACGAGGATGGAAGGGATGGGAACCATAAGGGCCTCCTTGGGTGGGACCTTGTATTGGAGGCTTTCGAGTTCCTCCATGAGAGGGTCCTCCTCTGACTCTGTAGTGAGGGACGATTCCTTTGCCATGTCCTGGACAAACTCAAGGAATGAGGTGTCCTCGGGCGAGGACCAGCACCTCCACACTGGCGGGGAGAGATCTGAGGGAAGGTCACGGTGAGCTCGTGTCTCCAAGGAAGCTTCATCTTCAGACTCCCAATCCGAGTAGTCCATCGAGAACTTGAGGCCTGACGGCTCTAAGGGTGTCGTTGGATCTGGTCTTCGATGAACTGCAGGTGGTGCTTGGCCGGAGCCAGAAGTGCTTACCATGGAGAATCTTGCTCCCAAGGACTGGGAGCGAGATTGAGACCCTCGCCGAGGATCAGCTCAAGGCATGGGGCTCTCGATGATCTCTTTGGCAGCCCAGGGAGTCCTCGGCATCGAAGTCTCTGTGGTCTCAGCGTGTGGGCCAGTGGAGAAGGGTATCAACGCTTGCTGTGAGGCAAAGAATGCAGAAACGCTGCATTCCAAGCCATTATTCTGGCTTCCCACTCAGGGGTCGCAGCCTTCGACACTAACACTGGGGTAGCCGGGTCGGGAATCAGCAAGGAGAGGGAGTCCTCTATGGGGCGGGCCTCGGGGGTCCAAAATCCATCACCGGAGGCCTCGGCATCTGTCCTGGGTACCTTAGCTGGCTAGTCCCGCTCTGACTCCTCAGATACCCTCTGAGGGCTGTGGGACCATGCATGGGATTTGCCATGTGTGTCCGCTTCCCAGGAAGAGGCCTTCGAGGAGTTCTTCTTTTTATTATGCTTGTCGGAGTGTCTGTGTGCTGCTCAGGTACTGTAGGGGCTTTATGCAACTCCGAGGATCTGTGCGGGGCCTTAGCGCTCGTGGCTACCGGGGATACCAGGGCTGAATCTGACCTGTGGAAGATGTCATCCTGCTTCTGCCGGCAACTCTGGATGGCCTTAGTGGACATCTTTTTGCACAGGAAGCACATCTCTGGGACATGGTCGGCACGTAAACACCTGAGGCAACAATCATGTGTGTCAGTAAGGGACATGTTCTTTAAACACCGATCACACTTCTTAAACCCAGCGGCCTTTGTGGCAAAAAGGACCCCAGCGAGGTTGAAGATCTTTGACATGGCCAGTGGTTAGAAAAGGCGCAAAACTGAACTGGATGGAAAAAATCTAACTAAACACGTTCTGAGTCCCAAAGCTGAGGCGATGGAGCTCGGAGGCGGGAAAGGGACCAATGCTAACCGGACGATACACAGAAGTGCACAAGGATATCAACTTTTTTTCCAGGGAAGAGAGGGCTCTGCGGAAAAAGGGAGCAAAATGGCACCCTTGGGTGAGAAGGGGACTACGCATGTGTGGTGGCATCTCCCAAAGGCTTTCTTTGAAAGCTGGGGAGATGCTTCCGTGGGGACTCCATCGGTGCCGATGTCACCCATAAGTGAGGACTGACTTCCTGCTTGCTCCTGGAGAACTGGAGAAACCAGGGAGTGGGCCCCAAAACCTTCATTGTGCAGCCCAGGAGTGTCCTCCTCTGGAAGGGACAATTCCTGGGCTCACGCATTCCAAGAAAGGACTGAGAATTTATTATTATTATTTATTTATTTATTACATTTTCTTTTATACCGCGCTATTTAAGATTGAATGAGCCCAAGTCCCTTAAGCAGAGGGGAAGAAAGGTTTTACAGGTTGGTAATGACGCTAGTCCTTAATGGTCAGGTGGAGGCTGACGAGAAAGGGACACCACCCTACTTCACATGCCCTTTGGACCTATATTCCAGTAAGATTCTGTCTCACATAGGTCCTTCACTAGCTTCTCCAAAGCAGTTCCAAACAGAAGCTTCTCCTCAAAGGCCAGTTGAGCCCACTGGGCTTTGGAGGATGTCCAATACCAGAGCCAATACCAATGCCATGACACCATCCTCAGGGCACCATCCCTGGCCGCCCAATGTATCAGGTCATACATAGCATCAGAAAGGAAGGCCATAGCTGACTCAGGCAGAAGAGGCTGAATCCACTGTAGCAGGGCTCGAGACATGAGGCTGGTACATATCACCAGTTGTGGAATAGCTGCCGCCAAAGCGAACTGGCTCCTCAGCAAGGAATCCACCTTCTGGTGCAAAACATCCTTTAAGGCCGATCCGCCCTCCACAGGAATGATGGTCCATCTGGTAACTGCAGATACCCATGCATTCACTATGGGACTGTCAAACCACTCAACATGCTCCTCCTCTGGGAGAGCAGAGATTTTGTTATACACCCTTAACCCTTTAGTTAGGGAGTCGGGGGTATCCCACTTTGACCAGATCATATTCTGGATCTCCTCCGTGAATGAGAAGACAGTAGTGGATTTCTGCACTCCTTAAAGGAGCGAGTGTATCCATCAAGTTCAGGCAAAGGAGACCCTGGCAAACAATGCCACCAGCTCCTCCCTCCAGAATAGGCGGATCACACCAGCCTCTGCATAATTTTATGAAGGTGAGAGCACTTTCTCATCCACATTATAGCCCAGTATCAAGCTATCTGAATCTAAGGCTATCAATATCTTGGATAGCTCCCAGCTGTTCCCTATCTCCAAGGAGCGCCCCTCGCTAGGGATACTTAGCCAAAGGTAATCGAACAGGGCTTCTACTTTCAGCCTGCTTGGCAAGAGCCTGCATCCGGGAGCACCCAGAGACCGCAGGGTCTGAATTACACCAGAAGGATCAGGCTTGTTGCAAAAATAAAAAAAGAATTCCGGGGAGGACAATCCGGAATCCGTAAACTCTCTTCTCATATAAGGCCCCAAAATACCAGGGGGCATAGCAGCCACAGACCCCCTAAAGGACGAAGAGCAGTTCATAGCATGGCTACCAGAGCATTCAGCTGGCTGAATGTCCTTACCCATAGTGCCATCTGTCACCTCCTGCCCTGAGGCAAGTAAGGGCGGACTAACTGCATCCCCTGTCTGAGAGGGGAAAAGCAGGCATCCAGGGGTGACTCAAAGGCTGCCATGCAGGAACGGGAGAGTTCAGAATCCAAGGGTAAAGCTCTTCACTTGCCACAGGTCAAACAAGGTTTCTTGGAAGAAAACATAGAGAGTTAGGGTATCTTAAGAGCACATGCTAAGGCTGCATCGGCCCACAAGTGTGCATTAACTGTGCTTTTATGCTATACCTGTTAAAGGTGCTAGGGAAGGAATACACATTGGAGCCGCTTGGGTGTAACACACGTTAGGACCATACAACCATCAGATGCACAATAAGCATAAAACTGTACTAATGTGTGCAGAAAACAGTGGGAAATCCCCACACAGTACTAATGGTCATTATTAGTACCTCAATTTGTGTCCCTCAGAGATGGAATCGGGAGCCCCCAACAAGGACAATGACAAGGTAAAGTCTTGCTACTAACCCCCTGAGAGCCCCAAGCGGAGGATCCATGCCAGGCTGCTCTCTTCTCCCCTGAAAGCTATTTCACTGGCTGGTTGTGCAGCACTGTGTCTGACACTAGCAGATCTTCGAGAAAGAGTAATCTTTGGGAAAGAGAAAAGCGGACAGAGGAGGAGGGAAGGGGCCTTGTCTGAGTGAGGTGCTCGGTCTCAAGCTGAGCGGCCTTCTCGGTCATGGACTTGCCAAAAAGGTTTTCACCTCGGCAAGGGACATCGACCAACTTGTCCTGAACCCATGGCTCAAGGTCCGATGACTGCAGCTATGCCTGGCGTCGAGCCGCGATGCCGGCTGCCGCAACTCGGGTCGAAGTCTCGAAGCCATCGTAGGCGGCGCGGGACATGAACTTCGAGCAGTCCCGAATCCCCGAGGACAAGGACTTAAATCTCTGCAAGGGTTCCCCGGAGAGACCAGCAGAGAACCCAGCCAACTCCTTGGCCAGATCCCGCAAGTACATGCCCATGTACATCTGGTAAGACTGGACACGGCAAGCAAGCATTGAGCCCTGAAAGCACTTTCTACCGACGCCATCGAGGTTTCGGGCCTCCCTGCCAGGAGGCACCGCGAAGTGCATCTTCTGACTCTTCAGACGATGCATGGCCAATTCCACAACCATGGAATGGTGTGGTAGCTGTGCCTTCTGAAAGCCAGGGCTCTTCCGGAGCCGATAGATCGAATCGACTCACTTGCTAAGAACCGGCGCCGAGGCCATTGCCTCCCACATACGGAAGAGGAGCCGTTCCAGCATCGGAGGAACCGGGACAGTAAAGGCCTCCTTCGGAGGAGAGTCATACTGCAGCGCCTCGAGCTCTTCAGCTCGAGGCTCTTCCCTGGGATCCGCCAGAATAGCCAAGGCAGTGGCCATATCCCGGATGAACTCCGAGAACCGGGTGTCCTCCGGGGGGACCTACTCCGCAGCTCAGACTGCGGTGAGTCCGAAGGGATGCACCGAGTCTTAAAGGTATCAGGAGACTCCTCGTCCTCCGTCTCCCAAGCCGACTCGTCCAAGGAAGCGTCGGGGTCCGACCCTGCGGGGCCCTGGAGTACCCGCCTCGACTATCGAGGGAGACAGCGACCGAGGTCGACTCCGAGCCACGATGGACTCGAGTATTGGCTCGGTCTCCTGGGTCGACTTCGACGTCGATGTCCCGGTGGTCGGGGCAGATGCGCCAGACAGGCTGGCCATCAGTGCCCGCTGCTGCTCCATGAAGGCAGACATTCTGCTCTTCAAGGCTGTCATCCTGAGACTCAGCTCCGGAGACGCAGCAGCCACCGACTCGGGCCCCGGAGGGGCTGGGCCCGACGTCGGCTCCCTGGGAGGAGAGTCCACGAGGACTACGGGGCTTACGTGTCCAGCAGACTCCGGCTTCACATGAGGAACTTAGCCAGGCTTCTCCGGTTCCACAGGCCTGGGGCGACGGTCGGGGGTCTTAGACCTGGCCCTCGAGGAGCCAGGGACCTCCTCCGACGACGCCCTCGTGAGCCGTTTCTTCCTCTTGCGTTCCCGGTCAGGGGAACCCCTGTCCGAGGAGCTTCGACGGCGCTCGGGATCGGAATCCCAAGATGTCGAGGCTTCAGACGAGGTCCGGGCCCGGCCAGAGGCTGAGTCCGACAAAAGCCTTTCCTTTTGCTGCTGGCGACTTCGTAGTGCTTTGGAAGACATTTTTCCACAAGCCCCGCACGACTTAGGAACGTGGTCGGGGCCGAGGCACCGATGGCAGCAGTCGTGTGTGTCGGTGAGAGACATTAGTTTCTTACACCGATCACACTTCTTAAAACCACTGGAAGCCATCGAGGAAAAAAGAGTCCCCGCGAGGTCAAAGGACCGGCCTTCCAGGGAAAAAGAGAAAAAAGGGCGCGAACACCAGCCACTAAGGGCAAAAACTGAAAAAGAAAAATCGGGCTCGATACCGGTGTACCGAACCCGGCGGGAGGGGAACCGGCGTCGAACCGGTAGAAAAAGAGCAAAAAATCGCTGAAAAATCTAATTTTAACCGGGAAAACTGGCACACGTCCGGTGGGCTTCACGGAAAAAAAGAGACTGAGGTAAGATGGCACCTTTAGGCGGGAAGGGAACCGCGCATGCGTGCCTGCATTCCCAAAGGCTTTCATAGAAAGCTGGGGAAATGCTCCGCTGGGGCTTCATCGGCGCCGATGACACCCATATGTGAGGACTGACTTCCTGCTTGGTCCTGGAGAATAGTGAGGTTTCTGGAGTCCAATGGATTACTGGATCCGAGGCAGCATAGATTCATCAGAGGCAGGTCTTGTCAGACAAATCTGATTGATTTCTTTGACTGGGTGACCACGGAGTTGGACCGAGGGAGAGCCCTAGATTTGGTATATTAAGATTTTAGTAAAGCCTTTGACACTGTTTCACACAGGTGACATAAAAAAACTGAGCACCCTAGGGATGGACCATAAAGTTACTGCTTGTGTTAGGAACTAGTTGAGTGGGAGGCGACAACGGAGCTCACTTTGAGAAGGAGGTTACCAATGGTGTGCCCCAGGGATCTGTCTGTGGTCCGATTCTTTTCAACATCTTCGTTAGTGATATTGCGGAAGGGCTGTCGGGTAAGGTTTGCCTCTTTGCGGATGATACCAAAATCTGCAATAGAGTAGACACCCAGGAATGTGTAGATAACATAAGGAGGGATCTAGCTAAGCTTGAAGAATGTTCTAGAATTTGGCAGCTGAGATTTAATGGTAAAAAATCCAAGGTCACGCATTTGGGCTGCAGCAATCCAAGGAAGCGATATAATATAGGGGTGAAGTACTTCTATCCACAAAAGAAGATCGGGACCTAGGCGTGATTGTGTCTGATGATCTTAAAGTATCTAAACAGGTAGAAAAGGCGACAGCGAAAGCTAGAAGGATGCTTGGGTGCATAGGGAGAGGAAGGGCCAGCAGGTGTTAGTGCCTCTTTATAGGTCTTTGGTGCGACCTCATTTGGAGTATTGTGTGCAATTCTGGAGACCGCACCTTCAAAAGGATATAAACAGGTTGGAGTTGATACAGAAGGTGGCTACTAAAATGGTTAGTGGTCTTCGTTATAAAGCATAGAGGACAGACTTAAGAGCTTTTCATTAGTTCTTTGACTCCACCAATCTGCTGGTAGGGGAACACAACCCACTTATTTAGGCTTGTCTATCAAGACAATATGGAAACAGGCACCCCAGCCAGGCTCCAACTCTCAGTCTGAGCTCAGTCTTCTTCAAGAGACTGAGCTCAGGAGAATACAGAGGATGCAGGGTCTGAGTTTCCACATCAAAATGACCAGGCTTGTTGCAAAATGGAAAAGAATTCTGGGATTCCAGGAGCTCCCCTCTCTGGAGAAAACCCCAACTACATGGGACACAGCTGCTGCTGAACCCTTAGAGGAAGGGGAGCGGCCAGAAGCACAATCGCCAGAACCTCTGTCCGGCTTACCATACTTACCCACAGCTCCATACATTGCCTCCTGTACTGAATTGGGTAAGGCGGATCAGCTGAACTCCTTTGCTGGGAGAAGCAAAATGGGTCCTCCAGGGATAAATCAGAAGCTGCAATGCAAGAACAGCAGAGTCCAGAATATGGAGATGAAACACCTTTCTTGCTACAGGCCAAAGAACGTTTCCTGGAAGAAGACAGAGAGCTAAGGCAAGGATAGCATTGGTGTGCGTTAAGACCACACTGACACAAAATGCGCATGTTATCAGAGTGCGTACTGTATTGCGCAAAAGGGGAGCTTGGGCAGAAATGCATGTTGGAGTCACTCAGGCAGAAAACACGCTTGGACCACGCAACCACAAGATGCACAAGAGGAAACGCTACAAGCCCATGTTGGAAAAAGGCAGGAAACCCCACACCATGCCAGTGGTTGCCCGCGGTCCACCCCGAATTGCAACCAAGATGGACAGAATTGGGAGTCCCAACAAGGACAATGATGAGGTCAAGTCTTGGTACTCACCCCCTGGGAGCCCAGGCACAGAATTCATGCCAGGCTCAGCACTACTCCCTCTGAAACTGTTTCTCTTGCTGTTCTGAATTTTTGCTTTAAAGTGGCTTGCAGTCAGATGCCTCTGAGAGCCTTCTGCGTTCTTCGGAGAAGAGCAGGGGGACAGAGTGCGCCTGGGGTCTGCTCAGAAACTAAAGCCTGAACCATTCAACATGGCTTCCTGTTACAAGATGGAGCCTGTTCTGAACCAAAGCATGAATCAAACAAGATGGATTCCTTTTCTGCTATGTCTTAGTTTGAAACCTGCAAGGTTATGTACCATAGAGCAGAGTTATTGTTTATGACTACGTGCAAGAGACGTTGCTCTCATCCAGAGACTGTACTGATGGTACTAGCGTTTGCAACAATGTATGAACTTGCATTCCAGCATCTTTTATGCAGCATGGACCTTTGTTTGGAGAAGGACCACCTATCAACTGTCACATGATTTGCTGAAGATGACTTACAGTATCTGAAACCAACCAATTACCATGCCATGACGAGGAGGACAGGACAAAGAATTATACACTGGATGCAGAGGGACGTAGAACACTTTGGTATCACCTTTAGATTTGCAGAACCTTGGAAGACTTTATAGGATCTCTAACTTAGCTCTCTGACACTTGACAGGTTTGCTTTCTGCAGTCTCTAGCCCTGCTGTCTCTCCTTCTAAAAAAGTGTGCAAGGACAAAGACTAATCTTGGGAAAGAGTGAATCTCTCCCATAGACCAGAAACTCTGTGCTGTCACGTGGCTGGACTACCTGCAGTCTGCGTTGGACTTTTGCCATACTTTGGACCATTCCTGAGACGATTTCTCAGACCCAGTCACAATTGTTCTTCTGGCAAAAGCCAAGGTACTTGTCTAAATTCTCCTAGGTGCATGGGTTTAGTCTAGACATACAAATAATTTGCTGTATGTCTGAGTGCAGAGCAATGACTTTGGTTGCTAAAATAGTGGTGTGCCCGTGTCCGAAGGGGTGTGAGCAAAGGGGCAGGTTCTGCCCCTTTGGAGACCCTTAGGAGTTTGGAGGAGTCTGTATTTTTGCTGCATGGGGAAACGGAAGAAGCAGTCTTTGCCAGTGGTTGTGGCTAAGACCTTGAAAATATTTGGACCTATGGACCATCATTTGCAAGTGATATCTTCTGAACCTTTAGTGGGGGATCCAAATATGTCTTCCGGGACCATGAGTACAACTTCAGACAAGTCTCCATTAATGGGTTTAACCCCGCCCAGCTTGCAAGGATTTTTGGGTCTATGATTCCTTCAGGTCTAGATGGCTTGGATGAACTTGCTTCTCATTCCTTACATCAGGATTCTTCCTGGTTGGACATTTTAGATTTAAATATGCCTGCCCCGTTGTTGTTTCAAACTCCTGTAGTGACTTTGACAGCCCTGGATAATATATCCCTACGTGACATTTGAGAGGTGGTTACTTGCACTGAAGTTTCAGTGTGTTCAGCATTTTCCCAGCTCTCAGTTTTCTAGTGATGTGTTCGCCAAGCTCACTGAACAGGAGGCTAGTATATATAGGTGTAGTCGGTAGTTAGCAAGTTAGAGGGACAGGTAGCTGTAGCACAAGCTGCTATCTCTTCATCGGCTCGGGACATTTCTCTGGTACATTATCAATTGGAAACTTTGGAGAATATGGCAGGATAAAGAATCTACGTTTTATTAACTTTCCTCGTACTCATTATCTTTCTCCTTTGATATTGTTGCAAAAATATTTCAAAGAAATATTATTGATTCAGGATGTGGATTCTATTAGGTTGTCTAATATTTATTATGTTCCACCCGGGGTCAGATCCCAGGTTTCTTCTCAAGATGATTTGGCTCAAGCGGAAACTCTTGAATACCTGGATGTTTCTGCATTTTTGGAATCATCATTAGATGATATTCCACAATGAGCCACATTAATTGCCTCTTTTCTTTTTTTTTTTAAATTCTTTATTTTCGTTTTATAACAACAAAGGAAAAGGAAGACATACAGCTAAAAGACAGATACATAAAGTGTAATACATACACCAAAGTAAACCCCTGCCACCCCCCTCCCCCCTGCTTCTTCTCTAGAAAACGAATCATTCCCGAAGCGGGCGTGTACTTACATTATTGTGTTACAAAACCTAACGGTGATCTGAAACATGATGAGTGCACATTATACAGGCATGTTGGAGCAATGAGCAGATTGTACATAATCATTAAGCATCTGCCATTTAGACAAGCGAGAGTGAGGTTGGGCATGGGGAATAGCTCTCCGAGGTATCTGCTCATATTTACTATATAAGCAGACGAGGTTCCACCATTCATTGACAGTAAGTCGAGAGCTATCCTTCCAATTCCTCGTGATTAAGCATATGGCTATACCCAGCATGAAATCAAGGAGAAAGCGACCCTTCTTAGGAAGAGAGGGGACCTCCGCCACAGAGCGGAGTCCCACGATCTTCCAAGAGAGAGGTTCGTGAAGGTGTAAGATAAATTGAATACAACCCCAGACCCGCCCCCAATAAACCTGTAGTTGAGGACATTCATAAATAACATGAGCGAAGGTTCCCACAGCAGTATGGCAAGACCAACACTGGTCCCTAGCATTTGTGTTCCATTTGGCTATTTTTTCTGGGGTATAAAAGCATCTGTGTGCAAAAAAGAAGAGAGTTTGGGTAACAGAGGCAGACCGGGAGACCCGCACTACTTTGCTCCAGAAAACGCTCCATTGCACAGGGGTTAAAGTGGTTTGCAGTTCGCGCTCCCAGGCTTGTTGGGCTCTAAAAGTGGCCGTGTCTGTACCCTGACATAATATTTTATAAAAGTTAGAGGCTACCCCATGTGTACTACTAATAGAGTGAACTATCTCTAATAGCCCGTCCTCAGTAGGGGCAGAGGGCGGCATGATTCGAGCACTTTTGAGGCAGTGTTGAAGCTGCATCAATTGAAAGTAGTGTTTCGCTGGTAACGCAAATTCCTTTTGTAAATCAGAAAAGGTTTTCCAACGGGCTGCAGAGAAAAGCTGTTGGGGTGTCCAGATCCCCCTTGAGTACCAGGGTTTCCATGCTATCGTTCTATTTAGGACTTGAATTCTGGGGTTATTCCATAGCGGGAGTCCGTCCTGAGGACATACGTTCGGGCCCAGTGATAGAATGAGAGTGTTAAAGGCCGCAAGAGTATCGACAATCATTGGTGGATGGCGGGTGTCTACTTGATAGGACATACCGGGGAAGTGGGTCAACGGAATTGGGCTACTAAGCTCCTCTTCTATGTCAAGCCAAACTGGTCTGCTCTCTGTTGAGGCATCTAGCCATCGGGCACCTTGCTTAAGTAGGAAGGCTTGATGATATTTTTTATTTTATTTATTTATTTAACTGCATTTATATCCCGCTTTTCACCGGGTCAAAGCGGTGTAACATGTAACATCGGGGGGGGGGGTAATTTTTTTTTTTTTAGGGTGGGGCCATCACCAGGGTCAACATTTAATGATTTGGGTAGACATGGACATGTTTACTTCTAAGTGTTTAGGTCATGGTGTTGTTTCCGTTCAGAGATGTTCACGGAATAGGATTGTCTTTAGCTGTTTCTTAAATGATGTGATGTCAGCGTTGCACCTGATGTGTTTTGGTAGAGAGTTCCAGAGGGATGGAGCATAGAGTTCGAATGCTCTGTTGCAGGTCCGTTGTGTGGATTTGGTTCTTTTGTAAGGGACAACGATAGAGTTATTGCAGGAATGTCTGGTTGATCTGTTGTGGGATGGTCGAGGCAGTAATGAGTGTAGGGAGGTGATCTGTTTTTGGTGGATAGTTTTGTGGGTGAGTAAGATAGCTTTGTACTTGATTCTTGCTTGCACTGGAAGGAGGTGAAGGTTTCTTAGGATTGGAGTTATGTGGTCCCGTTTTTTTGCATTCTGAATGATCCTTGCTGTAGTGTTTAAGGCAGTACGGAGGGAGCTGGTGTGCGAGGCAGGAAGTCCATGATAGATTATGTTGCAGAAATCCAGATGAGGGAGTGTCACAGCTTGCATCACGGTCCTGAAGTCGTGAGGTTCTAGGAGGGGCCGGAGGTGTTGAATAGTTTTGGCTTTGTGGAATATCATCCTAGCAGTTTTGCTGATTTGTTGTTTGAGGGTGAGAGCTTGGTCGATGATGACCCCTAGATATCTTATTTGAGGCTGGACTTGGATTTGTGTGGTTCCCATGTTGAGGTGGGTAGGTGGTTTGAAATCAGGTTCTTTTGTTACTATTATGGCTTCGGTTTTCTTTATGTTGATGGATAGATTGTTCTCCTGCAGCCAGTTGGCTACGTCATTGAAGCAGGCAGACAGCTGTTCGTTTTTCGGGTTGGTGGTTGTAATTGGTGCGTAGAGCATTATGTCGTCCGCGTAGATGTGGAAGTTGATGTCGTGGGTGCGTATGATTGAGCATAGTGGACGGAGATATATGTTGAACAACATGGCGGATAGGGTGGATCCTTGGGGTACTCCTTGTAGTTGTTGGTAGGGGGGCGAAGTTGTGGAGAGGGTGCGGATCCGTTGCTGTCTGTTAGTTAAGTAGGATCTGAACCATTGGAGTACAGTGTCTTTGATTCCAATTGCTTGTAGTCTGTGTATGAGGATTTCGTGTGAGATTGTGTCGAAGGCCGCTGATATGTCTAGGAAGATCAGGATGTATCCAGAGTTTTTCTCTTGGGTTCCGATGATGAGTGTGTTCATTAGGATGGTCATGAGGGTCTCAACTCCATGTAGTGGTCGGAAACCGTGTTGCTGCGGGTCAAGTATGTCGTTGGTGTCTAGATGATCTTGATATCTAAGGAAATCAGGAAATCTGGTACCCCCTCTTTCCTTTGCAGACTGTAGTTTTTGTTTAGCTATCCTTGGTGGCTTGCCCTGCCAGAGATAACGGACGAGAAGGCCCTCAATATCTTTATAAGTATGTAGCGGGAGTAAGCATGGCAGCATTTCTAAAATGTAGTTCACTTTGGGGACTATCATCATTTTCACAGTTTCTAAGCGGCCCCACCAGGTAAGAGATAAGGGAGACCAACGATTCGTGAGCTCACGGACTTTGGAGACTACCTCTTTGGCATTAAAACTGATAGTGTCTTCTAAAGGAGAACAGTAATGGACCCCGAGATACTTCACCATGCGGGATTGCCAAAGGAAGGGAAAGGCCTGCATGTCAGCCTCATGTACCCAGCGGTTCAGTGGGAATGCTACAGATTTGGTCCAGTTAATTTTATAGCCCGATAATTGTGAGTATCCGTCAATCAGATCCAAGACAGCTGGAACCGAATCGAGGGATATGAAAAGCATAAGGTCATCTGCATATGCAGAGAGTTTAATCTCCCTATGACTGAAGGGGACACCTCGAATACGTGCGGACTGTCTAATAAGGAGGGCTAGGGGTTCAAGAGCTAGATCAAAGAGCATTGGTGATAGGGGACAACCTTGACGCGTGCCTCTTTGGAGATTAAATGGCTGAGACTTGATAGCATTTACACAAATACTGGCGACGGGTTGAGTATACATGACTTGGAGATATCGGAGGAAGCCCTCCCCAAAGCCATACCATCGGAGAACTGCAAATAAGAAGGGCCATTCTAGGCGGTCAAAGGCTTTTTCGGCATCCAGGGAAAGACCCACCCATGGATGATCTAGATTGGCAGCACTGGATAGCACATGGCACAAGGTCCGAGCATTGTCAGCAGTTGATCTGCCGGGTATAAAACCGCATTGGTCAGGGTGAATTAGGGTGGCCATCCTGTCAGATAGCCGGGTGGCCAAGATCGTTGCGAAGATCTTATAATCGGCATTAAGTAGGGAGATTGGACGGTAGTTGGCGGTTAGTAGCGGGTCTCTGCCTTCTTTCTCAAATACTACCACATTAGCTGCAGAAAAGGATCCCAAAGAGGATTTATTACAGTTTCTTATATTATTACAGTTTCTTATATACTGCGCTATTTAGAATCAGAGTTTTAGATAGGGAACTAAATCTGCACTGAACGTTCTGTAGAATTCGGTAGGGAGACCATCGGGCCCTGCGGCACGGCCCGAGGCTGTTCGTTTTAGGGCAGATTGGATCTCTGAAGTAGAGAAGGGTTCATCCATCGCATCCCTATCATCTTCAGAGAGGGTCGGCCGCTGAATGCCAGAAAGCAATCGCTCGAATGTCTCTGACGAGAACTCACATTCAGATTGATATAGGCGGGTATAGAAATCCCGAAAGAGCTCTACAATGTCGGAGTCTGTGGTCACTATGCCCCCTCCCTGTGGAGCTCGAAGGGCCGCTACGCGTTTGGCTTCTTTTTGACCTTTCAAGGCGTTGGCTAAGAGTCGACTGGCTCGGTTATTTTCACGATAATATGTCCCTCGCTGAAGCTCAATACTCTTAGAAGCTGCAGTTGAGAGGATTGAATTATATTGAAAACGGAGACGCTGTAATCGAATTAATACACATGAATCAGTACGTGAGGTTAGAACTCGTTCGCCTGCTTTTATTTGTTGGTCTAGTATGAGTAGCTGCTGTTTGCGTTGTTTTCGCAGGCGGATTTGATAGCTAGTGATCGTTGCTCGAATGGCCGCTTTGAAGCCCTCCCACCAAGCCCAATTCGCAGTATCCTGGGGTAGATTAAAATGGAAGTAATCCTGTATGGCTGCTCGAATTTCTAACTGAAACTCTGGCTGAGTTAACAGGGCTCTATCAAAGAACCAGGCCCCCGAATTCCCTTGGGGTGCAGTAGTGTGTAATTGAAAGGAAATGGCAGCATGATCTGAAATATGTTGGGAGTGAATCTTTGCAGTGTCCACCTGAGGAACTAACAGTTTTGATATTAGAAAGAAGTCTATGCGAGACTGGGATTTATGAGGGGAAGAGAAGAAGGTGAAGTCAAGCTCATTGGGGTGTAGTAACCTCCATAGATCAACTAAAGCAAGATCTTTGATCAGGGAGGTAAGCGTGGTGTGACTCTTGGGGGGACCACTTGTCCTAGGCGGCTGTTTGTCAATCAGGGGATCAAGGACTAGATTGAAATCACCCCCAATTATCAATGAAGTATTAGCAGAGGCCTGCGCAACCTGAGCAATGGCAGCAAAAAAGGCAGGGTCATCCACATTAGGAGCGTAAAGGCATATACATGTAACTTCAAGGCTACCTATCTTGAGGTGAACTCTGGACCATCTACCTTCTGTATCTGAGCTAGTCGCAATAATAGTAGCATGCAAAGATTTCCTAACCAGTATGGCAACCCCACATTTCTTAGAAACGGCTGGGGAATAGGCGGCCACCATGTAAGGTTTAATATTGAGTTTAAGACTTTCCTTCGAGTTTAAATGCGTTTCTTGGAGAAAAATCAGATCCGCAGCTTCCTGACTTAGGTAGCTTAGGATTTTCTTCCGTTTTATCGGATTATTGATTCCTTTTACGTTCAATGAGAAAATCTTACATGGTGCCATCAATCAGTAATAGACATTTTAGGTAAGGGCGCTTGAAAACATACAACATAATCAGAATCTGTGCAACAATGACATAATCACCGAGTATTCTGGCTAATACACCCCATATTGAAAAGTATGTACCAAAGTATCTTAGAGAAGAAGCAAAACCCCCAAAGAATATGGCGACCATATGTCTGCGGGAGGAGGCCCTAGAGAGGAAATAGAAAGACATGAAAAAAAAGAAAAGAAACACCAGAGTCCCTAATTAACACTGTCTCTGATACTCATCGAGGCTACTGTGGGTAGATGGAGTCGGGTCACAGATATCATCAAAAGTAAGGCAACAAACTGCCCTCGCCAGACTCTTTGCTGGGCTACGGCAGATCCAATATGGCAGGTACAGCGGATATGAGAATACTTGCAGGAATATTCTGGAAGTCAGCGCATCAAGTCGGCTTCTTTGGAATCCAAAAACTCCGCTAGTAGATCAGGGTCCTCAAATGTTCTTGTCTGATTGTGAAGCGTGACTCGGAGCTTGGCCGGGTACATCAGGCCATAGCGTGCTTGTAGTTGTTGAAGCCTCGGCCGGAATTCCAGAAAGCGCTTTCGGCGGTCGACCGTGGGTTTAGCCAAGTCGGGATAGAAGGAGATCTTGTGGCTCTCAAACTCCATATGGCCCTTCGCCCGAGAGGCATTTAGAATTTGCTCAACGTGTTGATATCTCAAAAGTCGAAAAATGATAGGCCGCGGGGTCTTCCTGTTGAGCGTTATGCTTGTGGGTACACGATGAGCGCGATCGATCTCCAAATCTTTGGTAAAGGTGATTTGGAGCAGGGAAGGGAGGATTTTGCATAAAAACTCTTTCATGTCTCCCGATTCCGCTCCCTCCGGTATGCCCACAAGTCGTATGTTGTTGCGGCGCGCTCTATTATTGCCATCTTCCACTTCTTTCTGCAAGGCCCGCACCTGACGTTCAACTTTGTCGAGTTTGGACAACCGGGCCGCATGGGAGTCCAATATGCTCTCCATTTTGTCCTGACGCGAAGAAAGCCCTTCTAGCTTGCTTTGCAGCACACCAAAATCTTCCCGCAGCGCTCGGAGTGCTTCACCGTTTGACTGCACGAGGTTTTTGACCCCTCTAATCTCTGCGAGGATTTCCTGCTGCATTTCGGGGCCCTCGCGCAAGGCCAGCCCCTTCTGCGGGGACGGAGGTTCAGTTTTGGAACGTTTGCCGTGAGAAGCCGCTGGAGATCCAAATTCCAGGCGCGTGGGTTTGGTCCCCGCCATCTCACCAATGTGCCCCGGCAAGATCAGAGTAGAAGTTCCAAGTATGTACGGTGTTAATTCAGGATTCTGAGTAGGCCTCTCGGGAGCCTCAGCGTTATGCGACCATCCCGCTGGACATCAGGCTCCGCCCCCCAATTGCCTCTTTTCTTTTAGTTTCTGATAAAAATTTGATAATGAAACTTTATTTTCCTAAGAAGAATGTTTATTTCTGTGGCTCTCCTATTCAAATATTTCCTGATGTCGGTAGATCCACCCAAAAGCGTAGGAAAGATTTCCTGAGTTTGAAGCCGAGGATTCTGGCCCTGGGTGCTACTTTTTTCCTGAAATAACCTTGTAAATGTATTATGCAATACCAGGTCAATAAGTTTGTTTTTCTAGAACCTGCTCAATTAGAGGCTTTTTTTTGTCTGGGAAGGAGAATACAGATTGTGTAAAATAGTAATTTCCACTTGCTTGCTTATGTATAAGGAGGTTTTTATTTTAGTTAATTCTCTTGGGCGTTACATGGTTTTGTGGTTTCTTTATTTTAGGCTTTCCCCTTGAAGTGGACTTTGATGTTTCTTTTGTCTTGGATTTATTGTCATAATGTGGGTTGTATGATATGTTTTTTAGTTTTTCTTTTATGGTCTGTGACAAAAGTTACTTTTCTGTTCAAGAGTTGTATATCTTGGATTGTATTTGAAACTTAATAAAAATAAAATTTAAAAAAACAACATAAGAACATAAGATATGCCATACTGGGTCAGACTAAGGTCCATAAAGCCCAGTATCGTATTTCCAACAGTGGCCAATTTAAATCACAAGTACCTAGCAATTTCCCTAAGAGACACAGGTTCAACAATGCTTGTATTGAGTCAAGCAGTGGATATTCTGGGTCCCCTTCAATTATGGACCTTTCTTCCAGGAACTTGTCCAAACCTTTTTTAAACCTAGCTATGCTAACAGCTTTTACTATATCCTCCGGTAGCAAATTCCAGAGTTTGATTACACATTGAGTGAAAAAATATTTTCTCTTAATAGTCTTAAATAGGTTATCCTGTAGCATCATTGCATGTCCCCGAGTCTTTCTATATTTTAATGGCATAAACAATCGATCTACATTTACCCGTTCCACTCCATTCATTAATTTATAGACCTCTATCATATCTCCCCTCAGCCGTCTCTTTTACCGGTTGAAGAGCCCTAACCTTTTTAGCCTCTCTTCATAGGGGTATCCTTCCATTCCCTTTACCATTTTGGTGGCTCTTCTCTGTACCTTTTCTAATAACGCTATATCCTTTTTAAGATACGGCGACCAGAAAGAGTAGTTACTCATCTGTAACAGGTGTTCTCCAGGAGCAGCAGGAATCAGTCCTCACATATGGGTGTCATCGGCGCCGATGAAGCCCCAGCGGAGCATTTCCCCAGCTTTCTATGAAAGCCTTTCGGAATGCAGGCACGCATGCACGGTCCCCTTCCCGCCTAAAGGTGCCATCTTACCTCAGTCAAATGACATAGCTAAGAACAGCACACAAAAATGAAAAATAAACTATGTACAACTGCAACTCCAAGGGGAGGAGGGAGGGTTGTGAGGACTGATTCCTGCTGCTCCTGGAGAACACTTGTTACAGGTGAGTAACTACTCTTTCTCCAGGACCAAGCAGGAAGTCAGTCCTCACATATGGGTGACTCCCAAGCTCTGGGCTACCGAGGAACCCAGGCTGAACAAGAGAACTCCCTCTAGTCTCAGCAGCAAAGAAAGGCTTTTCAAGGACACAACCTCCACCGGTAGCCCAACAGAGGGCAGGAGAGCAGGAGTTGCCTAAACCTCAAAGAGATTCCGGAGTACTGCCTGGCCAAAAGCACTGTCCCTACGGGACTCCCTCTCCAGGCAGTAATGGGCCGCAAAGGTCTGGCTTGAAGACCAAGTTGCAGCCCTGCAGATGTCTACCAAGGGCACAGAGCGGAGATGAGCCACTGAGGCAGCCATTGCCCTGACACGATGGGCCGTGACCCTACCCTGCAAAGGAAGGTCAGCCGCCTTGTAAGCCCAGGTGATACAGTCAGCCACCCAGATGGACAAGGTACGCTTGGACACAGCTAACCCGAACTTATTGGGGTCAAAGGATACGAAGAGCTGAGTAGCCCTTCTATGCCCCTGCGTACGGTCAAGGTAGAAGGATAAGGCCCTCCTACAGTCCAGGGTATGCAGAACTGCTTCAGCCTGGCTTGCATGAGGCCTAGGGAAGAATGTTGGAAGGACTACCTACTGATTGAGGTGGAAAGAGGAGACAACCTTTGGGAGGAACTTTGGATGAGTCCAGAGGACTACCCTGTTCCTATAAATCCTGGTGTAAGGCCTATCACAGACCAGGGCCTGAAGCTCACTTACACGCCTAGTCGAGGTAGGGGCTGTCAGGAAGAGTGTCTTCCAGGAGAGGAAGCGTAGTGGACAAGTAGCCATCGGCTCAAAAGGAGGGCGAGTCAGCTGCTGCAAGACCACATTCAGCTCCCACTCAGGGGCAGGAGGACAGATGGGAGGCTTGAGCAAAAGCAAGCCCCTGAGAAAGCGGGACACCAAGGGGTGACCAGACAGAGAATGTCCCTCCACCAGAGAGTGGTGAGCTGCTAGAGCTGAGAGGTGTACCCGAACAGAATTGGACTTAAGTCCCTGATTTGATAAGTGCAGTAGGTACTGAAGCACTACTGGCACAGTACAAGAGAAAGGGTCCTCTGTACGTAGCTGACACCACACAGAAAACCTTTTCCATTTGAGAGCATAGGTTTTCCTAGTGGACTGTTTCATAGAGGCTAGGACAACCTCCTCAACTTCCTGAGGTAGGCCCCAGGGAGCCAAAACTACCCTTGCAGCTTCCAGGCCATCAAACTGAGAGCTTTGAGATTGGGGTGCAAAAGGGAACCCTGCTCCTGTGAGAGAAGGTCTGGTTGCAACCCCAGAGGTAGTGGAGAATCCACCACTAGTTGAAGCAGAAGAGGAAACCAAGGCTGTCTCGGCCATCTGGGAGCCACCAGCAGGACCAAGGCCTTGTCCTGAAGAATCTTGAAGAGAGTTCGGGCCACCAAGGGCGTGGGAGGAAACGCATAGAGGAGGCCCTGAGACCAGCATATCAGAAAAGCATCCGCTGCTATCCATAGAGAATGCAGTTGCCTGGAGCAGAACTTTGGCAGTTGCTTGTTCATTGGGCTGGCAAAGAGATCTATCAAAGGGAGACCCCATTTTAGGAAGATCTTCTGAAACACTGAAGGATGCAGCTGCCACTCGTGGGGCTGCAGTATTCTGCTTAATCTGTCTGCCAGGTAGTTGTCCTGGCCTGGAAGGTACACAGCCTTTAGGAGCATGTTGTGCTTGAGGGCAAAAGAACAAAGGTCCTGGGCCTCCCGACAAAGGATCCTGGACCCGGTTCCGCCATGTTTGTTCACATAAAACATGGCAACTTGGTTGTCTGTCTGGATCAGGACAGACTGGTGAGTCAGGGTAGGAGTGAAAGCTTTCAGTGCTAATCGAATAGCTCTGAGTTCGAGGAAATTGATCTGCTGTGCAGCTTCCCAGGGAGACCAGAGGCCCTGGGTGCACTTGCCCAGACAATGAGCTCCCCAGCCTTGCAGGGAGGCATCTGTTGTTAGCATTACTGTGTACCCTGGAATCTGAAAGGGCACCCCTTTCAGCAGATTGGGTGGGTGTAGCCACCAGTTGAGGGAGTGCAGAAATGGTCTGGACACACTTATTCTGTCGCTGAGGCTGCCTGTGGCCTGTGACCACTGAGCCCGAAGACACCATTGTGCAGCCCTCATATGGAGCCTGGCATTGGGGGTCACATGCACTGTCGAAGCCATGTGGCCTAGAAGCCTCAGGCAGAGTCTGGCGGAGACCAGGGACCTGCAGGGAAACTGATTTGCCAAGGCCATCAACCTTTGGGCTCTGTCTTCTGGCAAGAATGCCTTTCCCAGGAGAGAGTCTAACCTTGCCCCTATGAACTCCAAGTTCTGGGAGGGGAGCAAAGTGGACTTTGCGAAGTTTATGACAAACCCCAGGCGTTGTAGAAGAGCAATAGTCCTGAGGGTGGCTTGATTGGCCTCCTGACATGTCTGACCCCTGATGAGCCAGTCGTCTAGATAGGGGAAGACAAAGATTCCCTGATTTCTCAGGTAGGCCGCCACCACTGCTAGGCACTTCGTGAAGACTCTGGGGGCGGAGGTGAGGCCGAAAGGCAGCACTCTGTACTGATAATGGTTTCCTCCCACAATGAACCTGAGGTACTTTCTGTGGTCTGGATGAATGAGGATGTGAGTGTACGCATCCTTTAGATCTAAGGAGCATAGCCAATCTCCCTGCTGGAGGTAGGGCAGAAGGGTTGCAAGAGTAAGCATCTTGAACTTTTCCTTCACTAGGAACTTGATGAGGTTCCTGAGGTCCAGAATGGGTCGAAGGCCACCGGTTCTTTTGGGCACCAGGAAATACCTGGAGTAGAATACGTGACCTTGCAAGTGGGGAGGCACAGGCTCCACCGCCCTGTCCACCAACAGACCCTGAAGCTCCTGAAGGAGAAGGTCTGTGTGCAGGGGAGGCCTGGGAGGCTCCCCTGGAAAGTATGGAGGAGGTAGTTGGTGAAAATGGAGGGCATAGCCCTTGTGGACTATCTCCAGCACCCAACTGTCCCCGGTGATAAGGGGCCACTGATGGGCAAAGAGGGCGAGACGACCTCCTGTGCAGGGTTGGGAGAGCAGTGGAGGAGAGGCTACGCTCAAGGAGTCAAAAGCCCCCACCCTGCTGAGTGGTAGCAGAGGCCTGAGGCTTGGGGGTCCTCTGCCTACGGGGCCCATTACCCTGGTCCTTGGCTTGCTGACCCTGGGGGGCAGCTTCGGCAGCCTGATATTGCGGGTACTGTTTGTAGGCAGTGCCCTTCCTCGGGTAAAAGGGCTTTTTACCCGAGCCCTTCTTTTTATGAGAAGGGGCAGAGGTCTTCCTCGACAGCCTTGTCCGTGTGAGGTGCTCGGTCTCGAGCTGAGCGGCCTTCTCGGTCATGGGCTTGCCAAAAAGGTTTTCACCTTGGCAAGGGACATCGACCAACTTGTCCTGAACCCATGGCTCGAGGTCCGATGACTGCAGCCATGCCTGGCGTCGAGCCACGATGCTGGCTGCCGCAACGAAGCCATCGTAGGCGGCGCGGGACATGAACTTCGAGCAGTCCCGAATCCCTGAGGACAAGGACTTAAATCTCTGCAAGGGTTCCCCGGAGAGACCAGCAGAGAACCCGGCCAACTCCTTGGCCAGATCCCGCAAGTACATGCCAATGTACAGCTGGTAGGACTGGACATGGCAAGCAAGCATCAAGCCCTGGAAGCACTTTCTACCAACGCCATCGAGGTTTCGGGCCTCCCTGCCAGGAGGCTCCGCAGAGTGCATCTTCTGGCTCTTCAGACGATGCATGGCCGATTCCACAACCATGGAATGGTGTGGTAGCTGTGCCTTCTGAAAACCAGGGCTCTTCCGGAGTCGATAGATTGAATCGACTCGCTTGCTAAGAACCGGCGCCGAGGCCGGTGCCTCTCACATACGGAAGAGGAGCCGTTCCAGCATCGGAGGAACCGGGACAGTAAAGGCCTCCTTCAGAGGAGAGTCATACTGTAGTGCCTCGAGCTCTTCAGCTCGAGGCTCTTCCTCGGGGTCCGCCGGAATAACCAAGGCAGTGGCCATATCCCGGACGAACTCCAAGAACTGGGTGTCCTCCGGGGTGGACCTACTCCGGGGCTCAGACTGCGGTCAGTCCGAAGGGACGCACCGAGTCTTAAAGGTATCAGGAGACTCCTCGTCCTCCGTCTCCCAAGCCGACTCGTCCGAGGAAGAGTCGGGGTCCGACCCTGCGGGGCCCTGGAGCACCCCCCCCAATGCCGGAAGCACCGGCGTCGACGCCCTCGGTCCCGAACGGGAGGTCGAGGGAGACCGCGACCGAGGTCGACTCCGAGCCACGATGGACTCGAGTATCGGCTCGGTCTCCGGGGTCGACTTCGACGTCGATGTCCCGGTGGTCGGGGCAGATGCACCAGACAGGCTGGCCATCAGTGCCCGCTGCTGCTCCATGAAGGCAGACAATCTGCTCTCCAAGGCTGTCATCCTGAGACCCAGCTCGGGAGACGCAGCAGCCACCGACTCGGGTCCCGGCGGCGCCGGGCCCGACGTCGGCTCCCTGGGAAGAGAGTCCACGAGGACTACGGGGCTTACGTGTCCAGCAGACTCCGGCTCCACACGAGGAACTTAGCCAGGCTTCTCCGGTTCCACGGGCCCGGGGCGACGGTCGGGGGTCTTAGACCTGGCCCTTGAGGAGCCAGGGACCTCCGACGACGACACCCTCGCGAGCCGTTTCTTCCTCTTGCGTTCCCGATCGGGGGACCCCCTGTCCGAGGAGCTTCGAAGGCGCTTGGGATCGGAATCCCGAGATGTCGAGGCCTCAGACGAGGTCCGGACCTGGCCAGAGGCTGAGTCCGAGAAAAGCCTTTCCTTTTGCTGCTGGCGACTTCATAGTGCCTTGGAAGACATCTTTCCACAGGCCCCGCACGACTTAGGATCGTGGTCGGGGCCGAGTCACCGAAGGCAGCAGTCGTGTGTGTCGGTGAGAGACATTAGTTTCTTACACCGATCTCACGTCTTAAAACCGCTGGAAGCCATCGGGGAAAAAGGGTCCCCGCGAGGTCAAAGGACTGGCCTTCCAGGGAAAAATGGAAAAAAGGGCGCGAACGCCAGCCATGAAGGGCAAAAACCTAAAAAGAAGAATCGGGCTCGATACCGGTGCACCGAATCCGGCGGGAGGGGAACCGGCGTCGAACCGGGAGAAAAAATAGCAAAAATCGCTGAAAAATCTAATTTTAACCGGGAAAACTGGACAGACGTCCGGTGGGCTTCAGGGAAAAAAGAGACTGAGGTAAGATGGCACCTTTAGGCGAGAAGGGAACCACGCATGCGTGCCTGCATTCCCAAAGGCTTTCATAGAAAGCTGGGGAAATGCTCCGCTGGGGCTTCATCGGCGCCGATGACACCCATATGTGAGGACTGACTTCCTGCTTGGTCCTGGAGAACTGCACACAATATTCATGGTGTGGTCACAGCATGGTACGATACAGAGGCATTATAATATTGTTTCTTTTATTCTCCATTCCTTTCCTCATGATATCTAGCATTCTATTAGCTCTCTTGGCCGCCACTGCACGCTGGGTGGAGGGTTTTAACATGTTATCCATGATGACGCTTAAATCTTTTTCCTGGGTGGTGGTTCCTAATGTGGAACCCTGCATTGTGTAACCATAGTTTGAGTTGTTCTTTCCTAGGCGCATAACTTTGCACTTGTCCATATTAAATTTCATCTGCCATTTGGATGCCCAGTCTTCGAATTTATCAAGATCCTCTTGCAATTTTCCACAATCCTTATGGGATTTAACAACTTTGAATAGTTTTTTGTTATCTGCAGATTTGATAACCTCACTCATTATTCCCATTTCCAGGTCATTTATAGATATGTCAAAAAGCAGTGAACCCAGCACAGATCCCTGTGGTACTCCACTATTTATCTTTCTTCTTTTGGAAAATTGGCCATTTAGCCATACCCTCTGCTTTCTATCTTTTAACCAGTTCCTGATCCACAATAGTACCCTGCCACCTATCCCATGACTTTTTAATTTTGCCAAAAGTCTCTCATGAGGGACCTTATTAAAGGCTTTGTGAAAGTCCAGATATACTATAACAACAGACTCACTTTTGTCTACCTGCTTATTCACACCTTCAAAAAAACATAACAGATTAGTAAGACAAGACATTCCTTGCTTGAAGCCATGTTGGCTGTCTCCCATTAAGGCATGACTATCTACATGTTTAGTAATTTTGTTCTTTATTATGGTTTCTACCATTTTTCCCGGTACTGACATCAGACTCACTGGTCTGTAGTTTCCTGGATCACCCCTGGAACCCTTTTTAAAAATTGGCGTTACATTGGCCATCCTCCAATCTTCAGGTATTACAGATGATTTTAATGATAGTTCACAGATTACTAATAGTAGGTCTGCAATCTCATATTTCAGTTCTTTCAACTCCCTTGGATGTATACCATCTAGTCCAGGTGATTTGCTATTCTTCAGTTTATCAAATAGTTGTATAAAAAGGCAGGGACCCTTTGGAAGTTGGTTCCTACTGTCCAATCTCCTTAATTAATGTGGATATGAAGGGCCCGATATTGAGTTGGGCAGACTATGTGCCCCTAGGGGCGCATAGCCCTAACCGCCAACCCTTAACCCCAGATATTCAATGCCGGGGTCATATGCAGGCCTGGCATTGACTATCTAGGGATTACTGCACATGCCAGAAGCTACAGTAGCTAACTGGGCAGTGGCAATATTGCATGCTGCCTGGTTAGCTCCTGCACCTTAAAGATAGGCTAGGGTTTTCCTCACCTATCTTTTACGCACAGGTCGCTAATCAGGCAGCATGCAATATCGCCGCTGCCCGGTTAGTCTCTGACTCCGCTCCTCCCCAGAATACCCCCAACACGCCCTGATTCTAACCGTATAGTTTCGGGGAGCATAGGGGAGTTAGAGGGGGATATTAAATGGCACTAACCATGTAAGTGCTGTTGATTATCCCCATTAAGTCATTTACATAGTTTGCTGGGCTGTAAAGAGTGTAAATGCCTTTTAAAAATCAGGCCTGAAGATATTAGTAGCTATTCTGGCATCCAGGATCAATGCCCTTCTGCCATGTCTCATGAAGACTGTCATCAGATTATCAGTTCAGGGGAGGCAAGGAATCTCTATTACGTGCCACATACTAACCATGCTCCAAAAAAGCTTTTGAGAAGGTAAGATGGAACTTCATGTTTTGAGCACTTTGCCAAATGGAGATAATGAGCTCAGATGTGTGGTGGATAGAAGCCTTTATTATAAACTGATAGCTCATTTGTTGGTAAATGAGGCAACAACCAAGTTTGAACTTAAGGGGGGAACAAGGAAGGGGTGTCGCCTCTCCCCTTTAATGTTTATACATACACTGGAACCTTTAGCTATCTCTCTGAAACATGCAATGATTTCAGAGAATCAAATTTGGAATATTAGAGCTTAAAATGGGGTTATTTGCAGATGATATCTTATTATTCATAACGAACACCCCACAAGCAATTCCAGTTATTCTCCATGTTTTACAATATGAGGAAATAGCAGGGCTTGAAGTTCATCTGGATAAATCTAATGTAATGCATCTGGGTAAGGGGCTCGAAGAGCAGTGGAAAGGGAATGGGTGAGGGAACACATTAACTACTTGGGAATATTAGTTCCTAGGAAATTAGACAAACTCTATAAAGTTAACATTAAAACCATTAGCACAAACAGTGTAGCTAATGGCCAAATTAAATGATTTACCCTTATTGTTGGGGAGGAGCACGTTGATTAAAATGGGGATTCTGCCCAAGATTCTATATAAACTCCAAATGCTGCCTTGCTGGTTGATTAAGATTTAAAGGAACTTCAGAAAGATATGATGCAAATTTTTTAGCAGCAAAAGAGGGCAAGGGTCCACTGGGATAAGCTTATACTCCAATGAGAGCAAGGGGGGCTAGAACTCACCAATCTGCAAGCATATTATGGGGCATGTCAGCTGAAAGTTTTATGGGAGTGGCTGAGTAGAGAGTAAATTTTGACAATGCTGGGGTTTGCAGGTGAAGTGTGGAAACCCCTGGGCCCTCATATATTTTCCATTTATAAGTGAACCAAGGGCCCTTGAAAGGCAAGCATCATGACCCCTAAATATAGTATGTAAAGCTTGGTAGCAATTGAATTAGGAAGCGGTACTCTCACCTACAGTACATCTTCTGTCTGTCTGCCATTAATAGGTAACTTGGTATTCCCACCTGGGTTAGAAAATAAGATGTTTCTGGAGTGGAAAAGCAAGAAAATCACTACCATACTTGCATTTTATAAAGAAAACATAGGGGTATTTAAATCTTTTGATCAGTTATGGGAGACATAAGGATTATCCCAAAAACAATTTTATGCTTTCCTGCAAGCATGTCATCGTTACCTCATTGGAGTAGCCTTCTGAGAAGGTTTAAAAAGAGGCACATTTTTGCTCCCTCTATTGGGAAGCAAAGTGTTATAGTTGGTGGTGAGAAGAGAAAGGGCAAGATGTAGTTGGTTAATTACTGGCAGGTAGAGCTGGGATAAGAAGTCACGGATGAAAATATCTGAAGATATTTTGAGGTGGTGCATGGTTCTGATTTAGATTTGGGGTTAAGGGAAATGCAATTTAGACTACTTCATCACTGGTTTATTGATATGGTCAAAGGGCATTAGATAAAAATACAAGAAACTGATACAATATGAATGGGCACTGCAAAACCAATATAGACACATTAGTGCACATGTTCTTAATTTGCCCCAGTCTGGTGACAGTATGCTAAAGAATAGTGTCATGCACAGCAATAATGGTGCCTAAAGATGGTACGATAATACTGCTAGATGATGTCAAGCAACTCAAGGGTGGAAGCCAAGGTGCATGAACATTTGTGCAATTGGCTTTCTTCTCCAAGATATTGCCTTCATAAGTATTTACAGGTGAAGAATCTTAGGTACAGATAGTTCATACACTTCACAGAAACCATAAGCAAAGTGTCTGTACAGGTGTCAGAGCTCTCACCATCCTCCTTAGTGCGGGTGAAGATTTGTTCACTCCTGATGCCATCTCCTGCTCGGGTGAACGCCAGCACCTGGATGCTATAATTGGTGTATTTCTCTAGGCCATCAAGCTCAAGTGAAGGCTGCAAGGTGGTGACATTCTTAATCTCACCCAGCTCTGGAGGATAACATATGTACAGACAAAATTACCAACAAAGTTACACTAGGCCAGGCTGATCATAGAGTTACCTTTTCACATGTCCCTGAAGACTTGGTCTATACTCATATCACAGTTAACACTGAAACAAACTTACGTATGTATATACCTCACTCATACTCAAACGAGTGACATATGTTATAATACTGGCTTTTTAAAAAATATATATGCTTCTCGGGTCAGACTCCAAACACACAATCCAATAGAAAAAAATGATTAATTATAACATGAGTGCTCCTGTATTCAGTGGTAAATCCATAATGTTCTATGTAGTTATTCACTGATTCATAAGTCCTGGACATATGAGTGAGGTGTGCTATTAGTAAAAAGCTTGAAATATGAATACTGTCAAATATCTCTCTGGAAATGGAGGTCACAAATATTTAATTACTGTCTCACTTTCTGGTGCATTTTTTCAGCATATAGATATAAAACAAGAGAATTTAACATATTCAATTACTGTAACTTCCCATCACTGAAATAACACACTGTTACAAAGTGTCATTAATCTCCCCCATCACTGAGTTCATACACCATGATAAGAGTCTTAAACTCCTCCATCACAGCCATGGAGTTTCACTCATTCCATTCATCACTATCCTACGCAACCATGGAGTTTCACTCACTTTTCTAATTGCTGGACTCATACACTGCAATGGAGTGTCACTCATTCCTACCATCCTTGATCTCATGCACACTGCAATGAAGTCTTACTCATTCCTTCTATTGCTAACCTCATACACATTGCGATGTAATCTCAAACATTTCTCCCTTTTCTGAACACAGGCACTTTAATGGAATCTCACTCTGTTTGTTATCTCTAACCTCAAATATTGTGATGAAGTCTCACCCACTAATAGAGTGTAGCATTATTCTTTTGTAATTTTGCATTTTGGTCAAACCTCCATAAGCCTTCTATCACTCTTTTCTTTTGTTCTTTCGCATTGCACATTTCTGATAGGATCATCATCTTTTTACCTCCATCAAGGAGATTTGCCCAGTAGATGACCCTGAATCCCAGGAGAATGCCATTGAGAGCTTCCTTGGAAAGAGTAGACCAGGAGATGGATACAGTCTCAGGAGATGTGGCAGTTGCTTGCACATTTTCTGGTGCACGACTGGGCACTGAAATGAGATAAATCCTTTATTAATGGAAATACCCAGTAATGTACTGTAGGGTTATGAGCAGAGCAGTGATGCTACATGTGGGATGGAGCACCCTGCACAAGTCATATCTTAAAATTATTCTGAAGCCCCACTATCTCTCACTTTGGAAAACAGGATACTGAGCTGGTTAAACCTTTAGGTATGTTTATGATACATGTCCATCAAATGTATTTAATTAGTTCATGCCTTTCCAGTAGAAGAGTTACAATTGGGTACTATAGGTATTTTCCTGTTCCTGGAGGGCTTACAATCTAAGGATGTACTTGAGACAATGGAGGGTTAAGTGACTTCCCAAGGCCATAAGGAGAGAAAGTGAGATTTGAACCCTGTTTTTTCTGATTCTAGGTTGCCATCCTAACCACAAGGCTATGCCTCCACTTTGTAAAGGACAGCAATGAACTTCCATGTTCTGCACCCTTCTCTCCCACCTGCCCTAAAATGGATTTGGAATAGTTAAACAAGACTTTGTTAACAGTGCAATGATGACTCCATTTTACTCTGGTGCCTCTTTGTTTTCCATTTTATATAATGTTGAAAATAATAATGTAAAAAAAGTCCATGTCTGTCCATCTTGGATAAAATAACTACCCAGAGAAGGGATAGAAAGTCACCAAATTCATCATGCTGGAAGAAAATGGGAATAGCTTGAATGCATTCAAAAATAAGAAACATCAGGTCAATATTTACAGAGCACAAACCCTTTCAAAAATTCCCATTGCTTTCATTAGAGAGTGTAAGCCATCTCAAATTCATTGCCAGAGGATGTTGTAAAAGCGTTGCTGGATTTAAAAGAGGTTTGGACAAGTTTCTGGAGAAAAAGTCCATAAATCATTATTAAAGTGAACTGTGGAAATGCAGTGCTTACCCCTGAGATAAGCAGCATGGAATCTGTCTAACTTTTGGGAATCTGACAGGTACTGGTGACCTGGATTGGCCACTGTTGGAAACAAGATACTGGGCAAAATGGACCCTTGGTCTAATCCAGTATGGCATATCTTATGTCTCCAATATAGCTACCTCTAGCCATCCTGTCCTTCTAGAAGATATTAGAGCTCATTTTGGATGGGAACTACTTTCTAATTCAAAGGTCATTGGTTCATGGCCATGCCATAACAATTATTCCCAAAAGTAGAAAATATATTTTGGATATTTTTAATTTGCCTGGAAACCTCCAGTAGCTTTCAGCTGTTTTTCTTTTTCCATTCAGGCAACATCTGCAGCCACCTCTTAATTAAAAAATTGCCCTGAAATTAAAATTTATAAAACTAAAATGATACAAAATGGCAAACAACCTGCATACAACATAGGACACGAAACAAAACAACATTTTTTTATCTGCACACACCTAGGCTAGAGGTGGAATTGAAAGACAAAGATGTTGAGGACTACTCTGTAGAGAGTGACAAGGGAAAAAGTAGAAATGCTAAATACTTTTGTTCCGAGTTTTCAGAAGAAAGTCCTGGAGAAGGACCACAGTTGACTGACAAAGGTACATATAGGAATGGAGTAGATATTACATTGTTCAAAGAACAAAGGGAAGAATATTCAAGGGTATTTACATTGTTTGAAAACCATGTAAATGTTGCTGAACTGGATATTCAGCGGCACTAAAATGGTTAGTGCTGCTGAATACCCGTAGGTACTGTTGATACATGCCCCAGTGCTAAGTGGTTATCAATGCGATATTTCAGGGTGGAGCGGAGGTGGCACCTGTTGCTAACCACGCAGCAGCGACATTGAGCCGCTGCCTGATTAGTGACACGCAAGTAAAGTAAGGCGCAGCAAGTGCTGGCCTTACTTTACCCACAAAAGCAAAATGGGCAGTGGCTCAATATAACCGCTGTCTGGTTAGCTTTTGGCTTCTGCAGTAAATCTAGATAAAAACATAAAAAATGCCATACTGGGTCAGACCAAGCAGGGGCGGCCCAAGGGGAGGGCGCAGGGCCATGTGCGGACACTCATTGCAGGACCTCATTTGCATAAGGAGCCTCATTTACATAAATATTAGCATAATGTTAACACGCCTCTTAATGAGTGTCTGGATAAAGAAAGACTACCAGATTACTATACTCCAGTGCCAATCACCAGTCAGATTAGAAAGTACTATAAATACTGCCAATTTAGAATCCATAGCAAACCCACCGTATCATAACTGCACTACCAGGACTCACAAAGCACCAAACCCTACCTATCAAAAGGCAACACTGCAAATATTAAACCAATACATCTCAGAGAATACCAATATATCTCCTACTGGGGAAAGAGAACAAGTGGCATTGTCAAATAGAAACTACATGAACAGAATACCTCAGCTCGGTTACACATGCAGAACATAGACCGTCACCAAACAAAGAACAAGGGATCACAATTTAGAAATCGGAAGACAATAATTAAATTTGGAACCCCTAAAGCCAAACTTGGAATGTACAACAACACTGGAGAAATAAAACTATAAATTAATTTCCTCTTGTACTAAATAAAAACGCAAAGACGTTAGCTATACACATTTTCCCAGAGCTGACATATTCCAGTTAATAAATTCAAAATAAAAAAGTATTTCTCTACCTTTTGTTGTTTGGGCATTTTATTTTTCATTTGCAATTGCTCCAGTCACTTTCTTCTGGTTTCTTCTGTCTTCTGCTAATTCTCCATTGTCTGCTGTCCATTTGTCCTTTCTTCTCTCTTCTAGATTTTTTCCATTCTCTCTTCTACATCTGTTTTAACATACTGATCTTTCCCCTTTTGCTCTTTCCCCCATTTCTTTCTTTATTCCTTTATCATCCATTCAAATTTCACCCTTCCATCTTCAATTCCCACTTACTCTGCCAATACCTGGCCACTTGTAGATTTTTCTTCCCTCCCACACAAAATATCTTTTCCCCCCATCCTCATTCCCCCAGTCCCATCCCCTTCTAGTCCTCCACCAACATCAGCTCCCTTCTAGTTCCAGCCCCACCCAGCATCCACTTCTTTCTAATTTTATCTCCCCCCCCCCTGCATTAGCCTATTTCCAGTCCTAGCCCCTCAATCAGCTCATTTCTAGTCCTATTCCAGCCCCCCATCAGCTCATTTCCAGTTCCAGCCCCCCAACCAGCTTATTTCCAATCCTATTCCAGCCCCCCCAAGCAGCTCATTCCCAGCCCTATTCCAGCCCCCATCAGCCCATTTCCAGTCCAAGCCCCCCCCAACAGCCCATTTGCAATTCTAGCCCCCCCCCATCAACCATTTTCAATACTAGACCCCCCCATCAGCCATTTCCAATCCTATTCAAGCCCCACATCAGCCCATTTCCAGTCCTAGCCCCCCCATCAGCTCATTTCCAGTCCTAGCCCCCCATCAGCAATTTCCAAAACCAACCCCACCCCCCACATAGGACATTTACAATCCTATTCCAGAACCACATCAGCCCATTTCCAGTCCAAGCTCCCCCCCACTCAGCCCATTCCCAATCCTACCTCCCCCCAAAAGCCCATTTCCAGTCCTAGCCCACCCCAAAAGCCTACCTCCCCCCAAAAGCTCATTTCCAGTCCTAACCCACCCCATCAGTTCATTTGCAGTACTAGCCACCCCCACTCAACCCATTTCCAATCCTAGCTCCCCCCCACTCAGCCCATTTCCAATCTTAGGCCCCTCCATACAGCCCATTTCCAGTCCTATCCCCCCCTCCTCCCCACTCAGTCCATTTCTAATCTTAGGCCCACCTATCCTCTCCCTGAAGAGCCCCGCGGCAGGCTTTAGAGGCCCCAGCTCACCTCGCTACAGTGACTTGCGACACACTCAGAAACACCTCCCTACAGCCGCTGAAGTGAAGAGCGTTGTTTTCCTTCACTTCGACAGCTCTGTTGTAATGTAGATCGCTGGCACACTGAGTGCTGGGACACAGGAAATATCCTTTGATCTCCGGCGCACCAGCGACCTACATTACAACACAGCTACCGAAGTGAAGGAAAACAACGCTCATCACTTCGGTGGCTGTATGGAGCTGCTGCTGAGCCTGCCGAAGCCGCAAGTCGCTGTAGAGAGTGAGCCAAGAGCCGAACATGTGCAGGATATTGTTGGTGCGGGGGCCCCTGAAGCGCGGGGCCCTGTGTGAACAACATTCTCATACAATGAACGAGCCGGCCCTAAGACCAAGGTCCATTAAGTCCAGTATCCTGTTGCCAACAAAGGCCAATCCAGATTACACGTACCTGGCAGGTTCCCAATAAGGCACACAGGTTCCAAAATGCTCGTCCCGGGTAAACTGTGGATTTCCTAGGTCTTATTATAGTTTATGGACCTTTCCTCCAGGAACTTGTACAAACCTTTTTTAAACCCAGCTACACTAACAGCTTTTACTACATCCTCTAGTAATGAATTCCAGAGTTTGAGGGAGGCATGGCCTAGTGGTTGGGGCACATTACCTCAGGCCAGAAGATCAGGGGTTCAAATCTCACTAGAGGACAGCAACCTTGGGCCAGAAGAACTAGGGTTTCTAGTCCCACAGGTGCTCCTTGTGGTCTTGGGCAAGCCACTTAACCCTCCATTGCCCATGTTCCCTGTAAAATAGTTATCTCCAAGTTATAATGCCCTGTTCAATGTAATTTCAGTTTGTTCAATATAAACCACCTCAATATCATGAAAGGCAGTATATAAGAAATCTTAAATAAATAAATTTGATTACACATGGAGTAAAAAAATATTTTCTCTTATTAGTCTTAAATGGGTTACATTGTAGCTTCATTGCGTGTCCTATAGTCGTTCTACTTTTTGATGGCATAAACAACTAATGTTTATGTTTATGTTTATTCATTTGATAAAAACTGCCTTTCTCTGACAATCAAGGCGGTGTACAATTAAAAACAATTAAAAGGAGGCCAATGGCCAATGAAATAGAAAGAAAAGTTTACAATGTTCTGATAGGAGAATGAAAGAAATAGAGAGAAAAGACAGGACAATTAGTAGGTAGCAAATCCTGGGGGGGAGATAAGAAGAGGAGGGAGGGAGGATATCACACAAAGGGGGAAGGGAGGTCAAAGGCCAGGGAGAAGAGATGAGTCTTTAGATTTCGTCTGAAAGTGGTATACTGGAGTTCTAAGCGGAGGGAAGTGGGGAGAGAATTCCACAGAGCGGGGCCAGCAAAAAAGAAGGCAGAGGACCGGGTGGATCTATGTTTACCAGTTTCACTCCATTCATTACACAGGTACACTACCAAAAAACTGCCTCCAGTTTTGCAACTGATTCCTATAGATTTTGGGGTGCTGAATCCAGGAAAAATAGCCAAAATGTTCCATCACGTCACGTTTTCTTGTAAAATTAGATTTCTTACCCATATAAGGAATGTTCACATAATTTCTTTTTAGCCGACTGCAGTTTATTTTCTTGGCCCAAAATAGAGGTTGTAATGGTTAACTAACTAGAAACACTCCCTCATGATATTTTAGAGTGTTTTGTATTCATTTTATACATTAACAGGACAATTGGGAGGCGGGGGACTAAATCCAGTACTCGCGCTGGCGCATGTTCTTTCCTGTTCGCCTCGCCTCGTTCGCTCGCTCAAACACGGTGGTTGCGACATGAATGTTCCTGTCAAATTTCAGTTTCTTGCAAGTTCATTATTACCTTTTGTTTGCTCAGTCGTAATCCAGCTTTATTCCGAAGTGGTTCACTACAGTTGTAGTTTGCAGTGCTGTGTATTTGTGATGGCTCACAGAGCCAGAGGTTGCGTCAACTCTCCGGACAGTTTTTGTTTTATTTGTGGGGAATATACCGTGAAAAAGCGGCAGAGGAACATTTCTGCATTTATTAAAAAAGTATATTTCGCCTATTTCGGTTTGAAGTTAGGCGATCAAGACAAACCGTGGGCTCCTCACAAAGTGTGCAAGACATGTGAGGAAGATCTACGCTTATGGATGAAAGGTAAAAAACAAGCATTTCGTTTCGGAATACCTATGATGTGGCGTGAACAAAGAGACCACAGCAGTGACTGCTATTTTTGCTCTTGCATTGTGAAGGGATACAACTTAAAAAATAAGAACGTAATAAGTTACCCCAACCTTCCCTCAGCAATTAGGCCTATGCCTCATAGCAACGAAGTACCTGTGCCTGAACCACCAAAATCTTTGGATCATATTTGTGTGGACAGTTCTGATCATGATGAGACTCATCAGATGGCTTTTCCCGATGAGTCCAGTAATTCCGAGTTTGAAACTGAACCAGATCCGAAACCTGAACTTTTCTCTCAAGCTGAATTGAATGATTTAGTCCAGGATTTAGGACTCCCAAAAGATGCTGCCCAACTGCTAGGTTCTCGGCTTAAACAGAAAAATCTATTGTCACCAGGAACAACTTTTTATTGGTACCGCAACCACGAGACACAATTTTTGAAGTATTTCAGCAAAGAGGAAGATTTGGTATTTTGCAACGATATATACGGAGTGATGGAAAAGTTTAAACTCAAGTATGATCCTGTTGAATGGCGGCTGTTCATTGATTCGTCAAAAGACAGCATAAAAGGTGTTCTTCATAATGGCAACACATTCGCTTCAGTTCCTATTGCTCACTCTGTTATTCTCCAAGAAAAATATGAGAATTTGGCCCTGATTCTTCAGAAGATTCGTTATGATGAGCATAAGTGGATGATTTGTGGAGACTTTAAAATTCTATCCATGCTATTAGGGCAGCAATCCGGTTTCACCAAATATCCCTGCTTCCTTTGCTTGTGGGATAGCCGAGCCCGCGACCTACACTGGGGGAAAAAGGACTGGCCAATTCGGGAGTATTTGAGACCCGGTGAGAAAAATGTTCTTCATGAGAGCTTGGTACCTCGTGATAAAATTCTATTACCACCTCTCCACATTAAGTTGGGTCTCATTAAGCAATTCATCAAGTCCCTTCCAAAAGATGGTGAGTGCTTTCGGTGCCTTTGCTCAAAGTTCCCCCGACTTTCTGAAGCAAAGCTAAAGGAAGGAGTGTTTGTTGGCCCTGATATAAGGAAACTCATTTCAGATGGAGCATTCGCTGAAACGATGTCTGAGAAGGAAAAAGAAGCCTGGGATTCCTTCAAGGATGTTGTTCTCAAATTCTTGGGGAACAGGCGGGATGAAAACTATAAGGATATTGTTGCCAGGATGCTCAATGCCTTCAAAGAACAAGGCTGTAACATGAGCCTGAAAGTCCATTTCTTGCACTCCCATGTGAACTACTTTCCCGAAAACTTGGGGGCGTACAGTGAAGAACAAGTTGAAAGGTTTCACCAGGACATCAAGGACGCAGAGAGAAGGTACCAAGGAAGATGGAACACCACTATGATGGCTGATTTCTGCTGGTTGCTGCTGCGGGAAGCCCCAGATGAAAAATACGCCAAGCAGCGCACCAAGAGAAGCATTCGGGGGAAGAAGAAACGGGCCCACCAGGAGATTGATTGACCCAAGAATGACTTTAAAATCTAAACTGTGTTGACAAATATCGTGTTTTTACTAAACTTTGAAATAAAAATTTGCTAGTTATTACCACAGTGTCGGATCTCATTTATTAGAATTTTATTTTCACACCATCGGGTGTTTGTCTTCATGTATTGCAATGGTGCGGTTTGCGTTTTCTATTCTTACATACATACCTGTACAACATTTTTTGCACATTTCTTTGCTTTGCTTTGTGTCTAACCTCACTCCTATATGCTCAATGTTTGTGCACATGTATGTGGCTGTTTTAAGTGCAGACAATTTTGCTACCATCACAGTGTGTTTTGTTGACATTACTCTATTCTTATGTGCTGCCTTGTTACAATTTTCTTTATTCTTATTTGAATAACTACTAAACAATTAGTATCAAGAATTCATCCAAGAAACTTTTATCTCGATCGCACTCAATCTGAAACGTTCACCTCAAACTGCTAACCCAATGTAGCAAAAAATCTGTACGTGATGGAGCAAATTGGTTACCAGATTTGGATTCAGCGCACCAAAAAACGTAAAAATCAATCGAAACATTAGAGGCAGTTTAAAAAAATTTTTTTTTAGTGTACCTGTGTTATTTTAGACACCTCTATCATATCCCCCCTCAGCCATCTCTTTTCCGAGTTGAAGAGCCCCAACCTTTTAAGCCTCTCTTCATAGGGATATCATTCCATCCCCTTTACCATTTTGGTGGCTCTTCTCTTACCTTTTCTAATTCTTCTATATCCTTTTTAAGATATGATGACTAGAACAGCACACATTATTCAAAGTTCGGTCGCATCGTGGAGTGATACTGATACATTATAATATCATTGGTTTTATTCTCCATTCCTTTCCTTATGATTCTTGCATTCTATTTGCTTTCTTGACCGCCACTGCACACTGGGCGGAGGGTTTCAAAGTATTATCCATGATGATGCCTAAATAATTTTCCTGGGTGATGGTTTCTAAGGTGGTACCTTGCATCATGTAACCATAGTTTGGGTTGTTCTTTTCTAGGTGCATAACTTTTCACTTGTCCACATTAAATACCATCTGCCATTTTTACATCCAGTGTTCGAATTTATCAAGGTCTTCTTGCAATTTTTCACAATCCTCTTGGGTTGTAAAAACTTTGAATAATTTTGTGTCATCTGCAAATCTGATCACCTCACTCATTATTCCTATTTCCAGGTCATTTATGAATATGTTAAAAAGCAGTGGGCCCAATCTCCGTTTTTTGAATTTTCCGTATACCTCACTTCTTCTCGCCTCAGATATTACTGGATAAATACTTTAAAGAGGTTCTGTCTATAGTGGATCCCATTGAAATATCTTCTACATATTATATTTCCCCTCGGTCCAAAAAGGTGAATCCTGTAGATGGAGAGATTGACGTGTTGAAGCCTTCCATATCCAATTTGACCACTTTCTTAGAGGACTCCCTTGATCTTATTAATTCTCGTTCTACGATACTGGTGACTTTTAAGTCCCTCGATCTTAAATTTCATATCCTTAAAGTCTTTTTTAAGTTTAAGGCTTGGAAATTTTGCGGGCACGTAGTAAATGTCTTCCCAGATGTGGCACATAGCACTCAACTCAAAGGGAGTTTTTTTTTAGCCTTGAAGCCTCAGGTTTTGAGTTTGGGTGCTACGTTTTTTCTCCGATTCCCATGCAAATGTGTTATTACTTATGAAGGGGCTTCTTACGTTTTCACTGATTGTACTCATTTAGAAAAATTTATTTCTGAGCGACAAGTGGTAGCAGAGGAAAATAATCAGGGTGAGTGAATATTTTAAACCTCCTAATGATGGGCATGTATTGCTTTGATTTCTTTTGCTATTTCCCTTTGTTACAGATCAAAATCAGTTCCCGTAATGTGGACTGCATCTAGTTTTTTATATTGCTTGTCTTACATGTTTCTTATGGAATATTTGTAGATTTTCTTGTACTAATTTTCGATTGTAGTAACTATTTGAAAAAATCCATAAATAAAAGTTATAAAAAAAAAAGGAAAGAAAAAGCAGTGGGCCCAGCACAGATCCCTGGGGTACTCCACTATTCACCTTTCTGCACTGAGAAAATTATCCATTTAGCCTTATTTTCTGCTTTCTACCTTTTAACCAGTTCCTGATCCACAATACTACACTGCCTCCAATCCCATGACTTCTTCACTTCGCCAAGTCTCTCATGAGGGACCTTGTCAAAAGCTTTCTGGAAAACCAGATATATTATGGGGGTCATTCCAGAGCACGAGTAAGAGCTTTGTATGTGTGGTGGGGTGCCGAAAACATCCCAGACTTTATTCTGAAACACTGCTGACATGTACATCCATGGTGCTAGGACGGGGGTCTCAGAATGTGAGTGGGAGAGGGTGGAATGAGGGCATGGTCAGCCGTGGAGACGTAGAAAGCGTATTCAGGAAAGGCCCGTGTACGTATAGCATAGCTACTCACCTGTAACCGGTGTTCTTCGGGGACAGCAGGAATCAGTCCTCATATATGGGTGATGGCGCCAACAGAGCCCTCATGGAAGCATCTCCCCAGCTTTCAAAAAAAGCCTTTGGGAGATGCACCATGCATGTGTGGTCCCATTCCCGCCCAAGGGTGCTATCTTGCCTCAGTCCAATGATATAGCTAAAATGGCAAAAATTAAAATACAGTAAAAAAGCAACTCCAAGGGGAGGAAGGAGGATAGTGAGGACTGATTGCTACTGTCCCCAGAAAACACCTGTTACAGGTGAGTAAATGCTTTCTCCAGGAACAAGCAGGAAGTCAGTCCTCACATATGGGACTCCCCAGCTACAGGTTTCCAAGAACCTGTACAAAATGTCACGGTGGCCAGAGAAGGTGAGCTGTGAGCTGCAGCAGTTGAGTCCCACTGAGAGACCCTTGCATAACCCAAGTGTCATTGGAGGACCAGCACTCTGGTAGCCTGAACACAGAAGGGTCTGAGAGCAGGAGTTGCCTACACCCTGAATGGATTACAGACTACAGACTGGCCAAAGGCATTGTCCCATCGGGACTCCCTCTCCAGGCCGTAATGAGTTACAAAGGTATGGACCGAAGACCAGGTGGCGGCCTGGCAGATTTCCATCACAGGTATGGAACATAGATTTGCCATAGACATAGCTATGGCCTTGACACAGTGCACCATGACCCGGTAGTCCAGTGAGATCCCAGCCTGCTCATAGACAAGGGCAATGAAGTCCATCACCCAAGATATCAGAGTTCGCTGGGTCACTGGAAGTCCTAGTTGACTGGGGTTATAGGAGACGAAAAGCTGAGGTGCTTTGCAGTGGCCATGAGTCTATTGCAGAGAGCATGACAGGGCCCTCTTACAATCCAGAGTATGGAGAACAGTCTCTGCCTTGCCGGTATGAGGCCTTGGGAAGAAAGTGGGGAGCACCACCTCCTGAATGAGGTGGAAGGGGGACACCACCTTTGGCAGAAACTTTGGGTGTGTGCGAAGCACCACTCTTTTCTTGTAGAACCTCATATAGGGTGGCTCTGGCATCAGAGCCTGGAGCTCACTGACCCTGCGAGCCGAAGTGAATGCCACAAGAAAGACAACCTTCCAAGAGAGGTTCTGCAGGTGGCAAGTAGTCAGGAGCTCAAATGGCAACTTAGTGAGCTATGAGAGCACCACATTGAGATCCTACTCTGTCATTGGTGGGTGGACAGAGGACTTGGACATCATAAAGTCCCACAGGAAGTGAGAGATAAGGGGTTGGGCTGAGAGGGTCTTGCCCTCGATGCAATAGTGGTGCACCGCAATAGCACTTAGGTGCACTCTGACTGAGTTGGATTTCAGTCCCACCTGGGACAGGTTGAGTAGGTGCTGGAGTACCAGCTGCACCAAGAAGGAGAACGGGTTTTCCTGCCACCAGGCGCACCACACCAAAAATCAATGGCATTTGAAGGCATATACCCTTCTCATAGAGGCCTTTCGGGAGGCCAGAAGGACCTTCTCCACGTCTCATGGGAAGCTGAACAGAGCTAAAGTTGCCCTTTCAGCAGCCAAGCCATGAGCAACAGGGACCCCAGGTTGGAGCGCAGGAGAGAGCCCCCCCCTGTGAAAATAGCCCTGGGGTGCACCCAAGGAAATCGGAAACACTGCCAACAGGCAAAGAAGTAGCATGAACCAAGGTTGCCTGGGCCACTTGGGGGCTATCAATATCAGTGACACTCTGTCGCTTTGGACCTTGAAGAGGGTCATAGCGACCGGCAGTGTTAGCGGGAAGGCATAGATAAGTCCTTCAGTCCTTGGAATGAGAAATGCATCCACTGTCACCTGCGACAGGTGCGGCTCATGGGAGCAGAACTGGGCAACTGTGTGTTGTTCGGGTTGGGGAACAGGTCCACTAGGGGGACTTCCCAGAGCCAGAAAAGCTATGAGGCCACTCTGGGGTCCAGATGCTACTCGTGCGGCTGGAGAAATCTACTCAGCTTTGCCACCAGGGCATTCTGCTGGCCTGGCAGGTAGACCACACAGAGGGGCATCCCGTTGTGTGTTGCATATGAGAAGAGGGTCACTGCCTCCTGCAGAAGGAGCACAACCCCATGCCTCTCTGCTTGTTCACATAGAACATTGTGATCTGGCTGTCCGTCTGGACCAGCACTGACTGGTGTTGGAGCCTGTGGTGGAAGGCTCAGAGCACAGAAATATTGCCCAGAGCTTCAGAAGGTTAATCTGCAATTGGCCTTCCGCCTGGGACCATGGGACCAACTACCTTGTGTGCAGTGGTCCTCACAGTGAGCTCCCCAACCCAGCAGGAGGTGACCATGGTTAGGAACCTCTGGGGGGTGGGTGCCTGGAAGGGCTTCCCAGCCTGAAGGTGGCAGGGGAGCTGCCACCCATCAAGGGAGTTTGCCAGGTGGCGAATCACTTTTATCCTGTCTCAAAACCTGCCCGTGGCTTGTGTCCACTGGGAGCAGAGGCACTGCTGAGCTGCCCTCATATATAGGTGAACATATGGGGTCACATGGACTGTTGAGGCCATGTGGCCCAGCAGGTGGAGAAGGTGGGGGAGAGGTGTGACTTGGGGTAGTTGATGATGAACCCCAGTTGCTGCAGAGCATGGATAGTGTACTCGGTGGCGTGATGCACCTCTGCAGCTGCGTCTTGTCCAGGTAGGGAAAGATGAAGGCCCCTTGGAGAAGAAGGTGAGCAACTGGTGAAGACTCTTGGCGATGAAGCCAGCATAAAGGGTAGCACCCTGTATTGATAGTGATCTCCTCCCACTATGAACCGTAGGTATTTGCAATGACTGGAATGGATCAGGATGTGGATCTAAGGAGCATAGCCAGTCTCCCTGCTGGAGGTATGGCAACAGTGTTCCAAGAGAGAGCATCTTGAACTTCTCTCTCACCAGGCATTTGTTCAGGTCCTGCAGGTCTAGGATGGGCCCGAAGCCCCCTGCTCATTTGGGGACAAGGAAATATCTGGAGTAGAAAAGCCTTTGCCCCAAAGGTGTTTGGGCACTGGCCCTACTGCCTTGTCCTTCAGGAGGCCTGCGAGCTCTGTGCAAAGCAGAGTCTGGTGAAGGAGAGACCTAACATGCTCTCCTGGAAAGTAAGAGGGTGGCGTTCACTGCAGGTGGAGGAGAAAACCCTCCCTAATAAACTGCAGTACCCATGAATCGGTGGTAACAGAGGACCACCTGTAGGCAAACAGAGCCAGATGCCCCCCTATGGGCTGTAAGGGACCTCCTAGGGGGAGGGAGGTCGAGCCCAAGGAGTAAAAACCTCCCTCCAGGCAGGGCCGGGTGCCTTGGGGGTCTTCTGCTTCTGTGCCCTTGCCCCTTATGGTCTGGCCAGAGAAGGCTTAGAACTGTGGGACATTTCCAAAACACCCCTTTTTCCTTGGGTAAAAGGGCTTCTTCCAGGGCCCTTCTTGTGGGGATGCACCAAGGTCTTTTTAGAGAGTCTGTTCCTTGTCAGGAACTCAGTCTCTATTTCAGCCACTTTGTCTGCCATGGGTATGCCAGGCACCTTCTCTGATCCTTTTCAAATCCAGGCTGAAAACTCACCTCTTCGCTGCTGCTTTTGGATCTTGACTCACCTGATCTCCTTGTTTCTTTACCATTCCCCCTTATTTTATCCCTGTCTTTACCTTCTGTGTTGTCGGTCTTGACTAGATTGTAAGCTATGATGAACAGGGACTGTCTCTTACATGGCTGTGCAGCTCAGTATTAGGAGTAGGTTTCCCAAAGAGATTCTCTCCAATACAGAGGACATTGATGACTTTGTCCTGAACCCATTGCTCGAGGCCACTCTGGCTGAGGACTCAAAGCCATCATATGCTACTCAAGATAAGAACTTCAAGCACTCCTTGAGGCCAGAGACTTAAACCACTGGAGGGGTTCCTCATTGCAGGCCTGACAAGAAACCAGTGAACTGCCTTGCCAGCTCCTTGAGATACATGTTAATGTATTTATTTAGACAGTTTTGTATACCACCTTATCCTTCAATCAAAGTGGTCACAACACAATTGGGGGATACATTTAACACAAGGGGATATGAGACACATACACTAATACTTACAGGGAACATGGGCAATGAAGGCTTAGTGGCTTGCCCAAGACCACAAGGAGCACCTGTGAGATTAGAAAACCCAGTCCTTCTGGCCCAAGGTTGCTGTCCTCTAGTGGGATTTGCACCCCTCACCTCATGGCCTGAAGTACCTTGCCCCAACCACTAGGCCACTCCTCCACTTGTATAGCTAGTAGGCATGCAAGCATCGAACCCTGGAATGCCTTTCAGCCGATAGCATCGAGAGTCTGGACCTCCTTACTGGGGGGCACCAAGGAGTAGGTCTTTTGGCTTTTGAGACTTTGCATGGCGGACTCAACGACCACTGAGTTGTGGGAAAGTTGGGTTTTCTGGAATCCGGGGAAACGGTACATGAAGTTGAGCCATCTGCTTACTATGGGTATTGAGGACAGTGTTTCCCACATACGGAAGAGGAGGCACTTGATGATCGGAGGGACAGGCACCATGACGGCCTCCGTTGGGGAGGCCTTGTACTTGAGAATTTCCAGTTTCTCTGTGTGGAGGTCCTCCTCTGCTTCGGTCTCATTGGCAAGCGCCTTAGCTATGTCCCACACAAAGTTGAGGAAGGCGATGTCCTCGGGCAGGGAATGGTACTGGGACACCAGGAGAGACTGGTCTGAGGGCATGTCTTGGAGTCGCCGAGTGTCTGGGGATTACGCATCCTCGGTCTTCCACTGAGACTCAAAGTCCAAGGAAGAGTCCAAGGCCCCGCGGTTCCTGTGGTTGAGGCCTGGGTCCTGAGGCACACCACCTCCAGAAGACCCACGGTCTGAACTGTGAGCACTGGCCGGGGAGGACCAGTGCCCCGAGGAACGGGATCGGGATCTCGTTCTCTGCCGATGTGTCTCTTGAAACCTTGATGTCAAGGATCTGGATGTCGGGGCGAATGAACCAGAAGAACCAGACATGAAAGCCCATTGCTGGGATATGAGGGCAGAGATACTGTGTTCCAAGGCTGCCATCCAGGTCTCCATGCCAGTTGTCTCCGCAGTCTTCGACATGGGCACCAAGGGTCAGTTCTGTCAAGGGGAAGTCCTTGACCAGGATGGCCTCAGTTGTTCAGGGCCAGTCATCGGCTGCCGACGACTCCTTCTGGGGCAGCTTATGAGGCCACTCTCACTCCGACCCCTTGGACTCACTCCTGGGACTGCCTGGATTTCCCAAATTTCACAGACCCATCCTCCGGGGTGGTCTTCAAGGGCTTCGACTTCTTGCGATCCACCTCCGGCCATTTTCCCTTGGAGGACCTGTGGCCACAGGACTCTGAGGTGGCCCTGGTATCGTAGGGCACCGAGATACAGGAGGGGGCCCTGGAGTGCGGTGTTGCCAGAGATTCCGGTGCAGAGTTGGACTTGTGGAAGATCTTTTCTTACTGCAGCTGAAGGCTGCCATTACAGAAACATGGTTTAATGAATCACATGATTGGGATATAGCCATATCTGGCTATAATCTATTCAGAAGAGACAGAGAAAATGGAAGAGGAGGAGGAGTAGCCTTGTATGTCAAAAGCAATATTAAAGCTACTGAAATGCAGGGGACATGGGGAAAAGAAGAAGCACTCTGGACTGCATTGGAAAGAGGAGATGGCACTGTCATCCATATTGCTGTAGTCTACAGACCTCCGACTCAAATTGAAGAGAGAGATAACAAATTGATTATTGATATTGCCAAGATAGCAAAAAAGGGGGAAGTGATCATATTGGGTGACTTTAATCTACCTGATGTGGATTGGATTACTCCTTCTGCACATCTGGAAAGAAGCAAAAAAAAAATGTGGATGCTCTCCAAGTTGCATTACTTAGATAAATGGTGATGGAACCAACCAGGGAAAGCTCAACACTGGATGTAGTGCTCACCAACGGTGATAGCGTGTCGAATGTCTGCGTGAGTGCCCCTGTGAGCAACAGCGAACATCACACAGTGTGGTTTGAGATAAAAGCCATGGTACAGGCCAATCATAGCAAGCTCAAAGTCCTAAACTTCAAAAACACTGACTTCAATATAATGGCCAAGTACTTAAAGGAGGAGATGACGGGGTGAAAGGAGATAAGGGTAGTGGAATTGCAATGGGCTAAACTAAAGGTGGCAATAAAAGGGGCAACAGATAAATATGTAAGAAAAGTAAATAAAAACAAGAGGAGAAGGGAATCTATTTGGTTTTCCAAAGAAGTGACTGCTCAAATAAAGGCAAAAAACACAGTTTTCGCAAAATTCAAAAGCTTGCAAACAGAAGAACACAGAAATGAATACAGGATGAAGCTCAAAGAGTCTAAAAGAGAAATAAGGATAGCAAAATCAAAGGCAGAGGAAAAGATGGATAAAGATGTTAAGGGTGGCGACAAAACTTTCTTCAAGTATATTCGGGAAAGGAAGAAGATCAGAGTTGGAATTACAGGACTCAGACGTGCTGGGAAAGGACTCGTGGAAAGTGACATTGAAAAAGCGAAATTGCTAAACAAATACTTCTGTTCTGTTTTTACTAAAGAAAATCCTGGAGATGGACCAGCTGTGACTCCCAAATATAAAAATGGGAATGAAGTAGATACCATACCATTCACAAAAGATGAGGTGTTAGAACAACTTGCTAAAATGAAAGTGGACAAAGCCATGGGACCAGATGGGATACAGCCCAGGATACTGAAAGAGCTCAGAGAGGTTCTTGCAGGACCATTAAAGGATGTCTTCAAAAGATCCTTGGAAACAGGAGAGGTTCCTCAGGACTGGAGAATGGCTGATGTCCTACCTCTACACAAAAGTGGTGACAGGGAAGAAGTGTCAAACTACAGGCCCTTGAGCCTTACCTCGGTGGCAGGAAAAGTAATGGAGGCGTTCCTGAAAGAGCGAATAGTAAACTTTCTCAAAACCAACAGGTTGCAAGATCTGAGGCAACATGGTTTTACCGAAGGACGGTCTTGCCAAACAAATCTGATTGAATTCTTTGACTGGGTGACCAAGGAACTAGATCAGGGGCATGCAATGGATGTCATCTACCTGGATTTCAGCAAAGCCTTTGATACTGTTCCTCATAGGAGGCTTGTCAATAAACTCAGTAGCTTGGGAATGGGTCCCAAGATGGTAAACTGGATTAGAAATTGGTTGACTGACAGACAACAGAAGATGATGGTACATGGAGCTCACTCGGATGAAAGGAAGGTGATTAGCGGGGTGCTCCAGGGTTCAATCCTGGGTCTGGCACTGTTCAATGTATTTGTGAGTGATATTGCTGAAGGACTGAATGGAAAAGTCTCTCTTTTTGCAGATGACACAAAAATGTGCAAGAGTGGACTCCCCCGAGGGAGTGGTTAACATGAGGAAAGATCTAAAAAAGCTGGAAGAATGGTCTAATGTTTGGCAACTACGATTTAATGCGAAAAAGTGCACTGTTATGCACTTGGGTAGCAGAAATCCAAGGGAAATGTACACGATAGGGGGCGAGAGGTTGGTATGCACGGTTCAGGAGAAAGACCTTGGTGTGATTATCTCTGATGATCTCAAGGTGGCAAAACAGTGTGACAAGGCGGTGGCAAAAGCCAAGAGGAGGTTGGGCTGCATACAAAGAGGGATTAGCAGCAGAAAGGAAGAGGTACTTATGCCACTGTACAAGTGACTGGTGAGGCCTCACTTGGAATACTGTGTTCCGTTTTGGAGACCATATCCTGCAAAAGATGTAAAGAGACTGGAAACTGTTCAGAGGAAGGCAACCAAAATGATTTGGAGCCTGCGTCAGAAGCCTTATGAGAAGAAACTTGAAGACCTAAATATGTACATTTTGGAGGAGAGGAGGGATAGGGGAGATATGATTTAGACCTTTAAATACTTAAAGAGAAATGATGAACAAACAAACCTCTTCCAAAGACGGGGAAGCTGTAAAACTAGAGGGCATAACATGAAGCTGCAAGGTGGTAAATTGAAATGCAATGTCAGGAAATATTTTTTCACTGAAAGGGTGGTGGATGCTTGGAATGCCCTCCCGATGGAAGTGGTGGGGCAAACACGGTGACGGAATTCAAAACGGCATGGGACAAATACAGTAGATCCCATTACAGCAGGATAAAAACAAAATAAACGTTACCATCTAACTTCTGAACCATCTAACGTCTCAACAAATAGGGGTGTCCTACATGGAGTGGTGGGTTCACCCCTAAACAAAGACATGGGGAGGGGTGACCTTCACAGAGCGACAGGTGCACCTACTCTTGCCATTTGCTGGGCAGACTACACGGACCATGCTGGTCTTTATCTGCCATCATTTACTATGTTACTATGTTACTATGATGGCCTTTGTGGTCAACACTTAACCCTCCATAGCCCATGTTCCCTGTAAAATAGTTATCTCCAAGTTATAATGCCCTGTTCAATGTAATTTCAGTTTGTTCAATGTAAACCGCCTTGATATCATGAAAGGCGGTATATAAGAAATGTTAAATAAATAAAAAATAAAATCACCTTGCAAAGTTCGCAGTCTGAGTCATTGTGGTTCGGCCCAAGATAGTAGAGGCAGCAGTCATGTGGATCGGTGAGGGATATCATCTTATCGCACTGGTCACATTTTTTTAAATTGCTGGAGACCATCGATAAAAAGGGGGCCCTGCCACCTGGGCACGGGTCCGAGGCCTGCGGCAAAAAAAGGGTGCAAGCGCTGGTTGAGGAACACCTCGAGAAAAAAAAGAGAAAAAAGAGATGAACCCGAGGAGTGGCGCCGAGGTGAGCTGGCTTGGGGGCGGGAAAGGAACCGGTATGCGTACCAGATTAAACAAGACAAAAAACCCCCCACAAAAAAACTGGACAGGCATCTGAAGGACTCCACAATATAAAAGAGACTGAGGCAAGATGAGGGAGATGCTTCCATGAGGGCTCTGTCATCATCCATATGCGAGGACCGACTTCCTGCTTGTTCCCAGAGAATGTTCCTCAGAAACAGTCACGTTATTCCTGCTGAAATGTGGTATAAGGCTAGGACTTAGAAAAAATTCTGCTCTTCTCTGAAGTGGGGTCCATATTGAAGAATGGTTGTGACAAGTATGTCATGAACTGGGGTGACTGCAGCCTGGAAAAATCACAAGATGCAGTCTTAAGGTACAGGGAGCAGAGATAAGGGACTGCTGTAAGATAAAGACACATTAATAAACACTCTTACAGAAATATTAAGAAGAGCAATAGTGGTTATTCAGGCTATGTATTAATGTGCTGTTTGTGCTAAAGGAGCCAATCTATGGGACCCTAACAATTCCCATGTTCAGAAAAATGGGGCTGCTGATGCAGAAATAGTATCATATGAGCAGGGAAAAGATTCCTTTTAGGGGGAGAAACGGAGATCATATTTTTAGTCCTGGTACCCCATGAGATATGTTATGTCATAGCTGTTATGTATAGGTTCAGGGCACTGTTCCCTCTAAGCTGTGCGCGTGTGCGCGCGCACATACCTCGCCGAGTGAGCGCACATACTTTACAACAGAGCGCACAAAAATTACGGTTCTGATTCTTATAGAAAACACAGACGTTCTTAAAATTGAAAAGTTGTTGTGTATTTATAGTTTTCACAAGTTCTACAATATTTTCTAGTGCAATCAATGTGGTGTACATACTGTATTCTGACGTGTAGTCAAATTTTAAAGTATATAACTCCGAGTGTCATTATGTGGCGCACAAAAATTTAACCTTCCTTCAAAAGCTGCACAGCTGATATTTTATGCGCACACAGCCTACAGAAAATTAGAGGGAACATTGGTCCAGGGTATCTTTTTGCCAGAATCATGTTTTTGTGAAAGAAAGGGAGGGTGTATGTGTGTGTGGTTTGAGGGGTGCACGGGGGGATCTGGTGTGCTCATATGCAATTCAGGGGGGACATGAAAGCCTGGCCAGTACCTGGACTATATGGATGACCATAGCATCACCGGATGCCAGGGTGATCGGACAGTCAAACTCAAGAGAGGGTTCACCATAGCTAAATGTCAAAACATATCCCTCAACAGTGAGCACTCAACAATGAAAATAGCACTAATGCATGCTCATAATGCACATTTTGTGGGACAAATGGTATTGCTGTTGAGCATACTGTATATTAGTGCTGTTTGTACTGCTGAATGCCTGTATTCTGAGGGTCCCTATTATTGATAGGGATATGTTTTGACACTGAGCCTATGATGATTCCTACTGGATCATTTTACATAGGGTACTTTAATAAGAACAGATATTGTTGGCAGTGTGATAGGGCAGTCATACATCCACTGTGCCTGGCACTGGGAGGCATGACTTATGTAGTGCCAACATTCCCTGGATTGTCCCATACAACCTACCCAGGCCAGGATCAATGAGAGCTGCGAGAGTGGTGATACATCTGGCTACTTGGTGTGATGGCACAGGGATCCTCCCTCCCCTATGATCTAGATTACAGCAGCTGTCATTTCTCATTGGTATTTATGTCTAGTGAGCATCAGCAAACTACTGTCTGTGATGAGCAACTTAGGAGATGGCTTTCTCCCATTAAACCATGGCTATCTACATGTTCAGTAATTTTATTCTTTATAATGATTTCAACCATTTTGCCCGGTACGAACATCAGGTTTACCGGTCTTGCCCATGAAAGGAGGAAGGAGTCCGGGCCTACCCTGTCCGGGTGTGGGAGGGGACCGAGAACCAAGGGAGTTGCGAATTCACAGGGCTGGCAAAGAGGTCCAGGACTGGGGTCCCCAATGCCTTCGGGGCGTGACCGAGATGGGGTCTCAAAGGCGGCCAGTCGATTGTGCTTACTGCGCTAGGAGGCACCACTGTGAGCCCACATGTTGAGGCGGGCATTGGGCACGGCATGGACCGAGACGGCACTGTGGATGCCAGGGCCACGAGGCAGTCTGCCCTGTCTTGAGGAAGGAAAGCCATGGCCCGCAGGGTGACCAAGCAAGCCCCATTGAATTCCAGGGACTGAAATGGAGTGTGGTGGGACTTTGGGTAATTGATCATGAACCCCAGATGCTCCAGGAGGTGAATGGTACAGTCCGTGACCTGCCGAGCTTCGGAGGCCATGCCCCTGTTACGAACCAGTTGTCTAGATAGGGATAGACGAAGGTGCCCTGCAGCCGGAACATAAGATATGCCATACTGGGTCAGACCAAGGTCCATCAAGCCCAGTATCCTGTTTCCAACAGTGGCCAATCTAGGTCATAAGTACCTAGACGTTTCCCCAAAAGACACAGGTTCCACAATGCTTCTATTGGGTCAAGCGTTGATATCCTGGGTCCCTTTTAAATAATGGTTTATGGACCTTTCCTCTAGGAACTTGTCCAAACCTTTTTTAAACCCAGCTACACAAACAGCTTTTACTACATCCTCCGGTAACAAATTCCAGAGTTTGATTACACATTGAGTGAAAAAATATGTTCTCTTATTAGTCTTAAATAGTTTACACTGCAGCTTCATTGCATGTCCCCTAGTCTTTCTATGTTCTGATAACGTAAGCAATCGATCTGCGTTTACCCATTCCAATCCATTCATTAATTTATAGACCTCTATCATATCTCCCCTCAGCCGTCTCTTTTCCAGCCTCTCCTCATAGGGGTAGCCTTCCATCCCCTTTACCATTTTGGTGGCTCTTCTCTGTACCTTTTCTAATAATGCTATATCTTTTTTAAGAAACGGCGACCAGAATTGCACACAATATTCAAGGTGCAGTCGCACCATGGATCGATACAGAGGCATTATAATATCCTTTGTTTTATTTTCCATTCCTTTCCATATGATACCTAGCATTCTATTTGCTCTCTTGGCTACCACTGCACCCTGGGCGGAGGGTTTTAACATGTTATCCACGATGACGCCTAAATCTTTTTCCTGGGTGGTGGTTCCCAATGTAGAACCTTGCATCGTGTAACCATAGTTTGGGTTGTTCTTTCCTAGGTGCATAACTTTGCATTTGTCCACATTCAATTTCATCTGCCATTTGGATGCCCAGTCTTCCAATTTATCAAGATCCTCCTGCAATTTTTCACAATCCTCTTTTGTTTTAACAACTTTAAATAGTTTTGTTTCATCTGCAAATGTCATAACCTCACTCGTTATTCCCTTTTCCAGGTCATTTATGAATATGCCAAAAAGCAGCGGACCCAGCACAGATACCTGGGGTACTCGACTATTCACCTTTTTCCATTGGAAAAATTGGCCATTTAGCCCTACCCTCTGCTTTCTATCTTTTAATCAGTTCCTAATCCACAATAGTACACTGCCTCCTATCCCATGACTTCTTAGTTTTGACAAAACTCTCTGATGAGGGACCTTGTCAAAGGCTTTCTGAAAGTCCAGATACACTATATCAACCGACTCACCTTTGTCTACCTGTTTATTCACACTTTCAAAAAAACATAACAGATTAGTAAGACAAGATTTTCCTTGTCTAAAGCCATGTTGGCTGTCTCCCATTAGGCCATGATTATTTACATGCTGAGTAATTTTGTTCTTTATGATGGTTTCTACCATTTTTCCCGGTACTAATGTCAGGCTCACCAGTCTGTAGTTTCCCGGATCACCCCTGGAACCCTTTTTAAAAATTGGCGTTACAGTGGTGATCCTCCAGTCTTCAGGTTTTACAGATGATTTTAATGATAGTTCACAGATTACTAATAGCAGGTCTGCAATCTCATATTTCAGTTCTTTCAACACCCTTGGATGTATACCAGCCGGTCCAGGTGATTTGCTACTCTTCAGTTTATCAAATAGTTGTAATACATCTTCCCAGTGTAGCGATATTTCTTACAATTCCTCAGCAGTATCACCTTTCAATACCACTTCAGTCATGGGTAACATCCCTACATCTTCCCCAGTAAAGACCGAAACAAAGAATTCAGTCTCTCCGCTATAGCCTTGTCCCCTCTTACTGCCCCCTTTACCCCTCTATCATCTAATGGTCCAATTGACTCTCTCACAGGTTTTTTGCTACATGAAAAAGTTTTTATTACTTGTTTATCACCCAGGAAGTTGGTCACAGCTTACCTCAGAAGCACAGGCATAAATAGCTCAACCAGAGTTCTGTGATCCTCAGTCTTGAAGGATTACAAAAGGGGACTGCTACTTCTGGAGAGAGATCTGCAATAGTTAGTATATACTTCTGGAAATTTTTCTGAAGGGAATTCTTTGGATTAAAGCTGATTAATCTGTGAACCCAGTGTATTTGTTAAATGAGTCAGGGCCTAGTAGCAGCAGTTTACGTTTAAATTAAAAACATGCCTGAGAGCTCCTCATTCAGGAGGGCCTGGTGCTGGAGAAGCCGCTTTGGCTCCCCGGGGAAGTACAGATGGGGGTGCTGGTCCAGATGGAGGAGATAGCCCTCCTGGATGACCTGGAGGACCCAGGCACCGGTGGGGATGGACACCCAGCTGTGGGAGAAGTGGACCAGATGCCCCCCGATGGACAGCTGATCTGTCAGCGGATGAGAGGCTATGCTGATGGTGTTAAAACCCCGAGGACGGCTGAGCCGACACTGGGGGTTAGGTCTTGGGACCCTTTGTCTTATGCGGGCTGTGGGCCATGCTCTTGCCCTGACCGCCCTGAATGGGGATCGACGCCACCAGGTAGGACAGGTAGCCCCTGTATGGGAGCCCCTTCCGGTGGAAGAAAGGCTTCTTGCTCTGCTGTTTCTTCTTGAGGAAGGAGGACGTTTTCCAGGAGAAGCGAATATGAATCACGTACTCCGTTTCAATCTCCGCTGCCTTATCTTCCATGGGCTTGCTGAATAATTGCTCCCCGAGGCAAGGGACGTCCAGCAGCTTCTCCTGGACCCATTGTTCCAGGTCTGAGCACTGGAGCCAACCTACCAGAGGGCTCCGATGCCAGCCACTGCCACCCAGGTGGAAGACTCAAAGCCGTCGTACACCACTCGTGAAAGGTACTTCAAGCATTCTCTGACAGACTTCAAGAGGGCCTTAAAACGTCAGAGATGGTCTCCATGAAGGCCCGTCGCAAAGCCTCCGAACCCTCTAGTGAGGTCACAGAGGAACATTCCAATGTATAATTGGTAAACTTGGATGCGGCATGACAGCATGAAGCCTTGATAAGCCTTGCGCCTGAGGGCGTTGAGGATACGAGACTCTGCCCGGCGGGACCGAAGAATGAGTCTTCAGGCTCTTTAGCTTCCACATGGCCTTTTCGACCACTATCGAGGTGTGAGGAAGCTGGGCTTTCCGAAACCCCGGGCCCTGCTGAACCCTATACGTAGCATCCAGGCACTTGCTCACAATAGGGACAGAGGCTGGGGTCTTCCACATGCGAAGGAAGAGTCGGTTCAAAATGGGAGGAACCAGCACCGAGAGAGCTTCCTTCGGAGGTGCTTCATATTAAAGAATATCGAGCTCCTCCACGCCGGGCTCCTCCTCCGACTCAGTGGTGAGCACTAGGGCCTGTGCCATGTCCAGGACGAACTCCAGAAAGGAGGTATCCTCGGGAGGTGACTGCCATCTCTGGGTTGGCGGAGAGGGATCCAAGGGAAAGTCTCGGTGGGACCAAGTCTTTGGGGAAGCTTCCCCATCGGACTCCCACTCTGAGTAGTCCATGGAGGACTCGAGGTCGGGCAGCTTGAGATGGGTTGGTGACCTGCACTTGGCTCCCGAGGCCAAAGCCTGCCTGAAGCCGGAGGCACTCGCCTGAGAACATCTTGTGCCCGAGGACCTGGATGGAGATTTAGACCCGTGCCAAGGATCCTCACAAGGCTTCTGGCTCTCGGGGGTCACTGCAGTGGCCCAGGGAGTCCTCAAGTTCGAGGTCTCTGCGGTATTTATTTTATTTATTTATTTATTTATTTGTGTGTTTTCCTATACCGCCCCTTCCAGAGATCAGGAGCGGTTTATAGAAAACAAGTCAAAAATTAACGTTACATGGAACAATACATGGAACAATGTGCAACTATAACAGATACAAGAAACTGAAAAAACTATATACAAGTTGTATAACATATTTAGAACTATATACAAGATATAGGCGTATCAAGGCGCATGCCAGCAGGGCCGGGTACCAGCGCCTGCTGGGCAGTGAGGAACGCAAAAACGCTGTGATCCAAGGCCAGCATTCGGACCTCCTACTTGGGAGTGGGGCCCTGTGACACCGACGCTGGGGTTACCAGGTTGGGTGTCGAGGAGGAGAGGGGGTCCTCGCTGGAACAACCCTTGGGAGATCAGGCACCTTTGCCAGAGGCCTCCATATCGGTTTGAAGTACCTTACTGGGCCGCGCTCTCTCTGACTCCAAAGTCTGTCGAGGGGGGCTGAGAGACCAGGCGTGTGACTTCTCATGCTTGTTTGGCGCCCCCGACAGAGCCCTCGTGGCCTTCTTCTTCTTCTTCCGCTTGTGTTCGGGCGACCCCTGGCAGAGTGCCACCAGGCCCGGGGAGGAGCCTTGGGACACTTCAGGGGTTGCGTGGCCGAAGAGCGGGAGGTTACTGAAGATACTGGGGCTGCCTTACAGAAGAGATCTTCCAGCTTCTGCTTACGACTCTGGATTGCCTTAGAGGACATCTTCTTACAGATGGAGCATAGCTCAGGGTCATGGTCAGCTCCTATACACCTGAGACAACAGTCATGGGTGTCCGTGAGCGACATGTTTTTTGAACACCTATCAAATTTCTTAAAATCAGAGGCCATTGGGGGGAAAAGGACCCCTGCGAAGTTGAAGACCCTCAACACAGCCAGTGATTAAAAAGAGCGTGAAGAGCAGTGAAACTCAAAAAGGCAAAAAGGAAAAAACCCGAGACTAGGGCCAAAGCAGAAGTGCTCGAGAGGCATAAAGAGGACCGGAAAAGGCCAGAAAGTAAAAAAACGATTGGAACAGAGAAACCTTTTACGGGGACGAGATGCATGTCTGAAGGGTTCCGTGGAAAAAGGGAGACTGAGTAAGATGGAACCCTTGGGCGGGAAGGGGACCATGCATGCGTAGTGGCATTCCCAAAGACTTTCTTTGAAAACTGGGGAAATGCTCCATGTGGGCTCTGTCAGTGCCGACGTTACCCATATGTGAGGACTGACTTCCTGCTTGTTCCTGGAGAATGCGCATTAAACTAGGTGCAAAAACCTATGTCAGCCCTATGGTTCCTGTAAATGCCCGCACCTAGAATTTGCAAGAACAACTGTAAATTACAGCAGGCCTTAACAAATTTTGTTTAGATTTAGGAGCCAGACCTAAGTCTTAGGAGCCAATGGCTGTGACCCCATCATGTGCACCCTCCCCTCCTTTTCTTCATTCTCCAGTGATGTTCCTCCATTTGCAAACTCATATATGTCTGAGGAGGGTGGAAGAGAAATGATAAAAGTGTGCCTTGTTTTGGTAGCGGGGGCTGAATGAGGCACCTTTAGACAGAACTATATAGATAGCAAGTGTGATATGTGTGTGTGTGTGTGGTGCAACGGTGGTTTGCCTGTCCGTGCATGAGATGTGGCGGTGGGTGCCTTTGTTTGGGTGGAGTGCAGGGTTGCAATACATTGTGTGTGTGCTGCAGAGCTGGGGAGCCTTTGGATGTGTGTGGTGCAGAGGTGGGGGGCATGTGCGGGTGTGTGTGTGTTTGTCGTGCAGAGGTGAGGTGCCTATGTGTATGCAAATGTGTGTGTGGTGCAGAGGTGGAGTGCCTGTTTGCATGTATGCACATGTGTAGGTGGAATGCTTGTGTGTGTGGTTTTTTTTGCGGGGATGCAACTTTTGCATATACAGATTGTGTATTTTAGTCCCCATGCATACTACTACTACTACTATTATTAATATAGCACTACAAGGTGTACACAGTGCTCTACAGATAAATATAAAAGATGGTTCCTGCTCATCAGAGCTTACAATCTAATCAAGACAGACAATACAATAGATGAGAATAATGATATAAATAGGGAAAGGTAAGGAGACACAAAGAAAACAAGGGATCAGGATCCAAAAGCAGCCTGAAAGAGGTGAGCCTTTAGCATGGATTTTAAAAGGGGGAGCGATGAAGCCTAACGTATAGACTCGGGTAGTTTGTTCCAGGCATAAGAAGCAGCAAGGTGAAAGGATCAAAGTCTGGAGTTGGCAGTGAAAGAAAAGGGCAAAGAGAGAAGCAGGCCAGTGGAAGAGTGGAGTTCACGAGGAGGGGTGTAAGGAGAGAGGAGAAAGGAGTGAGGAGCAGTAGAATGTATGCATTTGTAAGTCAGAAGGAGAAGTTTGAACTGGATATGGAAACGGAAGGGGAGCCCATGAGTATATCGGGGCTGGCGGAAGATTATCCGCACAGCAGAGTTCTAAATAGATTGAAGGGGAGGGAGGTAACTCAGAGGGAGACAAGCAAGGACGAGGTTACAATAGTCAAGACGGGAGATGACTAAAGAGTGGACAAATGTTTTAGTAGTGTGTTCAGAAAGGAAGGGGTGAATTTTGCTAATGTTGTAGAGAAAGAAATGACAGGTTTTAGCTATGTATTGGATATGTGCGGAGAAGGAGAGGGAGAAGTCAAAGATGACCCCAAGATTGTGGGCTGAGGAAACAGAAAGAAGAGTGCTATCTACAGAGATAGAGAAGAGAGGAAGGGGGAGAGTCTAGGGGGAAAAATAAGAAGTTTGGTTTTGGACATGTTCATGCATTCGTCCCTTTGACCTCCAACCCTTGCACTCTTCCTCCTCCTCCTTCCTTTTTCTTTTTTATTTCAACTATTGCCCCTTTAACTTTTGTTGCACCGCCTTGCTGGGCAGACTAGATGGACCATACTGGTCTTTATCTGCCATCATTTACTATGTTACTATGTTGCCTCATTTCTCCACCCCACGTCCCCCCCCATCTAACCTTTTTTTTTTTTGTTCTGCCTGCGAGAGATCGGATCCCCGAGGGTAGACAGAAGGGGTCTTCTGCTGGGGCAAAAAGAAAATCCCAGGTGTCAGGTGCAAATTTCTGGATGTCACAGCAACCTGGCACCTGAGATTTGTCAAGTTCTGAATTATAGTATTTTATAATTTACATGCGTACATTTCCACTCCTTCCATATTCCTCTCAAACTCCGCCTCGGTACATGCCCACGGTGTAAGAACACGCCATCGGGCACACTAACAAACTACACTGATCATTTACATACAGTATATGAATCACTAACATACTGTGATTTATGCATGTAAATATGCACGGAAATGTAGGCATGCCTTATAAAATTGCATCCGTAATGCTATAAGTAGAGCAGGGAGGATGGGGTTAGAGTATTCCAAAGGCAGGTCTGCAAATATATAGAAAGTATGGGCCCGATTTTCATTTAGGCAGGCTATGCACTGTCAGCACATAGCCCCTGACCCCTTAACTTAGATCTTCACTTCCACAGCGACGGAAGTGAAAATTTGGGTTCGGTTGGACACACTGGCAGCTGCCAAGGCTAAGTGGGTAGCAGTGATTTTCGATGCTACCTGGTTAGCCCCAACGCCTCAAAGACAGGCAAGGAAAAACCTCTCCTATCTTTAAGGTGCCAAGGGTTAACCGGGTAGCATTGAAAATTGCTGCTACCTGCTTAGCCTTTTCCTCCACCCCCATTCCATCCCGGAACACCCCTAACATGCCATGATGCTAACTGTATAGAATCTGGGTGCATTAGGGACTTAACCGGGATTTTCCAAAGGCACTACTTTGGAAAAACCCGGTTAAGGCATTTACACAGATAACTAGGACAGTTAACCGTGTAAATGCCTTTGAAAATCGGGCCCTATATATATAAGCACCAATTTTTATATCCTGCATATATAGATTATATGTTTGGCTTGGACATGGGAAAAACAGGTATAATATGGGCTATTTGAGTGAAATGGCCGCAACCCTGAACTCCTATCCATAACCAAATGTGTAGAAGACTTGGTTAATTGGCTCGGTAACAATAACTTAAAAGTAAACTACAATAAAACAGAGGCCTTATTCATCACATGAGATTCCTCATTCAATCCCCCACAAGAAATCAACCTATTTCACAGAACCATTAAGGTGCAAAAAGAAATCAAGTACCTTGGTGTCACCCTAGATCTCAGCTTTCAATCCCACATAAATAAAGCTACTGCAAACGCATACCACAAGATGAAACTCCTTAAGAATATAAAACCTTTACTTAGCCAGGATCATTTTTGCACTGTTTTTCAAGCAGTAGTCACACCAATCTTAGACTACTGCAATTCGTTATACCATGGTCTCCCAATAAGTTCCATACACCCCCTCCAAATGGCACAAAATACAGTCTCCCACATTATCACTGGAAGTTCCAAACAAGATCACATAACCCCCATTCTAAATCAACTCCACTCGCTTCCAATAATCTACCGATCTACAATCAAGATGATGTTCATAATTCACAAAATCCTACATCACTCTTCTGAAGAGATTCTACAAGAACTGATTGCTCGAGACACCAGCACAGGTCCCAGAAGAATCAACAATAAAAACATGTTGTCATCTCATCAGATTACAAAAATCTAACCAATCCACATCAAAAAGGGCACTTTCTTTTTCTGCCCCAGCATTATGGAACTCCTTACCAGAAGATATTAGAATCACAACAGACATAAAAGACTTCCGCAAGAAGATCAAGACACACCTGAACATTGAACACTATGGATAAATCACTTAAGTCAATACCATCTTTCAAACTCTTACAAATGCAGCTCACATTGTACCAGCTCACATTTCCAAACTGATCATTCTTACACTATTGCCTGCCCCTCTCACTGTAAGTGTAGTTACTCACCTGTAACAGGTGTTCTCCAGGGACAGCAGGAATCATTCCTCATACATGGGTGACGTCGGCGCCGACGGAGCCCTCGTGCATAGCAAATCCCCAGCTTTCTAAGAAAGCCTTTGGGAATTGCATCACACATGCGTGGTCCCCTTCCTGCCCAAGAGTGCCATCTTGCTCAGTCAAATGACATAGCTAAAAGATGGCAAAATAGCAAAATAATAATAATATGACTGCAAGTCCAAGGGGAGGAGGGAGGGTTCTGAGGACTGATTCCTGCTGTCCCTGGAGAATACCTGTTACAGGTGAGTAACTACGCTTTCTCCAGGAACAAGCAGGAAGTCAGTCCTAACATATGGGACTCCCTAGCTATAGGCTACCGAGAACCCATAGCTGAAAAATAGGCTCCCTCTATGAGAGCTGCAGCAGCCATAATAGGATTTTAACTGAGAGAGTAACACGCCAGTAGCCTGACACCAAACGGTAGAAGGGTAGGAGTTGCCTAGATCTCAAAAAGGTTACGGAGTACAGCCTGGACAAAAGCACTGTCCCATTGGAACTCCCTATCCAGGCAGTAATCGGTTGCAAATATCTGATCCGAAGACCAGGTGGCGGCCTGGCAGATGTCTGCAAGTGGAACAGAGCGGAAGTGAGCCACTGATGCCGCCATAGCCCTAACCCGGTGGGCCATGACCCTGCAATGGAAGATCAGCCACCCTGTATGCCGAGGCAATACAGTCTGCCACCCACGTGGACAACATACGTTTGGAGACAGCCAACCCCAACTTATTGGGGTCATAGGATACGAAGAGCTGAGAAGCCCTTTGATGCCCCTGCGTACGCTCAATGTAGAAAGTCAACGCCCTCTTACAGTCCAGGGTATGCAGCACTGCTTCTACCCGACTGGAATGCGGTCTGGGAAAGAAGGTAGGGAGAACTACCTCTTGGCTGAGCTGGAATGAAGAGACCACTTTCGGTAGAAACTTGGGGTGAGTGCGGAGCACCACCCTGTTCCTATAGAACCTTGTGTAAGGTCTGTCTGATACCAGAACCTGCAGCTCACTCACTCGCCTGGCCGACGTGTCACCAAGAAACCTACCTTCTAAGAAAGGTAGCGCAGATGGCAGGTTGCCATCGGCTCAAATGGTGGGCGGGTGAGCTGCCCTAAGACCACATTTAAATCCCACTCGGTCGCTGGAGGGCGAACCGGTGGCTTCAGCAGAAGCAAACCTCTTAGGAACCTGGACACCAAAGGATGTGCAGAAAAAGGTTTGCCTTCCACTGGAAAGTGGTGTGCGGGCAAAGCACTAAGGTGGACCCTGACTGAGTTGGACTTAAGGCCCAAATCAGAAAGATGAAGGTGGTACTGGAGTACCATAGTAACCTGGCAGGAAAAAGGGTTTTCCTTCTGTGTTGCGCACCACACCTCAAACCTATGCCACTTGAAAACATAAGTTCATCTCGCTGAGTGCCTCCTTGAGGCTAGTAACACTTCTTCCACATTTTTGGGAAGAAGGAGTGGTGCAAGTACTACCCTTTCTTTTTCTTTTTCTTTTTTTTTATTGATTTTTGATGAAAATTACACCAAATTAATAAAGGTAAATCACAATGCAGTGTACAATGCACAGAGAGGAAAATTAAAAAAAGCAAAATAACAATGATAAAGTCCACATCACGGGATACGGTCAGAGATTGGAAAAGAAACAAAACAGTAAATCAGAAAACAAGGCCAAAGGCCAACAATTTCGGAGAATATAACTATCTATCTACCAGCATTATCTCCATCAGTTGCGCCTAAATGATCTAAGACAAATTTCTCTAACTGAGTTACATCCATAAAGATATATGTAGCACCCTCAAAATTAACAACACACTTACATGGAAAACGTAAAAAGAACATAGCTCCAAGTGCTAAAACCTTGGGTTTTAATAATAGGAATTGCCTCTGTCGAAGCTGAGTCTCGCGAGAAACATCAGGGAATATGTTTATAGCCTGACCACAAAATATGGCAGACTTCACTTTAAAAAAAGCACGTAAAATACGCTGCTTACCTTCGACCGAGGCAAACGTAACCAGTAGAGTAGAACGAGAGGAAATATTATCCATGGAGTCTTCCAGAAAAGCAGTCAAATTCGCAATAGCGGGCACAATTACGTCCAAGGCACCTTCAGTGGGATTAACGTTTTTAGTACTAGAAAGAACGTAATAAGTTTGCAAAACCACAACAGGTTCCTGTATATCTAATACTTCCTTAAAATACTTCTCCAGAAGTATTCTAGGTGCTAACAAAGAAGTATGTGGAAAATTCAAAAATCTAAGATTACAGGAACGTGACAAATTCTCTAGAGCCTCCACTTGAGAGTATAATACCAAAGAATCCTTAACCCCAGCTGCATGAGCAGTAACAAGTGAAGGAACCTGAGAATTTATCTTAGCAAGAGCCCTATCAACTGAACTAACTCTCTCATCAAGCTGCTGAAAAGATACAACAGCTTCCTGAGAGAAAGTACAGAGAGCATTTAAAGTTGAAGACATCTTCTTATCAATAACAAGCAAAGCGGACCAAATATCTTTCAATGTAATCTCACCACCTAGGGGCCCAGACGAAACTTCAATTATACTGTTAAGAGAAACAGACTGCACTGGTGTAGGAAACTCAATAGAAGCTTTAAATATACTTGCAGATTCTGGAGACTCCACGGATTTCCCAGGCAACAATGAGGGCACAGGTAATGGAGGAGGAGATATCCCACTAGAATTTAAGGAGACTCCTTCTGGTGAGGACTGCGCAAGTGGAATGGGCGCAAAATGCCTATCCAAGGGACCGACCGGCTTATCTCCGGAAACGGTCTCAGGATCCTTACTTGCACACTTCGCTTTGCGTTTCTCCATTACTGCACAAGCAGAAGAGGAAATTCAAGCGAGAGAAAACAAGCAAGCACAAGCGCCTCAAAGTTGCCGAAGGGGTGCCAAAGGGGCAAATCTGCCCCTTTGATCACGCCCCTTCGAGCCACGCTCCACGGTCAAAAAATAGCGGAACTAAACACTAAGAAAACAAAAGCAAAGAAAAGGACCCAAGCGGGTATAAGGGTGCCCCGGGCCTGCCTGCCCGATCTTCCCGGCACACACGCTGAGCACACTACAGCGACGACAGTCCAGGAGCTGATGACCTGCTCCAAGTTCTCCGGCGTTTCTCTGCCTGCTCCAAACACAACTGCAGAGAAGGATGTTTAAAGGGAAACAAGTCCCCGCCAGGTATGAGGGTGCCCCGAGGCCCGCCTGCCCGATCTTCCCAGCACACAAGCTGAGCACACTACAGCGACGACAGTCCGGGAGCTGATGACCTGCTCAAAGTTCTCCGGCGTTTCTATGCCCGCTCCAAACACAACTGCAGAGAAGGATGTTTAAAGGGAAACAAGTCCCCGCCGGGTATGAGGGTGCCCCGGGCCCGCCTGCCCGATCTTCCCGGCACACACGCTGAGCACACTACAACGACGACAGTCCGGGAGCTGATGACCTGCTCCAAGTTCTCCGGCGTTTCTCTGCCCGCTCCAAACACAACTGCAGAGAAGGATGTTTAAAGGGAAACAAGTTCCCGCCAGGTATGAGGGTGCCCCGGGCCCGCCTGCCCGATCTTCCCGGCACACACGCTGAACACACTACAGCGACGACAGTCCGGGAGCTGATGATCTGCTCCAAGTTCTCCGGCGTTTCTCTGCCCGCTCCAAACACAACTGCAGAGAAGGATGTTTAAAGGGAAACAAGTTCCCGCCAGGTATGAGGGTGCCCCGGGCCCGCCTGCCCGATCTTCCCGGCACACACGCTGAACACACTACAGCGACGACAGTCCGGGAGCTGATGATCTGCTCCAAGTTCTCCGGCGTTTCTCTGCCCGCTCCCAGTACTACCCTTTCATCAGCCAGCTCATCAGGTTGAGGGATCTGAGGTTGGGATGCAGGAGAGTGCCCCCCTCCTGTGAAAGGAGGTTGGGATGTGATCCCAGAGGAATTGGGGCCTCCACTGCCATTTGAAGCAGAAGTGGAAACCAGGGTTGCCTCGGCCACCTGGGGGCTACCAGAATGACCAAGGCCTTGTCCTGGAGGATCTTGAACAGAGTCTTGGCCACTAGAGGTTTGGGAGGAAACACAGAGGAGGCCCACAGACCATGAGATTAGAAAAGCATCCACAGCTATCCTGTTTGGGTGTGGCTGTCTGGAGCAAAATTGTGACAACTGATAATTCTGTGGGCTTGCAAACAGATCTATGGATGGTTGTCCACAGGTCTGAAACATCCCTTGGGCTATGTTGGGATCGAGCTGCTATTCGTGCGGCTAGAGAATTCTGCTTAGCTTGTCGGCTAAGCAATTTTCCTGGCCCGGCAGATAAATTGCTTTGAGATGCATTCCATGCCGGACTGCAAAGGAGCACTGGTCCAGGGTTTCCTGACACAGGATGTGGGACCCCGTGCCCCCCTGTTTGTTCACATAGAACATTGCCATCTGGTTGTCTGTCTGTATTGATGAGCCAGGGTCTGACAGAAAGCCCGGAGAGCCAGGCGGATAGCTCGAAGCTCTAGGAAATTGATCTGTTGTGTGCTCTCCAGTGAAGACCACACACTCTAGTTACACAGTCCCTGGCAATGGGCTCCCCAGCTGAGCAAGGATGCATCCATAGTCAGGACCCTCATGTGCAGAGGAGCCTGAAACTCCACCCCTGCCACCAAGTGGTGTGGTTGAAGCCACCATGTTAATGACTGCACCAGTCATTTGGACACTTTGATCCTGTCTCGGAGTCTGCCTGTGGCCTGTGTCCACTGGTCCCTGAGGCAACACTGAGCTGTTCGCATGTAGAGGCGGGCATTGGGTGTCGCATGCACTGTGGAAGACATGTGCCCAAGGAGTTGCAGGAAGTGTCTTGCTGATATCAAGTTATCAAAATACCAAGTTATCAATGTCCCTGTTTAATGTACATTTACCAAGTTTAAGTTACAATGTAAACCACTTTGATTGAAATGATAAAGCGGTATAAAAAAACCTGTAAAATAATTAATTAAATAAATAAATATCTTGGACTGTCGACTCACTTGTTGAACTAGGGCCAGGAGCCTTTGTGCACTGTCTTCTGGTAGATAATCCCTTGCTTGAAGGGTATCTAGCCTTGCTCCTATAAACTCCAGACCTTGAGTGGGAACTAGAGTAGATTTGGTGTGATTGATCACAAATCCGAGATGTTGTAGCACCTGAATGGTGCGAGATGTGGCCTGTTGGACTTCCAGAGCCGACGTGGCTCTGTGAGCCAGTCATCTAGGTAGGAGAAGACAAATACCCCCTGGTTTCTGAGGAAGGTGGCCACTATAGCCATGCACTTTGTGAATACTCTGGGTGCAGAGGCTAGGCCAAAGGGAAGTACCTTGTACTGAAAATGGTTTCCTCACACCACAAAACAGAGATATTGTCTGTGGTCTGGATGAATTAGGATGTGTGTATATGCATCCTTTAGGTCTAAGGAGCATAGCCAGTCTCCCTGGCGGAGGTAAGGCAGCAATATTCCAAGGGAAAGCATCTTGAATTTTTCCCTCACCAGGAACTTGTTTAAGTTGTGCAGGTCGAGGATGGGTCTTAAGCCTCCTGTTCTTTTTGGTATCAGGAAATACCTGGAGTAGAAGCCCTTTCCCTGCAGGTGGTGGGGCACTGGTTCTACCGCCTGATCCTTGAGAAGACCTGCTAACTCCTTGAAGAGGAGGTCCCTGTGAAGAGGGGGTCTGAGAGGCTCCCCTGGAAAGTAAGAGGGAGGTACCTGGGTGAAATGTAGCAGATAGCCCTTTTGGACTATCTGGAGAACCCAGGTATCTGTTGTGATGGCTGGCCACCTGTGGGCGCAGGACCAGCCTTCCTCCTGTGCATATCCTTACTTCTTTGGAGAGAGGGGCTATGCTTTGGGAGTCAAAAACCCCCTCCAGGCTGGGTCAGAGCCAGTGCCTGGGGCTTGGGGGCTTTTTGCTTACGCGGGCCATGCCCCTGTCCCTTGGCCTGCTGCCCCTGTTGGGGAGCTGGGGAGGCCTGATATGTGGGGTAGTTGCGGTAAGCAGTACCTTTCCTCGGGAAAAAGGGCTTCTTACCCGAGCCCTTCTTCTTAGAAGGGGCAGAAGTCTTCTTTGAGAGCCGTGTCCGGGTCAGGTACTCGGACTGGATCTCAGCAGCCTTCTCTGTCTTGGGTTTGCCAAAGAGGTTTTCACCTCGGCAAGGGGCATCGACCAACTTGTCCTGTACCCATTGCTCCAGGTCTGACGACGGTAGCCATGCCTGGTGGCATGCACCGATGCCAGCAGCAGCTACCAGGGCCAACGCCTCGAAGCCGTCAAAGGCTGCTCGAGTCATAAATTTCAAGCACGCATGGATCACAGTGGACAAGGTCTTGAAGCACTGCAAAGGTCCCTTGAAGAGACCAGCTGAGAACCCAGCAATCTCCTTTGCCAGGTCTCATAGGTACATGACCATGTATAGCTGGTATGTCTGGATTTGGCATGATAGCATTGAACCCTGGTAGCACTTCTTGCCGAGAGCGTCCAAGTTGCAGGCCTCCCTGCCAGGAGGCACCGAGGAGTGCATCTTCTGGCTCTAGAGCCGGCGCATGGCCGATTACACAACCATGGAGTTGTGCAGTAGTTGTGCCTTCTGGAATCCAGGGCTCTTGTGAACTCGATAGATGGAATCGATTCATCTGTTGAGTAGCGGCATCGATGCCGGTGTCTCCCACATGCGGAGCATCAGCCATTCCAGAATCAGAGGCACCAGTACAGTAAGGGCTTCCCGAGGGGGAAAGTCATACTAGAGGATCTCGAGCTCTTTGGCTCGAGGCTCCTCCTCAGCCTCCGCCGGGAATGCCAACGCCTTTGACATGTCCGGAACGAAGTCTAAGAACCGAGTGTCTAAGAACCGGGGGGGACGACATTCTCCGAGGTTCGGATACCAGGGAATCCAAGGGAATTTCTCTGTTCCGACGGGTGACCAGTGATTCCTCGTCCTCTGTTTCCCACCCCGACTCCTCCGAGGAGGAATCGAGTGGCTCCGGCCTTGAGGGCTTCGGCTTCGACCGCCCCGACGCCGATGGAATTGGCGTTGATGACCTCGGTCCCGAACAGGAGGTCAAGGGAGACCTCGGCTGAGGATCGACTCGAGTCCTCATGGTCTCGAGAATTGGCTCAGCCTCCAGGGTCAACTTGGACGTCGATGTCCCGGTGGTCGGGGCAGAAGGACCAGTGAGACTGGCTATCAGTGCCCGCTGCTGGTCCATGAAGGCAGACATGCTGCGCTCCAAGGCCACAATTTTGAGACCGAGCTCAGAAGGCTCCGCAGCCCCTGGGTTGGGCCTGATGCCAGTTCTCCCGGAGGAGAGTCCTCGACGAGGACAGTGGTTATCTGCCTCGGCTGCTCCAGTTCCCGTTGGCTCCAAGATGACGGTCGGGGCTCCACGACCGATCCTGCGAGGAACCGTCCAACGACGCCGCCCTCATGGATTTCTTCTTCCTCCGGTGTTCCCGCGAGGGAGACCTCCTTTCGGAGGACACCTGACACTGCTCTGGTTCAGACAGCTCCCGAGATATGGAGGCCTCTGATGAGGTCCGGGCACAGGCGAGTGCGGGCTCAGGAAAAATCCTATCATGCTGCTGCTTGTCCATGTGAATGAGGACTGTCTTGTAGCTGAGCAGAGTGTGGAACACCCGAAGAGCAAGGAATATTGCTCTGAGCTCTAGAAGTTTGATGTATAAATGAGTCTCCTGTGGAGTCCAGGTGCCTTGGGTGGAGAGGTTTTGCAGATGAGCTCCCCAACCCACTGTTGAAGCATCTGTTGTGAGAGTTGCTTGGGGTGAAGGTTGTTGAAATGGGGACCCCAGCAACAGGTTTTGAGTGGACTGCCACCATTGGAGGGACAAAATAAGGCTATTTGTGTTTGCTATTTTGTTTGACAGGCACCCTGATGCCTGGGTCCATTGAGTGGATAAAGTCCACTGGGCTGCTCTCATATGGAGGTGAGCATAACGGACCACATGCACGGTAGAAGCCAGGTGGCCTAGTAGTTGTAACATTTCTCGAGCAGTGAGATGAGGCTTTAGCACTGCTTGAGAAGCTAATTGCACCATGCGAAGGCAACGGGTCTGGGGGAGATAGGCCCTTGCTTTCCTGGTATCCAACAAAGCTCCTATGAACTCTAGAGATTGAGTGGGAGTTAGGTTGGATTTTGGGATATTTATGACCAGACCCAAATACTGCAGGATACGCATTCTGCAAGATAGAGAAATCCTGGCCTCTGACTCTGATGGGGCTCGAATGAGCCAGTCGTCTAAGTAGGGGAAGACGAATATTCCCAGATTGTGAAGAAATGCTGCTACCACAGCCATGCATTTTGTAAACACCCTTGGTGCTGAGGGCAGGCCAAAAGGAAGCAACCTGTATTGGTAGTGCTTTCGTTGAAAAAGGAACCAAAGGAACTTTCTGTGAGTTGGATGGATGAGAACATGAGTGTACGCATCCTTGAGATCTAGAGAACAAAGCCAATCCTGACTCTGAAGGTACGGTAGCAGGGTTCCCAGAGAAATCATCTTGAATTTCTCCTTGAACAGGAATTTGTTCAATTCTCTGAGATCTAAAATGGGTCTGTGTCCTCCTGTTTTCTTTGGGATAAGGAAATAGGGGGAGTAAAACCTTGTACCCTGTTGAGGAATGGTATAGGGGGAGTAAAACCTTGTACCCTGTTGAGGAATGGGTACCTCTTCTATTGCCCCTTGGGCAAGAAGCATGGTGACCTCTTGATCTAACAGGTTGATGAGAGAGGTCTGAGAATTGAACTGTCTTACCATTGTGGGAGGGGGCATGCGGAGGAAGTGAAGCTGGTACCCCTCTCTTATAATGGAAAGAGTCCAATGTTCTGCTGTTATTTGCCCCATCTGGGGGCAAAGTGACACAACCTTCCTGGAATGGTGGAAGGTTCTGGTCCATTGAGGGCCAAGAAGGCTAGGTTCTCTAGATGGAAGTCAAAGGTCTTGTGGAGGCTGAGACTGCTGAGAGAGCTGAGGCTTAGCAGTCTTTACTTTTCTTTGTTTAGGTGGTTGCTGACTCTTCCGGACAGGCTGACCTGCAGAATGTCCCTGCTGATAAGAGGGATAAAACGTCTTGATATGAAGGTGCACATAGGTAACATAGTAAGAGCAATATACTTCAAGATCCGAACACTCAGGCATCTGCTCTCCTTACTAGATCCAGAGGACTTCCGGACAATATATCAAGCAATATATCCTCATCAACTTTCTCGGTGCGATATCCGAGATCATTGAGCTTTGCCATGACGCCAGTATGTAGATAGTACATGTAAACAGTTCCCCTATGTTATCCAAGTTTGTACACCTGTTCTCTGTAAAAACAGAACAGCTTGTTGTTCTGGTCTTTTTGTTTAATGTAAACCGCACTGATGTCGAATAGTGCGGTATATAAGAGATTGTAATAAATAAATAATAAATAATAAAACTTCTTCTTTTTGGAAAAGAATGGTTTCTTGAAAGATTTCTTCTTTGCAGGATCAGCTGTGGCTTTCGATAACACAGGTACACTAAAAAACTTTTTTTTTAAACTGCCTCTAATGTTTCGATTGATTTTTACGATTTTTGGTGCGCTGAATCCAAATCTGGTAACCAATTTGCTCCATCACGTACAGATTTTTTGCTACTTTGGGTTAGCAGTTTGAGGTGAACGTTTCAGATTGAGTGCGATCGAGATAAAAGTTTCTTGGATGAATTCTTTATACTAATTGTTTAGTAGTTATTCAAATAAGAATAAAGAAAATTGTAACAAGGCAGCACATAAGAATAGAGTAATGTCAACAAAACACACTGTGATGGTAGCAAAATTGTCTGCACTTAAAACAGCCACATACATGTGCACAAACATTGAGCATATAAGAGCGAGGTTAGACACAAAGCAAAGCAAAGAAATGTGCAAAAAATGTTGTACAGGTATGTATGTAAGAATAGAAAACGCAAACCGCACCATTGCAATACATGAAGACAAACACCCGATGGTGTGAAAATAAAATTCTAATAAATGAGATCCGACACTGTGGTAATAACTAGCAAATTTTTATTTCAAAGTTTAGTAAAAACACGATATTTGTCAACACAGTTTAGATTTTAAAGTCATTCTTGGGTCAATCAATCTCCTGGTGGGCCCGTTTCTTCTTCCCCCGAATGCTTCTCTTGGTGCGCTGCTTGGCGTATTTTTCATCTGGGGTTTCCCGCAGCAGCAACCAGCAGAAATCAGCCATCATAGTGGTGTTCCATCTTCCTTGGTACCTTCTCTCTGCGTCCCTGATGTCCTGGTGAAACCTTTCACCTTGTTCTTCACTGTACGCCCCCAAGTTTTCGGGAAAGTAGTTCACATGGGAGTGCAAGAAATGGACTTTCAGGCTCATGTTACAGCCTTGTTCTTTGAAGGCATTGAGCATCCTGGCAACAATATCCTTATAGTGCTCATCCCGCCTGTTCCCCAAGAATTTGAGAACAACATCCTTGAAGGAATCCCAGGCTTCTTTTTCCTTCTCAGACATCGTTTCAGCGAATGCTCCATCTGAAATGAGTTTCCTTATATCAGGGCCAACAAACACTCCTTCCTTTAGCTTTGATTCAGAAAATCGGGGGAACTTTGAGCAAAGGTACTGAAAGCACTCACCATCTTTTGGAAGGGACTTGATGAATTGCTTAATGAGACCCAACTTAATGTGGAGAGGTGGTAATAGAATTTTATCACGAGGTACCAAGCTCTCATGAAGAACATTTTTCTCACCGGGTCTCAAATACTCCCGAATTGGCCAGTCTTTTTTCCCCCAGTGTAGGTCGCGGGCCCAGCTATCCCACAAGCAAAGGAAGCAGGGATATTTGGTGAAACCGGATTGCTGCCCTAATAGCATGGATAGAATTTTAAAGTCTCCACAAATCATCCACTTATGCTCATCATAACGAATCTTCTGAAGAATCAGGGCTAAATTCTCGTATTTTTCTTGGAGAATAACAGAGTGAGCAATAGGAACTGAAGCGAATGTGTTGCCATTATGAAGAAGAACACCTTTTATGCTGTCTTTTGACGAATCAATGAACAGCCGCCATTCAGCAGGATCATACTTGAGTTTAAACTTTTCCATCACTCCGTATATATCGTTGCAAAATACCAAATCTTCCTCTTTGCTGAAATACTTCAAAAATTGTGTCTCGCGGTTGCGGTACCAATAAAAAGTTGTTCCTGGTGACAATAGATTTTTCTGTTTAAGCCGAGAACCTAGCAGTTGGGCAGCATCTTTTGGGAGTCCTAAATCCCGGACTAAATCATTCAATTCAGCTTGAGAGAAAAGTTCAGGTTTCGGATCTGGTTCAGTTTCAAACTCGGAAGTACTGGACTCATCGGGAAAAGCCATCTGATGAGTCTCATCATGATCAGAACCGTCCACACAAATATGATCCAAAGATTTTGGTGGTTCAGGCACAGGTACTTCGTTGCTATGAGGCATAGGCCTAATTGCTGAGGGAAGGTTGGGGTAACTTATTACGTTCTTATTTTTTAAGTTGTATCCCTTCACAATGCAAGAGCAAAAATAGCAGTCACTGCTGTGGTCTCTTTGTTCACGCCACATCATAGGTATTCCGAAACGAAATGCTTGTTTTTTACCTTTCATCCATAAGCGTAGATCTTCCTCACATGTCTTGCACACTTTGTGAGGAGCCCACGGTTTGTCTTGATCGCCTAACTTCAAACCGAAATAGGCGAAATATACTTTTTTAATAAATGCAGAAATGTTCCTCTGCCGCTTTTTCACGGTATATTCCCCACAAATAAAACAAAAACTGTCCGGAGAGTTGACGCAACCTCTGGCTCTGTGAGCCATCACAAATACACAGCACTGCAAACTATAACTGTAGTGAACCACTTCGGAATAAAGCTGGATTACGACTGAGCAAACAAAAGGTAATAATGAACTTGCAAGAAACTGAAATTTGACAGGAACGTTCATGTCGCAACCACCGTGTTTGAGCGAGCGAACGAGGCGAGGCGAACAGGAAAGAACATGCGCCAGCTCGAGTACTGGATTTAGGCCCCCGCCTCCCAATTGTCCTGTTAATGTATAAAATGAATACAAAACACTCTAAAATATCATGAGGGAGTGTTTCTAGTTAGTTAACCATTACAACCTCTATTTTGGGCCAAGAAAATAAACTGCAGTCGGCTAAAAAGAAATTATGTGAACATTCCTTATATGGGTAAGAAATCTAATTTCGCAAGAAAACGTGACGTGATGGAACATTTTGGCTATTTTTCCTGGATTCAGCACCCCAAAATCTATAGGAATCAGTTGCAAAACTGGAGGCAGTTTTTTGGTAGTGTACCTGTGTAATCTATCCAAAGTGGAGTTATCAGCATACAGCTCACTGGCCTTTTCTTGCCAATTTTTGCCGAGTAGATTTTCACCTGTACAAGGAATATTGCCCAGTTTGTCCTGCACCCAGAGCTCCAAATCGGATGCCTGGAGCCAGGCAATTCTACGTGCACCTATGGCAATGGCAGAGGTTCTGCTTATGCACTCAAAACTGTCAAAAGCTGCACGATTGACAAATTTAGAAACATCCTGGGCATGTTTAACCAGTGTGAGAAAATCCTGCCTCTTATCTTCAGGAAGAAGAGGTCTCAAAACCTCTAAATCTCCTGTGACTTCCTTAAGGAACATTCCCATATATAAAATCTAGGAACTGATCCTGGCAGAAAGCATGGAAGCCTGCAAAGTACGACGTCCAAAGGCATCCAATGTTTTACACTCACGTCCTGGAGGATTAGAGGCATGCCTCTTTGCACTCCTGATCCTTCTCATAGCTGACTCCACTACAATAGAGGGGTGAGGCAGCTGAGTCTTCTGGAAACCAGGACACGGAGGAACCTGATACATGGTATCCAGTCGACGGGAGTGAGGAGAGGTGGTAAGGGGGGTTTCCCACATTCTTAACATGAGATCATGTAAGATCTCATGGATAGGCAAGATAGCTGCCTCCTTAGGAGCTTTGGGATATTGTAGAATCTCCAACTCCTTTGCCCTGGGCTCTGTCTCAGGAGCCACAGTAATGGACAGACCTCGAGCCACCTCCCTGATAAAATCCTGAAAGGAGATATCTTCTGGAGGAGACATCCTACGTTTGGGAGAGGAAGGCTCCTCGGGGAGAAGTATTCCGGTAATGACAGAACTGTCAGAATCCTCAGACTCCTCCGAGGATTCAAAGTACCTTCTGTCCGGATGCTCTTGTAGAGCACGATACCCGTACCGGAGTCGGTACCGGGGGAGAATCGGTCCCGTTCTATCAGTACCGGAAGGCATGGCTTGACTGGGTGCCGGCAATGCAGACACCGATGTCGATGCTATATATTTTTTTTTTAAAAAAAGAAAGTAAGAAGAACCGGTGGTACCGGTATAGCATCGAGGAAGGCAGACACGACCCCAAAAATAAGAATAAGGAAAAAAATTTTCTGCCGTGACAGGAACAACGACCTGTTGGCTCCACGGAAAATGAAGAACTGGAGAGAGGCAGTTGGGAAAGGCAGGAAGGCAGCACGCAGGCGCTGGGGGATGCTCCCAAAATCTTTCTAATTTGACACTGGGGAGCGTTCCCGCGCACGCTCCATCGGTACTGACAATACCCATATGTGAAGACTACATTCCTGCTTGTTCCTGGAGATAAGTTAAATCCAGAAATGAGGCACCTCACTTGCCCCAGGTCAAACAACATTTCCTGGAAGAAGACATACAGAGTTAAGACAGATATTACAACAGCATGTGCTAAGGCCACAGTGGCCCGAAGAGTGTGCGTAAACTGCACTTTTATTGCAACATGCATTACAGGCGCAAGGTAAGGAATGTGTGTTGGAGCCGCTTGGGCGGAACATGCGCTAGGACTGTGTGACCGCTAATAACATGTGCAGAAAAAAGCAGGAAATCCCCACACCATGCCAATGTTTGCCAGTGGTCCACCTCGAATCGCACCCCAGACAAGTCTCTATAAAGGATGAGGTCAAGCCTTCATATTCACCCCCTGAGAGCCCCAGGCAGAGAATCTGTGCCAGGCTGAGCTCTACTCCCATGGAACTGTTTTACTGGCTTTGCAGCACTGCGTTTAAGGTGGCTGGCAGGCAGATCCCTCTGAGAGCCTTCTGAAATCTTTGTGAGAGAGCAGGGGGAACAGAGGAGAATGGAGGGGGCACTGAGGTTGTGTGAGGCTGCTGCATGCTTCCATATCCTTCCAAATTCTGGCTGCTTAAACAGAGCCAGAATTTGGAAGGATAAGTGTGTGGAGCTGAACCAGTGTATCAAGATAAGTATGTGGAGCTGAACCAGTTTTCCCTCCTCCTATGGCTACTAAAAAGACCACGGTCTCTCTAGTGGAGCCTCCGATGCCAAGCTCAAGTGAGAGAGTCACTCTCAAGGTGGTTATTCACAAGCATTTAAATCAGTCTTTTCCTCAACATTCTTCAGCGAGAAGAAAACCCATCCACCATCTGCTGGAGACAAAGAAATACTGAAGAGACCTCTGGTGGCTAAGGCGAATGGAGGCATAGGAGTCATGTAATGGAAACCTGGGCTTTTCATTGGTTCTTGTCTCCATCAAACTGTTAGTAGGGGAACACAACCCACTTGTCTGAACTGGTCTAGTAGGATGATATGAAATATAGGAATAATTTGAAACATCTAGTTAGGCATTTCAAATTTTTCCCAAGACATTTTATTGAATATTGATCTAGACGTGTCTTTTCACCAGGTTTTCCATCATGCCAAATTTGATTGGGGTAGATTGACTATCAAGCATTTGGGCCAAGTGATGATGAGAGTCAAGATCAGGGTGCACCAACAGCATATTGTGATGAGGAGAGCATGGCTGAGCCCATGCAAACAGAGGAAAATTATAGATCTACCTTTAAGGAAGGAGACAGGCAAGATATCTGTAGCTTTCAGGGTGCAGGCAAAGGGCAAAAACACGCACTTGCTGAAGCTAAGCCACACCCAAGCTCTGATGATCTAAGGGCAGGCTTGGAGGATAATGGGAGATACCTGGGTAAGGGACAGTACAAGTTAGGCAAAAGGCAGCCTTATAAACCCAGAGAAACACATGAGAGTAGCACCGGCTGGAGAGAGGATTCCACGACAGAGCAGTACTCAGGGAGAGAGCAGCACACGAGAGAGCTGACTAGAGAGAACACTGCAGACTTCCGTGGAGGGAGAAGCACCAGGGAAAGACCCAGAGAACTCACCAAAGAGGAGAATGGTGGAGATTTCCAGGGGGATTTCAGAGGTGAAAGCAGCACCCAGAAAGAGAGCCAGGCTTGCAGGGAAACTGCAATTGCTTCTGAAGCCAGTAGAGCTGTAGCTGGAAGAATTGCAGACAAGGGGCAAGGTGCAGTTCCTCCAGTACGTGGACCAGCTAAAAAGATTCCAGTTCCCAGAAGGTGGGTGGATAAAAATATACCTAAGAGTGACCTAAGCCAGTTAGAGGCACTCTGGCGTTTGAGTCAGGAAAATAAACTTCTCACTCCAGGTGGAAACCCTTTTCCTAGTAAGAAGCCCCAGTGGAGGAGAATTCAGGAGCTCTTAGAATGTTTCAAGCAAGAAGCATTGCATGAAGGCTTAGAGCCAGACATACTGGTTGAAATCCCGGAGGAAATGCAGGTAGAATCTGTTGAACCTGATTCTGACTCAGAGGATTTATTAATGGACTGTTCATGGTGTAAAAAGGCAGAATAGAAGCTGCTGGATATAGGAAAAGGTCTGTAACCTGAAAACCACCAAAAGCAGTGAGTAAGACAGGGAGAATGATTCTAGCCTGAATGGTTAAGTACCCTGTTGAAGGAAGAAAAAGACAATTACTTTGATTTGAAGAAAAGAAACTGTGTTTATTGCTGTATGTTTGGGAAACAGCTACGTATGTAGTGAAAGCCAACTAAAGCAATTTCACTGTTGGGTTTTTGTGTGATTTTCCTGAGGATCATTTGTTTTGGAGAAGAATCCTGTTGTTTTGTTTGAGCTATATGCTTTTTGAAAAGAAGGAAATAAATTCCTGTGAGTCTTTTGAAAAACCCTCGGTTCTCAATACTACTGTTTTTTTTTAAGTGGTAGCAAAACTACAAGTCCCAGCAGCCCAAGCTCTGGACGAGGACAAATAACACAGGTACACTACCAAAAAACTGCCTCCAGTTTTGCAACTGATTCCTATAGATTTTGGGGTGCTGAATCCAGGAAAAATAGCCAAAATGTTCCATCACGTCACGTTTTCTTGCAAAATTAGATTTCTTACCCATATAAGGAATGTTCACATAATTTCTTTTTAGCCGACTGCAGTTTATTTTCTTGGCCCAAAATAGAGGTTGTAATGGTTAACTAACTAGAAACACTCCCTCATGATATTTTAGAATGTTTTGTATTCATTTTATACATTAACAGGACAATTGGGAGGCGGGGGGCTAAATCCAGTACTCGCGCTGGCGCATATTCTTTCCTGTTCGCCTCGCCTCGTTCGCTCGCTCAAACACGGTGGTTGCGACATGAACGTTCCTGTCAAATTTCAGTTTCTTGCAAGTTCATTATTACCTTTTGTTTGCTCAGTCGTAATCCAGCTTTATTCCGAAGTGGTTCACTACAGTTGTAGTTTGCAGTGCTGTGTATTTGTGATGGCTCACAGAGCCAGAGGTTGTGTCAACTCTCCGGACAGTTTTTGTTTTATTTGTGGGGAATATACCGTGAAAAAGCGGCAGAGGAACATTTCTGCATTTATTAAAAAAGTATATTTCGCCTATTTCGGTTTGAAGTTAGGCGATCAAGACAAACCGTGGGCTCCTCACAAAGTGTGCAAGACATGTGAGGAAGATCTACGCTTATGGATGAAAGGTAAAAAACAAGCATTTCGCTTCAGAATACCTATGATGTGGCGTGAACAAAGAGACCACAGCAGTGACTGCTATTTTTGCTCTTGCATTGTGAAGGGATACAACTTAAAAAATAAGAACGTAATAAGTTACCCCAACCTTCCCTCAGCAATTAGGCCTATGCCTCATAGCAACGAAGTACCTGTGCCTGAACCACCAAAATCTTTGGATCATATTTGTGTGGACGGTTCTGATCATGATGAGACTCATCAGATGGCTTTTCCCGATGAGTCCAGTACTTCCGAGTTTGAAACTGAACCAGATCCGAAACCTGAACTTTTCTCTCAAGCTGAATTGAATGATTTAGTCCGGGATTTAGGACTCCCAAAAGATGCTGCCCAACTGCTAGGTTCTCGGCTTAAACAGAAAAATCTATTGTCACCAGGAACAACTTTTTATTGGTACCGCAAACCGCGAGACACAATTTTTGAAGTATTTCAGCAAAGAGGAAGATTTGGTATTTTGCAACGATATATACGGAGTGATGGAAAAGTTTAAACTCAAGTATGATCCTGCTGAATGGCGGCTGTTCATTGATTCGTCAAAAGACAGCATAAAAGGTGTTCTTCTTCATAATGGCAACACATTCGCTTCAGTTCCTATTGCTCACTCTGTTATTCTCCAAGAAAAATACGAGAATTTGGCCCTGATTCTTCAGAAGATTCGTTATGATGAGCATAAGTGGATGATTTGTGGAGACTTTAAAATTCTATCCATGCTATTAGGGCAGCAATCCGGTTTCACCAAATATCCCTGCTTCCTTTGCTTGTGGGATAGCCGGGCCCGCGACCTACACTGGGGGAAAAAAGACTGGCCAATTCGGGAGTATTTGAGACCCGGTGAAAAAAATGTTCTTCATGAGAGCTTGGTACCTCGTGATAAAATTCTATTACCAACTCTCCACATTAAGTTGGGTCTCATTAAGCAATTCATCAAGTCCCTTCCAAAAGATGGTGAGTGCTTTCGGTACCTTTGCTCAAAGTTCCCCCGACTTTCTGAAGCAAAGCTAAAGGAAGGAGTGTTTGTTGGCCCTGATATAAGGAAACTCATTTCAGATGGAGCATTCGCTGAAACGATGTCTGAGAAGGAAAAAGAAGCCTGGGATTCCTTCAAGGATGTTGTTCTCAAATTCTTGGGGAACAGGCGGGATGAGAACTATAAGGATATTGTTGCCAGGATGCTCAATGCCTTCAAAGAACAAGGCTGTAACATGAGCCTGAAAGTCCATTTCTTGCACTCCCATGTGAACTACTTTCCCGAAAACTTGGGGGCGTACAGTGAAGAACAAGGTGAAAGGTTTCACCAGGACATCAAGGACGCAGAGAGAAGGTACCAAGGAAGATGGAACACCACTATGATGGCTGATTTCTGCTGGTTGCTGCTGCGGGAAACCCCAGATGAAAAATACGCCAAGCAGCGCACCAAGAGAAGCATTCGGGGGAAGAAGAAATGGGCCCACCAGGAGATTGATTGACCCAAGAATGACTTTAAAATCTAAACTGTGTTGACAAATATCGTGTTTTTACTAAACTTTGAAATAAAAATTTGCTAGTTATTACCACAGTGTCGGATCTCATTTATTAGAATTTTATTTTCACACCATCGGGTGTTTGTCTTCATGTATTGCAATGGTGCGGTTTGCGTTTTCTATTCTTACATACATACCTGTACAACATTTTTTGCACATTTCTTTGCTTTGCTTTGTGTCTAACCTCGCTCTTATATGCTCAATGTTTGTGCACATGTATGTGGCTGTTTTAAGTGCAGACAATTTTGCTACCATCACAGTGTGTTTTGTTGACATTACTCTATTCTTATGTGCTGCCTTGTTACAATTTTCTTTATTCTTATTTGAATAACTACTAAACAATTAGTATAAAGAATTCATCCAAGAAACCTTTATCTCGATCGCACTCAATCTGAAACGTTCACCTCAAACTGCTAACCCAATGTAGCAAAAAATCTGTACGTGATGGAGCAAATTGGTTACCAGATTTGGATTCAGCGCACCAAAAAACGTAAAAATCAATCGAAACATTAGAGGCAGTTTAAAAAAAATTTTTTTTAGTGTACCTGTGTAATTCTTTATTCAAAGACTAAACAGTGGCACCCCTATGCCTATAGGCCGTGGCCTGGGCTAGGGTCCCCCACAATATACACAAAAGCTGTGTTTTGGCTGAAAAGTAAAGATGAAGAAAAAATAAATATGGGACCCCTGAACAGCTGCAGGGCTCAAGGATGTTTGTGTCAAAGTAGAGGACAGGAACGCAGCAAGGCCTTGAGCACTGCAGTGGCTCTGTGCTTATTTTTTATTTCATTGATGAAGGCTGGACTGTCAGAATCTTACTGTCACCCTACTAGGTACAACAAGACAAAATATTAAACGAATTCAACTAGCACAAAACGCAGCTGCCAGAACCATAATGAAAGCACACCCATTCCAACATATAACACCTATACTTGCATATCTACACTGGTTACCAATTCATAGTAGAATAATCCACAAAACTATAATAACTACCTTTAAAGCACTAAATGATATGGCCCCATCTACACTCAACAAAATTATCAAAAAAGAACCTCCTAATCCCACCCACAGAAAAGGCCACTCAAACAAGCTAACAACCCCAAACGACTTTACAAAAGCCAAAAAGTTAACCAATAATAGAGCCTTCTCGCACGCAGCCCCCACACTCTGGAACTCCCTCCCAGATGATCTAAGATCATTAAATGACATTAAAGAGATCCGAAAAAAACTGAAAACACACCTATTCACCACACGCTATGGCCCTATAGACAATTCTTCCCACCTATTAGATAACGGCTAATAAGGTAACCCCGTTCACACAACCAACAGGTTTATACCAGGACATTACAATTATGAAAATATAACCCCCTCTTAATCACTAACACCTATGAAACCTCAATTGTACATAGTTATTATTGTATATAGTTATCATACTGTTGTTGTTATTGCTATTGTTATCGTTACTATTATACAGTTATCATTTCATTACTTATATTGTTCCCTGTAATTCGATGTTCCATGTAAAACAGACCCGATCTGTACAGTTCTTGTTCTCTGTAAACCGCAACTGATCTATGGAAGGTGCGGTATATAAATGATTGTTTAAATAAATAAATAAAAATAAATACCTCCGTGGCATAAATATTCAGGGAGAGAGTCTCTTTCAATTGAAAGCAAGTTCTGCTACGAGGGGACATGGGATGAGGGTGAAGGGAGATAGATTCAGGAGTGATATGCGGAAATATTTCTTTACGGAAAGAGTAGTGGATCCGTGGAATAGTCTCCCAGTGGAGGTGGTAGAGATGAGGACAGTAACTGAATTCAAAAAAGCATGGGACAAACACAGAGGGTCTCTAAAGGTAAAAAGGGGACTGTTGTAGTTGTTGATATGGAAGGACAGAAAAGATAGGTCATGTGGTCATTTTCTGTCATCATATTTCTATGTTTCTATGTTTCTGGCCAGTAGTGACGGGCGGTGTGGGGAAAGAATGGAAAAGAAAGAAAGGTTGGTATGAATCAAATAAAAATCCCCAAGCTAATATTTTCAAACAATCCACTCTGAATGTGATCCCATTCCATTAAAATTTGAAGTTATTTGCCCCCAAACAAAGAGACATTATTGATCCCCTTCTGATGGGTTGGAAATAGAAGTCTTGTTTCCCTAATTTAACATTTCAGCATTTTTGCCACTAGAGGGCGATGAGTCACCATTTAATGAGCACCATGCTACTCAGTAATCTGTTTCCACAGGCCACTCTATAAATGGGCATTTTTTTCTAGAGGCTTTTTTTTTTTGCCTCTAGAAAAAACTCCTGTTCCTCTGTACTTCCAGCTCAGGTTGTAACCAGTGCTGGGACCTAGTGTCATAAGCCTTCACTCAGAATTACCTGGGGATTTTCTTTTATTTTAAATCCTTTTACAACTTATTTAGAGTTAGTGATTGCTGCCAGAAGCCAGGTACAAGGACCTCTTCCAGAAACATGAAAACATGAGCTCTGATTCCAGCCATTAGGTGTCATTCCACCTCCCCAGAAACGGTGACCACTGATTTCAACATCTCCCGAGTTGGCCAATCCAAGGAATAGAAGACCCAAGCTGGGAATAAAATTTAAGTTTTTCTGCATAACCAGCCCTTGTGCAAGTCTTTTTAAAAAAATTTTGGGCACCATATGCTTCATGGAGTTAGGTCAAGGTTAGCCTAGATGTATGAAATAGTGACCTCTTTGCAGAGATGGGAGAGGGACATAATAGCTCGTTTGTGGAAAGATTTTGGTTTTCATTCCCTTAATGGAGAATGGGAAGTTTTCCCCTGGTATGCAAAATGTAGTGTTTGGCAATGGGAGGAGAAGAGGATTTCAATAATCACACAGTCATTCGACACTGGGAGTGTTAGGACTTTTCAGGTCTTGAGGCAGCAGTATATTTTGGAGCATACAGGTGTGTCACTATGTGCATTTGATGGATGAGAGGCATCTGAAGAGCAATTTGGGCTTGGGCTGAGGGACTTATTGAAGCAGAGGGGGAGAGATGCCCTTCCATCTGCAGTCTCAGCAAACACCTTTATCAGATGCTCAAGGGCCATGCGAAGATTAAGAGCATCACTTTTAATATGGGGTTGTGAAATATGCACCATAAGAGCTACTGTTAATAGTTTTTAACCTATCATTAAAATGATCTATGGTACTGGAAGACTGGAGGGTCGCCAATGTAACGCCTATTTTTAAAAAGAGCTCCAGGGGAAAATTTGGGACACTACAGACTGGTGAGCCTAATCTCAATGTCAGGAAAATGGTGAAAAACATCAAGAACAAAAAATTACTTAATGCATGGACAGACATGATTTAATGGAACAAACTCAACATGGATTTAATCAAGAGAAGTCTTGCCTCACCAATTTGCTCCATTTCTTTGAAGGCGTGAATAAACATGTGGATAAAGGTGAGCCAGTTAATACAGGTGGTAATTTTAGGAGCTCTATTCAGGATTTGCATTCTGAAAACAGCCATTCACAGACATCCCAATAGCCATTTTATGGAAACTCATTTTTATTGGTTTAAAACAGTCGACAATTTTCCAAGACTCACACTCCCTTACAGGTCATTTGCATGAGTAATACAGGTTATTACAAGAGTACAGCAATGCTTCACAATCCAATCCAATCCAATCCCCACCCCACATACTTCCCCATCAGCCACATGTTGAAGCAAATATTCAAATAAAGCGTAGTTACTCACCTGTAACAGGTGATCTCCGGTAACAGCAGGAATTTAGTCTTCACCAATGGGTATCGTCGGTACTGACGGAGCCTGTGCGGGAATGCTCCCCAGCGTCCAATAAGAACGCTTTTGGGAGCATCCCTCAGCACCTGCACGCTGCCTTCCCGCCTTTCCAACTGTCCCTTTTCAGTTAAGTTTGTAGCTGAGTGAAAGGATAGAGGGAGAGAGGAAAGAGACAAAGAGAGAGAGAGAGAGAGACAACTCCGAGGGGAGGTGGGTGGGTTGTGAGGACTAAATTCCTGCTGTTCCCGGAGATCACCTGTTACAGGTGAGTAACTACGCTATCTCCAGGAACAAGCAGGAATGTAGTCCTCACATATGGGGACTCCCTAGCTGAAGATGCCAGGGAGATATCCCCAGGAAGGTGCCACCGTCAAGGGTGAAGATCCTTCCTCCCATGGATCTCTGGCATCCCACCAGGGTTGGTGGGTAGGAGTTGGTTTATATTTGAAAAAGGTTTTGAAGAACAGCTTGGCCAAAGAAGGCATCCCGACGGGCGGCTTTATCTAGGCAGCAATGGGCTGTGAAGGTGTGTACTGAAGCCCAGGTGGCTGCTCAACAAATGTCATTGATAGACACAGAGTGGAGATTAGCCATAGAAGCTGCCATGGCCCTGACATTATGAGCTGTGACATGGTCCTGAAGAGGAAGACTCTTACTCTCATAAGTAAAGGATATGGACTGGGCAATCCATTTAGATAAAGTTCTTTTGGAGACTGGAAGTCCCAAATGACTAGGGTCAAAAGTTATAAAAAGTTGTGAAGACTTTCTATGTTGCTGTGTTCTTTGTACGTAAAAGGCTAAGGCCCTTTGGCAATCCAAAGTATGAAGGTTCCTTTCTGCATTAGAGGCGTGAGGTCTGGGAAAAAATACAGGAAGGTAAATTGATTGATTTAAATGAAAAGGCGAAACCATCTTTGGCATAAAATGAGGGTGAGTTCGAAGAATAACCTTATGATGAAACCTAGTATAAGGAGGATCGGCCACTAAAGCTTGCAATTCACTGATGCGACGGGAAGAGGTGATTACAATTAGGAAGATGACCTTCCAGGTCAAGAACTTAAGGGCTGCAGTGGCTAAAGGCTCAAAAGGCGGCTTCATGAGCTGCCCGAGAACTAAATTTAGATCCCATGCCACCTGTGATGGCTTGATGGGAGGTTTGGTTAATAGAAAGCCTCTCATAAATCTTGATATGAGTGGATGAGAGGAAATTGGTTGTCCATTCAGAGGCTTATAAGAAGCTGCAATTGCACTAAGATGGCCTCTTAACAAATTGGTCTTTAACCCAGAATTCGATAAGTGAAGAAGATACTCTAGTATCAAGTCTAAGGGTACGATCAGGGGGTTTAATCCCCTCCTGGAGCACCATATAGTAAAACGTTTCCACTTGAAGGCATAAGATCTTCTTGTGGAAAGTTTCCAAGAAGCTCGAAGGATATCTTTTACCTGCTGAGACAGGTTGAGATCCTGGAGGTCTAAGCCTTCAGCAACCAGGCCGTGAGGTGCAGGGACTGGGGATTCACGTGCCATGGCGTTCCATTCTCCTGAGAAAGGAGATCTGGAGTGTGCCCTAACTCCAGAGGTGCCGCTTGAAAGAGATGCAGAAGCAGGGAATATCACGCCTGGCATGGCCATCGTGGTGCGATGAGAATTATGCGACCCCTGTCTCTCTGAAGCTTGAAGAGTGTATTGGGAATGAGGGGAATGGGTGGGAAAGCATAAAGGAAGTCCTGACCCCAGTGAAGGAGGAAGGCATCCCTTGCCTGACAGTGGTGTGCCGGTATCCTGGAACAGAACCGGGGAAGTTTGGCATTCAGTGGACTTGCAAAGAGGTCTATGTCTGGAGTACCCCAGAGATGAAATATCTTTGCCACCTGGTCTAGGTGGAAATTTTGTTTATTAGACACAAGCAACAAAAAGACAAACAAAAATCAAAAACAGGCAACCCAAACAAGACCCATGCCCCCCAAAACCCCCACCCACCCCGACATAGCACAAACAAGAAACTGAACCCCCTCCCCCGTGACCCACCTCCCCAAACCCACCACCAAACCCAACAACCAGCACACGTGCCCGCTCCCCCAACAACAACCCGCAGTAGTCCAAGCAATGTTCATGTCCATCCCGACCCCCCCCCAACAACAACCCATAGCAGCCCACGCAATGTCCATGTCCATCCCAACCCCCCCCAACAACAACCCATAGCATTCCACGCAATGTCCATGTCCATCCCAACCCCCCCTCCCCCCAACAACAACCCACAGCAGTCCAAACAATGTCCAGAGCCATGTCCATCATGTCCATTAGGACTGCCAACCCCCCCCCCAATCACGCCCAAAATACATATTCCCCCGTCCCCACCCCCACCCCTAAGAAGGAGCAGCAGCTCCCCCACCCCCCACCCGAATCCCTGCCCCATCCCACTCCTCCCCACAAAGAAAACACATCAAAAGCAAAAACCCCCCACCCCCACCCCCCCAAACAAAAACATAAAGGCATATCTAGCCCTTCCCCAACAAAATCCCACCACAACAAAACCAAAGATACAAACCAAAGAATAAACAGAACCCAGTACTGCCCTGCAACACCAGACAGCAGAGCGGGATGCACACACAACGAATAACACTGTTACCCAGAACACAAAAAGATTGGGAAATCCATCCCCCAAGGGAAGAGGGAGAGCGGACGAGTGGTCAAACCGCCTCAGACTGCAGCACCAGCGCACCCCAACCGGGAGAAAAACAACCCCAAATCCCTAACGAGGAATAACCCCAGGGAAACCCTCCCCCGTCTTTCGCACCCCCCCCCCCCCGGGAGGAAAACAACCCCAAATCCCTAAGAAGGAATAACCCCAAGGAAACCCTTCCCCTCACGGGGGGCGGAGGGTGAGGTGACGCCACAGACGCTCACAACGATGGGCCTCCACCACCCGCCTTTCACGTTGCGCCATGCTGGACACTTCCTCCAAAATGTCCCGCACCACCTCGTCAAGGGGCAGGACCAACCCCCGGGCCGAGACATGACAGCGCGCTTGCCAGAGGTGGTAGCGCACTACAGCCGTGATGAGATAGAGGGTCCCGGAGTCCTGCCTTAGAGGAAAGGACCAGGCCCCGTACACCCACTTCGCATACGTAAGGAGGGAAAGGTCACACAGGCGAAGAGCAGCGGACACCAACCGGCAGGCCTCCACGTTAAAGGGGCACTGCCGGAGGAAATGGTCCATGGTCTCCGTCTGCCCCTCACACCCTGCCCTCGGACAGACCCGCTTGGCCTGAGACCTGTACTTGAGGTTGTCCCTCACGTACAAACGCCCGTGGAAAGACAACCAGGCCACATCCCGAACCTTCTTCGGCAGCCGAGGGGAGTTCAACTGCCGAAGGCCCCGCTGCATCACATCCGCTGGACAGTCCCGCAGGGCCCACCGTGGTTGAAAGTGGGAGGTGAGTACCATCCGGTACAATCCTTTCCGCCCCAAGGACTGGGCGAGCGGGTCGGTCACCCCCCACCGCCGAATGAGCCCCACCATCGCAAAAACGTACGATGGGGCCTGTTCCCCACTCCGACGCACACGTGGGACCAAGGACGCCCCCTCCCACTGCTCCCAGAAGCGGGAGAACCACCCCCGATAGGAGGCCACCCACCAAACCCCACCCCCTTCCCGCATCCTACCCAAGTGAAACGCCATAGACAAGACTGACAGGGGGTGCAACATACCCAAACCGCCCTGTGCCCGATCCAGGCAAACGATGTTGCGCTGGACAGGGTTCAGGCGGTTACCCCACAGAAAACAGAAAAAGACGGCACTGACAGATGCCTGACGGGACGACAGAAGAACGAAGACCGTGGCCACATGCAGAAAGAGGGGAAGCAGAAACGTCCCGAGGAGTTTGATCTTCTCCTCGAACGTACACCTCCACCCCCTCCACCGCAGCACCCGACACCGTGCAGTCTCAAGACAACGATCCCAATTGGACACCGCACAGTCCTCCGACCCGAAGACGAGGCCCAAAACGCGGACCTCCCCCACGGGAGGAGGAAAGGGGGCGCAGGAAGGCGGGGAGGCCTCCGAGTACTCCTCCACGGCCTCCCGCAGGGCCTCTACCCCCTCAGTGCCGTCCACATAAACTGAGATGTCGTCAGCGTAGGCCACTACGGACACTGGAGACGCACCAGGCGCCTCCAGGCCTCGCAACCCACCCGAGGACAATCTCCTGAGGAAGGGGTCGAGGGAGAAAACATACAGCAGGGGGCTCAAAGGGCATCCCTGCCGCACCCCCGAGGTGACACGAAAAGGCTGTCCGAGCCACCCGTTAATAAACGGGAAGCTCACCCCCACTCGGTACAGCGCCTGCAAGACGAAGAGGAAACCTGCGGGGAGGCCGAAGTGCTGGAGCACCACCCACAGGTACCGGTGACTGACTCGATCAAAGGCTTTGGACTGGTCCAAGGAGACCAACCAATGGTCCCGTTGGAGCGACCGGCCTCTCTCCACCACCTCCCGGACTGTGGCGACAGCGTCCAGAACCCCTCTCCCCCGAACGGAACAATACTGGGAAGGGGACAGCAAAACGCCCGACACCTCCACCAGTCGGTTGGCCAAACACTTGGCCAGAATCTTCCGGTCCGCGTTCAGATGAGAGAGCGGCCGCCAAAAGTCCAAGGAGCTATCGTTCTTCCCCTTGGAGAGCAGCAGCAGGACAGACTCACGAAATGACCGCGGGAGAAACCCCGTGTCCATGATCTCCTGAAACAGGGAGGTCAGGAAGGGGGCCAGCTGGGAGATGAAAGTGCGATAGAACTCCACTGGGAATCCATCACGCCCAGGCACCTTCCCCAATGGCATGGCACGAATCGCCCTCTCCACCTTCACCTGCTGAATCGGAGCAGCGAGTGCATCAACCTGTGCCTGGACCACAGCTGAATACACCGGGGGAAGGCCCAGGTACTCTTGGATATGGGTGAGGTCCACAGGGCGATCCCCAAACAGGTCCAAGAAGTATTCCCCCAACATCCGCGAAAGGTCCTCCTGGGAGGTATGAAGGGTACCGTCCTCGCCCCGCAGGGCCATGACCTCCCGACGCCGAACCCTCTCCCTGCAATTCAGGAAAGGGTCTGGAGTGGCGACCCCACCGGCCGCCCCCTCGAAGCATAGAGAGGCATGGCGATCATAAAGCAGGCCACGGAGCTGGACTCGCACCTCTTCCATCTCCTCCCGCGCTGCCCCTCGGGATACCAAATGATCCAGCGACCTCCGGAGTACAGTGTAAGTGAGGTAGCGGGATCGAGCCATGGAGGTACCCCGGGAACGGAAGAGTTGGCGGCCATGCATTTTCACCTCATCCCACCAAGCGCCACGGGAAGGAAAAACACCCAACAGGGTCTCCTGATCTGCGAGAAAGGCCAAGAACTCCTGGACCACCTCTGATGTTGCCAACAACTGCACATTCAGGCGCCACAGGCCAGGACCCCTGCTGAGCTCCTCGTGGTTAGCCAAGAAGGACACGGAGAGGACGCAGTGGTCCGAAAAGTCAACCGCCTGCAACTGCGGAGGGGAACACTCCACCCGGGCACTCACATATATCCGATCGATACGACTCCTGCAGGTCCCATGGTAGTAGGTGAAACCCGGCGACCGTGGAAAGGCCTGGTGGAAGACATCCACTAGGTCAGCCGTCCGGGTCACCTCGGCCAAAAAGAGGCCCTCGTAACTGGGTGGGCAACGCTCCCCCCCTCGGTCCTGCAACAGGGTGGTGGTGTTGAAATCCCCGGCGAGGACCACCAAACGGGAGGTGTGTAAGTAGGGGCGGATGACCCGAAACAGGGTCTTCCGCGCCAACTTAGACTGGGGGCCGTAGACCACCATGAAACGAAACCGATGGGGCCCGCAGTAGCCGTCTAAGAGCAAACACCGGCCCTGCTCCAGTTCCCATACATACTGCACCTGAAATCGGTGAGATGTGAACAAAACCGCCACTCCTGCGTAGGGCTGGGCCGCAAGTGACCAGTACGAAGGACCCCACCTCCACTCCCGCTTCACCCGATGAAGGCTAGCGAGCGAGGTGAGCCTGGTCTCCTGCAAAAAGATGACATCCAGCCCACTCGTGGAAAGAAAATCATAGGCCGTAGCCCGCGCCTGGTCTGTCAAAATGCTGGCCACATTGATAGTGGCGCACGAGAACGCAGGAGTACACGCCATGCCTATTTCGTGTGCAGTGACCCTTTCCTCCTCTTCTCACCAAACCCTGGATCCCCGGAATCCCGCTTGCAGGACAAGCCCGCGAGCTGGAGCAACTCATCGAGGTCCACGTTGACCACCTCGAGGATCTCCTCCTCCTCCTGTCCGACCCTGTCACCCCAGGAGGTGCTGGTGCCCCCGGGACCACCAGGCAAAGCTGTTGCAGGGGCTAACCCAGCCCCCATGGGGCGAGGGGGCACAGACAGGTCAGGGGTCGGAGGAATGATCTCCTCCGTGGGGTCCACCACCGGTGCTGCCCCCCCCCTCCCCGGACAAAGACTGCAACAATGAAACAGTGCCCACCCCCGCGGGGGAGACCGGGACGGCCGGGTCAGCAGGGGGCTCCTGCGAAGGCCCAGCACCCAACTACGGGGGCAAAAGCCCGTCCTCCCTAACCCGTCGGGCGCCAGTATCCACACTGATTGGAGGACCCTGACCGCGGCGCGCCTTCGGTATTTTCGGAAGCCGCCGCTGAGGAAGAGGGGCCACCCCCACTGCTAACCGCTCCGAGCGCCGCACAGGGGGCCCTGCCTCCACAGGCAAGCCCTCATCCGCCTCAGCAGCCAAAAAGATGATGTCCAACACGGGCTCTTCATCCGGCAATGGGGATGTCTCCCGTTTCTTCCTTTTGGACTTGCCACCCTTAGAAGGGACAGTTGGAAACAGAATGCTGGGCTTGATGGACCTTGGTGTGACCCAGTATGGCATATCTTATGGTCCATTCCTGAGGTGGCAGCACCCGCGACCAACTATCCTGCCGTGAAACAGCAACCTCCACCACATCAACCCTCTCCTCCTTCCTACCCAAATCCCCTCCCCCTGGTGGCTCCCTCGGCTCAATGGACTCCTCCACCCTAGGGCCCCCGGACTCCTCCTGGAGGGAGAGGGTCCTCCAAAACCTCCTCCCGCACAGGAGCCCGAGGTGGGGCGACGACATCCCCCCCCCCCCCGGTCCATTGTGTGATGCGGAGGGGCAGCGGGCAAAGGGGTGGCCCAACTCCCCGCAAAGGTTGCACCGGATGAGCAAACACCCGGCCGAGGCGTGACCCCGTCCACCACAACGGGTGCAGACCTGCTCGGGACAGTTCATGCTCAAATGACGGAATGAGCCACAGCGGTGACACTCGCGAGGTTGCCTGGGGTAGTAGCACAAGATGCGATCCCGACCGAGGAAACCGGCCGAGGGCACGTGCTGCACGACATTTCCCACCTCATGCAAACGGATCCTACCCTTCCACGACCCGTCCCACACCCCTAGGGGTCCAGCTCCCTTAACCAGGGGTGCGAGAAGCACCGCATGACGCGACAACCAAAACTGGATGTCCTGCCCTGGGAGCGACTCATTCCTAACCAGGATGGTCACAGGTACTGTCCCCTGGCGAGAGATAGGCACAACACGAAAGTCAGCCCACCCGCCTTGCCCCCTCTGCTGCTGGTATCGGTCCCAGAAAATCTCCAGCCCCCGTCTCAGCATGAAACTAACATCATACTCAATGGTGTTGTTCATGTGGATGAAGGCGTAGAGATCTCCCGGGAGAAACCCCAACCCAAGGACCATCCTCAAGACCTTTTCCCTGGCTGGAGGGGGCCCCTCCCCAGCCCACCGGATCTGCGCCACGTTGCGCTGTCGGACCTCACCCCCTACCCCTCGGAACCCTCCCCCACTTCCTCCCCCTCCCACAGGACCGCTCCCTTGGGAAACTCCCCTCCCCCCAGCCCCACCTGAATTCCCCGGAGCAGTACCAGACACCCTCAGGGCCTCTGCAAAGGTGTGGGGGGGAACCAACTCCCCGGCCCCCAGCCCCTGACCTCCGCTCGCCTCCCCCGCAGCAACCTGCGAGGGAATCCGCTGCTGTAATGCAGGATCCACAGCCACCTCTAATGGGGCGACCGTGGGGCTGGGCAGGATCATCTCTGCAAAGACGGAGTCAGGGATACTGTCTCTACCTGTTCCCTGGGTGCCACCGAGCAACTCCAAATCACCGCCCTCTACTAGACCCTGTTGCCTCCTGAACATATCAAAGGCCCCTTTAGGGCCGCCCGGGGTCTCCAGGGCCAGCATGATTGCATCATGCACCTGTTTCTCGGTAACACCCAGAATATCAGGGAACCCCCCTGTACCTCTGCCCTGCGTTCCCAACCCGTCTTGGAGCTCCTGCGTCTCCGCTACTACCACCGGGGAAGGACACTGCCCCCCCCCAGTCCTGGGATCCGGCTGCACTAGCCCATCCCCCAGCCCCGCAGACGTCAGCCCCTGCCCCCCATCTGTAGAGACCACTACCCCCCCTCCCACTGGTGGACCAGTCGTCCGCTCCCCTTCCCTCTCCCCGCCAGCGACAGGAGATCCCTGCTCCTTTCCAGGGGCAGCAGACACCGTGGACACCATACCCCCAATCAACCCACCATCCGCTACCCCCTGCAAGGCTGCCGGCAATAAGGCAGGACCATCCGGAGACAGCAGGACAGGACCCCCCAGAACCAGTCCCCCCGAACCCCCTCCCCTCTGCCCCCCTCCACTCCCAGGTCCTACCTGATTGCCGGTGCCAGACGTGGCACAGAGGTCAGGGACATCCCGGCCGGCAGCCAGGGCTCCAGCGGAGGAGGCGGACGCCCCCTCACGAGCCAGGCCCCCCTCGGCCACACCATCGGGAACCATAGACGCCTGTGCATCCCGCTCTACCAACACAGGTTGCAGGGACAGCTGCAGAGCATTCTTCCGACCCCCCCCCCCGGGGGCTGCAGGTGAAGAAAAGCAGCCCCTACCCTGATCCGTCCCCTTTCCTGCACCCCTCCGGCGCCAGACAGCCACCTCCGGGAACCAGGGGCGGCCCGGCTGCAGCCTCCGAGGCGCCGGAAGGGCAGCCAGGACAGGGGAATCCGTACCCACAGCAGCCCCTCCTCCCCAAGACCTCACAGAGCTGTCGGCAGCAGCAGCAGAAAAGGGAATCTGAGAAGGAACCATCAGAGAATCTGCAGATTTCCGACGCTGCAATAGGACATCCAATAAGGACAAATCAGCTCGAGGAAATCCTCCGATGGAAACCAGTCGAGGAAGGTCCCCCACATCCTCGGCAGGGCAGAAGCGGACCCACGGCGTTCTGCACACTTCCGGGAAAACCCGAAAGTGACAGCACTTGACTGACGGCGGCCATCTTGAATCTCCAGTCGGGCTGGGGGAAGCCCTGCAGACAGCTCCTGTGGCGTAGTAACCTGCTCAGCAGCACAGACAGGAGGAAGGCAGACGTCACCACGGATTCCCCGACGGCCATCTTGGAAATTCCCCGCAGCACTCGACGACATCGGAGAGACAGGGAGAAGGGCCGAAAATGCCCGTTGATGAAGGGGATCGATGCTGCTAAACCCTCCTTCCATTGCCGGATCTGCGGTGCACGGATCCGTCATCTGTGCACAGGGAGCAGACGGGGATGCCATTTCAGGAGCCTGCAAACGCTGGTATGCTGAGACTCCTCTGTGAAACGCCCAATCACCATCGGGAAAAGCAGACTCCGGCAGACCAGGAACCACAGGCCCAACATCCTGGGACTGGACGTCCATACTGCCAGCAACATCTTTCACCTGCAGGTAAGGGTCTCCGGACCGAAATGTTACACGTGGGAGTTGTATGGAGCATTCTTCTTTCCTCACAGGGGTCGGACAGGGGAAGGGCAGGTAGTGGGATTGGTGGTGTCCACCCGATGTACCTACCCCCGGGGGCCTCCCCTGAACTGCAGACATACTATGAGCCCACCGATCATAATGATGGTATATCTCAGCGAGGGACCCACAACCCTGGCTTTTTAAATACGTGATCTCATGATACTTAGCCTTCAAGGCCCGCTTCACCCCCTTCATATAGGTCTTATAGGCCACCCACTCCGTACCAGGAATGGTGGCCTGCAGGCTCTCCAGGTGGGAGAGCTGGGCACTCAGCTGGGCCGCCTCCTCCTGGAGACCCCGGAGCTGTCGTACCGCCGCCACAATCTCGTCCGGGGCCCTAGCCGGCTGCTGGAAGGACGGCAGGCCCGACCCTCCATCCTCATCCTCACTTGAGGAGGCAGAGGCCTCCTCCAGGACCCGAGGCGGGGGGAACCCGCCTCCCCCTGTACTGTGCGAGACAGTCCTCCAAGGCCTCCCCAGGGCCTCTCCCTGCCTCCACCCAGCCTCCACACCCTGCCTGGGAAGGAGAAACGAGCCTCCTCCAGGGGGTAGCGGGCCTGAGCCTCCGGGCATGTGGGTCCCTCTTCCCTGGCCATGTGCAGTCCTACCTGGGGAGTCCCCCTCCCGGGGCACCAGCTGGAACAAGCTGCCATCAACCCCATCTGGCTGCAGTGAAGGAGGCCTACCAGGCCTGGTAGGCCTCTGGGCCTGGGCCTCTCCCGCTGGAGGTGGCCCAGGACCCGACATCCAGGCACAGACTGAAAGCTAGGCTCCTCCCCCTAGCAGGAGCTCACCAGGATAGGTCCTCTCAGTAGCACTGCAGCAGAGCAACTGAGTGAAGTGACCACTCGTGAGGTAGCAATACTCGACTGAGTTTGTCTGCCCAAAGGTTTTGAATGCCTGGAAGATATACCACTAGAAGGTGAATTTGGTGCTCTCTGGCAATGGCCCATGGTCGTAAAGCTTCGTTGCATAACGACAGAGAGCCATTTCCACCCTGCTTGTTCACATAGAACATGGCTACCTGATTGTCCATCTGATTGTCATACCAAATATTCAAATCCCAACTCAAAACCCATCTTTTCTGCCTTGCGTTTGATCCTCCTCCCTAGCCCATTCCTTCCCCCTCCTCATTACCATGTCCTTTCACAGAATTGTTTGTCTTCTCCTTCCCCTCCTCCCTTGTTTGTATACATGCATTATTGTTTCTGATTTTAGCTTCCTCCTGTTCTTATCTCCTCTTTCCTTTCTCCTCTACTTTTCCTTGATTTGATGGCGTTCCTTTCTTTTTCTGCAGCCGAGTGCTTGTTTTAACTAACTTGCCTGATTTTATTTATTGTAAACCGCTCAGACGCCTACGGTATCGAGCGGTATAACAAGTTTTAATAAACCTAAACCTAAACCTAAACCTGGACCAGGACTGTCTTGTAGCTGAGCTGAAGACACAGAAAGAGCACCAAACTCGCAAGGAGACCAAACAAACCAAGGGGCGAGCAGGATAGGGGTCACTAGCACTTTATTAATGAAACACCCCTACGCGTTTCGGAAGGTGCCTTCATCAGGGGGTAGAAAGGACTGCAAATAAATTAAAAAATGTAACATACATTAATAAAAACACAACGAAAATATTTAAAATACAATAAAAATATAAATATAAAATGTAAACATACATTATATGACCACAGGTAAACTGTACTTACTCATTAAACTTCTAGTCATAAAAAAGCGCATAAACAGTGTGTGACCAATAGTGCAATAGAAATAGCTGAAAAAGACATAATGAATGCGCTAAATTACAGATTACATTCAAATTCACAGTGAATAATGAAGAAAATGGGAGACCCAGACCAAAAACAACATATACAGCATGATAATTAATGTGCCAATAACATATAAATGCTAAATACTAAATAATCATAAAATATCCAATAAATAGAATAATATGAAATAAATAATAAAAAATATAATAGTTAAATAATTAAATACATAAATATAAGAGCACACAAAAAAAATATATATATATACATTATCAGTTAAAACAATCTAAATAATTTAAATACATGAATATAAGAACACACAAAAAAATAATATATATATATATGCATTATCCGTTAAACCAATAAAAGAAATCATTGATAACCAATATAAATACATTAAAACGAGTATACAATAAAATAGTTAAAAATGCATGTAAATATGAACAAACTCTATACATCAATGGCCAACTCCTGACAATCACCACCAATAAGTACTCAACTCCCTAAATCAGAAAAAAGGGGGGCACTCATACCTTAAAACAATATAATATATTGAGTTAAAAACGAGTGGCTGTTCAAAAGTGAAGGCCGACTACGTTTGGATGAATGTGAGAACAATCCTGCAAATCGTCTAAATTATAAAAAGAAAGGAACCATGTCCACAACTTATGTCTTATGTCTTAAAGATTCTGAAAAAACAGCTCAACAAAGATAAAAAAGCATTTGCTTCAATGTTGACCGGATTCTCCTTAGGTTGGAGCAACGGTATATTTATGAGCTTCAGTCACTTGAGCCGATGGGTCTCAATCAAGAGTTCAATTTGTCCGTTTTTTAATGATTTTATTGTATACTCGTTTTAATGTATTTATATTGGTTATCAATAATCTGTAATTTAACACATTCATTACGTCTTTTTCAGCTATTTCTATTGCACTATTGGTCACACACTGTTTATGCGCTTTTTTATGACTAGAAGTTTAATGAGTAAGTACAGTTTACCTGTGGTCATATAATGTATGTTTACATTTTATATTTATATTTTTATATTTTTATTGTATTTTAAATATTTTCGTTGTGTTTTTATTAATGTATGTTACATTTTTTAATTTATTTGCAGTCCTTTCTACCCCCTGATTAAGGCACCTGCCGAAACGCGTAGGGGTGTTTCATTAATAAAGTGCTAGTGACCCCTATCCTGCTCGCCTCTTGTAGCTGAGCTGGGCATGGAACACTCGAAGAACTAAATAAATTGCTCTTAATTCCAGGAGGTTTATGTGTAAACCTACCTTCTGTGGAGTCCAGGTGCCCTGGGTAGAGAGAAGATCCAGGTGTGCTCCCCAACCCACCTGTGAGGCATCTGTTGTTAGGGTGGCCTGAAAGAGGGGTTGATGGAAAGGAGACCCCACTGTCAGATTCTCTAGAGATTGCCACCATTGGAGGGACAAATGTAGTCTTTGAGAGACTGTTATTTTGTCCGACAAATGGCCCGTGGCCTGTGTCCACTGTGTGGAGAGGGTCCACTGAGCTGCTCGCATGTGGAGGCGAGCATATGGGACTACATGAACTGTGGATGCCATGTGTCCCAGTAGCTGCAGTAGTTCCCAAGCCGTAAGGAAGGATTTTCCTGCTGCTTGGGAAGCTAGCTGCATAATGCGAAGTCACCGGGCTTGTGGAAGGAAAGCCCTTGCCTGCCTGGTATCCAGACAGGCTCCTATGAATTCTAGGCATTGGGAAGGAACTAGTTGGGACTTCGGGAAGTTGATTTCCAATCCCAAGAATTGTAGGATTCGCATTGTACGAGACAGTGCAGTGCTGGCCTCTGCAACTGTGGAAGCTTGAATGAGCCAGTCGTCTAAGTAGGGGAAGACAAAAATCCTCAGGGTTCGTAGAAATGCTGCTATTACTGCCATACATTTCGTGAACACCCTTGGTGCTGAGACCAGACCAAAAGGAAGAACCCTGTACTGGAAATGTCTTCCTCTGAAAAGGAAACATAAGAATTTCCTGTGATCTGGATGGATGAGAATGTGTGTGTATGCATCCTTTAAGGCTAGAGAGCAAAGCCAGTCCTGGCCTTGAAGGTATGGCAGAAGAGTTCCTAGAGAAATCATTTTGAATTTCTCTCAAAACAGATATTTGTTCAGTTCTCTGAGGTCTAGAATGGGTCTGTGTCCCCCTGTTTTCTTTGGGATAAGAAAATAGGGGGAGTAGAACCCTGTTCCCTGTTGAAAAATGGGTACTTCTTCTATTGCCCCTTGGGCAAGAAGTGTGGAGACCTCGTAATCTAGCAGATTGTCTGCAGAGATTTGTAAATGGAACTGTTTTAGAATTGTAGGAGGGGGTATGGTGTGAAAATAAAGTTTGTACCCCTCTCCTACACTGGACAAAGTCAAATCTTCTGCTGTTATTTGGTGCCATCTGTTGATAAAGTGGCAAAACCTGCCCGGAATATTGGGGGTTGTGGACCCCTCAGAGGCAGGAAGGCAAAGCTCTCTGGGAAGGAGTCAAAGCCCTTGAGGGGGGCTGAACCTGGAGAGCTGGTTGGGCTCTCGGTCCTTTTGGTTTCTTCTGCTGTCTAGGTTGTCCCTTTTGGGCAACCTGACCTGAAGTCTGCTGGGTATAGGAAGGATAAATCTTCCTCTTTTTGCTAAAAGACGTTTTTTTATAAGGCTTCCTTTTGGCTGGAGTGGCTGTAGACTTTGACAATCTATCTAAGGTAGAACTGTCAGCATCTAACTCATTAGCCTTTTCCTGCCAGTTCTTGCTGAAGAGATTCTCCCCTGTGCAAGGAATGTTGCCTAATTTGTCCTGTACCCAAGTCTCCAAGTCTGATGCCTGTAGCCAGGCAATCCGTCGTGCACCAATGGCAATAGCAGACGTTCTGCTGATGCATTCAAAGCAGTCGAAAGCTGTACGACTGACAAACTTGGATACATTTTGAACATGCTTAACTACAGCAAGAAAATCTTGTCTCTTATCATCAGGGAGAAAAGGGCTCATAAGTTCCAAGTCTCCTGTGACTTCCTTAAGGAACATTCCCATATATAGGCTGTATGAACTGATTCTAGCTGAAAGCATGGAAGCTTGAAAAGTTCTGCATCCAAAAGCATCCAGAGTCCTGCATTCACAACCTGGAGGATTGGATGCATGTCTCTTTGCACTTTTCATCCTATGCATGGCTGATTCCACTACCATTGAATGGTGTGGCAGCTGGGTTTTCTGAAAACCAGGACATGGTGGAACACGATACATAGTATCAAGCCTCCTAGAGTGAGGAGAAGTGGTTAGAGGTGTCTCCCACATTCTGAGCATCAAGCTATGCAGAATTGCATGGATAGGCAGAGTAGCTGCCTCCTTGGGAGCTTTAGGATATTGGAGGATTTCCAATTCCTTTGCTCTGGGTTCTTCTTCAGGAGCTACTGTGATTGAAAGACCTTTGGCCATATCACGGATAAAATCCTGAAAAGACATGTCCTCTGGAGGTGACATTCTGCATTGAGGAGAAGAGGGATCTTCTAGAAGAAACCCTTTAGTGCCAGCAGAATTGTCAGAGTCTTCGGAATCGGAGGAATCAAAGTATTCCTGACTCCGATGCTCTTGCAAAGCACGATCCCGGTACCGATCGAAGTCGGTACTGAGGTGAGCCGGTACCACTCTGTCCCCTCCAGCCCGAGATGGCATAGGAAGAGTTCCCACCAAGGCCGGCACCGTCGGTACCAGCATCACCAGTGTCGGTACCGGTGTCTGTACCGGTGTCAGTACCGGCATCGGTGTCAATGTCGGCACCGGTGCTCTTGGGACCACCGGTACCGCAGCCAAGAGAAGAGCTGAGATACTGCGCTCGATAGCGAGGAACCTCTGATCTATTGACGCTGCCGATGCCTGGGTGTCGGTAACAGTAAGGACGGCCGGAACCCCTGAGCATGGCACAGGTAGTTCTTGCAAGGTTGAGGTCTCGAGAACATCCTGAAGCCCCATCGATGCTTTGGAAGCCAAAGCCTCCCGCCGGGGCTGTTTTGCCAGTGTGGTTCCCTCAAGGGCAATGCCAACGGCCTCTCAATGCTTAGCAGGAGAGCTACCCTTTGAGGACCGGCTCTTATGTTTAGTTACCTGAGATCCATGGGAGGAAGAAGAGGCCCTCAACGATGTTGATGCAATGGATCTGGCATCCGAAGAAAAAAGGGTACCAAGCTTTGCGGCCCGGTTCTGTCTTCCTCTTTTGGTCATCCCCATGCAGGAGAGACATTCAGTTGGAGAATGATCAGGTCCTAAACATTTTAGACACCAATCATGGGTGTCAGTGACGGAAATGGTACCGCCACACTTAGTACATTTTTTAAAGCCACTAGTTGGCTTTTCCATGATTTAGGAAAATGGGGCCTAGCCACAGAAAGAAGTTTAAAGATGTAATTTTTTGCGGTGACAGGGAATAGGTCCTGTCGGCTCCGCGGAAAACGAAGAACTGAAGAGCGACAGTTGGAAAGGCCGGAAGGCAGCACGCATGTGTTGAGGGATGCTCCCAAAAGCATTCTTATTGGACGCTGGGGAGCGTTCCCGCGCAGGCTCCGTCGGTATCGACGATACCCATATGTGAGGACTACATTCCTGCTTGTTCCTGGAGATAGTAAATATTCAAATAAAGTACAGTTGCCCTCAAGGATACATACAATCAGACTCATTATATTCATGTTCATGTTCACGTCCCCACCTTTAAACAACAATCAGACCCCCTAGAACACAATACTCTCTAACCCAATATATAAACACACTCTTCAACTAACAATCCTAACCAAACACATAGGTTAACATGAATCATCAATAAGGCAGGATTCTGTGCGCTTCAAGGAGAGTATTCACTTATCTCTCTGTGAACCTCACAAGCTTATCGGGCACCTGTTCACAGTGACAACAAATTCAAATCTTGTCCCCATCTAGTCTTCTGTACAGTGGGAACCACGAAAGCAGTAGAAGAGCAGGATACCATACCCTCAGAACAACCTGCCACTCCCCCATTAGTTATATGTCTCATCCCCAACCCTTCCCTCATCCACCCCCTCCCCCCTTTCACCTCCCTCCCCCCAGAACTACCCCCCATGTAGTGACTATCAGCGTCTCCGTCCTCACCTACCATTCCCTTCTCGACAGTCCCTCCTCTCAGGCTACCTCTTTGATCACAAACATCCAGAGGAGCCGGCTCCAACTACTGCAGTAGAACTGGACACCATGGCGGACGTGGCCGCAGAAGGGTGAGTAGCAACTGAATCCCAGATCCACCCAAATATCACTAATTTGTTCGCCCCCAGCAATTGAGCCGTTCTCTTTTCCATATTCATTAATTCCATCATCGCTAATTCCCATGAGCGAACCTCTGGAGTTCTCCCTGTCATCCACTGCAGCAGGATACTCTGTTTTGCCAGAACAAAACCCTTCTCACATTGTTTCCTTTGGTGGCTCTGTAAAGATCCAGCTGCCTCATATGCCCCGAACAGGCACCATTCCGGGACTAGAGCTACTCTCTGGGAAACCCACGCACTCAACTGGGCACAACCCCCCCTCCAGAAGACCTGAATGTGAGTGCACATTCAGAAATGATGTGTCAAGGTGCCACTGCTCCTCGCACACAGTCAGCACATATCTGTATTCGCCAACCCTGCTCTTAAAGCCCAAACATCATGGACATAAGCCCTCCATAAAACCTTATACTGTACCTCCTGCAAACATACAGACTCTGAGAGGTTAGTAAACCCGCAAAGACCCCCTGTAACATATCTACTGTGACTGCAGACAGATCATTCTTTTGCCACCGACTTGCCAAACCCTCAAGTGCCTTCAAGTCCTATCTCCTCTGTAACGATAGGAAGGAGTCAGTTTCCGGTTCACTCTCCATCTTAAGAAGCCCTATACAGGTTACGCCACATTGCGCCTATCTCCTAGAACCCCCCATCCCCGCCCTGCAAACCCGGGGGAAAATCACTATTCCCCAAAAAGGGCAAGCAATCAGTCTTATGCCATCAAACCCGCCTGTGCTGACACAAGACTCTCCATGTTTGTCGCAGGGATCGCAAGTAGTTAGATGCCTTCCATGCCGGTGGCAGCGCGCTGGTCTTTTGATGCAATAAAAATGATCTATGCAGGGGTCCTGACATGTCATCCACCATGTCTACCAGCAACATCTCAGATGTTCCCTCCAGCAGATCCCTTAATGGCCACATCAAGCACACCAGATTATAAGCCTGTATCAATGGAAAACCAGCTCCTCCAGCCTCCACTGGCCGCATCAAAACTGACAGTGCAATGCGCGGATTGCGCCCTCTCCACAAGAACCGGCCAATGTGGCTCTGTAAAAGCAACAGATCCTTCCTCATGACCCATAATGGTAAATGTTGCAATAGATATACTGTATGCATCGGGGAAGCTCCATCATCTTCAAAAGGGCTATTCGTCCCTTCAGAGAGATAGGAAGGTCATACCACTTACCCAACCTCTCAATTGTCCGTGCTATCTGGGGCCTGATATTAAGGCTATATAGTTGTGACATATTCTCTGGCAACTGGATGCCCAGGTATCACAGTTGACCCTCCGCCCACACCAAGGGGAAGCTGCCCTGCCATTGTTTTCTGACCAGTCCTCCTACATCCAACGCCACTGATTTAGACTTGTTAATCTTCAATCCGGGTTCTGGAGGCAGAGAAGCATATCGTCTGCAAATGCATTTAATTTGATTTCCCCTGCCCCCCACTTAAAGCCTCTCACTTCCTCCATCTTAATGAAGGAGATCAACAGCGGCTCTAATGTAAGTACAAACAGTAAGGGAGATAGGGGGCATCCTTGATGAGTCCCTCTTCCAAACGAGAAAACCTGAGACTGTGTGCCTCCGATAAGAATGGAAGCCATCGGGTCTGCATATAGTGCTCAAACCCAATTGAAAAAAGCACCTCCAAATCCGAAGCGACACAGCACTGCAAACATATAGGTCCAGGAAACCCTGTCAAAAGCCTTCTCGGCATCGAAACTGACCAGCATTAGGGGCTTTTGTTGAAGCAAGAAGTACTCCATCCCCAACTGAATTTTGCTAATATTCCAATAAGCTTCTCTCCCCTTCACAAATCCCGACTGGTGTGACCCTATCAATCTATGAAGAACATTCTGTAGGCAATTGGCCAGCACCGAGGCCAAGATTTTCATGTCATAATTGATTAAAGATATCGGTCTATACGAGGCAGGATTTTCTGGATCCTTGCTCAGCTTAGGAATAACCAAAATAGTTGCTGTCTGCATGTCCCTCGGAAACTGTCCCAAGTCTAACACCTCTGCATACAGAGATGCCAGTGCCGGCGTCACACACAACAACAGAATTTTATAATATTCTGCCCCATATCCGTCTGGCCCCGGCGCTTTATGCGGCACTCCCGCCTTGATGATTCTCTGAATCTCCCTGCCCGTTATGGGTTTGTTAAGCTCCAGTAACTCGGCTTCAGTCAAAGTTGGCAGTGTTACAGCATCTAAAAGTTTTTCCTCCCTCTCCCGGTCCTCCGCCTCCAGAGTGTATAACTCCTTGTAGAATTTCTGAAATACTTCCACTATTTGCTTTGGTTCGTTGTGTCTCACTCTTTAATCACTGCCACTAGCCTAGTACTACCGCAGTCCTTCACTACTCATACTTAGAGCTTTCCCATCCGATCTCCAAAGCAGAAGAATTGATGTCTATAGAACTGCATGGCATACACAGCTCTACCGTGCAGCACCGCATTAAGCTGGGCCTGTACTTGCATATAGGCCCTCGTATGGGCCATATCTAGACTTAACAGGGCTGTCTGCTTGAGCTCCTGGAACGTCTGCGTTAATTGCAGGATCTGGCGGTCTATCTGCTTACGGCTTTTAGCTACATAAGTAATAACATGCCCCTGCATCACTGCTTTCCCAGCCTCCCAAAATAAAGTAGTCGTACTAGCATGGGTTTCGTTAAACCACTCATACTTCCCCCATTGTCTTGCAGATATTCCTGGAAGTCCTCATTCTTCCACAAGTGCCTCGGAAAAGACCACTTACACTCCATGGGCCCCTTCCATCGCCAATCTATCTGAACCATGGCATGGTCAGACACTACTAGAGGTTCAATCTCTGCATTCATAACTCTCTCAAAACTGTTCCTTGGCACTAGAATATAGTCAATGCAGGACCAGGTTTGGTGCGCTCTAGACAGATGTGTATAGTCCTTCTCTCTCCCGCATGCAGAACTCTCCACACATCAACTAACTCTCCCATTTTACAAACATAACCCATTCCTCTATGCTTCCATCCTCCTCATCTCACAGGGCCTGACCTATCCAGCTCGGGGTCGTGTGGACAGTTGAAATCCCCTTCCAAAACCACAGGTAACTGTGGTGCCCGCATAAGTTTTTGAATAATATTCTTAAAGAAATTATGGTCATAGGTATTGAGGACATACACATTTCCCAGCACCATTTCTTCTCCCTGCACCTTAACATGCAGAAATACATATCGGCCCTGTGCAGCCACTTCTTTTGACAGAACCTCTAAGGGAATGCCTCTTCGTACTAGGATTGCTACCCCCCCGCTTCCGGACTCCCGAAGAAGCTCCATACACCTGCGCTACCCAGTCCCGTTTTAATTTTCCATCATCCCGCTCATTTAAATGCGTTTCTTGGAGGAAAGCCACCTGCGCTCCCTCCGCTTTAAGGCCTGCAGTATCTTAGTATGTTTAATAGGCGTGCTCACACCCCCCACATTCCATATGACCATGCGCAAATCACGTGACATACATGCACATTAACAAGACTATCCTGCCAGTTACATAAATGCACACCTGTACCGCCCCAAACTGCCCAGCCTCAGCTCCAGGACGTCTGCAATGCTTGCTTTTAAATTGTGCAGACCCTTTGTACATGACCCCCTTATCAAGAATGGGACGTAAGGACTCACCTATAGCCAATCCCTCCTCCAGCCCGCCCTGACCCCTCCCTCTCCCTGTACGCCAACCCCTTCCCGCTCCCCTTTCCATTCCCCTACCCTCCCCTCTCCTCTCCCTTCCTCCCCGACTTACCCGCTCCCTCCTCTTCAGTTCCATGCAAACACCACTCTCTCCCTCCCGCTCACATACCCCTCCCCCCAACACATCCCAAAATAATTTCCCAGTACTTCCACGCCTCAGCATCTCCCGGTTGAGGTCAGGTCTGGATCCGACACTGCAGGCTTGCCCCACTCCTCTGATCTCTTCATCTTCCTCTCGCTCATTCACCAGGGCCTACTTCTCTATCTCTGGTGCAGTGTTGCCCAAACAAAACAAAAAAGAAAAAATCGAATAAAAAAACCCAAAAGCTATACCAAAATACCAAAAATAAACATACCAAAAAAAATATATACCAAAAAAAATAGCCGCCGCCGTTTGTTAAGTCCAGTCTACAGTTCAGAGTTCCACCCACTCGTTCAACTTCTGCAGGTACCTAGTCACCAGCACCCCCTCCAAAGGGTGCAAGTGCTCCTCAAGTCGATGCCTCCATATCCTTGTCCAAGTCCGCCACAAATCGCTTCGCTGCAGCCAGCGTATTGAACAAATGATTCTGTCCTTGACTTACAACCCTAAGTACCGCTGGATAGGTAAGAGTGAACCGCATCTTTAGCTTGAACAAAGAAGCACAGAGTGGGGCATACTCCTTTTGCTTCGCCGCCACTGCTGCAGAGGAATCCTGAAATAGCAGAATCTGATGATTCTCCAGCACCAAGTCCCCTTTCTTACGGTATGCCTGGAACAACTGCACTTTATGCTGAAAGTTCAAGATTCACCACTATCACCACTCTCGGGCGCTGCGTAGTCTCCGTCTTGGCCCCCAATCGATGTGCCCGCTCCACCTGGATAAGGCCTATCAACAATTCCAGGCCCAGTTCTTTCAGCAGCCAAGATTCAATCAAGGACAGCAACATCCGATCAGTCGTGGATTCCTGGACTCCTACCAGCCTCAGTTTATTCCTCCTATATCTGTTTTCCAGATCATCCACTTTGGCTAGCAAGGCCGCTATTTGTGTTTGCTGCATTTTACTTTCCCGCACATGGTGCCCTTCTGCATCCTCAATGGCTGTTACACGATACTCCAGCTCCTCCACTCGCTGGCCCACCTCTACCAGCGAGTCTCCCACCTCTTCCAGCATTTTGATTATCTGGTCGAATTTAGGGTCTAACAACTTAACCACTTCTCTAGCTACCTCTTCCCTCGATGAGTCAGTGCTCTCTGCGCCGGGCGACGCAGGCTGTGCCGCGGCCGAGGTCCCTGCCTTGTTTACTCTGTCCCGGTCTTTCCTCGCTGGTAAGGGCATCTTGTCACTGCTACCACCCCAGGCTCTTCTTCAACCATTCCTACAGACTATTGTACAATTTCAGTCTCCTTGGGAGGAAAATCAATGAATAATAAAGATTATTTCAGGAGGCAGCCCCGGAGCGAACAGAGAAGCATCCTCACTCGCTCATGTGTCACGTGACCTCCCCAATAGCCATTTTAAAAAGCCTGAGATATACACATCTGGCACAATCACGTCCATGTTGCACAGGTACCTGGTGGAAACATGGCTTGGGTGGTCTTAAAAAGATGCATGTGTTTGCATGATATTAGAAAGGCCAACACATGTCTGGACTTAGCTGCTGATTCATCCATTTCTATACCAGCTCCAGTGCACAAATAGGTATCAGAAAAGAACACAATTCTTTGCAGATAGATGAACTTTACTTTTATACATTTTTTGAGATCAGTTTGAGTTGTAACATGCATAAGAATTATAAAGGCAGAGTGGTTTTACTTGACAAATACAATGTCCATATGGGCCAATACAATATTAGCTAAATGATTTAAACAACTATTTAAAAACTTGCCTCAAAGTGCTAAATTCATTAATGAAGATATAGAAGTTTTTTTCAAAATAAACATAAAAGCCTATGTGGACATAAGATAATTTAGAATTTATAAATTTTTTGGTACCACTATTGGTTTTTTGCATTGTAGGTCAAGCACATATTTTTGCCATATGGCCACCCCCATCCTCTTTAAGAGGTTCCATATATTGGTGCATATATGCATCTGAGGGAATGTGCTGGTGCTATAGGCTTTGTTTCTGATGGGCACATGACCCTTTATCCATACCATAGGAGGGCGGGTCTGTGGCCCTCTGGTTCAAAGTGCCTGCTTACATTTAAACCAGTGAAGGAGGGCTAGCTCAGTTGTAGGGGATGAGGTATTCTTCTCACCTCAAGAGCATTTGTTGGTTTCTTAGGGCTCGAGGACCCTCAGTATCCTGAAAGCTTATGGGCTCTAGCTGAGAACCAACTGGAGTGCCTTTCTCCATGGTGGTGTAAAGGGTGTATTGCAGTATGCCCCCAGAGCTGTCAATATGTGAGGAGCATGGGTGGCTACTGCTGATTACCTCCTACCTCCCAGATGGATGCCCACCTCCTGGAACACCAATTGCATGCCAAATGTGGTGTTGGTGTCCAATATGCCTGACCTAGGGGCTGGGCTGGACAACCTTGGCCCCGAATTGCAGAAGGGGATGGCATCAGGGGTCACCAGCCATGTCTCCCATTTCAGTGTGGTCTCTATTTGGACCAGAAAAATCTTCACACTGGGTCACTGCAGCCCCCTTCATCCACTTGAAGGGGATCCACACTTCTCACTGGCAAGGATATTGTGCCAGGTAGAAATAGAGGATGACAGGGAAGGGACCTAACCCCTGAACACCAGGGAGCTGATAGTCTGTCTATTGCACCCTAAGTTGTCAGGCTCCCTATGGGACTCAGGATTTCATACTCCAGTGGCAACATTCTGGGCAATGCTGACACACTGCCTTCATCAGTTCAGGGCCCCTGCTCATGTGGATGCAGCATTCTTGCTCTGAAACACGCAGAAAATGGAGCAGCACAGTTTTTAGCCATGTGTTTGCATTACTGATTTGCGTGCCCCATCCTCTTTTACTTTGGCCGATATATCTGAGCTATGCACATCTCCTCCAGTCAGCCTTCACTGGCCACTTGCACAATGGTCTGTTGATATGGTTGGTGATCATGTACTGTTGCTTATCTTCTCTGTTGATAAGGTGGCACTTCAGTGTTTCTGAGTGCGGAACAACTCACAGTCTTGCTTCAGAGGGAAAGAGGGTTGCTTTATCTGCAGGTCCTCCTCCACTGATTGTGTGGCCTCCCCTTGTACAGCAGTTATCCCCTGGGGTCACATACTCGTATATAGCATTTCTGCTATCAAGACCCTTATGTTCTATGGCATGTAGAAACTACCTGGATACGTCCACTCTCTCCTGCATCTGCCGAGTGCTTTCAATCCTCCATACAGCACAAAGATGTGGCCTTAGTGACATACACCTTACTAGGGGGATCACATTGGTGTTATCACAAGTGCGGGGGGGCACAAAGTATGTGCCTTCACAGTGCTCATGTCTACCTGATGTGCAGTCACTACTACTGTATGCCTGACATATCTAGTTTGACAATGCCTCCCAAAAGCAACTGTGCCCCCTGCATTTAGTGCTGCTGCTCCACCTGTCATGGTAGAAAAGCACATTAACCACTCCTTAGTAATGCAATATTTGCAGCACTTTAGTAAATATGTCCCTGTGACTGAGCTAGAGACAAATTTACCTGATTAAAATTCTCTCTCTCCCCATCTGACCAGCTAAATTTTGTCTGGGCAAGTTGAAGTGTTAAAAATTTTCCCAGATATAAAAAGGCTGTGCTGGGGGGCAGAGAGGGTCACTGGATGTGCTTTTGCTTTGCCTGCTCAGCACGATATTTGGTGTTGGCTGGTCAAATTTACCCAGGTATTTCTGGTCAAACAAAGAGCAGAACTACAGTTAACCAGACAACTTTATCTGCTTAACTTGAGATAGGATATTCAACCCACCAAGTATATTGAGATAGTTACAAATCAGGGAAGAATTCTGTCTTAAAGTTAACAGGAAAAAATGTTTCTAGTACTATATGCTTTGCCATTTTTTTGGAAGTTTTCAGAGCTTTCCTTGTAATGTCTCAGTATTCTGTACCCCTGTCTGTCCCTCTCTGCTGCATTCCCTGCACACACTGGTACTGTTTTTTTCCCAGAAGCCAAGTTTCATCCCATTTTGTTAAACTTTCAGTTATTTTGTCCCAGACAGATATTTATGACTCTTTCTGTATAATTCTTCCTCACTTACATTGGGTTGGAAAGAATAAAAATGATGGAGGAACTATTTTGTAATTAAAGAGTATTACATAGCTGAAATTAAGGGATGTTAGTTATATCTCTTGGCACTGCTGGTACCTTGCCCCTCACCCATAGCAAGAAAGTCTAGATCATGACATCATGATATGAGACTTTAGGAGGGTAGAGCTTAGTGGTGGAGTCTAAAACAGAGAAAGAAGTCAAGAAAGAGTAGGGTAAATATATAGGATCACCAGTAAAGAAATGAAAGAGGGTAGAATTGAAATGGGCCTTGCCATCATATTTCATGCTGATTTCAGAAGAAGCTAGGAGTTGGTCTAATCCCCGTCTAATCACTTGACCATCAGGCTGTTCCCAAGTGCAACAGTCAGTGCCAGGAGAAGGCAAAGAGATGTGACAAGTCTTACCGTCCTCCAGGGTGGTGCAGATTAGTTCCTGAGAAGAGGGCCCTGTCCCTGCCCGATTGCACGCTTGCACCACCACTCCATATTGGGTGAACTTCTTCAAGTTGTCCAGGGTGTAGAGTTCGCTGTCGCCTGTGCTGTCTAGGCTGATAATGTTGAACTGATAGTTACCCCCTGTGCTGTACTCCCGGTAACCAATTTGGTAACCTCTGATAACCCCATTCTGTAAGTGCTTTTTAGGAGCCTAAAAGAAGAAAGGCAAACATATATAAATGATACTTTACATACAAGGATAAAATCTGCATATATACATACTCTCTCTCTCTCTCTCTCTCTCTATATATATATATATATATATGCGTGTGTGTGTAAGTATGTATATTTTGACTGTTATTCCTACAGCAACCTTTGAAATATTTATTGTCACAGTGAAAAACCATAGACTACTGCTGTGACAGTCAATATTTCAAGCTGTAGTTGTTGCATGAAGATATGCAGAATATTTCTCTGCTTATCTTTATGCCAGAAATTCAGTGTCCTTATTGGTTTAGACTGGACTGCTAAACTTAATGGATAACGAATCCATTTAAGTTAGGACTGCTATTTATGCAATCTTCTAAATGGATAAATTTATTCACATAGCGGTTAAATACCACTATTATCTACATAAATGTTAGCCCCATCCTTGGAATGCCCCTGGTCTCTCTGAAATGTAAATGGACAAATTTTGGATGTTAGCCAGGCCTGAATGTTTTTTTAAAGTACTTATGCAGCTAGCAACCTATGCTGACCACAGTTTCACAGGGAATGGACAAGGGTAACACCCCTGGGTACCAAGTAAAAAGGGAGGCATGCCATGTCACCTTTGCAATCAGTCTGTACCTTTACATGGAAGCTTGAAAGGGAAAGGGACATTGAAAGTAATCTTGTGCTTCAGTTGAGAAAAAATCCCGTTATATTCCTGTGATCCCCTCCCCTCTGCACCCTCTTAAATAGATAAGGCACAGGAGTCAGTAGCCTGGTTTTCCATTCCAACGATGGCTGCATGACCTTTTTTATCAATAGTGTTCTAAGCTAGGTGTTATACAATCTACCTTATTGGTGTTTAATTAAGGTGCAAATGGCCAACAAGACTGAGCAGGTTTCTGGACAAGGATTAAAATCCAAGCACTCCTGGACAGGGACTTTTGAAAATGTATTATACTGACAGTCATCCAGATTTTTACTGACATATATTTACCATTGTTTTTTGTACACAGTAGGAATTACTATGTGAGATTCTCTTCTTTACACACTGACAGGCAGTCCCCAACTTCTGAGTAGTGTAACACGGAAGATCTGCCCTCTGCCTCAGAAGCACAGAAATCTGCTGTTTGCAGTTTAGATTCTGACAGGCAGGCAAGTCACAAGGTTCCCAGTTACCATAGGCAACATAAACAAACTCAGACATGAGGTCTGCAGTCACGCCTAGCTAGTAAGCATTCCCCAGCTGCTGATGAAAACGGCTTTCACCTGTGCAAGGGAATGCCCAAGAAGCTGTATAAAAAATAGTGCAGTCAGAGTTAGACTGGCAGGACAAGAGAAACTTGCAAGACACGAGAGACTTGCAAGACTCAGAAGAAAGCTCAGAATATTCAGGAAATACAGACAGAGTCAGAACTGCCTGGAACTTCTAGCAGGAAGCCACAAAGGAATTCACAGAAAGAAACACGGAGAGTTTCACACAGAGAGGTCAGCTGTAAGGAGCACTTACCTCTGACGCAGCTTGAATTTCCTAAGCACCGGGCTGTGCTGAATGAATGGGAGGCAGTGGAAGGCAAACCGTATGTATCTGAAAAGCATTGCAGCTTAAAACAGTTACAAACCCTAGAGAGGGAAAGAAATGCTATTGAAGATGTGTGTATGTCTGACCCTGAAGAGTATGTGCCAGTGAAACCCTGCAAAAGATTTCCAAGAGAGAAATCCTCATATAATAGAAGAGAACAGTGTTATGGTTTACAGCCAAATGTAAAAGGCAGGAAGTTCAAAAGTTTTAAGGATAAAGCTTATTCAGAGAAAGGTGTTTCTCCTTCCTGCTATTACCAGCTTTATGACAGCTATTTGCCCTGCTGTGAAGAAGGCTGTTCAGAGAGCACTGATAGAGATACGGGTCTAAGAAGGGTGCAAACTTTCTGTTCTAATGAAAATACTGTAAATGATAAAGCAAAGTGTGAGCCTATGATTACAGAGGCTGGTATGGAAAGCCCATGTGATGAAGCCATGGATTGTACGCTGTTGTTATCCGATATGGTTTCTTCCTTATGCTGAAGCCAGGATAAGAGTGTCTCGTGAGTGCTGGGAAAGCTAAGAAGAGACAGCTAGCATATCGGATAAGCTTTATACTGCGATTTATGAGTTCTGTTGAAGCAAGATGCTATGTTTAAGTTTTCTTCAGTTTACCAGAAGTATGGTTGTATCCTGAGTTTTTTTGTATTATAACCTTTTTGAAAATCCAACCCCGGGAGGGGAATAAAAATCCTTTTGAAAAACCTGACCACTTGACTCACAACTACAACTTTCCATAAGAAAGGTCAGGCCCAGCAGTCTGGCTGTTAGCTTAGGCCACAGTCCAGCTCCTGCTGGTGACAGTAGCATAGCCCCACATAGCCTGAGACCACAGCACCAGAGTTAGGCCCCATTGCACATGTTTTTACTGGAATGAAATAATATTTATAGAAATGTTATTTTAGAGAGGGGGGTTATAGACCACCAGTAACTTTACTTGACACTGGCAACCCTGCTCTGGGCATTTGTGCCCCCAGTCTGACTGCACACTTCTTAGTATACTCGGGCTTGCTTGAAACATGGGCTTCAGTTTCAACGTCTTCCAAAAATAGTAGGATGGCAGTAAAAGGCTTACAAACATTTTTTCTTTAAAAATATGGGGTTTTATTAGCTTGACTTTAAAATGGAAAATTCTTTATCTGAAGCAAGTGTTTTGCAAGGACAGCAGGAGAGAAATCTTGGTAACTAGGGATTCCAATTGAGGACTTACTATATCGCTTGTTCTCAGAGAAAGCAGCTACTTACTACCAGGGTTTAATTTGTGCCAGAACGGGGTGAAACAGCGTTCCAGAACTTCTTGGATGAAGTGATTTAGATCCCATCGAGTCCTGTCTTCTCTCCCTGCCATCGCAGCTGTATTAACACTTAACACAGCCGTGGGAGCATTTTCCTTCTGTACAGCACAGAAGCAGCCCAGCCCTGCTCCAAGAGCTTTAAAAAAGCCCTCAAGACATTCCTCTTTGAAACCAACTTTGACTTACCCCCTCTTCCATGTAGGACCTGAGCATCAGCATGGTATTAGGAATATCCTTCCTTCCCTGCCATGTACGTCCTCCCTTTGAAGAATCTATCTTGCTGGTCGCTTTCTTTCTGACCTATACTGTCCTATCAATGAATGGAAGTTCCTTTCTATTTCTATTACTAAGGTTTTTAGAAATTTGTAAACCGCATGGACTGTGTACAATGTGGCGGTATATCAAGTGTCCAATAAACATAAACAAAAAGCAACATAAGCACTTTCTGCTTTACCAAATCTGTCATGGGCTAGGCTGCTTCAGTAGAGCACAGCCATGGGAGTAAAGGAAAATGCTTGCACATCTATGTTAAGCATGGAATAGGCAGGAAGATGTAGAGAGATGGCTGGGAGTGATGGGAGGAGGTGGCTCTTGGACAGATCTGATGGGGATAAGAGGCTGGAACTAGGGGGCTGATATAGGATGTGGCAGGGAGGGATTGGAAATGGGCTGATGATGGTGGAAGACTAGGACCAGAAGAGGACCAATGCTGGGAGGAGGGTTGTGAATGGAAATAGGCTGATAATGGGGCTATGGAGACTCGGCTTGGAAATGGGCTAATACTGGGGCTGGGAGGTGACTGGGACTGGAAATGGGCTGATACTGGAGCTAGAGGGGAACTGGGACAGAAAATGGGCTGATATTGGGGGCTGGGAATGGAAATGGGCTTATGCTGGAGAGGGACTGCGACTGTGCTATGGTTGGAAAGGATTAATTTTAGGGCTGGGGGGCCTGGTACTGAAAGGGGCTTAGTGCTGGCAAATGCTAAGGTCAGGGTGGGAAAAAGGAGTTGCTGAGACAGTGAGAGGAGGATAGGTATCGTGGGGACTGGGGAAGAAGCAAAGTCATAACTAGGGGAGATTGAGAGAGTGGGGTATAAAATCAGATGCTGGGGTAATGAGGAGGAAAGAAAGGTGTAATGAGTATTGGAGAAGGAAGTAGATGGATGGGCACTAGAGACAGTGGCATACCACAGGTGGGGTGGTGGTTGTGGCCCGCCCCAGGTGCCAACCGTGGCTGGGGGTGCACCCCTTGCCCCTCCTACACTTCCAAGGCAGCATGGCAAGCTTACTTTAAAGATGGGTGGCTTGCCACGCTGCCTTCAGTTCAGGTCTGTTGGCTCTTTTCTTCCAGCCAAAGTCTCATGAAACTTTGGTGCAGGAGAGAAGAGCCAATGGGCCTAGATTTCAAACAGTGCAGCAAGTCACCCAGTTTAAGGTAAGCTTGCTGCGCTGCCTCAGAAGTGTGGTTCCAGCAAGGAGGGGGGACTGCAAGAGGGGGGTAACCATCCTGGGGGCCAAGGGGGCTGGGAACACCACTGACTGGGGATATAGGGATGTTGGAGAGCAGGGGCTTGGGCTTAAGTAGAGTAAGATTGGGTGAGGAAACAGAAGAAAAACTAACATAGGCTGGGTATTGGGCATGTAAGTGGAGACTCAGGGCTTGGGTGATATTGTGAGTGAGGACTCAGGGACTGGGTAGGGTAGAAAAGCGGGGACTTGAGGTTGCCTGGGGGATAGTGGAGACTAAGAATTGACCAATGATTAGGACAGTGAGGACAAGGTGACTGGGTTAGGGTATGAGTAGAGCTGTGAGACCAAGTGCAGAAATATGGGGAGGGAAGAAGGTTTGAAGGCCTTGGAGGAGTTGGGGAAGGATTGGAGGTGGATGAAAAGGACAGAGGGCTATGGAATGGATGGGAGCCACAGGAAGGGACAGGAGGTGAGAGGGCCGAAATGGGGGAGATTAAAGTGGGAATGGAAACCTAGATAGGAGGTAAGACATAAGAAAGGGTTGAAGGTGGAGAGAGGATGAGTGCTAGGGAATGAGCTGGGGATGATTAGGGGACGAGAAGCAGAGGTGGTAGATGAGGCTGGGGAGTGGATGCATACAGAGGGAGGAAATGGGGGACTAAAAAGTGGATGAAAGATGGGTACATAACAGGCTGGCGAAGGAATGAGACAGGTGGAGAATGGAAGAGTTGGGGAAATAAGGTTAGAAAATGGAAAGCTGGTAAGAAGATGAAAAGAGGAAGGTTGAAGACTGAAGACTAAAGAAGGGAGAGGAAGGAATGAAATGAATCTATAGTTAGGCATAAAGCAGATGAGAGAAATAGAGAAGGATCAATGTCAAAGAGGGATGTAGGGAGGAAAGGACAAATATAGGACTGTGAAGAAACAAAAAATTGAAATGAGATTCTGGAAAAGGACTTAGAAGAAAACCAGCAAGAGGAAATGGAAAAGAGAGATCAGTACCAACCCAACTAGAAAAATAAAATGATCAGATAAAGGTACAAAAGAGTGGCAGATTTTTTTTAGAGAATAACATGTCGGTTTTGAATATGTGCACTTCTTATAGTTCAGTAGAGGAGGAAATGCATTTCTGTTTCTGTTTCTTCAGTGTTCCACAGCTCAGTGTCTGTTTTGGAGGATTTCCATTTCAATCATTTTGTCTATGTATTTTTTTTCTAATTTAGTTTCTTATTCTTTACTAGATAATGGTCTGTGTTTTCCATGTGCAGTAAAGGTGAAGGATTCTTCTAACATGTTGGTCATGTGTAGGAATCTGTAGTAGTTCAGCTTGTCTCTTTTTCCAACTGGAGGTTACTGGTTTCTAGAATATTTGCAGTGCTGATAACTTTTCATAGGTAGGGGTGGTGCAGGTTGAGTTTTTGGATTTGGTGCTGGTATTGAGGGTCCATTTGCAGGGTTTTGTGCTATGACGCACAGGTTTTGCAGGGGAGGAAGTTGGTGGTGTTGTCACTGATGAGACCAGAATTTGAATGGAATATTTTTGTGTGTGTTGAGTTGTAAAGTGAAAAACCTACCTTTACTCTACATCCATTGTTGGGAGAGTTTTAATAGTGAATCTGGGATTGTTCCATGTGAATGAATAATTATTCCCTATCAGACAAATGAGTAATTATGCTCCATTCAAAGGTAATATGTGTTAGCTGGCAAATGCATAATTAGCCTATATATTTCAGAAAATATACAGATAATATTGAGCTACATAAATTGTTAATGGCCAAATATTATCCATATATTTGTGGGCATTGTTAGGGGAGGAGCAAGGGTGGGCTAGAAAATTATCTAGACAGTGGCAATATTCAGCCACTGTACAGGTACATTAAACATTTAGGGGTATGTCTACAAAAGGGCATCAGATGCTAACACAGGATTAACGAAGATTTATCACCCAACGGTAGCAGCTAACGGGCAAGAAATTAGACTTGCCTGCTAATTGTTCTTCCTTGAGGAACTTCAGTCCAGTCCCGCACCTCTAGATAGCGTACCTCTTCCAGCAGCTTGGAAACTGAGCAAAAGAATCCTAAGTGAAAAATTCAGGCAGTATGTGGATATGTATTTAAACTAGAAAAAGGGGGTGACGGATGGGGAAGGTCAAGTTCTGGACGTCACTCCCTGCAAAAGCAGAAAAACATCAGAAACAACCACACATTTAAACCACACATCAAAAACATGTGGTAAGAAGTGGGCAGAACAAAATCAATGCAAAATACATGCAAGCCAGTTAAATGCTGGAAAGCAATGAGCACAAATGCTCGAAGCTTAGCCAACAAAGTTCCGGACCCGGAAGCCTTAATGGTGGAAATGGACTTGGACATTGTGACCATTACAGAAACATGGTTTAATGAATCGCATGATTGAGATATAGCCATAGCCAGCTATAATCTATTCAGAAGAGACAGAGTAAATGGAAAAGGAGGAGGAGTAGCCTTGTATGTCAAAAGCAATATTAAAGCTACTGAAATGCAGGGGGCATGGGGAAAAGAAGGAGTGCTCTGGATTGTGTTGGAAAGAGGAGATGGTACTGTCATCCTTACTGCTGTAGTCTACAGACCTCCAACTCAAATTGAAGAGATAGATAAAGAATTGATAGATATTGCCAAGATAGCCACAAAGGGGGAAGCGATCATATTGGGTGACTTTAATCTACCCAATGTGGGTTGGATAACTCCTTCTGCAAATCTAGAAAGAAGCAAAACAATTGTGGATGCTCTCCAAGATGCGTTACTTAGACAAATGGTGATGGAACCAACCAGGGAAAGCTCAACGCTGGATTTAGTGCTCACCAACGGTGATAGCATGTCAAATGTCTGGGTGGGTGCCCCTGTGAGCAACAGCGATCATCACACGGTGTGGTTTAAGATAAAAGCCAAGGTGCAGTCCAATCATAGCAAGCTCAAAGTCCTAAACTTCAAAAACATTGACTTCAATAAAATGGCTGAGTATCTAAAGGAGGAATTGACAGGGTGGAAGGAGATAAGGGAAGTGGAATTGCAATGGGCTAAACTAAAGGAGGCAATAAAAACGGCAACAGATAAATGTGTACGAAAAGTAAATAAAAACAAGAGGAGAAGGAAACCTATTTGGTTTTCCAAAGAAGTGGCTGCTCAAATAAAGGCAAAAAAAAACAGCTTTCGCAAATTTCAAAAGCTTGCAAACAGAGGAACACAGAAATGAATACAGGATCAAACTCAAAGAGACAAAAAGAGAAATAAGGATAGCAAAATCAAAGACAGAGGAAAAGATGGCTAAAGATGTGAAGTGTGGCGACAAAACTTTCTTCAGGTATATTCGGGAAAGGAAGAAGATCAGAGGTGGAATTGCAGGACTCAGAAGTGCTGGGAACGGACTCATGGAAAGTGACATTGAAAAAGCAAAATTGCTAAACAAATACTTCTGCTCCGTTTTTACTAAAGAAAATCCTGGAGAAGGACCATCTGTGACTCCCAAATATAAAAATGGGAATGAAGTAGATACCACACCATTCACAGAAGATGATGTGTTAGAATAACTTGCAAAACTGAAAGTGGACAAGGCCATGGGACTGGATGGGATACATCCCAGGATACTGAAAGAGCTCAGAGAGGTTCTTGTAGGGCCTTTAAAGGATGTTTTCAACAGATCCTTGGAAACAGGAGAAGTTCCTCAAGACTGGAGAATGGCTGATGTCGTACCTCTACACAAAAGAGGTGACAGGGAAGAAGTGTCAAACTATAGGCCCGTGAGACTTACCTCGGTGGCGGGAAAAATAATGGAGGCACTCCTGAAAGAGCGAATAGTCAATTTTCTCAAAACCAACAGTTTGCAAGATCCGAGGCAACATGGCTTTACCGAAGGACGTTCTTGCCAAACAAATCTAATTGAGTTCTTTGACTGGGTGACCAGAGAAATAGATCAGGGGCATGCGATGGATGTCATCTACCTGGATTTCAGCAAAGTCTTTGATACTGTTCCTCATAGGAGGCTTATCAATAAACTCAGTAGTTTGGGGATGGGTCTCAAGGTGGTAAACTGGATCAGAAATTGGTTGACTGACAGATGACAGAAGGTGATGGTAAATGGAGCTCACTCGGATGAAAGGAAGGTGATTAGCAGGGTGACCCAGGGTTCGGTCCTGGGCCCGGCACTGTTCAATGTATTTGTGAGTGATATAGCTGTAAAACTGAATGGAAAGGTCTGTCTTTTTGCAGATGACACGAAAATTTGCAACAGAGTGGACTCCCGCGAGGGAGTGATTAACATGAGGAAAGATCTACAAAAGCTGGAAGAATGGTCTAATGCCTGGCAATTAAGATTTAATGCAAAGAAATGCAGTGTCTTGCACTTGGGTAACAGAAATCCAAGGTAAATGTATGCGATAGGGGGCGAGAGGTTGGTGTGCACGGATCAGGAGAAAGACCTTGATGTGATTATTTCTGTAGATCTCAAGGTGGCAAAAGCCAGGAAGATGTTGGGCTGCATACAAAGAGGAATTACCAGCAGAAAGGAAAAGGTACTAATGCCACTGTATAAGTCACTGGTGAGGCCTCATTTGGAATACTGTGTTCAGTTTTGGAGACCGTATCTTGCAAAGGATGTAAAAAGAATGGAAACTGTTCAGAGGAAGGCGACCAAAATGATTTGGAGCCTGCGTCAAAAGCCTTATGAGAAGAGACTTGAAGACCTAAATATGTACACTTTGGATGAGAGGAGGGATAAGGGAGATATGATTCAGACCTTTAAATACTTAGAGAAATAATGAACAAACAAACCTCTTCCAAAGACGGGGAAGCTGTAAAACTAGAGGGCATAACATGAAGTTGCAAGGTGATAAATTGAAAGGAAATGTCAGGAAATACTTTTTCACTGAAAGGGTGGTGGATGCTTGGAAAGCCCTAGCGATGGAAGTGGTGGGGGCAAACACAGTGACGGAATTCAAAATGGCATGGGACAGATCCCTTTACAGCAACAGGATAAAATACTTGGCAGACTAGATGGACCACACTGGTCTTTATCTGCCGTCATTTACTATGTTACTATGATGACACCAATATTAATACAGGAGGGACCACCCACAAGCTCTAGTAACCTATTGACAAAGCAGACTTACAGGAGCAACAAATAAATGGTTAAAACTTGAACCCCAACCATTCTACATCTGAAAATCTAACATTACCCTCAGCAGAGAAGAGATTCCCCCTCACTTCTGCATGTGGAGGCTTACCTGTAGCTCGTCCGGGCGACGGCACGCATGCAGCACTGAGCGTGGAGCAGACAATCCTTCGGTCCGCCTTCAACATTGACCTCACCCACATCTTCTGACCCTCGGGTCATCCCGCCTCAGACCCTGGGCATAGACAACCGGTACTCAGGGAGGGATCCGGGACAGGACTGGCGTTCCTCAAGGTACAACAATTAACAAGTAAGTCTAATTTCACCTTCCTTATCATCCCTCCAGTCCAGTCCCGCACCTCTGGGAAATAGCAGAGCAATTAAACTTAATGGGAGGGACTAGCCAAAGTGGCCTGAAGCACGGCCAATCCAAAACAGGCATCTTCTGCCACCTGGACGTCCAGGCAGTAATGCTTAGCAAAGGTATGAAGCAATGGCCAAGTTGCCGCCCTGAAAATCTCGATCGGCAGCACCAAGCTATACTCCGCCCATGAGGCTGCCTGAGCTCTTGTGTAATGAGCACACAACCCCGCCGGCACTGGCTTACTCTTCAAGATGTATGCCAATGCTATTGTCTCTCTGATCCCTCTAGAAATAGATGCCTTAGCTGCTGCTTCCCCTCTGTGCAGCCTTCCAAACATCACGAATAGTCGATCCGACTTGCAGAAAACCACAGGTCTCTTCAAATAATGCCTCAGGATGTGCCGGATATCCAAGAGGCAGAACTGCGGACTGGCGGAGACATTTTCTACGTTCATGAGGACCGGTAGGGAGACGGACTGGTTTAAATGAAAAGCCGAGACCATCTTTGGCAAAAAGGACAGTACTGGTCGCAGGACCACTTTTTCGTTTGAAAAGGAAAGAAATGGCTCTTGGCAAGACAAGGTTTGAAGCTCAAATTCTGCGGCAGAGATATAGCTACGAGAAACACCATCTTGAGGGTTAAGTTCTTCAGAGAAGCCCGGTTCAATGGCTCAAAGGACTCTCTCACCAGCACCACTAACGCCAAATTGAGATCCCAAGGTGGCATCACCAACCTCTGCGGCATGCACAAGTGGGCCTCCACCCTCAGGAGTCTTCCGATGTCCGGGTGCATCCCCAACGCTATCCCCCTGGACCTTTCCGTGATAGCAGGAAATCGCAGCCAGCTGTAACCTTGAGGAACTAGCCGCTAAGCCCTTATCAAAACTGGCCTGCAAGAACGCTAAGATGTCCAAAATAGAAGCCGTGGACGGTCAAGCCTGTCTGTTTGCACACCATGCCTCGAAAATGTGCCAGACTTGGATAAAGGCGAGAGAGGTAGATCTTCTCCTTGCCTTCAGCAAGGTTGAAATCACAGAGTCTGAGTAGCCTTTCCTCTTCAATCAAGTCCTCTCAAGAGACATGCAGTAAGCAAGAATTGATCTACCTGCGGCATGCGTACTGGCCCCTGCATCAGGAGATCCTCTCGAGCCGGAAAACACCATGGGCGAACCGCCAGATTCCGCATGAGGTCAGCATACCACAGCCATCTTGGCCAATCTGGAGCGATCAGAATTACCAGACCCCGATGAGCTTCAATCCTCTGCATGACCCGGCCTATTAGAGCCCATGGAGGGAACACATAGAGAAGCTCTTCCGCGGGCCACTTTTGCATCAGGACATCTAGGCCCTCCGATAGCCTTTCCCTTCACCAATTGAAGAAGCAGCTTGCTTTGGTGGTCTCAAACGTTGCCATCAGGTCCATGGCCAGGGTGTCCCAGTGGCGCACCACCTGGGTGAACACCTCCTGGTTGAGTACCCACTCTCCGGGGTCCATGCACACTCGACTCAGATAGTCTGTCATCACATTGTGAACTCCCACCATGTGCGCTGCCGACAATGCCTGGAGGTGGCTTTCCAGCCAGCTTAACAACCGTTTGGATCCTCCTCCAAGGCTGCACTGCCCGTGCCTCCCTGGCGGTTGATATAGGCTACCATGGTTGCATTGCTGAAAGGATCCTTACCGCCTTCCCCTGCAACCATGGCTGGAAGCTCCAGAGCACCAGGGAAACCGCCCACATTTCCAGCTGGTTGATCGACCAATAGGTCTCCTGCGTACTCCACAGTAATGTGTCCTTCGCAATTGGCTCCCCATCCAGACAGACTGGTGTTAGTCATCAGCGGAATCCACAGTGGCGACTCGAGGGGCATGCTGCCTCCAGATTCTCTGGATGAAGCCACCACTTGAAAGCTTGCTTGGTTGCCGGCGGACAGGAGAGCTTCTGGGACAAGGGATGCATCTGGTGCAACCACTGCTGGAGCAAAGCCCTCTACAGGGGCCGCATATGTGCCCTTGCAAACAGCACAAGTTCAAGAGTGGCTACCATGGTCTCTAGGACCTGTAGGAAATGCCAGGATGTCAATTCCGTCCTTCCCAGAAATTGTCGCACTAAGCTGTGAAGCCCCTATGCATGCTGTTCCAGCAGGAAGACCCTCCCTGCGCAGGTGTCGAAGTGCACTCCCAGGTACTCGAGTTCCTGAGATGGAACCAAATGGCTCTTGGACATGTTGACCACCCAGCCTAGCTGTTGAAGGAACTGTATCACCTGGGCAGTGGCTTGTTCGCTTTCATCCCTGGACATTGCTCGAATCAGCCAGTCATTGAGGTACGGATGCACCAGACTTCCTTCCCTGCAGAACGCCACCGCAATCACTACCATGACCTTGGTGAAGGTACGTAGCACTGTTGTGAGTCTGAATGGCAAAGCGCAAAACTGGAAATGTCCCTTTGGTACTGCAAACCGGAGGAACTGTTGGTGTTCTGGCCGTATGGGGATGTGAAAATCCGCCTCCGTTATATCGAGAGACATCAGGAACTCCCCTTTTCCTGACTGCGACTATGACGGACTGCAACATTTCCATGTGAAAATGCGGCACCCACAGGCAGCGGTTCACTCACTTGAGATCGAGGATTGGGCGGAAGGAGCCTTCCTTTTTTGGTGCTACGAAGTAAATGGAGTACAAACCGCAGATGTACTAGTCTTGGGGAACCAGCGCCATGGCACTGAGCTGCAAAAGCCATGTTAAGGTGTCTCTTACCGCTTCCACCTTTGCTTGCGCCCTGCAGGAAGACAGAACGAAGGAGTTGCCCACTGGGTGAGCAAACTTGAGGGCATACCCCTCCCGAATGAACTCTAGGGCCTATTGGTCGGAAGTGATCTGGATCCAGGTAGGGTAGAACTCCCGTAGCCAAGCTCCAATGGGCTGCACCACTACCTGGACCCACCTCGCTTCATGAGGACAAGTGCAAAGTTATGCACCTAGGGAAGAACAACCCAAACTATGGTTACACGATGCAAGGTTCCACATTACGAACCACCACCCAGGAAAAATATTTAGGCGTCATTGTGGATAACATGTTAAAACCATCGGCCCAGTGTGCAGTGGCGGCCAAGAGAGCAAGTAGAATGCTAGGTATCATAAGGAAAGGAATGGAAAATAAAACAAAAGATATTATAATGCCTCTATATCGTTCCATGGTGAGACTGCACCTTGAATATTGTGTGCAATTCTGGTCACCGTATCTTAAAAAGGATATTGTGTTATTAGAAAAGGTTCAGAGAAAAGCTACCAAAATGGTAAAGGAGATGGAAGGATACTCCTATGAAGAAAGGCTAAAAAGGTTAGGGCTCTTTAACCTGGAAAAGAGATGGCCGAGGGGAGATATGATAAAAGTCTATAAATTAATGAACGGAGTGGAACGGGTAAACATAGATCGATTGTTTACGTTATCAGAATATAGAAAGACTAGGGGACATGCAATGAAGCTACAGGGTAAACTATTTAAGACTAATAAAAAAAAATATTTTTTCAGTCAACGTGTAATCAAACTCTGGAATTTGTTACCGGAGGATGTAGTAAAGGCTGTTAGTGTAGTGTACTTACTAATACAATTTCTAACACTGGTGCTGACTTTAACCTTAGTATTTACACCGTTTAGATGTTCATATGAAATTTGTTTTCCACTAAAGAAATTTGTTATATTGGTGTGATTTTTTGCTGTTGGTTAGTCATAATTCACTCCGCAAAGACCGAATATATTTTTTGTATTGTCCATACTAACTGAGGCAAGTAATGCGGATCTCCTTTGTAATCTAGACCTGCCACAGTATCTGAAGGAGCTTGCCAAGGAACTCCAGCTTCAGATATTGCGGGGTGCTTTGCCTTACCATGCGGTTTTGGCAGCTAATGCACTCTGATAGCGGCCAAACCCTACTGTGGTTTAGTAGACATGCCACTTGGTTTAGACCTGCCAAATAGAAGACCTAGCCTAAGCAGATACTTTTGTTTACAGCATTGGTGAACAAACTATGCAAATACTTCCAGTCCTGGCCCTGCCCTCACAGGTCACTTCCAGCCCTGGTCCCACCCACAGTTCCAGTTCTTTTTTTATCTACAAATTAAAACTTGCTTACCACATATGGGTGACATCATCTGATGAAGCACAGGGCAGTAAAAAGTATTCTAAAGCTCTCAAAGTTTCTTGAGCTTTCCAGAGCAAAGAACCACATAAGTGTATGAATTCCCATGCTGGCGCTGTGGCATGGGGCCACCTCAGTTTTGGTAGAAGCCAATTCTTTGGGGATTTGGGCAGATATCTATCTTATTGCTACCAAAGAACAGCAGTTACATAGTAACATAGTATATGATGGCAGATAAAGACCAGTATGTTACAGGTAAGTAACTTTGCATTCTCTGAGGACAAGCAGAACAGTAAGTTCTCACATACTGGAATCCCTAGTTACCAAGCTGATGCTAACATAAAAGGGGAAAAATGGAAGACAGTGCCAACAGGCAACAAAATAAATATCGGGTCAATATTCAAAAGCAGCTGCCATTATATAGATAAATCCCCTATCAGGTCTTCTTAATTATAAATGCATCACCATTTCTTCTTTGTCTTTCATTTCCAGCATAGTAGACCATATGATCATCAGATGCAAAGTGCCCGATGACAGTCCATTTCAGTTCGCTGACACCCAACAGATCGAGTTGTACACGTTCCATTTCATTCTTTCTACAGTAGCAGAGCTCTTATGAATTCCAGTTGAGGTGATGGGCTCAAGTGTGATTTGGAGTGGTTGATGACAAACCCTAGTAACTCCAAGAGCTAGATGGCTGCATTCTCTGATTCTGTGGTCAGTGCCAGCCCAAAGGTTTCTGCTGCCCCAGGCAGAAACCCCAGCCGTGCTATCCCCCTTCTCCCCCCACTGCCGCTGATTCTGTCTCAGAGGGGGAGGCAGGCGGCAGTATTTTAAAAGCGGCAGCTTTGTGCCACAACTTTGTAGCCTTTGGCAGGCCAGTAAGTTGCATCGGAGGGGAATCAGAAGCAGCAGATCATATGTGCTGAAGCACATGGCCTGCTGCAAGCAACAAAGCAGTGGCACAAAACTGCTTACTCGAGTCAGCCGCCCTAGTTAGCTACCTAGCTCTCTTAGAGGACGGGCTGGTCCTGTCTGCGGCATCTTCCTGAGATGTGCTCTTGACTAACCAGTTGTGCACATAGGAATGCATGTTCACACCCACTACATCAAAGTGTACTACTACCATGGCTAGGCATTTTATCCAGGCTAGAAATCCACCTCTTTGAGTCTGCATTTGCATCCCGATCCCCTTATTCTCCTCCTTGTCACCTATCTGTATCTTGCCATTCCTTTTGAATTACCCTAGTCCCCAGTTGTGTGGTCCGTCTTAATTAGATTGTAAGCTCTGATTAGCAGGGACTGTCTCCTACTGGTACATGTGCAGTGTTGCATGCACCTTGTAGTGCTATACAAATGATAAGTAGTAGTAGTAGTAGTAGTTATGGTGCTGAGGATAGGTTGAAAGGCAGTACACAATACTGGAGGTAATGTTTTCCTTGTACACATGTCATATTTCCTGTCATTTGGCTATACCTCTATATTGATACAAACTTCCTTTATATCTAGGCAGCATAGCTTGTCTCTTTTTTTGTAGAAAAAGGATTAAGTTGCTCGGTAAACTATCTTTAACATTTCTTTAATGAGAATCTTGTTCAAAGCCCTCATGCTTAGTTTGGAACGTAGTACTATTTTCTTTGTGATCAAGAAATTCTTGGTAGCAAAAACCCCAGCTTATTTTCCTTGATGGAATGGGTTCAGCTATACTGATCTGCAAGACGGAGGACATTTCCCTAAAAAGCAAATCTTGATGCTTAGAGTGTGGCCATGGTATTGATTCTCTCAATAATCTGGCAGGGTTTTGAAAAGGTACAATCTTTACCTGTTTTGAATTATGACGAGACCCCATGTATATGAAATTATATTGAGCCAACACTTTACAGAAACCTCTGACTTCCCTCAACAAAAATATTCTTCAAAATGGACAGTGGAATACTAGCTATGTCTGCCTGGTTTCAGTCAAACCCTATCTCAGATTTTGAATAGGTCTCTCTCTCACTTTTGAATAGGTATCTCTCTCGCTTTTGAATTGGTATCTCTCTCGCCTATCTAGGTAAAGAATGAGGTTCCTGTTGTTGATGACAGGATTGAGAGGGCAGAGGATAACAACTCTTTGGTTGATAGAAGTGTTTCCTGATCACCCCCTTTGGACACTTCTGGATGATCTGACGGGAGGGGGATCAGAGATGGGTCAGGAGTGGCTGCTGAGAGGGTGAGAAGCATGGCACAGTAATCCTTGATTTGAATCACTGCTTCCTTGACTTTACCTCTGAAGAGCTTCTTCCTTGCAAGGAAAAACAGTTAGCCTTTATGATACATTGTATCTCAGGTCTGAGATCCACAGCCAAGAGAAGCACCATTACCTATGGCAAGGATTCTTCATGCTGTCAAAAAAACATCATGGGTTGATCTAACCAGATGTTTTCTGAACTCTTTGTAGTTTCTCATCTCGCAGGATTTCTTGAGACCAGATTGACCACCATGGAGTTATGTGATAGCAGTTGTTTTTCAAATCCAAGAGCCTTTTGAAATCTATATATGGAGTCCATCTTCCTATTAATGGGCTGCACAGAAAGTGGAGTCTTCCATTTGAATCCTTTAGGATCTTGTGAACAGGCACTGTCATGCTCTAGAATTCAAGGAAATCCAACATCTCTGCCCTGAGCTGTTCCTCCTCCTTCAGCTCAGAAAGATTGGTCTCTGCTATTTCTTTTACAAAATCACAATGAAAGGTAAGTTGTTTACCTGTAATAGATATTCTTCAAGGCCGATAGGCTATAAGTCCTTACACATGGGTAACATCATCCATCAGAGGCCACTGCAGTGAAACGAGTAGCAAAGCTCTTACTCTTGTAGATCTTTCCAGCACATAAGTCCATATATGTGTAGGAATTTTCATACTCGGATTATCATGCAGTACCACCTCAGCTCAAGTCCTCCAAACCAAGCTTCAGAAATATATAATACGAAGGAGAAGCAAGGACTTATATCCTGCAGTCCTTGGAGAACACCTCTTGCAAGTAAGCAACTTTGTTTTCTCTCAGGGCAAGTAGGGAATGTGGGAACCCCTAGCCACCAGGTTGCCATTAACAAAAAAAAGCAGAAACCAGGAGAAATGGAAAAGGAGAAAGACAGACAGTGGGCAACAATATGTTTTGTTGGCAAGAAGCCTTTTGTAGGTATTTCACTTTTATTTTTTTAAACAAATATAACCATGAAATGAGAGTCAGAAGCTGTAAAGATGTCTTACGCATTGGAACATGGAACGTACGAAGCATGAACCAAGGCAAGCTGGAGGTGGTCAAGAATAAAATGGAACGTGTACACCTTGATCTGTTGGGTGAAAGACAAATGAAAGACAAAGAAGAAATGGTGTTGCATTTATAATAAAGAAGAAACTTGCAAGAACTGTAATGAAATACAATGCAGTCAGCGAACGCTTAATCTCTATTCATCTACGAGGAATGCCTATCAACACAACTATAATTCAAGTAAATGCCCCAACAACAGCTGCAGAAGAGAATGAAATTGAAGAGTTCTATGAACAAGTACAAGCTGAAATTGACAGAACATGCAAACAGGATATCCTGATAGTCATGGGTGACTGGAACGCAAAAGTTGGCAACAAAGAAGAAGGCAAAGTAGTTGGAAAATATGGACTTGGCAAGAGAAATGAAGCTGGAGAAAGACTGATAGAATTCTGCAAGACCAATGATCTATTCATCTCAAACTCCTTCTTCCATCAACACAAGCAGCGACTGTACACATGGACTTCACCCAATGGATTGTATAAAAATCAAACTGACTACATCTGTGGAAGTCAACGATGGAAAGGTTCTATAACATCAACAGACAAAACCTGGAGCTGGCTGTGGTACAGATCATCAACTACTAGTATTCAAACTCAAGCTAAAGTTGAAAAAGAGCAAACCACTCATGAATGCAGCAAAATATGACCTTGAGAATATACCACTGGAATTTAAAGACTGCCTGCAAAATAAATTTGCTGCTTTAGATACAAATGACAGAGCTCCAGAAGAGTTATGGAATGACATCAAGAAGGTTGTGTTGGAAGAAAGCGAGAAGTCTCTACAAAAGGTGAAAAAGCAAAAACGGCCAAAATGGATGACAGAAGAAACTCTGAAAATTGCCCAGAAACGCAAAGAAGCTAAAGCCAGAGGAGAAAGAAAGACAATAACAGAACTCAGAGATTTCCAACGTGCAGCAAGACAGGACAAGGAAAAGTACTACAATGACGGATGCAAGGAAATAGAAGCAGAAACTATTAGAGGAAGAACAAGATCGGCTTTCCTAAAGCTACGAGAGTTAAAGAAAAAGTTCCAGCCTCGAATTGGAATGTTACAAGATGCTCAAGGTTCTATGTTGAATGATGCTGAGAAGGTCAAGAAAAGGTGGAAGGAATATACAGAGTTTTTATATGATAAAGATCAAGTGGACCAACAGCCGTTTCAACCTGTACCTTATGATTGGGAACCATTGGTGATGAAAGAAGAAGTTAAAGCAGCATTGAAAGCCTTATCAAAGAACAAAGCACCAGGCATTGATAGCATTCCCATAGAAGTATTACAGCAATCTGATGCAGCTGTTACCATACTTACAAGGCTCTGCCATGAAATATGGAAGACAACATCATGGCCAACTGACTGGAAAAGATCTGTGTTTATACCAATACTAAAGAAAGGTGATCCAACTGACTGTGGAAATTATCGCACAATCGCTCTGATCCCAAATGCCAGCAAGATTCCACTGAAGATTATTGAAAAGAGACTACAACCATACTTGGAACAAGAACTACCTGAAGTGCAAGCAGGGTTCAGGAAAGGGCGAGGAATGACAGACATCATTGCGGATGTGAGATGGATCCTTGAAAAGACTAACGAATACCAAAAGGATATCTATTTATGCTTTATCGAGTATAACAAGGTTTTTGACTGTGTAAACCATGAGAAACTCTGGGCCACATTAAGAAGCATAGGTATACCAGAACACCTGATCGTACTCTTGCACAATCTGTACACTGATCAAGAAGCAGCAGTTCAAATGGAACAAGGAGAAACAGAATGGTTTAAAATAAGCAAAGGTGTAAGACAAGGCTGTATACTTTCCCCCTACCTGTTTAATTTATATGCAGAACAAATCATCAGAGAAGCAGGATTGTATGAAGACAACAGAGGTGTGAAGATTGGTGGAAGACTCGTCAACAACCTTCGCTATGCTGATGATACCACATTACTGGCTGAAAGTGAAGATGATCTGAAACATTTGCTTCTCACAATCAAAGAACATAGTCTCAAAATGGGCCTGCACCTTAATGTAAAGAAAAAGATCATGACAACTGGCATAATCAACAGGTTCATACTTGAAGGAGAAGAAACTGAAATCGTGAACAACTTTAACTTACTTGGATCAACTATCAATAAAGAAGCAACAAGCAGTCAAGAAATCAGACAACGCATTGCTCTTGGCAGAATGGCTATGAAAGACCTAGATAAGATTCTCAAGAGCAGAGATGTCTCTCTCCATACAAAGATTTGACTTGTTCAAGCCATGGTATTTTCAGTAACATCATATGGATTTGAAAGCTGGACAGTGAAAAAGATAGACAGGAAGAAAATTGATGCCTTTGAATTATGGTGCTGGCGGCGAATATTTTTATTTATTTATTTATTTAACAGTTGCTTATATACCGCTACCTTCCACAGATCAGGTGCGGTATACAATGAACGAAAATAGAACAGAATAACAGGTCTGTTTTACATGAAACATTAGATAACTAAGAACAATTTGCTAATACATTAAACCTGATTGAATACTGTGTATACCATAGACTGCCCGAAGAACAAACCAGTCGGTACTAGAGGAGATCAAAACTAAGCTTTCTTTAGAAGCTCAGATGACAAGACTTCGACTTTCATACTTTGGAAACATCATGCGAAGAGAGAGATCATTAGAGAAAGACATCATGCTTTGCAAGATAGGTCAGCGCAATAGAGAAAGGCCAGCAATGAGATGGATCGATACAATAACAGCAGCTTCGGGTACCAGTCTGTCAACAATGAGCCGTCTGACTAAAGACCGAACACAATTTAGGATAGCTATCCAGAGGGTCGCCATGAGTCGACTCCGACTCAACGGCACTTAACAACAACAACAACAACAACAACAATATAACCTGGAAATACAGAATAGGCCTAAGGGGGGATGGAGCTGGATTCTAAATCTTAAAAAGATTCAAGACAGATTGTCAAACTTATTGTTGCGTTAAAGTGGTCAGAGCAACAACAACAACATCATAACCTGGAAATACAGAATAGGCCTAAGGGGGGATGGAGCTGGATTCTAAATCTTAAAAAGATTCAAGACAGATTGTCAAACTTAATGTTGCATTAAAGTGGTCAGAGATGGAACTGCAAGACTCTAAGGGGCTGAGGACCGGTATGTGGAAAGTGATGGATGAAAAACAAATACAAATACTAAATAAATACTTCTGCTTGGGATTCATGGAAAAAATCATGGAGAAGGACCATAGATGATAGGTAAAAGATACGGAAATGGAAGCGATATCACGCCATTCACAGAAGAAAGTGTTAATGAACAACTTGCAAAACTGAAATTGGGCAAAGCCATGAAGATGGATGAGATATATTCCAGGACACTGATGGAGCTCAGAGAGGTTCTGGCAGGTCCCCTAACAAATGTGTTTAATAGATCCTTGGAGAGATTTCACAGAATTGGAGAAGGCTGATGTGGCCCTTCTTCATAAAAGTGGTAAAATACAAAATAGAATGGAAACTACAAGTCGGTACGCCTTAACATGGTGATTAGAAAAGTAATGAAGATGCTGATGAAAGAAAGGTTAATGAACTTTCTATCATTCAGTGGGCTGCAAGATTTGAGACAACATGGCTTTATGAAAAGCAGATCCCGCCATACAAATATGATTGATTTTTTGAGTAGGTGATCAAAGAACTAGATCAAAAGCATATACCAGATGCGGTCTATTTAGATTTCAGCAAAGCGCTCAAGAATAAACTGAGCAGCTTGAGGATGAGACATAAGATGGTGAACTGGTGCAAAATTATTTGATTGACAGATGAAAGAGGGTGGTGGAAAATAGAATTCACTTGGAAGAAAGAAAGAAAGGAGTGACTCAGGGATCAGTCCTGGGCTGACTCTGTCCCATAATTTTGTTAGCAATAGCACTAAGACCTTAAGATATGCCATACTGGGTCAGATCAAGGTCCATCAAGCACAGTATCCTGTTTCCAACAGTGGCCAATCTAGGTCACAAGAACCTAGCAGTTTCCCCAAAAGAAACAGGTTCTGTAATGCTTGTACTGGGGCAAGCAGTAGATATCCCGGGTCCACTTTAATAATGGTTTATGGAACTTTCCTCCAGGAATTTGTCCAAACCTTTTTTAAACCCAGCTACACTAACAGCTTTTACTACATCCTCCAGTAGCAAATTCCAGAGTTTGATTAAACGTTGAGTGAAAAAATATTTTCTCTTATTAGTCTTAAATAGGATACCCTGTAGCTTTATTGCATATCCTCTAGTCTTTTTTTTTTTTTTTAATTTTATCTTTATTCTTTATATATAAACATGTAACAAACACATGATTAAAGCAATACAATCAAGTCCACATCAAGAGGCGTACTACCCTGTCACAATTCCAGAATAACTAAGTAAATCTAAATAAAAAGAAAGATTATCATAACAAAACACATAAAAAAACAAGCATTTAAGAAACCTGATTGGATTCCCAAACATTTATAAACCCCTAAATACTAGGTCAAGAAGTAAACATTCTCATACATTTTCCTTATTTAACAAAAATGCCTCCAGTTGTTCAAGCTCAAGAAAAACATATTTAACAGATTGTAATATAATAATACATTTACAGGGATATTTTAATAAAAAAGAAGCCCCCAAAGCAACAACTCTAGGCTTTAACAAGAGAAAAGCCTTCCTTCGCTTTTGAGTAGATCTACACACATCTGGAAAAATCTGAATAGGATACCCACAGAAATTTTTATCTTTTTTAGCAAAGCATAACCGCAAAATCAAATTCTTATCTGCCAGGGATAAAAAGGAAACAATCAATGTAGCCCTAAGTGGGATAACATCCAAGGAAGACGCCAAAAAGTCAGAAACATTTAAGGATTCTGTTAAAGGAGAGATCCCTTTAGGTGAAGAAGCAGCCTCCGTGGTGGTCAATTTAGGTACATAATACACAGAGAAAAATTTTATTGCCTCTGGATCATCCAGTAACAAAAGTTCCCTGAAGTACTTAGACAATAAAATATTAGGAGAAAGATAATGCATACAGGGAAAATTTAAAAAACGTAGATTTTTTGATCGAGCTGAATTTTCCAAATATTCTAATTGATAATGTATCGTAAGCCTATCCCTAATAGCTGCCTGAGCCACGGAGACCTGCCCTTCTAATTTATTAACAGATACACAACATTTATCAATAATGACCTCATGATCTGCAAGTTTCTGAACCACATCTTTAGAAAATTGCGTAATCTGAGAGAAAGAGGACCGCAACGAACACTCAATGCGGGCCACTACCTCCCAGACATCGCAAAGAGAAACATCAGAAGGAGGAATAACTGATGCAGCAGAAGCTTTCGAAGACCCAAAGTCCAAAATTGCCGGTAACTTTGACTTCTCTTTAATTACCTCGGAGCCTTGAGGAGCTTGAGGAGTTAGCGCAGACTTATGGGCAGAAGACGAAAGAAGATCTTTCCGTCGTTGGGTGCTAAAGCGGTGAAGGTTTCTGGCCCAATGGATCGTCATGTGGTAAGTGCCCAGACTGAACCATCTGTTGTGGATACTTCAGCTCTTTCCGTGAGTACTCTCTCTGAGGTCTCCTCGAATGCGCTGGGTGTTCCCCTCTCCGGTCAGGAGGTGACTTTGGAGACTGACCCCCCCCCCCCCCCCCGGAAGTAGTTCCTGTGTTGGGGGGGGCATTCTATATCTTTATTAGATGCCTCATCCCCTAGTCTTTCTATATTTTGATGGTGTAAACAATCTACATTTACCCATTCCACTCCATTCATCAATTTATAGACCTCTATCATATCTCCCCTCAGCCGTCTCTTTTCCAGGTTAAATAGCCCTAACCTTTTTAGCCTCTCTTCATAGGGGTATCCTTCCATTCCCTTTACCATTTTGGTGGCTCTTCTCTCTACCTTTTCTAATAATGCTATATCCTTTTTAAGATACGGTGACCAGAATTGCACACAGTATTCAAGGTGTGGTGGCACCATGGGATGATAGAGGCATTACAATATCCTTTGTTTTATTCTCCATTCCTTTCCTTATGAGACCTAGCATTCTATTTGCTCTTTTGGCTAAAGCTACATATTGGGTGGAGGGTTTTAACATGATATCCACAATGACACCTAAATTTTTTTCCTGGTTGGTGGTTTCTAATGTGGAACCTTGCATCGTGTAACCATAGTTTGGATTGTTCTTTCCTAGGTGCATAACTTTGCATTTGTCCACATTAAATTTCATCTGCCATTTGGATGCCAAGTCTTCTAATTTATCAAGATCCTCTTGCAATTTTTCACAATCCTCATGAGTTTTAACAACTTTGAATAGTTTTCTGTCGTCTGCAAATTTGATAACCTCACTTGTTCTTCCCAATTCCAGGTCAGTTATGCAATGGACCTAGCACAGTTCCCTGGGGTTCTCCACTATTCACCTTTCTCCATTGGGAAAATTGGCCATTTAGCCCTACCCTCTGTTTTCCATATTTTAACCAGTTCCTGATTCACAGTAGTACACCGCCTCCTATGCCATGACTTTTTAATGTTGCCAAAAGTCTCTCATGAGGGACATTGTCAAAGGCTTTCTGAAAGTCCAGATATACTATATCAACTGATTCACCTTTGTCTACCTATTGATTCACACCTTCAAAAAAACATAACAGGTTAGTAAGACAAGACCTTTCTTGGCTAAAGCCATGTTGGCTGTCTCCCATTAAGCCATGACTATCTACAAGTTCAGTAATTTTGTTCTTTATGATGGTGTCTTCCATTTTGCCTGGTAAAGACGTCAGGCTCACCGGTCTATAGTTTCCTGAAACACCCCTGGAACCCTTTTTAAAAACTGGCATTACATTGGCCATCCTCCAATCTTCAGGTATTACAGATGATTTTAATGATAGTTCACAGATTACTAATAGCAGGTCTGCAATCTCATATTTCAGTTCCTTCTACACCCTTGAATGTATACCATCCAGTGTTACACTTCAGTTTATCAAATAGTTGTAATACATCTTCCCGGTGTATCGATATTTCTTTCAATTCTTCCACAGCATTTCCTTTAAATACCATTTCAGTCATGTGTAAAATCCCTACATCTTCCTCAGTAAATACCAAAGCAAAGAATTCATTCAGTCTCTCCGCTATGGCCTTGTCCTCTCTTGCTGACCCTTGTACCCATCTATCATTTAATGGTCTAACTGACTCTCTCACAGGTTTTTTTGCTATGAATGTACTTGAAAAAGTCTTATGTGTTTTTGCTTCCAAAGCAAACTTCTTCTCAAATTCTCTCTTTGCCTGCCTTATCAGTGCCTTGCATCTAATTTGCCAGTGCTTTTTTTATTTCCAGTTTTCGTCATATGGCTGCTTTTCCATTTCCTGAAAGATACTTTTTTGGCAACAACAGCCTCTCTGACCTCACCTTTAAACCATGCTGGCAGTTTTTTGGACTTCCTTCCTTCCATTTTTCTTAAAGTGTGGAATACAGCTGGTCTGGGCTTCCAAGATAGTATTTTTAAACAACACCCAAGCTTGATGTAAATCTTTAACCTTTGCAACTGCTCCTTTTAGTTTTTTCTTAACTATTTTCCTCATTTTATCATAGTCATCCTTTTGAAAGTTAAAAGGTAGAACTGTGGATTTTCTTACCCTCCCCCTCCATTTATTAAATCAAATGCAACCATGCTATAATCACTATTGCCAAGTGGCTCCAACACCCTTATCTCTTACACCAGATCTGGTGTTCCACTAAGAACTAGGTTCAAAATGGCTTCCCCTCTTGTCAGTTCATGAACCAGCTGCTCCAAGAAGCAGTCATTTATTTCATCTAGAAAAGTTAGCATGTCCTGCCGTGACACTGACCCAGTCGATACCAGGGTAATTGAATTCACCCATTATTATTACTGTGTTGTAACTTTTACTATCTTCTCTGATTTCTTTGAGCATTTCATCATCCATTTGTTCATTCTGGCTAGGCGGTTGATAGTACACCCCCACTGACATTGCCTTCCCCTTCCCCTTTTTACATGAAATTTCAATCCATAGAGATTCTACAGTGAATTTTGCTTCCTGCAAAAATGTAATCCTTTGTGACTCAATGCCCTCTCTAACATAGAGTGCAACCCCTCCACCAATTTGATTTGCTCTATTTTATGATATAGTTTGTACCCAGGTATCACAGTGTCCCACTGGTTGTCCTCCTTCCACCATGTCTCTGAGATATCAATCATATCTAACCTCTCATTTAATGCTATATATTCTAACTCTCCCATCTTATTTTTTAGACTTCTAGCATTTGCATACAAGCATTTTAGAGACTGCATTTTATTCATATTAATCTGGCTATCGGTAGGCAGGGGTAATTTGGAATCTTTAAGCTCTGTCTGCTCTGAACTCAAGGGCATTTGGGCTACTTTTGTCTTTATTGGAACCTTTCTGCTGATATGATCTAACTTCAGTCTTTTGCTAGTATCCTTCAAGGATAAATTGTTCCGAACCATGTGCTCTTGGCGACTGCCGGCTTTCCCCTATTATTTTATATATTTATTTATTTGTTTGTTTTTCTATACCGCACTATTACAGATCAGTGCAGTTTACATAAAACATATGAACGATGTTTACATATAACTTTTGAACACTGTTTACATATAACATATGAACAATAAACTGGTTTACATCGAACAGGTCGCATATAGCAAATTTGCAGGAGGTTGGTACACCTAGGAACATACTTACATCACAGGTACATATTTACATTATTTACATTAAAACAGGATTCAATTGGCATTGGCTGATTTGACTGTTTGTATGGCTGATCTAGGGTGGATGGTTATAAGTTAATTGGAAGAGGTAAGTCTTCAGAGCCTTCCTAAAAGAAATAAGATCCGGGATGGCACATATCATTGGGGGTAATGCGTTCCATTGAGTTGGCGCAAATAGAGAGAAAGCACAGTTCCAAGTTGATTGGGTACAGGTTCTAACTGTTGAGGGGGTCATGAGAGTGTTTATCATGCATGTTCTTCTGGTCCTGGTCTCCAGGTTCATTGTATAAGTTCTGAAAGCGAGGTTGCCAACATTCTAAGAAGGGCCTTAAAAGTGAGTAGCAGTGCTTTGTAAGTCAGGCGACTTGCTATGGGGAGCCAATGAAGCTGAATCAGAAGAGGAGTGATGCGGTCGTATCTGGATGCAGACAGGATTGTGCGGGCAGCTGTGTTCATGGCGAGTTGTAGTGGCTGGAGAGTGAGTTTTGACATACCATGAAAGATGATTTTGGAATAGTCCAGATGAAGGAGGATGAGGGCTTGAGCAACCGAGCGGAAGTCTGAGGACTCGAGAAGAGGACATAAGTGCCGGAGGGTTCTCAGCTTATGATAGACTGTTTTGGTGATATTTTTAATGTGGGTCTCCCAGCACAGGCGTTGGTCGATTGTTATTCCCAGATAGCGGACTTCTTGTTTGGTTATGAGTTTGAAGTCTTTCACTTTGAGGGAGGGTGGTGGGGTAAATGTGGGGCATTTGGATATGAATAAGACCTCAGTCTTGTTGGTGTTGACCATCAGGTTGTGTGTCATGAGGCAATCTGAGAATGCGTTGAAGCATTCAACTATGGATGAGTTGTCCGGCTTGTCAATGTGGAATGGGGAGTACAGTAACACATCATCGGCGTAGATGTGATAGAGTATGTTGAATGATTGAATGATAGAACAGATTAGCTACATGTAGATGTTAAAGAGTAGGGCTGAGAGGGAAGATCCTTGGGGAACCCCTTGTGTTTGTTGGAAAGGCCTGGATGTATGGTTATCTATACGGACTTGTTGTTGTCGGTCGGATAGGTACGATTTGAACCAATCTAAGGCTAAGCTTCTTATGCCTTTTTGGTACAGTTGGGTGAGCAGGAGGTTGTGGTTGAAAGTATCGAAAGCTGAGGCAATGTCCATAAATATGAGCCGCTCTATCTCCTTTTGAAAGGTTAATGCCAGTAGCCTGGTTCCATCTCGGTTAAGGTGGAGCCCATCCCTTCAGAAGAGCTCCTCCTTTCCCCAGAATGTTCCCAAGTTCCTAACAAATCCAAAACCCTCATCCTTGCACCATTGTCTCATCCATGCATTGAGACTCTGGATCTCTGACTGCCTTTTGGGTCTTGCACATGGAACGGGAAGCATTTCAGAGAATGCTACCCTGGAAGTTCTGGATTACATCTTCCTACCTAAAAGCCTAAATTTAGCCTCCAGAACCTCCCTATCTCACCTTCCAACATCATTAGTACCGACATGTACCAAAACAGCAGACTCCTCCCCAGCACTATCTAAGACCTTGCCTAGGTTGCATGGAGGTCCACTGTCTTCATACCAGGCAGGCATGTTACCAGGCAATCCTCATGTCCACCAGCCACCCAGCTATCTACATGCCTACTGATTGAATCACCAAGTGTAATGGCTGTCCTAACCCTTCTCTTGTAGGCATATGGCCCTGGAGAAACCTCCTTGGTGCAAGAGGGTTTTTCATACCTAGAGGACAGGTCCTAGCTACAGGATCATTTTCTGCCACACCAGGATAATGCTCTCCTGTCATGTGACCTCTCTCCTGCATGGCAACAGGGATGCTGCCAGATAGGAGGTGGGACTTCAGCACTATATCCCTGTAGTTCTCGTCTATGTACCTCTTTATCTTCCTTATGCCCTCCAAGTCTGCTACTCTAGCCTCCAGAGATCGGACTCATTCCCTGAGAGCAAAGAGCTCCTTGCACCTAGTGCACACATAAGACCCCTCACCAACTGGGAGAAAATCATACATGTGACACTCAGTGCAAAAGACTGGAATACCTCCATCTCGCTGCTGGACTGCTATCTGCATCTTAGTTGTCTTGAGGTATTTAAGTTCTTTATTTACTAAGGGTTGCTGTGGATACTTATACTAATAAAACTATACCTAATATGTTGAATGTACTTTGCTCACCTGAAGCTTAATTAATCTCAGGTCCTTAATGTATGCCTGATGAGGATAAACAGCTGCACCGAAGAGAAGAGATTTAAGCACCTATGAAGCCACAATTATTCTAGGGGTGGGTGGGTGTCGAGGAGAGAGGGAGGGAGGGAAAGAAGACATTAAAAACTGGCTCCTACAAAGTACCCTGTACTGTGCTTCTAAGGTAATCTGTAACCAATTTCTTGTGTGATTCACAAAGCCCTTGCTTGGATTTAGGGAGTCTTGGGTTCTAAGTTTAACCAGAAAGCTCTCTGCTGTGTTTTTAATTTAAACTGAAAGCACCTTGCTGCTGCTGCTGCAAGGGCTCTGACAGAGTATTAAATTTAAACTAGAAGCTCTCTGCTGGGTTTTAAACTTAAACTGAAAGCTACCTGTTGCGTTTTTAATTTAATTAAAAGCTCTTTGCTGATACTATACCCTAAATGATTTAACAAATACACTGGGTTCACAAATTAATCAGCTTTAATCTAAAGAATTCCTTTTTCACCAAGATTTAGAAAAATTCCCAGAAGTAAATACTTATAATTGCAGATCTCTCTCCAGAAGTAGCAGTCCCTTTTTGTAGGACTAGATGGAAAGGTTTGCCTTTTTGTGGATGATACTAAAATTTGCAGTAGAGTGAACACTCTCGAGGAAGTGGACAACATGACTAATGATCTACAAAAATTATAAGCATGGCTAATGCTTGGCAGTTAAGCTTTAATGTGAAGAAGTGTAGAGTGATTAATTTGGGGTACAGAAACCAAAGGAGCCATAGGCGATAAGCAGCTCGAGGCTGATAGACACAAATTAGGAGAGAAACCTTGGGATGATAGTGTCTGAGGAGCTCAATGTGGTGAAACAATGTGATACAGCAGCCCGCAAAAGCCAGAAGGATGCTAGGCTGCATAGAGAGGGGCATAACCAGCAGAAAGAAGGGGGTAATAATACTGCTATACAAGTTGTTGGTGAGGCCTCACTTGGAGTATTGTGTTCCATTTTGGAGACCCTAGCTTGCTAAGGTCATAAAGACGAGATAGTCCAAAGCAAAGCAACCAAAACAGTATGCACTAGAAAAGTGGTTCTCAACCCAGTTCTCTGGGACCCCTAGTCCAGTCAGGTTTTCAGGGTATCCATAATGAATATGCATGAAATAGATCTGCATACAATGAAAGCAGTGCATGCAGATCTATCTCAAGCATATTCATTGTGGATATCCTGAAAACCTGACTGGCCTGGGAATCCCAGAGGTCTGGGTTGAGAACCACTGCACTAGAAGATGTCCAAGAAGAGACTTGAAGATTTGCATATGTATATGCTAGAGAAGTGTAACAAGGGACTTATAGGTGTACTGGGGTCTCATGGAGAAAGTCTGGTGAGTGAAAGCAGCTTAATAAATCCTGTCAGTGTTACAAGGGATGTTTATGAATAAGAGAGACAGTCAAGATTACATCTTACAAGACAGGGAGCTTCTGTTTACAGGAAGTTTGTCCTGATTAAGCATGAGCAATATGTTTGTGCTTGGCATGACCTGTAACATGTAGATATAGATAAAATAGTAATTAGATCTTACCTGCTAATTAGTGTTCCTGAAGGAACGACAGTCCAGTCCCTTTACTTCTGGGTTACGCAACCCTTCCAGCAGCTTGGAGGCTGAGCCCAACCTTTTTGGGGATGGAGAGGTATAAATACCACTGGGACCACCCACCAACTCCAGTATTCGAATGAAAAAGCAGACATAACGAACTTCCATCAACAACCTACATAACATAATACCTCAAAGGAATATTAAACAATCAACTTTTTTTTTTTTTTTTGGATGGCATAGGAGAAGAAGAGGAAGAATGGCAACGGGCGGAGGGGGTTACCTGAGTCTGCCCGGGCCGGCTTTCTCCTGCACTCCTTCATGCCGAACCAGCCCTACGCTCGGTCCTATGCCCTTCTATGAACAATGGGCCTTAACGTTCGCCGGAACCGGGTGGGATCAGGGACTGGACTGTCGTTCCTTCGGGAACACTAATTAGCAGGTAAGATCTAATTACTATTTCCTTATCGTCACTCCAGTCCAGTCCCTTTACTTCTGGGATGTACCCGAGCAGTTCAATCCTGGGTGGGGTCCGGCATACCGGACTGAAGAACCGCTAGACAAAACCGAGCGTCCGCTGAACTCTGAACGTCCAGCCTGTAGTGCTTGGTGAATGTATGCAGAGAGGACCAAGTCGCTGCCCTACAAATATCCAGCGGGGGAACTAGGCTGAATTCCGCCCAAGAGGTAGCCTGAGCCCGAGTGGAGTGCGCACGCAGACCCACTGGAACCTGCTTCCCCTTCAGGATGTAGGCGGAAGCAATTGCCTCTCTGATCCACCTGGAGATAGAGGCCTTGGCTGCCGCCTCCCCTTTGTGTGGGCCTCCGAACTGAATGAATAGTCGGTCGGACTTCCGGATGGGCGCTGTGCGAGAGAGGTAACGCTTCAAAGCCCTCTGGACGTCTAAGAGACAAAGTTTGCTATCCCTACCTTCATGCCCCGCGGCCGAGAAGGCCGGGAGGGTAACTGTCTGGTTCACATGAAAGGGAGAAATAACTTTGGGCAAAAAGGAAGGAACCGTGCGCAGAACCACTTTGTCCTTGAGGAAGGACAGAAAGGGGGGCTGAGAAGACAGCGCCTGTAATTCCGAAACCCTCCTGGCCGAACAGATGGCGACCAGAAAAACTGTCTTTAGGGTTAAATCCTTTAAGGAACCCCTTTTTTTAATGGCTCGAATGGTTCCCCGATCAAGGCATTTAGCACTAGGTTAAGATCCCAAGGGGGGATGACCGACCTCCGCTGAGGACGTAGCCGTCTAACCGCCCTTAGGAACCTGGAGACGTCCACGTGGGCCCCTAGGGGTTTGCCACGGACCTTGCCTCTATAGCAAGCGATGGCAGCCAGCTGGACCCGTAAGGAGCTGTGCGCCAGCCCCTTGTCAAATCCTGCTTGCAAGAATTCCAGAACCTCCGGGACTGAGGCCGAAAGGGGTTTCCGACCGTGCTCCGCACACCAGGCTTCGAAGATGCGCCAGACACTTACATAGGATAGACAGGTCGAGCGCTTCTTAGCATTCAACAGCGTCGAGATTACTGCTTCTGAGTAACCTCGTTTTAGGAGCCGCGCCCTTTCAATAGCCAGGCCGTAAGCGAGAATCGATCCACATGAGGCATCCGAACTGGGCCTTGTCTCAGCAGGTCCCTTTTGCAAGGGAGCCGCCAAGGTTGGTCGGCGATCATCCTCACCAGATCCGCATACCAGGGGCGGCGAGGCCAATCCGGGGCTATGAGGATTACCAATCCTTGGTGGGACTCTACCCTCTGGAGAACCTTTCCGATCAGGACCCAAGGAGGAAATACATAGAGAAGACCTTCCGAAGGCCACTTTTGGGACAGGGCATCTAAGCCCTCGGACATTCTTTCCCTCCGCCGACTGAAGAATCTGTCCACCTTGGCTGACGAGAACCGTGCCATGAGGTCCATGACTGGGAGTCCCCATCGGGCCACTATTTGGTTGAAGGTCTCCTGTTCCAGTTCCCACTCTCCATGGTCTATCTTGCACCTGCTGAGGAAATCGGCTGTGACGTTGTCCGTGCCCGCCACGTGCTGAGCTGAAAGCGCTTGCAGCCGGCCCTCCGCCCACTGGAATAGAGCGTCCGCCTCCTTCTCCAAGGCAGGGCTGCTGGTGCCTCCCTGGTGGTTGATGTAGGCCACCGCGGTGACATTGTCGGAGAGAACGCGAATTGCTCTTTTTTGCACTAAGGCCTCGAGAGCCTTGAGCGCTAGGGTGACGGCCCGCAATTCCAGTCTGTTGATGGGCCATTGCGATTCCAACGGTGTCCAGCGACCCTGGACGAACTGGTCCTCGCAGTGCGCTCCCCAGCCTGACAGGCTGGCATCCGTCGTCAATAGTAACCACTGGTGAGGTTCGAGGGGCATCCCGCGATCCAGATTCCTTGGGCACCGCCACCAGTGGAGCGCCTGTATGGTCCGCGGAGCGCAAGGTAACTGCATTGACAGAGGATGATTCTGGGGAGACCACCGACGTAATAGCGCCCGCTGCAACGGCCGCATGTGGGCCCTGGCCCATGGCACTACCTCTATCGCAGCCGCCATTGTCCCCAGAACCTGAAGATAATGCCACGCCAAGAGATTTCGTCTGCCTAGAAACTGCATGACTAGAAGCCTTAGCTCCCTTGATCTTGTTCGTGACAGGAATACTCTGCCCCTGTTGGTGTCGAATCTTGCCCCGAGGTACTCGAGTTCCTGGGAGGGAGTCATTCTGCTCTTTGCACGATTGATGACCCACCCCAACTCCTCTAGAACCTGGATCACTCTGGTCGTTGCCGAGTGACTTTCCTCTTCTGACTTTGCCCAGATCAGCCAATCGTCTAAGTAAGGGTGCACTAATATTCCCTCCTTCCGAAGGAAGGCCGCTACTACCACCATTACCTTGGTGAATGTCCTGGGAGCCGTAGCTAGGCCGAAGGGTAGGGCCTGGAATTGAAAGTGGCCTCTTGACACTGCGAATCTCAGGAACTGCTGATGGGACTTCCTGACCGGGATATGCAAGTAGGCTTCTGTCAAATCGAGGGACGTTAGGAACTCCCTGCCCCTCACGGCTGCTGTGACTGAACATAGGGTCTCCATCCGGAAATGTGGTACCCTGAGGCAGCGATTGACTTGTTTTAGATCTAGGATTGGTCGAAAGACCCTTCCTTCTTTGGTACCACGAAGTAAATCGAGTACCGACCAGAGCCGCACTGGTCTGGTGGTACTGGGACCACGGCCCCGAGCGCTATTAGCCGAGCGAGAGTTGCCTCTATCGCCGCCCTCTTTGTAGAAGAACCGCAGGGAGACTGAACAAAGGCTGGAAGTATTTGTTTTGCAAATTCGAGAGCATAGCCTTCTCTGATCACCTCTAGGACCCATTGATCGGACGTGACTCGGGACCAGGCGGAAAGAAACAGCCTTAAGCGTCCGCCCAACGGCCGCCCTTCCTCCTGGACCCCCGTCATCTCATTGTTGTTTTTTAGGTCCCAAGGAGGAGGAGGAGGATGCCCCAAAACCTTGACCTGCTCCTCGAAACCCTCTGAAACCTTGTCCCTTCGAGGGAAAACGGCCCCTGGGAAAAGTGTTTGGCCTGGCTGGGCGAAACCTCCGTGAGTCCCTAGGCTGGGTACGCACTGGGGCTAGGGGGCGCCCTTGCTTTGGTCTATCTTCCGGGAGCCTGCCTCCCTTAGACTCACCCAGGTCCTTTACTAACTTCTCTAAATCCTCTCCAAATAACAGCTTCCCCTTAAAGGGAAGCTGACTCAGGCGTGCCTTCGAGGAAGCATCCGCTGCCCAATTCCGTAGCCACAGATAACGCCTAGCCGCCACCACCGAGGCCATGTTCTTGGCTAGGCTTCTGATGAGGTCATACTGACTATCCGCCAAGTAGGCTGCTCCGGATTCCACCCTAGCCGTGTTGGCCTGTGTTTCGCCCGTTGAGCCCTCTGCTGCCTGGAGCTGTTGTGCCCACCTCAAACAGGCCCGAGCCACCCAAGCTCCTGACACGGAGGCCTGCAAGGCGAGAGCGCTTACATCAAAGGCTTGTTTCAGGAGCGTATCCAACTTCCTGTCTTGAGCATCTCTTAAGGCCGTGCTGCCCTCAACTGGGATAGTCGTCTTCTTAGTAACTGCTGATACCGCTGCATCCACCCTGGGAGATTTCAGCAACTCTTTATCTGCCTCTGGAAGAGGGTATAGGCGAGTCATGGCCCGGACTCCCCTTAAACTTGACTCTGGTTGATCCCATTCTTCCTGGATCATTTGACGCACGACCCTGTGGACAGGGAAAACCTTCTGGGATCTCCTAATGGCCTGGATTAAAGGATCCTCCAACGCCTCTTCCTGTGCTGGCGTGTCTGAGGCCACATTGAGAACTTTCAGGGACTCATTAATTAATGCCGGGAGCTCCTCTCGACGAAAAACTCTAACTATCCGGGATTGATCCTCTTCCGGGATTTCCCCTTCTTCAAGCTCCTCCTCTTCCTCGTCCAAGTCCTTATCAGAGCTATCCTCCTCCGGGGTACCCTGAGAGAGGGACGCTAGAGGCTCCTCACAACTAAGACGGGGACGCTTAGAAGGAATACCGGATTCCGGATTGCTTGCTCTCATGGATCTAGCTGACTTGTCGTCCGCTGACGGACCAGCCTCTTCTGTCCCTAAGCCCTGCTTACGCAGGCAGTAGGCCTTGTGAAGTAAGAGGATGAAGTCCGGGGAGAAAAATTCTCCGGCCCCCCCTGGGGGGGGGAGTGGGCAGATCCGAGGGTGTAGAGAGAGGGAACTGGGACCCCCCTTCCCCCTCTAGAGGGTCTTCTGACCCCTGAGAAGGCTGTGTCATGGCCAAGTTAATTTCTTGTTCCACGGAGGCAGCCACTGCAGCACAACCCCTGCAGATCCCTGCCTCCGAGGAAGTGCCCCTGCGTGTGCCGCAGGAAGGACACCTAGACTTGCCCACCATGCCTTGAAGAGAGCTACAGAAGCCCTTCTTACCCAGAGGTTTCGCAATAGCCCGAAGCCCCAAAGGCTGCACAGCACAGAATTCCAGAACTCTCACCAGAGGCTGAACCTTCTCAAATGGACTGAGTGTTCTGTGTGCTCTCTACTCCAGTAGATCAATAGTTCCCCATAACCGGGACACAAACAGCCCCTTTGTACTTGTTAAGCAAAGTTCAAAATTACCAATAAAAATAAGAATAAATGAAACAAATAAGAACAAATAAACTCAAATTAAATCGCTATAAAACTGAAGTTAACCAATGTACTTGCGATTATGGCTTCTGCTGTTAGCTGGGCCCGGCTCCGCGTTCACTGCCCGTTGGCTCAACACATGGTAGGCCTCACCATGTGGAGACCTGAACGGGGAGCCGCGAGTCTGTCCTCCGTGCCGGCGGATCTCTCAACCGAAAGCAGGCCGGAGGTAGGAGCCGCTCTTCTAAATGAAGACCGCCGCTTGAAACTGCTGCCCCGCAGGTAAACGGGAGACCCGGCACTCGCCTCCACGTCCTTCTGCTCCGGGACAGGTCCGGCGGTGGGAGTAGGATTGCGGCGCTGCCTCAAGTGCTCAGCCGTCCATAGGGCTTCGGCACGAGGCAGGGTAGGTCCCGGTGAAGTGTGCAGGAGCTAGCCGAGAACGAAGCCGAGGAGCTCAGCAAAGGAATTCTCCTCGCTGCTGCCTGCAGGAAAGCACCTCCGACGCCCGTGCCGACCAGGAGGGGGGGGGGGAGGAGAGAGCAGGCAGGAGGAATTAAAGGTGCAGGACCTACTAAAACTAAACGTAAAGAAATCAACAGACAAATAAGAAATAAATGTATAAATTTTAAATGATCTGAATAAAAGGGAAGACTCCAGTAAGCCCTAGGCTTACGGAACCCTCCAGCTGCTTGGAGGCTGAGAATACTGGAGTTGGTGGGTGGTCCCAGTGGTATTTATACCGCTCCATCCCCAAAAAGGTTGGGCTCAGCCTCCAAGCTACTGGAAGGGTTGCGTAACCCAGAAGTAAAGGGACTGGACTGGAGTGACGATAAGGAACACAAAGTAAAACAAAAAGCATGATGTAGAGTGGTAAGACAAAATTGTACAATGTGGCATTTCTTTTCCTAATAAAAGAAGGCACTGTAGCCAAGCTAATGGAGGGAGTTATAGGAGACTGTTCAGGTTTGCAGGCCTGTGACTTCTTTCCTAAAGTTTTAGCAGATCTTTGTTATTGTTAAGATATAATTCTGTGTGCTGTGTTTTTCTTTCTTCTCACTTGCTTCTGGGACCAGAGATAGGAACCAAAGGCCGAGGAAGGATTCCTGTGCTTTTTGCCCCAGCTAGGAATTCATTACCGCAACAAGAAGAGGATGGACAGGTACAAATTTTTATCTTTTTATAAACATAGAAACACAGAAATATGATGACAGAAAAAGACCACATGACCTATCTAATCTGTCCTTCCATATCAACAACTACAACAGTCCCCTTTTTTCCTTTAGAGATCCTCTGTACTTGTCCCATGCTTTTTTGAATTCAGATACTGTCCTCACCTCTACCACCTCCACTGGGAGACTATTCCATATTCCATATTAATGAACAAAAGAACCTTTTCAAAGGCAGAGAAGCTATAGAACTAGAGGACATGAAAGTAAGCTGAAAGGAGATAAACTTAAAAGTAACATAAGGAAATCATTTTCACAGGAAGAGGTGAATGCCAGGGATGCTCTCCTGCTCGAGACAATGTGGACAAAATTCAGTGATAGAATTCAAAAAGGCATGGGATAAAGGGTAGTTACCCACCTGTAGCAGGTGTTTTCTGTGACCAGCAGGAATAAGACCTCACATATGGGTGATGTCACCGATGGAGCCCTGCATGGAACACTCCTCAGTTTCCAAAAGAACCTTTTGGGAGGTATACCATCCATGTGCACCTGCCTTCCTTCCTGCCATGGCACCATCCTCTCCAGTCTAATAACATAGCAGGAGTCAAAAAGGCAATTCCCCGGGGAGATGGGAGGACTTATTCCTGCTGTTCATGGAGAACACCTGCTACAGGTGAGTAATTACGCTTTCTCCGTGAAAAAGCAAGAAGTAAGTTCTCACGTATGGGACTCCCAAGCTACAGGCTACCGGAATCTGAGGAGATCAACAGTCCAACAGAGGCACCAAAACTGGAGAAGCCAGAAAGAACAGAAAGGTAGTCCCACATGGGACTCATCTGATGCAGTATCCTCAGCAGACATCGACTTGAGGGGTATTCGTAGGTAGCCTGGACTAACAGAAGGACCGGTGGGCAGGGGTTGATTCTAAGACCCACAGAGATGCTGGAGCAAGGCCTGGCCAAAATTGCTGCCCCATCAGGAAACCCCATCCAGACAGTAATGGGCTGCAGCCCTACAGATTTCCTCTGCAGAAACAGAGTGGAGGTTGGCCACCAACGCAGCTATTGCACAGACATTGTGAGGCATGACATGACCCTCAAGGCTCAACCCAGCCTGGGAATACGCGTGAGCGATGCAGTCTGCTAGTCAGAGGGATAGTGTGTGTTTTGAGAAAATGGCACCCAGCTTACTAGAGTAGAAGAAAGCGCTCGCTTGCAGTCTGACTTATGCAATGCTGCCTCTCCCTGGTTAGCGTGAGGCTGGGGAAAGAAAGTCGGTAGGACTATCGACTGGGTGAGGTGGAACACAGAGATCACCTTTAGCACAAAATGGGGGTGCATGCGGAGCACCATCTTGTTCTGGTGAAACCTGAACCTGAAGCTCACTAATGCATCAGGCCGATGTTACCGTCACCAGAAAGAGTAACTTTCAGGCCAGAAACTTCAGGGGGCATGAGTCCAGCAGCAAAATGTGGGGCTGCATCAGCTGGGCAAGTACCACATTAAGATCCCAAGCCACCATAGAGGACTTGAGTGGGGTTTTGAGAGGAGCAGACTCCGGATGAAGCAGGCCACCAGCAGCTGGGCCGAGATGAGCTTCCCCCTGAACCACGATGGTACACCCCTATCACACTGAGGTGGACTCGCATCGAATTGGACCAGGCCAGAGTCAGAGAGGTGCAGAAGAAGAAGTCCAGCGCCTTGACCATGCACCAGGCGGAAAACTTGCACAAGAACTACCTGCTCAGCATCCACACCATTAGGTCAACAAGCAGACATCGGGGTGCAGCAAGGTCCTGCTCTCCTGTGAGGTCTGGGGCAGAGCCCAAGTGGAAACAGTCCCTCTATGAGAGCTGTAGCAGAAGTGGGAACTAGGGCTTCCAAGGCCAATAGGGGCGATAGTAGCAGTAGTAGTAATAGTGATGAGGATCATGGAGCCCCTGTCAGCCTGAAGCTTCAGGAGAGTTTTCTCCATGAGTGGTATTGGGGGGTATGCATATAGCAAGCCTTCCCGCCAATGGAGGAGGAAGGCGTCCGAGACTAGGCAGTTGCTGGCCAGCCTCTGGGAGCAGAACTGAGCCACATTGGCATTGTGCTCCATGACGAAGAGGTCCACCACTGGAGTGCCCCACTCCTGAAAGATCCGGTTCACCACCACACTTTTGAGGATCCACTAGTGTGGTTGGAGCACCCAGCTGAGTTGGTCCGCAAAGCCTTTGAGCTCACCGGGCAGATTAAGTCGCCCGGAGATCCATGCCATGGAGCAAGGCAAACTTCCACAGTCAAACAGCTTCCCAGCACAGGAGGTACAAGCCATATGCCCACTTGCTTGTTCACACAGAACATCACCACCTGGTTTTCTGTTTGGATCAGGACCTCCTAATCGTCCAGGTACGTTCCAAAGGCACAGAGAGCGTTTGCTATCACCCAGAGCTTGAGAAAGTTGATCTAAAGCAGGGTCTCCTGCTCAGACCACATGCTATGGGTGCATAGACTGTCCAGGTGCGCTCCCTAGCCAAGCTTGGATACATTCATCATGAGCGTCTTGCGGAGGGCTGTCGATTGGAACGGGAGGCCTCGCAGCAGATTTTCAGGTTGGAGCCACCAGTCGGGGAAATGCACCAGCAGCATGGTGACCACAACCTTGTCCTGAAGGCAGCCCATCGTCTGCTTCCATTGCGTGTTTAAAATTCACTGGAACTGCCACATGGAGAGCCATGTGCCTAAGGACTCTCAACATCCTGCAGACTGCTATGTGGTACTTGCGCTGAACATCGTCCCCTACATTGATGAGCCCCTGCATGCGGTCCACCAGTTTAAAGGCCTGAAATCGAGTGGTGTTGAGGAGGGCCCCAACGAACTCCAGCTGCTGTATGGGCTGGAGGGGGGATTTCGGGTAGTTGATCATGAAGACAAGCCGTTCGAGCACCTGTAAGGGTGAGTTCAGTACAGCACCAGACGCTGTCCGGTATGGGACCCTTGATGAGCCAGTTATCCAGGTACAGAAGGATGAAGACTCTTATGGTCCAGAGGAAGATGGTGACATTTTATGTAGACCAATGGGAATGAGGCCAGTCCAAAGGGAGGTACCCAGGACTGACAGTGCTGTCCACCCAGCATGAACAGAAGATACTGTCTTTGACTTGGGTAGACGAGACGTGTGTGTACGTATCACTTAGATCCAAGGAGCATAGCCAATTACTCTGCAGAAAGTACATGAGCAGCATCCCTACTGAGACCATCTTGACTTCTCGTGCACGAGGAACCAGTTAAAGTTTCGCAGGTTCAGAATGGGCCGGATCCCGCCGCTCTTTTTGAGAACCAGGAAGTACCTGGAATAGAAGCCCCATCTGACCTGAGTCAGGGGAACCAGCTCGATGGCTAAGTCAGTTAGCAGGGCGGAGATCTCTTTCTGCAACAGGTGCTGGTGCATGGGGTCCATGGGTAAATCCCTGGGGACATATGGGGTTGGCAGCTGGGAGAGGTGCAGCTGATATTCACTTTGGACGATCTGCAGCACCCAGGTGTCTGAGGTGATGAGGGGCCACCGGTGGGCAAAGTGGACAAGTCGCCCCCCACCTGTGGGGGTACCCTGGCAGACAGCTGGCTATGCTCTTTAGGAACCTGTCAAAAGCCTACCTCCAGCTTGGGTGCGAGGCGAGTTGCACCTTTGGAGTCTTCTCCCTCCACTGTTGGTGGAGAGTCTTTGCCTTGGACTGTGCCTGCGGATGGGTCGGAATAATACTGGTGCAGATGTGGGTAGAAGGCCTTCTTAGCCTGATGTTTCTTCCGCATGGGATCTAGCAGTTTCCTGGAGAACCTCGAGAGGATCACATGCTCCTTCTTGAGCTCCTCTGTTTTCTCTTCTACCGTTTTCCCAAAGAGGTTCTCCCCTTAGCAGGGGACATTGTGAATCTTTGTTCTGGACCCACTGTTCTAGGTCAGAAGACTACAGCCATGCCATTCAGGGGATGGCGATGACCACTGCCGCCACTCTGCCCGAAACGTCTCATGATGGGAATAAGGGTAGCAAAATCATTCAGGTTCAACATGACATCCTTTTTTTATTTTTTGTGTAACAAATTTTATTGAGCAGTATCAAGAATTATACATACATGGGGGGGCGCTAGTGAGCCCGAACGAAAATGGCCGCTTCTCCTTGAAGCTCCGGGCTGGGCATCCCACATGTGCTGGTGGGGAGCCCATAAACCTGTGCCTGAGGCGAGAAAATTGAGTGCCGAGAGTGGCGGAACACGGGGTGCGGTGAAATAGCCAGTAAAAGCTGAAATGCAATTGCCGCCAGCCTGACTATGCCCCCTAAACTGCAGAATGTGTGAGGCCTGGTAAGAGCAACCCCGGGAGCTGAAACGGAGCCATGAGTCTGAGTGGTGAGCAGTGCGAGTGCGGGCTGTGATGTCCGGCCCTTCCCCCTGAACACTAGAAGTGCAGCGCATATAAGTTTCTATGCTGAGGAAATTGGTGCCGCTTTAGTTCCCTGCAGAGAATTCCCACCGGTGTGTGCATGCTGTATTCAATGAATGAAGAGCCGTGGAAGCCCTAGAGGACCGGAGAGAACCCAGCTGAGTGACCCTGTAAGCGGTGGAAGGAGCGGTGTCGAAACTGTGGCTACGTCTGGGACTGCGGTGGCAGCAATTACCCGCTGGGAACGGAGTGATCTGAAGTGATTTGCGACAGGACAGCTGCCTGAAGTGCAGTGTGAGAGCGGAGGAAACGGTTGGCTGCTGGGGTGTCTCCTGGATCAGTAATCTGCGGAAGCTGCAGGGGTGGACAGTGCCTGAAGGAAGGAAAGGCCCTGGAACTTTAACTTTGTGGGGAGAGAGGCCCGTTTTTCCTGCAGTAAGTTTAAACTTGCTTAAGAGGTATTCCTGACTTCTTTCAAGGAGCACATGGCTCAGCAAAAGTGAGTGTGTGGTGCCATCTGGTGGTGGAACGAGGAAGCAGGGTCCCAGCATTGTAGTAGAGGTTAAAAAGGCTCTGGAAATAGTAGTGGAGGTGAGAGCCAACAGCTGAACTAAGGAGATGGCATCTACCAGGAAAAAAGCAGCTGTTCTGAAAGAGTTTGCCTATGGCAGTGGTCGAGCAGATCTTCAAGCGAGAGAAAAACCAATGACTGAGGACTTGCCAGGGAGCTTGGAAACATATGAAACTGGTAAGAAGGAAGTACCTGCTTCGGGTGCCCTGGTGGACATTACAAAAGAGGAGCTAAAATCGTGGTTCCAGGAGATTTAAAAGGACATTGCTGGATTCAAAGGAGAAGTGGAGGGGATGTTTGAACAGTTGAGAGCTGATATAACTGAGGTCGGCTGCAGGGTGGCGGAAGTGGAGGGCCGCCTAGAGGACCTGGAGATGCGCACCGAGACACTGGAAGCGGGTATGAAGTCTCTGGACGATGTTAGGGAGTGTATGATCCTGAAGCTGGAAGATTTGGAGAACAGAGCCCAGCATCAGAACCTGCGCATAAAAGGGGTGCCAGAAGTGGGTGAATATCTTGATTGTATGAAAACAGCAAAGGCTATCTGCGAGGCGGTCCTGCAGGAAGCTGGCGAGGAAGTGGAGGAGATTGTGCTGGATCGAGCACATAGATCACTTGGAGCAGTGCGGCGGGAGCAGCCTAGAGACATTATTATCTGTTTCCATGATTACCGGATTAAGGACAAAATAGCCAGCAAGATGCGTTCTATGGGAAAGTTCAAGTGGCAAGGAACTGAGATTGCTATCTATACGGACTTGGCCGCAGCCACTTTGCAGCGCCGGCGGTCTTGGAGGGAGTTCACAGCACGACTTCGGGAGGAAAATATAAGATATAAGTGGATGTACCCTGTGGGACTTGCTTTCACTGTCAATGGGACTACCCGGCGTGCGGAGACCCTGATGGCACTGAAGGAGGCTATGAAAGAGGCGGGCATCCAGCGGATTCCAGAGCTGGAGCAGACGGGGAGCACACAGCGGCGAGTTCCGGCTGAGAAGTGGAGTCGGGTGGACAGGAGGGAGAAGAAATCTGCTTGAGGAGGAAAGAAAGCGCCCTTCCGAAGCTGAGGGATATATATGTTTGTTTGAATAAAATTTGGGAGGGGCAGCTGGGGGCACTGTGTGAGGGGGAAGGGGAAACTGACAATGTTTTTTGGATAAATGTATGTGGTTCTGAACCGGGGGGTTGCGTGGTGGGTATGCTGGCCTGTGGAGGAGGGGCAGGTGTGGGTGAGGTGTGAGTACGGGTTTTTTGGGTTAGGGGTGAGGGAGTGGGGTGAATGTGGGAAGTCTGAGCACGATAGTGGGCGGTAGGGGTGGGCGAAGAAGGGGAGGGAGGATAGGGGGGGTGTTGAGGAGAGGGGGAGTGGGCATAATCTTAAGTGGAGCGGGGTTGTGGGGATGAGGGGAGGGAGGGTGGGGGGGTTGGGAGCTCGCCATGGCAGAGAGTATATTGAAAGTAAGAGAGATTCCTGATAATGGATCGTGAATTAAAGATTCTCACGCTTAATGTGCGTGGGTTTAATTCCTGGCAAAAGAGAAGGGCGGTAGTTAGAGAGGGGGCCCGAGCTCAGGCGGATGTAATCCTTTTACAGGAGACCCATTTAAAGAGTTCACCGGGGGGGGGGGGGGCTGTATCAGGGCAAGTATGATAAAGGCTTTTTTGCTGCTAATCATAGGGCTTATAAAAAGGGGGGTGTGGGGATAATGTTTTCAAAGGACCTCCTAGTGGATACTAAGGAGGTTATTAGGGATCGGGATGGGAGGTATGTCATTTGGTGTGGGATATTGGAAGGGAAAGAGGTTACTATCTGTAGTGTTTATGCGCCTAATATAGCCCAGGGCCCTTTCTTTGACAGAGTTCTTCCACTTCTCGAAGAGCATAGACGGGGGTGCTTGGTGGTGGGGGGAGATTTTAATGTGGTAGTGAACCCCCGCCTGGATACCTCGGAGAGAGTTAGAAGGTGGGATAAGCTGGGGAGAAAGAAGTTGGTTAAAATGATGTCTGCATTGGGGCTTGTGGATGCCTGGAGATATAGTCATGTTGGGGAAAGAGCATATACCTTTTTCTCCCATCCGCATAACTTATATAGTAGAATAGATATGCAGTGGATAGATTCACAGTGGTTGGATAGGGTGGGGGCAGTTGATATTGGGGCTGTGTCTTGGACAGACCATGCGCCGATAAGCCTGGTTCTTGCTCTTTGTAAGGAAAGAACTGGACTTAGATTCTGGAGGTTAAATGAATCCTTGCTGACGGATCCGGAGGGAGTGGCCAGTTTGAGGGATTGTATTAAGGAATATTTCCAATTAAATGGAGGAGCGGACGTTGCCCGGGAGATAGTGTGGGATGGTATGAAAGCGGTGGTTCGGGGGCGTTTAATAGCCCTGGCGGCAAAAAGGAAGAGGCAGGTGGGTGCGGTGGAAGAAGGGTTGAGAGGTCAACTACAGCAATTGATCGGGGAGCATCAAAGGACGGGGAACAAGGGGGTGTTGCAACGGTTGATTAGGGTGCGGGAGGAATTGGAGGTGTTAAGACTGGGTGAGGTGGCCTTCCAAATGAAGAGGCTGCAGCAAGCCTATTATGTGGGGGGAAATAAGCCGGGTAGGTACTTGGCAAGGCAGCTTCGAAGGAGGCAGGTGCAGCAGCAACTATATAGGCTGAAGAATGGACAGGGGGAATGGGAACATGGGACGGTGAAGGTTCAAGAGATTTTTTGTAAGTACTATAGGGCCCTGTATCGGGCGGAGAGGAGGGGAACGGAGGAGGAGATTCGACACTATTTGGGAAGACTTTGCCTCCCGACTCTGGAAGGGACGGAACAGGTATGGTTAGATAGGGCGATTGAGGAAGGAGAGGTGAGAACGGCAATTAATGGTCTTAAGGAAGGCAAGGCCCCGGGCTTAGACGGTCTTACGGCCCGGTTCTATAAGATTTTTAGTCCGGAAATTTGTGGCGAACTCACACGGGTCTTTAATGGGGTCCAGCAGGGGGGGGGGGGGCTCTCCCGCGATCTATGGTGGTGGCGGGGATCGCCTTGGTACCTAAGCCGGGGAAGGACAAGGGAGTGAGTGAGTCATATCGGCCAATATCTCTCATTAATCTGGATGCGAAGATTTTGGCAAAGGTTTTGGCTGCCCGCTTGCAGAATTTCCTGCCGAAGTTGATAAATAATGACCAAAAGGGCTTTATCCCAGGAAGGCAGGCCAGTGATAATATTAGAAAATTGTTAAATGTTATATGGGTTGCTCGGACAAAGGGCATAGAATCTCTGGTTGTGGCGGTGGATGCCGAGAAGGCGTTCGACAGAGTGGAATGGCCATTTATGTTCACTGTGTTGCAGAGAATGGGGATCGGGGTGGGGTTTCAACAGTGGATTGGTGCACTCTATGATAAGCCGAAGGCTAGGATTCGGGTGAATGGTACTTACTCTGCTGAGTTTGAGTTGGAACGGGGGACTAGACAGGGGTGTCCTTTGTCACCTCTGTTATTCGCATTAGTCATTGAACCACTAGCGCAACGGATAAGAGAGCATGAGCCATTAGGGGCATTCAGGTTGGTGGAGGAGATTATAAAATTTCGCTATTTGCAGATGACATCATCTATACTGTGAGAAGGCCGGTAGAGACGTTACCAGTTTTGGTGGAAGAAATAGGGGACTATAGTCTAGTATCGGGATACAAAATGAATATGGATAAAACTGAGATTTTGAAGATTGGACTGGGCCTTAATGCGGAGACCCAGTTGAAGGAGAAGTATCCCTTTCGGTGGGCTAAGCTGAAGTTAAAATATTTGGGGGTCTGGATCTGCTGTGATTGGAAGCAAATGAGAAGACTGAATTATGACCCCTTAATTGCTGAGATGCTGAATGATCTGGTGAGGTGGGATAAGGATACTTTTTCGTGGGTAGGCCGTATTGCCATTGTTAAAATGAACCTGTTGCCTAGGATACTGTATCTGTTCGCTGCCTTGCCCATTAAGGTGTCAGTGGCGCAATTGCGGATGTTGCAGCAAAGAATTTTCTCATTTATTTGGAGGCGGCGTCTGCCTAGGTTGAATAGAAGAGTGATGTGTATGCATAGACGTGAGGGGGGAATGGGGGTCCCGGATTTGTTGCGATACTATAGGGCGGGGCAGCTGCAGGCACTGGTACACTGGCGGGTAGGTCAGGAAGCCTGAGGGTGAGTGCGAGTGGAGGAGGTTTTAATTGGGTAGTGTGAGTTGTCAAAACGTCTGTGGGGCTCCGACCAGGGGGGGGGGGGGGCGGAACTAAGGCTGAAAAGGAGCAGGAGATGAGCCCATTTACGAAGCTTACTTTGGAGGTATGGAAGTATGAGAAAACACACTTGGTGGGAAAGAGGGTTTCAATCCAACTCCAGAAAATTAGGAGATGTAGTGGATTTTCTGAGGGGGGCGAGCTGCGGTCTATAAAAAATGGGAAGACAAAGGCTTGGTGTGGATGGGGCAGTTATTCATGGAGAATGGTCAACTGGGTAATTTTGAGGAGTTGCAGAGGAAATATGCCCTGGGGAAGGATGACTGGTTTGGTTACCGTCAAATAGCGCATTTCGTGCAGAATAGTCTGAAGGGGGATATGGGGGGTAGGGTGTGTACCCCTTTTGAAAGGGTGTTACTCCGGGGGGGGGGCAATGCGGGGTCTGGTCTCGCTGCTTTATAAAGGCTTGGAAAGGGTGGGGGCGTGTGCGGCGTACCAGGTGGCGTGGATGCGTGACCTGGGAGGGGTATGGGACGAGGAAAGGTGGATGTCGGTTCATGAGGCAGTTAAGATAGTGTCCAGCTCGGCATCGGTGCAGGAGCATTGTTACAAAATGCTGTACCGCATGTATATTACGCCGAAAAGACTAGCTGAAATGGATAAAACAAAGGAGCCATACTGTTAAATGGATAAAACAAAGGAGCCATACATGTGGGGCTTTGGGTACGTATTTGCATGTGTGGTGGGAGTGCCCAGTAATTCAGGGAATCTGAGGTTGGATGCAGGACTTAGTAGAGGATATGTTGGGATGGAAGGAGAAGTTGCGGCCTGAACAGGTGGTGTTGGGGGAATGGGGGGAGTTGGAGTATGAGGTGGGGTATTTATTGAAGATGATCTCCATTGCAATTAGGATGGAGATAGCGGGGGGGGGGGGGGTGGAAGGGTAATCGTGGGCCGGAAGTAGAACGTGTGCGGAGGCGTGTTGTATTTATTTGTCAAATGTCGGAATTACAGGCGCGACTGACTAATAAATTGAGTAGTTTCTATAGTAAGTGGCAGCCTTTCTTGAGGTGGCGGGGAGGGTGCTGAGAGGGGTGTGTGAGCTGGGACGGGGTTGGTTCCAGACTGGGGGAGGCAAGGATAAGTCGAGTGGGGAAGATGGGTGACGGATAAGGTGTGGTTGGTTCCATGGTGAGGGAATGGGAGGGAGGGGGGCAGGAGGGAGGGGGCAGGGGGGAGGGGGAGGGGGAGGAGGAGATGGGGGGGTACATGGGGGGGGGCAGACGAGGGTCAAATATGTGGTACTGTTCTTGGGAAGGTCTGTTGAGGCGGACCTGGGGTTTGTTATATGTTATTTGTTATTGGTTAAATATTGCACTTCTGTTTCAGCTGCTATATGGCTCCGGGTTACTTGGGTAGGGGGGGATTAGTTTGAACGTATTTATGTAATGCCTTCATTGAGTAATGAGATATGCATGGGCTGTGACCCGGGGGTTGAGTCAATGTTGCTGTACTTTTCCGATATGTACTGTTATGTTTAAATGAGTGTGCATTAATAAAAACTTTAATACAAAAAAAAAAGAATTATACATACATGTTCATCAAACTACAACTGAAAAGCATATATCTTATCTTGTAGAAACATACACTCATATGGATAGATATTGATTATATATCAATCATCATACTTATATATAGATATAGATATTTCCCAAAGCATGTCTGACAGGATAACAAGAACAGGAGATAAAAAGAAGAAAGATATCCTATTTTGCATCTCTTACTGATAACACTGCAGAAAGCCATAACCCTGCAGTACATGACATAATAAAACAATACAAAAATAGAACACCACTAACAATGTAGTATAATTTGATAACTTACCCAGTCCTGAAGTTATCCAACTGTAAAGTCTTGGAAATAAACCTTCTAGCAGAAATATATTAGTATAATAGACTAAGATAAGATAAGAACCCCTCCTCAGTGAGGTCAAAACCCTCAAACCTCTATCCCTTCTCTCGAAGAGTCAAACAAGGGAGAGTTAGACCCTCAAGGGGACTAAGTCTCAACAACCACTGCTCATATTCGCCCCTAACCCCCTCTCCCCCCCCCCCCCGACCCCTCTAAATCCAGAAGATAAATGGGAAGTTATGAGAAGAACAAAAAGCAAGAACTCCGGAAATAAGTAAGGAATAAAGACTAAAAAGGAAAGCAGAGGCCATTGCTTGTTAAGTGCCTATATGACCACCTGAAGCATCGATTACCCTGCAACATCTTGCAATACTAATCTCCAAATATCCTCTCCATGGAAGGAAAGTCCACATACAGAATCTGTGATTTTTTCCATCAGCTCGTTTCCAATGAAAGAGATGTTGCGGCGTGATTGACAGCCGATACAGAATTCTCGGTTGAGTGTGAATTAATCCCAACGAAATAGAACATGAATGTGAGAATTGATATATTTCTAGCCAAAAATCCTGTTCTTTCCCCGGCAAGGTCGCTTCCCATCTCCTCTGAGGGAGCTTCAATGTAGATAGCACAGGTAACTCTTCCGCCAGATTACGGTACAACCGTGCAATGAAAGCGGGCAGTCGTCTGGATTCAAAGAGTTCGAATTCCCAACGTTTAGGGCTTTTGACCAGATCTGACTTTGAGGACTGAGTTTCCAGGCAATGATGTAACTGAAGAAATTGAAACTGGGAAAGAGGGAAACCTAAATGCTCCTCCAGTCGTCTTTTAGGCAAAGGATGTGATCCTTCATACAAAGAGGACAATCTTGTTGTATAACGTTCCGAGTCCCGTCCTCTTTTCAGGCCTCTAACAAACCCCATAGCTCCTAAAATCAGATAAGGTGATTGAGAAGCACATATTTCGAACTGTTGACAAATCCTCCGCCATGCCCCCCCAGCATGGCCTGATGAAGGGGTGCGCCCGGACCCTTGCCATCTCCTTTAATTCATTAAGGAAAGGCACTGCTTCTAACGGAATCAACTTTAACCATTCCTTTTCCAGGGAAGCTCAATCTGCCTCTGTATTAATTCGCCAGAGCAACAGAGATCGTAAAAAAATACAAGAATATTTTAACTCCGGATCCGAAAGTCCCAGCCCCCCCAACCATTTTGGTAGCTAAGAATCTGCCAACTAATTAAGGGATGGTTTCCATTCCACAGAAAGCGCAACAACGCCTGCCGTAGATTTTTGAAGAAGGCTTTAGGAAGAAAAATTGGTAATTGCATAAAAAGAAAAAGTAGTTTGGGTAATACCAACATCTTATACGCATTTATCCGTCTCAACCAGGAGACCGAACAAGATCCCCAGTGTTCCATATCGCATCTAAGCGTTTTAAGGAGGGGAAGATAGTTCAAGGTATACAACTGCGATAAATCTCTATGTATTATAATACCCAGGTAATGGAAGTGATCCACTACCGGGAACTCCCCTCCACTAGACAGTAAGCTGCTCGAAGATCAGGAAAGGCAGCTAAGTAGTATCGACTTTTGCATGTTTACCGTGAATCCGGATAAATGTGAAAACTTATCTAAGATAGATACCACAATTGGGAGAGATTTGGAAGGATTACTAAGATAAATGAGTGTATAATCCGCATACAGCGAGATAGAGTGCCAGTTAGAACCGAGGTGGATACCAAATTCCTCAGCTCGTTACCTAATATGTACTGCTAATGGTTCCATTGCAAGAGCAAATAACAAAGGTGAGAGTGGGCATCTCTGTCTAATACCTCTACCTAATGAAAAGGATGGAGAACTAAAACCATTTATGGATACCGAGGCTTGAGGATTAGCGTATAAAGAAGCAATCCACTTACAAAAGGAGGCCCCAAAACTGAACTCCTGGAGGACCTGAAAAAGATAAGCCCATTCCAGTTTGTCGAAGGCTTTCTCCGCATCTAGTGAGAGGATTCCATACGACCCCACTTTAGATCTCAGTCCCTGCAACAAATTAACCAACCTTCGCACATTTTCAAAACCATATCTATTTTTGATAAAGCCCGTCTGATTGGGGTGCACAATATCCGGAATTAAAGCAGCCAAACGGTTAGCTAATACCGTGGTGAAAATTTTATAATCTAAGTTCAGCAGAGATATCGGACATAAGAACATAAGATATGCCATACTGGGTCAGACCAAGGTCCATCAAGCCCAGTATTCTGTTTCCAACAGTGGCCAATCTAGGTCATATGTACCTAGCAGTTTCCCCAAGAGACACAAGTTCCACAATGCTTGTACTGGGTCAAGCATTGATATCTTCGGTCACTTCTTAATAATGGTTTATGGACCTTTCCTCCAGGAACTTGTCCAAACCTTTTTTAAAACCCAGCTACACTAACAGCCTTTACTACATCCTCCGGTAACAAATTCCAGAGTTTGATTACACGTTGAGTGAAAAAATATTTTCTTTTATTAGTCTTAAATAGTTTACCCTGTAGCTTCATTGCATGTCCCCTAGTCTTTCTATATTCTGATAACGTAAACAATCGATCTATGTTTATCCGTTCCACTCCGTTCATTAATTTATAGACTTCTATCATATCTCCGACGATAGTTAGAACACTGCAATGGATCTTTATCTGCTTTGGGGATTACTACAATGGTCGCCTGAAAAAAGGAAGCTGGAAGTGTTCCCTTGGAAAGAATCTCATTAAAAACCGTCAACAAAGTTGAAGCAAATAAATCTGGAAACACCTTATATAGCTCAGCCGGCAAGAAATCAGGCTCTGCCGCCTTTGCGGATTTTAGGTTCCTCATTACTTGTAATATCTCCTGAAGTGTAAAGGGGAGATCCAAGTGTTCCCGTCCTTCTTTTGAAAGCTGTGGGAGAGAAGCCTCCTGCAACCAATCACGAATATCCGTGGCTGATGATGATGACTCACTCGCATATAACTGCTCATAGAACTTTGCAAAAGTTGCTGCTATGTCCTCTGAGCCATGCAAAACCTGACCCTGTGGGGACTTGATCGATGCTATTTTATGACATTGCCGTTTCAATTGCCACAATAACATCTTCCCTGCCTTATTCCCCTGCTCATAAAATCTCTGTCTTGTCCGCAAGAGCAGCGAAGCAATTCTTTCAGACTCAAGCGCCTCCAGCTCCCCCCTACGGCCGGTTAACACCTTCCACGCCTTAGAACGCCCACTACGTTTGTGGGCTTTTTCCAAATCAACAGTCTCACACCGCAGTTCCTTCTGTCTAGCCTCCGATTTCTTTTTGAAGGCACTCGCTAACGAAATGAGTTGTCCTCGCAAAAGAGCTCTGGATATATCCAAGGTATCATTAAATGCCACAAACTCCATCCAGCCTTTCCTTACGGTGGAGGCAAACTCCTGGTTTAGCAAAAAACCACAAGGTAAGGACCAACGAAATGGAGGGGTTTCAGTTTCACCACAAGAGAAATTAATAGTTATAATCGCATGATCCGAAGAACCCATGGTCCCAATGGTTGCTTGGGTCATCCATGAAATCCCTGAGCATGACACCAACCACATATCAATATGAGAATGACAATTATGTACCCTAGAATAAAAGGTATAATCTCTTTCTGAAGTATGGAGATGTCTCCAAACATCACACAGATCAAAATGTGAAACCCAATCCTCCAGTACTTTCATCGGAGTGATCCTGGAAACTCGAGTTCCAGAACGATCCATTTCAGTGCGCACACAATTAAAGTCCCCTCCAACCCCGACGATACCTCTGCAGGGGGGAGATAAACATTCACTAATGTCAAAGTGATCTCATTTATAGAACCAACCAAAATTATAAAACAACCCTCTGGATCTATGAATTGATCTATGAGCTGGAAGAGACATGTAGGAGAGAGTAAAATAGCAACCCCTCTTTTCTCAGAGGAGAAATTAGCCAGATATATTTGTGGAAATCTACTTCTAGCAGAATTGAAGTGATCTTGCAGGGAAAAGTGGGTTTCCTGAAGAAAAATTATCTCCGCTTTCTCCCTAGACAACTGGTCCAGAACACCCTTCTACGCTTGCAAGGATTATTTAGCCCATGCATGTTCCAAGGCCACTTGACAACATTCCCAAAACAAAGGAGAACAATATCCATCACCCACCGTCTTCCGTCCCCCCATCTCAAATACCTCTGCTAACCAAGAAGTATATCCCAAATTCTCAGAGTTAACTGTCTACTACAGGGGTCATAAATCCCCCCTACCCTCTCCCGCACCCTACCCCATCCCTCCCTACCCCCCCCCCCCGACATTTCTATATAAGCAGGAAGTATACCAGACATAAAAACATCCCACAGATCATGACACTACTAGTGTCATTAGCGAAGGCATTGTGTACAGGTGTATACAAAAATCCCCACCTCCCTCCCAACCCACTTACCGTTAATTTAAGTACATACAGTCCTCAGAAAAGCTTCTCAGTTTCCCATCTCTACGCCTCTGTTAACACCTCCATAAGAGCCTCCCTTTCTCCACAACTTGCCCTAGACCTGCCCTCCCTCCCTTGAAACCCCTAACCCTCAGATCCGTTAAAACAACATCAAACGCCCAAACAGTATTGGTGGGTTGAACCCTAAACCAATACTAGCAGGGGTAAAACAATCCACATTGCAAACCCTAATATGAAAAAGGCAAGCATAGGAAACTCAAGTAGGAGCTGAAATGTCCATCTCATTCTGACGAGTCGGTTCTTGATCAGAGCTGGACGTCTTGCGGGATCTTGGAACTTTACGCCTCTTCGGTAAGGATGTCTCCCAATCTCCATTTGTACTTCTCTGGCACGGATTCCTTTCCCCATGTTGTATCAGGTCCAAAACCTCCATTGCCATTGACAAATCCAAAATTTTTTGTGAACAATTGTTCCAGTCGAACAGTAAGGCAAAAGGAAAACCCCACCGGTATGGAGTGGCAGACGTCTGCAGCGCTTGAGTTAAGGGCTTGAAACTTCTGCGCCTCTCCAGAGTATACTGAGATAGGTCTTGATATATCTGGATCTCTTGGCCTTTAAAAAACACCGCACGTTTGCCCTGAAGAATTCTCATTAAAGCAACTTTATCTTCAAAAAAGCTAAAACACACAATTATAGCTCGTGGCTGCGTGCTAGAGGGCCTTTGAGCTCCACTGCCTTGATTGTAGGATAAGGCGGTATAGAAATACTGTTAAATAAATAAATAACTCCAGTGAGCCCTTTCCAAACGTATCAGGTTAGGAGCCGTTGGAATGCAAAAGGCAAAAACCTCCTGCATTAGAGCCATGGCATTCTCTCGATCTCCATTTTGTTTGGGAAGCCCAAACACTCTGATATTATTGTGTCTTTGGCGATTTTCCAGTTTGTCTTGTCTCTCTCTAAGATCTTTTGTAAGATGGTCTAATTTGTTAATTTTGGAGTGGAAAGCCACAGTCAAATCCATTTACTCCCCTATATTGATCTTGGTTTGTGTGACTCGGTCATCCAATGATTTGAAATCCGTCCAGATATCACTCACTGACTTAGTAAAATCTCTCAGTACTGGTAGACTGCTTGGAGCCTTCAGGATATGCACTATTCTAGGCGCGTCAAAGTTCTCAAGATTTAGATATGACCGGGAAATACCGATGGACACAGGATTATTTCAGGTACAGCTGCAAGGACTGCCTGTCACACACTAGCACTGATGGGAACCAGCAGCAAAGCTTCTCTCTACCAAGGCTGAAACTGAAACAATATACTCATAGAGCTAAATTTGCAGATCTCATAGAGGAAGTGTGATCGGATCCGGTTGCTATCACTCCAGGACTTAAAAGGTGCTTATGATTTCCAAGAGATATCCTCCAAAATCTGACTATCAATCTTTGGGGCAAGACTCAATTGTCCTGGTCTTTAGAGATCCTAAGGCTCACAAATCATTAGCAGTAGTGAAAATAGGGTTTAGATACTGCTTGAAATAAATCGCCTGCAATGCTGGAAAATAACCACCCAGGGGAGATCCTGTCTAAGGCATAATCAGTGAAGTAAAACGAGGCACGACAAAGCCAGCATTTTTAACAAGAACTCTGTATCCTGCTGCAGCTGATCAGAGAGATATGTGAAGCCTATTCCTACTCCCTGAAGTCGGATCTTCAAAACTTTTTTGTTTTTGAGCAGTGTGGCACCGGGAGCCAAATCACAGCGGCCAAAGCAAACAATTTCCTGCCTGTCCCTTTAAACTTTCTTTTTTTGTCGGCCATCTTGTCAGTCAGTTCTTGCGTTTCACTGGTACGTTCCCGATGTCAGCAGCCATCTTGGGGAGCCCCAGAATGCGTTCCAGCCACGTTTGCCGATAGGACAGCACTTGTTACGTCAGCCCCTCTATGCGTGTCAGAGGATCTTCACCACAATGTTCCTGCCGAAATTGGAGCCCCCTCCTGCATTCCACTTGCGTTCCACAAGAAGGTTAGTAATGATGGCACACTTATAAAGCAAAATCACATTCAGCACTCAAGGCAGGCATCGGGAAGGTCACAAACACTGCGTCACTCATCTGGAGGCTGATTAAAAGTCATCAGAGCGGAGGAGAAAGATCCAGATGAAGCAGCCCCTTTTACTGTCTCAGCTCTATTATTGGAAGCATTTTTTGATTACTCAGTGCATATATTTCTCCGGTTATGAGGAGATTAGAGGAAGAAGGTCGAGGAGCCTTATAGAATCGTGGCCATCTTTAATGGGCTCACGAGCACCCCCCAGCATGACATCCTTGAGGAACATACTCATATAGATCTGGTAGACCAGGGCCCTGGCAACCAGCATGGAAACCTGATCTAGCATTCTCTTGAAGGAGTCCAGGATTTGAGCCTTGTGGTCTAGTGACACTGAAGAGTGGGTCTTTGTGCTTCCAGTCCACTTCAAGGCCAATTCAATCACAATGGAGTTGTGCGGCAACTGAGGTTTTTCAAAGCCTGGGGCCTTTTGCACCCAGTACAGGGAGAGTTGAGTCTGAGGGTGATGATGGGATTCGTGAGCGGTGTTTCCCACAGCCACAGTAGCAACCTCTGCACGACATGGTGCACGGGAACTGTCACGCCTCTCTGGGGGCCAAGGGGTACTGGAGCAGCTCCAGTTCTTCCACCTTTGGTTCTTCTTCCAATTCCAGGGAAAAGGGAATGGCCTTGGCCATATCCTGAACAAAGTCCTGGAAGGACATGTCTTCCAGGGGCAACGTGTTGCTCAGGGGGAGACGATGGATAAGACAGGAGGTCCAGAGACCCAAGGTCCAAAGCCGTCGATTCCTCTTCGCTTTCCCATTCCAATTCAGATTCTGAGAGGAAGCCAAAGTAGCACCGAGTCTCCTCCTCCTGCCTGTTCTGCAGCTTGGGAGAGGGTGGGTACCAGTGGCCCCCGTGTTGCCCAGTGCACAGATAGTGATGTCCTTAGGCCTCAGATTCGACATGCTGGAAAGGGAGATTGCTACGGTAATCTGAACTGATTCCGATCTCCCACTCAATGTCTCCAACTCGGTGGGCAGGACATGAGTCTCCAGAAAGGGCTGGATGGAGTGTGATGATGATGCTTTCCATGCCGTAAAGCCTGCATTCTGCAATGTTTCAACCGCCACCAAATGAGCTTCAAGGGCCACAGCCACGGACATCAGTGTTTCCTCGGGCGGAGACTCCACGATGACAGGTGCATCGGGATTAATCTGGCTGCCCTCCTAGGCAATGGGGGTTGACGTCGTTGTCCAGGTTGAATCCTCCCGCCAGGCAAGCTTGGCCAGTCGCTCCCAGCCATCACTCTCTGCATCACGTTGAGAAGGGCTGCGATGATGCTGCACTTGGATTTTCTCCTGGTGCTCACTCTTCAATGTTGACAAAATCTCATCATTGCTCAGGCCCCTCTGCTCTGACTGGGCATGTATCTCCTTCCCCTTGGCTGTCTCAGACCTCTTGGTAGGCATAGACAACAGGGTTGGGGGTTGGGGGCTGAGGATGCTGAATCTGATGAGCCAAAGCTGGACGTCTTCTGTTTTTCCCAACCCTTCAGACCTCAGAGCATCATCTGCAAGCAAAGCTCTCAGGATGCCAGCTGGTGATTGGGTTCAAGGCAATGCAAACACCAGTTGTGGCGGTCGGTGGCAGAAATGGTCTTGCCACACTTGGTGTATTTCTTGAAGCCACTAACTGGTTTAGACATGTCAAAAAATACCGCCTCAGCAAAGTTAAACAGGAGAACTGCTGAGGGCAGGAAAACAACCCTGAAGGGGTAAAACATGCTAAAAGCGAGAAAAGAAAACACAATAGGAAAGCCTAAATCAGAGAAAATGACAAAACCGAAGACAAGCGGTAAGGAAAATACCAAAAAGCTGGTCAAGAGGGCTAGAAAAGGAAACTTTTTCCAGACTGCAGGTACATGTCCTAGGGGCTCCATGGAAAAAAGAAGACTGGAGAAGATGGCACCGCGACAGATGGGAAGGCATGCATGCATGCCCAGTGTACCTCCCAAAAGCTTCCTTTGGAAGCTGGGGAAAGTTCCGTGTGGGGTTCCATCGATGATGTCACCCATACGTGAGGACTTACTTCCTGCTTGTACATGGAGAAAACACAGGGAGGAGTGGCCTAGTGGCTGTGACAAGTTACCTCAGGCCGGAAGGTTGGGGGTTCAAATCCCACTAGAGGACAGCAACCTTGGGCCAGAAGGACTGGGGTTTCTAGTCCCACAGGTGCTCCTTGTGGTCTTGGACAAGCCACTTAACCCTTCATTGCCCATGTTCCCTGTAAGTATTAGTGTATGTGTCTCATATCCCCTCATGTTAAATGTATCCCCCAATTGTGTTGTGACCACTTTGATTGAAGGATAAGGTGGCATACAAAACTGTCTAAATAAATAAATATAGCAACAGAATGGAATCACAGTAACATAGCATTTTCATTAAAAGCACAATTTAAAGGACTTTCACACTTTGAAAAAATCAGAGAGGGGGAACCTGCATGGCGCAGCACGTACAGCCCTAGCCAACTTACTGGACATGCTGGATTAAGGCAGCCAAAAGAAACCTAATTTATAAAAACAAGTAGGTGCTTACTTGCCTATAAAATATTAGCATAAGTGGCAGAGATTGTGCCTTAAATTCAGACATGGAAATTTACATCTGCTCTACAGCAGGTACAAGTCAACATGCAAAACGCGCACAAGCATGTGTGTGAACTAAGATATTTTATAATTATCATGTGTATTTGCAAAATCAGCCTGTGTTCTGCCAAGCCGCACCTGCAGCTCCACCTACCAGCAAAGAACGGACCTTCATGCCAAAGCTGGCTTGTATTTTATAAGAGTCCATATGTGCACATAAACTGCCACATCTACATGTTAAGAACTTTATAGAGTGACCTCTACTGTGTTACTATGTTGCTATAAATCCTTCTCCAAACAACATAACTTGAATGTGTAGACAGAAATCCATATCACAGCTAAGCCTCAGGTTTAGTTTATTTTTCATAATTTGTTAAAACACCATTTTGATATAAACATCAAGCAGTTTACAAATGTAAAACTAAATTCAAAAAAGGGAGAAGGGCAGGTAGGAACACAGAAAGAGAAGGAAACTAAACATTATAGAGAATTAGCAGACAAAAGGGTGAAACACCACAAGCCATGACTGGGTCTGACTACAGGGATCTACAGCCAAAGACTTGCCTAAATTTTTGCATGGAAAGTTCAGTCCTGAGATGAAGTGACAAAGCATTCCAGAAAGAGGGAGCAAATTAATCAAATGTCATATCAGCACTATTTCTAGTCCCACAGGTGCTCCTTGTGGTCTTGGGCAAGCCACTTAACCCTCTATTGTCCTAGTTCCCTGTAAAATAATTATCTCCAAGTTATAATGCCCTGTTCAATGTAATTTCAGTTTGTTCAATGTAAAACCGCCTTGATATCATGAAAGGCGGTATATAAGAAATGTTAAATAAAATAAATAAATAAATAAATTTCAAGGTATATACAAGATGGAGGGAGATAGCTAGAAGGCTACTCTGGGATAAATGAAGAGCCCAAGATGAGGAGTAAGAGATGAGTCAAACCATTAAATAGCTAGACTGATCAATATAAAGTACCTAATACGTAATGACAATGATCTTAAATATAATCCTATAACAAACTGAGAGTCACTGATGGAAAGGGGAGTAACAGTTGAATTTATAAGTCTCAAGGAGGAACGTAACAGCTACCATGGCTCCGATATGTCCTTTGAGGGTGAAGCCTGCCTGGGTATTAGTTAGAGATGTACAATGCGCTAGCCCACTGGTTCTGAACCCAGTCCTCTGGGACCCCTAGTCCAGTCGGGTTTAGCGTAGTTACTCAGCTGTAACAGGTGTTCTCTGGGGACAGCAGGAATCAGTCCTCACATATGGGTGACATCGGCACAGACAGAGCCCTCGTGCGGAGCAAATTCCCAGCTTTCAGAGAAAGCCTTTGGGAATTGCATCATGCATGCGCAGTCCCCTTCCCGCCCAAGGGTGCCATCTTGCTCAGTCAAATGACATAGCCAAAAAGACGGCAAAAGAACAAAATATAATAATAGTACTGCAACTCCAAGGAGAGGAGGGAGGGTCATGAGGACTCATTCCTGCTGTCCCCGGAGAACACCTGTTACAGGTGAGTAACTACGCTTTCTCCGGGAACAAGCAGGAAGTCAGTCCTCACATATGGGACTCCCCAGCTATAGGCTACCGTGAACCCACAGCTGAAAAATAAGCTCCCTCTACGAGAGCCGCAAGTAGCCACAATATGAATATAACTGAGAGAGTAGCACTCCGGTAGCCTGACACAGAAGGGTCAGAGGGCAGGAGTTGCCTAGAATAGGTTACGGAGTACAGTCTGGCCGAAAGCACTGTCCCGCCGGGACTCCCTATCCAGGCAGTAATGGGTTGCGAAAGTCTGACCCGAAGACCAGGTGGCGGCTCGGCAGATGTCTGCCAGTAGAACAGAGCGGAAATGAGCCACTGATGCCGCCATGGCCCTGACCCGATAGGCCATCACACGACCCTCCAATGGAAGCTCGGCTGCCCTGTATGCCCAGGCAATACAATCTGCCACCCAGGTGGATAGCGTATGCTTGGAAACAGCCATCTCCAGCTTACTGGGGTCGTAGGATACGAAGAGCTGAGAAGCCCTTTGATGGCCCTGCGTACGTTGAATATATAAGGCTAACGCCCTCTTACAGTCCAGGGTATGCAGAACTGTCTCTGCCCGACTGGCATGTGGCATGGGAAAGAAGGTAGGAAGCACCACCTCTTGATTGAGGTGGAAGGAATAGACCAGTTTCGGCGGGAACTTGGGGTGTGTGCGGAGCACCACCTAGTTCCTATAGAACCTTGTATAAGGCCTGTCAGACACAAGGGCCTGAAGCTCACTCACTCACTGGGCCGACATGAGTGCCACCAAGAAAACTACCTTCCAAGAAAGGTAGTGTAGACGGCAGGATGCCATTGGCTCAAAAGGCGACCGAGTAAGCTGCCCCAAAACCACATTCAGATCCCACTCGGTCGCCAGAGGGTGGACCGGGGGCTTCAGCAAAAGTAGGCCTCTCAAGAACCTAGACACCAGGGGATGCGCAGAGAGAGGCTTTCCTTCCACCGGAAAGTGGTGTGCAGCCAGGGCACTGAGGTGCACTCTGACGGAGTTGGACCTAAGGCCCAAATCCAAAAGGTGGAGAAGATACTGTAGTACCACTGCAACCTGGCAGGAGAAAGGATTCACTTTCTGCTTTTCGCACCAAACCCCAAATCTATGCCATTTGAAGGCATAGGTCAGTCTATTTGATAGCCTCCTTGAGGTCAGCAAGACCTCTTCCACATTTTGTGGAAGGAGGAGTGGTGCGAGCACTATCCTTTCAGCAGCCATGCCATTAGGTTGAGAGAGCTGAGATTGGGGTGCAGGAGACTGCCCCCTTCCTGGGACAAGAGGTTTGGAGAGGACCCCAGGGGAATGGGGGCCTCCACTGCTAGCTGAAGTAGAAGCGGAAACCAGGGTTGACTCGGCCACCTAGAGGCTATCAGGATAACCGAGGCCCTGTCCTGGAGAATCTTGAATAGAGTCTTGGCCACCAGAGGCATCAGAGGAAATGCGTAAAGGAGGCCCAAAGACCATATGAGAAATGCGTCGGCAGCCACCCTGTATGGGTGTGGCTGCCTGGAGCAGAACCGGGATAACTGGTGATTTTGCAGACTCGCAAACAAGTCCATTACTGGCCGTCCCCAGGTCTGAAAAAGCCAATGGACTACTCCCTTGTCCAGTTGCCACTCATGGGGCTGCAGAATCCTGCTTAGTCTGTTGGCTAAGTACATGTCCTGGCCTGGCAGGTAAACTGCCCTCAGATGCATGCCATGTCAGACTGCAAAGGAGCACAGAATCAGGATTTCCTGAAACAGTAGGCGTGACCCCGTGTACCCCTGTTTGTTCATACAGAACATGGCTAATTGTTTGTCTGTCTGTACCAAGACAGGCTGATGAGCCAAAGTCTGACAGAAAACTCAAAGAGCCAGGCGGATGGCACGAAGTTCCAAGAAATTGATTTGTTGTGTGCTCTCGTCCGGAGACCACACACCCTGAGTAGACAGGCCCTGGCAATGGGCTCCCCAGCCCAGCAAGGATGCATCCGTGGTCAGGATCCTCGTGTGTGGAGGAACCTGAAAGGGCATCCCTGCCTCCAAGTGTAATGGTTGAAGCCACCAGTCCAAGGACTGTACCAGCCTTCTGGACACTTTGACTCTCTCGGAGGCCACTTGTGGCCTGTGTCCACTGGTCTCTGAGGCACAACTGAGCTGTGCACATGTGGAGGCGGGCATCCGGTGTTACATGGACTGTGGAGGCCATGTGCCCGAGGAGGCGCAGAAAGTGTCTTGCTGATACCTGGGATCTGCGACTTATTTGGCATGCCAAGCCCAGAAGCCTTTTTGCCCTGTCTGCTGGCAGGAAGGCCCTTGCTTGAAGGGTATCCAGACTGGCCCCTATGAACTCTAGTTGTTGCGTGGGCACTAGGCTGGACTTGGGGTAATTTATTACAAACCCCAGGTGCTGGAGCACCTGGATGGTGCGAGATGTGGCCTGTTGGACCTCCATGGCTGAAGAGGCTCTGATGAGCCAGTCGTCTAGGTAGGGGAAGACAAAAACTTCTTGGAGTCTGAGGAAGGTGGCCACCACCGCCAGGCATTTTCTGAATACCCTGGGGGCGGAGGCTAGGCCAAAGGGAAGTACCCTGTACTGGTAGTGATTGCCTCCCACCACAAAGCGTAGATATTGTTTGTGGTCTGGGTGTATCAGGATGTGTGTATATGCATCCTTTAGGTCTAAGGAGCATAGCCAGTCTCCCTGGCGGAGGGAAGGCAGCAATATTCCAAGTGAGAGCATCTTGAACTTCTCCCTCACCAGGAATTTGTTTAAGTTGCGCAGGTCGAGGATGGGTCTGAGGCCTCCTGTCCTTTCTGGTATCAGAAAGTACCTGGAGTAGAAGCCCTTGCCCTGCAGGTGGTGGGGCACCGGTTCTACCGCCTGATCCTCAAGAAGACCTGCTAACTCCTTCAGAAGACGGTCCCAGTGAAGGGGAGACCTGAGGGGCTCTCCTGAAAAATAAGGAGGAGGAACCTGGGTCAAATGGAGGAGATAGCCCCGATGGACTAGCTGTAGGGCCCAGGCATCGGTGGTAATGACTGTCCATCTGTGGACATACAGGGCAAGCCTTCCTCCTGTTCATTGCCTGTCTCCTGTGGTGAGAGGGGCTATGCCTTGAGAGTCAAAAGCCGCTCCCAGGTTGGGCCGGAGCCAGTGCCTGGGGTTTGGGGGCTTTCTGCTTACACAGGCCATGCCCCTGTCCCTTGGCCTGTGGCCCCTGTTGGGGAGCTGGGGAGGCCTGAAATGTGTGGCAGCTTCAGTAAGCAGCACCCTTCCTCGGGTAAAAGGGCTTCTTACCCGAGCCCTTCTTCTTAGAAGGGGCAGAGGTCTTCTTTGAGAGCCGTGTCCTGGTCATGCACTCTGACTTAATCTCAGCAGTCCTGTCGGTCATGGGTTTGCCAAAGAGGTTCTCTCCCTGGCATGGGACATCAACCAACCTGTTGTGAACCCATTGCTTGAGGTCTGAAAACTGTAGCCATGCTTGGCGGCATGCACCGATGCCCGTCGCAGCTACCCGGGCCACAGATTCGAAGCCGTCATAGGCTGCTCGAGTCATGAACTTCAAGCACTCACGGACACCGGTGGACAGGCTCTTGAAGTGCTGCAAAGGTCCCTCAGAGATCAGTCGAGAACCCGGCAAGTTCCTTCACCAGGTCCCTCAGGTACATGCCCATGTAGAGCTGGTAGGCCTGGGTCCGACATGTCAGCATAGAACCCTGGAAGCACTTCTTGCCGAGGGCGTCCAAGTTGTGGGTCTCCCTGCCAGAAGGCACAGAGGAGTGCGTCTTCTGTCTCATCAGCCTGCGCATGGCTGATTCCACAACCATGGAGTTGTGCAGCAATTGTGCTTTCTGAAACCCAGGGCTCTTAGGACTCAATACATTGAGTCGATCCATCTGCTGATCACCGGCGCCGATGCCAGTGTCTCCCACATGCGGAGCATCAGTCGTTCCAGGATCAGAGGCATAGATACAGTAAGGGCCTCCCGAGGGGGAGAGTCATGCTGGACGATCTCGAGCTCTTCAGCTCAAGGATCCTCCTCAGACTCCGCAGGGAATGCCAAAGCCTTTGACATGTCCCTCACAAACATCAAGCACCTAGTGTTCTCCGAGGGGGACCTTCTTCGAGGCTTGGACACTGGGGAATCTGATGGGATGTCCCTGTGCTGGCAGGTGTCCGAGGACTCTTCCTCCTCTGTCTTCCATCCCGATACCTCCGAGGAGGAATTGAGGTGCTCCGGCCTCAACTGCCCCGATGCCGGTGGAACCAGTGGCGACGACCTCATCCCTGAGCGGGAGGTTGAGGGAGACCTCGGCCAAGGATCTGCTCGGCCTCCGGGGTCAACTTGGACGTCAGTGGTCCGGGTGGAAGGACCGGTAAGACCAGAAATCAGCACCCGCTGCTGCTCTATGAAGGCAGACATACTGCGCTCCAGGGTCACCATTCTGAGACCGAGCTCAGAAGGCTCCGCAGCCACCGGGTCAGGTCCCGATGCCAGTACTACCAGGAGGGAGTCTTCGACGAGGACCGTTACCTGCCTCGGCTGCTCCATATCCCATCGAGGAAGCTTCGCTGGATGCTACATCTCCGAGGATCCGGGCCAGCGCTCGGGGCTCTGTGACAGGGGCAGGACCTGGCCTTTCAGAGCCATCCAACGACGTCGCTTTCGAGGATTTTTTCTTCCTTCGATGTACCCACGAGGGAGACACCATCTCCGAGGAACCTCTACAGCACTCGGACTCAGAGTGTTCCCCCCGAGACGTAGAGTCCTCAGACGAGGTCTGGGCCGGCGAAGGTACGGACTCAGCAAAAATCCTATCATGCTGCTGCTGGCGGCTTCTCAGGGCCTTCGAGGACATCTTCCTACATGGGCCACAGACCTTCGGGTCGTGGTCAGGCCCGAGGCACCAGAGACAGCAGTCATGTGTATCGGTGAGGGACGTTAGTTTTGTACACCGATCACATTTTTTAAACCTGCTGGCAGCCATCAGGGGAAAAAGGGCCCCTGCAAGGTCGAAGACCTGGGCTGCCAGTGAAAATGAAAAAGAGCGCAAACACTAGTCACTAAGGACAAAAAACGAAAAATCAAGCCAGACTCGATAGAGTAGTTACTCACCTGTAACAGGTGTTCTCCAGGAGCAGCAGGAATCAGTCCTCACATATGGGTGACATCGACATCGATGGAGCCCTTGCGGAGCATTTCCCCAGCTTTCTATGAAAGCCTTTGGGAATACTGCACCCAAGCGCGGTCCCCTTCCCGTCTAAAGGTGCCATCTTGCTCAGTCTGATGACATAGCTAAAAGACAGCACAAAAAATGTAAAAAGGAACTATGTACAACTGCAACTCCAAAGGGAGGAGGGAGGGTTGTGTGGACTGATTCCTGCTGCTCCTGGAGAACACCTGTTACAGGTGAGTAACTACTCTTTCTCCAGGACCAAGCAGGAAGTCAGTCCTCACATAAGGGTGACTCCCTTGCTCTGGGCTACCAGGAACCCAGGCTGAACAAGAGAACTCCCTCTAGTCCCAGCAGCAGAGAAAGGCTTTTCACTGAAAACAGAACCTCCACCGGTAGCCCAACGGAGGGCTGGAGGGCAGGAGTTGCCTAAACCTCAAAGAGATTCTGTAGTACTGCCTGGCCAAAAGCACTGTCCCTATGGGACTCCCTCTCCAGGCAGTAATGAGCTGCAAAAGTCTGGCTTGAGGACCAAGTTGCAGCCCTGCAGATGTCTGCCAACGGTACAGAGCGGAGATGAGCTACTGAGGCAGCCATAGCCCTGACACGGTGGGCCGTGACCCGACCCTGCAAGGGAAGGTCAGCTGCCCTGTAAGCCCAGGTGATACAGTCAGCCACCCAGATGGACAAGGTACGCTTGGACACAGATAACCCCAAGTTATTAGGGTCAAAAGACACAAAGAGATGAGTAGCCCTCCTATGCCCCTGCGTACGGTCAATGTAGAAGAATAAGGCCCTTCTACAGTCCAGGGTGTGCAGGACTGCCTCAGCCTGGCTTGCATGAGGCCTAGGGAAGAATGTCGGAAGAACCACCTCCTGGTTGAGGTGGAAAGAGGAGTCAACTTTTGAAAGGAACTTAGGATGAGTCCGAAGGACTACCCTGTTCCTATAGAAGCGAGTGTAGGGCCTATCACAGACCAGGGCCTGGAGCTCACTCACTTGCCTGGCCGAGGTTAGGGCTACCAGAAAGAGAGTCTTCCAGGAAAGGAAGCGGAGAGGACAAGTAGCCATCGGCTCAAAGGGTGGGCGAGACAGTTGCTGCAAGACCATATTCCACTCAGGGGCTGGAGGACGGATAGGAGGCTTGAGCAAGAGCAAACCTCTGAGGAACCGGACACCAAGGGGTGAACCGACAAAGAGTGTCCTTCCACTAGTGAGTGGTGAGCTGATAGAGCTGAGAGGTGGACCCGAACAGAATTGGACTTAAGGCCCTGATTGGATAAGTGCAGCAGGTACTGAAGCACCACTGGCACAGAACAGGAGAAAGGATCTTCTGTGTGTTGCTGACACCACAAAGAGAACCTTCTCCACTTCAGGGCATAGGTTTTTCTGGTGGATTGCTTCCTAGAGGCCAAGACCACCTCCTCAACTTCCTGAGGCAGGCCCCAGGGAGCCAACACTACCCTTGAGCCTCCAGGCCATCAAATTGAGAGATTTGAGGTTGGGGTGCAGAAGAGAACCCTGATCGTGAGAGAGAAGATAGGGTGGCAACCCCAGAGGTAGTGGGGTGTCCACTGCCAGTTGAAGCCTCGGCCACCTGGGGGCTACCAGAAGTACCGAGGCCTTGTCCTTTAGAATCTTGAACAAGGTTCGGGCCACCAGAGGCGTGGGAGGAAACACATACAGGAGGCCCTGGGACCAGGAAATCAGGAAGGCATCCACTGCCAACCTCATGGGATGCGGTTGCCTGGAGCAGAACCTGGGTAACTGATGGATCAGGGGACTGGCAAAGAGATCTATGGATGGTAGTCCCCATTTCAGGAAAATTCTCTGAACCACTAATGGGTGCAGTTGCCATTCGTGGGGCTGCAGAATTCTGCTCAACCTGTCGGCCAGGAAGTTCTCCTGGCCAGGGAGGTAAACAGCCTTGAGAAAGATGTTGTGCTTGAGCGCAAACAAACAAAGGTCCTGTGCCTCCTGACACAGGAACCTGGACCCAGTGCTGCCCTGCTTGTTCACATAGAACATGGCTACTTGGTTGTCCGTCTGTACTAAGACAGACTGGTGAGCCAGGGTTTGAGAGAAGGTTTTGAGGGCTAAGTGAATAGCCCGGAGTTCCAGTAGATTGATCTGTTGTGTGGCCTCCCAGGGAGACCACAGGCCCTGGGTGCACTTTTCCAGACAATGTGCTCCCCAGCCTTGTAAGGAGGCATCGGTGGTTAACACTACCGTGAAGACAGGCACCTGAAAAGGCACCCCCTGTAGTAAGTTGGGGGGGTGCAGCCACCAGCATAGGGAGTTCAAGAATGATTTGAATACCCGTACTCTGTCCCTGAGGCTTCCTGTGGCTTGTGTCCACTGAGTTCTGAGGCACCACTGGGCAGGCCACATGTGGAGCCGGGCATTTGGAGTCACATGCACTGTCGATGCCATGTGGCCCAGGAGCCTCAGACAGAGTCTGGCGGAAACCAGTGGCACATTGAGAAACTGGCTTGCCAAGTCCATCAGTCTTTGGGCTCTGTCCTCTGGCAAGTAAGCCTTTGCTTGCAGGGAGTCCAGCCTTGCCCCTATGAACTCTAGGTTCTGAGAGGGGAGCAAAGTGGACTTTGCGAAGTTTATGACAAACCCCAAGTGTTGAAGGAGAGAGATAGTTTGGAGGGTGGTTTGTCTGGCCTCCTGGCACATCTGACCCCTGATGAACCAGTCGTCCAGGTAGGGGAAGACAAAGATACCTTGATTCCTCAAGTAGGCCGCCACCACCGCCAGGCACTTGGTAAAGACTCTTGGGACGGAGGTGAGGCCAAAAGGCAGTACTCTGTACTGATAATGGTTTCCTCCCACTATAAACCTGAGGTACTTTCTGTGGTCTGGAAGAATGAGGATGTGAGTGTATGCATCCTTTAGATCCAAGGAGCATAGCCAATCTCCCTGCTGGAGGTAGGGCAACAATGTTCCAAGAGTAAGCATCTTGAACTTCTCTTTCTCCAGGAACTTGATGAGATTTCTGAGGTCGAGAATAGGCCTGAGGCCTCCGGTTCTCTTTGGTACTAGGAAGTACCTGGAGTAGAAACCATGACCTTGTAGGTGGGGAGGCACAGGCTCCACCGCCTTGTCCAGCAACAGACCCTGAAGTTCTCGAAGGAGGAGGTCTGTGTGCAGAGGAGGCCTTGGAGGCTCTCCTGGGAAGTAGGGAGGAGGCAACTGGTGAAAATGGAGCATATAGCCCTTGTGGACTATGCTTAACACCCAATTGTCCCCTGAAATGGGTGCAAGTAATTAAAATGCACTTTTACAGCTCTACCCTTCACCACCAAGTTTAGATTATTCTGTTCCAATAGTAAAAACTACCTTGGTGACAACGAGGTCTCAGACTCTCTTCAGGCTAAAAATCCAACCGGACTTGCCGGACTGGACTGCCGTAATTTGCATCAATGACCTCACCCTTGTGTCACCTTAGTGAGTTTTTTTTAATATATTTGTATATTTTTTTTAAAATTTTCGTTCTTTTTATATTACTTCAACTAATGGCAATCTATTCACTGATCATTCAACTGCTGCTTTGACATTCCAATCAATATTTACAACTCATTCAACAGTCCCGTAAAATTTGCACAGAAAACCTGTAATGGGTGGCCACCTGTGGGCAAACAGGGATAGTCGACCTCCTGTGTAGGGATGGGACAGCAGAGACGGAGAGGCTATGCTTTGGGAGTCAAAAACCCCCACCCTGTTGAGTGGGAGCAGGGACCGGAGGCTTGGGGGTCTTCTGCCTACAGGACCCATGTCCCTGCCTCTTGGCCTGCTGACCCTGCTGGGGAGCTGGGGAGGCCTGGTAATGTGGGAACTGTTTGTAGGCAGTCACCTTCCTCGGGTAGAAGGACTTTTTACCTGAGCCCTTCTTTTTCTGAGAAGGGGCAGAAGTTTTCCGGGACAGCCTTGTCCGAGTGAGGTGCTCGGTTTCGAGCTCAGCAGCCTTCTCGGCCATGGGCTTGCCAAAAAGGTTTTCACCTTGGCAAGGGACATCGACCAACTTGTCCTGTACCCATGGCTCGAGGTCCGACGAATGCAGCCATGCCTGGCGTCGAGCCGCGATGCCGGCTGCCGCAACACGGGCCGAGGCCTTGAAGCCGTCATAGGCTGCTCGGGACATGAATTTCGAGCATTCCCGAATCCCCGAGGACAAGGACTTGAACCTCTGCAAAGGATCCCCGGAGAGACCAGCAGAGAACCTGGCAAGCTCCTTCGCCAGGTCCCGCAAGTACATGCCCATGTACAGCTGGTAAGACTGGACACGGCAAGCAAGCATCGAGCCCTGGAAGCACTTTCTACCAAACGCATCCAGGTTCCGGGCCTCCCTGCTGGGGGGCACCGCAGAGTGCATCTTCTGGCTCTTCAGACGATGCATGGCCGATTCCACCACCATGGAATGGTGAGGTAGCTGCGCCTTTTGAAAGCCAGGGCTCTTTCAGAGTTGATAAATGGAATTGACCCGCTTGCTCAGAACCGGCACCGAGGCCAGTGCCTCCCACATATGGAAGAGGAGCCGTTCCAGCATCGGAGGAACTGGCACAGTAAAGGCCTCCTTCGGAGGAGAGTCATACTGGAGGGCCTCGAGCTCTTCGGCTCAAGGCTCCTCCTCTGGGTCCGAGGGAATCGACAAAGCTGTGGCCATATCACTGACGAACTCCGAGAACCGAGTATCCTCCGGGGGGATCTACTCCGGGGCTCGTACTGCGGTGAGTCCGATGGGACACACTGAGTCCGGAAGGTGTCAGGACTCCTTGTCCTGCGTCTCCCAAGCTGACTCGTCCGAAGAGGAGTCAGGCTCCGACCGCGTGGGTCCCGGCAGCACCCGCCCCAACGCCGAAGGCACTGGCGTCGATGCTCTCAGTCCCGAGCGGGAGGTCGAGGGAGACTGCGACAGAGGACGACTTCAAGCCTTCATGGTCTCGAGTATCGGCTCGGTCTCTGGGGTTGACTTCAACGTCGATGTCCCGGTGGTCGGGGCAGATGCACCAACGAGGCTGGCCATCAGCACCCGCTGCTGATCCATGAAGGCAGACAGTCTGCACTCCAAGGCTGTCAGCCTGAGTCCAAGCTCAGGAGACTCAGCAGCCACCAACTCGGGCCCCGGTGGCGCCGGGCCTGACGTCGGCTCCCTGGGAGGAGAGTCCTCGAGGACAACAGGACTTACGTGTCCAGCAGACTCTGGCTCCACACAAGGCATTTTGGATGGCTTCTCCTGTTCCAAGGGCCCGGGACAGCAGTCGGGGGTCCGAGACCTGGCCCTTGAGGGACCAGAGACCTCCTCCGACGACGCCCTCACGAGCCACTTCTTCCTCTTTCGTTCCTGATTGTGGGACCCCCTGTCTGAGGAGCCCCGGCGATGCTCGGGGTCAGACTCCCGAGACGTCGAGGCCTCAGACGAGGTCCAGGCCCGGCCGGAGGCTGAATCCGAGAAAAGCCTTTCCTTCTGATGCTGTCGACTTCGCAGTGCCTTGGTGAACATTTTGCCACACGGGCCACAGATCTTAGGATCATGATCTGGGCCGAGGCACCGAAGGCAGCAGTCGTGTGTGTCGGTGAGAGACATCAATTTCTTACACCGATCACACTTTTTGAAACCACTGGAAGCCATCGGGGAAAAAAGGGCCCCCGCGAGGTCAGAAGACCGGCCTTCCAGGGAAAAAGAAAAAAGGGCGCGAACGCCAGCCACTAAGGGCAAAAACCGAAAAATAGAAGAGGGGCTCGATACCGGTGTACTGAACCCGGCGGGAAGGGGAACCGGCGTCGAACCGGACAGGAATAGCGACAAAATCGCAAAGAAAATCTAACTTTAGCCGGGGTGACATGGACGGACGTCCGTTGGGCTCCATGGAAAAAGAAAGACTGAGCAAGATGGCACCTTTAGGCGGGAAGGGGACCGCACATGCGTGCAGTATTCCCAAAGGCTTTCATCGAAAGCTGGGGAAATGCTCCACAAGGGCTCCATCGACGTCGATGTCACCCATATGTGAGGACTGACTTCCTGCTTGGTCCTGGAGAAACCGATGTACCAAGCCGAAGGCGGGAAGGGGAACCGGTGTCGATCCGGAAGGAAAGTAACAATTTTAACTATTTTTAAATACTTTTTTCACAGCAACTATTAGACTACGTCTGAAGGGCTTTGCAGAAAAAAGGAGACTGAGCAAGATGGCATCCTTGGGCGGGAAGGGGACCGCGCATGCATGATGCAATTCCCAAAGGCTTTCTCTGAAAGCTGGGAATTTGCTCCGCACAAGGCTCCGTAGGTGCCGACATCACCCATATGTGAGGACTGACTTCCTGCTTGTTTCCGAAGAATCAGAGTATCCACAATGAATATGCATGAGATAGATCTGCATACAATGGAAGCAATGCATGCAGATCTTTCTCATGCATATTCATCGTAGATATCCTGAAAACCTGACTGGCCTACAGGTCCCAGAGGACTTGGTTGAGAATCACTGCGCTAGCCAATTGGAAAGTGCATGTTTGACAGGTTTCTTGAGATTAAAGAAATATAAGAATGGGTAGACTTTCTAAGGTTTTAGTCTAATCAATGTAGAAGGCTGAAGCTATTTTACAATCCAATGTACTGGGAACATGTAGCCTGGGAAAAAATCCTGGAACACAATTAAATGGTTAACGGTAGAAAAAGAACACCATATTAGGATGGAACTTAAGCTGCATATGCAATGCTATCCTACTACTATTGAAAAACTTTGTATAGTACAGATCAGTCACTAAGGGATGCCTTACAACTCTGTAAAGAGCGGTTGCAGGCCTATCAACCAGAGGTGATGGTAGCAAAAAAGACTGGGACAAATATTCAAAGGTTTTATGTTCCTAACTTTGAAAGTTATTCTCCTAGATGGGTCTCTTTGAAAGTTTTTCTAGGGCTGAATGTCTAAATTCTTTCATTAAATATCACTAAACTCCTAAATTTAGGAGCATAAAAAGTAGGTGGCAAGAGGAGCGGATTTAGGGCACGAAAAAAAAGTTAAAGGCCTGATATTCAAAAGGCATTTACAATGTTTACAGCTCAGTAAATCGTGTGAATGCTTTAAATGGGGATATTCAACAGCACGTACACGGGTAGTGCCATTGAATATCCCCGTCTATGTCCGCTATGCACCCAGATGCTATCCGGTTAGTATCGGGGAATGTTGTGGGTGTTCCTGGGTGGAGTGGAGGCGGAGATTGCCGCTAACCGGGTAGCGACGATATTGCATCGCTACCCGATTAGCGATCTATGGCTAAAACTAGGCCAGCTTTTTGCGAATGCTAGCCGGGTAGTGGTGCAATATCACCGCTACCCAGTTAGGCTCTGTGGCTATGTCTGCTTTGCGCCCAACCTAGATATTCAGTGCCATCGCCATGGCATTGAATATCCAGGGTTAGGGATCAGTGGGCACGGCTATGTGCCATAGCGGTGCATAGCCTGCCCAGTTGAATTTCAGGCTCTAGGAGCTTAGCACTGATTCTCAGCACCAGACACCCTAAATTAGACTCATAAACATGGGCAAATGAATGGCAGACTTAAATTTAGGAAACCCTAAATTATCCCATCCCAAGATAAAACTTTCACCTGTAATACTTAAACAAACTTATGCAAAAATATCTTAGGACCATCAAATATATAACAAAGCCAGGCTATACACTAAGGCTACCAAGACCTTCTGTAACAGCCATATGCCAAAATTTCTGGCTATTACTGAAGGCCTTGGTAACCTCGGTATATAGCCTAGTTTTGTTATATACAGTGTTGCAATGCAATGTGTGCCTTTGAGTCAGTCCTGACTCGTGGCGACCCAGAAGCTCCTGGGTTTTCAGTGTTAATGGTCCTAAAATATATTTTTTTATAAATTGTTTTAATTTTTACAGGTGAAAGTTTGTTTTGAGGCAGGATGATTTAGGTTTTGCTGGATACTGTACCTCAAAGGTCTGGTTGGTGATTTATGTGGACTGAGATTTAAATTTAGGCGCATACATTTTAAGCTCCTAAATTAGACTGAAATTTCAGCTGAAAACTCAGGTTCCTAAGTGTGGCTGAAAATAAGGCATAAATTTAAGAGTCTAATTTAGGAGCTCAGCTTTTTTGGAATATCGGGCCCATCTATTTTTGGACAGGATCCGAAATAGTGTGAATCCTGCTAGGGAGCATAACGTTTAGGATATACCTTATACTCATGACCTTGATTGGCCACTGTTGGAAAGAGGATAGTGACTTGATGGACCTTTGTTCTTATGTAGCGGCATACTTCGACAACATCATGATATACAGTACTAACTGGGAGAGTCACTTTATCTAAATACAAGCAGTCCTTATAAGCCTGCAGAAGACTGGCTTGATGTCAAACCGAAAGGCAGAACCACTTACACATCTCTTATAGAAGAGAACACTAGAAAAACGTATTTGGTCAGCAGAGCTACTGTAGAAGAAGCATTCCAGAAGTCGAAAGAGATGCTCTGTTTGGAACTAGTTTCCATGATATTAATATGCTGTTTCTAGTGCAAACTAAAGCCTTAGACATAAGCCTAGGAGCAGTCCTGGTCCAGGAAAGGAATGGTGAGCAGCACCCTATAGCTTTCATAAGCCAAATGTTACTCCCACAAGAGAAAAAAAATACACCATAATCAAGGAGGAGACACTAGCAGCAAAGGGGGCTTTGGAGGCATTCCAGTACTATCTGCTGGGATTCCATTTCACCTTGATCATGTACTATCATCCCTCAAATAGCTGGCCATGCATAAAAAGACAAATGGCTGAATAATATGGTGGCAGTTGAGCCTCCAGCCCATCTCCATATGACCTACGACACTGGGCAGGAAAGGACCACCGAAATGTGGACTACATTTCTGGGGAGCTGGTCCCAACCGAGATAGGCACACAATTGGGGAAGGATGAGCCAAGGGAGAGGGTATGTGAAAGAGTGTATAAACAAACCCCTTTCTCTTTAAACATGCTCCCCATATGGGCCACCTACAGCCAGAGCAAGAAAGCACAGTTACTTACCTGTAACAGGTGATCTCTGGGAACAGCAGGAATAAGTCTTCACATATGGGTATCGTCGGTACCGACGGAGCTTGCGCGGGAACGCTCCCCAGCATCCAATAAGAAAGCTTTTGGGAGCATCCCACAGCGCCTGCATGCTGCCTTCCCGCCTTTCCCAACCGCCTCTCTCCAGTTCGAGTTTTAAAGCTGAGACAAAGAGAGAGAGAGAGGGAAGGAAAGATAGATAGAGAGATACAACTCCTAGGGGAGGTGGGTGGGTTGTGAAGACTTATTCCTGCTGTTCCCAGAGATCAGCTGTTACAGGTAACTGTGCTATCTCCAGGAACAAGCAGGAATGAGTCTTCACATATGGGGACTCCCTAGCTGCAGATGCCAGGAAGAGACCCCAGAGTTGTGTGTCCTTGAAAAGGGCTCCACCTCTCCCCATGGATCTCTGGCATCCAACCAGGGTAGGTGGGTAGGAGTTGATTAGGAATGGAACAGGTGTTTGAGAAGAGCCTGACCAAACAAGGCATCCCGGTGGGAGTCCTTGTCCAAACAGTAATGGGCTGTGAAGGTATGAAACGAGGCCCAGGTGGCCGCTCGACAGATTTGGTCGATGGACACAGAGTTTAGGTGAGCTATTGAGGCTGCCATGGCCCTCACATTGTGAGCTGTGACATGGCCTTCCAGAAAAAGGTTCTTACTCTGGTAGGCGAAAGAAATACACTGAGCAATCCAGTTGGACAGTGTTCTCTTAGAAACTGGAAGTCCTAAATGGGAAGGATCAAAAGCAACAAAGAGTTGAGAAGACTTTCTATGTTGCTGTGTTCTTTGTAAGTAAAAGGCGAGAGCTCTTTTACAATCCAAAGTATGAAGATTCCTCTCTGCACTTGATGCATGAGGTCCTGGAAAAAAGACAGGTAAGTATACCTCCTGGTTCAGATGAAAAGGCGAGACCACTTTGGGCATAAAGTGTGGATTGGTCCTGAGGACTACCTTATCATGATGGAAACTTGTATAAGGAGGATTAGCCACCAAGGCTTGCAACTCACTGATGCGACGTGCTGAGGTGACTGCAATTTAATTTAATTTAATTTAATTAACAGATTATTTATATACCGCTCCTTCCATTGATCAGGTGCGGTTTCCATATAACAACAATAAACAGGGTGATCTGTTTTTACATATAACAATTTGAAGCTAGGTAATTACAGTTAACAAATAACAATTAACAATTAGTGAACTATGTACAATTGAACAGAATTAAACTATATACATAGTTTTGTTTTCATTTTTCTTAATCATTTTGTCTTAGGGTTACAGCGCTTCATTCTTTTGTTGAATAGTGTATTACCTGGGGTAGGATTATCCTTTATCTATCTGGGGGGTGAGGGATGAGCTGGTCATAGATCCATAATGCTTTGTAAATAAGTGTGTTTTGAGTTTTTTTCTGAACTCCATTATTTCAGGTAATTGTCTTAATTCTATTGGGATTGTGTTCCACAAGATGGGGGCTGCATGGGAGAAGGCTTTCTTGTTAGTGGATTTATTGGCCCTAATGAATTCTTTTGGTGGGGTTAATTTATTTAACTGGTCTCTCCTTTGGAGATTATGGGTAGGTTCTATTTTGATGAGGTTATTTATGGACAGGGGTGCTGTTTTTGTTATGGCTTTGTAGGTGGTTAAGATAGTTTTGTATTCTATACGGCTTTGAATCGGGAGCCAGTGTAGATATTCTAAAATCGGGGTTATGTGCTGGAAAGGTGGGGCCTTCGTAATGGTCCTTGCTGCTGCGTTTTGTGCTAATTGAAGTTTTTTTAAGGCTTCCTTAGTTACGCCAAGTAGGATTTGGTTTGCGAAGTCAAAATGTGGGGTTATGATTGCTTGTATGACGCGTTGAAAATCCTGTAGGTGCATTAGTGGGCGGAGTTGCTTTAATATTTTTAGTTTAAAGTAAACTTTTTTTGCTATATTTCTTACATGTGTGTCCATGCTGAGGTGTTTATCCAGTATAACACCTAAGTAGCGTATTTCAGATTTTAGTGGGATATTATTATTTTGCAATGTAATATGAGAGGGGGAATGAATGTTGTGCATTTAGTTACTATTAGAGCTTCTGTTTTTGAGTGATTGATGTACAGATTGTTTTCATTTAGCCAGATGTTGATTTCAGTGAGGCAGTCGTTAATGAGTTGTATAGGGATATTTGGGATTTTGAATGGGACATACATCATTATGTCGTCCGCATACAGGTGATAGAGGACATTGAATTTTTAAATATTTTACAGGTGTGTTTTAAATATATGTTAAAAAGTAACGCTGACAGTGCTGAGCCTTGTGGGAGGCCTAGTTCTTGTTTGTATGTTTTTGATGTGATATTCCCGATTTGTACCGTTTGAGATCGGTCTGTTAGATAAGAAGTAAACCATTTTAGAACGGTGGATTTTATACCTATTTGTTTAAGTTTATTAATCATTGTTGAATGGTGAACGCTGTCAAAGGCTGCAGAAACATCAATGAATATGAGTAAGAATGCTTGTTTAGGTTTGTCTATTCCCCTCACAAGTGTATCGATTAGCACTGTTAGGAGTGATTCTACTCCGTGTCTTGGGCGAAACCCGTATTGCTGGTCATCAAGTGGGGCTGAGCTATCAATGAACTCTTGTGTTTGAATTTGTACGGTTTTTTCAATTAATTTGGCCATAAACGGAATACTCGATATGGGTCTATAAGAATTAGGTGATGATTTGTCAAGGGTGGTGTTTTTTAGAATTGGGCGGATCTGTGCGTGTTTTAGTGTAGAGGGTAGGTATCCGTTTTTAGGGAGAGGTTTATTATTGGGAGGATGAACTGAGAGAGTACAGGTAGAGAGTTCTTTATCCAGGTTACTGGACAAGGGTCCAGTAGTGAGGTTGTGGTATTAATGTTTGTGATGATGGATTTGAGCTCCACCTTGGTTAAGGGTTGAAATACAGACCATTCGTCTGTGTTAAGTATTTGAGAAGTATCTACTGGTTTAGGTAGTAGGGGATGGTACATTGTCTTGTTCATGTAGTAATTTGCCAGTGTCTGTGGGGTAATGTCTGTGATTTCATTGCTGGAGTTGTGATTATTATTTGTCAGTTTTTGGACTATTGAGAAAAGTTCTCTAGGTCTATTTATTGCATTGTTTAAGATGGAGGCGTGGTAATTTTTCTTGGCATTGTTTATTGCGTCTTTATACTTGTTAAGGAGCGTGAGGTATGAATCTTTTGTAATTGCGTTTTTATTTTTCCTCCATTTATGCTCAGCTTTTCTTAAATTCTTTTTCATTAGATTTAGATCTTTATTGTACCAGGGGGTTTGATCATCTTTAGAGTGCGTGTTTTTCTTAATTATTTGTTTTTTAGCTGCAGCGTTATTGATGGTTTTGTGCCAGTTTGTTACTGCCGCATCTAGGTTTAGTGGTGAGGTTGATAAATTAGGGATTATGAGGTCAAGGAATTCTTCTTCATTGTATTTTTTAAATCTTGAGGTAGGTGCATTAGTTGGTATTCGTTTAACTGTTGCGTTGTTTATTGTGATATTAAAGTTGATAAGGTAATGATCTGACCATGGGGTCGGTGTGCAGTTGAGGGATGTTGAGTTATAGAGTTGGTAGAGTACGTTTGGTAGGAATACCATGTCAAGGATACTACCATTTCCATGCGTGCTTGTGTTTATTATTTGGTGAAAATCCATGTCTATTGTTGATTCTATGAAGAGGGAGGCATATGAGGCTGGTAATGAGGGGATGTTAAAGTCTCCGAGCATTATAATTGGATTTTGCTCAGTGGAGGAACTTAAAAAGTCAATTAGTGGGTCTAGTTTTTCTGACTGTTTGTCTGGTGGCCTGTAAATTAGGCAGATTGTTATGTTACCAATTTTCACAATGATGGTATCTATGTTGGTGTGTAGGTTCGATGTTAGTTTTTTGGCTTTTAGTTCTTTTTTTGACATTATTAGTACTCCACCACCTTTTTTGTGAGTTCTATGTGTGTAGAAGGTGTCATAGTTATTGTTGCTTAGTTGATTTAGGTAAACGTTGTCTGTGTCCGACAGCCATGTCTCGGTTATACATAGTATATCTGGTTTTTGGTTGTCTAGGATTTCTGTGAATATAGGTAACTTATTTTTCATTGACCTGGCATTAATTAATATTGTTGATAATGATTCTAAGTTTTTGCATAGCTTAGTGTTTGTTGACTGAGGGGATGAGGAATATTTTATGTGAATTAATCTATGGTTGTTAGTTTTGGGATGATGTACTATGTGTGGGTGCCATGATGGGGGGTTGTTTCGTGTAAAACTGTGTATGATGGGGATATTTTTAACATTATTGTTATGTAAGCTCTGAGCAAGGGTTATTAGCACTGCTAATGTGATACTAATTAGTATAATTTTACATTTGGCACGGTTAATTAGTTGCATTTTGGGTGAGGTGTTATACTGGTGACAGTTAAGGTTAATATCTATGTGAGTGCAGTTACAGTTGAAGGTACTGATAACAGTAAAAGGTTGCTATCAGTAAGTAAGAGGTTACTGTTAATTTGAATGCGGGTACAGTTGACAGGTTACTACCAATACTATCAACAGTAAAAGGTTATTATCAATGTGAATGTATGTACAGTTGAAAAGTACTGGCAACAGTACTATGTTACTAGCACTGTGATATGCCGGTACAGTTTAAAATACTGACAACAGTACTATGTTATTAGCAATGTGATATGCCGGTACAGTTTAAAATACTGACAACAGTACTTTGATTACTAGCAATGTGATATGCAGGTACAGTTTAAAATACTAACAACAGTACAAGTTAATTTTCAATATCAATGCAGGAACAGATGAAATAGTGAACACAGTGATAGGTAATGTTAGTATGACACTCCAGAGTCATTTGCAATTGTAAACAAGAAAAAGTAAAAGTTCGTGTTTGTATTGGTTTATACTTGCTGCGGTTTGAAGGTCTGATGTGTAGGAGATGTACGCAGGCTCTACCCTGAGGGAGCTCTGCTGTGCTTTGTTGTTGTTGCTGGTCTCGGCGTGTTTTTTCAGGTTGGTTTTTGTGTCGGTTTTGTGCTCCTTACGGGCCTTTTCCGAAGGGCCGTGCCAAAGGGCCCTCTTGTGCGGCCCTCCGGCGCGGGCGCGCCTGCTTTCGTTCCCTTTTAAAGCGGCAGGTCAGCCCCGATTGGGCGGCAGGGATCAGCGACGCGATGCAGGGGGTGGAGCTCTGGATCGCTGCTCTCACCGGCAATGCTCTTTTGTGAAGCCGCGTGCTTTCGTTTCTGCTGCAATGAGAAAGATAACCGTCCAAGAAAGAAATTTAAAGGAGGTGGTGGTTAAAGGTTCAAAGGGTGGCTTCATAAGCTGGCCAAGAACCAGATTTAAGTCCCATGCCACTGGAGGTGGTCTAATGGGAGGTTTAGTTAAAAGAAGGCCTCTCATGAATCTTGCTATAAGAGGATGAGAGGAAACAGGCTGTCCATTGAGAGGCTTGAAGGATGCTGCAATAGCACTCAAATGGACTCTTACCGAATTCGTTTTGAGGCCTGCATGGGAAAAATGCAGAAGATACTCTAGTAAAGAATTCAAAGGTATTGCAAGAGGGTTAAGACCCTTCTCTGAACACCAAATGGTAAATCTTTTCCATTTGAAAGCATAGGAATGTCTAGTGGAAGGCTTTCTAGAAGCATGAATAATATCTCTGACTTGCTGAGAGAGATGGAAAACTTGAAGGTCTAGGCCTTCAGAAACCAGGCCCTGAGATGGAGAGACTGGGGGTTTGGGTGCCACAATGTTCCGTCTTCCTGGGAGAGAAGATCTGGAGCAGAGCCCAACTCCAGGGACGGAGCTTGAGAGAGATGCAGAAGTAGAGGGTACCACACTTGGCGTGACCAATGTGGTGCTATGAGGACAATAGAACCTCGGTCTCTCTGAAGCTTGAACAGTGTTTTGGGAATTAGGGGAATGGGTGGAAAGGCATAAAGGAAGTTTGACCCCAGTGAAGGAGGAAGGCATCCTTGGCCTGAACTCCCTGACACGGAATCCTGGAACAGAACCGGGGAAGTTCGGCATTCCACGGACTTGCAAATAGGTCTATGTCCGGGGTTCCCCAAATTCGAAAAATCCTGGCTACCTGGTCCTTGTGGAGGGACCATTCGTGTGGAAGCAGAACTCGACTGAGTCTGTCTGCCCAAGAGTTTTGAACGCCTGGAAGATATACTGCCATAAGATGAATCTGATGCCCACAGTCGCAAAGCTTCGTTGCAAAGCGAAAGAGAGCCAGTCCCTCCCTGCTTGTTTACATAGAACATGGCTACTTGATTGTCCGTGTGGATGAGGACTATCCTGTAGCTGTGCAGGGAGTGGAACACTCTGAGAGCTAAGAAAATTGCTCTGAGTTCCAAGAGATTTATGTGTAGTGAAGTCTCCTGTGGAGACCAGATGCCCTAGGTGGAGAGATCTTGCAGATGAGCTCCCCAACCCATTGGAGAGGCATCTGTTGTAAGGGTTGCTTGGGGAAGTGACTGTTGAAAAAGGGACCCCAGCAACAGGTTTTGAGAGGACTTCCACCATTGGAGAGACCAAAAAAGGCGACTGGAGTTTGCTATTTTGTCTGAGAGGCAACCTGATGCCTGAGTCCATTGGGTGGACAAAGTCCATTGAGCTGCCCTCATGTGAAGGCGAGCATATGGAACCACATGCACAGTGGATGCCATGTGGCCTAAGAGTTGTAACATTTCTCGAGCAGTTAAAAGGGGCTTTAACTGTATTTGGGAGGCTAACTGTACCAAGCGTAGGCAACGGGCCTGAGGAAGATAGGCCCTTACAGTTGTGGTATCCAACCAAGCCCCTATAGACTCGAGGGACTGAGTAGGGGTGAGACTGGATTTTGGTATGTTTATTACTAGTCCCAAATACTGAAGGACACGCATTGCGCAGGTTAGACAAGTCTTGGCCTCTGCTTGAGATGGAGCTCGAATGAGCCAGTCGTCCAGATCTGGGAAGACGAATATTCCTAGAGTGCGTAGAAATGCAGCTACTACTGCCATGCATTTCGTGAACACCCTTGGTGCAGAGGCCAGACTAAAAGGAAGCACCCTGTATTGGTAGTGCTTTCTTTGAAAAAGGAACCGAAGGAACCTTCTGTGAGTTGGATGGATGAGGACATGGGTGTACGCATCCTTGAGATCTAGAGAACAAAGCCAGTCATGACTCTGAAGGTATGGAAGCAGAGCACCGAGAGAAATCATCTTGAATTTCTCCTTGAATAGAAATTTGTTCAATTCTCTGAGATCTAAGATGGGTCTGTAGCCCCCTGTTTTCTTTGGAATAAGAAAATAAGAGGAGTAGAACCCTGTGCCTTGTTAAAGAAGAGGTACTTCTTCTATTGCCCCTTGGGCAAGTAGGATGGCAATCTCCTAACCTAGAAGGTTGAGGAGAGATGTTGAAGAATTGAACTGTTTCACCATGGTGTGAGGAGGAAGGCTTAAGAAGTGAAGCTTATACCCTTCCCTTATGATGGAGAGTGTCCATTGCTCTGCTGTGATTTGCTCCCATCTGGGAGCAAAGTAAGTCAACCTTCCTGGGATGGTAAGGGGCTCTGATCCTTCCAGAGCTAGAAAGGCTAAGTTCTCTAGTTGCAAGTCAAAGGCCCTGAGGAGGCTGAGGCTGCTGAGCCGTGGAAGGTCTAGCTGCCTTTGACTTGGCCTGTTTAGGTGGTTGCTGACGCTTTGCAGCAAAATGACCTGCAGAAGATGCCTGCTGACCATAAGCAGGGTAGTATCTTCCCGTTTTGGAAAAAGATGTCTTTTTAAACAACAGGAGCAGAGGTAGACTTTGAAAGTCGATCCAAAGCAGAGTTTTCAGCATCCATCTGAGTGGCCTTTGCTTGCCAATCCTTACCAAAAAGGTTTTCACCTGTACAAGGGAGATTTCCCAATTGATCTTGGACCCAGAGCTCCAAATCAGAAGCTTGTAGCCAAGCAATTCTGCATGCCCCTATGGCAATAGCCGAAGCTCTGCTTACACACTCAAAAGAGTCAAAGGCAGCACGGTTGGAAAATTTGGAGACATCTTGGGCATGTTTGAGCCAAGTGAGAAACTCCTGTCTTTTATCCTCTGAAATGAAAGGGGTTAAAGTCTGCAGATGATCTGTGACTTCTTTTAGAAACATTCCTATATAGAGACTATAGGAATTGATCCTAGCAGCTAGCATAGCAGCTTGGAAAACCCTTTAGTCAAAAGCATCCAGGGTCCTGCATTCACGCACTGGAGGATTGGATGAGTGTCTTTTTGCACTCTTTATCTTCTTCATGGCAGACTCTACCACAATAGAGTGGTGAGGAAGCTGAGTCTTGTGGAAGCCAGGACAAGGAGGGACACGATACATGGTGTCTAACCTGCGAGAATGAGGAGAGGTGGTGAGAGGTGTCTCCCACATCCTCAACATGAGATCATACAGAATCTCATGAACAGGTATAGTAGCTGCCTCCTTAGGAGCTTTAGGATATTGTAAAATATCCAACTCCTTGGCTCTGGGTTCTGACTCAGGGGCCACTGTGATAGAGAGGCCCCTAGCCACTTCCCTAACAAAGTCTTGAAAAGACAAGTATTCTGGAGGAGACATTCTTCGTTTAGGTGAAGAAGACTCCTGAGGAAGAAGTATCGATGCTTCTACAGAACCCTCAGACTCATCAGAGTCCTCAGAGGAATCGAAGTATCGCCTGTCTGGATGCTCCTGTAAAGCCCAATAACCGTATCGAGTGGGATCGACATCGGGAGTAATCAATACCGGTTTGGTACTGAAGAGCATCATAGGACAGGGTACCGTTGCAGTCGACACCGAAGCTGATGTCGATGTCGATGCAATCGGTACCGGTACCGGGAGCGATGCCGGTACGAGAGCCGGTACCTGCAACGGGGATTGTTGCGGTAAAGGAGGCGTCGCAGCCTGTATGAAAGCCGTTAAGGTGCGCTGCATGGTCAGAATCTTCTGATCCATCGACTCCACCAGAGTCTGGATGTCGGTACCTGTGGGAGCCACCGGTACCCCAGAACACGGCAACAGGTGATCTGTCGAGGCCGAGCCATCGATGTCAACCTGTGACCCCATAGATAATGCTTTGGAAGCCGGAGCTTCCCGCCAGGGTAATTTTGCCGGTGCGGAATCCTCGAGGGCAAGCCAGGAGGCATCTTGATGCTTGGAGGGAGATCTGCCCTTCGAGGACCAGACAGATTTATGCTTGGTTACCTGAGATCCATGGGAGGAAGAAGAGGCCCTGGAAGACATCGATGCTACCGAAGCTGCATCAGAGGGAAACAGGGTACTGAACTTGGCTGCTCGGTTCTGCCGACCTCTCTTAGACATCATGGTACAGGACATACAATCCGTGATGGAATGGTCAGGTCCCAAACACTTTAGACACCAGTCATGGGTGTCGGTGACAGAAATAGTACCGCCACATTTTGTGCATTGTTCAAACCCAGAAGCGGGCTTCTCCATGAGGAAAATATTTTTAGGCCTAGGGCCCAAAAACTGAAAATGCACAGTAAAGATAAAGCGTTTTTTGTTTGTTTTTTTTGAAAGAAAGAAAAGAAAGACCGGCGGTACCGGTCCGACGTCGAAGAAGCAGACGCGACACAAAAGAATAAAGAAAAAATAAAGAACTTCTTCTGCGGTGACAGGAACACGACCTGCTGCCTCCGTGGAAAAGAAGAGCTGGAGAGAGGCGGTTGGGAAAGGCGGGAAGGCAGCACGCAGGCACTGTGGGATGCTCCCAAAAGCTTTCTTATTGGACGCTGGGGAGCGTTCCCGCGCAGGCTCCGTCGGTATCGACGATACCCATATGTGAAGACTCATTCCTGCTTGTTTCTGGAGATACAGCCAGGAGGGTGCGCTCCAACCTGGAAATATAAAAACTCTTGAGTTGAAGAAAGTCAGGGATGTCAAGTCCAGGGAAAAGCAGTCTTTTAGACTATGCCTGAGCTACCTACATGCAAGGAACACTTTGTTGCTCTGCTATTGATTTTGCCTGTAAGGTAGGAAAGGCAAAAAAGAAGTTTTATATTTGCATTACTATCCTGAATGAAAGTTTTTTTGTTTTTCTAAAGCTGCTTCAGTTGAATTTTTCTGAGAGCTTCCAAGGGCCCCTGAGCTCAAATGCTTGCCCACGATATACAAGCCTTTCTATCACACCAAGCCTCTTCCACTTAATACCACAGAAACGTCTAGTGGATTTTCTTTTAGAAGATGAAAGAATTTGAGAGACATTTTCACAGATTCAGGGAACTCAGAATGACCTTCTCAACATCCAGGCTGTGAAGTCTAGGGACCTGATGTATAAATGTAACTGTGAGCCTGCATGATTACACTTGGGAAAGATCTCTACCTGAACAATTCCATGATCAACAAAACTAGAGGAGTAGGAACCAGATCCGTCTCACTTAATAAGGAGCAGATCTGTTCAGAAGCAAGTAACTGAACAGAGGTTCAAAGTTGGTAGCACAGTGTTCTATCACTAAAAATCATATACAGTGTTAACAACATAAGAACATAAGATATGCCATACTGGGTCAGACCAAGGTCCATCAAGCCCAGTATCCTGTTTCCAACAGTGGCCAATCTAGGTCATACGTACCTAGCAGTTTCCCCAAAAGACACAGGTTCCGCAATGCTTGTACTGGGTCAAGCATTGAAATCCTGGGTCCCTTCTTAATAATGGTTTATGGACCTTTCCTCCAGGAACTTGTCCAAACCTTTTTTAAACCCAGCTATACTAACAGCCTTTACTACATCCTCCGGTAACAAATTCCAGAGTTTGATTACACGTTGAGTGAAAAAATATTTTCTTTTATTAGTCTTAAATAGTTTACCCTGTAGCTTTATTGCATGTCCCCTAGTCTTTCTATATTCTGATAACGTAAACAATCGATCTACGTTTACCCGTTCCACTCCGTTCATTAATTTATAGACTTCTATCATATCTCCCCTCAGACGTCTCTTTTCCAGGTTAAAGAGCCCTAACCTTTTTAGCCTTTCTTCATAGGAGTATCCTTCCATCCCCTTTACCATTTTGGTGGCTCTTCTCTGAACCTTTTCTAATAACTCTATATCCTTTTTAAGATACGGCGACCAGAATTGCACACAATATTCAAGGTGCGGTCTCACCATGGAACGATATAGAGGCATTATAATATCTTTTGTTTTATTTTCCATTCCTTTCCTTATGATACCTAGCATTCTATTTGCTCTCTTGGCTGCCGCTGCACACTGGGCCGAGGGTTTTAACATGTTATCCACAATGACGCCTAAATCTTTTTCCTCGGTGGTGGTTCATAATGTGGAACCTTGCAGTGTATAACCATAGTTTGGGTTGTTCTTCCCTAGGTGCATAACTTTGCACTTGTCCACATTAAATTTCATCTGCCATTTTGATGCCCAGTCTTCTAATTTATCAAGATCCTCTTGCAATTTTCCACAATCCTCTTGGGTTTTAACAACTTTAAATAGTTTTATGTCATCTGCAAATTTGATAACCTCACTCGTTATTCCACTTTCCAGGTCATTTATGAATATGTCAAAAAGCAGCGGAACCAGCACAGATCCCTGGGGTACACCACTATTCACCTTTCTCCATTGGGAAAATTGTCCATTTAGCCCAACCCTCTGCTTTCTATCTCTTAACCAGTTCTTAATCCAAAGTAGTACACTGCCTCCTATCCCATGACTCTTTAGTTTTGCCAAAAGTCTCTGATGAGGGACCTTGTCAAAGGCTTTCTGAAAGTCCAGATACACTATATCAACCGACTCACCTTTGTCCACCTGTTTATTCACACTTTCAAAAAAACATAACAGATTAGTAAGACAAGATCTTCCTTGTCTAAAGCCATGTTGGCTGTCTCCCATTAAGCCATGACTATCTACATGCTGAGCAATTTTATTCTTTATGATGGTTTCTAACATTTTTCCCGGTACTGACGTGAGGCTCACTGGTCTGTAGTTTCCCGGATCACCCCTGGAACCCTTTTTAAAAATTGGTGTTACATTGGCGATCCTCCAATCTTCAGGTATTAGAGATGATTTTAATGATAGTTCACAGATTACTAATAGCAGGTCTGCAATCTCGTATTTCAGTTCTTTCAACACCCTTGGATGTATACCATCTGGCCCAGGTGATTTGCTACTCTTCAGTTCATCATGCGGAGAGAGAGATCATTAGAGAAAGACATCATGCTTGGCAAGATAGAAGGTCAACGCAAAAGAGGAAGGCCAGCAATGAGATGGATCGATACAATAACAGCAGCTACGGGTACCAGTCTGTCAACAATGAGCCGCCTGACTGAAGATCGAACACAATTTAGGATAGCTATCCAGAGGGTCGCCATGAGTCGACTCCGACTCGACGGCACTTAACAACAACAACAACAGTTTATCTAATAGTTGTAATACATCTTCCCGATGTATTGATATTTCCTTCAATTCTTCCGCACCTTTAAATACCACTTCAGTCATGGGTAACATCCCTACATCTTCCTCAGTAAAGACCGAAACATAGAATTCATTCAGTCTCTCTGCTATCGCCTTGTCACCTCTTAGTGCCCCTTTAACTCCTCTATCATCTAATGGACCAACTGACTCTCTCACAGGTTTTTTGCTGCGAATGTACTTGAAAAAATCTTTATTTCGCGTTTTTGCTTCCACAGCAAGCTTCTTCTCAAATTCTCCCTTTCCCTTTATCAATGCCTTGCATTTGATTTGCCAGTGCTTGTGCTGTTTCCAGGTTTTGTCGTTTGGCTCTTTTTTCCATTTCCTGAAAGATGCTTTTTTGGCAACAACAGCCTCTCTGACCTCACCTTTAAACCATGCTGGCAGTTTTTTGGACTTCCTTCCACTTTCCTTAAAGCGTGGAATACAGCTGGTCTGGGCTGCCAAGATAGTATTTTTCAACAACACCCAAGCTTGATGTAAGTCTTTAACCTTTGCAACTGCTCCTTTTAGTTTTTTCTTAACTATTTTCCTCATTTTATCATAGTCTCTCTTTCGAAAGTTAAAAGGTAGTACTGTGGATTTCCGTACTATCCCTCCTCCACTAATTAAATCAAAGGCGATCATGCTATGATCACTATTGCCAAGTGGCCCCAACACCCTTATCTCTTGCACTAGATCTGGTGTTTCACTAAGGACCAGGTCTAATATGGCTTCCCCTCTGGTCGGTTCATGAACCAGCTGTTCCAAGAAGCAGTCATTTATGTCATCTAGGAACTTTATCTCCCTAGCATGTCCTGCCGTGACACTGACCCAGTCGATACCGGGGTAATTGAAAACACCCATTATTATTACTGCGCTGTAACTTTTGTTAGCTTCCTTGATTTCTTTGAGCATTTCATCATCCATTTGTTAATTCTGGCCTGGTGGTCGATAGCACACCCCCACTGCCATCGCCTTCCCCTTTTTACATGGAATTTCAATCCATCGAGATTCTACAGCAAATTTTGTTTCCTGCAAAACTTTAATCCTTTCTGACTCAATGCCCTCTCTAACATAGAGCGCAACCCCTCCACCAAGTTGATCAGCTCTATCATTACGATATAGTTTGTACCCAGGTATCACAGTGTCCCAATGGTTGTCCTCCTTCCACCATGTCTCTGATATTCCAATCATATCTAACCTCTCATTTAGTGCTATATATTCTAACTCTCCCATCTTATTTTTTAGACTTCTAGCATTTGCATAAAAGCATTTTAGAGACTGTATTTTATTCATATTAATTTGGCTATTGGTAGACATAGGTAATTTGGGATCTTTAAGCTCTGTCTGCTCCATACTTGAGGGCATTTGGGCTACTTTGCTCTTTTTTGGAACCTCTCTGCTTTTGGTAGTATCCTTCAAGGATACATTCTTCCGAACCATCCGCTCTTGGGCGACTGTCGGCTTTCCCCTATTATCTAGTTTAAAAGCTGCTCTATCTCCTTTTTAAAGGTTAATGCCAGCAGCCTGGTTCCATCCCGGTTAAGGTGAAGCCCATCCCTTCGGAAGAGCCCCTCCTTTCCCCAGAATGTTCCCCAGTTCCTAACAAATCCAAAACCCTCATCTGTGCACCATTGTCTCATCCTTGCATTGAGACTCCGGAGCTCCGCCTGCCTTTTGGGTCCTGCACATGGAACGGGAAGCATTTCGGAGAACGCTACCCTGGAAGGTCTGGATTTCAACTTCCTACCTAAAAGCCTAAATTTAGCCTCCAGAACCTCCCTACCACATTTTCCTATGTCATTGGTACTGACATGTACCAAGACAGCAGACTTCTCCCCAGCACTATCTAAGACCTTATCTAGGTGGCGCGTGAGGTCCACTACCTTCGCACCAGGCAGGCATGTTACCAGGCGATCCTCTCGTCCACCAGCAACCCAGCTATCTACATGCCTAATGATCGAATCACCAATTATAACGGCTGTCCTAACCCTTCCCTCATGGGCACATGGCCCTGAAGAAACATCCTCAGTGCGAGAGGGTTTTACATCACTTGGAGGACAGGTCCTAGTTACAGGATCACTTCCTGCCAGATGCTCTCCTGTCACGTGACCTCGCTCCTCCATGGCAACAGGGATGCTACCAGACTGGAGGTGGGACTTCAGGACTATATCCCTGTAGGTCTCGTCTATGTACCTCTCTGTCTGTCTTATGTTTTCCAAGTCTGCTACTCTAGCCTCTAGAGAACGGACTCGTTCCCTGAGAGCAAAGAGCTCCTTGCACCTAGTGCACATGTAAGACCTCTCACCAACTGGGAGAAAATCATACTCAATGCAAAAGACTGGAAAGCCCCCATCTCTCTGCTGGACTGCTGTCTGCATCTTAGTTTTAAGTTTTTGTTTAGATCTTTAAGTTCTTTACTTACTAAGGGTTGCCAATAAAACTGTACCTAATACGTTTAATATACCTTGTTCACCTGAAGCTTAATTAATCTCAGGTCCTTAGTGTATGACTGATTTGGGTAACGAGCTTCACCTGAGAGCACCTCCTGTCTGTTAAAATGTGTAAGTACCTATAAAGCTACAATTAACCCAGGGGTGGGTGGGTGTGGGGATGGAGGGAGGGAAATAACACTTATTAAAAGAGGGCTGCTACACAGTACCCTGTCCTGTGCTGCTGAGGTAAGCTATAGTCTTATTTGATTTAAATTATAGCTCTTTGCTGCTGCTAGCCTCTAACTTGTTATGAAATTTAAACTACAAGCTCTCTGCTGGGTTCTAAATTTAACCAGAAAGCTCTCTTCTGTGTTTTAAATTTAAACTAAAAGTACTTTGCTGATGCTAGGCCCTGAGTGACTATTAAATTTAAACTACAAGCTCTCTGCTGGGTATGAAATTTAACCAGAAAGCTCTCTTCTGTGTTTTAAATGTAAACTTAAACTGCTGCTACTAGGCCCTGACTGATTTAACAAAAATAGTGGGTTCACAGATTAATTAGCTTTAATAAAAAGAATTCCTTTCAGAAAAGTCCCAGAAGTATATACTCACAGTTGCAGATCTCTCTCCAGAAGTAACAGGCCCCTTTTCTAATCTTTCAAGACTAGACTAGTGTTCCATCACTAGAGGTCATCCAGAGTTCATGGGCACATGCAATGCTGTCTGACTGAAGCTCGCAGACACATCTAGTGCTAATCACTGAAGGTCACATGGAGACCATGCAATTCTACATTCACTGGAGACCCCATATAAATCATGTGCCTGTGTACTGCTCCATCACTGGGGGACTAATTAGAAACTAAAAACTCTGATCCATAATTAGAGAATCATTAGAAACCAATTTATTATCTTAAAATTTCTTTCAGTGTTAAAGTAAATATTGGATTTCATTGGATTTTAGCAATGGAGACTACTACTATTCCTCTATTACTTATCATTTGTATAGTGCTACAAGGTGTATGCAGCACTGTACAGAGACATGTAACAGACAGTCCCTATTCTTAAAAGCTTACATACGACAAGGCAACAACACAGCAACTGGGGATTTGGATATATCTAGGGAAATGATAAGGAAGCACACAGGTGAACAGGAGATTAAAGGGATCAGGATCCAAAAGCAGTCTCAAAGAGGTGATTTTTTTAGCCTGAATTTGAACAGGGCCACAGATGGAGCCTGATGTACTGACTCAGGTAGTTTGTTCCAGAAACTACAGATATAAAATATGAAATGGCTGATTGGAAAGTAAAGGTTTACTGTTGAGTTTGTTTAACTTTTAATAGTGCTATCCTCTGCAGACACAGGCAGCACCGAGTTGGGCCCACTACTGACATTGGGGCATCTAGGCAGGACCGTACCAAGCCCTGTGCGAGCGGTGCAGCCGCACAGGGCGCAAAGACTTAAAGGGCGCATTTCGGCTCTCTGCCGATGCCTGCTGCCACCACTTTTTCGGTGACAGGCAGCAGCAGAGAGAAAAAATGTGCCCTCTCCGGAAGGGACCAGACCTGCTAAGCGTGCCGACGACTTGCAGATCGGGAGCGCGCCCTCCTCTCCCACACCCCCATAAAGTGTCTAAATGGAGGTGCAGGAGGGGGGGGGGCGCATGCCCAATGTGCAAGTCGCACAGAGCGCATTTCAGTCTCGGTACGGTCCTGCATCTAGGTTTTCCTTTTCTATGTTGGTTGCATGGCAGATTGGGCTGCACGTGGCCAGTCCATGGAGCAGACAGGCACAACTGAGGGGAAAGGAGAAAGTGAAGTTGCAGGCCTCTCACTATACCTTTCCCTTAACTTTTAGGCAATTTAAAAGGCTAAGGGGATTATTCTGTGCCACGAATAGTGGGTATGGACGGCCCAACAGGACGTCCAACCATGCTATTCGTGCCTTCTCCCGGCTGCGACTAACTTCCCCGCCGGTTGTGCGGGGAAGTTAGATGGGGGCGGGGAAGGAGCAGTTCAGGGCAGAGTCTGGGCGGTCGCCGGCCCTGGACATACAGGGCCGATTCTAATGTCAGCCCTGTACATCCAGGATTGGCGACTTGTACGGGGAAGTTATTCCACCTCCGAGGTGAAATAACTTCCCCGTATGTCATTTTGTGGCGGGCCCGTAGCTTGCAGTGGGTAGGGGGGGCCTGAAGGCAGTCCCAACAGCCCGACCCTGGCCTTTGGAGGCCAGATCAGGGGTTGGGCTGCAGGGAATGGGGTCCTGCAGTTTGGCGGCCAGCATCACGGCTCTTCAAAGGAGCCGTGGTGCCATGGCAACATGATGCCATGGCGCTGCGGCTCCATTAAATAGCCTTGACTGAGTTAGCCGGGGATAGTCCTGCACATGCAGGCTGGACTGAATCGCAGTCCCAGCTTACATGTGCAGGACTGCTTTCAATTCTGATCCCACAGGGCTAGATGTGCCCTGCGGAATCAGAATCGCGATCCCCTCTGTATGTCCGATTCAGTCCGGACGTACAGAGGGGATCGACGTCTGGGATGAAATTGGGCCCTAAAGGTTTTAATTTCAGTCATTTAAATGTTTATCTTTTTAAATAACTATTTACATCACTTGCTAGAAAGAGGAAACCTGCAGCTCTTTTATAGGAACAGAAACAAAGAGAATGTTCTGTCTTATCAAAGTAAAACAGTATTTGACTTTGCATGTTAATCCTTAGACCTGCTGAAAGCCTTAGAAGAGAGTCCCTCCAGACCCATCCAAATGCTCCTACCAGCAGACAGAGACTGAGAACCACTGGTCTGATGTTGATGTCATGCTACTGTACATAGGGTCCTGTCCTTCCCACATCTAGCCTGTATTTCTGTAATAAAAATAAACAACCTTCTCCCAACTCCCAAACAAGAGGGTAAAAAACAACCACATCAGAGCTTAGAAGGCCCCATAACACTTACTTTCCAGGCAATCAACCACGAGACTATGAGTAAAAGGAAAATCTTCCTACACAACCTCCTCAGATATATATGAGTCTTACATATCTCCTGAAAAAGACAGCAGACCATGAGGATGGGTTTTGGACTGCTCTAGAGAGACTCAAGAAAAGAAAATTAATAAGATTTACTTTCTCTTTCCTCATCATCACTCCAGACCAGTCCAAAAGCATATGAAGTACTCCTGTAGTACTGGACCACAGCCTCGAGCTACGTTGACCAACAACAGGTTCCCTAGACATTTAGACAGGCATACATTATCACTAAGGTTCAAAGTAAAGTCTCTAGATTCACTCCACGCCTCAAGACATCCAACCAAAACCATCAGGCTAGACTTGCTCTTGCCTCCCCTCTCAGGGGCAATGATACCCCCAGATCCTGGGTCTTGGGTGACAACCGAGCTAAAGGAGACATCTGTAACAGTCTGATATGGGCTCTTGCCCATAGGACCAGATCCAGTGCTGCTGCCATTGAGCACAAGATCTGAAGATAAATCTTAGAACATGAGTTGAGGCTTTCCTTGCAACTCCTGTTTCTGAACTAGCAGTTTCTGAATGCTCTCCTCCGTGAGGAACACCTTCCTCACATGAGTGTCAAAATCCCCTATCACCCAAATATCCCAATCACTGAAAGAGAATCAACTTGCCTTTCGCCGCACTGATGACCTAGCCCAAGCCAGTAGAAAACTGGACACCAGGGCTGTCACTTCTATGCTTTCCTTATATGACTGCTCGAATCAGCCAGTCATCCAAATAAGGATGAACCCTTTCTCTGAAGGATGAAAGCAACCACCACTTTCATCTTTGAGAAGGTTCTGACAGCTATGACCAGCCCAAATGGAAGGACCCGAAAATGAAAGTGTCTTCCCAAAACCGCAAACCGCAAAATAATTCTGATGATCTGCCTGAGTGGGAATATGCAGGCACGTCTCTGCGAAATCTAGGAATCTAGGGATGTTAAAAACTTCCCTCACCGAAGAGCCACTATAACTGACCTTAGAGTCTCCATTTGGAAATGCAGAACTCTCAAACCTCTGAATAGCGGACCCTATTACTATTACTACTACTACTACTGAACATTTGTATAGCACTAGAAGACATATACAGCACTGCACAGACACTGCATTTCAACAGCCTGTTGCACATGAACACAAAACATATTGATATATAGCTTATTCTACTATGTTCTTCCTTTTTGGGGTTGTTTCACAACAATATACTTACACTGTAATTAAGACAGCTGGTGCTTACAAATATTGAGACTAGCCCATCACACCAGACTTGCACCCCATTTTCCAATAGGAGACTCCCGTTACACACATTATATTATGGGACCTTGAATATTATTATCTTTTAGGTTGTCAACTGAGAAATTATGAGTTATAGTGTGGATTTCTGTTATACCCAAGAGCCCTGCCTCGTTGTAGGTGAGGGGAGGTGCAGAGTATTCTTTCAGCCAAGATGTTATAAAAGTGAGTATACATGCACAATAGAACAATCCTTCTTGCTGTCCATTCTATAGTTCCTCCTCATCCTTCTATTTGAAATGAACAATACAGTTATTTTATATCTTCTTTATAATAACTTCTCGTTGTTATTATTTGTCTATATATTCCTGTTTATATTAGTTATTATGTTTTTATGCCTTAAGTGTATATGTATCTTACTCTGACTCCCTCTTCCAATTATTACTTTTAAGTTTACAGTTGCTATTTTTTACTTTTTATTTATTATTGTTAATTATAATTAACTGTTACTACTTTTGTTACTACTACTACTATTACTTACTTTACTACTTTCAACATTATCTAATTATGAGCATTATGTTTTAAATGACAATAACATTATTTTTAATTGTTTTTAACTATGTTCATTATTTATAGTTTATTAATTATGGGGGGTCATTCTGACCCATGAATAAAGCGCTTGGACATGTATGGTACACGTGTAACGTGCGTAGACATGTAAACTCATATTCTGTAATGGCAGGGACGTGGGCAAACAGCCCGCATGGATATGGAACCCTGAACGTTCAAAAGAAAGGCAGGATTGGGACGTGTCCAGCAGCGGGGACATCCAAATTATATTCTGATCATGGCAGTGTACCTGTGGCTGCCTGAGACTACACGTGCAAATTAGACCAAATAAAACATGGAATAAGGACAGGAGATAGACAAAAAACAGCAACGGACAGTCAAAGTGCAGGCACCATGGAAGCAAACACAACTGAGCATGTCCCTGGTGAATGCGGCACAAAGAGACATGGAGACAGGCCGATGCTGATGTAAAGCGTGTATTTATGTGCAGACATTGGAGATACAAATACACAGTGAATAGTCCCCTGACCCATGTCACCCCACACATGGTCCCCCCATGTGATACCCCAGAACACTACACTGCCCATACCACATGCCCACATGCCCGCCCCCCAGCCCATGGCAGACCACCTCCACCCATCCCCCCCAATCCCCAACCACAGAAATACTGAAGCACGCACACTTCAGTCAAACAGACCCGGCTGCGAGACAACGACTACTGCCATCCCCCACGTGCCCTTGCCCGCCCCTTTCCCCACCCCCACCCAGAGTTCACCACGCTAGCCCCTGTGCTGGCACATGTGCCGTTGGGGAGATAGCTGTGCCCTCTGAGGATGAGTTGCTGCTACTGCTGGTATCCTTGCTGTGGCCCCCAACAGCCTCATGGAAAGAGGCAAACGCCATAAGTGGCCCAACACCCCAAGGCACAAGACCCAGGATCCCAGACTGTCCCCCATCTATGCCCCAATCACAGCTCTCCAGGAGGGCCAGCTGCTGCTCCTGCAGTGAGACACCCCTGCGAAGAAGCTCCATCTTCCAGCATGCCCACACCAGCATGCCCACACCATATGGCCACAGATGAAGGTCACTGACCAGTCTTCCATCCACCTTCTGCACATACCCCATTCAGATGTGACCCTGTAGAGGCTGTGGGTCCCTGATGGGTTACTGCAGCCCACAGGGCCCCCCCCCAGAGTCATCCACAGATGTACCCTACCCAACCCCGACCAGCTGGCCAGTCCATAACACCTGCACCCCAGCTGCTTTCTGCCCATCGCAGTCATCTTCCCTACCTGTGGAGCCACCATAAGAGGACATGGGACATTCATGACCAGCTATGCCTGTCTGTCCTGAAAAGAGGTACCCCACCCCACATACAAATTTTCACACTCAGACTCATGTGGCCCACATGCAGGCCCCACATGTATGGATGCGCATCTGCCATGTTGCTGACCAATCCGCAGGCATAGCCCCCCCCCCCCCACCCCCCGGTGACCATGCTGTGTGCCTGTCCGAATGTGGATGGTGCTACCATCTGCAGAGCGGCTATGTGAGTCTTCCTGACCCTCATTGAGTGGGTCCAGATGGCTGATGTGAACTCCCTGTCCCGAGAAACATGGGGTCGGCTGAGCTGCATGCAGACCCTGCCTTGTGTGAGGGAGGAGCTCTGTCTGTGGTCTGGAGATGGAGATGGAGCTAGGGCAGGGAATGGGCGGGGACGTGACCACAGATGTGGAGGGCTTACCCCCGGGTTCGGCCATTTATGTGTTGGGCTGGCCAGTCACATGGGGGAAGCACCTGCCACCTGCTTTGCTTTCCAACTCCCTCATCTGACATGCCCATGTCACCCCTCTGCCCATACGGCCCCTGTGGACCACTATACGTGTGCCCCTAGTCAAGGTGCAACCCTTCCTATGCATGCACCTACCAGTCCCTGCAGACTCTGGCCCACAACAACAATCCAAACAGTCATGTTGTCCCCCTAATCCTCAGACCACATACGCTATCCCTGCATGGGCAGGCCCCATACCTGCCACATCCAGCTGTGTAAGCCGCCCCACCCTGTACAATGCCAGGTGCACCAGTACCCCTCCTGTCCTCTCACCTCTCCCCACGTTGCACCACGTCGACAGGCAGGGCCTCCCCTGTGGCTTGGTAGCACCGGCCACTGGCATTTGCAGGGAACCTGCGATCACACACACACAAGTGTGCTGGACATGTCGAGGGTGGACTGTGCATCTGTATCTGCACAGCTTGGGCACTGTACCCCACATAGAACTGCGGCCTCAGAGACCCATGGTGAGGGATAACAAGGAGACCAGAGGTTTGTTAAACATTGTTTATTTCAACAATAGGGCTGGCCATGACACACACATGTGGTTGTTCCAGCAACAGAACATATATGTCAGGAATAAACAAGCACGCATGTCCATTGTGGCCTAACGGGGGCCATGCAGGTTTTGCGCAATGAGCTCCAGGGGCCCTGCATGGACAGCATGGCCCTAGACCCCCACTTCCTCTGTGTCTGCAGTGTGCTGCAGAGTCATGCAGTCCACATGAGCTGTCTTGGGTTCATTTTGCAGCACAGTGCCAGGCCACATGGCACACAGAGCACTCACATCCCTACCCTCTGCCCCATGCACACCCACAACCCCTCCCCCCTCCACATGCTTGCAGACAGCCACCCCTTCTGGCTTCTGCATGCTCCCTAGCCCATCCTCACCCCCTTGCCTGCTCCCCTCCCCTCCTGCCTCCCCTGGCTCACTCCCTTCACCTCCCACCTTCCCCTGCTCTCTCCCCTCCCTTCAAGCTTCCCCTGACAAGCTCCCATCCCCTCCCACCTCCCCTCCTCTCTCTCATCGCCTCCCTCATCCCCCTGCCCATTCACAACCGATCCCACCTCCTGCTCCCTCCTGCCCCTCCCCCTAACCCCTCTCTGATCCCATCCGTGCACACCCCCCCCCCCCCCCAGGCAGCTCCACTCCATCCCTCTCCTCCTCCTACGTACACCAGTGCTGGGTGGCATGTCAGGGAGTTCACCCTCTTCAAGGGTGTCAATGTCTCCAGACCCCTCGACCTCCTCAGGGGCACCCCCCAGGCGCGTTCCACATTGCACCCCACAACCAATGCTGCCTCATTGGCTAGGCACAGGTCTTACCATGGTGTGGTTCCTTCCACAAGCTGCACTGTGCCATCCTGCCCCTCCACCTCAGGGGAGCTGGGCACCTCAGTTAGTGAGAGAGTGACACCCTCCTCCTCCCCACTCTCCCCTGAGGTGGGAGAGCTGGATAGCATGATAGGGCTGCTGGCAGCCGTTGTTTCTGTTGGCCCAGTGGCATCACTACTCGGGCTGCTCGGTTCAGGGACACATGTGTCTGTGGCTGCCCCTGCACCACTCCCTGCATCTCCTCCTCCTCTTCATCAGCCTCCTCAGGTGAAGGGCAGGGAGTCTTCAAGCGGGATAGCTGTGTGCAATACAAGGGTCCATGTGTTAATGGTACTGCTTGGGGAATGCATGGTGGCTGTGTCCCTATAATATTATCTCTCTGCATCCACCTCTGCAATGGGCTGGTTCATTGTGTCCAGGGCAGGTGTGGTGTTCATGGCACCTGTGATCTCACAGTTCCTGCTTACTCACCCTGCTCTTGCTGCATCTGCTGCCGGATGCGGTGTAACAGGCGGGGACATGTGCGCCGAATGGCCCTGTAACGCACCTGGTTATGCTTTAGTATCCCTCATGATGCAGAAGCAGCTGTGCATACAAACAGTGGAAAACTACATGAGTGCCTGTGTTTCCTCCCTCACAGGTCTGTCCCTACCTATGCCTCTGTGATAGCCCCCCACCTGCAGATGCTGGAGCAGGACCCATTGTGCTGACACATAGAAGGTGCTACGTCTCAATGGACTATGACTAACCCTGCTCCCCCATGCCTCCAGACCCATGTGTGCCTACAGAGCATAGTGACCAGGGCATGGGTTGGGGGCCACGGGAGAGTGGTTCACTGCCCTGATGGACATTGGGCCCTGTTCCCCTCTACTCCCTATATGGCAAGAGTCACCAAAAGAATAAGAATATAAGATATGCCATACTGGGTCAGACCAAGGTCCATCAAGTCCAGTATCCTGTTTCCAACAGTGGCCAATCTAGGTCATAAGTACCTAGCAGTTTCCCCAAAAGACACAGGTTCCACAATGCTTGTATTGGGTTAAGCAGTGATATCCTGGGTCCCTTTTAATAACAGTTTATTGACCTTTCCTCCAGGAACTTGACCAAACCTTTTTTAAACCCAGCTACACTAACAGCTTTTACTACATCCTCCGGTAACAAATTCCAGAGTTTGATACACGTTGAGTGAAAAAATATTTTTTCCTTATTAGTCTTAAATAGGTTACCCTGTAGCTTCATTGCATGTCCCCTAGTCTCTCTATATTCTGATGACTTAAACAATCGATCTATGTTTACTCATTCCACTCCATTAATTTATAGACCTCAATCATATCTCCCCTCAGACGTCTCTTTTCCAGGTTGAAGAGCCCTAACCTTTTTAGCCTCTCTTCATAGGAGTATCCTTTCATCCACTTTACCATTTTGGTGGCTCTTCTCTCTACCTTTTCTAATAATGCTATATCCTTTTTAAGATACGGCGACCAGAATTGCACACAATATTCAAGGTGCGGTCGCATCATGGAAGGATACAGAGGCATTATAATATCCTTTGTTTTATTTTCCATTACTTTCCTTATGATACCTAGCATTCTATTTACTCTCTTGGCCGCTGCTGCACACTGGGTGGAGGGTTTTAACATGTTATACACAATGATGCCTAAAACGTTTTCCTGGGTGGTGGTTCCTAATGTGGAACCTTGCATTCTTTAACCATAGTTTGGGTTGTTCTTTCCTAGGTGCATAACTTTGCACTTGTCCACATTAAATTGCATCTGCCATTTGGATGCCCAGTCTTCCAATTTATCAAGATCCTCTTGCAATTTTCCACAATCCTCATGGTTTTAACAATTTTAAATAGTTTTATGTCATCTGTGAATTGATAACCTCACTCGTTATTCTCTTTTCCAGGTCATTTATGAATAGGTCAAAAAACAGCAGACCCAGCACAGATCCCTAGGGGACTCCACTATTCACCTTTCTCCAGTGGGAAAATTGGCCATTTAGCCTTACCCTCTGCTTTCTATCATTTAATCAGTTCCTGATCCACAATAATACACTGCCTCCTATCCCATGACATTTTAGTTTTGCCAAAAGTCTCTCGTTTATTTATTTAACAGTTTTTCTATACCGCCTTTTCATCCAATCAAGGCGGTTTACAATAAACTTCAACTTATACAAAGAACTTGCAGAATGTTAACTTATGCATAGAACTTGCAAAATGTCAACTTACACAAAGAATTTGTAATTATCAACAGAAACATTATAACTTCAACAACCTGAGTGGTCTCTTGTAACATTGGCTAAACTATATACATCTTAATGAGCGTAATGGGGCGTTTGTATGGTGTGTGTGTCGTGTCTTTGAGCGGTTTGTGTAGTGATTAGGGTGATTGGTGGTCTTCATTGAATTGTTCCATGAATAGGGTGGCTTTGAGTAGTTTCCTGAATTCTTTTATATCTATTGTTGGTTTTAGTTTCTCTGGGAGGGCATTCCAGATAGCAAGGGCAGCAAGAGAGAAGGCTCTCATGGATGTGGATTTGTTGGTTCTTGTGAATAGAATAGGTGTTGGTATATTGTTTTTGGTGCTGTTTCTGTCTGGTCTTTTGCTTGTTTTGGTTCCGATATGTTCCTGTAGTATTTCTGCTGACATGTTGTTTTTAATTTTGAAGATGGTTAGTGCTGATTTATATTTTGCATGTGATGATATTGGTAGCCAGTGCAGATCATGTATTATTGGAGTTATATGGTCTTGTCTTGAAATGCTAGCAATGATGCAGGCAGCAGTGTTCTGTATAATTTGTAGGGGACGGATGAGGGAAGTCCAGATATACTATATCAACCAACTCACCTTTGTCTACCTGTTTATTCACACCTTCATAAAAACATAACAGATTAGTAAAACAAGTTCATCCTTGTCGAAAGCCATGTTGACTGTCTCACATTAAGCCATGATTATGTACATGTTCAGTAACTTTGTTCTTTATGATAGTTTCTACCATTTTTCCCGGTACTGACGTCACCGGTCTGTAGCTTCCCGGATCACCCCTGGAACCCTATTTAAAAATTGGTGTTGCACTGGCTATCCTCCAATCTTCAGGTATTAGATGATTTTAATGGTAGTTCACAGATTACTAATAGCAGGTCTGCAATCTCATATTTCAGTTCTTTCAACACCCTTGGATGTATACCATCCAGTCCAGGTGATTTGCTACTCTTCAGTTTATCAAATAGTTGTGATACACGGCTTCCCGGTGTATCGATATTTCTTTCAATTCTTCTGCAGTATCACCTTTCAATACCACTTCAGTCATAGGTAACATCCCTACATCTTCCTCAGTAAAAACTGAAGCAAAGAATTCAATCCGTCTCTCTGCTATTGCCTCTTAGTGCCCCTTTTACCCCTCTATCATCTAATGGTCCAACTGACTCTCACAGTTTTTTTGCTACAAATGTAATTGAAAAAGTCTTTATTACGTGTTTTTGCTTCCACAGCAAGTTTCTTCTCAAATTCTCTCTTTGCCTGCCTTATCGATTCTTTGCATTTAACTTGCCAGTGCTTAGGCTGTTTCCAGTTTTGGTCATTTGGCTCTTTTTTCCATTTCCTAAAAGATGCTTTTTTCACCACAACAGCCTCTCTGACCTCACCTTTATACCATGCTGACAGTTTTTTGGACTTCCTTCCACTTTTCTTAAAGCGTGGAATACAGCTAGTCTGGGCTTCCAAGATAGTATTTTTAAACAACACCCAAGCTTGATGTAAGTCTTTAACCTTTGCAAGTGCTCCTTTTAGTTTTTCCTTAACTATTTTCCTCATTTTATCATAGTCTCCCTTTCGAAAGTTAAAAGGTAGTACTGTGGATTTCCTTACTATCCCTCCTCCTATGATCACTATTGCCAAGTGGTCCCAACACCCTTATCTCTTGCACCAGATCCGGTGTTCCACTAAGGATTAGGTCTAAAATGGCTTCCCCTCTGGTCGATTCATGAACCAGCTGCTCTAAGATGCAGTCATTTATTTCATCTAGAAACTTTATCTCCCTAGCATGTCCTGCCATGACACTGACCCAGTCAATACCGGGGTAATTGAAATCACCCATTATTATTACTGTGCTGTAACGTTTGTTAGCTTCCTTGATTTCGTTGAGCATGTCATCATCCATTTGTTCATTCTGGCCAGGCGTTCAATAGTACACCCCCCACTGTCATTGCTTTCCCTTTTTACATGGAATTACAATCCATAGAGATTCTACAGCAAATTTTGTTTTCTGCAAAACTTTAATCCTTTGTGACTCAATGCCCTTTCTAACAAAGAGAGCAACCCCTCCACCAATTTGATCTGCTCTATCATTCCGATATAGTTTGTAGCCAGGTATCACAGTGTCCCATTGGTTGTTCTCCTTCCACCATGTCTGTGAGATACCAAACATATCAAACCGCTCATTTAGTGCTATATATTCTAACTCTCCCATCTTATTTTTTTAGACTTCTAGCATTTGCATACAAGCATATTAGAGATTGTATTTTATTCATATTAATCTGGCTATCGGTAGGCAGGGGTAATTTGGAATCTTTAAGCTCTGTTTGCTCTGTCCTCAAGGGCATTTGGGCTACTTTTGTCTTTATTGGAACCTCTCTGCTGATATTTATTTATTTTATTTATTTATTTATTACAATTTCTTATATACCACACTATTGTCAGCGCGGTTTACATACAACAAAATGACCATAACAAACTGTTTGGCTTCACATAGAACAGGAGAAAACAACTTGGATAACATGCTTTTGCTTTACATAGAACAGGAGTAATAACTTGGATAAACGGGGTATGCAAACTAAACTACTTACATATGTACAATGAGATCGAGTATTGGGAATTCAGTGTGAACATGTGTACAATAGAGTTGATATGTTAACTTGAGGGGGTGAGGGAGAGGCATTATGTAGGGGTAGGGTTAATCTGGTAGTATTGAGTAAATAAATGGGATTTGAGAGCCTTTCTGAATTGTGTTAAGTCAGTAATCGCACGGATGCCTGGTGGTAATGCGTTCCAACATTTTGGGGCATAGATACTGAATGCCCTGTTAGATGTTGCGGTTGTGTACTTTGTTGAAGCCTTTGGAATTACTAGCACATTTGTAGATGGGGTTCTCCTTGTTCTGTTGGGAGGAGCGGGCTGGATGATGTTGGTTAATGAGGGGGAGGTGATGCCATGGATGGATTTGAAGGTGAGTAACAAAGATTTGAATGTAAGCCTTCCTTGTACGGGGAGCCAATGAAGTTGTATTAGGTCGCACCTTGCTGCTCCTACTAAGATTCTAGCTGCGGCATTCATGGCAAGTTGCAACGGATTTAGAGATGATTGAGGGAGACTTTGGAGAATAGCGTTGGCAAAGTCAAAGTGTGGCAAGATAAGGGCTTGGTATATTGTCCGGAAGTCTTCAGGGCTTAGAAGGGATTGCAGGTGTCTGAGTGACCGGATTTTGAAATATACGGCTCTGACTATGTTGGATATATGGGTTTTCATATCTAGTCGTTGATCGAGGGTGACCCCTAAGTACCGAATTGCTGATTTGGTTTGGAGCTCAGCTTCTTTAACCTTTATATGAGGTGGAGGGCAGAAATTCTGGTCTCTGGTGATAAATAGCACCTCAGACTTTTTGTGTTGGATCCTGAGGTTTTGTGACAGAAGCCATTCGGAGACTGTGTTGAAGCATTCAATCAGTGGCGAAAGGTCCATTTGTTCTGTGGAAAATGGCATGAATAGGAGGATGTCATCAGCATAAATTAGACAGTCGACCTTGAATGATTCGATAATGTTGAAAATAGGTTGCATGTAAATATTAAATAATAGAGATGAGAGGGAGGACCCTTGGGGGACGCCTTGTCGCTGATGGAAGGGTTCGGAAGATCTTGAACCTGATTTTACATGCTGCCATCTGCCATCAAGGTACGATCTGCACCAATCGAGGGCGACGCCACTTATGCCCTTTTCTTTTAGTCGTTCTACTAGCAGACCATGGTGTACAGAGTCAAAGGCTGCTGCAATGTCTATAAAGATGAGAGCGAAACCTTGATGGATGTTGTCGATACCTGTGACGATTTTATTGAAGAGAGAGGTAAGTAGGGTTTCGACGCCATGGTATTCCCTGAAGCCATGTTGCCGATGGTCTAGTGGGGAGGCTAAATCTATATGGTCTTGCAGTTGCCTTTGTGCTTCCTTTTCGATTATTTTGGCTAATAGAGGTATACTGGCTATGGGTCTATAGGATTCAACTTTGCTTGGGTCCAGTTTAGGGTTCTTTAACAGAGGTCTGATGGATGTTTGCTTGAGTGCTGCAGGGAAGGATCCATTTGAGAATGATAGGTTCATCATTTTTGTGATAAGTGGGCTGAGTTCTGATCGTAAATTTTTAATCCAATATGCGGGGCAAGGGTCGGTTTGTGCAGTCGTGGTGTTGAGGGCTGCAATAGTATCTTCCACATGTTTCTTGGATGGTGTGGAGAACTTATAAAGTAAAGTTGGACTGGTGGTGCCTTGTGCTAACTTCATTCTTTTGGTAGTATCCTTCAAGGATATATTGTTCTGAACCAAGCCGTCTTGGGTGACTGTCAGATCTCTCCTATTATCTAGTTTAAAAGCTGCTCTAACTTCTTTTTAAAGGTTAATGCCAGCAGCCTGGTTCCATCCCAGTTAAGGTGAAGCCCATCTCTTCGTAAGAGCCCCTCCTTTCCCCAGAATGTCCCCCAGTTCCTAACAAATCCAAAACCCTCATCCCTGCACTATCTTCTCATCCACGCATTGAGACTTTGGAGCTCTGCCTGCCTTTTGGTCCTGCGTGTGGAACGGGAAATATTTCAGAGAAAGCTACCCTGGAAATTCTGGATTTCAACTTCCTACCTAAAAGCCTAAATTTAGCCTCCAGAACCTCCCTACCACATTTTCCTATGTCATTGATACCGACATGTACCAAGACAGCAGATTCCTCCCCAGCACTATCTAAGTCCTTGTCTAGATGACGTGTGAGATCCACTACCTTCGCACCAGGTAGGCATGTTACCAGGCGATCCTCACGTCCATCAGCCACTCAGCTAGCTACATGCCTAATGATCAAATCACCAATGATAACGGCTGTCCTAATCCTTCCTTCATGGGCACATGGCCCTGGAGAAACCTCTTCGGTGCGAGAGGGTTTTATATCACCTGAAGGACAGATCCTAGCTACAGGATCACTTCCTGCCACACCAGGGTTATGCTCTCCTTTCACGTGACCTCTCTCCTCCATAGCAACAGGGATGCTGCCAGACTGGAGGTGGGACTTTAGGACTATATTCCTGTAGGTCTCGCCTATGTACCTCTCTGTCTTCCTTATGCCTCCAAGTCTGCTACTCTAGCCTCCAGAGATCGGACTTGTTCCCTGAGAGCAAAGATCTCCTTGCACCTAGTGCACACATAAGACTCCTCACCAACTAGGAGAAAATCAAACATGTGACACTCAATGCAAAAGTCTGGAAAACCCTCATCTTGCTGCTGGACTGCTGTCTGCATCTTAGTTTTAAGGTTGTGTTTAGATATTTAAGTTATTTACCTACTAAGGTTTGCTGGGGATACTTACACTAATAAAACTATACCTAATACGTTTAATGTGCTTTGTTCACCTGAAGCTTAATTAATCTCAGGTCCTTAATGTATGCCTGATGAGGATAAACAGCTGCACCTGAGACTGAATATGGCACCTCCTTTCCTTTAAGAAGTTTAAGTACCTCTAAAGCTATGATTTTCCCAGGAGTGGATGGGTGTCGGGGAGGGAGGGAAAGAAGACTTATTAAAAGCTGATTTTATTAAAAGATAGCTGCTACATAGTACCCTGTCCTGTGCTTCTAAGGTACTTTGTGACCAATTTCCAGGGGGAGTCCCACAGCTCTTGCTTGGATAGAGGGAGTCTTGGGGTCTAAATTTAACCAGAAAGCTCTCTTCCATGTTTTAAATTTAAACTGAAAGCTCGTTGCTGTTACTAGGCCCTGACTGGTTTAAGAAATACACTGGGTTCACAGATTAATCACCTTTAATCTAAAGAATTCCTTTTTCCCCAAGATTTAGAAAAGTTCCTAGAAGTAAATACTTACAATTGCAGATCTCTCTCCAGAAGTAGCAGTCCCCTTTTGTAGTCCTTCAAGACTCTTTGTAGTCTATCAGCTCCTACACTGAGGGTGGGATGACCTCAGTGAGGTGCTGACCTCACTTCTTTCTGCAGAGCAATATGCTTTTGTCATCTCACCCTTCCACTATATGCATTTGTAGATTTCGCTTTTGAGAGATTAGGCCATTTGGGGGTTGGGCAGGGGTAGTATGATGTGAGATTTCATGTCCTTGGCAGACCTGTTTTTGGTGTTTGTGTGAGTTTTGCACTTCCATGACAGTCCTGACTATCAGCTTGGTGCAAGGGTACGTGGTGTCTGGTCTTCATGTCTCAGATTTAATGCTGCTGCTGGGCATTCTTGCATAGGTCCGCATGCCTTTCTTTGGCCACAGTGGGGTCTTGCGGCTATAGGGGGTTTGCTGCTGCTTCGCCTGCATCTCGGGGATCTCATTGCCTTTTACCATGTGCCTGTTTCTGGGTCCTACAGCCTGTCCTGTGAGATGTGTGGGGGGCTCTAGCCTGGTGGTTTAAGCATAGTGCTAGGGGCTGGGGGTTCGATCCCCACCTCCTCTACTTTCTTTTGGCTGACTTTTCATCTCTGCCGCCATTGCCTTTGGCACAGTCCTGTTGGCATTGTTGGTTGTGATTTACCATATTCCTGTTGCACATCTTGGGCTGGCATTATCTTGTGGTGCTGCTACACTGTTACAGATGTATGGGATGGTTGCTATGCTTCATAGTGTTCTTTCTATCTGGTTCATTCATTTCTCTGCCTCACAGTGATATCTCATCCTCAGCATTGCACATTCCACAGGGACACTGTTGTGTGTGTGTTTGTGTGCGTGTGTTTCTATTGGCTCATCTGACCCTGGTACTTGCACTGCCTACATACTATTCTCTGGGGCACAATGTTTCTTGTTGCCTGTGTCCTGCCTTCCTTACCTGTGTGCTGCCTTCCTTCCTGCATGTGTGCCCTGTTGTGTCTGTCTGGACTGCTGTGGTGTGGTCTCACTGTGTGTGTGCTCTCTGGTCCACCACCCCTCACTCTCATTGCTTTGGGGCTGCTCACTTGACTCTATGCACTGTTCTTCTCCCTGCACAGGCATTCTTCCTGCCCTTGCCTTTTCCTGAAATCTCTCTGTCACTCACATATTGTTTGCATGTCTGTCATGCTTTTGGTTTTCCCTACTTACTGCGCTAGGGTGATCCTGATCCGCTCCCAGCTCCTCTGTGCCCCATGGAGAGCAGGGTTGCCTTCTCCTCAAGAACTAACCTGTAGAGCAAGCGTCTCTCTGCCTCAGAGAAACTTTGGAGCCTTGTGGCAATTTTCCAACTCTGCTCTGTGCTTGCCTGTGGGAGGGCATCACTCCATCCTGTTTCCTGTTGCACGTGGGTCATTTTCCGACAGCCAAATGGACATCGGACATACACGTGACCGCTGATCGAGGGTCGCATGGGGGGGTGTTTGTGCACACAGTGCTGTTGCACATCTTCTGTTTTTGTACATGCAGCCATGCAGGCAGGACCAACAATTTGTATGTTTATTTGCATGCATGTTTTCTCATGTATTCCGTGTCCGCGTGTAGGTAGATTCACATGCATGCAGTATCCTGTTTCAGTGAGCACATCCACTTCTTGTACTTTCTTCCTGGACATGGACATCCTCATCTTAATTGGCCTCCATGTCTTTTTGAGAAAAATTGTTAAATAAATAAATAAAATAAAATAAAGCTTTTAGACACCAGCTGCTGTTACATTTCTCTGCTTTGTTGTTCCCTTGTTGTCTGGGAGAGTGTGTGCTCTTGGAAAGGACCCTGGAAGATACTGGGACATTAGGGAGTGTCTATTTTAGAGGTAGATTTTTATTTTTCCAAACTTTACAAACTACTAGTGACCAAATTATTCAGTTTTGCATACTGAATCTAAAGCTAACTTTAGAAATTTCTTAAAGTGAGTCTTACCTGCATCAAATCGGTTGAAATATATGGAAATTAAGTAATATATATTTGAACGTATAAATAATCTGAACAACACCTGTAGTCACAAGATTAACTGCATAAATGACATTTTAAAGACAATTTAATGATATTTAACAAAATCCTGCAAAGAAGTCATATCTTTGCCTGAGTCTCGGGGCTCTCGTTGCCTTTTACCATCTGCCTGTTTCTGGGCACTGCAGCCTGTCCTGTAGTTTGTGTGTGGGCCTCTGGTCTGATGGTTTGGGCATAGTGTTGGGGGCTAGGGGTTTGATCTATGAGCTTCCTACTGATCATCTGACCCCTAATATAATGTCCCCTCCTCTTCTGATTATACACATGATCAGCAGCCTCAGTTGTCCTTTTTACACACCTTTCTATTGACTGGGTGTGTGATAGCCAGTCTGGAACCACCATGGGCTTGCTCAGAAATGCCTTGATCTCTCTTGTTGTCATGATTCAGGTAAGAGGAGGCTCAGAGACTCTGGAGCTCCAGTCAAGTAATTGGGTGAGTGTAGTTGCCTCAGTGTTGATGGATGGTGTTTTCCTAGGTCTCACACTGCTGTCTCCAAGCTGAGTCTTCTCATATCTTTCACCCCTGATCTTCAATATCTTCTCCATTGCATCTCCTTTCTCCTGTTCCTCTTCACTACACAACAAAGCTTGCAGAACAGACTCGCTGTAACCATACCAAGTTGACCTTCTCACTGTAGCACGACTATCTTCCTTTCCTCTTCACACTGTTCTTTCAACAGTTGCAACTGGAAAAGAAGATGCCTGGGATCTTGTATCCAATAGCTATTTCTTTTTATATTGAATCAGTTCACCATGTAAACCCCAACACAGAAATAAGTAAGATAACTTGATAATTGAGGCATAAAAGGCATTAATATGTAATGCAAATACATAAAAATGATTATCAGAGCACTTAAACATATTTCAGTAATTTGTGTATTTTTGTGTAATTTCCTATAAAGTACAGGTAGGTAAATAACATATTACAAAAAATTTAAAGCTAGTTGTTGATTTACCACATGAAATTTACCATTTTTTTCACTAGTGCTTTTTAAAATTATGACATCTCCAAAAATGACACGCCCTACTGGGACATTACCAAAATGTGCCATTTTTCTAAACCATTTCCACACAATTTTCTCACCCAAATGGTTGCAGGTTTTTGGGCTATTGCCTGCACCCTACATCCTGCAAAGTTTTCCCATAACCCAGACAAAAAAGTCACCCTGTTGGGTGGGAAAACCACAGAAAAAGCTTCACTTTTTGTGTTTTTTTTCTCTTTAATTATCTTTATTGCCCGACAAAAAATCAATAATAACTCCTGTGCTCCTGGCTGCCTCCCAGAAGAAGAGAAGAAAGACATGCAACACCACTTAGCAACTCCACCATAAAGGTGACAGGAGGGAAGATGGGATGGGTGAGGACCCAGACCAATCTGATTTAGCATCCTGAGGCATCTCAGGCCAGCCTTAACTGATCCTAGCCCTTTGGCTTGAGCAGAGAAATCAGGAAAGCACACTTGTTTAAAAATTTGTTTTAAATTGTTTCAACTATTATGTGTCAACCAATCAGGCTCCCACCTCCCCCTAGGTCTAAATCCCACTGGAGCCCTTAGGTCAGATACAGGCCATACAGGCCTACCTCACCTACCATCTGCTGGAGACTGAGAAATACTGGTTAGCTGTGGTTTAATAATGATATCATCTGTGTAGCGTTACATCATTATTAAATCAGTGGTTCTCAGTCTCCATCTGCTGGCAGGAGAGCATAAATCTATGCATTTGGAATGATCTGGAGGTGCAATCAGGAAAGATCAGCTCCTTATGGTTCAGTCAGTGACCTGCACAGAGTTAAAGGCTCTGCCTTCAACTTAACTATTGTATATAAGATCTGAAAAAGAATAATGCATCAACAAAATTGAAAACGCCGATTTACCAAAGGAGTACATGCTGCACCAGTAACACAAGTGACTGATTTTTTTGTAATGTTTTGTAGGCTATTATTGTAAGGGCCTTTGGTGTCAGATTCAAAAGGTAGTTGACCAAATATTTTATAAACTAAACTAATTAATTCCGTCTTCCATTTTCATCCTGCCATATACCTTCATGCTCCCTTCTTATTCACCATCATTCTATTTATCCCTTTTACTGACTTCCTGTTTCTACTTATTGTGTCTGTTTTCCACTTTTAGAAGCAGAGTAGAAGAAAGGCCCATGAAACTATGCAGCATAAGTCAACTACTAAAACAATATGGAAATGACTTAAACCAGGGGAGCTGCTATTTAAAGGTAAAATACAGCCTCCCAGTATTCAAGAGCTATGAATACACGTAAAGACGGTGAAGCACTCTAAAATTATCCAGACAATTCAGAGTAGTTACTCACCTGTAACAGGTGTTCTCCAGGAGCAGCAGGAATCAGTCCTCACATATGGGTGACGTCGGTGCCGACGGAGCCCTCGTGCGGAGCATTTCCCCAGCTTTCAAAGAAAGCCTTTGGGAATTGCAGCGCACATGCGCAGTCCTCTTCCCACCCAAGGGTGCCATCTTGCTCAGTCTGATGACATAGCTAAAAGACAGCAAAAAATTTGCAAAAACAAATCATATGACTGCAACTCCAAGGGGAGGAGGGAGGGTTGTGAGGACTGATTCCTGCTGCTCCTGGAGAACACCTGTTATAGGTGAGTAACTACTTTCTCCAGGACCAAGCAGGAAGTCAGTCCTCACATATGGGACTCCCTAGCTTAAGGCTACCGGAGACCTCAAGCGGAAAAATGAGCTCCCTCTAGCTCGTCAGCACAGAAGGAAGGAATCTTCTCTGAGAACGCCCCCGACCGGTAGCCCAACACCAGGGCCGGAGGGTAGGAGTTGCCTAAACCCCTAAGAGATTATGGAGTACTGCCTGTCCGAAAGCACTGTCCCTGCGGGACTCCGTCTCCAGTCAGTAATGGGCCGCAAAAGTCTGGCTTGAAGACCAAGTAGCGGCCTGGCAGATGTCTGCCAACGGAACAGAGTGGAGATGAGCCACTGACGCAGCCTTCGCCCTGACACGATGAGCCGTGACTCGACCCTCCAACGAGAGGCCGGCTGCCCCATAAGCCCAGGCGATACAGTCAGCGACCCAGATGGACAACGTACGCTTGGAGACAGGAAGCCCCAACTTATTGGGGTCAAAAGAAACGAAAAGCTGAACAGCCTTTCGATGCTCCCGCGTACGGTCAAGGTAGAAGGACAACGCCCTCCTACAGTCCAGGATATGCAAGACCATCTCAGCCCGGCTGGCATGCGGCCTGGGAAAGAAGGTTGGAAGAACCACCTCCTGATTGAGGTGAAAAGGTGAGACAACTTTAGGAAGAAACTTAGGGTGAGTCCGTAAGACTACCCTATTCCTGTACAACCTAGTGTAAGGAGGATCAGACACTAGTGCCTGCAGTTCACTCACTCGCCTAGCAGAGGTGAGAGCTACCAGAAATAAGGTTTTCCAGGAAAGAAAACGGAGAGGGCAGGTAGCCATAGGTTCAAAAGGCGGACAAGTAAGCCGCTGTAACACCACATTCAGATCCCACTCCGGGGCCGGTGGACGCAAAGGAGGCTTAAGCAGAAGGAGGCCTCTGAGGAAACGAGCCACCAAAGGGTGGTTGGAAAGAGGCCTGCCATCCACCAGCAAGTGGTGTGCTGAGAGAGCACTAAGGTGAACTCGGACAGAGTTAGACTTAAGGCCCAGATTGGAGAGGTAGAGCAAATATTGCAATACTACCGCTACCAAGCACGAGAAGGGATTCTCGCTGTGCTGAGCACACCAAGCGGAGAACCTACGCCACTTAAGAGCGTAGGATTTCCTGCTGGATTGCCGCCTAGAGGCTAAGACTACGTCTTCCACCTCTCTAGGCAGGAGTAGGGGAGCCAGGACTACTCTTTCAGCAGCCAGGCCATCAGATGAAGGGACTGGAGGTTGGGGTGCAAGAGAGTCCCCTGATCCTGAGACAGGAGATCGTGTTGAAACCCCAGAGGAAAAGGTGTGTCCACCGCCAGCTGTAGCAGAAGCAGGAACCACGGTTGCCTCGTCCACCTGGGGGTTATGAGAATCAAGGAAGCCCTGTCCCTGAGGACTTTGAACAGCGTTCTGGACACTAGTGGTGTGGGAGGAAACGCATACAGTAGGCCTGTGGACCACGAGATTAGAAACGCATCCGCTGCCACTCTGAGAGGATGCGGTTGTCTGGAGCAAAATCTCGGGAGTTGCCGGTTCAGAGGACTGGCAAAAAGATCCATGGTGCGGAGTCCCCACTTGAGAAAGACCTGCTGAACCACCAATGGGTTCAATCTCCATTCGTGTGGTTGCAGGATCCTGCTTAGTCTGTCTGCCAGGCAATTTTCCTGACCTGGAAGGTAGACAGCCTTGAGAAGGATTCCGTGATTGACAGCCCAAGGGCACAGCCGTTGTGCCTCCTGACAAAGAAGGAAGGAGCCTGTGCCCCCCCTGTTTGTTCACATAGAACATGGCAACTTGATTGTCCGTCTGGACCAGTACAGACTGGTGAGAGGCGAGGTGGGAGAAGGCTCTCAGAGCTAGGCGAATCGCCCGTAGCTCCAGGAAGTTTATTTGTTGAGTAGCCTCCCAAGGGGTCCAGAGATCCTGAGTACATGCCCCTTGGCAATGTGCTCCCCAACCGAGAAGAGAGGCATCTGTTGTCAGCACCTGAGTATGTGGAGGGGATTGAAAACCCACTCCGAGCACCAGATTCGGAAGATGAAGCCACCATTGCAGAGAGAAGACCAGGAGGTCGGATATCTGCACAGAGTCCGCGAGGCCTCCCGTGGCTTGATGCCACTGAGTGCGAAGGCTCCACTGAGCAGGTCGCATATGCAGGCAGGCATTGGGGGTGACATGAACCGTGGAAGCCATATGGCCGAGTAGTCTCAGGAATTGAATGGCAGAGACCAGGGAATTGCTGCGAAACTGGCTGGCCAGATCCATTAGCCTGTGGGCCTTGTCCAGTGGCAGAAAAGCCTTTGCTTGAAGAGTGTCTAGTCTGGCCCCTATGAACTCTAAGTTCTGGGACGGGAACAAAATGGACTTTGCAAAGTTTATGACAAAACCCAAGTGCTGAAGCAGAGCCACAGTGCGAAGGGTGGCCTGGTTGGCCTCTTGGGAAGATTGGCCCCTTATGAGCCAGTCGTCCAGGTACGGAAACACAAAAAGACCCTGAAGCCTCAGGTAGGCCGCCACCACTGCCAGGCACTTGGTGAACACCCTGGGAGCGGAGGACAGGCCAAAGGGTAGTACTCTGTACTGATAGTGGTTTCCTCCCACAACAAACCTGAGATATTGTCTGTGGTCTGGATGGATAAGGATGTGAGTATACGCATCCTTTAGATCTAAGGAGCATAGCCAGTCTCCCTGCTGGAGGTAGGGCAGCAGGATTCCAAGGGTAAGCATCTTGAACTTTTCCCTCTCCAGGAACTAGTTGAGGTTGCGCAAGTCTAGGATGGGTCTGAGGCCTCCTGTTCTTTTTGGTACCAGAAAGTACCTGGAATAAAAGCCGTGACCTCTCAGGTGGTGGGGCACCGGTTCCACAGCCTGATCCTGTAGCAGACTTGCTAACTCCTGAAGAAGTAGGTCCCTGTGCAGAGGGGGTCTTGGAGGCTCCCCTGGAAAATAGGAGGGAGGTACCTGGTGAAATGGAGAAGATAGCCCTTTTGGACTATATGAAGAACCCAGGTATCTGATGTGACGGCTGACCATCTGTGGGCAAAGTGGGCCAGCCGGCCTCCTGTGCTGAGGAGAAGCCAGCTGAGGAGAAGAGGCTATGCTGTTTGAGTCAAAAACCCCCACCCTGCTGAGCAGGGGCCGGTGTTGGTGGCTTGGGGGCCTTCTGCCTACAGGGCCCTTGACCCTGCCCCTTGGCCTGCTGACCCTGTTGGGAAGCTGCTGTAGACGAGGACTGACTCTACTAGGCCCCAAATGCAAATTGGATATAATCAGTGAGGTGGAAGAAACAGCTGCAGACAAACAAATTTATACACCTATGACTTATCCAGGATATGCAGACTTGGAGCTCTCAGATTCAGAAACAGATCGGGATCAATAATATCAATTGGAATAGAACCAAAATCAGCTATACATGAAAACATACATGAAACAGGATTATAAGAATCCAGCTCACTGTAAGCTTAGAAAATACAGGTCTGAAGTACATTTAAAACTATCTCTTTAAATTACATTTCTGCTTCTTGCTAGGACATTGAATTTAGCAACTGGAACTTGTGGCATTAGCAAATAGAGTTTGTGTAACAATAGATATTAGGTCAGATTGAAGTTCCTTAATTAAATAGAACAGAGGGTGAAGTTGCTCATCCTGCAAGCGGATAGGCTAAAACAGTTACTAGGTCAGGTTGTGTTGCTCTTGTGAAACTGGCTGTAATTCAATTAGTAAATATAACGGATATAGTTTGCTTAACTAATAGAACATCAGCAAAATACAATAAGTAACTAATTAGCTTCTACTGAAATAAAATGAAATCACAGCGACACCTATTGAATTTAGTGAATATAGTCATGAGACATAACTTCTGCTTTTTATTAATAATGTTGTCTATGTTAGCAAAAATAATGTACAAGTGGAATTTGGAAAGTACCAGATGTAATTAAAGATTAACTGAATCAGCTGATATCTCCCAATAAAAGCCAGAGCCCTATCGGACCATCTTTGAAGAGGTGAGATGGATATGTCAAATTAGACTCCATGCGTCTCTTCCCTATAGAGCTCAATAGAGATTGGTTAATTAATTAATTAATTGTGTCATGTCTTTTCTTCCTGTTGAATGGTATAAGGGATATAAAGAATCCAGGTATTGTGTGTGTGGGATTCCAGACCCCAGCAGGGTGAGAGTAAACAGATTTGTGCCGTGACTCGGATTCCTTTACTTTTCAACAGGACACTTAAATACACAAGCTGTGAGTGAGTATATTAGTGTTGTCAGATATCTGTGTGAAGTGTAATTACCATGGGAAATAATACAGCTAAGACAGCTGAAAAGAAGCAGAGATCTCAGTTAGAAGTTTGGGATGAGAAAGCTCGTGTGATAGCTTTGAAGAAAGGAAGTCCCAATTATGATATGAAGAAACAATTTGGGGATTCTTCGTTAGATTATGTATCTAAATGGCATTCAGTAACTGCTGGTAATCCTAAGTTGCAGTTCCCCTTGGGGGGAACGTTTCATGAGTCCAAACTGAAGTATTTACAATCTGTGTTAGCATTAAATGAGAATATTCCTGCCAATAGTCATGAATGGATTACCTATAACTTTTGGTGCTCTAAAGCTGCAGAAAAAAGTAAACACACTAATGATTCTACAATTCGGCAGGTCAGAGACCAGGTGTATCGAATGGAAGAGCAAATATGTGTTTTAACTAAACAAAGAGAAACTGATAGTGGTAAAATTGAAAATGTACATAATTGTGAACCTTGCACTTTAGCGTCCGCGCCTCCAGCTTATGAAAAAGAGGTCACTGCACTGGCTATTTCCCTGCCTAGGAATGATGTGCCGGCTGTGGCTGCCAGTCGAGATCGGGTGGCACCCTCGATCTCACTGGATAGCAAGTCTGGTATCTCTACCCCTGTTAAAACTGACATGTCCAGTGTAGTTGTATCACCTTCTGATGATTCTTTAAGGGGTGCAGTTGGGGGTGGTGAATTGTGTGCCTCTACCCCTATAGATTCTACCTATATGCCTCGGACCACTAGAGCTCAGCAATTGACTAAGAATATTATAAAGCTTGAGCAGTTAATTGGCATTGAAGCAAGTCACCTTAAGGGCTTAATTACTGTGGAGCAGTTAACACAGTATCATGATTATCTTGTGAATAAAGCTCGTACATTAATTGAACTAATTACAACTGTGTTTGAGGCATTAGATTTGCAGGTAAAACAGCATACTGTAAGTTTGTTGCCTCACAGTAAATGTAAGGAAATTGTAATCGAGGCAATGTCAGCTGTTGCCAAGGGAATTGAATATTGGACCAAGGCTCCATTGAATTCTAATTGTCAGAGTTTACAGTGTTTAACTTTGGAATTGGGTGAATCATTAGCTTTAGATAAACAAAATAAGGAAGTAAAGGTGATTTGCTTGCTCCGTTCCGGGCTTTTCCAAGAGGAGATGGAGGTTTGGTTACCTTGGCAACAAATTGGTCCCCAGCTGAAATTTTTAGCTTAGCTCGATCATGCCCTGATTCAAGGGAAAAGCCTGGTCAGTTTGTAGATTATTGGTGACAGCTAATAACTACTTACGACCCTTCCTGGGTGGATTTGCAAAATTTATTGAAAGCAGTTTTTCTGAATCCTATAGAGTTAAGGGCAGTCACCCACCCTCAACTGCTTGATAATCAAGCATGGGTATGGCCCTGTGCTGATCCAGTTATCAATGCTACTGATGCTGCTCAAATGAATGCGTTTAGGGAACATAGGGATAATTTGTTAAAGGCAATAGAAAAAAAATGTACCCCAGTCAGAGATCTGTCCAAACTCTTGGATCTAAAGCAGTGTGGGGGTGAAACTGTGGCCCAGTATCACACTAGATGCTGCCTAGCGTTCCGAGATTTTTCTCCTCAGAATGCTGAGATGGAGGGTTTTGCTTCTATTTTTGTGAATGGACTGCAACCAGAAATAAAAGATATTCTTGAAAATGCTTTGCTTGGATGGTCTACTAAGTCTGCACAAGAGATCCTGGAAGCTGCCTTACATGCAGAGAAGCGAATCCAGAAGCAGAAGGAAGCTGACAAAGGTAAACTTGATCATCAACGTCAAAAACTTTTAAATTTACAAGTAGCAAGTTACGAATCCAACTTTCGGGGACGTGGTAGAGCAAGAGGTGGAAGAGGTATGGTACCCTTTAGAGGAAGAGGGCGTGGTTATATGGGAGGACAGCAAGGAGATCGTTCCTGTTATGGTTGTGGGCAAGTGGGCCATCTGATTAGAGATTGTACTAAGCCAAGGGGTAATTTTCCCCAATCTGGGATGCGACAGGATGCTGCTAGATATCCATCTGCGTCATACCCTGTGTCTGCCCCTAACCAGCCTTCAGTGATGACCCAATACTATGCAGAGACTGATGTGGATTATAGTGAGGACTGACTAAGCTTGGTTGTGTGTCCCAACACACAGGGGGAAATACGTGCTACTGTCCTGGGGTATGAATTGCTTTTTCTATTAGATACAGGTGCCTCTACATCTGCCATAGCACTATCCCAGTTACCTCCTCCTCTATTTGAAGCATTACCTACAGCTCCTAAAGTACCTTGTGAAGGAATTGAAGGAAAGACTATAATGCATCAAAAATTATCTGATGTGCCAATTATAGTGGAGGGAAAATTATATTATACAGATTTTCTGGTAGGCCCTACTTTGCCTGTCAACTTGCTTGGTCGAGATTTTTTATCCAGAAACAAGACTGTTATAAGCTGGGAAACTGGCACTTTGACGTGTACCTTGTGTCCCCTGCAAGTACAACAGCCTATAGCTGTGACACCGGCTGTTGCGACTACTCCACCATTGGACACCCTTCCTTCCACCTTGTGGGCAGTACCAGGTGATGATATTGGACATCTCAACATTCCTCCAGTCAAGATTGAAGTGCAACAAGGAGCTCCACTACCCTATGTGCGCCAATATCCATTGCCTGCAGCATCTGTGGCTGGAATACGGCCTGTAATTGAAAATCTGCTGTCTCAAGGTGTGTTGGTACCCACTTCTTCTCCTTGCAATACTCCTATCTTACCTGTGTTGAAGGCTGATGGTAAGTCCTACAGATTTGTGCAAGATTTGAGAGCAATAAATCGTATTGTCCTGCCGATTTTTCCTCTTGTGCCCAACCCTCATGATATTTGGACTCGCATACCATGTGACTCCACCCACTTCTCAGTTATAGATTTAAGCTCCGCCTACTATTCTATAGCGGTGGGGAGGAGTCGAGGTACTTACTGGCATTCACGTTTGAAGGGCGCCAGTATACCTGGACTACCCTGTCTCAAGGCTACACGGAGAGTCCTGCTTACTTTTCGCAGGCCCTTAAAGCTGCTTTACAAGACTTGGCGTCGGACAAATCTGTGCTGATTCAGTATGTAGATGACTTACTTATTTGTTCTCCTTGTTATGATGCTTGCATTACTGATACTATGTTAGCTCTTGTACATATCTCTCATTTGGGATTGAAAGTGAATCAATCAAAATTACAATTTGCTGTACCACAAGTAATCTTCTTGGGTGTATGCCTTTCTTCTGCTGGACGCTCTATCGCTGCTCAGAGAATTTGGCCTATTATGTCAATGCCTTTTCCTGCTACTGTACCCCTGATACGCCGCTTTCTAGGCCTTCTAGTGTTCTGTCGCCAGTGGATACCCGATTTTGCTGAACTTGCTGCTCCACTGTATGCCCTGCTTGGCCGTGACACTCCAGAGGGTATTATAGTTCCTACTGAACTCCAGCACAATGCTTTCCACTCTTTGCAGCAAGCGCTACTGCAGTCACCTTGTCTCTCATTTCCAGACTATAACTTGCCTTTCCGCCTTTATGTAGCTACATCTACTAAGGCTGCTATATGTGTTTTGGCACAACGCTTTCCTTCTGGACTTAAGCCTTTAGGCTATTTCTCTCAAGCTTTTGATCCTGTTGTTTCTGGCATGCCACCCTGTTTCCAATCTTTAGCTGCTGTGGTATTTGCAATACAGACTACTGACTTCCTTGTTCTCCAACATGAACTGCATGTATACACATCTCACTCAGTAGCTAGGTTATTGCATTTGGCAAAGACTCAACCTTTATCCAGTTCTCGTTTACTGTTATTTGATTTGGCCATTTCTCAAGTACATGTAACCTTACATGAAGTTTCCTTGTTACAACCTGCTCAAATTTTGGCCTCATTGGAGCCATTGTTACACTTGTCTGACCCAGATGGAACACATGATTGTCTCTCTTCTGTAACAGCCTATTCAAAGGCTAGGCCTGATTTGTCTGCTGTACCTTTGTTAAACCCTGATTAGGTTCTATTTACTGATAGTTCTGCCTTCCGTGATGAACATGGAAATTTACTTGTGGGGTATGCTGTAACTACTGTCGATTCTGTAATAGAAGCAGGAGCGTTGCCGTTTGCAAGTGCCCAGTTGGCAGAAGTGTTTGCTCTCATTCGGGCCTTGGAAATGTCTACGCATTTGGTTGTTAATATCCATAGTGACAGTAGTTACGCAATCGGGGTTCTATGGGACTTTGGAAATATTTGGGCTCAGCGGGGGTTCTTGACTGCTGCACATAAGCCCATCAAACATGCCCGCTATATTGAATGTCTGCTTGCTGCAGTGCTTAAGCCAGCTCAAGTAGCTGTCTTGAAATGCAAAGGACATGATCTTAATGGTACTGTGGTGTCACAAGGCAATCAGTTTGTAGACCAAGCTGCTAAAGTTGCAGCAGCAGGACTTGCGGTTCCATCACACCTTTTATTAACTCTTCGTTCACCTGCAGCTTCTACTTCTGGCTCATTATCTCTGGACTTGATGCGTTCTCACCAGGACTCAGCTGACTTCACCGAAAAACAGGACTGGCTCTCTTGGGGAGCATCACCTGATGGTACTGGACTTTGGTTAAGGGACAATTTGATTATCTGTCCTAAATCATTGTTATACCCTGTTGCCTTGTTCTTGCATCATAAGTTGCATTTAAGTGTTTTGGCTATGACAAAAGCTTTTGCTCAGTTGTGGCATAATCCTATAGTTGCTTCTGCTGTTCATGCTGTGTGTGTTTCTTGTCTCCCATGTTTGCAAGCAGGAAGATCTGGGAGCACTTTGCGTGCATCACCTTCTCCGTCCTTGCCTAGGCCTCGAGGACCCTTCCTCTTCTTGCAAATGGACTTTACTGATCTGCCTTGTGCCAAGGGGGGAAGGAAACATCTTTTGGTTTTTACTTGCTTATATTCTGGATGGCCTGAGGCCTATCCAACAAATTCTTTGCTGCTACTGTTTTGAAATGCTTGCTTACTCAGTTTATTCCTTTGTGGGGTGTGCCTTTGGTTTTGTCTTCTGATCAAGGTCCAGCATTTACGGCAGAAGTCTGGAAAGGCGTAACTGCATTTTTCGGCCTTCACCAGCAACTTCATCCTCTGTATCATCCACAAAGCTCTGGCCAAGTGGAACGGATGAATCGGACGCTGAAGGCGCTTCTCCGGTCTCTGACTCATGATTGGAGTCGGGATTGGGTGGAAGCTTTGCCGTTTGCTTTGTTCTCAGTCCGTAATTCTCCCCAGAGAACTCGACAAGGGCTTACCCCTTATGAAATTGTGACAGGATGTCCAGCAACCACTCCAGCACATGTGATAATTCCACCAGATCAATTACCAGATCCCCAATTACTGCGCAGCGACTTATTATCTTATTGTAAATATCTGTACCAAACGCTGGTATCTCCTTCCTTTTTGCAGCTTACAAAGCAGGGAGCTCAGTCACAATCAACCCCAGACGTGGACCCAGGAGACTGGGTACTCATCAAGGATCCAGCACCAAAGTCAGCTCTAGCAGCGAAGTTTCTGGGACCATTTCAAGTGTTGCTGGTGGGATATTCGGCATTGAAGGTGAAGGGGCAGAAAGCATGGATACATCTGGACCAGTGCAAGAAGGCTCCGTCCCCTGGATAAGACAACTTCCTCCTAGGCCAACTGCTGAAGAATTAATTAAAATTGAACTGGACTCATTTCCTCCAAATTCATCTCCACTTGACCAAGAGAGTGACTGTGAAGTTGTTGGACAATCACAACCTAATCCAGAATTGGTTATTGATAATTGGTTAATATACATATTCGCAGTAGCATTGGCATTGTTTTTGTTTTTCTGGATTTGGTGCCTGTCAGCTCTCTTGGCAGTATCGGAAGCATAGATGAGTTAATAAGGAAGTTATTGGAAAAGCCAACAATGCCCCCTGAACAACAGGCAATAGTAGATAAGATGCTTCGGGAATTGGGGTTAGTCACTACTCCCCCTCCTGCAGTTCCAGCTTATACAGTTCCTGATCATACAGTTCCTGAGTATGATCCACATGCTCCTTGGGCAAAACATGGTACCTTTTATAATGTGTTTCATTCTCACATTTATTCCTTAATCCAGCGTTTTAATATTTCCAGCTGTGCAGTGTGCTTGCCTCATCCAGCAGCTACACAGTTCGGATTTTTGCCACGACCTCGACCTATTTCTTTGCAAGAGCTGAAGGAATTGTCTGTGAATGAAACTCTGTTTAATCTTACTATAACATGGCCAGAAGGAGTAACCCCTGCTCCAAGAATTATCAGCCCTCAACCAATGGCTGACCCTCCTATTTGTTTCCAGAGAAAAGGAGCATATCCTGTGGGTAAAACTCCTTTGTCTAAATGTCAGACTGTCATGACTAACAACCATATCCATTTAGTGCTAGAGTCTACTACAGCAAGTTCTGTACAAGCCCTTTCAAATTTAAAGGTAGTCAATGTCATTCCTGACCCCAAGACTCGTCTTGATCAGTATGAATTACAATATTATGATCAGGATGGGTTCCCAGCATATGGGAAGTATAGATTGCAGAATAGCAAAGATGGTTTGTCCTCTGGGTATGTTGACAATTATGTGTATCCCTATTTAGGATATTATCACCCATGGTTAAGAAATATGGGACCTGGAGCTGAAGTTCTAATCACAGAACCTAAAGATTTTAAAATTTGGCCTGATGGACTACTTGCCTTGGTAGGTCACTATTTTGTGTGTGGAACTTTAGCTTATGTTCAATTGCCTGCTGATTGGTCTGGCAATTGTTACATAGCTACCCTTGACTTACCATGGAAACTGGTCCCTTATGAAACGTTACTAGGGACGGCCCCTAGTCGTCATCGCAGAGCGACAGATGACTCTAGTGATGATATACGTTGTGATAAGGAAGCTTATCATAGCTCAGGAAGGAGCTATAGAAAAGGTGAAGTGACTCTGAACAAGCAACCTGTCAGTTCTGGTAGAAATAAGAAAACAGAATTTTCCCATAAAAGACTACCAGTCCCAGAATGCACCAGGTTTCCAACAGCCATTAGAGGAGCTGAAGTGGGGAAACGTGTGTTCAATCAGGAGGGCTATGAGGTAATCCCTAAGCACTCATCTCAAAGGGCAGGGCCTGATTCAGCACAGCTGCGCTGTGTTAGGGAGGATCACTCATCTAAGCAGAATAAGAGTAGAGTTTATTCTACAGATGACCATCTTCATGATCACCTTGGATATCCAGAGAATGGTCCTCAGTATCCTGAGAATCAGCTTGAGTTTGATCATCAGTTGCATCTGAAGGATCATCAGAAGCAGAAGCCAAACCGGACGGACAGAGAGGGAAAGAGACCCTCTGGAAGAAAGAGGAGAAAAGCCTTTGAGAGGTCTAGAAGAGTCCAAAGCAGTACGTATACTGGGAGGTATTCCAAGGGCCAGCATACATCATTGGACTGGGAGAGACCAGAGGAATGGTGCTGCAGAGCTAGGAATCTCCAGACGCTACCTGTGAGGGAGACGGCTGCACGTGGAAGGGACCCTAAGACCTGTGCCAGAAGGTATGTGAAGAGAGATCCAGTGTCCAGGGATCTGGATTGGAAGGCTGGACATCAGAACTGGACTACATACTGGCCAGGCTATATAGAGAGGAACTCTAGCAGCAATGGAAGCTCAGGTATGAACACTGATCTATGCCCTAGCTATAACCTTGAAAGACAGCAGGGAAACAAGTATTCTCCTGAAAATGCTCCATTGAGAGATTCATCTGTGCCAATCCATGATATTGAACCCATGCTTGTTGAACAAGGGGGAATAATAGCAGATGAGGATCCTGTTTATATGGACTGCTCTCTATCTAAACTCCGTTGGTAACTTTCTGTTATAAAGTACAGCAACCATCACAAAGAAATACAAATTTGTTCTTTAATCTACTCAGAAAAGCTCCTGAAGCAGGATTTGACCCACACAGTGGAAGGCAAGCCAGCTAAGGGGTTTCAGCTGGTGACTGCTAGCAATTAAGCCTTACCTAATTGCTTGTGAGCTAGGAGAGAATCACTTCTGTATCTATGTGGGAAGTAATCAGAAGTTAACCTGAAAAGAACAGTTTGTTTCTTGCTTTGTGGCTTTTCATTTGTTGTTTTCCTGATTTTGACTTTGTTTTTTCCAAGTTAACACTGAAAGCAAGTTACCTAATTTATGTGCTACCAAGCATATCTGTGTTGGGAGAAATAACCCCATAAATAAATATCTTATTGGCTTTACCCAAGAGCACAACTAAATTATTGTCAGCAGCTGTGTCTGGTGTGAATGAACTACATAGCCCACAATACCTTGCAAATCATATAGGTATATGCACCTGCCAAGAGTGTGAAGATTCTCACCCAGGCAGCCGTCTGACAAATGGCGTTGTTTTTCGGATTGCTTTTGCACAAAGGGGATTTACTTGCTGAGGATTACAACTAAAGTTCAAGTTTAAAGCTGGAAAAAAAGATTTTCCCTCAACTGCACTTTGGAGGAGAAGTGGTTGTTCCAGGAACCTGTCCCAGGAGGAAAAGACCCTGTGCAGAGCTGGATTCATCACTGAGACAAGGTAATAAGTACCTGGGCATGTCTAGTGGTGGATGGGAGTAAGCACAGGGTAATTGAAAAAAAAAAAAGTAGAAAAAAAAACACACCTGTTTGGAAGGTGGTGCACTTTGGGTTTTTTTTTCTTTGTTTCTTGCAGGGATCATGATGGATCCAAGGGAGATGGCTAGCTGGATGGCAGCCCAGTTTAGCAGGCAACAGGAGCTATCGCAGCAAGCACAGGACACTGCTATGAAAGCCTTAATGGACCAGCAGAAGCCAGTGCTTGATCTGGTGCAAGCCCTAGTTGAGCTGAAGAACCAAAGTGGAACAGATGCAAGACCAGCAGTAAATACTGGTACACCACATGTGGACAGTGTGGGACTCAATCAAGGGATTGGGGCATTTAGTTTTGGGAAGCTAACTCCAGATGATAATGTTGATGATTTTCTAGAGCAGCGATGGCGAACCTATGGCACGCGTGCCAGCTGTGGCACGCGAAAGCCTTGCAGCTGGCACGCGGGAAGGTCCGCAAAAAAGAAAAAGCTGGCTCTGACTGCTGCCGCGGACGCGGCAAGGGCAGAATGCAATGTCCCGCGGGGCCCCCTCCGCTCGCTAAGCCCCTCTGCAAGGGCTTTCAGATTCGCGAGGGAGAGCGTCTCCCTCGCGTCTCTGTTAAGCCCGCAGGGGCTAATCGGAAATTTCCCATCAGCCCCTTCGAGGGACTGATGGGAAATTTCCCATTAGCCCCTGCGGGCTTAACAGAGATGCGAGGGAGACGCTCTCCCTCGCGAATCTGAAAGCCCTTGCAGAGGGGGCCCCGCGGGACATTGCATTCTGCCGCGGCAGCGGCAGCAGCCAGAGCCAGCTTTTTTTTTTTTTAAATTTGCCAGGGGGGGGGGGGTTACGACTTCTAATGGGCGGGGGGGGGTTAGGACTTCTAATGGGGGGGGGGTAAGGACTTCTAATGGGCTGGGGGGGGTTAGGACTGCTAATGGGCTGGGGGGGTTAGGACTGCTAATGGGCTAGGGGGGGGTAGGACTGCTAATGGGCTGTGGGCTGATGGGGGCTGTCTGGAAATGGGGTGATGGGGGTTAGGACAGGTAATGGGCTATGGGGGGGTTAGGACTGCTAATGGGCAGGCGGGCGGGCGGTAGGACTGCTAATGGGCTGGGGGGTTAGGACTGCTAATGGGCTGGGGGGGGGTAGGACTGCTAATGGGCTGTGGGCTGATGGGGGCTGTCTGGAAATGGGGTGATGGTGGGTTAGGACTGGTAATGGGCTATGGGGGGGTTAGGACTGCTAATGGGCGGGTGGGCGGTAGGACTGCTAATGGGCTGGGGGGGTTAGGACTGCTAATGGGCTGGGGGGGGTAGGACTGCTAATGGGCTGTGGGCTGATGGGGGCTGTCTGGAAATGGGGTGATGTGGGGTTAGGACTGGTAATGGGCTAAGGGGGGGGTTAGTACTGCTAATGGGTGGGCGGGCGGGCGGGGGGGGGTAGGACTGCTAAGGGGCTGGGGGGTAGGACTGCTAATGGGCTGTGGGCTGATGGGGGCTGTCTGGAAATGGGGTGATGGGGGGTTAGGACTGGTAATGGGCTATGGGGGGGTTAGGACTGCTAATGGGCTATGGGGTGTTAGGACTGCTAATGGGCTGGGGGGGTTAGGACTGGTAATGGGCTGTGGGCTGATGGGGGCTGTCTGGAAATGGGGTGATGAGGGGTTAGGACTGGTAATGGGCTATGGGGGGGTTAGGACTGGTAATGGGCTTTGGGCTGATGGGGGCTGTCTGGAAATGGGGTGATGGGGGGTTAGGACTGGTAATGGGTTATAGGGGGGGCTTAAACTGAAAATGGGGTGATGGGGGTTTAGGACTGGAAGTGCGTTGATGGGGGGGCTAGGACTGGTATTGGGTTGGGGGGTTGCTAGGACTGGAAATGGGCTGATGGGGGGCTAGGACTGGAAATGGGCTGATGCAGGGACTAGAAGGGAATGGATGCTGGGTGAGGCTGGAACTAGAAGGGAGCTGATGTTGGGGGAGGATTAGAATGGGATGGGGCTGGGAGAGTAAAATGGAGAGGGGAAAATATTTTGTGTGGGAGGGATAAAAAATCTACAATTGGCCGGGTATTGGGAGAGTAAGTGGGGATTGAGGATGGAGGGGTAAAATTTGAGTGGATGAAATAGGAATGAGGAAAGAGCAAAAGGAGAAAGATTAGTATGTTAAAGCGGATGTAGAGAGAGAGAATGGAAAAAAAAAACTAGAAGAGAGAAGAAAGGACAAATGGACAGCAGATGATGGAGAGTTAGCAGAAAACATGAAGAAACCAGAAGAAAGTGGCTGGAGCAATTGCAACTGTGTAACTGAGCTGAGGTATTCTGTTTATGTAATTCCTTTTTGACATTGCCACTTGTTCTCTTTCCCCAGTAGGTCATGTATTGTTATTCTCTGAAATGTATTGGTTTAATATTTGCAGTGTTGCCTTTTGATAGGTATGGTATGGTGCTTTGTGAGTCCTGGTAGTGCTGTTAGGATACGGCGGGTTTGCTATTGGTTCTAAATGGGCAGTGTTTGTAGTAGTTCCTAATGTGCCTGGCGGTTGGCACTGGATTATAGTAATGTAGAAATCTTTTAGTCTGTCTTTATCCATACACTCATTAAGAGACATGTTTACTAAAAGTTAGTGTATGTTAGCATTATGCAAATATTTATGCAAATTGACGTGCTGGCACTTTGAGGAAATTCTTTGGTTTTGTGCGGCAGTTTGGGCACTCGGGCTCAAAAAGGTTAGCCATCACTGTTCTAGAGTCTTTTGAAAGAGTGGCACAGGCATTAGCATGGCCAGAGACCCAGTGGGCAGTAAGGCTGGCAGTCTCATTAACTGGAGAGGCGCTTGCAGCTTATAGGGCAATGCCAGCAGCCCAGGCTTTGAATTATAAGGATGTAAAGGCTGCTATTAGAGATCGCCTAGGGTTGTCTATTTCAGAGTATAGGCGAATGTTTAGAGCTACTACATTGAGAGTGGGTGAAACACCCAGGGCTCTGAGTCAGAGAATCAGAGGTTTAGCTGTAAAATGGTTGGAGCCTGAGCAAAAGACGGTAGAAATGTTATTAGATATTATAATGCTTGAACAATTTATGTCTGGGGTGCCTAAAGATTTGCACACTTTCCTTATACAGCAAAATTGCCAAAATATTGGAGAGGCAACCATGCTAGCAGAGAGATTCTTGGGAGCCACGCAGGCTTACCATAGAATGGGTGGCCCTCTGAAGATAGGTGCTGAGGCAAGTTGTGCTGTATCAGAAAAGAAAATAGTTAAAAATATTTCTGAAAATAAATGTACTGTGCCAAACCAGATGACACAGGGGAGTGAAAAGAAATGTTTCAAGTGTGGAAGCTGGGGACATTTAGAGAAGGGATGCCAGTCACACACTAGCTTAATGGGTCTGGATTTAAAACAGCCCAAAGGATTTCTTTTGATGGTTGATGTGCAAGGAATTACCATAAATGCTTTGTTAGACTCTGGGGCAGAACTAGGGTTGCCAACTGGCCGGTTTTCAGCCGGCCTGGCCGGTTTTTCCACGGCCAGGCCGGCTGCCGGCGCAGAGGCAAAACCGGCCCTTTAAAAGCCGTTTTTTTTGCTCTGGTCGCAAGATCGGGAGCGGCCAGAGCAAAACAACCGGCTTTTCTCCGCTTCAGAGGGAGCCGGGGAAGCCCGCGCGAGGCCCCGGCTCCCTCTGAACAGCCACCAGCGTGAAGAGCCTTTACCTTCACGCTGGCGGCTGTTCCTGTGCAGCCGCGAATGCTGGGAATGGTTAAAGGTTGCCCTTTAACCTTTCCCAGCATTCGCGGCTTCACAGGAACAGCCGCCAGCGTGAAGGAAAAGGCTTTTCACGCTGGTGGCTGTTCAGAAGGAGCCGGGGCCTCGCGCGGCTTCCCCGGCTCCCTCTGAAGCCTCAGACAGCCGCGATGCTGGTCGGGGGGGGGGGGCAAGGACTGCATTGGCTGTGATGGGTGGGACCTGGACTGGAAAAGGGCTAAGGGGGGGGGGACTTGGACGGGAAAAGGGCTAAAGGGGGGGACTTGGACTGGAAAAGGGCTAAAGGGGGGGGGGACTTGGACTGGAAAAGGTCTAAGGGGGGGGGGACTTGGACAGGAAAATGGCTAAGGGGGGGGGAATTGGACTGGAAAAGGGCTAAGGGGGGGGGGACTTGTACTGGAAATAGGCGGTGATGGGGGTGGGACCTGGACAGTAAAAGGGGTATGGGGGGGGGGACAGGGACAGGAAATGGGTTGTGGTGGTGGGGGAGGGGACCTGGACCAGAAAAGGGCTATGGGGGGGGGGGGAAACTTGGACTGGAAATAGGCTGTGATGGGGGGGGGGACATGGACTGGAAATGGGTTGTGATGGGGGTGGAGGGGACCTGGACTGGAAAAGGGCTATGGGGGGGGGGGGAACTTGGACTGGAAATGGGCTATGGTGGAGGAAGGGGGATCTTGGACTGGAAATAGGCTGTGATTAGGGGGGCTAGGACTGCAAATGGGCTGTGATGGTGCGGGGGGACTCGGACTACAAATGGGCTGTGATGGTGCGGGGGGACTCGGACTGCAAATGGGCTGTGATGGTGGGGGGGGGGGGCCTAGGACTGGAAATAGGCTGTGATGGGGGACTTGGACTGGAAATGGGCTGTGATTGGGGGGGGGGAGCTAGGACTGGAAATGGCCTGTGATGTGAGGGCTAGCAGGGCTTATATACCGCACTGATGCAGGGCTTATATACCGCACTGGTATAAGCAGGGCTTATATACCGCACTGGTATAAGCAGGGCTTATATACCGCACTGGTATAAGCAGGGCTTATATACCGCACTGGTATAAGCAGGGCTTATATACCGCACTGATGCAGAATAGCGCGGTATATAAGAGAATGTAAATAAATAAATAAATAATAAATAAATAGCACTGGAAATGGACTGATGAAGAGCTGGAATAGGACTGGAAATGGGCTGATGGGGGGCATGGGAGAATGGGACTAGAAGGGAGTGGATGCTGGGTGGGCCTAGAACTATAAGGGAATTGATTTGGGGGGAGGACTAGAATGGATGGGGAATGAGAATGGAGAGGGGAATAAAATATTTTGTGTGGAAGAAAAGTCTATGATGGGCCGGTATTGGGAGAGTAAGAGGGGCTTGAGAATGGAAGGGTGAAATTTAAACGGATGATAAAGGAATAAGGAAAGAATTGGGGGAAAGAGCAAAAGGGAAACAATCAGTATGTTAAAGCAGAAATAGAGAGAGAATGGAAAACATCTAAAAGAGAAGAAAGGACAAATGGATAGCTTGCAGAAGACACGAAGAAACCAGAAGAAAGTGACTGGAGCAATTGCAACTGAAAAATAAAACGCCCAAACAGAAGGTAGAAAAATACTTTTTATTTTGAATTTATTAACTGGAATATGTCTGGTCTGGGAAGTGTGTATTGCTAACATCTTTGCGTTTTTGTTTAGTGCAAGAGGAAATTACTTTATAGTTTTATTTCTCCAGTGTTGTACATTTCATGTTTGGATTTTGGGGTTCCCAGTTTAATTATTATCTGACCAAGGAAGTTAGCCTACACGTATCCTCGGTAATTTTTGTGGGTGGGGCTGGGGGCGGGGCAGGGGTGGGACTAGGGGCGGAGAATGGGTGGAGCATGGCGAGCCACAGGTGTCGGGTTTTTCTCGGTGAAAAAGTTGGCAACCCTAGGCAGACCAGAGTATGATGTCAGAAAGGCTTTGGAAGAGAATAGAGGCCCAAGAAGGATTTGTGCCTAGAACCCCTGAAAGCCAAGTTCACATCGGGTGCATTCGTGGTGCTGCAACATCACATCCCACCTATAGGCTAAAGGTTAAGTGCCTGGGGGAACAAGAGGAAGTCCTGGTAGCAGTGGTGCCTAGGCTACCCTTTGATTTGGTTCTAGGAAAGGACTGGCCAAGATTTAAGCAGGGTCTAGTGGAAGGGCTAGGAAAGAAGGAGGGAGAAGGTTTAATAATGGAAATAGCTCCCGGGCCTTTCTTTGGAAGTCCTCAGTCCCTAGCTAAAAAGATGATTAAGCTTCCAGAAGGCCAAACTATGGGTAATAAGAGGGGCCTTGTATCCACCCGCTCGCAGGCTAAGGTAGAGAGCCAGCAGAAGGAGGAGGGGGAGCAGGCACAGTTATTAGGAGACTTACCCTCTCATGATGATTTAATAACCCCATCATCTGGTAAAGTAAGAAAGTTGAAAGCACAAAAGCGGCGTGAGAGACTTTGCAGAGCACAGGGTAGGGCTGAGCTGTTAGCTGGTCAAAGTTTACCCTGGGTGCCAGCTGAGTTAGTGGCAAAGTTTCCTAACTTTCCACAAGAGCAGCGAGCTGATCAAGCTCTCACCCGAGCTTTTAAGTATGCTCAGGAGGTCAGGGAGGAATTGCCCAGATTCAGACTAGATAATGAAGTATTATATAGAGAGAGTCAGGACCCCAGAAATGGGACCATACGTAAACAATTGGTGGTACCCACAACTTTCAAAGGGCTAGTACTTAGACTAGCACATGATCATCCAGTTGGAGGTCATAAAGGGATGCAAGGAACGCTGGATCAAATACTTAAGCGTTTTTACTGGCCAGGTATTTTCAAAGAAACTGCCCAGTTTTGTGCTGCATGTCCAGCGTGTCAGCGAGTTACAGCGGCTAACCCAACGGTGGTGCCTTTGATTCCCATGCCAATTAGCACAGACCCAATTGGTCGCATTGCCATGGATATTGTAGGCCCATTAGTCAAAACGCCCCGAGGTTTCCAATACATCCTAGTTATGGTAGATCAGGCAACAAGGTTTCCCTGGGCCATACCATTGAGGAATGTTTCTGCAAAAACAATAGCGTTAGAGCTAGTAAAATTGTTTTGTGACGTGGGATTCCCAAGAGAGGTGTTGACTGACCGAGGGTCCAATTTTGTATCCAAATATTTGGCCCAGGTCTGGGATGCCTTTGGCATTCATCACGTAAAAACCTCAGCCTACCATCCACAATCAAACGGTTTGGTGGAGAGATTCAACCAAACTCTCAAACAAATGTTGAGAAGGGGGTTAGCAGGAGAGGTAAAAGAATGGGATATGTTATTGCCTTTTGCCTTGTATGCCTGCAGGGAAAGAATTCAGATGTCCCTAGGTGTAACCCCATATGAATTGATGTATGGTAGGGCTCCACGGGGTTTGTTAGACATTTTGGGGGAACAATGGATTGATCCTGAACCAAGAAGTCAGGAGGTGCCACTGTTTCTACGTGACTTGAGAGCACGTTTGAAAAGGACGTCGCAGGTTGCTGAGAAGAACCTGCAGGACAGTCAAGTGCGCCAGAAAGGGTGGTATGATAGGAAGGCCAAAAGCCGCCAATTAAGCATTGGTGAAAAGGTTTTGGTTCAAGTAGCAGGTACAGCCCCAAAATTTGAAGTACAATGGAAAGGGCCATGGAAGGTTGTTAAACAAGTGAGCCCAGTGTCTTATATGGTAGAAAATGCAAGAGGGCGTAGGCAGACCTACCATATTAATGTACTTAAGTCTTGGAAGGAGAGGCCTGTAAATAATAATGACCCTGAAGCCAGTCAGGAAGTAAGTGAGCTTCAAAAAGATAACACTCTCGTAGGTATTACGGACTGTAGGAAAGAAGTTTCACCAGTTAAACCAGTCCGTAATAACTTAAGCAGGGGGGTATGTGATAAGGAAGCTTATCATAGCTCAGGAAGGAGCTATAGAAAAGGTGAAGTGACTCTGAACAAGCAACCTGTCAGTTCTGGTAGAAATAAGAAAACAGAATTTTCCCATAAAAGACTACCAGTCCCAGAATGCACCAGGTTTCCAACAGCCATTAGAGGAGCTGAAGTGGGGAAACGTGTGTTCAATCAGGAGGGCTATGAGGTAATCCCTAAGCACTCATCTCAAAGGGCAGGGCCTGATTCAGCACAGCTGCGCTGTGTTAGGGAGGATCACTCATCTAAGCAGAATAAGAGTAGAGTTTATTCTACAGATGACCATCTTCATGATCACCTTGGATATCCAGAGAATGGTCCTCAGTATCCTGAGAATCAGCTTGAGTTTGATCTTCAGTTGCATCTGAAGGATCATCAGAAGCAGAAGCCAAAACAGACGGACAGAGAGGGAAAGAGACCCTCTGGAAGAAAGAGGAGAAAAGCCTTTGAGAGGTCTAGAAGAGTCCAAAGCAGTACGTATACTGGGAGGTATTCCAAGGGCCAGCATACATCATTGGACTGGGGGAGACCAGAGGAATGGTGCTGCAGAGCTAGGAATCTCCAGACGCTACCTGTGAGGGAGACGGCTGCACGTGGAAGGGACCCTAAGACCTGTGCCAGAAGGTATGTGAAGAGAGATCCAGTGTCCAGGGATCTGGATTGGAAGGCTGGACATAAGAACTGGACTACATACTGGCCAGGCTATATAGAGAGGAACTCTAGCAGCAATGGAAGCTCAGGTATGAACACTGATCTATGCCCTAGCTATAACCTTGAAAGACAGCAGGGAAAACAAGTATTCTCCTGAAAATGCTCCATTGAGAGATCCATCTGTGCCAATCCATGATATTGAACCCATGCTTGTTGAACAAGGGGGAATAATAGCAGATGAGGATCCTGTTTATATGGACTGCTCTCTATCTAAACTCCGTTGGTAACTTTCTGTTATAAAGTACAGCAACCATCACAAAGAAATACAAATTTGTTCTTTAATCTACTCAGAAAAGCTCCTGAAGCAGGATTTGACCCACACAGTGGAAGGCAAGCCAGCTAAGGGGTTTCAGCTGGTGACTGCTAGCAATTAAGCCTTACCTAATTGCTTGTGAGCTAGGAGAGAATCACTTCTGTATCTATGTGGGAAGTAATCAGAAGTTAACCTGAAAAGAACAGTTTGTTTCTTGCTTTGTGGCTTTTCATTTGTTGTTTTCCTGATTTTGACTTTGTTTTTCTAAGTTTAACACTGAAAGCAAGTTACCTATTTTATGTGCTACCAAGCATATCTGTGTTGGGAGAAATAACCCCATAAATAAATATCTTATTGGCTTTACCCAAGAGCACAACTAAATTATTGTCAGCAGCTGTGTCTGGTGTGAATGAACTACATTGCCCACAATACCTTGCAAATCATATAGATATATGCACTTGCCAAGAGTGTGAAGATTCTCACCCAGGCAGCTGTCTGACAACGTGCAGCAAGAAAATTACTAGAGGATACCACTATGTTAACCCAACAAGAAGTAAGCACCTTCACAGGAACAGTGTGGCTAAGTACCTTTGGTGCCATACGTCCTACACAACGTTATGGTGAGCAATTATTGCGAATTTATGCTCTAATTGAAGTAACAGCCCAGGATTTAACTGATGCTATTACAGTCATGCAAGGTACTGTAGATAAATTGACTGCCTATTCTGCACAGAATAGGATGGCCCTAGACTATTTGCTAGCCAAAGAAGGAGGAGTCTGTAACGTCATAAGAGAGCACTGCTGTACGTTCATTAGTTCACAAAGTAAGGTGGTTTCAGGTATCCTGGAACAGGTGAGAAAAGAAACTCACTTCTCCAAAGATAATATAGAAGGAACTTCTGATTCTGTCTGGCCCTGGTTTGATAGCATGTGGAGTGGCTTGTCAGGTCCAGTAAAAGCGATACTGACAGGCCTGTTTGGCTTCCTAGTGGCCCTCCTACTTTTAGGAATTGGTTTTGCTTGTTTTATGAAGTGTTGTACTACATACTTGTCCAAAACTACAAATACTATTGCAGTTCTGAAATTGAAAAGTGTTCCTAGTACTGGAGACTTGCTCCGGGAAATGCCCTTTTATGAAGAATGTGGTTCTAGACAGAACCAAAGGGAAGACTGTAGACGAGGACTGACTCTACTAGGCCCCAAATGCAAATTGGATATGATCAGTGAGGTGGAAGAAACAGCTGCAGACAAACAAATTTATACACCTATGACTTATCCAGGATATGCAGACTTGGAGCTCTCAGATTCAGAAACAGATAGCAGATCGGGATCAATAATATCAATTGGAATAGAACCAAAATCAGCTATACATGAAAACATACATGAAACAGGATTATAAGAATCCAGCTCACTGTAAGCTTAGAAAATACAGGTCTGAAGTACATTTAAAACTCTCTCTTTAAATTACATTTCTGCTTCTTGCTAGGACATTGAATTTAGCAACTGGAACTTGTGGCATTAGCAAATAGAGTTTGTGTAACAATAGATATTAGGTCAGATTGAAGTTCCTTAATTAAATAGAACAGAGGGTGAAGTTGCTCATCCTGCAAGCGGATAGGCTAAAACAGTTACTAGGTCAGGTTGTGTTGCTCTTGTGAAACTGGCTGTAATTCAATTAGTAAATATAACGGATATAGTTTGCTTAACTAATAGAACATCAGCAAAATACAATAAGTAACTAATTAGCTTCTACTGAAATAAAATGAAATCACAGCGACACCTATTGAATTTAGTGAATATAGTCATGAGACATAACTTCTGCTTTTTATTAATAATGTTGTCTATGTTAGCAAAAATAATGTACACGTGGAATTTGGAAAGTACCAGATGTAATTAAAGATTAACTGAATCAGCTGATATCTCCCAATAAAAGCCAGAGCCCTATCGGACCATCTTTGAAGAGGTGAGATGAATATGTCAAATTAGACTCCATGCGTCTCTTCCCTATAGAGCTCAATAGAGATTGGTTAATTAATTAATTAATTGTGTCGTGTCTTTTCTTTCTGTTGAATGGTATAAGGGATATAAAGAATCCAGGTATTGTGTGTGTGGGATTCCAGACCCCAGCAGGGTGAGAGTCAACAGCTGCAGAGGCCTGATAATGAGGGTATTGTTTGTAGGCAGATGACTTCCTCAGGTAAAAGGTCTTTTTTCCCGAGCCCTTCTTCTTCTGAGAAGGGGCAGAGGTTTTCCTGGAAAGCCTAGTCCTGGTCAGAGTCTCGGTCTCGAGGTCTGCAGCCTTTTCAGCCATGGGCTTGCCAAAGAGGTTTTCACCTCGGCAGGGGACATCGACCAACTTGTCCTGGACTCATGGCTCGAGGTCGGATGACTGTAGCCAAGACTGTCGGCGGGCACCGATGCTGGCCCCGGCTACTTGGGTCGAAGCCTCGAAGCCATCGTAGGCTGCTCAAGAGATAAACTTCGAGCACTCCCGAATACCGGTGGACAAGGCCTGGAATCTCTGCAAAGGTTCCTCGGAGAGACCAGCAGAGAACCCGGCAATCTCCTTTGCCAGGTCTCGGAGGTACATGCCCATGTAGAGCTGGTAAGTCTGGACATGGCAAGCAAGCATAGAGCCCTGGAAGCACTTCTTACCGAGGGCATCCAGGTTCTGGGCCTCCCGGCCGGGAGGCACCGAGGAGTGCATCTTCTGACTTTTCAGTCGATGCATGGCCGATTCCACAACCATGGAGTGGTGCGGTAATTGTGCCTTTTGGAACCCGGGGCTCTTGCGGACTCGATAGATGGAATCGACCCGCTTGCTTAACACCGGCGTCGAGGCCGGGGTCTCTCACATGCGGAAGAGCAGCCGCTCCAGCATCGGAGGCACCGGAACAGTAAAGGCCTCCTTTGGGGGAGAGTCATACTGGAGGGCCTCGAGCTCCTCGGCTCGAGGCTCCTCCTCGGGATCCGCGGGGAAGGCCAAGGCCTTAGCCATATCCTGCATGAAGTCCGAGAACCGGGTATCCTCCGGTGGGGATCGTCTCCGAGGTTCGGACTCGGGCGAGTCCGATGGGACACACCGAGTCCGATGAGTGTCGGGTGACTCTTCGTCCTCCGTCTCCCAGCCCGACTCCTCGGAGGAGGAATCGAGCGGCTCCGGTCAGGCGGGCACCGGTGCCCTCCGCCCTGAAGCCGAGGGTATCGGCGTCGATGACCTCGGCCCCGAACGGGAGGTCGAGGAAGACCGTGGCCGAGGATCGACTCGAGCCCGCATGGACTCGAGGATCGGCTCGGCCTCCGGGGTCGACTTGGACGTCGAGGTCCCGGTGGTCGGGGAAGATGCACCGGTGAGACCGGCGATCAATGCCCGCTGCTGTTCCATGAAGGAAGCGAAGCTGCTCTCCAAGGCCGTCAACCTGAGTCCGAGCTCAGGAGACCCAGCAGCCCCCGACTCAGGCCCCGACGGTGTCGGGCCCGACATCGGCTCCCTCGGAGGAGAGTCCACGAGGACAACAGCACTTACGTGTCCAGGAGACTCCATCTCGACACGAGGATGCTTGGCAGGCCTCTCCGACTCCGAAGACCCGGGACGGCTATCGGGGCTATGCGACCTGGCCCTCGAGGAACCAGGCGCATCCACCGACACCGCCCTCGCGGGTTTCTTCTTCCTGCGATGTTCCCACGAAGGACCCCCCTGCTCAGAGGAACCCCGACGCTGCTCAGGGCCGGAGTCCTGAGACGTCGAGGCCTCTGACGAGGTCCAGGCCCGGCCGGACGCGGAGTCAGAAAAAATACGATCCTTCTGGTGCTGCCGACTCCTCAAGGCCTTCGAGGACATTTTGCCACATGGACCACAGATCATCGGGTCATGATCGGGTCCGAGGCAATGGAGGCAGCAGTCGTGTGTGTCGGTAAGAGACATAAGTTTCTTACACCGATCACATTTCTTAAACCCGCTGGTAGCCATCGGGGGAAAAAGGGCCCCTGCTAGGTCAAAAGACCGGGCTGCCAGGGAAAAAAGAAAAAAGGCGCGAACGCCAGTCACAAAGGACAAAAACCGAAAAATAGAAAAAAGGACTCGATACCGGCGTATCGGTCCGAGCGGGAAAAGGATCCAGCGTCAAACCGGAGAAAAATAGGGAAAATCAACTTTTTCCTCGGGGAAAAACGAACTACGTCCGTCGGGCTCCGCGGAAAAAAGAAGACTGAGCAAGATGGCACCCTTGGGCGGGAAGAGGACCGCGCATGCGTGCTGCAATTCCCAAAGGCTTTCTTTGAAAGCTGGGGAAATGCTCCGCACGAGGGCTCCGTCGGCACCGACGTCAACCATATGTGAGGACTGACTTCCTGCTTGGTCCTGGAGAATAAATGATCTAAGGAGTCTAAGTTTATTAGAAATGGGTTAAAAGGAGTAAAGCGTAGTTACTCACCTGTAACAGGTGTTCTCCAGGAGCAGCAGGAATCAGTCCTCACATATGGGTGACGTCGGCGCCGACGGAGCCCTCGCGGAGCAATTTTCCCCAGCTTTCAAAGAAAGCCTTTGGGAATTGCAGCGCGCATGCGCGGTCCCCTTCCCGCCCAAGGGTGCCATCTTAGCCAGTCAGATGACATAGCTAAAAGACAGCATAAAAATTTGCAAAAAACTAAAGCAGATGATTGCAACTCCAAGGGGAGGAGGGAGGGTTGTGAGGACTGATTCCTGCCGCTCCTGGAGAACACCTGTTACAGGTGAGTAACTACGCTTTCTCCAGGACCAAGCAGGAAGTCAGTCCTCACATATGGGACTCCCAAGCTTAAGGCTACCGGAGACCCTAAGCATAAAAATGAGCTCCCTCTAGCTCAGCAGCACAGAAGGAAGGAATCTTCACAGAATTATTACCCACCGGTAGCCCAACATCCGGGATGGAGGGTAGGAGTTGCTCAAACCTCAAAGAGATTTCGGAGTACTGCCTGTCCGAAAGCACTGTCCCTGCGGGACTCCCTCTCGAGGCAGTAATGGACCGCAAAAGTCTGGCTCGAAGACCAAGTAGCGGCCCGGCAGATGTCTGCCAATGGAACAGAGCGGAGGTAAGCCACTGACGTAGCCTTCGCCCGAACACAATGAGCCGTGACCCGACTTTCTAACGAGAGTCCGGCTGCTCCATAAGCCCAAGCGATACAGTCAGCAACCCAGATGGACAGAGTGCGCTTGGAGACAGGGAGCCCCAATTTATTGGGGTCAAAAGACACTAAGAGCTGAGCAGCTTTGCGGTGCTCCCGCGTACGGTCAAGGTAGAAGTTCAACGCCCTTCTACAGTCCAGGGTATGCAGGACCATTTCAGCTCGGCTGGAGTGTGGCCTGGGAAAGAAGGTCGGAAGCACCACCTCCTGATTGATGTGAAAAGGGGAGACCACATTTGGAAGAAATTTAGGGTGAGTCCGTAGGACTACCCTATTTTGTAGAACCGAGTGTAAGGGGGATCAGACACGAGGGCCTGTAGTTCACTTACGCGTCTAGCGGAAGTGAGGGCTATCAGGAATAAGGTTTTCCAAGAAAGAAAACGGAGAGGACAGGTAGCCATAGGTTCAAAAGGCGGACAGGTGATCCGCTGCAAAACCACATTCAGATCCCAGTCAGGCGCTGGCGGGCGCAGAGGTGGTTTAAGGAGAAGGAGACCTCGGAGAAACCTTGCCACGAGAGGGTCGTTGGAAAGAGGTCTGCCGTCCACCGGCACATGATGTGCTGAAAGAGCACTGAGGTGAACCTTGACGGAGTTGGACTTAAGTCCAAGATTAGAGAGGTAGAGCAAGTACTGCAAGACCACCGACACCGAGCAGGAGAAGGGATTCAGAGACTGCTGGGTACACCAAACGGAAAAACGACGCCATTTAAGGACATAGCATTTGCGGGTAGAAGGTCGCCGGGAAGCTAGGACGACCTCTTCCACCTCTGCCGGCAGTAGAAGGGGAGCAAGGACTACCCTTTCAGCAGCCAGGCCATCAGATGTAGAGATCTGAGGTTGGGGTGTAGCAGGGACCCCTGATCCTGTGTTAGGAGATCTGGTTGAAACCCCAGAGGGAACGGAGCCTCCACCGCCAGTTGCAGCAGAAGTGGAAACCACGGCTGTCTGGGCCATCGAGGAGCTATCAGGATCATGGAGGCTTTGTCTCGGAGAACCTTGAAAAGAGTTCGAGAGATTAGCGGTATGGGAGGAAAGGCATACAGAAGGCTTTTCGACCATGAGAGCAGAAAAGCATCCGCCGCTACTCGGAGGGGATGCGGCTGCCGAGAGCAGAAACGAGGAAGTTGCCGGTTGAGAGGACTGGCAAAAAGATCCAGCGTGGGGAGGCCCCACTGCAGAAAAAGTTTCTGAACTACCAAGGGATCCAGGCGCCACTCGTGCGGCTGGAGGATTCTGCTGAGTTTGTCCGCCAGGCAATTTTCTTGGCCTGGGAGATAAACTGCCTTGAGAAGAATGCCGTGGCTGACGGCCCAAGAGCAGAGCCTCTGCGCTTCTCGACAGAGAAGGAAGGAGCTCGTGCCTCCCTGTTTGTTCACGTAGAACATGGCAACTTGATTGTCCGTCTGGACAAGGACGGACCGGCGAGAAGTCAGGTGGGAGAAAGCCTTGAGAGCCAGACGGATTGCTCTGAGCTCCAGGAAGTTGATCTGCTGCGCAGACTCCCACGCGGTCCAAAGACCTTGAGTACATGCCCCCTGGCAATGCGCTCCCCATCCCAGGAGAGAAGCATCGGTCGTCAGTACTTGAGCAGGCGGAGGAGATTGAAAAGGCATTCCGAGTACCAGGTTCGGCTGATGAAGCCACCACTGCAAAGAAGAGGCCAGTGGATCGGAGATCTGCACTAAGTCGGCGAGGCCGCCCGTGGCCTGTTGCCACTGCTTGCGAAGGCACCACTGAGCAGGCCGCATATTCAGGCGGGCGTTGGGGGTCACGTGGACGGTGGAAGCCATATGGCCGAGTAGTCTCAGAAAGCGCCTGGCCGAGACCAGGGACTGGCTGCGAAAACGGCTGGCTAGGTCCATGAGCCGCTGAGCTCTGTCGAGAGGCAGGAAAGCTCGCGCCTGAAGAGTGTGCAATCTTGCGCCGATGAACTCGAGATCTTGCGAGGGGAGCAAAGTGGACTTTGCGAAGTTTACGACAAAGCCCAAGTACTGGAGAAGAGTCACAGTGCGTTGCGTGGCTTGTGTGACTTCTTGAGAGGACGATGCTCTGATGAGCCAGTCGTCTAGGTAAGGAAAGACATAGAGGCCCTGAAGCCGGAGATAAGCCGCCACCACCGCGAGACATTTTGTGAAGACTCGTGGTGCGGAGGATAGGCCAAAGGGCAGTACTCTGTACTGGTAATGATTTCCTGCCACCACAAACCTTAGGTATTGGCGGTGGCTTGGGTGGATGAGGATGTGCGTGTAGGCATCCTTTAGATCCAAGGAGCATAGCCAAGGATTCCAAGGGTAAGCATCTTGAACTTCTCTCGCACGAGGAACTTGTTGAGGTTGCGCAAGTCCAGGATGGGTCGGAGGCCTCCTGTTCTTTTTGGTATTAGGAAATACCTGGAATAAAAGCCTTGACCTCTCAGGTGGTGGGGCACCGGTTCCACAGCCTGTTCCTGAAGAAGACTTGCTAACTCCTGAAGGAGTAAGTCCCTGTGCAGAGGGAGTCGTGGAGGCTCTCCCGGAAAATAGGAGGGAGGGATCTGGTGGAAGTGGAGAAGATAGCCTTCTCGCACAACATGAAGCACCCAGGCATCTGATGTGATGTTGGACCACCTGTGGGCAAAGTGGACCAGCCGGCCTCCTGTGCTGGGAGAAACCAGCTGAGGGGGAGAGGCTATGCCGATGAAGTCAAAAACCCCCACCCTGCTGAGCAGGGGCTGGTGGTGCAGGCTTGGGGGCTTGCTGCCTACGGGACCCGTTACCCCGTCCCTTGGCCTGCTGACCCTGTTGGGGAGCTGAGGAGGCTTGATACTGAGAGTAGTGTTTATAGGCAGCCGCCTTCCTCGGGTAAAAGGACTTTTTTCCCGAGCCCTTCTTCTTTTGGGAAGGGGCAGAGGTCTTTCTAGAGAGCCTTGTTCTGGTGAGAGTCTCCGTCTCGATTTGCGCAGCCTTCTCAGCCATGGGCTTGCCAAATAGGTTCTCACCTCGGCAGGGGACATCGACCAACTTGTCCTGCACCCAGGGTTCAAGGTCAGACGACTGAAGCCAAGCCTGTCGGCGGGCACCGATGCCGGCTGCGGCCACTCGAGCCGACGCTTCAAAGCCATCATAGGCTGCTCGAGAAATGAATTTGGAGCATTCTCGAATTCCAGTGGACAAGGCTAGGAACCTCCGCAAAGGTTCCTCGGAAAGTCCAGCAGAGAATCCGGCTATCTCCTTAGCCATGTCTCTAAGGTACATGCCCATGTAGAGCTGGTAGGTCTGGACCCGACAAGCAAGCATAGAGCCTTGGAAACACTTCTTACCGAGGCCATCCAGGTTGCGGGCCTCCCTGCCAGGAGGCACCGAGGAGTGCATCTTCTGGCTCTTGAGCCTATGCATGGCCGATTCCACCACCATGGAATGGTGCGGTAGCTGTGCTTTTTGGAAGCCCGGGCTCTTGCGGACTCGATAGATGGAATCGACCCGCTTGCTTAATACCGGCGACGATGCCGGACTCTCCCACATGCGGAAGAGTAGTCGTTCCAGCATGGGAGGAACCGGTACAGTAAAGTGCTCCTTCGCTGGAGAGTCATACTGGAGGGCGTCGAGCTCCTCGGCTCGAGGCTCCTCCTCGGGATCCGCAGGGAAGGCCAAAGCCTTGGCCATATCCCTGACGAAGTCCGAGAACCGGGCATCCTCCGGAGGGGACTGCTTCCGAGGTTCGGACTCAGGGGAGTCCGAGGGGACACACCGAGTCTGAAAGGAATCAGGTGACTCTTCCACTTCAGATTCCCAGGCCGACTCCGAGGAGGAATCGGTGGGGTCGGTTCGGGCGGGCGTAGGCGTCGGCCGCCCCGACGCCGAGGGAGTCGGCATCGAACGGGAGGCCGAGGGAGACCTCGACCGAGGATCGACTCGAGCCCGCATGGACTCGAGGATCGGCTCGGTCTCCGGGGTCGACTTAGACGTCGACGTCCCGGCGGCCAGGGCAGAGGCGCCAGCGAGGCTAGCGATCAGTGCCCGCTGCTGGTCCATGAAGGCAGCCAGGCTGCTCTCCAAGGCCGTCAACCTGAGTCCGACCTCAGGTGACCCAGCAGCCCCCGACTCGGGCCCCGACGTCGGACCCCTCGGAGGCGAGTCCAGGAGGACCACAGGACTTACCCGAGCCGGCAATTCCGATTCCAGACGAGGTCGCTTCGTGAGACGTTCCTGCTCCAAAGACCCGGGACGGTTATCGGGGCTATGCGACCTGGCCCTCGCGGAACCAGGAGCGTCCACCGACGCCGCCCTCGCGGGTTTCGCCTTCCGATGATGATCCCCGGAGGGAGAACCTCTGTCGGAGGAACTCCGGCGATGCTCAGAGCTGGAGCCTCTGGACGCCGAGGCCTCCGACGAGGTCCGGGTACGGGTGGGATCTGCGAAGATTCTTTCCCGCTGATGCCGCCGACTCCGTAAAGCTTTGGAGGACATTTTGCTGCAGGCCACACAGATCAGTTCCTCGTGATCTGGGCCGAGGCAGCGGAGGCAATGATCGTGTGTGTCAGTGAGAGACATATTTCTGTCACACTGAACACACCTTTTGAAGCCACTGGCAGCCATCGGGGAAAAAGGGCCCCTGCAAGGTCAAAGGACCGGGCTGCCAGCGAAAAACCGAAAACGAAACTGACCAGAAAAATCAGAAAAACCGAAAAATAAGAGAAGGACTCGCAACGGCGTCGCGAGTCCGGGCAGGAAAGAGACCGGCGTCGAACCGAAGAAAAAATAGAAAATAAATGAAAAAATCAACTTTTTCTGCGGGGACTGGAAGACCACGTCTGTAGTGCTCCGCGGAAAAAAGAAGACTGGCTAAGATGGCACCCTTGGGCGGGAAGGGGACCGCGCATGCGCGCTGCAATTCCCAAAGGCTTTCTTTGAAAGCTGGGGAAAATTGCTCCGCGAGGGCTCCGTCGGCGCCGACGTCACCCATATGTGAGGACTGACTTCCTGCTTGGTCCTGGAGAATACTGCACATCTGCACTATAACGTTATTTTACCAGGTAAGAAATCCTTGGGGTAGAAAGACAGACAGAGAAGAGGAACGACAGAGGTCAACATTAAAAGTTTATATTGTACCTTCCAGGTCACACGGATACTCTGCGAAGACAATGGCTCAAGCTGAACTTCCTGAGGTGGACCATCGGGAGCTGACAAGAAACAAATAGTTTATATATTATACATATATTATAAGAGAGCGGATTTTAATTTTAATTCTATGCAGGCCAGATTCATTTCTGTAGCTCATTGTTGTCACTCTTCTTCCTCCTATCATGAACGTGTCTTGGCATAAAAGTCTAAAGGCCTCAGATTCAAAGTTATCCCCAGTTAATCATAGCATTCAAACTGGAACAAGATATAAGCATGGGCAACACAGAGGATCACTAGCACTGAGTCCTCAAGGTTACAGCAGAAAATCAAGGAGAGTCTGCCATTCTGACACTAAAAGCAAATATAAGCAGAAAAAGTCTGCCTAGAGGTCTTTATCTGCTTGGAGTTATCGCACTGGAGCTGTTGATGTCCAGCTAAAGAATATGATGTTATGTATATCTAGAATCCTTAAAACATTTCCAGTATTCTAGTTTTCAGAAGTGCCAAACACCAGACCCCCATCCATGGAATCCAATCTTTCAAAATCACTGAGTGTTCTAAATTCCCTGGATATGGTTAAAGAGTTTGGCCAACACTGGGGGTGCTCAAGTATTCACTATATCTGCAGAGCTTGCATCTACATACCCTTCTATCTACTGTAATGCTTCCATTCTCCAAGAATACCATCAAATTGAAGCAAATGAAAATCATCATATCCACCAAGATCTTACCAATATTCCTCATCAGTTCTTAAAATCATCATGAAAAATCATCATGAAAAATTAATTGTACATAGTTTGAAAAAAATACGATGTTCCATGTAAAACCATGTTCATTATGTTAATTGTAAACCGCCTTTGATCTTGGGAAAAAGCGGTATAGAAGAAAAGCATAAATAAATAAATAAATAAATATATTTCAACCTTAAGAGAGGCTATTTTAACTTAGATGAAGACTGAACATCTTGTAGCAGATGGTCCTTAGTTTTGATCTTTCATGTGGGATACAAACATCTCTAATGCATATCCTTATAGGCAATGGTAGACATGGATACCATTGCCTATCAACAGATATTAAGATCGTCACTATAATGTGATTGTCACTATTGGAAACATTAATAAGAATAAAGGAAGCAATCAGCTGAACATATGGGTCAATTTTCAAAGTCAGCAGTCTGTAGATTCTTTTTGGCTTTTAAATACGTGCATTCAGCTCCGCTATACTTATATTCAGTAAAGATGAATATACGTATCTGCCGCAGACAGATGGCCATTATCCATACAGTGGAAAAATTCAACGTGCCTAAAGTAAATGAATAGCCATAGGTTATCTCTGAAGTGGCTACTATATGGATAATTTATGGCCATAGCACAACTGTATGGATAATTTATGGTTCCCACCCTTATTTCATCCTAATTCTGCTCCAGCCCTATACTGATAATGGCAGAGCAGTCAGACTGGTTTTCAGCCCGCCACTATCTGTACGCAGGCTGAATATCTATGGATAATGGATTTATAGGAATACCAAACACAAGGAGAGCAAAAGCCCTCGAAGCAGAAATCCAAACAAAAGCACAAAGAGTGAGGGTGTAGAGGGTCACTACTTTATTAGAAAATAAATAGCCCCAACACATTTCGGCAAGGTTGCCTTCATCAGGGGGCACACATCTTAAAATAGAAACACATAATATCCACATTAAAATGAACTAAAGGCAACATCAAAAATATAAACGAATGAGTAAATAAATAAATAAATGTTAATATTAAAAGTCAAATAATATAGACTACAACAAATTATTTACAACTATGTTGAAGTAAAACATGTACTGTATATAAAATTCATACAACAACCACCATCGGGACATAAACACTTCAAATAAAGAATTAAAAGAAACTTCAAATAAAGATAAAACACATATAAAAGTGAACCAATGTTTTGAACAATACTTCCAATACTTTAATTTTTATATCATTCTCTGAATATGGCTTTTTATTTATTGTATTTTTAAGATCTATGGTCTCAGTGTTTTATCTGTATATGGCTTATGATGCGGCTCTTTTTAGTTTTTTATTCCATAGTATTTTTTAAGTTGTTTTCTACATCATTATGTTTGATCATTTACCTTTATAGTGCTCAAGTCTATGGTATTTTACCTTTTCCCATTTCTTTTAGTCTGCAAACTACATAATATTCGCGTTTCATTGATTTCCCCGCCCCGGGTTCGTGATATCTGTTTCTACTATGTGATCTCTTTTAAGTCGTTTTATAGTCATTTTCCAAATGTCATGGCACAGCCACGAGTTTGATTAAATTAGGATATGGGACTCATTTTGTCTGATACCATGATTAAAACTTCTTCTATGCATTCCTAGCCCAATACCCCAATAGTTGATAGAATATACTCTATTAAGGATGTTCTTCCACGGCACAAGTGTGCTGCTACAGAGCATGCGTGTGTTTCACTCTTTAAATGTGCCCAGATGTTTGACGGGCTCAGCATAGAGCATTTTGATACCCTTCACCCGCGCTATCTACAGACGCTGAGGATTTCCTTTCATATATTTTTTGATTCATCACATCGGTATTTTATTTCAATATGCTTGGTCATTTATCGTTACATTGCTTAATTCTATGGTATCCTACCTTCTTCCGTATCTCTTACAGCTTGCGAATTATATAATTTTCGTGTTTGTTTTTTCACGCTTATGGTTCGTGATATCACTTTTTGCTATGTGATTTCTTTTAAGTTTATAGCTGTTTTTCAAACTTTATTGGCATAGCCATGAGTTTGATTGAATTAGTATATGGGATTCATTTTGTCTGATACCATGATTAATACTTCTCCTTTGCAATCCTAGCCCAATAGCCCCATAGTTGAAAGGATATACTTTATTAAGGATGCTCTTCCACGGCACAAGTCTTGCTCTTTAAATGTGCCCGGATGATGGGCGGGCTCAGCATAGATGAATCTGATACCCTTCACTCGTGTTATCTTCAGACGCTGAGGATTTACTTTCATACTTTTGGATTCGTCATAACGGTATTTCACATGTCCATCCCTTTGTGTGGTTACACTGTGGTCCTCATTGTTTTAATCGTCATTGAAAAGGTCTTTTTAATTCTAATATATTGTGCTACGTGATCTCCAGGAACAAGCAGGAATAAGTCCTCACATATGGGTACGTCGGAACCGACGGAGCCTGCGCGGGAAAGCTCCCCAGCTTCCCAGAAAGGAAGCTTTTGGGGCCTCCCACTGCACATGCGCGCTGCCTTCCCGCCTTCCTGACCAGCTCTCCTCAGTTTCTCTTTTTCCGCGGAGCCAGCAGGTCGTGTTCCTGTCACCGCTGAAGAAATTCTTATTTTAGTTTGTTTCTTTAGACTGCGTACCTGCCTTCCCCATACCGAAACCGGTACCGCCGGTCTCTCTTTTCTTTTCTTTCAAAAAAAAAACCCAAAACTTTTATTTAGCACAACTTGGTGACTTCGGTTAGGCCTCAGGCCTGCACAAATTCTCCTCATGGAGAAACCAGCCCCTGGTTTCAAGAAGTGTACCAAGTGTAGTGCTGTTATTTCTGTTACAGACACCCATGACTGGTGTCTTAAATGTTTGGGGCCTGACCACTCCATTCCGGACTGCCCATCCTGCTCCCAGATGTCTAAACGTTGTTTGCAGAACCGGGCCAACAAATTCCATGTGCTGTTTGCTTCAGATAATCCAGCATCACAGTCATCCAGGTCTTCCTCTCCGGATGGATCTCAGGCAACCAAACCTTCTTCGGGCAGGTCCTCAAAAGGCAAATCTCCTTCAAAGTATCGAGAGGCCCTCAATCTTGAGTCAGAGGAACCTGCCCCAGCCAAACAACCCCGGCGGGAAGCTCTGGCTTCCAAAGCACCATCTATGGGGTTACAGGTTGACATCGATGGCACGGCCTCGACTGATCACCTGTTAGACTGCTCTGGGGTACCGGCCCATGCCGGTACCGACATCCAGGCAGCAGTGGCGTCTATGGGCAATACTGTCCAGACCATGCAGCAGGCCGTTCTGGCTTTCATTAAAGCTGCGACGCCCTCGGTACCGCATCTAGCGGTTCCGGGTCCGGTTCCGGTACTGTCTTCCATACCGGAACCGAGACCATCATCTTCCAAATGCAGATCGGTTCCGCATGCCGGATCCGGGTTTTCACCCGATACCGATCCCATACCCGGTACGCCCGATGTCGATACCGATCGGTATGCGTATCGTGCGTTGGAAGCAAATAGAGGATTCTCTGATTCTTCTGAGGATTTTGACTCCTCTGATGACTCTGATGAGCTATCTCTAGTTCTTCCTGAAGAGCCTTCTTCCCCAAAGAGGAGAATGTCTCCACCAGAGGATTTGTCCTTTCAAGACTTCATTATTGAAGTAGCTAAAGGATTTTCTATTACTACATCCTCTGAAAAAGAACCTAGATCAAAGAAATTGGATATTTTAGGATACCCTAAGGTTCCTAAAGAGGCAGTCACCCTGCCTATCCATGAAATCCTTCAAGAACACTTGATGGACTTATGGGAGGCTCCTCTAACGTTGTCTCCTCATTCTCGTAGGTTGGACACCATGTACCGGGTCCCTCCTTCTCCTGGTTTTCAAAAAACTCAGCTGCCTCACCATTCCATTGTGGTGAAGTCTGCGCTGAAAAAGATTAAGAGTACCAAAAGGCACTCTTCTACCCCTCCAGGGCGAGAATGTAAGACCCTAGACTCTTTTGGTAGGAAAATCTTCCAGGCTAGTATGCTTATAGCCAGGATTAATTCATACAGTCTGTATATGGGCATGTTTCTAAGGGAACTTGCCCTAAAGGTACGGCATTTTGCCTCCTTTATCCCTGAGGATAGAAAGGAGGAGTTCCTTTCTCTGGTGAAACAGCTTCTAGATGTTTCTAAGTTCTCCAACAGAGCAGCCTTTGATTCCTTTGAAGGTGCTGGTAGAGCTTCGGGCATTGCCATTGCAGCCCGACGACTTGCTTGGCTCCAGGCCTCTGACCTAGAACCCTGGGTCCTGGATGGCTTACGGAATCTGCCCTGTACAGGTGAGAACTTATTTGGTAAAGACTGGCAAATTAAAACCACTCAAATGGACGCAGAAAATGCTACATTAGATAGACTTTCTAAGTCTACCTCTACTCCTGCCAAGAAAAAGTCTTTCAGGAGGCCTTACTACAAATACTGGCCAACAATCTTCTCAGCCTCGCTTTGCTGCTAAACGTCAGCAACCTAAACAGGCAAGGTCAAAGCCTGCAGCGTCTACCACTCCTCAGCAGGCTCAACCCCCTCAGGGGTTTTGACTTGCCCCTAGAGAACTTAACATTTCTGGCTCTAGAACAACCAGAGCCCCTCACCATTCCCGGAAGGTTAGCTCACTTTGCTCCCAGATGGGGGCAAATTACATCAGAGCACTGGACCCTCTCTATCATCAGAGAGGGCTACAAACTTCATTTTTCCAACCTTCCTCCACATACCATGGTGAGGCACTTCAATTCTCCCCCATCTCTCCTGGCCCTGTTGGGTCAGGAAGTCTCTTCCCTCCTTGCCCAAAGGGCAATAGAAGAGGTTCCTCTTCTCCAACAAGGGACAGGTTTCTACTCCCCTTATTTTCTCATACCAAAGAAGACAGGGGGATTCAGACCTATCCTAGATCTGAGAGAATTGAACACATTTCTATACAAGGAGAAATTCAAAATGCTTTCTCTGGGCATTCTCCTTCCATACCTTCAGAGTCAGGATTGGCTTTGTTCTCTAGATCTCAAGGATGCGTACACACATATACTCATCCACCCATCCCACAGAAAATATCTACGATTTCTGTTCCAGGGAAAACATTTCCAGTACAGAGTACTTCCCTTCGGTCTAGCCTCTGCTCCAAGAGTTTTCACCAAATGCATGGCAGTTGTAGCCGCATTTCTAAGAGGTCTGGGAATTTTTGTATTCCCATATCTGGACGACTGGCTCATCCGAGCTCCATCTCAGTCAGAGGCCCAGATTTCCCTGGACCGCACAAGACACATTCTGCAGTATCTGGGACTGGTGGTAAACCTTCCCAAGTCTCAACTCATCCCTACTCAGTCTCTGGAATTCATAGGGGCCCAGTTGGACACCACCACTGCAAGGGCCTACCTACCTCAAGTCCGGGGCCAACGTCTGGTGTGCTTGGCCTCCCAAGCTCAGTCCAGCAGTCACTTGACAGCCAGAGAAATGCTGCGACTTCTGGGCCACATGGCCTCCACGGTACACGTGGTGCCCTATGCTCGTCTTCATATGAGAGCAGCTCAATGGACCTTGGCCACCCAGTGGACTCAAGCATCAGTCTGTTTTGGTCCCTCCAATGGTGGATATCCACCAAGAATCTGTTGTTGGGGGCCCCCTTCCAACCTTTGTTGCCCCAAGCAACCCTCACAACAGATGCCTCCCAAACAGGGTGGGGAGCCCATCTACAACACCTCTCCACTCAGGGTACTTGGTCTCCACAGGAGACCACCCTTCACATCAACCTCCTGGAACTGCGAGCAATCTTCTTTGCCCTCAAAGTCTTCCATACCCTCCTTGTCAACCTGACCGTCCTAGTTCAAACAGACAATCAGGTGGCCATGTTCTACCTAAACAAACAAGGAGGGACAGGCTCTCTGTCGCTTTGCAACGAAGCTCTCAGATTATGGGCCTTCGCCAGAGAGCATCAAATTCATCTTCTGGCAGTGTATCTTCCAGGGGTTCAAAACTCTCGGGCAGACAGACTCAGTCGAGTTCTGCTTCCACACGAATGGTCCCTACATATGGACCAGATACGCAGAATCTTTCAGGAATGGGGAACCCCGGACATAGACCTCTTTGCAAGTCCATGCAATGCCAAACTTCCCCGGTTCTGTTCCAGGACTCCGTGTCCGGGAGCTCAGGCCTACGACGCATTTCTCCTGCATTGGGGTCAGGACTTCCTATATGCCTTTCCACCCATTCCTTTGATTCCCAAGACTCTGTTCAAACTCCAGAGGGATCACGGATCGATGATCCTCATAGCTCCACGCTGGCCACGCCAAGTGTGGTTCCCTCTACTTCTGCATCTTTCCCAGGGACCCTCCCTGGACCTGGGAGCTGCGCCAGACCTTCTGTCTCAGGAGGAGGGGACTTTGTGGCACCCAAACCCCAAGTCCCTACACCTCAGAGCTTGGTTACTGAAGGCCTAAGCCTTCATGACTTCAATCTTTCTCAACCAGTGCAAGATATCCTTCATGCCTCTAGGAAACCCTCCACGAGGCGTTCCTATGCTTTCAAATGGAAACGCTTTTCCATTTGGTGTGCTCAACAGGGTCTTGACCCTCTAGCACTTCCCTTGAATTCTCTACTAGACTATCTCCTGCATCTTTCTAATGCAGGCCTTAAGATGAATTCAGTCAGAGTCCATTTAAGTGCTATTGCAGCATCCTTAAAACCTATAAATGGACAACCTGTCTCCTCTCATCCTCTTATTGCAAGGTTCATGAGAGGCCTGACTCTAACTAAGCCTCCCATCCGACCTCCTCCGGTAGCATGGGATTTGAACCTAGTTCTAGGTCAGCTTATGAAGCCACCTTTTGAACCGTTGGTTTCTACCTCCTTGAAATTTCTTTCTTGGAAGGTCCTTTTCCTTATTGCAGTCACTTTGGCTCGCCGCATCAGTGAACTACAGGCCTTAGTGGCTCATCCACCTTATACTAGGTTTCATCATGATAAGGTGGTCCTCAGGACAAATCCCCACTTTATGCCCAAAGAGGTCTCGCCTTTTCATCTTAATCAAGAGGTATATCTACCTGTCTTTTTCCCGGCTCCTCATGCATCCAGTGCAGAGAGGAACCTTCATACTCTAGATTGTAAAAGAGCTCTTGCCTTTTACCTCAACAGGACTCAGCCACATCGAAAGTCTTCCCAACTTTGTGTGGCTTTTGATCCTTCTCATTTGGGACTTCCAGTCTCCAAACGTACACTTTCCAATTGGATTGCTCAGTGTATTTCCTTTGCTTACCAGAGTAAAAACATTTCTCTGGAAGGCCATGTCACAGCTCACAATGTGAGAGCCATGGCCACTTCTATGGCTCATCTTCACTCTGTATCCATAGATCAGATCTGTCGAGCCGCCACCTGGGCTTCGGTTCATACCTTCACAGCCCATTACTGTTTGGACAAGGACTCCCACCGGGATGCCTTGTTTGGTCAGGCTGTCCTCAAACACCTGTTCCATACTTGAACAACTCCTGCCCACCTTCCCAGAATGGATGCCTGAGATCCATACGGAGATGGCGAACCCTTGGAAGGGGATCTCCCAGGCATCTTAGCTAGGGAGTCCCCATATGTGAGGACTTATTCCTGCTTGTTCCTGGAGATAGCACAGTTACTTACCTGTAACAGGTGATCTCTGGGAACAGCAGGAATTAGTCCTCACAACCCACCCACCTCCCCTAGGAGTTGTATCTTCTATCTATCTTCCTTTCCTCTCTCTATTGTCTCAGCTATAAACTCGAACTGAGGAGAGCTGGTCAGGAAGGTGGGAAGGCAGCGCGCATGTGCAGTGGGAGGCCCCAAAAGCTTCCTTTCTGGGAAGCTGGGGAGCTTTCCCGCGCAGGCTCCGTCGGTTCCGACGTACCCATATGTGAGGACTAATTCCTGCTGTTCCCAGAGATCACCTGTTACAGGTAAGTAACTGTGCTTCATTAAGGGTGCTCTTCCACGGCACCATTGTGCTGCCACAGAGCATGCGTGTGCCTTGCTCTTTAAATGTGCTTGGATATTTGGCGGTCTCAACATAGATGAATCTGTTACCCTTCACTCGCGCTATCTTCAGACGCAGAGGATTTGCTTTCATATTTTTTGATTCGTCATAACGGTATTTTACATGTCCATCTCTTTGTATGGTTACACTGCGGTCCTCATTGTTTTAATTATCGTTAAAAAGGTCTTTTTAATACTGATACATTTTGCTACATGTTACTGTTGCCTCTCCCGCGTAGTGGTTTTCACAAACATATAGCACCCGCTCTAAAAGCGAATTATCACTGTTCGCTGTTTATGTTTTTACCTATTTATAAACACTCTTACATTAGGAATATAATCATTCAAAGTATATTTTTTCCTCACCGGAGCTTCACCATAATTTTACTGCCTCTTTATAGCTCTGGATTTACTCGCTAAATTTATCTCATAATAGTAGTTCACTACCATCATCTCCATCTACAGTATATCATTTTTTATTAATTTGTTGCTTCCCCCCTTTTATAGTAAAAGCTTTTTTGATAACTTGTTTCAGTGATTATTTATTAATTCATGCACTAAAATGTATTTGTTCCCCTGGTTCCCTAGTATTTGATGTTCCTCATCATGGATTTTCTCCTGGTTCCCCTGGCTCTGGGATCTAGCACCTCACCAGCATTGTCTGCAGCACTCTGTTTGGAGTCTTTTTAAAGACTTTGAGTCACACATTGCCTCCTGTGAGTAATCACTCTTTCACTGTATAAGTTTTTCTACCAAGGTTTTCAATTTTCTTTCTTGGAAGTATTGTTCAAAACATTGGTTCATTTTTATATGTGTTTTATCTTTATTTGAAGTTTCTTTTAATTCTTTATTTGAAGTGTTTATGTCCCGATGGTGGTTGTTGTATGAATTTTATATACAGTACATGTTTTACTTCAACATAGTTGTAACTAATTTGTTGTAGTCTATATTATTTGACTTTTAATATTAAGAACATTTATTTATTTATTTACTCATTCGTTTAGTTATCTTTATATTTTTGATGTTGCCTTTAGTTCATTTTAATGTGGATATTATGTGTTTTTATTTTAAGATGTGTGCCCCCTGATGAAGGCAACCTTGCCGGAACGCGTTGGGGCTATTTATTTTCTAATAAAGTGGTGACCGTCTACACACTCGCTCTTTGTGCTTTTGCTTTTCTTTTCTTTTCTTTTTTTTATAGGGATACCAGCCATTAATATCCATATAAATCCTTGAAAAACTGATCCCCTAGTCACTACTCTGCAGATACATTGACTATAGAAAATAACATAAGAACATAAGACAAGCCATACTGGGTCAGACCAAGGTCCATCAAGTCCAGTATCCTGTTTCCAATAGTGGCCAATCTAGGTCACAAGTACCTAGCAGTTTCCCCAAAAGACACAGGTTCCACAATGCTTGAACTGGGACAAGCAGTGGATTTCCCGGGTCCCCTTTAATAAGGTTTATGGATCTTTCCTCCATGAACTTGTCCAAACCTTTTTTAAACCCAGCTACACTAACAGCTTTTACTACATCCAGAGCTTGATTACACGTTGAGTGAAAAAATATTTTCTCTTACTAGTCTTAAATAGCTTCATTGCATGTCCCCTAGTCTTTCAATATTTTGGTGGTGTAAACAATCAATCAACGTTTACCATTCCACTCTATTCATCAATTTATAGACCTCTACAATATCTCCCTCAGCCATCTCTTTTTCAGGTTGAAGAACCTCAACCTTTTAAGCCTCTCTTCATAGGGGTATCCTTCAATCCTGAGTACCATTTTGACAGCTCTTCTCTGTACCGTTTCTAATTCCACTATATCCTTTTTAAGATACAGTGACCAGAATTGCACAGAATATTCAAGGTGCGGTCGCACCTTGGAACGATACAGACACATTATAATATCCTTTGTTTCATTCCCCATTCCATTCCTGGGCCCAGCCCTGTTCAATGTATTTGTGAGTGATATTGCTGAAGGACTGAATGGAAAAGTCTGTCTTTTTGCAGATGACACAAAAAATTGCAACAGAGTGGATTCCCCCGAGGAAGTGGTTAACATGAGGAAAGATCTACAAAAGCTGGAAGAATGGTCTAATGCTTGGCAATTAAGATTTAATGCAAAGAAGTGCAGAGTCATGCACTTGGGTAGCAGAAATCCAAAGGAAATGTACGCGATAGGGGGGCGAGAGGTTGGTGTGCACGGATCAGGAGAAAGACCTTGGTGTGATTATTCCTGAAGATCTCAAGGTGGCAAAACAGTGCGACAAGACGGTGGCAAAAGCCAGGAGGATGTTGGGCTGCATACAAAGAGAAATTACCAGCAGAAAGGAAGATGTACTTATGCCACTGTACACGTCACTGGTGAGGCCTCACTTAGAATACTGTGTTCAGTTTTGGAGACCATACCTTGCAAACGATGTAAAAAGACTAGAAACTGTTCAGAGGAAGGCGACCAAAATGATTTGGAGACTGCGTCAGAAGCCTTATGAGAAGAGACTTGAAGACCTAAACATGTACACTTTGGAGGAGAGGAGGGGCAGGGGAGATATGATTCAGATCTTTAAATACTTAAAGGGAAATAAGGAACAAACAAACCTCTTCCAAAGACGGGGAAGCTGTAAAACTAGAGGGCATAACATGAAGCTGCAAGGTGGTAAAATAAAGGCAATGTCAGGAAATACTTTTTCACAGAAAGGGTGGCGGATGCTTGGAATGCCCTCCTGATGGAAGTGGTAGGGGCAAACACGGTGACGGAATTCAAAATGACATGGGACAGACACAGTGGATCCCTATACAGCAACAGGATAAAATCCAAATAAACTGAACCATCTAATTTCTCAACAAATAGGGGTGTCCTCCAAGGAGTGGTGGGTTCACCCCCTGAGCAGAGACATGGGGAGGGATGGCCTGCATGGAGCGGCAGGTGCACCTACTCTTGCCATCATACTGGGCAGACTAGATGGACCATACTGGTCTTTATCTGCCGTCATTTACTATGTTACTATATTCCTTATGATTCCTAGCATTCTATTTGCTTTCTTGGCTGCCCCTGCACACTGGGCGGAGGGTTTCAACATGCTATCCACAATGACGCCTAAATCTTTTTCCTGGATGCTAGTTCCTAATGTGGAACTTTGCATCATGTAACCATAGTTTGGGTTGTTCTTTCCTAGGTGCATAACTTTGCACTTGTCCATATTAATTTTCATCTGCCATTTGGATGCCCACTCTTGCAATTTTTCACAATCTTCTTGCGTTTTAACAACTTTGATTAATTCTGTGTCATCTGCAAATTTGATCACCTCACTCATTATTCCTATTTAAAGGTAATTTGTGAATATGTTAAAAAGCAGAGAGCCCTGGGGTACTCCACTATTTACCCTTCTCAATTGAGAAAATTGGCCATTTAGCCTTACTCTCTGCTTTCGATCTTTTAACCAGTTCCTGATCCACAATAATAGACTACCTCCAATCCCATGACTTTTTAATTTCACCAAGAGTGTCTCATGAGGGACCTTGTCAATGGCTTTCTGAAAATTCAGATACAATATATCAATTAGTTCACCTTTATTTACCTGTTTATTCACATCTTCAAAAAAATATATCAGATTAGTAAAACAAGACTTTCCTTGCCTAAATCCATGTTGGTTTTCTGATTAAAAGATAGAAATCAGAGGGTAGAGCTAATAGGTCTATTTTCCCAATGGAGAAAGGTGAATAGTGGAGTACCCCAGGGATCTGTGCTGAGTCCACTGCTTTTTAACATATTCGTAAATGACCCGGTAATGGGAATAACGAGTAAAGTAATCAAATTTGCAGATGACACAAAATTATTCAAAGTTGTTAAAACCCAAGAGGATTGTGAAAAATTGCAAGAGGACCTTAATAAATTGGAAGATGAAATTTAATGTGGACAAGTGCAAAGTTATGCACCTAGGAAAGAACAACCCAAACTATGATTATACAATGCAAGGGTAAAGGGGATGGAAGGATACCCCTATGAGGAGAGGCTAAAAAGGTTAGGGCTCTTCAACCTGGAAAAGAGATGGCTGAGGGAAGATATGATAGAGGTCTATAATTAATGAATGGAGTGGGACGGGTAAACATAGATGGATTGTTTACGCCATCAAAATGTAGAAAGACTAGGGGACATGAAACAAAACTAAAGTTTAACCCATATAAGACTAATAAGAGAAATTATGTTTTCATTCAATGCGTAATCAAACTCTGAAATTCGTTACCAGAGGATGTAGTTAAAGCTGTTAGTATAGCTGGGTTTAAAAAAGGTTTGAACAAGGTTCCTGGAGTAAAGGTACATAAACCATTATTAAAGGGACCTGGGAAATCCACTGCATGTCCCAATACAAGCATTGTGGAACCTGTGTCTTCAGGGGAAACTGCTAGGTACTTGCGACCTAAATTGGCCATTGTTGGAAATAGGATACTGGGCTTGATAGACCTTGGTCTGACCCAATATGGCATATCTTATGTTCTTATGACCTCTGGTGGCTGAGGGAAATAGAGGCATGAGAGTGATGTCATTTTAATATGGGCTTTTCATTGGTTCTTTGTCTCCACTAATCTGCTGGTAGGGGAACACAATCCACTTGTCTGGAGTGGTCTAGCAGGCCAATATGAAATATTCTGGCATTCTCGATCATGGATCACCCAGCAATGAAACTACATTGATCCCTGTGAATGACTCTGTCAAGCACAAAGGAATATGGCAATACCACTGTAATTTTTTAAAATTGGTATAATGAAATCTTGAAAATAAAAAAGCAATTGCAGTTTTGGCGCCAGGATTTGAGCAAAGATCTTACAGAACTCAATTATAAAGCCATCCAGGCCTGGTACCTTGCCTTCAAAGAATATATCTCTCTAATCCAACTCTTTGACCTTGCCCCAATTTAGGATAGTCAGCTCTTTCACAAAATTCTCAAACCTGCCTGTGTAAAAGAACCTTCAGAGGAGAATAGGGTCTGGTAGAATGCCCTAAATTGTTCCAAAATTTCAATATCAGCCATCACCAGTTCATCATCTCCCCTGATGACTGAGCAAAATCTATCTGCATTCTTCCTGGCCTTATGGCACTATGCTAATATCCGCCCACATTTATTATTTTCTGCATAAAATCTAGTTTTCTGAGACTCCTAGACTGTCCAGCCTTCTTGTCAATGGAGTATTATATTTATATTCCAGCTTTCTTATGGTTGTGCTTCCAGAGTGTTGATATCCTTCTCCAAGGATGACAATTCCTGCTAACTAAGTTTAGCATTACCAATAGCATAACTAATAATTGTAGCCCTCAAAAATGTCTTAAATCATTTCACCAACCACCTTGTGGAAGTGTCCACACATCGGTTTCTTGTGAAATAAATATCACAACTAGAAACTGCAGCAAGAAACAGCTCATCATTTAACAAGCCTAAATTAAACTTGCAGAAGAGTCCAGATGGAAGAGCTTCCGAGCTTTGTAGCGTCAAGAAAATTGCTGCATGATCTGAGAGCAGAAGACTATGGATGTCTATGGTCAGCACTTAAGGTAAAGCCATTGTGGGGATAAGAAAAAACATGAGTATGATGTGATAATGACTAAAAAGTAAAGTCCTTAACTGTGATATGCTCCAGTCTCCGTGGATCCAGGAGACACAGAGGAAACACAAAAGGTGAGCAGATTTGAAGGTCACATGTGCTTTATTGAAACTAAAATACCCCAACACGTTTTGGCAACTGCCTTCATCAGGGGGCTGAGGACTGCAAACAATATACATTATAACAAACTCAATATATGTATAACCATAAGAAAATATTAAAAACAAAAATGAAATATTAAAAACAAAAATAAATAAAACATAAAAACATAAAATACATGTAAATAAACATGCATAATATAAATAAACATGCATAATATAAATCCATAAGGATAGGAACAATAAAAGAAGACAAACATTGATTCAATAAACAAAAAAGGAAATTATGCAAAAACGTTTTGGCATACTTACAAATTATATGTTGGTCCACACGGTTTAATGCACATATAATATTTTTCATTTTTATTTATGTTCACTTCTTTGTTTTTGCTTCACAAACATGTGCCACAGAGCAGGTTAAATTCTGTCCTTTTTTGATCTTAAAGGGGAGATCATTTATTCAATATATGGCCCCCCTTTTTTTCCTTCCTTTTCCTTAAAGTATATTATGTAGGTGTATTTTTTGGTTCTCAATATATTTTAATGTAGCACATTGTTAGAACGAGTTTATTGTATATTACATTTATATACAATATTGCCTGGTTTTTTGTCCTTGGGTCTGGGTTTCCCATTACTTATATTTATGATCAAGTATTATTGTTTTCACTTTTTCAAGTTATTAATGATATCACTATTTTTTACCATTATCTACTATAAGATTGGTTCTTTGCCATAAATTCATATTCTACTGTGCGCTTCGTTCAGTACACTGAAACATATAATTTGTAAGTATACCAAAACCTTTTTGCATAATTTCCTTTTTTGTTTATTGAGCTTGCTTCCTTCTCATTTCTTTGTGTGTGGATATCCGTTACACAAGAGCCCTGGTGAATTACCGGTGAGGGGAGGTGCAGAGTACACAAACAGTAACCTGTTGATCTAGAACCCCATATTAAAATCTCCTAAAATAACTGCAGTGTCTCCAAGCTCTGACACCAACCTGTTTATAGAGTGACCCCCTCCCCCCCCAAAAAAAATAGACCATCATTAGTGGGGTCATAAATATTAATTAGTGAAACCTGAGAGTCTCTCAACTGCATAACTACCTTAGCCAATGACCTTACAGATCAGAGGAGACCACAATGATTGGGAAGCATAAAGATTTATGCATCAATATTGCCACACCATTTTTCTTATCAGCAGCTGTAGAAAACACAGCCATCATACAACTGGAACACCCTAATTTAAGAGATTCCTTCAAGTGGATCTCCTGTAAGATGTTGAGATCTGCTCTCTCCTTGGCTAGGTAAAGCAGGATCTTTTCCACTTTATCAAGTTATTTATTCCTTTAACATTCAGAGAAAGAAATTTGTAGTTGACAGGCATTAATAATGGCCATTTCTAGAAATCTTATAAAATCATCCAGTTGATCAGTCAAGGCTGAGCGTATTGGCATCACACTCTGAAATTTAATCCCATGCTCCTCATAGTATTGAATAAGCTGCACACCACATTGCAAATTAAAACTAAGCAACATCCTTAACAAGGCAAACATCTTACAACAAAATAGCAAGCCAACCAGTCTTGACACAAGAAGTAGTGAGAGGCGATCTGGGACATCATAATCTTCCTAGATCCCCCTCCCCCCCAGCTCTTAGACATACACCCATTCCCCCCCCCCCCCAATATTACAAAAGAAAATGAGCCATTCATTCATCCAACAACATCCTCCCATATTCCAATCAACCAATTTCCTAACCACCCCATGACCCTTCAACTTATATCCACCCTTCAACCTATATCCACCCAGTCATTCCTTGTAACAATGAACCCAACATACTCAGCCATTTCTCATATCTACCCATCATCCTAAGCTGCTCCTCCTATGTGCAAAAGAACAAGAAAGAAATAAAACTAGACAAAAGCAGTTACAAGTGAGACCTTCCCTAGTGACCAACATATCAACACGCTGCTAGTAACCCTATCTCAGTCTCAACAGCTCCATAATGAATACTATTATTCATAGACCATCCAACTGATTAATAAAACTAGGTAACACACAACATAAGATCAGCAGATCCACCATTGAGGACCTCTCCTTCCCAATCAACACTACACACTCCCAACCCATCTCAGACACACTTTTTCAACAAGCATCCAGACACACTACATCACTATTCCAGTAACATACTCATGCAACACCACCAGAACCCTGTCACCACCCTCCCAATACCACATGTGTAAAAATCCTCCCCCCACACCATGTTCCCCAACATCCTCCAGCCACACTATCTTATATACACCCCACTGACAGCAAAGTAACTCAACAAAACAACAATCAAAAGCCTATAGTCCATGCCGTAAAGTCATCCAGAGGGCCAGAATCTGTAGCATCCTCCATATCCTATCCAAATTAGGAATAGAGTTAGCACCATCCAGGCCACTGTGAACATACATGCCAACCACAAAAATTATGTCAGTCATGAGAACTACAGGAAGTAAAATGGTCCATAGTACAGCTCTTTAGCTCAAGCCATAAACCTTCTTATAGTAGAGAACAAATAACAACCAAAATCACTCCACAGGGTACTCCAACATAGGTTCTCAAAACTCAGTCATTCCAGTTTTGATCCTTTAAGTTCAGCAATGAACTCCCAAAGGTGTACTGAGTCCTCAAAGGTCTGAATCTGATTATTTACCATCAAAGCAAACTCCAAATCCTAAAATGGGAAAGTACCTGAAGGAGGAGTTAGCAGGGTGGGAGGAGATAAGAGAAGTGGAATTGCAGTGGGTTAAACTAAAAGAGGCAATAAAAGGGACAATGGATATATATGTAAAGAAAGTAAATAAAACAAGAGGAAAAAGAAACCTATATGGTTCTCCAAAGAAGTGGCTGCACAAATAAAGGCAAAAAACCACTGCTTTCACAAAATTCAGAAGATCGCAAAAAGAAGAATACAGAAAGAATACAGGATAAAGCTAAAAGAGACAAAGAGAGAAATAAGGATAGCAAAAGCAAAAGCAGACAAAAAGATGGCTAAAGATGTGAAGCATGGAGACAAATCTTTTTTCAGGTATATTCAGGAGAAGAGGAAGAGCAGAGGTTGAATTACACGACTCAAAAGTGCCAAGGATGGATTTGTGGAAAGTGACATTGAAAAAGCAAAAATGCTCAAATACTTCTGTTTTGTATTTACTAAAGAAAATCCTGGAGAAGGACCACATATGATTGACAAATATATAAATGGGAATGGATTAGATACCACATCATTCAAAGATGATTTTGAACAGTTTGCAAAACTGAAAGTGGACAAGGCCATAGGACCAGACAGGATACATCCCAGGATATTGAAAGAGCTCAGAGAGGTTCTGGCAGGGTCTTGAAAGGATGTTTTTAATAGACCTTGGAGATAGGAGAGGTTCCACAGTACTGAAGGAGGGCTGATGTGGTACCTCTTCTCAAAAGTGATAATAGGCAATGGATGACAAGCATAGGACAGTAAGCCTTACCTCGGTGGCGGGAAAAATAATGGAGATGATCCTAAAGGAAAGAATAGTGGACTTTCTAGAAACCAATGGGTTGCATGATCTGAGGCAACATGGTTTTACCAAAGGATGATCATGCCAAACAAATATGATTGAGTTCTTTGGCTATGTGACCAGAGAACTACAAGGGCATGCGATGGATGTGATCTACCTAGATTTCAGCAAAGTCTTTGATACTGTTCCTCACAAGAGACTTATCGATAAACTGAGCAGACTGAGGATGGGTCCCAAGGTGGTGAACAGGATCAGAAACTGGTTGACAGAAAGGTTATAGAAGGTGGTGGTAAATGGAACTCATTCAGAACAAAGGAAGGTGAGTAGTGGTTGTCCCCCAGGGATTGGTTCTGGGACCAGTGCTGTTCAATGTATTTGTGAGTGATATTGCTGAAGGACTGAAGGGAAAAGTTTTCCTTTTGGCAAATGACACAAAGATTTGCAACAGAGTGAACAAAATGAGTAAAGATCTACAAAAACTGGAAGAATGGTCTAGTGCTTGGCAATGCAGAAAACCAAAGGAATTGCATGCAAAAGGGGGCAAGAGGTTGGTGTGCACAGACCAGGAGAAAGACCCTTGAGTGATAGTGTCTGAGGATCTCAAGGTGACAAAACAATGTGACAAGGCAGAAGGATGCTGGGTTGCTTACAGAGATGAATAACAAGCAGAAAGGAGGAGGTATTAGTGACACTGTACAAGTCATTGGTGAGGCCTTACTTGGAGTATTGTGTTCAGTTTTGGAGACCATATCTCACAAAGGATATAAAAAGACTTGAAACAGTTCAGAAGGTAGTGACCAAAATGATTTGGAGCCTACGACAGAAGTATGAGAAAAAGCTTGAAGACTTAAGTATGTATACCCTAGAGGAGATGAGGTTCATGGGAGATATGATACAGACTTTTAAATACTTCAAGGGTATTAATGAACAAACAAACCTTTTTCAAAGAAGGGGAAAGCTGTAAAACTAGAGGGCATAAAATGAAACTGCAAGGAGGTAAACTTAAAAGAAATATCAATCTTGAAGGACTACCAAAAAGCATTACTACTTCTGGAGAGAGATCTGCACTTCCCCTCATTCTCTAATTCCTTCATCCAACCATTCAATAATCCTTATTCCTCTCCCCCCCCCCCCCCCCCACTTTAGAGACACACTGAAACCTACTACCCATAAACCTTCAGCAAAGTACATTAAGGATTCTACTCCTGTTCCTTGATGTCAGTGTTTGTATATATCGGCCCCATTCCTCCAAAAATTTCCCAGTGGCTCTCTCCCCACGTCTTGCTCCCTGTTGTTCAATGAGTAATAGTCTATATACTTCTCTCCTCCAATGTCCCATAGTAGGGCCTCTCGGTAATAACCAAGTTAACATATGATTTTTTGCGCTACTAACAAACCCTTGCCCAACCATTCCCTCTAACCCCTTCCCAAGCCCTCCACCAACAGTGTCATACCCAAAATCAACAACCTAGGATCTCTTTTAAGTGAGCACCCCAGAATGGATGCAAGATATTTCACCATATTCCTCCAAAATCTCACCACCCCCGAACATTGCCACCACATGTGCCCCAAATCTGCTCTATCCATCCCACACCGCGGACAACTAGCTGAAGCACTGCTGTCCGCTCTAAATGCTCTGCATAGGGCAAAGTGGCTTCTTCTCAATATACAGTACTGCATTTCCCTAAAATCCGCAGTCTTAATCATCATAGGTATATTAGCTAAAATACCCACCATATCTACCCCTCCTACCTCCTCCCGCAAATCATGAGTCCATGCTAAAGCCAAGTCCCTCTCCGTGGGTTCCCCCACTAAATTAAGATATTCCTTTTGTAAAATTGCGACCCAAGCTTGTGACTCCTTTCCAGAATACAGCAGTTCCTCCAATTTAGTGCAAATTCCTGTATGCAGATCCTTCCTTCCCAAACTTCTTACTGTTGTACCCCTTTGCCTAGGCCAGAGGCTTAGGGCAAAAAGGGCTGCCTTATTTGTCCTTAAATAAAGAGTCACTGATTTTCTCCACCAGGGAATTCTGGGAGTTGTAGTTCTTACTTAAAGACAAAGTAGTATGACCATTCGGGTTTGTTCAGGCAAAACAAGAAAATCTATTTTGGGTTCCCCTTTCGCATCAAAATTCAAACACAAGGCAAAACAGGATTATTCTCCAAAGATAACAGGAACAAAAATTGCATCGGCAACCTCAGAACTGAAAACATCTTTTCACATCACAGCTGTTCCCAGCTAATTCTTCAGCTTGTTAGTTCACAGCTACCTCTTGTCATTCAAACCAGGTAAATTCATCCATTTATATCCAATGTAGCTTTAGTTAATAAACTCAGGGTTCAGTGAATGTTCTTTAGTTTAACAGAAGGTCTTAGCTTTCTCCTAGCTAAGTACAATATTGCTCTTCAAAGACTTCCTGCCACAGTCCTTTTTCTTAGCAATAATTAAACTTCCCTTCTACATAGAGAACAATCCATCGGTGCTTCATTACACCCAGAATCTTCCTCACAAGGATCAATCTGCATGTCCTCTTGCACCATACATTGCTTATCGTCCCCTGGGTTTTCAACAACACATTCAAACACTGTTTTGTAGAAACTTCTGGAGTTCCTCTAAAAGCTGCTCTCCTGGATAAGAACTGGTTGTACCTTGAGAGTAGGCTTTTCTGTCTTGGAACAGTTTCTTTAATAATTTAATTGTATTCAGGTCTATCTCTCTGCTCGAGGCTGGGTTCTGGTTATCTCTGTCTATAACTGCTTGCACCCACCTTCTCTGAGCTTGGGTTCCTGGAACCGGGTTTCTCACACTCTGCTCTGCAGTCTGGCTCAGCTCATTAGCAACGTCCCCAGCTATCCATCTGCTGGACTCTGAAGCAGGCGTACCTTTCACCTTAGAACTGCTTCTTTGGTTGCTAAAACCTTTTTCCCACGTGGAGTAAAGCTTTCCACATCTGCCTTCTCTTGGCTTCCTTGAACCAGGCTTCACTGCTCCTGAACCCTCTGGCTTCACATCTGCTGGACTCTCAGCTGCTCTTTCTCTTTCTCCCTCTTCTCTCACCTGAGGCCGGCTTAAAAAGCTGCTTTCCTGCTACCACTCTGCTCCTTGCACATGTGCCTGTGATTAGAGCTCAAACCTGCACCTACGTTAGGGCTTGGGCGTGGCTCAGCCTCAGCTAGTATGTGTTTCTTTAGTTTATCTGAAGCTTGAACCCTGTGGAAACCTTGCCTGTCTCTTGTCTTAAAGGTGTATTCCTTATTTTCCTCTGTTTCCATCTGTTCAACACCACTCTCATCGTCACACATTCCCCCCCTTAAGATATAAAGGGCTGGTATGATCCCTTCTGCACAGCTCATAATTCTCGATAGGGCATCTGCGTTTTGGTGCATTTTTCCTGCTCGGTGTTCAATGTGGAAATCATAGGCCTGTAATGCCATATACCAACGCGTTAGTTGGGCATTGTGATCTCTCATCTGATTAAGCCACTTCAGTGGGGCGTGATCGGTGACCAGCAAAAACTTCCTTCCCGCGAGGTAAAACTTGAGTGACTCCACAGCCCACTTTATCGCCAAGCACTCCCTCTCTACGGTGGAGTAGTTTTTCTCTGCCGGGGAGAGCTTTCGGCTAAGAAACATCACCGGATGTTTGACACCTTCATATTTTTGAGATAATACTGCGCCCAATCTCGTCTCGGACGCATCCGTTTGCACAATGAATGGGAGACCAAAATCGACACCTCATAGCACCGGGACAGCACAAAGCTTCTCCTTTAACAGACAAAAAGCTTTGTCGGCTTCTATGGTCCACTGTAGCTGGTTGGGAGCATTTTTCCTCAGCATATCCGTCAGGGATGCACTCTCTTCAGCAAAGTGGGAGATAAAACATCGATAATATCCTACTAAACCTAGGAAACTGCGTAGCTGTTTCTTGTTGGCTGGTCTAGGGAAAGCCTTCACACTTTCTAGCTTGTTCACCAGAGGTTTCACAATACCATGCCCTACCAGATGGCCCAGGTACTTCACTTCTTGTCCGGCAAATAAGCATTTTGCGGGATTTAAGGTCAGGCATGCATCTCTCATCGCCTGTAAAACAGCTCTTATCCTAGGTAAATGTTGGTCCCATCGGGTGCTATGGATTATTATGTCGTCCATATATGCTACTGCGTATTCCTGGTGTGGACGCAGCACCAGGTCTACGAGCCTCTGACATGTAGCGGCCGCGCCATGCAATCCAAATGGCATTCGTTTAAATTTAAATAAGCCCACTGGTGTACTAAATGCTGTCTTTTGCTGGGATTCTTGAGTCAAAGTTATCTGCCAGTAGCCTTTCGTCATGTCTAGAGTGGTAAGATATCTGGCTTGCCCCAATCGGTCCAGTAACTCCTCTATGCGGGGCATGGGGTACGCATCAAATTTTGAGATCGCATTGACTCGCCTGAAATCTATTCAGAATCTCAATGTTCCATCGGGCTTAGGAACAAGTACAATAGGGCTGTTCCATGGACTTCTCGATTCTTCGATTATCCTCAAGTCCAGCATCACTCGAACTTGGCTTACCACCTCTTGCTTTTTCGCTTCCGGCAACCTATAAGGTCTCTGCCTTACCACTTCTCTGGGCAGCGTTATGATTTCATGGGCTACCAGCCTCGTTTCACCTGGCATTGGCGTCATGACATCAGCGAAGCTTTCTATAAGTTGGACCAACTCTTGCTTCTGCGTCCATGAAAGTCCTTCGCCAATCCGGGGCTGTGGGTTCGTCTTACAATCACTCAGTTGAGGTCCCAGGTCGTCCTCTATCTTTTCTTCACAGGTAGCTGCCAACCCTTGTAGGTCCATACATCCTGTGGATCCAAATCCCCTGGTTCCTCGTGTCATACTAGAGACCACAGACACCTCTTCGAGAGGGGGAAAACTGACCCTCTCACAAATAAGTTGGGCTATGCGATCCCCCACACTTATCTTAAAGTCCTCCTTTCCGAAATTAAAAAGCAAAACTTTCACGGTGCCTCTAAAATCGGGATCAATGACACCGGCTCCAATGTCGATGAAATGCTTTACTGCCAACCCAGAGCGGGGGGCGATGCGCCCATAGCATCCTATTGGCATTTCCATCTGGAGTGCAGTGTTCACTAGGGCTTTTCCTTGTCTCAGGACTATCAAATCTTCGGCACTGTACAGATCGAAGCCAGCTGCTTGCGAAGAAGCTCTTTTTGGGCTTCGTGCATTTGGATTCATTTTACAATATTTTAAGGTAAACACAGGTTTGTTTTCAGCTTCTTCCTTCCGAAACTCTCGGACTGTCTTTTGTGGTTTCCCAAATAACGGGCTAGGAACTGCGGTCGTCTTGGTTACTATCCATCTTAGGGCTTCTGAATGGACAGCGGTGGATATCATTCCTTCCTTAGGCTGTAAACCCTGTTCTAAACCTTTTTGGAATTGTGGCCAATCCCTCCCCAATACCAATTCTTGTGGCAATCTGGGCACTACCACTACGGGAACCTCCCTTTCCACTCCTAATCCTTTTATTAGGACTTTATACACTGGATAACAGGATGCTGCCCCGTGAATGCAACTAATTTTTACCGTTCCATTGGGTTGGCTTGGGACGGCTCTACCCTGGGATTCGATTTGTTGCCAAAGCTTCCTAGACATCATGCTTTGGTCCGATCCGGAGTCTAGTAAAGCGTTTGCAACAACACCCTGCACTATTACTGAAAGAAGAAACCCTTCTCTGATCTCTTTTGTGTTTGCAGTCATCAATGCTGTTTTCGCCCTACACTCTTTCTGCAAGTGACTCTCGCTTCCACATTTAAAGCATTTTCTTTTTACACGCTTCTTTCTGAACATACGCATGCATACTTTTCTATCATCATCCCTTGGCCTTTCCTTCCTTTCTGATAAAGTGGAAATTGCCTTGCAGGAAGCACTGCCTTTCTCCCGTGCAGCTAATTCCGCTTCCATGAAACGGTCTGTAAGCAAGGTTGCTTCCTGGGTGTTTTGGCAATTCTGCAATATCAGGATGGTGCGCACATCTTGCAGAACTGCGGCCATAAACTGTTCTAATATGATACTATCAAGTATAGACTCTACCGTCTTTCCCTCTGGTGCTAGCCATTTTATCACCAGACTTCTAACCCGCTGGCATAAAGCTCTTGGTGTTTCACCGGGTCTCAACCTCGTGCTCCTTAATAAGCGGTGATACACTAAGGGAGTCAAACCTAACCGGTCCTAATGGCTTTTTTTAGTTCCTCATAATTGTTAGCGAGGGCCGCAGGCATGGCCCTGTACGCTGCCAATGCCTCACCCGTGAGGGATGTGGCCAAGCGTACAGCCCATTGGTCTTTCGGCCACCCAATTATGTGGGCTACACGGTCAAAGGCCTCCAAGAAATCATCTATATCATCCTTATCAGTTAAATGATCAAAATTAAATGTCCCACTGGATCACAGTCCAGGTGTACCAGCATAAAACAGTCCTGTAGAACCAGGTGGAATCGTGGCTGGATCAGGCTCCTTCTTCTGGCTCTTCATCCATGCCTCCATCAGCTCTAACAGTGGCTTCTGCTGGGCCTGTATGCTTGCCGCTGATCACTCCTGGGCTTCCAAAGACAGCTCTCTCTGCCTTTTGAACTGGCCTGCCAACCAGTGAAAGATCTCCTTGGCCTCCATGGTCATCCTGCTCTGTGAAGACAAGACAAACCAGAAACACCACCCAAGTGCGATATCACAACAACAATTGGCTATTCCCTTTTGACTTTCTCAGGTTAAAACACTACACCCTGTACTGTTATCCTACAATAACCCACTTTGGTACGGGTTACCTGACACCGGTGTAGCTTCAGGCTTCTCACACCACAGAAGAACTCTGCCATCTTCCTGTGACTCAGACTCAGTCCTGATGCACTCCTCTGCACGGCTCTGCAGCGGACTTGATTCCCAAGCAACTCCTGTAGTCTTGAAAATCCTTTGCACATGCGCACATCGAAGAAATCCATACAACTACGCCACTTGTCGTACCCCCTTGCCTAGGCCAGAGGCTTAGGGCAAAAAGGACTGCCTTATTTGTCCTTAAATAAAGAGTCACTGATTTTCTCCACCAGGGAATTCTGGGAGTTGTAGTTCTTAAAGACAAAGTAGTATGACCACTCGTGTTTGTTCAGGCAAAACAAGAAAATCTATTTTGGGTTCCCCTTTCGCATCAAATTCAAACACAAGGCAAAACAGGATTATTCTCCAAAGATAACAGGAACAAAAATTGCATCGGCAACCTCAGAACTGAAAACACCTTTTCACATCACAGCTGTTCCCAGCTAATTCTTCAGCTTGTTAGTTCACAGCTACCTCTTGTCATTCAAACCAGGTAAATTCATTCCATTTATATCCAATGTAGCTTTAGTTAATAAACTCAGGGTTCAGTGAATGTTCTTTAGTTTAACAGAAGGTCTTAGCTTTCTCCTAGCTAAGTACAATATTGCTCTTCAAAGACTTCCTGTCACAGTCCTTTTTCTTAGCAATAATTAAACTTGGGCCGGAAGGACTGGGGTTTCTAGTCCCACAGGTGCTCCTTGTGATCTTGGGCAAGCCACTTAACCCTCCATAGCCCATGTTCCCTGTAAAATAGTTATCTCCAAGTTATAATGCCCTGTTCAATGTAATTTCAGTTTGTTCAATGTAAACTGCACTGATGCAGAATAGCGCGGTATATAAGAGAATGTAAATAAATAAATAAAATAAAATAAATAAACTTCCCTTCTACATAGAGAACAATCCATCGGTGCTTCATTACACCCAGAATCTTCCTCACAAGGATCAATCTGCATGTCCTCTTGCACCATACATTGCTTATCTTCCCCTGGGTTTTCAACAACATGTTCAAACTTACTGTTTTGTAGAAACTTCTGGAGTTCCTCTAAAAGCTGATCTCCTGGATAAGAACTGGTTGTACCTTGAGAGAGCACAGTTACTTACCTGTAACAGGTGATCTCTGGGAACAGCAGGAATAAGTCTTCACATATGGGTACGTCGGTACCGACGGAGTCCGTGCGGGAACGCTTCCCAGCGTCCAATCAGAAAGCTTTTGGAAGCATCTCAACACGCCTGCGCGCTGCCTTCCCGCCTTCCCAACTGCCTCTCCTCAGTTAAGTTTTACAGCTGAGACAAAGAGAGAGAGAGAGAAGCAAGGAAGGGAAAGATAAAGATAGAGAAAATGCAACTCCTAGGGGAGGTGGGTGGGTTGTGAAGACTTATTCCTGCTGTTCCCAGAGATCACCTATTACAGGTAAGTAACTGTGCTATCTCCAGGAACAACCAGGAATGAGTCTTCACATATGGGGACTCCCCAGCTCATATGCCCGGAGGGAGTCCTAGCATGTTGCAAGTCTAGAACGAGCCATGCTATACCTCAGGACCTCAGGCATCCTGGGGATGGAGGGCAGGAGTTGAATATAGAAAAAGAGCTGTAGAACAGCTGGCTAGAACAGGGCTTCAAAGGGAAGACCCTGTATCGAGGGCATTTAGTAGTAAAATATTGTGATCTGGACCTCCCTTGTTGGCATTGCACAGGAGCACTGAGCTCCATATGGATCTGATAAAAGAGCCAGTGAATATGCTCAAGGGGTACCTCACTGTAAGTAGAGGTAACAAAGTAGATCAAAAACAAGTGGAGGCCAGAACCCTTCAGGGTTAGAACAAATAGCCCCAGGGAAAAAACTGGGGTAGTATAAAAGTAGAGCTTCAGCAGACACGCAGAAGGTACTATTGAATTAAAGCTTAAGCTGTTTTGGTCTAAGAGAAAAAATGAGTCTGACCTAACTGGACTGGGGTTGGATCAGTCCATTTAGGGAGAAAGGGTATGGAGACCCTTGTCCCTGATCAGGAAGTAAGAACAGACTCAGAAGCGCTAAGCTTTAGAGCAACTGAAGCTCCGCAATGTCTTTCCTAAATGAGGTCACTTAGGAAAGAGAAGGTACATGGAGAGCTTCAGGAGTACCTAAACCCAAAGGTTAAGGTTAAGAAAAGGGTTATTAATTACCACAGGAAGTGGTTATAGGTATAGCCCCCTAAATATGCCGGAACAGCATTGATAGGGGTAGTGCCCATCTGTCAGGATCATATAGGAATGTAAGAATATCTGAACCTAACAGATAGATAGATAAGTAGATGGATACAGATCTATCTAAAAAGATATCTCATATGTATATATATATATATATATACATATAGGGCATATATGCATATATCCCAAGAGATATATATAAATGGGCAGAAGACACACATATAGATAGTATATATCTATATCTATCTATCTATATCTCTATATCTGTATATATACCTATAAATATACCCAGAAGAGTAGGTCAGCATACGGAGACCTGTCTCCAGGTATATGGATGGAGAGATGTTCAAAGATCCCCATCACCCTTATAGGGAGAGAGGGAGATTTATCTGACAACAAGAAGGTTGACACCTACTTGAGTAGATAAACAGGAAAAAATCCTCTCCTCCTGGTTATGAATGTTATAGCCAGAGGAAGGTTGTCCTTGACAAAAGGGTGGCTTAATTCTTTGTAGAATTTGAGCTGTTGAATAACCAGGATGGCCTACCTGAAGATGGCAGAGGATAACATTAGTCTGCAGACCAGAAGTCCAGATTTCTCCAGAGTTGTGGTACGGAGATTGGATAGAGGAGGCTACTAGAGGAAGATACCCTAGCGATCCGCCTATGAGGGCAAGGTGGGTATTAGATGTCCTCTAGTTGACAGAAAAATTTTTATCCCTGATGGGAAAAATCCCAGGCAATATGGGCCAAGCCAGGGAGTTGGCCCCTCTTTTAGGCTTTCACGTAATGAAAAGCCTGAGGCTTATGCCTTAACAGAGATTTAAGATAAGATGGAAAGGGTAGAATACCTGCCAGGCATGAATATGACTGGGGGAAACCCTTTTAAACCATCTGGGGTTATCTGCTAGGCAAGATATTGATGCTCTCTAGCAAGGGCCCATAGTGCAAAGCTACCCTGTAGAGTTGCAGAGAGCATGCTGCAGGTTGGTTAGAAGAAAAACTGGCTGTGGACAATCCCTGGTGAGGAATGTGGACAACCAGCAGGTAACCAACTATTCTGCCAAGGACAAAGGGAAAGAATAGAAGATAACCCAACCAAACTGTGAAACAGGGTTACCCAACGAGGTTAACCTGTTTGGGACTTGGTACTGAGGTTAGGAGGATTGCTAGTGGAGAGGAAGCCCTGGTTGTGTAGTGAACAAAACCTGTGGCGTAACCACTAGAAATTTTTGCATCTGCAGCAAGTATGAGGGCAGCATAGAAAATTTCTTTCCCCTACTCTGTAGATTGGGAAAAAGAAAAACCAACAGACATGGTAGGACTTTCTATTGTCTGAAGAGCTGCCCTAAGGTAACAAGGGGGAGACAACTCCAAAAGGGAGAATCCCCTGGTAGAAGAGGTAGAGGACCATAGGGGCTTACCCGTATAAAAAGTCACTTTTACAAAGAGTTGCAGGAGACCAAGTATGGAGGAAATCTCCGACAGGTGAGATGATACATGCCAGTAGATGGAAACAACTGTCTATTGATAGTTGTTACCTCTCCCTCTCCTCCAAGAGGAAGAGGAAAAATCTGTTAAGAATGGGCATGATCATCATGAAGATTCTTAAGAAAAGATGTCTCATGAAGAGATATCTAAGTAGGTTAGGATAAAATTAGTGCAGATACTTCAAGTAAAAAGAAGCAGACTGTTATCCCAACCCCCCAGACAAAGGGGCAATGATCTATTTAAAACCCTGCAACTGCTGGGTTTGTTGACCCTGTTGGGGTTGTGGATTGCTCAGACTAGAACGATGTTTCCCCTGTTTAGGGACATCTGAATGATGGGCAGATGATGGGTAAAACCTTCTCCCCTTAGGGGTTGAAAGTTTGGTAGGACATTTCCTACCTACTGGGAAAGAAGAAGGCGCAGAGCAGTCTCTGGAAAAAGGAAAGTCAGTGGAGAACTGAGTAATCTGAAGTAAAGACTCCTTGTTGAAGAGATTCTCTCCAGTACAAGTAGTATTTCCCAGTCTTTCCTGTTCCCATTTGTCCAAGTCTGAGGCCTGAAGCCAGGCTCTATTTCGTGCCCCTATAGCTATAGCAGAAGTCCTGCTAACAGACTCAAAGGAGTCTAGGGTAGCACGAGTAAGGAACTTAGAGATATTCTGAATATGACTAACCAGTGAGGAATAGTCTGTACATCTGGGCTCCTGAAGAAAAGGAGTCAAAAGATGTAATTGCTTTGTGATCTCTTCAAGAGATAGACCCATATAAAAAATATATGAGAGAATCCTTGCTGAAAGCATGGAGCTCTGGAAGGTTTGACGTCCAAAGGCATCTAGTGTCTTAGACTCACGACCTGGTGGACAAGAAGAGTGCTTTTTAGTACTCTTCACTCGCCTCAATGCTGATTCCACTACAATGGAATGATGAGGAAGTTGAGTCCTTTGAAACCCTGGAGAGGGAGGCACCTGATATAGGAGATCAGTTGCTCTGGAAAGTGGGGATACCTTTAAAGGAGATTCCCACATTCGTAGAAGGAGATCCTGCAAAGAATGATGCAAAGGAAGCATTATATTTTCCTTTGCTTCGTTAGGGACAGAGAGGAATTCTGTACTCCCTTGTGTAGGATCTTGTCCAGGGACAGGAATGGCAAGTGATTTTTCCATATCCAGGAGGAAAGTCTGGAAAGAGTAGTTAACTCACCTGTAACAGGTGTTCTCCAGGAGCAGCAGGAATCAGTCCTCACATATGGGTGACGTCGGCGCCGACGGAGCCCTCGCGGAGCAATTTCCCCAGCTTTCAAAGAAAGCCTTTGGGAATTGCAGCGCGCATGCGCGGTCCCCTTCCCGCCCAAGGGTGCCATCTTGCTCAGTCTGATGACATAGCTAAAAGACAGCAAAAAAATTAGCAAAAACGAAATGATAGGACTGCAACTCCAAGGGGAGGAGGGAGGATTGTGAGGACAGATTCCTGCTGCTTCTGGAGAACACCTGTTACAGGTGAGTAACTAATCCTTCTCCAGGACCAAGCAGGAAGTCAGTCCTCACATATGGGACTCCCAAGCTTAAGGCTACCAGAGACCTCAAGTACAAAAATGAGCTCCCTCTAGCTCAGCAGCATAGAAGGAAGGAATCTTCTCTGAAAACGCCCCCGACCGGTAGCCCAACACCAGGGCCGGAGGGTAGGAGTTGCCTAAACCTCAAAGAGATTATGGAGGACTGCCTGACCGAAAGCACTGTCCCTGCGGGACTCCCTCTCCAGGCAGTAATGGGCCGCAAAAGTCTGGCTTGAAGACCAAGTAGCGGCCCTGCAGATGTCTGCCAACGGAACAGAGCGGAGGTGAGCCACTGACGCAGCCTTCGCCCGAACACGATGAGCCGTGACTCGATCCTCCAACGAGAGGCCGGCTGCCCCATAAGCCCAGGCGATACAGTCAGCTACCCAAATGGACAAGGTACGCTTGGAGACAGGGAGCCCCAAGTTATTGGGGTCAAAAGAAACGAAGAGCTGAACAGCCCTCCTATGCTCCCGCGTACGATCAAGGTAGAAGGACAAGGCCCTCCTACAGTCCAGGGTATGCAGGACCGTTTCAGCCCGGCTGGAGTGCGGCCTGGGAAAGAAGGTCGGAAGAACCACCTCCTGGTTGAGATGAAAAGGAGAAACTTAGGGTGAGTCCGTAAAACCACCCTATTCCTGTAGAACCTAGTGTAAGGAGGATCAGACACCAGGGCCTGCAGTTCACTAACGCGCCTAGCAGAGGTAAGGGCTACCAAGAACAAGGTTTTCCAAGAAAGAAAACGAAGAGGGCAGGTAGCCATAGGTTCAAAGGGCGGACAGGTAATCCGCTGCAAGACCACATTCAGATCCCATTCAGGGGCTGGTGGACGCAAAGGAGGCTTAAGCAGAAGGAGGCCTCGGAGAAAACGAGCCACCAAAGGGTGGTTGGAAAGAGGCCTGCCATCCACCGGTGCATGATGTGCAGAGAGAGCACTGAGGTGGACTCTGATAGAGTTGGACTTAAGGCCAAGATTGGAGAGGTAAAGCAAATATTGCAAGACCACTGCCACCAAGCAGGAGAAGGGATTCTCAGACTGCTGAGCACACCACACGGAGAAGCGACGCCACTTAAGAGTGCAGGACTTCCAGGTGGAGGGCCGCCTGGAGGCCAAGACGACCTCTTCCACCTCCTGAGGCAGCAGGAGGGGAGCAAGGACTACCCTTTCAGCAGCCAGGCCATCAGATGAAGGGACCGGAGGTTGGGGTGTAGGACAGACCCGTGATCCTGTGTCAGGAGATCGGGCTGAAACCCCAGAGGAAGAGGAGTGTCCACCACCAGCTGCATTAGAAGTGGGAACCAAGGCTGTCTCGGCCACCGGGGAGCCACTAGGATCAGCGAGGCTTTGTCTCGGAGAACTTTGAAGAGTGTTCGAGACACCAGCGGCATGGGAGGAAAGGGTATACAAGAGGCCCGTGGACCATGGAATCAGAAAAGCATCCGGCGCTACTCTGAGAGGATGCGGTTGTCGAGAGCAGAATCTGGGTAGTTGCCGGTTCAGAGGACTGGCAAACAGATCCATGGTGGGGAGTCCCCACTTGAGAAAGATCCGCTGAACCACTAATGGATCCAATCTCCACTCGTGTGGTTGGAGGATCCTGCTTAGCTTGTCTGCCAGGTAATTTTCCTGACCTGGGAGATAGACCGCTTTGAGGAGTATGCCGTGGCCGACTGCCCAAGAGCACAGTCGCCGTGCCTCCTGACAGAGAAGGAAGGAGCCTGTTCCTCCTTGTTTGTTCACGTAGAACGTTGCTACTTGATTGTCCGTCTGGACCAGTACCGACTGGTGAGAAGTGAGGTGGGAGAAGGCTCTCAGAGCTAGGCGGATGGCTCTGAGCTCCAGGAAGTTTATCTGCTGCGCAGACTCCCAAGGAGTCCAGAGGCCTTGAGTACATGTCCCTTGGCAATGTGCTCCCCATCCCAGGAGAGAAGCATCGGTTGTTAGTACCTGAGAAGGAGGAGGAGATTGAAAATCCACTCCCAGTACTAGGTTTGGCAGATGAAGCCACCACCGCAGAGAAGAGACCAGCAGGTCTGAGACTTGTACTGAGTCCGTCAGGCTTCCCGTGGCCTGATGCCATTGCGTGCGAAGGCACCACTGGGCAGGTCGCATGTTCAGGCGGGCATTGGGGGTCACATGGACCGTGGAAGCCATATGGCCGAGCAGTCTCAGAAATTGCCTGGCAGAGACCAGGGAATTGCTGCGAAAGTGGCTGGCGAGATTCATGAGCCTGTGGGCCCTGTCCAGAGGCAGGAAGGCCCGCGCCTGAAGTGTGCTTAATCTTGCGCCGATGAATTCGAGATCTTGAGAGGGGAGCAAAGTGGACTTTGCGAAGTTTATGACAAAGCCCAAGTGCTGGAGCAGAGACACAGTGCGATGAGTGGCTTGAGTGGCCTCTTTGGAAGACTGGGCACGGATGAGCCAGTCGTCCAGGTATGGAAACACAAAGACCTTGAAGTCTGAGATAGGCCGCCACCACTGCCAGGCATTTGGTGAAAACCCTGGGGGCGGAGGATAGGCCAAAGGGCAGGACCCTGTACTGGTAATGATTTTCCCCCACAACAAATCTGAGATATTGTCTGTGGTCTGGATGAATAAGGATGTGAGTATAGGCATCCTTTAGATCTAAGGAGCATAGCCAGTCTCCCTGCTGGAGGTAGGGCAGCAGGATTCCAAGGGTAAGCATCTTGAACTTTTCCCTTGCCAGGAACTTGTTGAGGTTTCGCAAGTCCAGGATGGGTCTGAGGCCTCCTGTTCTTTTTGGTATCAGAAAGTACCTGGAATAAAAGCCGTGACCTTTCAGGTGGTGGGGCACCGGTTCCACAGCCTGTTCCTGAAGAAGACTTGCCAACTCCTGAAGGAGTAAGTCCATGTGCAGAGGGAGTCTGGAAAGTAGGAGGGAGGTACCTGGTGAAAGTGTAGAAGATAGCCTTTCTGAACTATATGAAGTACCCAGGTATCTGATGTGATGGCTGACCACCTGTGGGCAAAGTGGACCAGCCGGCCTCCTGTGCTGAGAGAAACCAGCGGAGGGGAAGAGGCTATGCTGATGGAGTCAAAACCCCCCACCCTGCTGAGCAGGGGCCGGCGTAGTGGGCTTGGGGGCCTGCTGCCTACGGGACCCATTACCCCGTCCCTTGGCCTGCTGACCCTTTTGGGGAGCTGTTGAGGCCTGATACTGAGGGTAGTATTTATAGGCAGCTGCCTTCCTCGGGTAAAAGGGCTTTTTCCCCGAGCCCTTCTTCAAACTAAGATGCAGACAGCAGTCCAGAAGTGAGATGAGAGTTATCCAATCTTTTGCACTAAGTGTCAGATGTACGATTTTCTCCCAGTTGGTGAGGGGTGTGACGAGTGCATTAGGTGCAAGAAGCTCTTTGCCCTCAGGGAATCTCTGGAGGCTAGATTAGCAGACTTGGAGGACATAAGGAAGAAAGAGGCATATAGATGAGACTTACAGGGACCTAGTACTCAAGTCCGACCTCCAGTCTGGCAGCCTCCCTGTTACCATGGAGAAGAGAGTTCACATGAAAGGAGAGCATCGGCTTGGTAAAGCAGGACGTGATCCTGTAGCTAGGACTTGTCCACCAGGAGATGTAATACCTTCTCGCACCGAGGAGGATTCTCCAGGGTCATGTGTCCATGAGGTAAGGGTTAGGAAGGCCTTTATAGTGGGTGATTCAATCATTAGGCATGTAGATAGCTGGGTGGCTGGTGGACATCAGGATCGCCTTGAAAAATGCCTGCCTGGTGCAAAGGTAGTGGACCTCACACACCACCTAGACCAGGATTTAGATAGTGCTGGGGAGGAGTCTGCTGTCTTGGTACATGTTGGTACCAATGACATAGGAAAATGTGGGAGGGATGTTCTGGAGGCCAAATTTAGGCTTTTAGATAGGAGGTTGAAATCCAGAACGTCCAGGGTAGCATTCTCTAAAATTCTTCCCATGCCACGCGCTGGACCAAAAGGCAAGCGGAGCTCCAGAGTTTCAATGCATGGATGAGACGATGGTGCAAAGAAGAGTGTTTTGGATTTGTTAGAAAATGGGCTACATTCTAGGGAGGGGAGGGGCTCTTCTGAAGGGATGAGCTCCACCTTAACCGGGATGGAATCAGGCTGCTGGCTTTAACCTTTAAAAAGGAGATAGAATAGCTTTTAAATTAGATAATAGGGGAAAGCAGACAGTCGCCCAAGAGTGCATGGTTCAGAAGAATGTATCCTTGAAGGATACTAGAAAAAAAGGGAAGATAGGACATCCTAACAGAGAGGTTCCAATAAAGATAAAAGTAACTCAGATACCCTTGAGTACAGAGCTGAAAGATTCCAAATTATCCACATAAATTCCACATAAATTCCACATAAATTCCACATAAATTCTTCCATCAACAAACCCAGAGAACTTTTCGAAATAGTAAAAACCCTAACAAAAGAGCAAGCAGCAGAAAGAGAAGTACAAGTGGATCCACAAAAATTCGCCGACCACATCAAAGACAAATTTCACTCCACAGAGCGCACAACACTCAGTGAAACCATCAGAACGAACGTACACCCCAAAACCTGGGGCACATTCTACTCACCCTCAAAAGAACAGATATCCCACATCATCTCCACAATCAACACAAGCACTGCTCCTACAGACCCTTGCCCAGTGTCATGGGTCAAAGCCACCAAATCAACCCTCATACCAACCATTCATAAAATGGTACACAACTCACTCACTCAAGGACTCATGCCACAGCAACTAAAGCTTGCCTCAGTAAGACCAATCACAAAGAAAACTACTCTCGACAAAAAGGACCCAGCAGCATACCGACCAATCTCCAGCATACCCTTCCTCGCAAAAATAATCGAAAAGACGGTTCAACTACAACTTCAGGAACACATCGACGAACACGGAACTCTCGACGACAACCAACACGGATTTCGTCCCAACCATGGAGTCGAAACTCTACTGATCTACCTCTTCGACAGCATCATAAGAATAATTGACAACACCAGGAATGGAATTATAATGATCTTCATCGACATCTCCTCAGCTTTCGACACAGTTGACCACAATATGCTCCTGGAGAGACTAAAGAACACTGGTATACACGGTACCACTCTGAAATGGTTCCACTCGTACCTAACCGAAAGACAGCTACAGGTCAAGGTGGGACATGACACCTCCCGACCCATAAACGTCCAACAAGGAGTACCGCAAGGATCCGCACTCTCAGCACTCCTTTTTAACATCTACATCCAACCAATATGCAACATCATGAAAGAGAACAACATCCAATACACAATATACGCAGACGACATCATGGTATACTCCCCGATATCAATCGACAACCCGGACTTCTCTAAGATAACAGACTGCCTTACCCAAATGACGAAGTGGTGCCAAAACAACAACCTCGCAATAAACTACAACAAGACCGAAGCTTTAATCATCACTCGGAACCAAAGCTTCATACACCCACCAAACATAAAGATACAAAGCACCACGATACCGATAAGATCAGAGGTGAGATACCTTGGGGTTACGCTGGACAGTAAACTCAACCTCAAACCACACATAGACAAAACAATCCAAAAAGCCTACTACAGGATGCGAATCATCAGGAGACTGAAACCACTCCTCGCCCCAGAACACTTCCGTACCGTCTGTCAAGCACTGATAACCCCAATACTGGACTTCTGCAATCCGATATACCTTGGACTACCAAAACAAGCTCTCAAACCACTCCAGCTGGCACAAAACACTGCAGCTCGAATCATATCCGGAGCCGCAAGGCAGGAGCACATCACACCTACATTAAAGGACTTACACTGGCTCCCAATCAGTGCTCGCATCAGATACAAGACTATCATAAACCTATTTAAGATAAAAGAGCACACATCAGCCAACAGCCTCCACACGCTCATACAACCGGAAACCAGCGCACGTCCTAGAAGAAGTCAAACACGCAACCGAGTCAGTACCCCAAATGAATACAAGCACACACGCAAGGACACAACAGACAGAGCTCTCTCCATGGCTGCTCCAACAATATGGAACAATCTACCGGACAATCTAAGGGCAACTCCAGACCTCAAAGACTTCAGAAAACAACTGAAAACCATGCTGTTCATAGAGCACTATGGTCACATCACATAACCTAAGAGAATGGATAACAGCACCCCAATCCTCCTAAACAACTGTATGTATATAAAATGTGTTTTAGCACCACTGTAAATAGCCCACCTTGTACATAGCTCAAACAAATCAAGCACCCAACACAGCCCTCACACAACTAAGTTTCATCCTCACTGCATGTACAACGCACACACTTTACTTGATTGCTTGCTGTGATACCACCTTGATTATTAAGATAAGGCGGTTTAGAAATACTGTTAAATAAATAAATAAATAAACATCAACTGATAACCAGATTAATATGAATGAAATACAACCTTTAAAATGCCTGTATCCAAATGCTAGAAATCTAAAGCATAAGATGGGAGAGTTAGAACATATAGTTCTAAATGAGAGATTAGATATGATTGATATCTCAGAGATCTGGTGGATGGAGGACAACCAATGGGACACTGTGATAGCTAGGTACAAACTATATCACAATGATAGAGTAGATAAAATTGGTGGACTGGTTGTGCTCTATGTTAGAGAGGGCATTGAGTCACATAGGATTAACGGGAAACAAAATACACTATAGAATCTCTATGGATAGAAATTCCAAGGGGAAGGCAATGGCAGTGGGGGTATACTACTGACTGCCTGGCCAGATTGAACAGATGGATGATGAAATGCTAAAAGAAATCAGGGAAGATAACAAAAGTTACAATACAGTAATAATGGGTGATTTCAATTACCCGGGTATTGACTACATCAGTGTCACAGCAGGACATGCTAGGGAGATAAAGTTTCTAGATGAAATAAATGACTGCTTCTTGGACCAGTTGGTTCATGAACTGACTAGAGAGGGAGCTATTTTGGACCTAGTCCTTACTTGCATGCAGGATCTGGTGCAAGAGATAAGGCTGTTGGGAAAAGTTGGCAATAGTGATCTTAGCATGATCACATTTTATTTAAGAAATGAAAGAAGGATGGCAAGGAAATCCACAGCACTACCATTTAACTTTCAAAAGGACTATGATAAAATGAGGAAAACAGTTAAGAAAAAATTTAAAGATTTGCATAAAGCGTGGGCATTGTTTAAAAGTACTATCTTGGAAGCCCAGAACAGATCTATTCGACGCTTTAACAAAAGTGAAAGGAAGGCAAAAAATCCTGCCAGCATGGTTTAACACTAGAAGCCCCAAAAGGAATTTTACCTAGAAACCCCAAAGTGCGTCAACTGACGCATTATCACGACTACTGAGTTTAGCATGAAATGCAGATGTGAATTAATGTGAAGTTACTTATTTGTTAAATAAGTGCAGTATGAGACGTCATTACATGACGTCATCATGTGTTTATTGTTTGTAATGTCAGAGTAAAACTGTAAACAGTGATTGAGATGTGCCACCTAATGGGAACATTAATTTATACCTAGAAGCCCCAAAGTACATAAATTGATGCATCCAAGACAATTGAGTGTGTCAATTGACGCACTCTGGGGCTTCTAGGTATAAATTCATTTTCCTGCTAGGTGGTGCATGTCATTAATTTTCGATGCACATATTTGAACATCTTGACCTTGCTAACAAAGGGGCTTGTTGACAAAGCCACGGTAGAAGATGCATTTGCGTCAATTGACACACTTTGGGGCTTCTAGTGTTAAAGGTGAGGTCAGAGAGGCTGTTGCTGCCAAAAAAAATCATTTTTCAGGAAATGGAAAAAGGAGCCAAATGATGAAAACGGGTAACTAAATAAGCATTGACAAGTTAGATGCAAGGCACCGATAAGGCAGGCCAAGTGAGAATTTAAAAAAAAAACTAGCCATGGAAACAGAAATGCATAATAAAAACTTTATCAAGTTCATTCGTAGCAAAAAACCTAAGAGAGAGTCAGTTGGACCATTGGATGACAGAGGGGTAAAAGGGGCGCTAAGTGAGGACAAGGCCATAGTGGAGATACTGAATGAATTCTTTGCTCCGCTCTTTACTGAAGAAGATGTAGGGAATTTAGCCATCCCTGAAATGGTATATAAAAAGTCATGTATTGGAAGAATTGAAAGAAATACTGATGGAAGATGGCTTAAAATTATTTGATAAATTGAAGAATAGAAAATCACCTGGACCGGATGGTATACATCTGAGGCTATTGAAAGAACAGAAATATGGAGAATGAAGACCTACTATTAGTAATCTGTGAACTATCATTAAAATCATCTGTAGTACCTGAAGACTGGTGAATGGCCAATGTAACTCCAATTTTTAAATAGGGTTCAAGGGGTGATCTGGGAAACTACAGACCAGTGAATCTGATGTCAGTATGGGCAAAATGGTAGAAACCATTATAAAAAATAAAATGACTGATCATGTATATAGTCATGGTATAATGGGAGAAAGTCAACATGGATTTAGATTTAGCCAAGGAAAGTATTGTATTATTAATCTGTTATATTTTTTGAAGGTGTGAATTGACAGGTAGACAGATGAGCTGGTCGATATAGTATATCTGAATTTTCAGAAAGCCTTTGACAAGATCTCTCATTAGAGACTCTTGGCGAAATTAAAGTCATGGGATTGGAGGCAGTGTAGTATTGTGGATCAGAAACTGGTTAAAGGTTACGCACTTAGGAAAGAACAACCCAAACTTTGGTTACATGATGCAAGGTACCACCTTAGAAACCACCATCCAGGAAAAGATTTAGGCATCATCATGGATAATACATTGAAGCCCTCTGCCCTGTGTGCAGCTGTGGCCAAGAAAGCAAATGGAATGCTAGGAATCGTAAGGAAAGGAATGGAGATTAAAACGAAGGATATTATAATTCCTCTGTATCATTCCATGGTGTGACTGCACCTTGAATATTGTGTGCAATTCTGTTTGCCGTATCTTTACAGTTTACTAATAGTAGTTCTGCAACCTCATATTTCAGTTCTTCCAACGCCCTTGGGTATATACCATCTGGTCCAGGTGATTTGCTACTATTTATCAAATTATATCTATTATATCTTCCCGGTTTATTTCTTTCAATTTTTCCAATGCATCAATTTAAAATACCATTTCAGTCATGGGTAACTTCCCTACATCTTCTTCAGTAAAGACCAAAGCAAAGAATTCATTCAGTCTCTCTGCTATGGTCTTGTCCCCTCTTTATTTATTTATTTATTTATTTAGCTGTATTTTTATCCCGCTTTTCACCGGGTCCTTTTACCCCTCTATCATATAATGGTCCAAATGACTCTCTCACTGTTGTTTTTTTTTTTTTTTTTTTTTAATAAGAATATACTTTAAAAATTCTCTTATGTGTTTTTGCTTCCACAGCAAGCTTCTTCACAAATTCTCTCTTTGCCTGATTTATCAATTCCTTGTATCTAACTTGCCAATGCTTATGATGTTTCCAGTTTTCATCATTTAGCTCCTTTTTCCTTTTCCTGAAAGATGCTTTTTTGGCTACAACAGCCTTTCTGACCTCATCTTTAAACCATACTGACAGATTTTTGGACTTCCTTCCACCTTTCTTAAAGTGGAATATAGCTGGTCTGGGCTTCCAAGATAGTATTTTTAAACAATGCCATGCTTGATGTAAATGTTTAACCTTTGCAGCTGTTCCTTTTAGTTTTTTCTTAACTATTTTCCTCATTTTATCATAGTCTCCCTTTTGAAAGTTACAAGGTAGTACTGTGGATTTCCTTGCCGTCCTTCCTCCATTTATTTATTTATTTTATTTAACAGCTCTTATATACTGCGCTCTTTGTCATCAGTGCGGTTTACATTAAACAATATAACACTCGGACAGTCAAATCTGACCTAAGTTTACATATAACAGGGGACATAACATGGATTAGAACTGGGGAAACTATTTACATTATAACAGTTACCAAGCTGGTAAGCTATTTACAAAAGAGTACATCTTACTGCATTACAATTGAATACAATTCTACTTGGTCTGTGTTACAAGCTCAGTCTGTGGCATATTGGTTAATGAAGAGGAATTGAGTTGTGAGGAGGGAGGAGAGGGGGCGTTGTTAAGATGTGTGAAGTGAATGAGGAACAGATGGTGCTTGAGGGCTTTTCTGAATTGCATAAGGTCTCTGATCGCTCTGATGCAGGGAGGGAGTTTGTTCCAGCATCTGGGGGCATAGGATGCAAATGCTCTATTATTAGTTGTTTGAGCACATTTAGTGAATTCACTTGGGATAACTAGTGTATTTTCAGCCAATGATCTCCTAGATCTATTGTTCAGGGTGTGGGTGAGAAGGGCTGAAATTGAGGAGGGCGATATTTTATTAATGGATTTGAATGTAATGAGGAGGGCTTTATAAGAGATCCTGCAACTTATCGGGAGCCAGTGTAGCTCCCTTAGGATAGGGGTAATATGGTCTCTCCTTGATGCTCCACACAAGACGCGAGCTGCAGCATTCATAGCTAATTGTAACGGGTTTAGTGTGTTCTTTGGGAGAGCATGTAGTACAATATTTGCGTAGTCAAAATGGGGTGTGACCAGTGCTTGGAATATTGTGCGAGTGGAGGAGTGGCCTAGTGGTTGGGGCAAGGTACTTTGGGCCGGAAGGTCGGGGGTTCAAATCCCACTAGAGGACAGCAACCTTGGGCCGGAAGGACTGGGGTTTCTAGTCCCACAGGTGCTCCTTGTGGTCTTGGGCAAGCCACTTAACCCTCCATAGCCCATGTTCCCTGTAAAATAGTTCTCTGTGTGCTGTGCTTTCCTGTCTAATCAATGTGTTTATACCTCAAAATTTCCTGTCATGATTTGACAATTTCCAATCTGTAATCAAACCGCTGCTGATCGCTGGAAGTAGCGGTATACAAATGTATACTAAATAAATAAATAAATAAATAAATAAATCAGTCTCCAACATGGGTCTCAGGTACCGAAGGGTTTTTATCTTGTAGTAGATGGATTTTACAGTGCATTTTATGTGCTCTTTGAAGTCTAGCTGTTGATCAAATGTTACACCCAGGTAGCGTATGGTGGCCTTGATTGGAAGTTCTGCCTCTCTTACTTTTAGGGTCGGGGGGAGGGGTGAGAAGCATTTGTTTCTTGTGATGATTAGGACTTCGGTTTTTTGAAATTTATTCGAAGGTTCTGATTGAGAAGCCAATCTGTAATTGCGTTGAAGCAGTTGATTAGAGCCATATAGTCAGGGTGTGTGACGTTGATTGGTGTAAACATCAACACGTCGTCTGCGTAGATGAGGCAAGATATGCCGAAGGCGCGGGTGATTTCACAGATTGGTTGCATATATATGTTAAAGAGCAGTGCAGATAGTGAGGAGCCTTGGGGTACACCCTGCCTTTGCTGGAATGGTTCAGATGTATTAGCTCCAATCCGAACTTGTTGCCAATGATCTTCTAGGTAGGATTTACACCAGTCCCATGTGAGACCCTGGATTCCCTTCTCATGGAGTCGAGCTAGGAGTTGTTCATGGACCACTGAATCAAACGCGGCAGCGATGTTGAGGAAGATCAAAGCGAAGCCCCTCTTGGTGCAGTCTATCCCACTGATAAGTGTGTTAGTTAGTTAGTGAGGTCAGGAGGGTTTCAACTCCGTGAGCTTCCCTGAATCCACGTTGGCATGGGTCTAGGGGGTATGATGGGTCAAGATGATGCTGGATTTGTCTCTGAGTCACCTTCTCGAGTATTTTGGCTAGTAGTGGAATACTAGAGATTGGCCAGTAAGATTCCACCTTCTTTGGATCAAGCTGGTTGCTCTTTAGTAATGGACGGATGGATGTCCGCTTAAGCATAGCTGGGAACATTCCGGTTGAGAAGGACCGGTTTGCAATTTCAGCTATGAATGGGCTGAGTTCTGAATGCATTGCTCTGATCCAGTGTGCTGGGCACGGTTCGTTTGGTGCAGTGGTGGTGTTGATGGTGGCAATAATGTCTTCAATGGATTTTGCCGATGGAGGTGAGAGTTTAGTGAGTGGGTTCTGGAGCCGGGGAGACTGTGAAGGTTCTTGCAATGTGGTTATAGTTGTTTTGACTGCTTTAGATCAAATGTAGTTAGCGTATAATTGAGGCTGTATATATTCTTGTTGTGGTGGTGATGGCTCCTTGGTTAAGGATTTTACTAAATTGAAGAGGTCTCGTGGCTTGTTTATTGAGCGGCTGAGGAGATCAGAGTGGAATTCCTTCCTCTTAACCCAAGTTGCTTCGCGACGAATTTTCAGGTGGGCTAAGTATATGTCTTGGTCAACAGTGTTATGAGTATGTCTCCATTTTCTCTCTAGTCTCCTCAGATGAAGTAAGGATGTCTGTAATTCAGGAGAGAACCATGGAGCAGTCTGCTTTTTAGCAGCACGGTTGTTAGGTGTTGATTGAATGTTAGCGGACGGCTGTTGAGCATACAGGTTTAGGGTGTCATTCCAATTAGTGACCATTTCATGGAGGTTGGCAGTTGGCTGAGCCAGTTTTGGGAGTGCATGTTTGATGATCACCTCTTTGTCCAATGGTTTGAAGCGTACCGAGTTTGCTGAAGTCTGGATGTTTGGTCTGCTGAGATTATTCTGATGTGATGGTATCTGGAATGTTATCAGGTTGTGGTCAGACCAGGGGACAGGGGTGATGGAAAGATTAATTTGGCGTATCATGCTTGTGTCAGTGGGTGGTGCAAAGATAAGATCCAGGAGGTTCCCTCGTTGGTGGGTGGGATTGTTTACAATTTGCTTGTAAGAGAGGTTGGTCATTGCTTCGAGGAAGGCGCTAGATAAGGCAGGTTGTGTGGAGGCGAGATTAAAGTCGCCCAAAAGCCAGTTTGGTTTGTTAGGGTTTTCGGGGTTACATGCTAAGTCGATTATGTCGGAGAGTTCGTCTGATGAAGACTTGGAGCCCTGTAAATGAAGTTGATAGTGTTAATTTTGTTAGTGATGGTTATTGTGTCTAGGTGCTGTGTGCTCATGGATAGGCTTGTCCGGTATTGTAGTGCAGTTTTTGTTAATATGAAGACGCCTCCTCCTCTTCTATTTTCTCCGTTGCATGAGTAGATTGAGAGGTTAGGGGGGTGAGTTGGTTTGTTATCACAGTGTCAGTGTCCGAAAGCCATGTCTCTGTGACCATTAGTATGTCTAGGTTAAGGTTGGTTATTAGGTCTGTAATGGCTGGCCATTTATTGCGGGTCGAGCGTGCGTTGATAAGGGCGCACCTGAGGTCTTGCTGAACATATATTTTATTGACTTTTGTGGTAGTTGTAAGGTCTAGTGTTACATAGAGCAAGTGTGACTGTCTCCTGTAGTAGGAGTTTGGTGAAAGTTGGTGTTGATTGTGGTGGTATTGCCTATTTGTGCCTTGGAGTAGGGGGATAGGGTTGTGGTCAAGCAAGAGCGCATTCGACTCATAGATGGCACTGGTGAGTATTGTGGCACTGCAGACCCTCTGCAGGCAGAAGAAAATGTTTTAAACTCAGAAAAAAGAGGCAGACACCGGCTGTAGCATCACGAGGAGCCATATAGGGGGAGCAAGAGGGACCTCTGGAGGACTGAGGAACCACGCCCTAGAGCCAATGATGCAATACCGGCCGGCACCCAATCCAGAAAGGGAAGGACTCCTTTTAAAAGTCCAGATGACTGGAGAAAGTCAGACTGGCAGGGAGTTGTGCAAGGAGTTCCAGTTCCAGACTCGCATGGAGATCCAGATCCAGGAAGGAAGCTAACTTTGGAAGGAGAAAGGAGAGCTTTCCTGGAAGGAGAGGAGGACCCAGGAATAGGAGTCCTAACAGATGGAACCGGCCTAGCAGACTCAGCAGAGCCAGGTGAAGAAGCTTGCTTTAGATATCTCAAAAGGGGAGAGGACACACTTTCCAGGAGGGAAAGATACCGTGTGGAAGCTAACCCTGGAAGGAGAAGAACTGTACCAGAGAGTCCAAGGCCTGAGTTTGGCAAGGGCCAGCAACTGTTGAAAGGCGCAACAGGGAGTAACCAGGAAAGAGGTAAAAGAGGAATATTGAAAGGCAACTTTCAAGGCCCTGGGAGAAAGAAGCTGTGGTGCACGTGCGGCTTAACCCCAGCAGAAGGCCGACCTGAGAACCGGAGGCTTACCTGGGTGCCAGAGAAGCCAAGCCCCAGCAGGAACAGGCCTCAGCCCGCACCTCACTGTGATAACCTTAGGAGAAAAGGTAATTACTATTTTACTGACTATGATTTTACGAATGCTGTGAAGCAGAAGGAGCAAGGCACTGGAGAATGCTGTCCTTCTAGATGCATTCATGATACAAAATACAAACCTGTACCAAACAGGAGACTTTCTAGAGAAGGAACAGTGTGCAGGAGAGACTGTCCACATGCTAAAAGTGTACAAAGCAAAGGCTTACCTTTAGATGCTGAACATTGGGGCATCATACAAGCATTATACAAAAAGCCTGAAGGCGAGACCCTAGACATTCCAGACTGCGAGCCAATGCAGGTGGAATTCCCGGATGATCCCTCGGACCTCCCGATGGATTGTAGCTATTGCCTGGCCGAAAGAATTGAGCCCTTAGCGGAGGAATAGCTGTGGTCTGGGGTAAAGTTTGATTCTGTATTTCGTTTGGTATTGCTGTGAAGTTAGCAGGTTTTCTTCAGTTCATGTTTTCTTTTAACCTGGAGCAAGGACATTCTTTTGTGTTGATGTAAGCTGTGCTATTTGAACCTATTTGCAACACGGGAAATAAAAGCCTTAATTTTTCCCTACCCTCGGACTGTGATATTATTGGGAGCTTTTTAGTTACACAGAAGGCTACGAGGACTATAAAAACCTGGGCCCTGTAATTGAGCTAAACTCCTCCACAAACAAACTTTGCATGTCCACCCCCTTTCTGCTGTGACCTGCCATTGCCACCAGGGGGGCGGTGTGACATGTAAAAATGGCGTAGTTATTGGATTTTGCCCAGAACCTACCTCAGCACTGAAAAGAAAAGGCTTAAAATTCCAGGAAAAAAAAAAAAAAGGAAAAGTCTGGTTGTGCTGCTGAAAAAAATTCCCTAAAACCCGGAGTGGATCAGCTAGAAACTGGACCGGAGGAGAAAAGACCCAGAGCGGAGTAGCTGAGAACCCGGAACGGATTGGGGAAAATCCTGAACAGAGAAAATCCTGTTGCCGATTCCTCAAGCAGAGAGCGGTGGCAAGCAACAGCAACTTCCATTCCAATGCTGATTACACACCAGAATCAGGTAAAATGTAATTGAGCCTGTCTAGTGTGGGACACCGGAGGAAGTTTAAAAAAAAAAAAGAGAGAAAAAAAAAAAAAAGAAAAAAAGTTTAGGGAACCGCACTTGGTTGTGTCTTTTTTTCTATCCTTGCAGGTGCATCATGGAGCCAAGAGAGCTATGCGCGTGGATGGCCCACCAATTTGACAAACAAGCAGAGGTGGCGCTGAAGAATCAGGCTCAAGCGTTGCAGGCCATGCAAGCCCAGCAGGCACCAGTGTTACAAACGATGGAAAGCTGGTTGGCGCAACAAAAGGAAGAGATGGCAAGGATCAATGCAGAGAAGTTGAGTGCGACTAGTCTAAACAAGCAAGCCGTTGGACAATGGACATGTCATGATTTAGTGGTAGGAAAATTGAGTCCTGAAGATAATGTGGACGATTTTCTAGACTCTTTTACTAGAATAGCTAGTTCAGCTAACTGGCCACCTGAACAATGGTCAATACGTCTCGCAGCGTCCCTTACGGGTGAGGCACTGGCTGCTTACCGGTCAATGCCGCCCGCCTTAGCCAACACCTATGAAGAGGTAGTGTTAGCAATTAGGGATCGCCTAGGTCTTACCCCATTGACTTACAATAAAATGTTCAGGACTACTACCCTTAAGGCTGACGAAACGCCAAAAGCCCTGGGGTACAGAATCAGGAGCTTAGCGTACAAGTGGCTACAGCCGGAGAGGAAAAATATAGAGACACTAATGGACGCCGTAGTATTAGAACAATACATGACAGCGGTGCCCAGTAGGGTACAGAACTACCTAATGTTACAAAATTGCTGTACCACTACAGAGGCAATAACCCTTACGGAGCGGTACCTAGAGGCTGAGAAAGTCACCCAACATAGGATGGGTAACCCCAAGGCAGCAATAGGTATGGAAGCCAGGAAAGTAGGGAGCCCTTCCCAACCAGTATATGGTAATGTAAAGAGAAATAACCTTCCAGATAAGGAAAAAGTTAAACGCTGTTTTTCCTGTGGTAAAATGGGACATTTAAAAATTGACTGTTATGCTCGAACTGCTCTTGTGGGGGAGGCCCCAAAGACAGTCCGAGAAGGGTTTGTGTTGACTGTACAAATACATGGAGTGGATGTAAGGGCGCTTCTGGATTCAGGCGCTGATCAAACAATGATGTCCCAAAAGTTATGGTCAGTGATCAGAGGCCAGGGAGGATCAGTTCCTGAATATCCAGAAGGCCGTGTTAAGATCAAATGTATTCACGGGGCAGCCACAAGCTATCCTCTCTATAGGCTATGGGTCAAAGGCTTGGGAATAAAGAAGGAAATGCTGGTAGCAGTTGTGCCAAAATTGCCCCATGAATTAGTGTTGGGCCGCGACTGGCCGCAGTTCCGGAGGAGCCTTAAAGAGGGCTTGACTCCAACTAAAATCCCAAATTCCACCTGTAGTTGGCATGAGTCTGTGGACAACCCGGAGTCGCCGTCTAAGCCGGCCGATCGCTCCATCGCCCAGCGAAACAGCCTAGCTGCGACTACGAACCCCATGGTTCCTAGCCCTCTGTGGGAAAAGCCGAAGAAAAATCAAGAGAAAGAATTACGGGAGGTGCCTAAAACGTTCGTGATGAAATTTTGCAGGACTTCGGAGAAAGCCCGGTGTCCGCAAAGAGCTTCCGCACAAGCCGCCGGCTACGACCTTTACAGCGCTGAAACCCAGATCATCCCATGCCAAGGACGCAAGTCAGTCAGTACAAACCTACAAGTTGAACTACCTCCAGGGTGTTACGGGAGAATAGCTCCACGATCAGGACTGGCTGCGAAACACAGCCTGGATGTGGCTGCAGGGGTAGCGGACCCTGACTACAGGGGCATCTTGAAAGTACTCCTCTGCAACTTTTCGGACGAAGATTTTAAAGTTCAAGTGGGGGACAGAATAGCTCAATTAATTTGTGAGCGTGTGGGTTTCCCCAGCCTGGAAGAAGTCGCCATGCTGGCTCCTACTAGCCGAGGAACGGATGGTTTCGGCTCCACCGGGAGGGCAGAGATGGAAGGCTTCGTGGCCGTAGGAAACGACCCCCCAGAAGAGGATCTTGGCCCTCAAATAGAGGATTGTAAGGAAGGCTCCATACCCAAGATGGGCGAAGAACTTTCCGTAAGCCAGAGAAAAGAATTAGTCCAATTACTAGAGGAGTATACAGATGTTCTCACTCCGATACCCGGAGAAACGTCACTAGTGGCTCATGAAATTCTAACGCCGCCGGGAAAAATCATCCGGCAACGTCCTTATTGCTTGCCAGAGGCTAAGAGGCAAGAAATTGTCAAGCAAGTGGAAGAAATGCTGCAATTAGGGGTTATCGAAGAGTCGCACAGTCCCTGGTGTAGCCCAGTGGTACTGGTGCCAAAACCAGACGGGTCTCTACGTTTCTGTATTGACTTTCGCCAACTGAATGCCGTATCCACTTTCGATGCTTACCCCATGCCCCGAATTGAGGAGTTGCTCGACCGGCTCGGCCAAGCGAAATTTCTGACGACATTAGATATGACGAAGGGGTATTGGCAGGTCCCTTTGACGCGGGATGCCAAACCCAAGACTGCCTTCAGTACGCCCTCAGGTCTCTTCCAATTTCGTAGAATTCCGTTTGGTCTACATGGGGCAGCGGCCACGTGCCAGCGCTTAATGGACATCATTCTATGACCCTACCAAGTGTTCGCCACGGCCTACATGGACGACGTGGTAATCCACAGTACCACCTGGAAGGACCACCTACACCAAGTGGGCATTATATTAGGTGCTATGAGAAAAGTGGGCCTCATGTTGAACCCAAAAAAGTGTACCTTCGCGGCGAAGGAAGTTAAGTATTTGGGTCACCTCGTGGGCCATGGAACAGTACGTCCTCTACAAGATAAGGTAGAAAGCGTCAGGAACTTCCCTGTCCCATGACATAAGAAGCAGTTACGGAGCTTCCTTGGCCTTATCGGCTATTATCGACGCTTCATACCACACTTTGCGGAGGAAAGCCATATTTTCACTGAGATGCTGAGGAAAAATGCCCCAAATTTGATAAAGTGGACACCAACGGCGGAGACAGCTTTCCAACGTTTGAAGGGAAAGCTATGCCAAGCACCCGTGCTACGCGGGGTGGACTTCCATCAGACCTTCCTGTTGCAAACGGATGCGTCAGAGATGGGCCTCGGCGCCGTGTTGTCCCAGATACAGGATGGAGCAGAGCATCCTATTCTGTTCCTGAGCAGAAAACTATCGCTGGCGGAACGAAAGTACGCTACGATTGAGAGAGAATGTCTCGCTATCAAGTGGGCCATAGAGGCATTAAAATTCTATCTAACGGGGAGAAAATTTGTCCTCATAACCGACCATGCCCCTCTGAAGTGGTTGCATACCATGAAGAACGAAAATAATAGATTGACCAGATGGTATATGGCTTTACAGCCTTATGATTTCAGAATAGAACATCGAGCTGGGAAACTACACTTTAATGCGGATGCAATGTCGCGTATTCCATGCTGTGTGGAAGAGGCTTCCCCAGCCCGTCATATTTTAAGAGGGGGGATATGTGGCACTGCAGACCCTCTGCAGGCAGAAGAAAATGTTTTAAACTCAGAAAAAAGAGGCAGACACCGGCTGCAGCATCACGAGGAGCCATATAGGGGGAGCAAGAGGGACCTCTGGAGGACTGAGGAACCATGCCCTAGAGCCAATGATGCAATACCGGCCGGCACCCAATCCAGAAAGGGAAGGATTCCTTTTAAAAGTCCAGATGACTGGAGAAAGTCAGACTGGCAGGGAGTTGTGCAAGGAGTTCCAGTTCCAGACTCGCATGGAGATCCAGATCCAGGAAGGAAGCTAACTTTGGAAGGAGAAAGGAGAGCTTTCCTGGAAGGAGAGGAGGACCCAGGAATAGGAGTCCTAACAGATGGAACCGGCCTAGCAGACTCAGCAGAGCCAGGTGAAGAAGCTTGCTTTAGATATCTCAAAAGGGGAGAGGACACACTTTCCAGGAGGGAAAGATACCGTGTGGAAGCTAACCCTGGAAGGAGAAGGACTGTACCAGAGAGTCCAAGGCCTGAGTATGGCAAGGGCCAGCAACTGTTGAAAGGCGCAACAGGGAGTAACCAGGAAAGAGGTAAAAGAGGAATATTGAAAGGCAACTTTCAAGGCCCTGGGAGAAAGAAGCTGTGGTGCACGTGCAGCTTAACCCCAGCAGAAGGCCGACCTGAGAACCGGAGGCTTACCTGGGTGCCAGAGAAGCCAAGCCCCAGCAGGAACAGGCCTCAGCCCTCACCTCACTGTGATAACCTTAGGAGAAAAGGTAATTACTATTTTACTGACTATGATTTTACGAATGCTGTGAAGCAGAAGGAGCAAGGCACTGGAGAATGCTGTCCTTCTAGATGCATTCATGATACAAAATACAAACCTGTACCAAACAGGAGACTTTCTAGAGAAGGAGCAGTGTGCAGGAGAGACTGTCCACATGCTAAAAGTGTACAAAGCAAAGGCTTACCTTTAGATGCTGAACATTGGGGCATCATACAAGCATTATACAAAAAGCCTGAAGGCGAGACCCTAGACATTCCAGACTGCGAGCCAATACAGGTGGAATTCCCGGATGATCCCTCGGACCTTCCGATGGATTGTAGCTATTGCCTGGCCGAAAGAATTGAGCCCTTAGCGGAGGAATAGCTGTGGTCTGGGGTAAAGTTTGATTCTGTATTTCGTTTGGTATTGCTGTGAAGTTAACAGGTTTTCTTCAGTTCATGTTTTCTTTTAACCTGGAGCAAGGACATTCTTTTGTGTTGATGTAAGCTGTGCTATTTGAACCTATTTGCAACACGGGAAATAAAAGCCTTAATTTTTCCCTACCCTCGGACTGTGATATTATTGGGAGCTTTTTAGTTACACAGAAGGCTACGAGGACTATAAAAACCTGGGCCCTGTAATTGAGCTAAACTCCTCCACAAACAAACTTTGCATGTCCACCCCCTTTCTGCTGTGACCCGCCATTGCCACCAGGGGGGCGGTGTGACAGTATGTAGATTGAGAGGGCTATTTTGAAGATGGCCATGATTGTAGATTAACAAAGGGTGCTTGAGGAGATTGGAATTGCGCTTACGAGGTCACTGGTAGGAGGCAGGCATAAGGGTTTTGCTATGGATTGTTGTGGTGTATGATAGGAGAGAGTGGAAGGAGGAAGGCAAAACTTATGGTTCAGTATCCAGAAGAGGAGTTCTGCTTTGCTTCACTGTGGTAATGAATGATACTTTTGACTCAGGGTAACATTTACAAGAGAGTTACTATGTTCAACAATCACCGTTATAAGCGAGCTACGTTGTTTCATCAAAGAAATACAGAATAACTAATTAGTCACACATTAGTAAATAGCAGGTCTCCAGATATCATGCACCAATAAGGTAGAACCAAGTTGTTTTTAAGATACCTACAAGATGTGTAAATCTGAGTTATTCCATCTAGATCCTATTGGAATGTAATACTTTAGTAAAACTGCTCATTACACTCCCACAAGTAAAGATTACAAACAAACTTATCTCAGACCATAAATTTAAGACTCGGTGTGCACCCTTCATGACAGGACTAGGGAAAGTGGGCACCTGGAATAGGAAGTGTAGGTTGGAGACAGTTTTCCTCTCTCAATATTCAGAATGCTCTCCTTTTCAGTCAAGTGAAGTTCCATGCTCCCAATATCGGTCTCAGAAATGGTCTCCGCCTAATCAAACACGATCATACTATTATCACTAATGCCAAGTGGTCCCAAAACCCTTATCTCTTGCATTAGATCTTGTGTACCACTAAGGACTAAGTTCAAAATGGCTTCCCCTCTTGTCGGTTCATGAACCAGCTGCTCCAAGAAGCAGTCATTTATTTCATGTACAAACCTATCTACCTAGCATGTCCTGCCATGATACCAGAGTAATTGAAATCACCCATTATTATTATTGTATTGTAACTTTTGTTACCTTTCCTGATTTCTTTGAGCATGTCATCATCCTTTCGTTCATTCTGGCCAAGCGGTCGGTAGTGCACCCCCACTGCCATTGCCTTCCCCTTTTTACATGGACTTTCAATCCATAGAGATTCTATTGTGTATTTTGCTTCCTGCAACACTTTAATCCTATGTGATTCAATGCCCTCTCTAACATAGAGTGCAACCCCTCCACCAATTTGATCTACTCTATCATAGCGAAATAATATGTACCGAGGTATCTCAGTGTCCCACTGGTTGTCCTCCTTTCACTAAGTCTCTGAGATACCAATCATATCTAACCTCTCATTTAGTGCTATATATTCTAACTCTCCCATCTTATTTTTTAGACTTCTAGCATTTGCATACAAGCTTTTTAGAGGTTGTATTTTATTCATATTAATCTGGTTATCAGTAGGCAGTAATAATTTGGAATCTTTAAGTTCTGTCTGCTCTGTACTTAAGGGCATTTGGGTTACTTTTGTTTTTATTGGAATGTCTCTGTCAGTATGCCCTAACTTCAGTCTTTTGCTAGTATCCTTCATGAATCATCATTCCAAACGATGAACATCATTCCAAACCATGCACTCTTGGGTGACTGTCGGCTTTCCCCTTTTATCTAGTTTAAAAGCTGTTTTATCTCCTTTTTAAAGGTTAATGATAGCAGCCTGGTTCCATCCTGGTTAAGGTGGAGCCCATCCGTTCGGAAAAGCCACTTCTTTCCCCAGACTGTTTCCCAGTCCTAACAAATCCAAAACCTTATTTTTTGTACCATTGTCTCAGCCATGCACTGAGACTCCGGAGCTCAGTCTGCCTTTTGGGTACTGCATGTGGAACAGGAATCATTTCTGAGAATGCTACCCTGGAAGTTCTGGATTTCAACTTCCTACCTAAAAGCCTAAATTTGGCCTCCAGTACATTTCTATCACATTTTCCTATGTCATTGATACCAACATGTAGCAAGACAGCAGACTCCTCCCCAGCACTATCTAACACCTTGTCTAGGTGGCACGTGAGGTCTGCTAACTTTGCACCAGGCAGGCATGTTACCAGGCGATCCTCAAGTCCACCAGCCACCCAGCTGTCTACATGACTAATGATCGAATCACCAACTATAGCAGCCATCCTAACCCTCCTCTCATGGGCATATGGCCCTGGAGAAACCTCCTCGGAGCGAGAGGGTTTTATATCACCTAGAGGACAAGTCCTAGCTACAGGATCACTTCCTGCAATACCATGGTGATGCTCTCTTATCACGTGACCTCTTTCCTCCATGGCAACAGGGAGGTTGCCAGACTGGAGGTGGGACTTCAGTACTATGTCCCTGTAGGTCTTGTCTACATACTTCTGTCTTCCTTATGTCCTCCAAGTCTAATACTCTAGCCTCCAGAGATTCTCACTGGTGATGGCACTTTAACGCTTAATTGTGGGATAAGTTTGCTATCTACTTTTTTGAGTTTATCTAAGCAGTTTGCATAATTAATATTGGAGTGTTATTTTTGGCAGATGGGGAGTACATTTATAAAATTGTTTTGATAGATAAGCCCTACTTTTATGTGGCCCATGAAAAGTAGAGTATGCACAGAGTTTGGATGGTACACAGGCAGAGTCACAGAGTAGAAGTATGCTTGTGAATTATAAAATATGCACCTACAACCATACTTTACTGCATACATCTACACAAACTCTCCAGCAGGCATAAATACATGGCTGCATTTTAGCAACAATTTCTGCAGGCTTTGTGAGGCTATTTTAGAAAGATTCATAATTGCCTAGGTGTCTTTATAACACAGCAGCAAAATAATTGCCTCTTTAGCCTCCCAATTAAAGCAATCTGTTATAAAATGATCCGTACTATACATCTGAATGAATTCTTTGCTTCAGTCTTTACTGAGGAAGATATAGGGATGTTACCCATGACTGAAGTGGTATTTAAAGGTGCAGAAGAATTGAAGGAAATATCGATACATCGGGAAGATGTATTAAACTATTAGATAAACTGAAGAGTAGCAAATCACCTGGGCCGGATGGTATACATCCAAGGGTGTTGAAAGAACTGAAATATGAGATTGCAGACCTGCTATAAGTAATCTGTGAACTATCATTAAAATCATCTCTAATACCTGAAGATTGGAGAATCGCCAATGTAACACCAATTTTTAAAAAGGGTTCCAGGGGTGATCCGGGAAACTACAGACCGGTGAGCCTGACATCAGTACCGGGAAAAATGGTAGAAACCATCATAAAGAATAAAATTACTCAGCATGTAGATAGTCATGACCTAATGGGAGACAGCCAACATGGCTTTAGACAAGGAAGATCTTGTCTTACTAATCTGTTATGTTTTTTTGAAGGAGTGAATAATCAGGTGGACAAAGGTGAGTCGGTTGATATTGTGTATCTGGACTTTCAGAAAGCCTTTGACAAAGTCCCTCATGAGAGACTTTTGGCAAAACTAAAGAGTCATGGGATAGGAGGCAGTGTACTATTGTGGATCAGGAACTGGTTAAAAGATAGAAAGCAGAGGGTAGGGCTAAATGGCCAATTTTCCCAGTGGAGAAAGGTGAATAGTGGTGTACCCCAGGGATCTGTGTGGGGTCCGCTGCTTTTTAACATATTCATAAATGACCTGGAAAGTGGAATAACGAGTGAGGTTATCAAATTTGCAGATGACACAAAACTATTTAAAGTTGTTAAAACCCAAGAGGATTGTGGAAAATTGCAAGAGGATCTTGATAAATTGGAAGACTGGGCATCAAAATGGCAGATGAAATTTAATGTGGACAAGTGCAAGGTTATGCACCTAGGGAAGAACAACCCAAACTATGGTTACACGATGCAAGGTTCCACATTAGGAACTACCACCCAGGAAAAAGATTTAGGCGTCATTGTGGATACCATGTTAAAACCCTCAGCTCAGTGTGCAGCAGCGGCCAAGAGAGCAAATAGAATGCTAGGTATGATAAGGAAAGGAATGGAAAATAAAACAAAAGATATTATAATGCCTCTATATCGTTCCATGGTGAGACCGCACCTTGAATATTGTGTGCAATTCTGGTCGCCGTATCTTAAAAAGGATATAGCGATTTTAGAAAAGGTTCAGAGAAGAGCCACCAAAATGGTAAAGGGGATGGAAGGATACTCCTATGAAGAAAGGCTAAAAAGGTTAGGGCTCTTTAACCTGGAAAAGAGACGGCCGAGGGGAGATATGATAGAAGTCTATAAATTGATGAACGGAGTGGAACGGGTAAACGTAGATCGATTGTTTACCTTATCAGAATATAGAAAGACTAGGGGACATGCAATGAAGCTACAGGGTAAACTATTTAAGACTAATAAAAGAAAATATTTTTTCACTCAACGTGTAATCAAACTCTGGAATTTGTTACCGGAGGATGTAGTAAAGGCTGTTAGTGTAGCTAGGTTTAAAAAAGGTTTGGACAAGTTCCTGGAGGAAAGGTCCATAAACCATTATTAAGAAGGGACCCAGGATATCAATGCTTGAACCAATACAAGCATTGTGGAACCTGTGTCCCTTGGGGAAACTGCTAGGTACATATGACCTAGATTGGCCACTGTTGGAAACAGAATACTGGGCTTGATGGACCTTGGTCTGACCCTGTATGGCATATCTTATGTTCTTATCTGAAGTTATATGTATCGTGATTAAACTGCCTGGGTTTATCTGTAATGAGCCGCCTGACTCAAGACCGAACACAATTTAGGATAGCTATCCAGAGGGTCGCCATGAGTCGACTCCGACTCAACGGCACTTAACAACAACAACAATGCGATATATAGCAGATGAATATGCCTTTTATCATTTTTGCTATTATTTTGCCTTTAGTGTTTCTATATTGTTTTGGGGGATCATTCTGACCTGCGAATAGCGGGGATGTACAACTTGGTTGGACATCCAACCCCCGCTATTCGCTGGCACTGTGTTCCGAGCAGCCGGCTTCCTGCACATACAGTGGTGTTATGCAGGAAGCATTGGATGGGGGAGGAAGGCAGAGGGCCGGAGGTAGAGAGTGGGCAAAGGGGGGGCGGGCTGCATAACCCAGACGTACAGGGGCGATTATTCCACCTTGGAGGTGCTCAGAGGTGGAATAAGTCCGATCAATTGCAGCGAATAGACCAGAACCCATTAACACGGCACAGAAGCAGGTAAGCCCCCGCCGCTCGATCCTAGCCCTGGCAGCCCCTGCCGAGGGTCGAGTGACAGGTAAAGTAGTTCAATGCCGTTGGGCCTTGCTTGCTCCGGCTGGGCATCCCAGTGCTATAGCAATGGGACGCACTGCACTGGAACATCAGCAGAAAAAATGTGTGGTGGGGACGGGCAGGCACTTGGATGTAGACAAGCGCAGAATGCTGTGCGCACCAGCCCATCCAAGTACCCTGATTCTGCAACTGTGAAAATGCACTGCTCCCAAAGTTGCAGAATCTGGTATATCTCAGCCCCGTACATATCCTGCACATCTGGACGGCCTGGAAGTGCAGGATGTAGAATTGGCTTCCAAGCAAATAGTTATATTATATCCATTGATATCGTTTCTTTGGATGCTTTTTGTTTAGACTTGTTTGACCATCCTTGGGAATTTTGCCTTTCCTTGCATATTTTCTTTGAAGAAAACTGAATAAAATATTTGACTGGATAAATATATTAATAAATTAGAATAGTTTTTGATCCTTTCTCCCGTACCTTATAGAATGGAGAAGAATAAAGAAGAGCGGCAAGTCATTCATCCTTCTGTACATTATAATATGGGAAAGGCTGGGGCAGAGTATTGTATGACATCTTTCCGTACCTTATATGGGAAAGGATGGGAAAGAGTGCTGTTTGATTCATCTTTCTGTATTTTATAATACGGGAAGGAGTGGAGCATAAACCTGTGTGACTCATGCTTTTGTATAGTGTAATATGGGGATCAAAGCAACAGAGCACTATGTGACTCATCCTTCTGTGCAAGATATTATAGGGAAGTGTACTATGTGTTTCATCCTTTTATATTGTATAGTGTGCAAAGGGATGGAGCAGAGCACTGTGTGATTCCTCCTTCTGTACAGTATTAAGAGAGAAGGGATGGGGCAAAGCTCTGTGTGACTCTTTCTTCTCTGTAATATTATAAGAGGAAGGGTTGGGAAGTATAACTGCTTCTATATGGTATAGTAAGGGAGATGGGGAAGAGAACTATGTGACTTCTTTCTGTATAGTATGACTTACCCTTCTGTACAGGTTCAGGTGAGGTGGTGCAAAATGCTGTGCGATATACTTTCATACAATACAGTATAATATAAGAAAGGATTGGCCAGAACAATGTTTTATTTATCCTTTTATAAAGTATAGTATGGTACTGGATGGGGCAGAGCTCTATGAGCTAGATTTACTAAAGTGTGCTGACTCCTTTAATGTACATTATTGAATATTATTGGAGTGGAGGAGTGACCTAGTGGTTGGGGCAAGGTACTTCAGGCGGAAGGTCGGGGGTTCAAATCCCACTAGAGGACAACAACCTTGGGCCGGAAGGACTGGGGTTTCTAGTCCCACAGGTGCTCCTTGTGGTCTTGGGCAAGCCACTTAACCCTCCATAGCCCATGTTCCCTGTAAAATAGTTATCTCCAAGTTATAATGCCCTGTTCAATGTAATTTCAGTTTGTTCAATGTAAACCGCACTGATGCAGAATAGCGCGGTATATAAGAGAATAAAATAAATAAATAAATATGTCCCACTGCATAAAAAGGGACACAGTAAATAACAAACAGTATTTATTTATTTAATTGGTTTTCTATACAAAGAACAATAAACAAATAGGGGGGCATGCAGGGGAGGATCAAAGGGTTTACAGCATAACATATGTTTACAAAGAACAAAAACGAGAGGCATGCAGGGGATGTTTTAAGCTAGCTTATATACAAGAAGCATGTACAGTTGTAAAAAGGGGAGGGGAGGGAAATATGATATGTAGTCAGTATGGGTGGGGAAGTGTCCATTAGGTGATGTCACCAAAGTGACATCACCTAATGGACAATTAGGTGATGTCACAAACATACCTAAAATGCAAGGGTGCCAATAATACTGACAACTGTATAAATGCTGTCAGTGCATAAAACCCAGTTTTACATGTTTAAAAGAGGTTTTATAAAATTACCCCAGGGGTTACACATATAAAAGTACATGTCGTGACCAAGAAAGCGTGTACTTTTACACGACCCATGTGTAGGTGTATTCTGGAGCGGAGTATGGGTGGAGCATGAGCAGAATCATGAATTAGCAGTTTAGCGCTGCCTTTTTCTGTTGCTTTTCCCAGGTTAGGCTTGCTCTCCAAAGCAGAAAACAAGCTAGCACCAGCAAAATGGCAAATAACAACCACGCTAAATTGCAGTGCACTTGGCATGCAGATGACATGAAAATCACTGAACAGGTAATTGCGCCCGATGCAAAAGACTGCACTGAAACTCAGCACAGTTTTTTACAGTTTTCTAACACTGGATCTTCAAGCCAGATTCAGGCAGGCATAAAGATCCAGCCAGGAATAAAGGCTTGACACTTCACTTCAGATGATCCAGGCATCGCAGAAAACCCTCAATGCCATCGGCACACTGTCAAGGGACCAGCGCCCCCCCCTAGGATCCCAACTTTCCGACAGAAACCAAATCCCCAGTGACCCAGCTTCCCCGATTCCCTTCCTTGCCCAAACAAAAAAATCCCCAGTGGCCTCGATCCCTCCACCCACCCAACAAAACAATCACCTGTGGCCCCCCCTACCCAAACAAAAAGAATCGCTGGTGGCCCAGCAGCCCCAAACCCCTCTCCCTGTACAAAAAAAAAAATCTCTAATGGCCCGGTGGCTCCCAATCCCTACCACCCCCCTCCCGGCACCCCCAATCCAGGGCAGGAACATATAAGTGCGCGTTAATGCATGTTAACGTAGTAGCATACATTAGTAAATCTAACTATTTGTACCTCATCCTTCTGTACAATATAGTATGGGGAGGGACAGAGCACAGCACTATACGAGTCAATCTCCAGCACCAATAAAGGAGAGGAGGGCTGGGGAAGATGGCAGTTTGACTCATTCATCTATAGAGTATAGCAGGCATGTCCAACAGGTAGATCGCGATCTACCTGTAGATCACGGAGGGATCAGATGTAGATCACCAGCCCCACTTGGCTCCATCTCTCCAGCAGCTCGCCCCATCGCTAGGAGAGAGCTCGAGCCGGCAGGTCGTCTGCCGAGGGCTTGCCGCTGCTGCTGATCCTTTGCCTGTCTTTTTTCTCTGCCTGTGGGAATCTTGCCTGCGGGTGTATTGGGGGCGCTTGTTGTTTTCGTGCCAATAGTTTGTGGGTACCCCAGGGGGCCACCGCACGCGCCCTGACGCCACAGGCCCGGCGTCATACCTGGTCTCCTGCCTCTCAGAATCACCCATTCCTGCCCCCGCCCCAACACCCCTTAGAAGTGTGTTATATACCGGGCGATATCCATTCGCCCAGGCTTTACCTGAATACACTTACTGTATTATTTGTGTTGAGTGCTGGTCGTTGGTCGCTTTATAGTTCGCTTTTATTAAACGTTTTCAGGCAGACACAACAAAATGTCAAGAATTTGGTGAGTTTGGCGGGCTTTTCCAATTTTGTTCTAACTTGCCTATGCCTTGCCTTTGAATTGGTTCAAACCACTGTGACTTTTTCTTGCCTCTGCAATTTTATTTTGCCTTGCCTTTGCGTTGATTCTACACTGTGTGCAGAATTTATTAAATCGCGTGTGGTGGTATTTGAACTTGTTTGGCGGTATTTGATTTTATCTGGTTTGCTGGACAGGTGTTTGAGGTTTTTTGATGATTGTTTGGTGGTATTTGTTGGTGCCAATATGCTGAATTCTTATTTTTACTTTTAGAACTGCATGTGTGGTTTTGGCATCTCCAGTCCTTGTATTGCACATCATCCAGAGGTCTTCAGTTCCTGTTGATCTTTAATGCTTTGGGACAGTGACAGTTTTGGACCAGATTCAGCCAGCATTTATACTAACTTAGCAGATTTGGCCTTCTTGCATCCGGCCACTCCAGTATAACGAAGATGAGTGTTCCAAAGAAGAGCAAAACCTACCACTTTCACGATGAATGGGAAATGGACTACTTCTTCATTATGGTGAAAGACAAGTGTTGCTGTCTAATTTGTAATGCCCCAGTATCCTTGCCCAAAAAGGGTAATCTGGAACGTCATTATAAGGCTCTGCATAGCAATAAGTTTGATGCTGATTTTCCACCCAAAAGTGAAATTTGTACACTGAAGCTCAAAGAACTTAAATCGAAATTGGCTACTCAGCAACAGTTGATGGTGAAGCCAAGGTCACATTCGGTCAATGCAACTATAGCATCCTTCAAGGTCAGCAACCTGATCGCAAAGAAATGCAAACCTTTCACTGAAGGGGAATTTGTAAAAGATTGTTTTCTTGAAGCAGCTGACAATCTTTTTGAAGGGTTTAAAAATAAGAAAGAGATCATAGCTGCTATTCAAGATGTACAATTGTCAAAAAACACCGTCGTGCGGCAAATAGAAAAGATGTGTGGAGACACAACTGAAATAATTGTTGGAGGATGTTTCAAATTGTGTTGCTTTCTCACTCCAACTGGATGAATTTACAGACATAAGAGACATAGCCCAGTTACTAGTCTTTATCCGGATGGTTTTTGAAGACTTCAGTGTTAAAGAAGAACAACTTGGAATGATTTTTTTAAAAGGGAGAACTACCGGTCAGGAAATATTCAGTTCTTTCTATTCTTTTGTGACAAAGTATAATCTTCCATTGCATAGACTTGTTTTCATCACTGCTGATGGAGCAAGAGCAATGATAGGTAAGGTTAACGGTTCATAGCCCTCTGTAGACAGCATGACGACTTCCCAGATTTCCTTTCTTACCACTGCATCATTCACCAGCAAGTTTTGGCAAGCAAGAGACTCAATACAAAGACTGTCATGGACATCACTTTCAAAATTGTAAATTAGTTCGTGGAAGATCACTGCAAAGACGGCTTTTCAATCTTACTCTTGATGAAGGGGCAGCGGAAATCATTTTGCACACAGATGTAAGGTGGCTAAGTAGACACAAATTTATGCAAAGATTTTGTGATTTGCTGAATGAAATAAGTTTTTTGAAGGAGAGGGGAGATGACCAAGCAGAGTTGGAAGATGAGGAATGGTTATGTGATCTGTAAGCGATATGAACCTTGAACTACAAGGTAAAAACAAATGCATTGGCGAGATGATGAGTACAGTTTCATCCTACAAGAGCAAATTTGAGCTAATGATGACTGACCTTGCAACCAACACTTTTCATCATTTTCCTAATACGTAGGACCATCTGGGACAATATCCAAATTTTGTTTTTCAGCATGAGAAGTATGTGACAGAAATCTGTTCTGTTATCCAGGAATTTGAAAATAGATTCTGTGACTTCCAAAAAATTGGAACAGTTGTGGAGTACTTGTCATACCCATTCAAAGTAGATGTGGACATTAAAGAAACTGCAGCTGCTATCAGTAAAAATTACTCATTGAACAAGCCATCTCTTGAAAACGAAATATTAACCCTTAAAAATGACATTTTTCTCAAGACCCGTGCTAAGCAAGAATCGTTTTGGAAGCTAGTGCCTAGAGACAAATTTCTCAACTTGAGAAGATGCAATGAAGCTGTACACTCCTGTTTCGGTTCAACTTATTTGTGTGAATCTGCATTTTCCCATCTGAAAATGACAGAGTACACAACGTTCCAACATGACCTACAGCCACAGACACCCTCCGCTGAACTCCGCAGGTCCCCCGATCGGGGTAGAGCGCCTGAGCAGGAAGCCCTCCCACTGAAAAGCTCCTGCCCAATCGGGGCACTGGGAACAACAAAAAGCAGGACTCAAAAGCAGCGCCCCAGCAACCAGAGAGCCGCTACAGCCACAGACACCCTCTGCTGAACTCCGCAGCTCCCCCGATCGGGGTAGAGTGCCTGAGCGGGACGCCCTCCCGTTCAGAAGCTCCTGCCCAATCGGGGCAGTGGGAGCAACCAAAAGCAGGACTCAAAAGCGGCACCCCAGCAGGGCATGCCCGCGCCTGGCGGGCCCGCGCCTGAGGGCCTCGCCAGAAGGCCTTGGGCGTGGCCCTTAGGCGCGGCCACAGGAGCGGCACAACACAACTCCAAGCAAAGAGAAACAGGAGTCCGACAACAACACACCACACGGAAGACCTGACCAGTAAAGAACGCCTAGTGCCCCAACATCCACAACAGCCTAGTAAGTCCGCCCAAACCAAACATGGCCACAACCATTTACCTACCAATATGCCTCCTCCTAACCCAACTCATCTCCAACACACAGAAAAACACTACGCACCCACAAAAACCCTATGGATATCAACAACCATGCCGACCTACTCCCCCCTCAACACACAACCCGAAGCGCACCCAAGAAAGACAAACACAAAAGACACCCAAACCACAAACCCAGCCCACACACAAACCCAAAAACTGACCCCATAGCATCAAACACACCAAACACCACCTCCATAGAGCTTATAGATCAGTGAGAAACAAAATAAACACACTCAGAGACCACATAGTTGACCAACAACCTGACATCCTCTGCATTACCGAAACCTGGCTCACACCCACCGACAATGTACTCCTCAATCAATTAGTCCCCACCCCCCGCATACACAGCCTTCAACAGCCCACGCACACAGAGGAGAGGAGGCGGGGTTCTGATCATTGCAAAGAACACCCTAAAGCTCAAAACCCACACACCATATTCAGACCAATGCAATACAATTATTGTAGAAAACAAGCAGACAGTCCTGTGCCACATCTACAGAGCCCCCCCACGCTCCAACAGATGAACTAGCCTCCACACTAGAAGCTGTCTGTGCAGTCAACACAGACCACAAACCACTAATACTAATGGGAGACTTCAATCTCAGCTCTGCTACCAACAAGGACAAAGAGACCTTCCTGCAAGCAATGGACTCACTACAATACACGCAACTGATCAACACTCCAGCACACAGACATGGATCATCTCCAGACCTCATATTCGCCCCCAACTACCTACTCGACAAAGGTGGCATCTCAACACCCACGGTCACTCCAATGCCTTGGTCAGACCACTACAGAATCAAAATAGAAATCATAGCTCAAAGGGAGAGACACAACAAAACCCAGGATACACCACCTGGGCCAAGAAGATTCAAACGCTTCGACAAGGAAAATTCCTACAAGAGACACTACCCTACCTTGACCCTGAAACAGAGGATCTGAGCGAGCAAGTAAGCAAATGGAACAACATCATCAACGCAGCAGCCAAAGCCAACAAACACAAAACTGAGACAGCAGCCAACACCAAAACACAGCACACCCCATGGTACTCCAAAGACATGCGCAATGCAAAAAGACACCTGAGAAGGATGGAACGCCGCTGGAGACGCTCCAAATCTCCCACCACCCAGGCCTTATACATAACGAAACAAAGGAATTACAATGAGCTCATTAACCAAACAAAAAGAGAACACTACACAAACATCATTCTGAAGGCCTACAACAAACCAAGAGAACTATTCGAGATAGTAAAAAATCTAACTAACGAACCAAATCCCGAAAAAAGACGTGCAAATTGACCCTCAAACCTTCGCAGATCACCTAAAAGAAAAGCTGGACTCGACACCACAACAAACAGCGAAAGAAACCGCCAACCCAACCAAGCCCACCGAAACATGGGATAAATTCAGCGTACCATCCACAAGGCAACTCTCAGATATTATCTCAGCGCTCAACACAAGCACCGCACCAACAGACCCATGCCCAGTCACCTGGATCAAGCCAACAAAGGAAAGCTTCATCAGCACCATAAACAACATCGTAAACAACTCACTGGCGCAAGGAACCATGCCAGACCAACTGAATCTAGCCACAATAAGACCGATCCCAAAGAAATCCATATTGGACAAGAGCAACCCAGCAGCCTAAAGACCAATCTCCAGCATACCTCTCCTGGCAAAGATTATAGAAAACGCTGTGCAACAACAGCTCCAGGACCATATTGACACACATGCCCCGCTGGACATACATCAACACGGCTTCCGCCCAAACCACGGAGTCGAAAAACTACTGATATATCTATTGAGCGACATAATCCAAATCATAGACAACCACAAACAAGGAGCCCTAATGATCTTCCTAGACATCTCAGCTGCATTCGACACAGCAGACCACAGAATACTCCTAACCAGACTACAGAAAATTGGAATAGCCGGCACCACCTTAAGATGGTTTAACTCCTACCTAACAAACAGACAGTTCCAGGTCAAGATTGGTTCCAACACCTCACGACCTGCAAAGATCAAACAAGGGGTGCCACAAGGCTCTGCCCTATCCGCACTTCTATTCAACTTATACATCCAACCGATCTGCAACATCATGAAAGAACACAAAATAAACTACACAATCTATGCAGATGACATCATGATATACACCCCAGTCAACCTCGATAACCTCATCTACACCAAAATAACAGACTGCCTCAACAGAATGTCCAACTGGCTCCTAGACAACAACCTGACAATAAACTATAACAAGACAGAAGCACTTCTCATTACATGAAACAACAACTTCAGCCCGCCACCCTCCATCAATATCAACAACACAGCAATACCTCTAAAAAGCAAGGTGAAATACCTCGGAGTAACACTTGACAAGGGCCTAAACCTACAATCACACATCAGAAAGACCACCAAAAACGCATACTACAAGATGAAAATAATCAGACGGCTCAAGCCTCTACTCACACAAGATCATTTCTGCACAGTATGTCAAGCTCTAATAACTCCCATCCTTGACTTCTGCAACCCGATCTACAACGGCTTGCCAAAACAGCCACTCAGACCACTTCACATGGTTCAAAACACGGCGGCTCGAATAATAGCCGGATCATCAAAACAAGACCACATCACCCCCATACTAAAAGACCTCCACTGGCTCCCAATCAGCTCCCGCATCAAATACAAAACGATACTAAACATATTCAGGATCAAACACAGAAACTCCGCTCTCAGCCTCCATCCCCTCATACTACCAGACGTCAGCACAAGACCTAGGAGAAGGGCCACAGCAGGCACATTCAACACACCAAAAAACTACACAAAAGCATGCAAATCTACCACACAAAGAGCTCTATCAATCGCGGCACCAATAATATGGAACGCTCTCCCAGATGATCTACGATCAACAGAAGATCCAAAGGACTTTCGAAAACAATTAAAGACATTGCTCTTCACAGAGCACTATGGACCGAGCATATAACAGAATCACCAGACATGGCTATTGCCTTACCCACAGCACATTGTTTAGAGCTGTAAAAAGTACATGTATATAACTGTAAAAAGCCCATGTTGTGAATAGCTCACCTTAATCATTCCACCCACACTCATACACACTCACTGTACAGCATAAGAATACCTGAGAACACAAACACCAACTCTTTTGATTGATTGATGTGTACACTGCCTTGATTGAAGGATAAGGCGGGATAGAAATACCCTTTAAATAAATAAATAAATAAATGACAGATGAACATCTCCAGGATTCCCTGAGATTGGCCCTCACGCAATATTCACCCAACTTCAAAAAGCTGGTGGATGAAATGCAGGCTCAGACATCTCAATGAGCAAGAACGAAATATTAAATATTGTGCAAGATCAGCCTGGATCAATACTCGACCTAAATTTAACACAAATTACTCAATAAAAGTTAAAGAAAGTTATTAAGACAATTAAAGAAAGTTATTACTCAATAAAACTTTAAGAAAAAATGTACTTTCCATTTCCCCTCGCAGTTCTTACTGGATCTTCGTCTTTCTGTTTTGTTTTTGCATAAAGCACAGTTACTTACCTGTAACAGGTGATCTCTGGGAACAGCAGGAATAAGTCTTCACATATGGGTACGTCGGTACCGACGGAGTCTGCGCGGGAATGCTTCCCAGCGTCCAATCAAGAGCTTTTGGAAGCATCCCAGCACGCCTGCGTGCTGCCTTCCCCCCTTTCCCAACTGCCTCTCCTCAGTTAAGTTTTAAAGCTGAGACAAAGAGAGAGAGAGGAAAGGAAAGATAGATAGAGATACAACTCCTGGGGAGGTGGGAGGGTTGTGAAGACTTATTCCTGCTGTTCCCAGAGATCACCTGTTACAGGTAAGTAACTGTGCTATCTCCAGGAACAAGCAGGAATGAGTCTTCACATATGGGGACTCCCAAGCTGAGATGCCTGGAGTCCCAGCATGTCATAGGCTGGAACATGCTATCTCCCAGAACACCAGGCATCCTGAGGATGGGGGGTAGGAGTTGAAGAAAGAAGGATGCTGTGGAACAGCTAACCTAGCATAGGACTGCAGAGATGGAGTCCATGTGTGGATGATGATGGTCATCAATAATATTGCAAAGGATATTGCAATATGGACCTCCCCTGACAGGATTTCACAGAAGTATGGAGGTTCATGGATCTACTGGGAAACCTAGTAGAGGAACCTTGAAGAGGACCTCACTGTAAGTGGAGGTAATAATCCTGTAGGAAAACAGTGGAGGTCAGAATCTTGAAAGGTAACAGGTAACCCCAGTAGGGAAACTGGGGTAGTCCAAAAATGGTGGGCCTTCAGCGGAAGGCTTTATGAGAAAAACCCTAGCTCTTTTGGAGGCAGAGTGAGTCACTCTTAGGAGCAAAAAGAGAAGGCTAACTGATTTGGACAAACAGGCACAGTCCTTGTGGGGAGAAAGGATGTGGGAACTCCTTGTATCCCAAAAAGAGAGGACAAATGCCTGAGGCGTTAAAGCCTGTGATTAACTGAAGATCCACAATGTCTCTCCTAACTGGGGTAAGCTAGGAGAGATATTGGGCACGGAGAGATTCAGAGGTACCTAAACCGTTAGGTTATGGTATAAAAATAGTTGACTACCACAGGAGTGGTTGTGTGTGTAGAAGTCCAAACTGGCTAGATAGCAGAGGTATGGGTAAAGCCCCTCTGTCAGAATCATATAGCTATATGAGGATAGACAGTGCGATAGATAAGTATGTGGTATATATCTATCTATAATAAAATATCTCAACAAATATATATATATATAGATAGATAGATATAGATAGACAGACATATAAGAATATATCTATAGTGAGATATGGCAGGGCATAAAATACACACAAAAAATAAATATGGATATGTAGGCCTACATATGGGTGTCTGCAATTAAACAGACAGAGAGATGCCTACAGTACAGTGATCACATAGGATATGTGGAGAGGAAAGATTCATCTAATAACAAGGAGGTGGAGCCTACTTGAGAAGACATATAGAGAATCTATTCCTCCTGGTCATGATCTGCAAGAATGCTAGTTAGTGAAAAATAACCAGGACTGTTACGTGAGAAACAAAGGACAATGTCAATATGCAGCCAGCAAGTCCCGAATCTTCCAGGACTCTAGCATGGTAAGTAGACAGAAGACGCCTAGAGATGAGATACCATGTTGACCTGCTTAAGGGCAAAGGTATCATGCGTTCTTACCATGAGGACGAGCATATCCCCGATTGGGAATACTATAGACCAAAGCAGGGAACTGGCAACTCCTTGAGCTTTCACGTAAGAGAAGGCCTATGTCCTTTATATCAAAAAAGGAGATAGTAAAAGAAGGGAGAACCTTCTAGTCATGGGAGACATGACTGAAAAGCCTTTTCTAACCAGCTAGGATAGCTGTTGGAGAAAAAAACCCCATGCTCTCTAGCAAGGGCCCATAGTGGAAAGCTTCTCTGTAGATTGCAGAGAGCATGATGCAGGAGAATGAGGAGATAGAACTGGCTATTAGAGAGCCAGTATCTCTGCCAACTATGCTGCCAAACTCAGGAGAATGAAGATGGCAGAATATAAGACAATCTAGAAAGCTTGTAGTGAGATGATCTCCAAGAGAGATGAAACACTGACTTGGAGCCACTACCAAGACTAGACAGAATGTTAGTGGAGGACAATCTGGCTGTTTGTGGACAAGAACCAGTGGTCCAAACATTAAAGCTCCTGCATAGGCAGCTGTTAGCAAGACTGCAGAAAGAATCTTACTGTTCAAAAACAGAAAGAACAGACAGAACAGGAGTAGGAAACTCTGGACATGTCTGATAAGCTGCCACAAGCAAGATTGAGCAGAGGAGGTAAACTCCGCACTGGAAAGTGAGAAAAGTAGAGAGGCTGAAGAAAAAGCCTCCCAGTAAGTAATTCCCTCTTACAGGGGAAAACCTTGGTAAGAGGGTGAAGAAAATAGAGCTGAAGAAGACTTACGAAGTAGGAAGTCTATAGAAAGGAAAAATACATGCTGGCACAGGAACTATCATTTGATAGTGGTTAGACCTCTTTCCCTAGCAGGAAAAAGAGGAGAAACCTGTGACCTATAGGCATGAATATCCTGACAGCTCATAGAAATATAGAAAAAATGGATATCTTTTGGAAAGGGATCCATGTGTAGGGGTTAGAATGAAGCGGTGGATTGCCTCCATTGAGAAGAAGCAACTGTAGATGCTAACCCCAAGAGTCACAAGCATCTGATGATGATTGATCAGAAACCCTGCAGATGCTGGGTTTGTTGAGCCTGGTGAGAGGTTGGATTCTTCAGACCAGGACGATGCCTCCCCTGTTGGGGAACATTTGTATGATGGGCAAGTGATGAATAAAACCTTCTTCTCCTGTGGGAAGAAAGTTTGGTAGGAGATTTCCTACCTAGTGGGACAGAAGAAGGGGTAGAACAAACCTTAGGAACAGGTAAATCAGTGGATAACTGAGTAACCTGACGTAAAGACTCCTTGTTGAAAAGATTTTCTCCAGTGCAAGGAGTATGTCCCAGACGTTGTTGTGCCCATTTGTCCAAGTCTGAAGATTGGAGCCAGGCTCTACGTCGTGCCCCTATAGCAATAGCAGAAGTTCTGCTAACAGACTCAAAAGAGTCTAGGGAAGCACGAGAAAGAAACCAAGAAATATTCTGGATATGCTTAAGCAGTGAAGAATAGTCTTTACTCCTAGAATCTGGAAGGAAAGGAGTCAAAAGATGTAACTGCTTTGTGACCTCCTCAAGAGAAAGACTCATATAAAAAATATATGAGAGAATTCTTGCAGAAAGCATAGATGTCTGGAAGGTTTGACGTCCAAAGGCATCTAGTGTCTTAGACTCACGACCTGGCGGATAAGAAGAGTGCTTTTTCTTACTCCTTACCCGCCTCATTGCTGATTCCACTACTATGGAATGATGAGGAAGTTGAGTCTTTTGAAACCCTGGAGAGGGGGGCACCTGATGTAAAAGATCAGTTGCCCTGGGAGGTGGGGGTACCCTTAAAGGTGTTTCCCACATTCCTAGAAAGAGATCCTGCAAAGAATGATGCAAAGGAAGCATTATGTTGTCCTTTGCTTTGGCAGAAACAGAGCCTTGTGCAGGATCATGTCCTGGAATAGGAATGGCAAGAGATCTTGCTATATCCCGGAGGAAACTCTGAAAAGAGGGATCAGAAACAGGAATCTCCCCTGGACAGGGTAGATCTAAAGAACTAGCCTGAGCATCCACAGAGTTATCCAAATATATAGGAATAGAAGATCCTGCAGAGTGCAGTGTGGAATGCTTAAAAGATGGTTGCTGGTACTGGCTGTCAGGAGCAGCCCCCATTCTTACCACATTGTCCATGCCAGGTATCGACTCCAAGCTTGGTATAGAATGGAGTGATCCTGTTGAAAAAAGCATGGCAGGAATTGGCGACGATGCTACTGTGGGTACCGGTACCGATGCTGATACCGGTACCGATGCCGGAGTCGAACCCAACAAAGACATCGGAGCAGTCATCGGAGACAGTTCAATCGGTACCGAGGTAACCGAAAACCTCCAGCCGCTATCCTCGGTACCGAAGCACCGATATCGATCGGTGTCGGTACCAAAATCTATTGGTACCCAGTCTTCTAGACTAGAGATCGATTCCAAACTCGGCATCGAGGGCCAAGAGCCTGATAAGCGAAGCATGGAAGGCACCGACCGTGAAGGTAATGAGGACATTGGTACCAACTTCGGTACCGTGTCTGATACCAGTGAAGGAAGGGCAACCAGTGGCAACTCAATCGGCGTCGAGGGAACGAGAGTTGCGGATCCGAATCATCGGAACCGAGCCTTCGATACCGTCGAGAGCCGGTACCAAGGCGAGTCGGTACCCAGTCCTCCAGACTGGAGATCGATTCCAGACTCGGCATCGAAGGAAGCGAGGCTATCGATGCACATCTGGAGGGTACCGACGTCGGTTGGAGTATCGGTGTTGGTACCGATAATGGAAAGTCAATCTGGAGGGTATCCACCGGTCCCGAAGGTACCGAGGATGCCAGATGACGATCCCTGGTGAGGAGTGTTTCATCCAACACCAGTGCCGATGCCGGGGTATCGGTACTGCTCGAAGCGGATGCCACCACCGTACACGGCTTAGGTATGTTCTGTGGGGGGTGAACCCCAGGAACAACCTGAAACCCCTTATAGGCTTTGGAGACCGAAGACTCCCGCCGGGGTTTTGAAGCCAGTGGTCCCTCGAGGGCAAGGCCGGAGCCGTCTACATGCTGTGCATGAGACCTACCACTCGAGGACTGGCTAGTCTTAACAGACTGTTTGTGAGTTACCTGATCCTGTGTGGACGAAGAAGGGGACGGTGCCCCGAAGTTGGAGGGCAACCGTGTATCGAGGGAGCCTCGATGTTGAAAACCTCTTCTTACCAAACTGTCGTCAGGACCCAAGCAGGTTAGACACCGACTTCGAGGGTCTAAAAATAAAGTTGTACCTCCACAGTCTGAACATTTCTTGGAGAAAGTGTCTGGCGGTTCCATGAAGGAAAAAGAAGAGGCCTAAAAGGCCTAAGAGACCGTGGGACACTATGAAGAAAAAATATCCCGTGGAAAAGGAAAATTTTTCAAGAAAAGAAAAGAAAACACCGGCGGTACTGGTGGCGACGGGAAGACAGCCGTGATCACAAGAAAACTAAAAAATAAAAACAAGAATTTTCTGCCAGCTCCGCGGAAAAACGAAAACTGAGGAGAGGCAGTTGGGAAAGGCGGGAAGGCAGCACGCAGGCGTGCTGGGATGCTTCCAAAAGCTCTTGATTGGACGCTGGGAAGCGTTCCCGCGCAGACTCCATCGGTACCGACGTACCCATATGTGAAGACTCATTCCTGCTTGTTCCTGGAGATTTTGCTTAACAGCTGATCACATCCAAGTAAATGACAGAAGGTTCATTAAAAATGTGGCATAGGGGGAATCCTCCAACTTTATTGGGTTAAAATTTAATTTGAAACTAATTTGAAACTTAATTTTCATGGTGGTAGATCACCGGCACGACTTTTTCGAAGTTGGACATGCCTGGAGTATAGCATGGTGAAAACGGGAGCCTTGCTAATGACGACAAAATAGATACAAATTTGATGAATGAATAAACAAATGACTAGTATCTGACCCACTTTCTTATATTGTACTGAACTGGCAAGAAACCATAGTTACTCACCTGTAACAGGTAATCTCCGGGAACAGCAGGAATTTAGTCTTCATATATGGGTATCGTCGGTACCGACGGAGCCTGCGCGGGAATGCTCCCCGGCGTCCAATTAGAAAGCTTTTGGGAGCAACCCACAGTGCCTGCGTGCAGCCTTCCCGCCTTTCCCAACTGCCTCTCTCCACTTGAGTTTAAAGCAGAGACAAAGAGAGAGAGAGGGAAAGAGAAAGAGATAGAGAGATACAACTCTTAGGGGAGGTGGGTGGGTTGTGAAGACTAAATTCCTGCTGTTACAGGTGAGTAACTATGCTATCTCCAGGAACAAGCAGGAATGTAGTCTTCACATATGGGGACTCCCTAGCTTTAGATGCCAGGAAGAGACCCCAGAAGTTGTGAGTCCCTGTGAAAGGGCTCCACTTCCCCCCATGGATCTCTGGCATCCAACCAGGGATGGCGGGTAGGAGTTGATTAGGTATGGAACAGGTGTTGGAGAACAGCCTAACCAAACAAGGCATCCTGGCGGGAGTCCTTGTCTAAGCAGCAATGGGCTGTGAAGGTATGAACCGAGGCCCAAGTGGCTGCTCGACAGATGTCGTCGATAGACACAGAGTGCAGATGGGCCATTGAAGCTGCCATGGCTCTCACATTGTGAGCTGTGACATGGCCCTCCAGAGGAAGGATCAAAAGCAACAAAGAGTTGAGAGGACTTTCTATGTTGCTGTGTTCTTTGCAAGTAAAAGGCTAAAGCTCTTTTACAGTCCAAAGTATGAAGATTCCTTTCTGCATTTGATGCATGAGGCCTTGGAAAAAACACAGGCAGGTAGACCGCTTGGTTCAAATGAAAAGGCGAGACCACCTTTGGCATAAAGTGTGGATGAGTCCTAAGGACCACCTTGTCATGATGGAACCTTGTATAAGGAGGATCAGCTACTAGTGCCTGCAACTCACTAATGCGACATGCGGATGTGATTGCAATGAGAAAAATAACTTTCCAAGAAAGGAATTTCAATGAGGTAGAAGCCAAGGGTTCGAAAGGTGGCTTCATAAGCTGGCCAAGAACTAGGTTTAAGTCCCATGCCACCGGTGGTGGCCTAATGGGAGGCTTAGTTAGTAGAAGGCCTCTCATAAATCTTGCTATAAGAGGATGGGAGGAAATAGGTTGTCCATTTAAAGGCTTATAGCACTTAAATGGACTGTTACTGAGTTAGTTTTAAGTCCTGCATTGGATAAATGAAGGAGATACTCCAGTAATGATTCCAGAGGTATCGCAAGGGGGTTAAGACCCTTCTGCGAGCACCATATGGTAAACCTTTTCCACTTGAAAGCATAAGAGCGTCTTGTGGAAGGTTTTCTAGAAGCATAAAGATATCCTGTACTTGCTGAGGAAGGTTAAGATCATGAAGATCTATGCCTTCAGCAACCAAGCCCTGAGATGCAGAGATTGGGGATGGGGATGCCATTACATTCCGTCCTCCTGAGACAGGAGATCTGGAGCAGACCCTAACTCCAGAGAGGGAGCTTGAGAGAGATGTAGAAGCAGAGGGTAACACACTTGCTGTGGTCAATGTGGAACTATGAGAATCATATGGCCTCTGTCTCTCTGAAGCTGGAACAGGGTTTTGGGAATTAGGGGAATGTGTGGAAAGGCATAAAGGAAGTCTTGCCCCAAATGAAGGAGGAAAGCATCCCTGGTTTGAGAGCCCTGAGCCGGAATTCTGGAACAGAACCGGGGAAGTTTGGCATTCAATGGACTTGCAAAGAGGTCTATGTCCGGGGTTCCCCAAATTTGAAAAATCTTGGCCACCTGGTCTGCATGTAGAGACAATTCGTGTGGAAGCAGAACTCGACTGAGTCTGTCTGCCCAAGAGTTTTGGATACCTGGAAGATATACTGCCAGGAGATGAATCTGATGCTCTCTGGCGAGGACCCATAGTCGCAAAGCTTCATTGCAAAGCAACAGAGAGCCTGTTCCTCCCTGCTTGTTCAAATAGAACATTGCTACTTGATTGTCCGTGTGAATGAGGAATGTCTTGTAGCTGAGCAGAGTGTGGAACACCCGAAGAGCAAGGAAGATTGCACTGAGCTCCAGAAGATTGATGTGTAGATGAGTCTCCTGTGGAGTCCAGGTGCCTTGGATGGAGAGGTTTTTCAGATGAGCTCCCCAACCCACTGGTGAAGCATCTGTTGTGAGAGTTGCTTGGGGTGAAGGTTGTTGAAATGGGGACCCCAGCAACAGGTTTCAAGTGGACTGCCACCACTGGAGGGACAAAATAAGGCGATTTGTGTTTGCTATTTTGTCTGACAGGCACCCTGATGCCTGGGTCCATTGAGTGGATAAAGTCCACTGGGCTGCTCTCATATGGAGGTGAGCATAAGGGACCACATGCACAGTAGAAGCCATGTGGCCTAGTAGTTGTAACATTTCGCGAGCAGTGAGGTGAGGTTTAGCACTGCCTGAGAAGCTAATTGCACCATGCGAAGGCATCGGGTCTGGGGGAGATAGGCCCTTGCTTTCCTGGTATCCAACAAAGCTCCTATGAACTCTAGAGATTGAGTGGGAGTTAGGCTGGATTTTGGGATGTTTATGACCAGACCCAAATACTGAAGGATACGCATTGTGCAAGATAGAGAAATCCTGGCCTCTGACTCTGATGGGGCTCGAATGAGCCAGTCGTCTAAGTAGGGGAAGACGAATATTCCCAGATTGTGAAGAAATGCTGCTACCACAGCCATGCATTTTGTAAACACCCTTGGTGCTGAGGCCAGGCCAAAAGGAAGCAACCTGTATTGGTAGTGCTTTCGTTGAAAAAGGAACCGAAGGAACTTTCTGTGAGTTGGATGGATGAGAACATGAGTGTATGCATCCTTGAGATCTAGAGAACAAAGCCAATCCTGACTCTGAAGGTACGGCAGCAGGGTTCTCAGAGAAATCATCTTGAATTTCTCCTTGAACAGGAATTTGTTTTATTTATTTATTTACAGTTTCTTTTATACTGCGCTATTCGACATCAGTGCGGTTTACAATGAACATAAAAACCACACGTCTCAATTGATATGTGCTTACAATGAACAGGTAAAATAAACTTGGGTATTGTCACACAGTGGCATAAAAATTATTATTATTAGATAGGAGAGTCCTTTTTAAGAACCAAGGAAACTTGGTCTAGTGGTTTTAAACTCCAATCCTTTAAAGCACCCTAAACTAGAAAATAGGGGAAAGCCGACAGTCACCCAAGAGCGCATGGTTCGGACAAAGGTATCCTTGAAGGATACTACCAAAAGCAGTGAGGTTCCAAAAGGGAGTATAGTAGCCCAAATGCCCTTGAGTAAGGAGCAGACAGAGCATAAAGATTCCCAATTACCCATGCCTACCAATAGCCAGATTAATATTAATAAAATACAGTCTCTAAAATGCTTGTATGCCAATGCTAGAAGTCTAAACAATAAGATGGGAGAATTAGAATATATAGCACTAAATGAGAGGTTAGATATGATTGCACTCTCAGAGACATGGTGGAAGGAGGATAACCAGTGGGACACTGTGATACCTGGATACAAACTATATCGTAATGATAGAGCTGAACAAATTGGTGGAGGGGTTGCGCTCTATGTTAGAGAGGGCATTGAGTCAGAAAGGATTAAAGTTTTGCAGGGAACAAAATTTGCTGTAGAATCTCTATGGATTGAAATTCCATTTATGAAGGGGAAGGTGATGGCAGTGGGAGTATACTATCGACCGCCTGGCCAGAATGAACAAATGGATGATGAAATGCTCAAAGAAATCAAGGAAGATCTGGTGCAAGAAATAAGGGTGTTGGGACCACTTGGCAATAGTGATCATAGTATGATCATGTTTGATTTAATCAGTGGAGGACAGATAGTAAAGGAATCCACAGTACTACCTTTTAACTTTCAAAAGGGAGACTATGATAGAATGAGGAATATAGTTCGGAAAAAACTAAAAGGAGCGGTTCCAAAGGTTAAAGACTTACAGCAAGCTTGGGTGTTATTTAAAAATACTATCCTCGAAGCCCAGACCAGCTGTATTCCACGCATTAAGAAAAGTGGAAGAAAGTCCAAAAAACTGCCAGCATGGTTTAAAGGTGAGGTCAGAGAGGCTGTTGCTGCCAAAAGAGCAACCTTCAGGAAATGGAAAAAAGAGCCAAATGATGAAAACTGGAAACAGCACAAGCACTGGCAAGTTAAATGCAAAGCATTGATAAGGCAGGCAAAGCGGGAATTTGAGAAGAAACTTGCTACGGAAGCAAAAACACGAAATAAAGACTTTTTCAAGTACATTCGTAGCAAAAGGCCTTTGAGAGAGTCAATTGGACCATTAGATGATAGAGGGGTAAAAGGGGCAATAAGAGGAGACAACACTATAGCAGAGAGACTGAATGAATTCTTTGCTTCGGTCTTTACTGAGGAAGATGTAGGGATGTTACCCAAGACTGAAGTGGTATTTAAAGGTGATACTGCAGAGGAATTGAGAGAAATATCGCTACACCGGGAAGATATATTACAACTATTTGATAAACTGAATAGTAGCAAATCACCTGGACCGGATGGTATACATCCCAGAGTGTTGAAAGAACTGAAATATGAGATTGCAGACCTGCTATTGGTAATCTGTGAACTTTCATTAAAATCATCTGTAATACCTGAAGATTGGAGGGTTGCCAACGTAACACCAATTTTTAAAAAGGGTTCCAGGGGTGACCCGGGAAATTACAGACCGGTGAGCCTGACGTCAGTACCAGTGAAAATGGTAGAAACCATCATAAAGAACAAAATTACACAGCATGTAGATAGTCATGGCCTAATGGGAGACAGCCAACATGGCTTTAGACAAGGAAGATCTTGTCTTACTAATCTGATCTGTTTTTTTGAAGGTGTGCATAAACAGGTAGACAAAGGTGAGTCGGTTGATATAGTGTATCTGGACTTTCAGAAAGCTTTTGACAAGGTCCCCCATCAGAGACTTTTGGCAAAGCTAAAAACTCATGGGATAGGAGGCAGTGTACTATTGTGGATCGGGAACTGGTTAAAAGATAGAAAGCAGAGGGTAGGGCTAAATGGCCAATATTCCCAATGGAAAAAGGTGAATAGTGGAGTACCCCATGGATCTGTACTGGGTCCGCTACTTTTTGACATATTCATAAATGACCTGGAAAAGGGAATAACTAGTGAGGTTATCAAATTTGCAGATGACACAAAACTGTTTAAAGTTGTTAAAACCCAAGAGGATTGTGGAAAACTGCAGGAGGATCTGGATAATTTGGAAGACTGGGCATCCAAATGGCAGATGAAATTTAATGTGGACAAGTGCAAAGTTATGCACCTAGGAAAGAACAACCCACACTATAGTTACACGATGCAAGGCTCCACATTAGAAACCACCACCCAGGAAAAAGATTTAGGAGTCATCGTGGATAACATGTTAAAACCCTCCGCCCAGTGTGCAGCGGCGGCCAAGAAAGCAAATAGAATGCTAGGTATCATAAGGAAAGGGATGGAGAATAAAACAAAGGATATTATAATGCCTCTGTATCGCTCCATGGTACGACCGCACCTTGAATATTGTGTGCAATTCTGGTCGCCGTATCTTAAAAAGGACATAGAGTTATTAGAAAAAGTACAGAGAAGAGCCACCAAATTGGTGAAGGGGATGGAAGGCTACTCCTATGAAGAGAGGCTAAAAAGGTTAGGGCTCTTTAACCTGGAAAAGAGACGGCTGAGGGGAGATATGATAGAGGTCTATAAATTAATGAATGGAGTGGAACGGATAAACGTGGATCAATTGTTTACGCTATCAGAATATAGAAGGACTAGGGGACATGTAATGAAGCTACGGGGTAAACTATTTAAGACAAATAAGAGAAAATATTTCTTCACTCAACGTGTAATCAAACTCTGGAATCTGTTACCGGAGGATGTAGTAAGGGCTGTTAGTATAGCTGGGTTTAAAAAAAGGTTTGGACAAGTTCCTGGAGGAAAGGTCCATAAACCACTATTAAAAAGGGACCCAGGATATCAATGCTTGACCTAGTACAAGCACTGCAGAACCTGTGTCTTTTGGGGAAACTGCTAGGTACGTATGACCTAGATTGGCCACTGTTGGAAACAGGATACTGGGCTTGATGGACCTCGGTCTGACCCAGTATGGCATTTCTTATGTTCTTATGTTCTTATGTTCTTAAAGCAAACAATTAAAGCAGAGTGGTAGGGATGAAAAAGGCTTTTATTCCCTTTACGCATGGGGTCATAAATTGGTCACAACTGAAAATAATGTCCTTAACTTCAGGCAGAAAAGAAAACGCAAGGTTTAAGGAGAACTGTTAACTTCACAGTAGTAGCAGGGCACAAGCATAGCTTCCAGTCTAAAGCAAATTTGTACAATTCTTCTGCTCAGCACATAATAGACATTCTGCAGATACCACAAGCAGTTCATACGTCCTCCAAAGACTCTGTGCTATGGGAAATGCAGAGAGAGCAATCCATCTCCTCTGGGTCTGGCAACTGTTCCACCAGTTCCACTTGCATCGGCTCAGGAATTGGTATGTCTAATTCTGAGTTAAGTCTCTGGAATATTGTATTCTGGAGCTTTGTATATTTCCCTTAATACTTTCCAGTGCCTCGGGCCTAGCCTGGAGCGCTGGCCACATGTCCCCTTAGTATTAACTGGGCTTTCTCTTCTTAGAGATTCCACACTTCCTTCACAAGAACTTTTACAGGGCAAAGGTTTCTTTGTAGGAATATAATTCTCATACCTCTTATTGCAGCAGCACGATGAGGAAAGGTTTTCTCCTTGGGTTGGCTTCTTCCCTTCAGAAGCTTTGTGCCAAGCTTTTCTCTGAAAGTTTGGTTCCTCTCTGACCCGTGGGAACAGCACTTCTGGTAAATGCCTGCCCTTGCAACAGCCCAAATCCTGGCTTCCTTGCTTAGCCTGGCTTTTCCTTCCCGGCTGATTCCTACTTGCTTCTTGCTTGCAATCGGTATAAGTCTTCCTCCTCTGCCAGCAAACAGCTTTCTCTTTCTGTTCCTTCTCCTGTTTCTGTGTCTCTGTCTTTTTAGCTTGAGGCAGTTCCTCCTTATAAAGGACTCCTCTCTTTGAGGCTTGTGAAATGTTTGTCATGTGCTTCTGACCAGCTAGGTGTGGCCCTTCAGTCTCCCTGACTGCACTCCTGCTCCCTCTAGCTGGTCCCTGTAAATATTGCACTCTGTGCACATCTTTTCCTTGCTGACAAACAGGTTCATTTCTCTGATCAGGGCTTTCATCAGCACCCGCTGCATCACACATCCCCCTTCTTAAAATATTACGGGCTGGGCAAGCCTCTTCTGCGCAGCACGTTAATCCTGGACATCACGTCCGCATTAAAATGTAGTTTTCCCGCTCTGTGCTCCACTCTAAATTTGTATGGTTGAAGGCCATATACCACCTGGTAAGGCGACTATTGTTTTTCATATTGTTTAACCATTTTAGAGGGGCATGGTCAGTTATAAGGACAAACTTCCTTCCTGTTAGATAAAACTTCAGAGCTTCAACTGCCCACTTAATTGCGAGGCATTCCCTTTCGATAGTGGAATATTTTCTCTCTGCAGGTGACAGCTTCCTACTTAGGAACATGAGGGGGTGCTCCGCGCCTTCTTGCACCTGAGAGAGAACGACACCCAAACCGGTCTCTGAGACGTCGGTTTGTAGTAAAAAGGGTTGCCTAAAATCCACTCCTCGCAGTATTGGGGCCCGACACAATTTCTCCTTCAGGTTCCGGAATGCCTCATCCGCCTCTGCGGACCATCGTATTGTGTTCGGTGCACTTTTCTTTAACAGCTCAGTGAACATCGCGCTTTCATCCGCAAAATGCGGTATGAAACGCCGGTAATAACCAATGAGGCCAAGAAAACTCCTCAGTTGTTTTTTATTCTAAGGGATGGGGAACTTCCTCACGCTCTCCACCTTGTCCATTAAAGGGCGTACTGTACCTCTCCCTACAAGGTGGCCTAAGTACCTAACCTCCTTGGCGGCGAACATGCACTTTTTTGGATTCAGCGTCAGCCCCGCTCGTCTCATGGCTTTTAATACCGCTCCCACTTGGAGTAGATGTTCTTCCCACGTGGCACTGTGGATTACTACATCATCCATATAGGCCGTTGCGTAGGTCTGGTGAGGTCGAAGAACAATGTCCATCAGCCGCTGGCAGGTCGCGGCTGCCCCGTGTAGGCCGAAGGGCATCCTCCAGAATTGGAACAGGCCAAGGGGCGTGCTAAAGGCTGTTTTAGGTTTAGCATCTCTGGTTAGGGGCACCTGCCAGAACCCCTTGGTCATATCCAATGTTGCCTGACCTAACCTGTCCAATAATTCCTCGATTCTAGGCATCGGGTAAGCGTCGAAGGTGGAGACTTCGTTTACTTGGCAGAAATCTATGCAGAAACGCATGCTACCGTCTGGTTTAGGCACCAAGATGACTGGACTGCACCATAGACTGTGCGACTCCTCAATAATTCGCATCTGTAGCATATCCTGTACTTGGTTGGTGACCTCCTGCCGTTTTGCCTCAGGCAATCGGTACGGCCTTTGTCTTATAATCTTTCCCGGTGGCGTAATTATTTTGTGTGCCACCAAGGCCGTTTCTCCCGGTATAGGGATCAGCACATCTTTAAACTCTTCCAAGCAGTTGCGTCAATTCTCGTTTCTGCCTTAAGGAGAGTTCTTTACTGATCCTTGGTGTAAGACAGGATTTACAGTCATCTAACCGTGGACCAAGATCTTCCTCCGGCGCATCATTCCCGATGGCAACCAAGCCTTCCACATCTCTTGTCCCCGTAGAGTCGAAACCCCCGGTTCCCCGGCTCGTAGGGGTTACCATCGCCACTTCTTCAAGGGTTGGAAACCCCACCCGCTCGCATATCAATTGCGCTATACGGTCCCCCACTTTGACATTAAAGTCTTCATTCGCAAAGTTAAACAAAAGGACTTTAAGGACGCCCCTGTAGTCCGGATCTACCACTCCGGCCCCTATGTCGATAAAGTGTTTGGAAGCCAGCCCGGACCTGGGTGCTATTCGTCCATAACACCCCTGGGGTAGCTCCAACTGGATGTCCGTATTGACTAGCGCTCGTCCGTGCTTCGGTACGACCCGGTCCTCAGCACTATATAGGTCATAACCCGCAGCTTGTGCAGATGCTCGTTGAGGACTGCGAGCTCGGTCAGAGGTTTTGCAAAACTTTAGTATAAACTTCTTCTGAGGGTCTTCCTGCACCTTAAGGGCGGTCTTTTTAGGCTTTTCCCATAAAGGGCTAGGAATTGCACTGACTTTAGAGCGAATGCAAGTGGATACCAGTGCTTTCTGTGGAGACAACCCTTCTTTCAGACTTCTTCTGAACTGAGGCCAGTCTCGGCCGAGCACTAACTCCTGGGGTAGTCTAGGTATTACAGCAACAGACATCTCTTTTTCTATACCTAACCCCTTTATCCACAATTTATACACTGGATAAAATGTAGCAGCCCCGTGTATACACTTAATTTTAACTTTTCCCTCTGGCTGATCTGGTGCAGACTTGCCCTGATCCCTGATCGCAGACCATAATTTTTGAGAAATCATGGTCTGGTCAGCACCAGAGTCCAAAAGTGCCTTTGAATTCACGCCCTGTATTTCCACATTCAGTACAAACCCCTCACGTATTGCTTTCGTGTTCTCTCCCATGAGAGCAGTACGTAAGAAACATTCATTTTTCAAATGCCCCTTTTTCCCACATGAAAAACATTTTTTTGAACTTTCTTTTGAAATAGCAGTAACATTTTTCAAACCTGTCTGTAAAGGATGTGAGACCCTTTCTGATATCTGCGCTTCCATACCCACTGCCAGCCTTGGAGACCCCACCTTCTGGGTGACCATCTCTGCCTCCAAGAAACGCTCTGTCAGCGCGATCGCTTGGGCAGTTGTGTGGCAATCTTGCAGAATAAGAAAGTTCTGTACATTCTTAGGAATTGCCAACATATACTGTTCTAATATTATTTCATCCATTAGAGCATTGACAGACTTATCCTCAGGTTTTAACCATTTGTTAGCTAAACTGCTTATCCTATGGCCTAGAGCCTTAGGCGTCTCGCCTACCTTGAGAACAGTGTCTCGTAGCATACGGTTATACAAGAATGGTGTAAGGCCCAGGCGATCCCTGATTGCCTTTATCACTTCATCGTAATTGTTAGCCAGAGCAGGGGGCATTGCCCTATAGGCGGACAGCGGTTCCCCCGTGAGGGACGCTGCTAGGCGGATTGCCCACTGCTCTTTTGGCCAGGCAGCAGAACGTGCGATTCTGTCAAAAGAATCTAGAAAATCGTCCACGTCATCAGTGGCACTTAATTTCCCTACTGATAAGGCATTACATGTCCACTGTCCTTCCAGAGGATCACTCCGTCCTGCAGACTGTCCTAGCTGCGTGTTGGCCATCGCCAGCAACTCCTTCTGCTGGGCCAACCATGCCTCCATCCCTTGCAGGACAGGTCTCTGCTGCTCTTGCAAGGTTTTAAGGGCTTGTGACTGGTTCTGATGTGCGAACTCTGCCTGCCGGTCAAATTGTAGAGCCATCCAAGCACACAGCTCCTTCTGCTCCATGCTGCTTTCCTACAGAAAAAAACACAAGAGAAAAAAAAAACCAAGTGTGGCTCTCCCAACACTAATGAGCTTCCTTTTTTTTTTTTCCCAGGCTTACAAAACAAACATCCAACACAGGTCAGGTATAATTACATTTTACCTGGTGTGAATGTTGCATCAGCTTTTGGAATGACCGTTGCTGCGTCTCCCTGCAGTTCTCTGCCTCGGTGCCAGCAACAGGATACTTCCTCCGATCCAGGTGTCTCCCACTCTGGGTCTTTACGTTCCGGTCCGGTGCTTTGCCGCTCCACTCCGAGTTTTGCCTTCCGGTCCGGTCTTCTGCCGCTCCTCTCCGGGTTTTGCCTTCCGGTCCGGTCTTTTGGCTATTCCACTCCGGGTTTTGCCTTTTTAAACCTTGGAAATATTTTCCTTCTTTTGTCTCCTTTTTAGTTGTACAAAACCAAAAATCCAAAGAACTACACCATTTATGTCACACAGTGGCATAAAAATTATTATTATTAGATAGGAGAGTCCTTTTTAAGAACCAAGGAAACTTGGTCTAGTGGTTTTAAACTCCAATCCTTTAAAGCAAACAATTAAAGCAGAGTGGTAGGGATGAAAAAGGCTTTTATTCCCTTTACGCATGGGGTCATAAATTGGTCACAACTGAAAATAATGTCCTTAACTTCAGGCACAAAAGAAAACGCAAGGTTTAAGGAGAACTGTTAACTTCACAGTAGTAGCAGGGCACAAACATAGCTTCCAGTCTAAAGCAAATTTGTACAATTCTTCTGCTCAGCACATAATAGACATTCTGCAGATACCACAAGCAGTTCATAGACTCTGTGCTATGGGAAATGCAGAGAGAGCAATCCATCTCCTCTGGGTCTGGCAACTGTTCCACCAGTTCCACTTGCATCGGCTCAGGAATTGGTATGTCTAATTCTGAGTTAACAGTCTCTGGAATATTGTATTCTGGAGCTTTGTATATTTCCCTTAATACTTTCCAGTGCCTCGGGCCTAGCCTGGAGCGCTGGCCACGTGTCCCCTTAGTATTAACTGGGCTTTCTCTTCTTAGAGATTCCACACTTCCTTCACAAGAACTTTTACAGGGCAAAGGTTTCTTTGTAGGAATATAATTCTCATACCTCTTATTGCAGCAGCACGATGAGGAAAGGTTTTCTCCTTGGGTTGGCTTCTTCCCTTCAGAAGCTTTGTGCCAAGCTTTTCTCTGAAAGTTTGGTTCCTCTCTCACCCGTGGGAACAGCACTTCTGGTAAATGCCTGCCCTTGCAACAGCCCAAATCCTGGCTTCCTTGCTTAGCCTGGCTTTTCCTTCCCGGCTGATTCCTACTTGCTTCTTGCTTGCAATCAGTATAAGTCTTCCTCCTCTGCCAGCAAACAGCTTTCTCTTTCTGTTCCTTCTCCTGTTTCTGTGTCTCTGTCTTTTTAGCTTGAGGCAGTTCCTCCTTATAAAGGACTCCTCTCTTTGAGGCTTGTGAAATGTTTGTCATGTGCTTCTGACCAGCTAGGCGTGGCCCTTCAGTCTCCCTGACTGCACTCCTGCTCCCTCTAGCTGGTCCCTGTAAATATTGCACTCTGTGCACATCTTTTCCTTGCTGACAAACAGGTTCATTTCTCTGATCAGGGCTTTCATCAGCCCCCGCTGCATCACAGTATACATTAAACAGGTTTCATGAACAGTGAAACAGTGAACATGAGAACTATGTACAAAGCAACTAAATGCAGCTATATGTAGAGTTACATGAAACTAGGTAAATTTTCTTGGTGAGAGGAGGTGCAAGGTGAGATTGCAGTTCTGCAGATTAAGACTGTGAGGTGCATGGGTTTAATGTGTTGGCCTGGAGTGTGGTGGTGGGTTGGTATTGGGGGGTGTCCGAAACATCGTAGTGCTGCAGGAACAGGTGATGCTTCAGTGCCTTCCTGAACTGGGAGAGGTCACTGATGGTTCTGATGCCTGATGGTAGGGCGTTCCAACATGATGGTGCAAAGTAGGAAAAGGCTCTGGATCTAGTGACTTGAGAGCATTTCGTGATTGCCTTCGGTAATACGAGAGAGTTGGAGGTGGTCAATCTCCTTGCTCGATTAGGGGGTGTAATTGATATCAGGTCAGTGATAGCAGACGCGGAGTAGTTATTGATCGCTTTATGAGTCATAGGATCTTGAAAGAGATCCTAGATTGTATAGGCAGCCAATGTAACTGTTTCAGTATTGGAGTGATGTGGGTTCTCTTGGAGGTTCCATGAAGGATTCTTGCAGCTGAGTTCATTGCCAGTTGTAAGGGGTTAATCGTGCTCTTTGGTAGGCCATGTAGAATCGCATTGGCGTAGTCAAGGTGAGGCATTATTAGGGCCTGAAAGACTGATCAGAAGTCATCTGGCTCTAGCAGCTGACGCAGATAACGAAGGGTCCGGATTTTATGATAGACAGATTTCGCTACGTTGCTGATATGCGCCTTCATATTGCTGATCAAGCGTAACCCCCAGGTATCTCACTGTAGTCTTGCAAAGGAGTTCTGTGTCACGCACCTTGATGGACGTTGGTGGGGTAAATGCAGGGTTCCTGGTGACAAAGAGGACTTCTGTCTTTTTGAAGTTTTTCTTAAGCATTTGTGCATTTAGCCAGTCGGTGACTGCGTCAAAGCACTTGATTAGTGGGGAGAGGTCCAGATGTTCTGTCGAGAATGGCATATACATCAAGACGTCATCAGCATAGACCAGGCAGTTGATGTTAAAAGAGTGGATAAGGTCACAGATAGGCTGCATATAGACGTTGAACAGTAAGGCGGAAAGGGAGGAGCCTTGTGGCACACCTTTTAGTTTGAGGGAAGGGGTCAGAGGTGGAAGATCCAGAACGGACATGTTGCCAACGGTCTCTGAGGTATGAAGCGCACCAAGACAGAGCTGATCCGTGAACTCCCTTCTCTCTAAGTCGTGACAGGAGTACTTCATGATCGACAGTGTCAAAGGCAGCGGCAATGTCCATGAAGATTAAAGCAAAACCTTGTCTGATGTTGTCCAAGCCTATGGTTAGGGCATTAAACAGGGATGTCAGTAGTGTTTCAACACCATGTGATTCACGAAATCCGTGCTGACAGGGATGCAAGGGTGCATTGGTATCTATATGATCTTGTAATTGGCATTGGGTAATCTTTTCAATGATTTTCGATAGGAGAGGAATGCTGGAGATGGGTCTGTAGGATTCCATCAAGGAGGGGTCCAACCTGCTGTTTTTTAGGAGAGGTCTGATGGATGTCTGCTTCAGAATGTGAGGGAAAGTCCCAGTAGAGAATGATACATCTATCATTTTAGCTAGAAATGGGCTGAGATCCGCCCGTAGTGACTTTATCCAGGAAGCTGGACAGGGGTCAGAAGGTGATGTTGTGGTGTTTATTTTTAAGATAGTGTCTTGAATGACTCTGTCAGTTGGGGTGGAGAAGGATGAAAGAGTGTGTTGAGTCTCACATGAGAATTGGCTAGGTGAAGGTAGAGGGACGGTGAAGGGAGTGTTAGCTGGAGTGGGGGGCTTAGAGGTTAGAGCGAACTGGTTACTTTTGCTTCATAAGTAGTTGGAATATTCCTGAGGGTCTAGGTGGGACAGGGTACCCTGAGAAGGTTCCTTTGCTAAGGTTTTTACAATGTGGAAGAGCTCGTGAGGTTTGTTGAGGGAGCGCTGTAGTCTGCTTGCATAATATTGTTTCATACTAGAAGATACGGATGAGCGATGTCTTCTTAATTGTGCTATGAATGCATCATGATTTTCGGCTGTTCTTGATCGTCGCCACCGTCTTTCTAGCTGTCTGAGGAAGAGGAGTGATTTCCGTAGCTCTGGTGAGTACCATGGTGCATTCTTTTTCTTATGAGGTACCTTAATAGAGGTAGGAGAGTGGATCACAGCATCTAGGCAAGAGTTCCAAGAATCGACCATGTCCTCAAGGCTTTTTTCAGGAGGGCAAAGTAGGTTCTGAGTCCTCTTTAGGATGTCCTCTCTGTTAAAAGGGTGAAAGTGCCTCAAGTGTTCTGGGGCGGGTTCATCTACTGGTAATGTCTTAGAAGAGCCGGAGCATATTGGCATCTGGAATAGGATCAGGAGAATTTGTTCAATTCTCTGAGATCCAAAATGGGTCTGTGTCCTCCTGTTTTCTTTGGGATAAGGAAATAGGGGGAGTAAAACCCTGTACCCTGTTGAGGAATGGGTACCTCTTCTATTACCCCTTGGGCAAGAAGCATGGTGACCTCTTGATCTAACAGGTTGATGAGAGAGGTCTGAGAATTGAACTGTCTTACCATTGCGGGAGGGGGCATGCGGAGGAAGTGAAGCTTGTACCCCTCTCTTATAATGGAAGGAGTCCAATGTTCTGCTGTTATTTGCCCCCATCTGAGGGAAAAGTGGCACCACCTTCCTGGAATGGTGGAAGGTCCTGGTCCATTGAGGGCCAGGAAGGCTAAGTTCTTTAGATGGAAGTCAAAGGCCTTGTGGAGGCTGAGACTGCTTAGCAGTCTTTGCTTTCCTTTGTTTAGGTGATTGCTGACTCTTCCGAACAGGCTGACCTTCAAACGTCCCTGCTGATAAGAGGGATAAAACCTCTTCTTTATGGAAAAGAATGTTTTTTTGAAAGATTTCTTCCTTGCAGGATCAGCTGTGGCTTTGGATAATCTATCCAAAGTGGAGTTATCAGCATCCAACTCATTGGCCTTTTCCTGCCAATTTTTGCCGAATAGATTCTCACCTGTACAAGGAATATTGCCCAGTTTATCCTGCACCCAGAGCTCCATATCGGACGCCTGGAGCCAGGCAATTCTATGTGCACCTATGGCAATGGCAGAGGTTCTGCTTATGCACTCAAAACAGTCAAAAGCTGCACGATTGACAAATTTAGAAACATCCTGGGCATGTTTAACCAGTGTGAGAAAATCCTGCCACTTATCTTTAGGAAGAAGAGGGCTCAAAACCTCTAAATCTCCTGTGACTTCCTTAAGGAACATTCTCATATATAAAATATAGGAACTGATCCTGGCACAAAGCATGGAAGACTGAAAAGTGCGACGTCCAAAGGCATCCAAAGTTCTACACTCACGTCCTGGAGGATTAGAGGCATGTCTCTTTGCACTCCTGATCCTTCTCATAGCTGACTCCACTACAACAGAGTGGTGAGGCAGCTGAGGAAACCAGGACACGGAGGAACTCGATACATGGTATCCAGTCGACGGGAGTGAGGAGAGGTGGTAAGGGGGGGTTTCCCACATTCTTAACATGAGATCATGTAAGATCTCATGGATAGGCAAGGTAGCTGCCTCCTTAGGAGCTTTGGGATATTGTAGAATCTCCAACTCCTTTGCCCTGAGCTCTGTCTCAGGAGCCACAGTAATGGACAGACCTCGAGCCACCTCCCTGATAAAATCCTGAAAGGAGATATCTTCTGGAGGAGACATCCTGGAGGCTCCTCAGGGAGAAGTATTCCGTAACCAACAGAACTGTCAGAATCCTCAGAGTCCTCCTAGGATTCAAAGTACCTTCTGTCCGGATGCTCTTGCAGAGCATGATACCCGTACCGACCGAAGTCGGTGCTGGGGGGAATCGGTACCAGTGTATCGGTACCGGAATGCATGGCTTGACTGGGTGCCGGCAATGCAGACACCGATGTCGATGCCGATGCTATCGGTACCAGTACCAATGCCGGCGCTGGAGCCGGTGCCGATACCGGCTGAACTGTCTGACGCGGTTCCGAGGGTGTCGATGCTGCAAGGAGAGCCGCCAGACTGCGTTCAATAGCCAGGAACCTCTGGTCTATTGACGCTGCCGATGCCTGGGTATCGGTACCGGAGAAAACAGCCGGTACCCCAGAGCATGGCACCAGTAGTTCTGCCGAGGTTGAGGCCTCGAGAACATCCTGGTGCCAGGATGCCCCAATAATGCTTTATTTATTTATTTAGTATTTCTTTTATACCACGCTATTGACATCAGTGCAGTTTACATCAAAACATAACATATGCATTTCAGGGTCACTGAGATGCATTTACATTTGAACAGGGATTAGAAACTTGGATAACGGGGTAAATTAACAAGAATTATACAATAATTTGGAATTATACAATAATTATTCAATAATTATACAATTATACAATAATTATACAATAATTTCGGCTTTGGAAGCCGAAGCCTCCTGCCGGGGCAATTTTGCCGGTACAGAACCCTCAAGGGCAACGCCAGAGGCATCTCGATGCTTAGAAGGAGATCTACCCTTTGAGGACCAGCTGGACTTATGTTTAGTTACCTGAGATCCATGGGAGGAAGGGCAAAGCCCTGGAAGACGTCGATGCCACAGAGGCTGCATCGGAGGGAAAAAGGGTGCTAAGCTTAGCAGCCCGGTTTTGTCGACCCCTCTTGGACATCATGGCACAAGCCATACACTCCGAAATGGAGTGGTCAGGACCTAAACATTTAAGACACCACTAATGGGTGTCGGTGACGGAGATGGTACCGCCACACTTGGTGCACTTCTTAAAACCCGAAGTGGGTTTTTCCATAATGGAGGAAATTTTGGGCCTAAGACCCAAAATGGCGCGTGCACCTAAGGAAGAAAAAATTGGAAAAAAAGAACTAAAGATTTTTTTTTTTTTTAAAGAAACAAGAACCGTCGAGGAAGGCAGACGCGACCACAAAAAAGAAGAAGAAGAAGGAAACATTTTCTGAAGTGACAGGAACAACGACCTGCTGGCTCCGCAGAAAACGAAGAAGTGGAGAGAGGCAGTTGGGAAAGGCGGGAAGGCAGCACGCAGGCGCTGTGGGATGCTCCCAAAAGCTTTCTCATTGGACGCTGGGGAGCGTTCCCGCGCAGGCTCCGTCGGTACCGACGATACCCATATGTGAAGACTACATTCCTGCTTGTTCCTGGAGATATGTCCATTTGCAAATGGACAAAGGATAAATAGGAGCTTGAGAATATGAACCTCCGCAAACCTGCACGTCATGGGCCCAAAGCAAAATGGCTTAAACTGGAGAATGACTTGAGAGATTGGGTTCTTTCTTGGAGAGAACAAAAATCAATCTCTCTCTACTGTCGCAATTCAGATTAAAGGGAAGCTTTTGGAAAATGAAAGAGGAATTACTGATTTCAAAGCAGATTTCACCTGGATTTCTAGATTCATGAAAAGAAAAAGACTTTCAATGAGAATCAGGACCACTGTAGGCCAGCGACTTCCAGACGACTGGGAGCAAAAGATGAACAACTTCCGTGAATTCATCTCCAAAGAAATCTCTGAACATAGTATCTCTGCAATAGATGCTATAAATATGGATGAGGTTCCAATGTCTTTTGACATTCCTGCCACCGGGACTGTAGCTGCTTCAGGTATGAAAACTGTAACCATTACAACCATTGAGCATGAGAGGGCCTGCTTCACTGTTGTCCTTGGATGCATTGCGAGTGGGGTGACATTAACTCCAATGGTAGTTTTTAAGAGAGTTACCATGCCCTCGAAAAACTGCCCACCTGTATGGGTGTCCATTGCAATAGGAAGGGATGGGTGGTTAATAAATGCTATAAATGTTATAGGGCCAGGCAGGGGGATTCTTCTCTAAAAAGCCCTTACTAATCTTTGATGTCCTATCTGTTGTAAGCGTTGCAGTAGCTTATGGTGTGACACGGTATGGAAGGCCGCCGAGATGTCCATGAACACTAGCAGGAAGCCATTTTTTATGTTATCTATGCCTCTTAGGAGATTGTCAAAGAGGGAGGTGAGTAGTGTTTCCACACCGTGCTGGGGCTTGAATCCATGCTGATGTATGTCCAGAGGGGCATTGATATCTATATGGTCCTGAAGTTGCCTTTGGACTGCTTTTTCCACTACTTTAGCAAGGAATGGCAGGCTAGAGATGGGATGGTATGATTTTGGTTCGGACGGGCTCAGATTGCTATTTTTAAGTATTGGTCGTATCATTGCAAGCTTTAGGGATTGCGGCATGTATCCTTGTTGAAGTGAATCCTTGACAATTTTTTGAATGTGATGAGAGAGCTGGCTTTTTGTGGCTTTGATCCATGACACTGGGCATGGGTGTGATGGTGAAATTGTTGTGTTTAGACCAGATATAATGTCTTCTACTTGCTGTTTTGTTGGTATGTTGAAGCTCTCCCATGTTTGATGTTTCTTTTTTATCGTGTAATCATTTGTTTGTTGTGGGGCAGAGTTTGTTTGGCTCGTGTTTTTTTACTTCATGTAGTCTGCATATTTTTGTGGGTCAAGATTGGTGGTGCTTTGTTGCATGTCATCCTTAGTGAGTTTTTGGATAATGCTAAAAAGTTCTCTTGGTCTATTGGTAGATTTCATGATTAGGTTGGCATGGTGTTGCTGTTTGCGTTCATTTATTAGATTGTTATATTCCCGTTGTTTGTCTCTGTATTGTATTAGGAAGTTATGTGATTTGTTCCGTCTCCATTTTCGTTCTAGTCTTCTTAGTGTGCGTTTTGCAACTCTTATTTCTTGTGAATACCATGGGGCGTTGGATCTTTTGCAAGTTTGTGGTTCATTGTTGGTTGGAGCAGATGCTGCGTTGGCTATTATTGTGTTCCACTCTTCTATATTGGAATTCAGGGTGTCTTGCTCCTGTTTAAATTGTGGAGTGATTTCATTTATGAATGAGTCTCTGTCAAATGTTTTGAACTGTCTGATTATTCTTTCATCTTCTTTGCGTTGGGTGGGGTTATTCAGGGTCATGGTGAATTCAGTTAGATGGTGGTCTGACCAAGGGACTGGTGTGATTGTTGGTTTTGTAGTTTTGTTCTGTTCAACCAGTTGTGTTGGCATGAATATCATGTCTGGAGTTGTACCATGTTTGTGTGTTGGGGCGTTAATTGTTTGGCAGTATTTTAGTGACTCCATGGCTTTTAAGAACGATGCAGTTTCTCTGGTGGATCCGGATGTTAGGTTGTAGTCTCCTAGTACAACTAGAGGTTTGTGTATTCTGTTATGTGCGCATATCGTTTCAATTACTGTGGATAGGTGTTCAGTTGTGGTTCCAGGTGGTCTGTATGTGAGGGAGATGGTTAGGTATTTGTTGGCTATAGTGAGTGTATTGGATTGGATTGTGTTAGTGGAGACGATTGTTTTTAATCTGAATTTCTTTCTGGTGAGTATTAGTACTCCTCCTCCTCTCTTTTGTGCTCTGATGCAGTTGAATGCTGAGTATCCTGTTGGGGTTACTTGATTTAATATGATCTGGTCTGAGTCATCTAGCCAAGTCTCAGTGATACATGTTATATCAAGCTTTTTGTCGTGGATTAGGTCAAGGATAGTATTTGGTTTGTTCCTGATAGATCTGGCGTTTAGTAAAGCACATCTGATGTTTGTTGATATGATTGGGTTTGTATGTCTATTGTTTGTGAGGTGAGAGGGTGTGTTACATGTGTCCCTGTATGGTTTATGGGCTGTATTCTTTGCTTGTTGGCATTCTTTGGATATGTGTGATGGTGGTGTGTATCTAGGTTGGGTGGTATGTGGGTTTATCAGGAGTATTTGTTCGTTTAGTCTGATGCTGTATGTGCAGAGTGCAAACATGTGGAGGAATGTGAGGTAGGCCATAAAGTAGTCGGTAGTGGTGTGCATGTATGGACCAGAAGAAATCAGAAATGGTCCTCTCCAGCTAAATGTCAGAGCACATCCCTGACATTAAATAGGGACCTCAAATCGAGTGCATGCACCAGTGCAAACAGCACCAATAGATACCCAAGGGCACCAGCATCTGTCTATACAAATGTGCAAATTTGTGAGACAGCTGATGGTGCTGTGTGCCCTGTTGCATGCTCATTCTGAGGGTCCTTTATCACTGACAGGGATATGCTTTGACATTTAGCCATAGGGGCTGCATTCTGCTGTATCTAAGCCGAACACACTGGCACCTGGTCATGCTGCAGTCAGCCCTATGGACCAGGTACTGGCCAGGCACTAATGTCCCCCCGAAATCACAGTTGCACACACCAGGTTACCCCATGCATCCCTCTAACCACCCACTCACACACAAACACTCTCACTTGCAGTCACACAAAACATACATCTGCAGTACAAATGCCCTGCACTTCTAGAAAACAGCTGGTATAACATATTGGCATAGGGTCCCAGGACTACAAATCTGATCTGTGTTTCTTACCCACACATGCATCTGTCCTATACTCACCCACATACAATCCCCATATCAACAGTTCCACTTCTCGGATGACAGGGAATGTTACGGTGCCCTAAATCACCTCCTCTAACTCGCCACAGCAATTGCCAGCATAGCCGGAATAATCACCATTGCACCTCTGAATATTTCTGAAGGAGTGTTTATTAATGTGTCTTAAATATACATCCTTCCCCTACCTCTGCATTCTGTTCTTTACAATTACATCTTGTGGTCTTCCAGGCTGCAGACACACCGGTTCACAACATCTTTGTCACAGCCATTCATCTCTATGGGACACATTGCAGAGCAGAGCAGAGCAGAAATGTTTCTAAGTCCTGGCCTTATTCCATGGTTCTGCTGGTATAATGTTGACATCCATGGGAAATACGCAGAATGTACATAGGCCTTTCCTGAATATGCATTGCAAGTCTCCGCTACAGACCATGCCCCTGTTCTGCCCCCTCCTGCTCATGTTCTGAGATCCCAGTACTAGCACCGTGAACGTGGAGGGCCATAGGTGTATCAAAATATGGTCGTAGACGTTTTTGCTAGAAAACAAATCTGATTGAGTTCTTTGACTGGGTGACCAGAGAAATAGATCAAGGGCATGCGATGGATGTCATCTACCTAGATTTCAGCAAACTCTTTGATACTGTTCCTTATAGGAGGCTTATCAATAAACTCAACAGCTTGGGGATGGGTCCCAAGATGGTGAACTGGATCAGAAATTGGTTGACTGACAGACGACAGAAGGTGACGGTAAATGGAACTCACTCGGATGAAAGGAAGGTGATTAGCGGTATGCCCCAGGGTTGGGTCTTGGGACCAGTACTGTTCAATATATTTGTGAGTGATCTTGCCTAAGGGCTGAATGGAAAAGTCTGTCTTTTTGCAGATGACACCGAAATTTGCAACAGAGTGGACTCCCCTGAGGGAGTGGGGAACATGAGGAAAGATATAAAAAAGCTGGAAGAATGGTCTAATGCTTTGCAGTTAAGATTTAATGTGAATAAGTACAGTGTCATGCAGGGTAGCATTCTCAGAAATGCTTCCTATTCCAAAATGCAGGTAGAGCTCCGGAGTCTCAATGCATGGATGAGATGATGGTGCAAGGAAGAGGGTTTTGTATTTGTTAGGAACTGGGCAACATTCTAGGGAAAGGAGGGGCTTTTCCAAAGGGATGGTCTCCACCTTAACCAGGATGGAACCAGGCTGCTGGCATTAACCTTTAAAGAGAAGATAGAGCAGCTTAGATAATAGGGGAAAACCAACAGTCGCCCAAGAGTGCGTGGTTCGGAATAATGTATGCTTGAAGGATATTAGCAAAAGATTGAAATTAGGGCATATTGACAGAGAGGTTACAGTAAACAAAAGTAACTCAAATGCCCTTAAGTACAGAGCAGACAGAGCTTAAAGAATGCAAATTATCCCTGCCTACCAATAACCAGATTAATATGAATAAAATACAGCTTCTAAAACGCTTCTATGCAAATGCTAGAAGTCTAAAATAAGATGGGAGAGTTAGGGGGGGCGGAGCCTGATGTCCAGCGGGTAGGACGCTTTGCGTTGAAGCTCCCGAGAGGCCTACTCAGAATCCTGACTTAATACCTATATAAATTTACTATTTCGCTCCGAGCTGACCGGGGCACCTCGGGGGGGATGGCGGCCCATAAACCAGCGCGCTTGGACTTCGGGTCTCCTTCTTCTTCTCACGGAAAACGCTCCAAAACAGAGGTGTCCTCCCCACAGAAGATGGTTCCATTTCGTGAAAACCCTGCAATGCACCTGGAGATTTTGGAGGAAATACGCGGCGTGAAGGAATTGGTGCAGTCCAATGGAGAAGCGCTTCGAGCCATGCGAGAAGACTTTGGAGTGCTCCAGGACCGACTTGAAGGTCTTTCATTACGGCAGGACAATATGGCGGGGGTCCTCGACTCGCACGAGGTGCGCTTGGGCAAACTGGACAAGGCTGAGCGCCAGATACAGAATCTTCAAAAGGAGTTGGAAGATAGCAATAATCGCGCCCGTCGCAACAATGTGAGGCTCCTCGGAATGCCGGAGGGGGTGGAAGCAGGAGATATAAGAGAATTCTTGCTCAAAACTCTTCCCTCCTTGCTGAAGATCACTTTTCACAGAGAACTGGAAATCGATCGAGCACACCGTGTTCCTGCCCGCATGGCGCTCAACCGTACGACCCCCCGGCCTATTATCTTTAGCTTGCTACGATATCAACAAGTGGAACAAATTTTACATGCTGCCCGAGCGAATCATCATTTGGAATTTGAAGGTCGTAAGGTCTCCTTCTTTCCTGATTTGGCAAAGCCTACCGTTGACCGTCGGAAGAAACTCCTTGCTCTTCGCCCTCGACTTCAACAGCTACAGGCTCGCTTTGGCCTGTTGTATCCAGCGAAGCTCCGAGTGACTCTCCACAACCAGACCAGGACGTTCGAGGATCCTGATCTACTATCAACATTTTTGGACTCCAAAGAAGCAGAGCAGATGCGCTAATCCCAAATCTTGGACTCTTATCTGCCGGCTCTGTCCGCCATTTTGAAGGGCCCGATGCGGCGGTCATAGCCCAGCACAGAAATAGCCTGGACTTTCTTTCTTTCTCTGTATGACTTTTGTCTTTGGTCTCCTATCCCTTCATGATGTGTGCCTCGGTCGGATTCGGAGCACGCACAGTCCTACAGGTTATATGTTTTTTCAATTTCGGCCTTCTCTGGGGCTTCTCCCCGCAGACACATGGTCGCCAGTAATTTTGGGGTTTTGCTTCTCCTCTACCGTACTGCGGTTTTCTTTGTTAATGTGGGGCGCTTCATTGTATTATATTAGCTTATTTTTCCTATGTCATGTGTACAGCCAGATACAGTCAGTTTGAGGGACACAGTGAAATTATGTGTGCTATCATGCTCAGAATTTTAACTTTTCTGAATGGCCTTATGTAAAATCTTATTATTCATCGTCAAAGGCATTACTGGTCCACTCAAAGGAAAGAAAATCCTTAGCTATCTTAGCCACGAGCATGTTGATTTGGTGTTTCTTCAGGAAACGCATTATACTCTGCTGAAACACTGAAACTCAATGCTAGGCCTCACATGGTAGCTGCCTATTCTCCCACCGTTTCCAAATGGTACGGGATAGCCATTCTGGTTAAGAAGTCTTTGCACGCTACTGTACCTGATATTAGCGCTGACATGGAGGGTAGATGGGCCCGTGTACACCTTGAGGTTGGAGATAGTGAATTCACGTGTATTAGCACTATGCCCCGAATGTGGACAACCCTGCTTACTATGCAAGTTTTGCGTAGTTGGCCTCGGCCTCCGCCAATGCTCTATTAATACTTGGTGGCGATTTTACTCAAGTGTTCCCTCAATCTTTTCTTCTCAAACAAGGTGCTCGTTGGTTGGAAGCTCCAGTACCGAGCAGACCTGTGTGGCTAGATATAGTAGCGGGCCTTTGCTCACCGATTCCTCTTACCTTACTCCCTGGTATGACTCTCCCATTAGACTCCCACTATCCACCAATGCTTTTCGACACTTTAGGTGCCTTTAATACTCTTATGCAACCTTTCGACTCCCGACTCTGGTCAGTGCAACTTTAGCATTGCATTCGGAGCACTAGGGTACTCCCGCCATCGGCACTCTCTGCACAAGGTTGATTGGAGACTTCCAATCTCTCGGTAGTTCACCGGGTGTAGCATCCAATTTTACTAAACCTTATGTAATGCTATCACTAGAGATACCTCTATAGCGCAGAAAGCATGGGAGAGAGAATTGCATGTGACTTTAACCTCGGAGCAATGGAGCCTTATCTGGAGCAGAGGGACACGGGTTCCCGACCCGCCTCACTCATTCAGACCCTCTTCTTTCTAGCCCACCGGTGTTTTTACACTTCTCACAGATTAGACAAATGGAACACTACTCAGGGTAATGGTTGCTGGACACGTCCTGTGGCCATTGGTTTATTACTTCATGTTATGTATGAATATCCCGCACTACAGTATAACTGGCGTCGGGTCTGGGGTCGTATTTAGTCTATATTGCACTCTCAGGAGTCCCTTTCTTGGAGGATAGTGGGACTTCGCCCAGTTGCGGGGATCCCCTCTTTCCCAAAAATGGCTTATCTCCTTTTGAACTTTATGCTTGGCATTGCTATTTCCCTAATTAAGTAATACTGGGAAATTAGTTCCCATCTGAGCCTCAATGAATGGTGGAATCATGCCTGTCTCTACAGTAAATGTGAACAAATACCTCGTCTGTTCGCTTCCTCCGTTCAGACTCCTTCTCATTGGTCTCAATGGAAGATGCTCAATGAATATGTACATTTTGCTAAATGCTCTCATCTGACTGTCTAACTTTGTATATATCTCTGTCTCATGATCATGCTGTATTGTGGATACTTTTTTGATCGTTTGATGTATAATCACTGTTAATTGGAAGCGCTCACATGCTGATACAAACGGGTAGAGAAGAAGCACCGGGGTGGGGGGTAAAGGGTTTACTTTTCCTTATTGTATACTTGTTTTGTCTCTTTTGGTGTGTTGTTTCTTTTGTTTGTTGCAAAATGAAAATAAAAGTTTAAAAAAAAAAAGATGGGAGAGTTAGAATATATAGCACTGACTAAGAGGTTAGATATGATTGGTATCTCAGAGATACGGTGGAAGGAGGACAACCAGTGGGACACTGTGATACCTGCATACAAACTATATCGTAAGGATAGAGCAGATCAAATTGGTGGAGGGGTTGCACTACTTGTTAGAGAGGGCACTGAATCACAAAGGATTAAAGTTTTGCAGGAAACAAAATACACTGTAGAATCTCTATGGATTGAAATTTCATTTAAAAAGGGGAGGGGAAAGCGATGGCAATGGGGCTGTACTATCGACTGCCTGGCCAGAATGAACAAATGGATGATGAAATGTTCAAATAAATCCGGGAAGCTAACAAAAGTTACAGCACAGTAATAATAATGGGTGATATCAGTTACCCCGGTATCGACTGGGTCAGTGTCACAGCAGGACATGCTTGGGAGATAAAGTTTCTAGATGAAATAAATGACTGCTTCTTGGAGCAGCTGGTTCATGAACCGACAAGAGGGAAAGCCATTTTGAACCTAGTCCTTAGTGCATAGGCTTTCAACCCAGTCCTCGGGGAACCCTAGGCCAGTCAGGTTTTCAGGATTCCCACAATGAATATGCATAAGATATATTTGCATACAATGAAGACAGAACATGCAAATCTTTCTCATGCATATTCATTCTGGGAATCCTGAAAGCCTGACTGGCCTAGGGTTCCCTGAGGACTGGGTTGAAAACCCCTGCCTTAGTGGAAGACAAGATCTAGTACAAGATATAAGGGTGTCGGGGCCACCTGGCAATAGCAATCACAGCATGATTGTGTTTGATTTAATAAATGGAGGAAGGACAGCAAGGAAATCCACAGTACTACCTTTTAACTTTCAAAAGGGAGACTATGATAAAATGAGAAAAATAGTTTAAAAAACTAAAAGGAGCAGTTGCAAAGGTTAAAGATTTACATCAAGCTTGTGTTGTTTAAAAATACTATCTTGGAAGCCCAGACCAGCTGTATTCCAGGCTTTAAGAAAAGTGGAAGGAAGTCCAAAAGAGTGCCAACATGTTTTAAAAGTGAGAACAGAGAGGCTGTTGTTGCCTCTTTCAGGAAATAGAAAAAGGAGCCAAATGACAAAACAGGAAACAACATAAACAATGGCAAGTTAGATGCAAGGCATTGATAAGGCAGGCTAAGAGAGAATTTGAGAAGAAGCTTGCTATAGAAGTAAAAACGCATGATAAAGACTTTTTCAAGTACATCCATAGCAAAAAACCTGTGAGAGAGTCAGTTGGACCATTAGATGATAGAGGGGTAAAAGGGGCACTAAGAGGGGACAAGGCTATAGCGGAGGGACAGCGTAGTTACTCACCTGTAACAGGTGTTCAGGAAGGAACAGCAGGAATCAGTCCTCCCTTATGGGTGATGTCAGCACCGACGGAGTCCGCATGGAGCAATTCCTCAGCTTTCAAAGAAAGCCTTTGGGACTGCTGACACTCATGCGTGGTCCTCTTCCCATCCAAAGGTGCCATCTTGCTCAGTCAGGTCCTATAGCTAGAACCCTACTAAGCAGATGGCAAGGGAAGGACAAAAATAGCAACTCTTCAGGGGAGGTGGGAGGGTAGTGAGGGCTGATTCCTGCTGTCCCTGGAGAACACCTGTTACAGGTGAGTAACTACGCTTTCTCCAGGAACAAACAGGAAGTCAGTCCTCACTTTTGGGACTCCCCAGCTACAGACTACTGAACATGAAACCAAAAAACACCTCTGCAACGCTGTGAGCAGAAGTCGATGCTCGAAGGAGTCCGAGTCTTTGGGTCCCCGGAGCAAAGCTCTCGGTAGCTGTTGAAGAAGGGTCAGAAGGCAGGAGTTGCTTATACCCCAAACAGATTAAGGAGTACAGCCTGGCCGAAGGTGCTGTCCCAGCGGGATGCCCTCTCCAGGCAGTAGTGCGAAGCGAAAGTGTTCACTGAAGACCACGTCGCAGCCCGGCAGATGTCCGTTAGAGGCACTGACTGCAGCGAGGCCACCGAAGCCGCCTTGCCTCGGACTCCATGTGCGGTGACCCGTCGATCCAGCAAGGCACCCACCTTTGCTTTGGCGAAGGCAATGCAGTCCGCCACCCAGATGGAGAGGGTGTGCTTTTTGACTGCCTGCCCTATGCGGTTGGGATCATAGGTAAAGCGTAGTTACTCACCTGTAACAGGTGTTCTCCAGGGACAGCAGGAATCAGTCCTCACATATGAGTGACGTCGACGTTGACGGAGCCCCCATGCGGAGCAAATCCCCAGCTTTTGAAGAAAACCTATGGGACTGCATCACGCATGCGCGGTCCCCTTCCCGCCCAAGGGTGCCATCTTGCTCAGTCAAATGACATAGCTAAAAAGATGGCAGAAGGATAAAAATTAATCAAGGACTGCAATTCCAGGGGAGGAGGGAGGGTCGTGAGGACTTATTCCTGCTGTCCCTGGAGAACACCTGTTACAGGTGAGTAACTATGCTTTCTCCAGGAACAAGCAGGAAGTCAGTCCCATATATGGGACTCCCTAGCTATAGGCTACCGAGAACCCATAACTGAAAAATAGGCTCCCTCTAGATGAGCTGCAGCAGCCATGATAGGAGTTCAACCGAGAACGTAACACTCCGGTAGCCTGACACCAAAGGGTCGGAGGGTAGGAGTTGCCTAAACCTCGAACAGATTACGGAGTACAGCCTGGCCGAAAGCACTGTCCCATTGGGACTCCCTATCCAAGCAGTAATGAGGTGCAAAAGTCTGGCTTGAAGACCAGGTTGCGGCCCGGCAGATATCTGCCAGCGAAATAGAGCGGAAGTGAGCCACTGATGCAACCTTAGCCCTGACCCGGCAGGCCGTGACTCGACCCTGCAATGGGAGATCTACCGCCCTGTATGCCCAGGCGATGCAATCTGCCACCCAGGTGGACAACATACGCTTGGAGACTGGCATCCCCAGCTTATTGGGGTCATAAGAGACGAAGAGCTGAGGATCTCTTTGATGTCCCCGCATACACTCCATGTAGAAGGCCAATGCCCTCTTACAGTCCAGGGTATGCAGAACTGCTTCTGCCCGACTGGCATGGGGCTTGGGAAAGAAGGTCGGAAGCACCACCTCCTGGTTGAGGTGGAAAGAGGAGAACACTTTCGACAAGAACTTGGGGTGCGTGCGAAGCACCACCCTGTTCCTATAGAACCGTGTGAATGGTCTATTGGACACCAGAGCTTGCAGCTCACTCACTCGCCTAGCCGATGTGAGTGCCACCAAGAAAAGCGTCTTCCAAGAAAGGAAGCGGAAATGGCAGGTAGCCATCGGCTCAAAGGGTGGGCGAGTAAGCTGCTGCAAGACCACATTCAAATCCCATTCGGTCGCCGGAGGACGAACCGGGAGTTTCAACAGAAGCAAACCTCTCAGGAACATGGACACCAAGGGGTGTACAGAGAGAGGTTGCCCTTCCACTGGAGAATGGTGTGCTTATAAAGCACTAAGGTGAACTCGGACTGAGTTTGACTTGAGGCCTAAATCTGAAAGGTGAAGCAGATACTGCAGCACCACAGCCACCTGGCAGGAGAATGGTCTCACTCTGCTGAGTACACCATACCTCAAACCTACACCACTTAAATGCGTAGGTTTTCCTAGTCGATTGCCTTCTAGAGGCTAGCAGCACATCCTCTATCTTTTTCGGGAGGAGAAGTGGTGCAAGGACTACCCTTTCAGCAGCCATGCCATCAGGTTGAGGGACCTGAGGTTGGGATGCAGAAGTGAGCCCCGTCCTGTGACAGGAGATTGGGTGGAAATCCCAGAGGAATTGTAGCCTCCTCCGCCAGCTGCAGGAGGAGTGGAAACCAAGCTGTCTCGGCCACCTCGGGGCCACCAGGATGACCAAGGCCTTGTCCTGAAGGATCTTGAATAAGGTCCGAGCTACCAGTGACGTGGGAGGAAACGCATATAGGAGGCCCACAGACCATGATATTAGGTGTGGGTGTGGGTGCGGTTGTCTGGAACAGAAACGGGGCAACTGGTGATTTTGAGGGCTCGCCCCCAACACTGGAAGACTTGCTGGGCTATGTTGGGATTCAGTTGCCACTCGTGCGGCTGGAGAATTCTGCTTAGTTTGTCTGCTAGGAAGTTCTCCTGACTTGGTAAGTAGATCGCCTTGAGGTACGTACCCTGGCTGACTGCGAAGGAGCATAGGTCCAGGGTTTCCTGACAGAGGATGCGAGAGCCTGTGCCCCCTTGTTTGTTCACATAGAACATCGCTACTTGGTTGTCTGTCTGAATCAAAACAGACTGATGAGCCAGGGTTTGGCGGAAGGTCCAAAGAGCAAGGCGGATCGCTCGAAGCTCTAGGAGACTGATTTGTTGTGTGCTCTCCCACGGAGACCACACACCTTGAGTGCAGTCCTGCTGGCAATGCACACCCCATTCCAGCAGGGATGCATCCGTAGTCAGCACCTTCGAGTGCATGGGAGGCTGAAAAGGCACTCCCTCCAGAAGGCTGTGAGGTTGACGCCACTATTTCAAAGACTGTATCAGGCAATGGGACATCTTGATGTTGTCTCTGAGTTTGCCTGTGGCTTGTGTCCACTGGTCCCTGAGGCACCACTGAGCTGTTCTCATGTGCAGTCAAGCATTGGGTGTCACATGCACTGTGGAAGCCATGTGACCAAGAAGGTAAAGAAAGTGTCTTTCTGAGATGCGGAATCTGTGAATCACTTGCTGCACTAAGGCTACCAGTCTTTGGGCCCTTTCCTCTGGTAGATAAGCCCTTGCCTGAAGAGTATCTAACCTTGCCCCTATGAACTCCAGTCCCTAAGAGGGAACCAGAGTGGACTTTGTGTAGCTGATCACAAAGCCCAGGTGCTGCAGCAACTGGATAGTGCAGGACGTGGCCTGTTGGGCTTCTAGAGCTGACTGGGCTCTGATGAGCCAGTCGTTTAAGTAGGGGAAGACAAATACCCCTTGAGTCCTTAGAAAAGTTGCCACCACCGCAAGGCACTTTGTGAATACCCTGGGTGCCGAGGCTAGGCCAAAGGGAAGCACTTTGTACTGAAAATGATTTCCTCCCACTGCAAATCTTAGATACTGTCTGTGGTCTGGATGAATCAAGATGTGTGTATACGCATCTTTGAGATCTAAGGAGCATAGCCAGTAAGGCAGCAATATTCCAAGGGAAAGCATCTTGAACCTTTACCTCACCAGGAACTTGTTTAGGCTTCGCAGGTCGAGGATAGGTCTTAGGCCTCCAGTTCTCTTTGGTATCAGAAAGTACCTGGAGTAGATGTCTGTGCCCTGTAGGTGGTGAGGCACTGGTTCTACCACCTGACCCTTGAGAAGATCTGTTAACTCCTTCAAAAGGAGGTCCCTGTGAAGAAGGGGTCTGAGAGGCTCCCCTGGAAAGTAAGAGGGAGGTACCTGGCTGAGATGTAACCGATAGCCCACTTGGACTATCTGGAGAACCCAGGTGTCTGTTGTAATAGCTGGCCACCTGTGGGCATACAGGGTCAGCTTTCCTCCTGTGCAGGGCCTTGCGTCCTTTGAGAGAGAGACTATGCTCCGGGAGTCAAAACCCCCTCCAGGCTGGCTGGAGCCGGTGCCTGGGGCCTTTTGCTTACATGGGTCTTGCCCCCATCCCTTGGCCTCCTGCCCCTGCTGGGGAGCTGGGGAGGCCTGATACGTGGGGTAGTTTCGGTAAGCTGATCCTTTCCTCGGGGAAAAAGGGCTTCTTACCCGAGCCCTTCTTCTTAAAAGGGGCAGATGTCTTCTTCTCGAGTCTTGTCCGGGTCAACTACTCGGACTCAATCTTGGCAGCCTTCTCAGTCATGGGCTTTCCAAAGAGGTTTTCACCTCGGCAAAGGACATCAACCAACTTGTCCTGAACCCATGGCTCCAGGTCTGATGACTGTAGCCATGCCTGGTGTCGTGCACCGATGCCAGCCCACGCTACCCAGGCCGAAGCCTCAAAGCCGTCATAGGCTGCTTGAGTCATAAACTTCGAGCACTCTCGGATCCCAGTGGACAAAACTTGGAAGCGCTGCAAAGGTCCCTTGGAGAGACCAGCCGAGAACCCCGCAATCTCCTTTGCCAGGACTCGCAGGTACATGCCCATGTACAGCTGGTACGTCTGGATTCGGCATGACAGCATCAAACCTTAGTAGCACTTTCTGCCGAGAGAATCCATGTTGCGGGCCTCCTGGCCACGAGGCACCGAGGAGTGCGTCTTCTGGCTGCTGAGCCGGCGCATGGCCGATTCCACAACCATGGAGTTGTGCGGCAGCTGTGCTTTTTGGAACACAGGGCTCTTGCGAACTCGATAGATGGAATCAATTCGCCTTCTGAAGACCGGCATCGAGGCCGTTGTCTCCCACATTAGGAGCATCAGCCATTCCAGAATGGGGGGCACTGGTACAGTAAGGGCTTCCTTTGGAGGAAAGTCATACTAGAGGACCTCGAGCTCCTCAGCTCGAGGCTCCTCCTTGGCATCTGACGGGAATGACAAAGCCTTTGCCATGTCCCGGACGAAGTCCAAGAACCGGGTGTCCTCCAGGGGTGACCGAGGTTCAGATACCGGGGAGTCTGATGGGACGTACTTGGTATGGTGGGTGTCGGGGGCCTCCTCATCCTCCGTCTCCCAACCGGACCCCTCCGAGGAGGATTCGAGTGGCTCCGGCCTTGAGGGCTTCGGTCTCAACCGCCCCGACACTGAGGGAATCGGAGTCGATGACCTCGGCCCCGAATGGGAGGTCAAGGGGGGACCTCGGCCGAGGATCGGCTCGGCCTCCAGGGTCGACTTGGACGTCGAAGTCCTGGTGGTCGGGGCGGACGGACATGTGAGACCGGCCTCAGCGCCCGCTGCTGGTCCATGAAGGCAGACATGCTGTGCTCCAAGGTTGCCAACCTGAGACTGAGCTCAGGAGGCTCCGCAGCCCCTGGCTCGGGTCCCGACATCGTCGGGCCCGATGCTGGCTCTCCCAGGAGAGAGTCAACAATGAGGACAGTGCTTATCTTCCTCGGCGTCTCCGGGTCCTTTCGAGGGAGTTTGGCAGGCCTCTCTGACTCCAAGGATCTTGGGCGGTGAGCCGGGCTCCGCGACCGAGCCCGCGAGGGACCAGGCCATTAGGAACTCTCAGACGACACCGCCCTCTTGGATTTTTTCTTCCTCCGGTGTTCCCACGAGGGAGACCCCCTTTCAGAAGACACCCGACGCTGCTCGGGATCAGACAGCTCCCGAGAGGTCGAGGCCTCTAACGAGGTCCGGGCCCGGCAGGTGCAGACTCGGGAAAAATCCTGTCATGTTGCTGCTGCCTGCTCCTCAATGCCTTCAAAGACATCTTTTAGCATGGGCCACAGACCACGGGATCATGGTCTGGCCCGAGGCATCGGAGGCAGCAGTCATGTGTGTCGGTGAGAGACATTAGTTTTGTGCACCGATCACACTTTGTAAACCCGCTGGCAGCCATCGGGGGAAAAAGGGACCCTGCAAGGTCAAAGGACCGGGCTGCCAGCTAAAAGAAAAAAGAACGCGAACGCTACTCTCTAAGGAGAAAAATGAAAAAATAGGCCGGACTCGATACCAGTATACCAAGCCGAGACGGGAAGGGGAACCGGCGTCAAACTGGCAAGCAGAAAATACAATTTTCCAACTTTTACCACTTTTTCCACGGGGAACTGGGACGACGTCCGTTGGGTTCCGCGGAAAAGAGGAGACTGAGCAAGATGGCACCCTTGGGCAGGAAGAGGACCGCGCATGCGTGATGCAGTCCCAAATGCTTTCTTCGAAAACTGGGGTTCAGCTCCGCATGGGGCTCCATCGACGTCGACATCATCCATATGCGAGGACTGACTTCCTGCTTGTTCCTTGAGAACAAGGAGCTGATCGGACTTGCGATGAACCTGGGTGCACTGCAGGTAGAAGGCGAAAGCCCTCTTGCAGTCGAGTATATGTAAGACCGCCGATGCCCGGTCGGCATGAGGTCTTGGGAAGAAGGTTAGCAAGACTATCTCCTGATTGAGATGGAAGTCCGAGACAACCTTCAGTAGGAACTTGGGGTGGGTGCGGAGGACCACCCTGTTCCCATAGAGCCTGGTGTAGGGAGCCTCAGCCATGAGGGCCTGGAGTTCGCTGACTCGCCGAGCCGATGTCAGAGCCACCAGGAAGACTACCTTCCAGGAGAGGTGCCAAAGCGAGCATGTCACCATCGGTTCGAAGGGTGGCTGCATAAGCTGCATGAGCACGATGTTCATGTCCCACTCTGCCGGGGGAGGCCGGATGGGAGGCTTGGAAAGTAAGAGGCCCTGCTTGAAGCGAGAGACCAGGGGCTGCTCCGAGAGGGTTTACCCTCGATGGGGAGGTGGTTAGCTGAAATGGCGTTCAGGTGTACCCTGATTGAGTTGGATTTCAGCCCCTCCTTCGAGAGGTGGAAGAGGTACCGGAGAACATCCTGGAGAGCACAAAAAGCAAGAGATGAATGAAGGTCACAGGAGCCTTTATTTGATGAAACCCTAATGCGTTTCGGCAACGCCTTCCTCAGGGGGTATGCAGCCTATAAAATAAAATAGAATAAACAATATGTATATATCTCATAATACAATGAACCATGAAAAATAATACATGAATACATCATTTTGAAACCATAAAAAAGAAAACAAAACGCAGGACAGCAAAGAAAAAGACATTTATAGACACTAAATGTGAAAATATCAAGACCCACCTATTCCAGACTCATTACAACCGGACCTAGGCAGTGAGCCCTTTCTACTATCTCTGCACCAAAATGGTACCGCCCCTTCCCGACCTTATGACAAGGGAAACTGCAATTGTTGACCTATAATATTGTATATATGTACATATGTAAAGATACCCACACTCAATCAAGTGTAAAGTCAGTGACCTAACTGCTGTGTTGTGTGCAAATCCTTTTTAATCAAAAGGTATATCTTGCAAATTACTGTCCTGTACAGTCCATCCTGATGTGTAAAGTAAACCGCTGCTGATCGTAGGAAGTAGCGGTATATAAATGTCTACTAAATAAATAAATAAATAAATAAAAGGTACTGTCAAGAGGATGAAGAGGACAATAAGAAACCATCAAATTATGAATGTTCAAGACAGTACTCACTAGAACACCCTGTGATGAATCTCGTATAGAAGATAATCTTTAGCATTATACTCTAGCTATGGAGTGAATAACAAAACAGATTGATAATCTCAATAGTGTGTTGTACATTTAAAAAATGGATGATAATACAAATTAGGATTAAATATTGTTTAATAGTGTGCTGTACATTACAGAAATAATTTTTTAAATGTAGATAGATTTTTTGACGATACAACATACAGTAGAAAAATTTTTATCAATAAACATCTATAAGATGCAAAAGCTTATATGACATCTTAAAAAACATGAATACCACTAAAACCACAATAAAAAGGGGTCATGAGTCTGATATTGTAAATGAAGCAGAGGAACTATATCTAATAAGTGTAAATCGCTGACGGAAGGGTAAAAATGTTATATTCATACTTTCAATGTTATCCCCGTTTATAAAAACATCACATTAAAATCCTAACAAAATATGAAAGATTACTGAACCAAACAGAAATTAACCTCTTGGTACAATGAACAAAGCCAGTAGTGGATCCATGGAATAGTCTCCCAGTGGAGGTAGTAAAGATGAGGACAGTAACTGAATTCAAAAAAGCATGGGACCAACACAGAGGATCTCTAAAGGTAAAAAGTGGACTGTTGTAGTTGTTGATATGGAAGGACAGACTAGATAGGCCATGTGGTCTTTTTCTGTCATCATGTTTCTATGTTTCTATGTTTCTTGTAAAAAGCAATATTAAAAACATCTGAACCATCATGAATAACCATATGTGGATAACTTGTCTAGTAACCAAGCTAACCCTAATTTGTACCATTTATGTGTCAAGATATCCCCAATATAGTGGTCCCTTAGAAAAAACGAAAATGAATGATAATTTTAAAACTGAGCAAAACACATATACAACCGTTTAACAAACGGAACAGTATGAGGTAAAAAACCAATGCTTTAAAACTGAGAAACTCAATGCTTTTAAAAAGGAGGGAAAGTACTTCGGTAAAATTCAATACTGGAGAACTGACACTCAGTTACTTATCAGCAAGCGACTGTCGAATATCTAAAGTAACTGAGACAAAATACTGTACACCTTTGGAACGCATATAGACGGAAAAAATGCTAAAACCATTATCCAATGAAGGTACTAACCTCAGAGTATGTTAGTAAAGATTCCAAGTCTTTTAGCAAATATGTACGATGTAAGAAGCCTGCCGATAAAGCAGAGTCCTTTATGTAGACGCTTAAATGCGCGCCAAACTGAAAGTGAAATCCAATCTTGTGGGCGGAGTTAGAGTGATGCACAGCCTCAGTACAGTGTAGAGATCTAGCTCGGAGGATCTGCTGCCGTCTATTTCTATGTATATATTCGTATAGAGTAGTTTTGTATCTATGTGCTGAAACAAAAATTGTAACTAAATATCTTGATTGTAAAACATATAAAAAGTATCTTAATATACAGGACATGTAAAAAAGTGTGCAGCTTATTATATGTTTTTTTATATGTTTTACAATCAAGATATTTAGTTACAATTTTTGTTTCAGCACATAGATACAAAACTACTCTAGAAAGACCGCTTTGAGGGTTATGCCCTGATGAATGGCAAAGGAGCAAAGGAGGACCGCCTCCCGGCAGAGGGGGCGAGAACCTATTCCCCCTTCCTTGTTTATGTAGAACATAGCTACCCTTTGTCATTTTTTATTTATTTACATTCTCTTATATACCGCGCTATTCTGCATCAGTGCGGTTTACATTGAACAAACTGAAATTACATTGAACAGGGCATTATAACTTGGAGATAACTATTTTACAGGGAGACATGGGCTATGGAGGGTTAAGTGGCTTGCCCAAGACCACAAGGAGCACCTGTGGGACTAGAAACCCCAGTCCTTCCGGCCCAAGGTTGCTGTCCTCTAGTGGGATTTGAACCCCCGACCTTCCGACCTGAAGTACTTTGCCCCAACCACTAGGCCACTCCTCCACTCATCATCAGGACAAGCTCGTGCTGCGGGGCCTGGAAGGGCATTCCTCAAAGAAGGCTTTGGGGATCCTGCCACCAATCCAGGGAGGTGTAAAGACTGCAGGAGATCCGGACAGGGTACCGGAGGCGACCGGAGGCCTGGCTCCTTTGTGTCCTGAGGCACCACTGAGCCGTCTGCATGTGCATGTATGCATGGGGAATATGAACGGTGGAGGCCATGTGCCCCAGGAGGTGCAACACGGCTCGCGTCGGAATCCAAGCCCGGCCTTGGACATTGGCCGCCAGGGCGTGGAGACAATCCGCATGATCCCGGGACAGGAAGGCAGTCGTCCGCTCCGTGTCGCGGAATGCACCGATTAACTCCAGGGATTGCACTGGTTCAGGGTGGGACTCGGGAGTAATTGACCAGGAAGCAGAGGCGTTCGAGGAGGAAGATCATGCGCGATGCCACAAGGCGAGCTTCCTTGGTCAATGCCCCCATAACGAGTTAGTCGTCTAGGTAAGGGAAAATGGGTATGCCCTGCCGCCGGCGATAGGCGGCGGCCGCAGAAAGACACTTGGTGAAGACCCGCGAGGTAGACGCGAGCCCAAAGGGGAGAACCCTATATTGGTAGTGCTCTCCCTGCACCCTGAAGCGCAGGTACTGCCTGTGCTGGGGGCGGACCAGAAAGTGGGCATAAGCGTCCCTGAGGTTCAAGGAGCATAGCCAATTGCCCTGCTGGAGGGAGGGCAGCAGGACTCCAAGCGATAGAATTTTGAACGTCTCCCACTCCAAAAAACTTGTTTAGGTGCCTGAGATCAAGGATGGGACATAGGCACCCTGTCTTCTTCGTAACGAGGAAGTATCGGAAGCAGATCCCTCGACCTCGGAGGTGCGGCAGCACCCTTTCGACCGCCCACTGGCCGAGGAGGTTGGTCAGCTCCTATTGCAAACAAGCCTGGTGCAAGGGAAGCCGAGAAGGCTCTGCTGGGGAGAAGGGAGGAGGAAGCTTGTCCAGATGAAGACGGTAACCGTCACGGACCACCCTGAGGTACCAGGTGTCCGACGCGATCAACGCCCATTGGGGTGCGAAAAGGGACAGGCGTCCCCCCACAGGCAGAAGCCCCACTGGGGGGCGAGAGACTATGCCATCAGCATCAAAACCCCTGTGCGGGTTGAGGTGGCGCTGGTGGTTGGGCTTTAGGCCCCTTAGGCTTGCGATGGCCATGCACACTCCCCTTACCCTCCGTGCCGATGGGCGGTGCAGGGGTGGGCAGTAGGGCAGATATCCCTGGTAGGGGAGCCCCTTTCTCTGGAAGAACGGCTGTTTCGCTGGCTGCACTGCCATAGGAAACAAGAGGTCTTACGCGAGAGGCAGGTTCGAGTTACGAACTCCGTTTCAATTTCGGCGGCCTTATTCTCGATGGGCTTGCCAAACAATTGTTCATCTAGCCAGGGGATATCCAGGAGTTTCTCCTGGACCACTGTTCCAGGTCCGAAGACTGGCGCCATGCCTGGCACCGGGCCCCAATGCTGGCTGCCGCTACCTGGACAGACGATTCAAACCTGTTGTACGCTGCGTGGGAGAGGTACTTCGAGCAGTTTGCAAACAACCTCAGGAGGGTCTGGAACCTAAGAAGGTGTTCACTCCCAAGACCTGCAGAAAATCCACTGAGCTCTTTGGCGAGGTTGTGCAGGAACATGCCCATGTACAGTTGATAGGCCTGAATATGGCATGTCAGCATGGCCTTGCACCCCAGGGAGTCGAGGGCCCAAGACTCCCTGACTGGCAGGACCAAAGAATGTAACTTCGGTCTCTTTTGCTTCCGCATCACTGATTCCACTACCATGGAGGTGTGCAGGAGCTGAGTCTTTCAGAATCCCGGGCCGTGCTGGACCCTATACATGGCATCGAGGCATTTGCTTATGATGGGGACCGAGGCAGGCGCCTCCCACATGCAGAGGAGCAGTTGGGACAGAATGGGAGGTACTGGGACCGTAAGAGACTCCCAGGGCAGAGACTCATACTGTAAGATATCGAGTTCCTCTGCACTCACTTCTTCCTCAGCCTGCGTGGCCAGCTTGAGGGCTCTTGCCATGTCCCGCATGAACATCAGGAAGGATGTGTCCTCGGGAGGTGAACACCTCTGGGAGGTGGGCGGGGACAGGTCTGAGGGAAGGTCCCTGTGAGCGCAGGTCTCCGGGGAGGTATCCCCATCCGACTCCCAGCTGGACAGGTTCAAAAAGGAGTCCGAGTCAGGCTGGTTGCCCTGTCCAGAAGCTGAGGCCTACTTGGAGCCAGAGGCCTTGGAAGACCTCGCTCCCGAGGAGCATGACAGCGAGCGAGACCGGCACCGAGGACCCTCATGAGGCCCATGACTCTCGGTGGTTTCCAGGGTAGGTTTGGGTGTCCCTCTCATGGGAAACTCTGTCTAGAGGTGCGGGCCAGTCATGCTGGGCAGAAGTGTCTGCTGGGCAGCTAAGAAGGCAGAAACACTGCACTCTAGTGCCAGCATTCGGGACTCCCACACAGACATGGGTCCCTGCGACACTGACACCGGGGTTACTGGGTCTGGCGTGGAAGAGGAAAGGGGGTCCTCACCGGGATGACCCTCAAGAGACCAGGCACCATTGCCAGAGGCCTCCATACCGTTCAAGGCCACTCCCTGTCTGACTCTCGGGAACTCCGGGGAGGACTGAGCGACCGAGCGCAGGAACGATTGCGCTTGTCCAGAGCCCCCGACAGCGACTTTGAGGTCTTTTTATTCTTCTTGCATCTCTCCACTTCAGGGGACTCCTGATCGGAGTGCCTCCTTAGGAAGCGGAGCCACTACAGAGGATCCCACAAGCGGGGGGACGGCCGAGGATGCCCCCAGGGATTCCTGGGCTGCCTTACGGAAAATGCCGTTGGACTTCTGCTTACGACTTAGCAGGGCATTGGCGGACATTTTCTTACAAAGAGAGCAGAGCTCCAGGTTATGGTCATGGGTGTCTGTGAGCGACATGTTCTTGGAGCATCTGTCACATTTTTTAAAACCGGTGGCAATTGGGGCAAAAAGGGCCCCTACTAGGTTGAAGACCTTCGAGGCCAGGGGTTGAAAAGGGTGCAAAAAGGCCTGGAAATAATTTTTTTTCCAAAAAAGACTGGAATAAGGACGTTTCTTCGTTCAGGATAAAGGGAACGAGGGAAGGATGGAAGAGGACCGGTGCTACCGGAAAAGAGAGGGCCAGAGGCCGAAAACGAAAACACTTTTTCCGAAGGATGAGGACGTGTGTCCAAAGGGCTCTGTGGAAAAAGGGAGACTGAGCAAGATGGCACCTTTGGTTGGGAAGAGGACCACACATGCGTGACAGCAATCCCAAATGCTTTCTTTGAAAGCTGGGGAATTGCTCCACGCAGGCTCCATCGGTACCGACGTCACCCATAATGAGGACTGACTAGCTGCTTGTTCCTGAAGAATGAATGAATTCTTTGCTTCGGCCTTTACTGAGGAAGATGTAAGGATGTTACCCATGATTGAAATGGTATTTGAAGGTGATGCCACAGAAGAATTGAAAGAAATATTGATACACTGGGAAGATGTATTACAACTATTTGATAAACTGAAGAGTAGCAAATCACCTGGACCAGATGGTATACATCCAAGGGTCTTGAAATAACTGAAATATGAGATTACAGACCTACTATTAGTGATCTGTGAACTATTATTAAAATCATCTGTAAATCAAGATTGCAGGATGGCCAATGTAATGCCAATTTTTAAAAAGGGTTCCTGGGTAATCCTGGAAACTACAGACCGGTGATCCTGATGTCAGTACCGGGAAAAATGGTAAAAACCATTATAAACAACAAAATTACTGAACATGTATATAGTCATGGCTTAATGGGACACAAACCACTTATAGGGTCTTGACTATGTGAATGAATACTTCTCAGCACTCCACAAAATACTATTCATTCAAATAAACTACAACGTTCAATCTTGCAATGCTGTCTATCCACGGGTCTCAGATACACAGTAGCACAATATTTCTGGGTATTATATCTCCCCCCAGTCTAGTGCCTGTCTCACATCAATGACCCGGGTATTTTTCAAAACTTTTAAACTTTATCGCACTTATCTTAGAAGACTTGGTTTTATCTTCAGACCGACTGCCCCAACGCCGCTGTTTTAGGCGCCCTCGCCTTTCACACTTTGGGTTCTTCAGGGGACTACGATACTTCTTATGTGCTATACAATGACAAGACATTAAGATCAAACTCTAATATATTTCAAATGAAAACTGTTAACTCTCTAAGATCCATAGTTGGTATAGAATGAAAAACTACCTATACATCATTGCTGCCCGCGTTCACCTCCAGTCTGCTTGTTCTGTCGAAAGCTTGTGGTAAACTGAGAAAACGCCGCGCATGCAGACTCGCTCATTCACTAGGTCTTTAAATGCTGATGATTGTTCCATCACTTACAGCTGCAAAATCAAAGTCCTTGAATCTAAACTACCAGTTTGTAGATTTCAAATGCATACTGACCAATCAATCCCTGCGTTTAGACCTCCTGGTGAATCGTTTTTAAAGTGAAAATCCACCATTGTTCCCTATATAGGAGTGTCTGTTCCCGCGATCTTCCCTGTATGCCCTTCACCACCTGTTCAACACACCAACATTTTAATTGGTCAAAACTATGTTTCTGCAATAAACAATGATGCACTATAGGGACTTCAATACGTAAGTGATGGAACAATCATCAGCATTTAAAGACCTAGTGAATGAGCGAGTCCGCATGCGTGGCGTTTTCTCAGTTTACCACAAGCTTTCGACAGAACAAGCAGACTGGAGGTGAACGCGGGCAGCAATGATGTATAGGTAGTTTTTCATTCTATACCAACTATGGATCTTAGAGAGTTAACAGTTTTCATTTGAAATATATTATAGTTTGATCTTAATGTCTTGTCATTGTATAGCACATAAGAAGTATCGTAGTCCCCTGAAGAACCCAAAGTGTGAAACGCGAGGGCGCCTAAAACAGCGGCGTTGGGGCAGTCGGTCTGAAGATAAAACCAAGTCTTCTAAGATAAGTGCGATAAAGTTTAAAAGTTTTGAAAAATACCCGGGTCATTGATGTGAGACAGGCACTAGACTGGGGGGAGATATAATACCCAGAAATATTGTGCTACTGTGTATCTGAGACCCGTGGATAGACAGTATTGCAAGATTGAACGTTGTAGTTTATTTGAATGAATAGTATTTTGTGGATGGCTTAATGGGAGACAGCCAACATGGTTTTAGCCAAGGAAGGCTTTATCTTACTAATCTGTTATGTTTTTTTGAAGGTGTGAATAAACACATAGACAATGGTGAGTTGGTTGATATAGTGTATCTGGACTTTCAGAAAGCCTTTGACAAGGTCTCTCATCAGAGACTTTTGGCAAAACTAAAAAGTCATGGGATAGGAGGCAGTACACTATTATTTATTTATTTATTTATTTAGCTGTATTTATATCCCGCTTTTCACCGGGTCAAAGCGGTCAATTGGGAGATACATTTAACACTAGGGGATATGACACACATACGCTAATACTTACAGGGAACATGGGCAATGGAGGGTTAAGTGGCTTGCCCAAGACCACAAGGAGTACCTATAGGACTAGAAATCCCAGTCCCTCCGGCCTGAGATTGCTGTCCCCAGGTGGGACTTGAACCCATGGCCCTCTGGCCTGAAGTACCTTGTCCTAACCACTAGGCTTCTCCTCCCCGGATCAAGAACTGGTTAAAAGACAGAAAGCAGAGAGTAGGGCTAAATGGTCAATTTTCCCAATGGAGAAAGATGAACAGTGGAATACCCCAGAGATCTGTGTTGGGTCTGCTGCTTTTTAACATATTCATAAAAGACCTGTAAATGGGATTAACGAGTGAGGTTATCAAATTTGCAGATGACACAAAACTATTTGAAGTTGTTAAAACCATGAAGATTGTGGAAAATTGCAAGAGGATGTTGATAAATTAGAAGACTGGGCATCCAAATGGCAGATGAAATTTAATGTGGACAAGTACAAAGTTATGCACCTAGGAAAGAACAACCCAAACTATGGTTACACGATACAAGGTTCCACATTAGAAACCACCACCCAGAAAAAAGATTTAGGCGTCATCGTGGATAACATGTTAAAACCTTCTGCCCAGTGTGCAGTGGCAGCCAAGAGAGCAAATAGAATGCTAGGTATCATAAGGAAAGGAATAGAATATAAAACAAAGGATATTATAATGCCTCTGTATTGTGCCATGGTGAGACCGTGCCTTGAATACTGTGTGCAATTCTGGTCACCATATCTTAAAAAGGATATAGCGTTATTAATAAAAGTACAGAGAAGAGCCACCAAAATGGTAAAGGGAATGGAAGGATATCCCTATGAAGAGAGGCTAAAAGGTTTAGGGCTCTTCAACCTGGAAAAGAGACGGCTGAGGGGAGATATGATAGAGGTCTATAAATTAATGAATGGAGTGGAACGGGTAAACGTAGATCGATTGTTTACGTCATCAGTATATAGAAAGACTAGGGGACATGCAATGAAGCTACAGGGTAACCTATTTAAGACTAATAAGAAAAAATATTTTTTCACTCAACTTGTAATCAAACTCTGGAATTTGTTACCGGAGGACGTAGTAAAAGCTGTTAGTGTAGCTGGGTTTAAAAAAGGTTTGGACAAGTTCCTGGAGGAAAGGTCCATAAACCATTATTAAAAGGGACACAGGATATCACTGCTTGACCCAATACAAGCATTGTGGAGCCTGTGTCTTTTGGGGAAACTGCTTGGTTCTTATGACCTAGATTGGCCACTGTTGGAAACAGAATACTGGGCTTGATGGACCTTGGTCTGACCCAGTATGGCATATCTTCTGTTCTTATGAGGTAGTCCAGGGGATCAAATTTATTCTTCAGTCTGATTCCAAGCTGAAGACTAGCGTGAAGAATCGCTTCCAAAAAAGGTTTAAAATTATCAGCCAATTGCTTAATATATTGTATAAAGAGGGCAACAGATAGAAGCTGAAGTAGAAGTGTTCAAAAAATAAAGGACCCGATATTCAATTAGGACAGTTATGCGCCGTAACGGCACATAGCTGTCTCCACCGACTTCTAATCCCGGATATTCAATGCCGGTGTCATAGGCAGCCCCAGCATTAAATATCGGGGTCACCGCAAATGCTCTGGAGCTGCAGTAACTAACTGAGTAGCAGTGCAATATCGACACTACCTGGTTAGCGACTGTCACTGCCCATGACACACCCTGGAACACCCATGACATGCCCCAACATGTCATTCCTAGCATAGCGAGGCTGTGGTGTAGCTATGCTGTTCATAATACTAAACAAGGGGACTGCAGAAACGAAGGTGACATTTTCTAAAAGAGTCAGCATCCAGGAAGGCGGAACAGGAACACAAAATAGACCAACCCAGGTTCCAATACAGAGAGAAGGGCAGAGGGAGGAGATGGCAATCAGATACTTGAAGGGTTTCCTATGAGGAATAGAGAATTATGTGATGAACTATCGATATGACTTTAACAGCATTATGATTAGAGGTACTGAATAAAGGACTCTCTTATGTCCCCACGGCCCGTTATGACCCGTTTAATACCAGGGTGGACCTATATAAGTTTTTTTGGAAACTTAGAATTAAAGATCTTTACAATAAACAGGTATTTCAGACATCGATCAATCCATTATACATAGGGGTGCCCTACACGGAGCGGTGGGTTCACCCCTAAACAAAGGCATGGGGAGGGGTAACCTGCACGGAGCGTCAGGTGCACCTACTCTTGCCACCTTGCTGGGCAGACTAGATGGACCATACTGGTCTTTATCTGCCATCATATACTATGTTACTGTGTTACTATGTCACATGGGTTCCCCCATCCGGGGGCAATCCAGCTATAGATATGTTCAAAAAATTGTTCTTGAACGCATAACTGACCTTGAAGCTAGTCACCATTGGACATACCATAATACCTTACGAGAACAGAAGATGGTTTTGGACTCACTTTGCACCAATCACAGAATAGTAATGAAACCTGCAGATAAAGGAGGGGCTATAGTGGTGATGAACCGCACTAATTATATAGAAGAAATTAGAAGGCAACTAAATGACATTCAATTTTACATTTGGCTGGATTGTGATCCAGCTCCATTGCTTAAAAGTAAAACTGATTCTCTGGTTGCAATGGGCCGAGACGCAGGCAAGAGTGAAGCCATGATTCAGCCCCAGAGATGGTGGTTAAGTGCTGTGTCACAGTTCTAGGGCTACTGCCACCGTTGGAGAGGAGTGGCAACAATGGGCAGCAGCGGGCACCCCCGGATAGCTGGCACTCTAGGCAACTGTATAGTTCATCTGATGCATTCCCCCTGCATCTAATTGTTTCATAAATAATCATACTTGGCTTAATTTATTATTCTTTCCAAACCAGCAGAATGTTAGGGTACCAAACCATACAAGCCACCTCCTCCTCTATTTCTTCTAAGTCAAAAACACCCACTGCAATCCCCTTTTTGCCTTTAGAGAACCTCTGCGTTTTTCCCATGCTTTTTGAATTTAGATACTTTCCTCATCTCTACCACCTCCACTGGGAGACTATTCCACATATCTACCACTCTTTCCGTAAAGAAATATTTCTGCATATTACTCTCATCCTAGCATATTACTCTCATCCTGCATATTACTCTCATCCTAGCAGACCTTGTTTTCAATTGAAAGAGGCTCTCCTCCTGTGCATTTATGCCACAGGGGTATTTAAACGTCTCAATCATATCACCTCTGTCCTGCCTTTCCTCTGAAGTATACATATTAAGGTCCTTAAGTCTGTCCTCATATGCTTTATAACGACGGCCACTAACCATTTTAGTAGCCACCCTCTGCATTGAATCCAACCTGGTTATATTCTTTTAAAGGTGTGGTCTCCAGAATTGCACACAATACTCCAAATGAGGTCGCACCAAAGACATATACAGAGGCACTATAACCTCCTTTCTTCTGTTCGTCTTTCCTCTCTCTATGCACCCAAGCATCCTTCTAGCTTTCGCCGTTGCCTTTTCTACCTTTTAAACTACTTTGAGATTCTCAGAAACAATCACACCTAGGTCCCGTTCTTCTTTCGTGGACATTTGTTCACCGAGAACAGTAGGATATCAAAGGGTAGATGCTGGACTAAGGGATTTCAGGGAAGAGGATGGGGAGATGCTGAATTACTGAAGGATCAAGAAAGGGAAGGGGAGATGTTGGACTGGGGAGGAGGGGTCAGAGAAGGAAAAGGAAGATACTCAATTATTGAGAGTAGGGGAGGGAAGGAGAAATGCTTAACACCTGGGAGGGGGGGGAGTAGAGAAAGTGAGATGCTGGGATGAAAGCAATAATTATAAGCCAGAGAAATGGAGATGCTACACTAGGGAAGCTAAGGAAGGGGGAATACTGGATTGGATGCAGAGGGATGGGGGAACACATGGTTGAAGGTTTACCTAGGGCATCAGATACCCTTGGGCCGGCCGAAGGAAGAGCTGCTGTAGAGGTGAAGAAATGCTGCTCCACCAGCGGGAACCCAACCCTCACCAGCACAAGAATTGGGAAGAGTTGCCAAATCAGTGGCACCAACCGACCCCCCCCCCCCCACCGAAACAGAAAAAGGCCTGGTGGTCCAGTGAATATGCTCTTTCAGAGACAATTTTGCCTAGGCATAACAAAAAAGAGATGTAATCTGCTTCTGCTATCCAATTAGAAAGTGTGTGTTTGACTACAACAAAAAAATTGAGCAAACGGGAAAAACATGGCTCATGGAATTCTTTCCAATGTGTGTGGGTGAGTGTGTGTTGGTATCTGCATTTTTACATGCATGTCTGGTTTTTGCACATCAGGTATGTGTGTGTATATCTCTGTTTTGTATATTTACTTTATTTGTATGTATGTATGTATGTGCAAGTTTGTGTGTGACTGTGCACTGATGTTTGTGTGTGTACGTACATAAGTGTGTTGGTATGTGTATGTGTGAATCTATATCTGTGTTGGTTTTCACTTGATACTCGGTATTGGTGTGCTGCAATGTCAATACCAATGAAGTAGAATTCTCTGTTTTTATTGGATGGGAGGAGCTAGAAAGTGTAGTTACTCACCTGTACGAGGTGTTTTCTGGGAACAGCAGGAATCAGTCCTCACATATGAGTGACGTCACTGATGGAGTCCACGCGGGAAATGCTCCCCAGCTTTCAGAGAAAGCCTTTGGGAGGTCGACCACACATGTGTGCCCATCTTACCGCCAGAAGGAGCCATCTTACCTCAGCATGATGACATAGCTTAATAAAACTCAAAAAAACAAACCCAACAACTCCACAGGGAGGAGGGAGGGTAGTGAGGACTGATTCCTACTGTTCCCAGAGAACACCTGTTACAGGTGAGTAACTACACATTCTCCAGGACCAAGCAGGAAGTAAGTCCTTTCACATGGGACTCCCAAGCTACAGACTACAGATACATATAATGTTTACCTTAATTTACAGACCTCCCTCAGTCTCCCCAGACAACCTAGCATCTATACTGGAAATAGCATACCACACATCACCAAACAAATCACTTAAAATCCTTGGAGACTTCAATCTTCCAACACTCCATAACTCATATATCCACGTTTATTTTACCTGTTCATTGTAAGCACAGATCAATTATTTGAGACGTGTGGTTTTATGTTCATTGTAAACCGCACTGATGTCGAATAGCACGGTATAAAAGAAACTGTAATAAATAATAAATAAATAAATATGCATCACACTTCATTAACAGCCATGTCAGGCATTGGTTTTCAACAGGTGGTTCAGATCCCTACACATAGAAGAGGTAATACATTAGACCTCATTTTCCTTCAAAATAATCTAATTTAGAACATGCACTACTCCTGTCCAACTTCACTCCGACCATTTTCTCTTAGAATTTACACTTCCTACCTCACCAACTCCATATGAACAAGACAACACCTGTCTTCTCACAAAAGAATCATTCCTGAATAACACGCTCCCAACACTTGGACCACTCTCTCACTGACATGGATGACATCATTCACAATTGGAATATCACAATAACAAATGCTGCACTAGCACCACAAACATCCAAAATCTCAAAGAAGCATACCTCTAAAACCTGGTAAACATTCGATCTAAGGAAACTGAAGAATAAATTGCATACCATAAAGTACAAATGGAGATGTACTAGATCAGAAAATGACAACAAGGTATACATGCTGACACTAAAATCATACAAAGAAGCAATAAACAATAGAAAAAAATAATATTACACTTCCCTACTAACAAGAAGCCTTAATAGGCCAAGAGAACTATTTTCCACTGTTAAATCCCTGCAAAGACTCCCACACCTGATGAAGAAAAGGTAATCATTCATCCACAAATACTAGCAAACTATTACATGGAGAAACTCACCCCAGAAGTCTATATCGATATATGCAACTCTGCTGAAATCTCCATGAATTCTTCTAACCTGCAACCTAAAGCTCTACCCCACACGAGTTAAACACATGACAGACATTTCACCTTATCGACCAAAGACATCTTAAGAATTTAATAACTACAATCAATATAACCACATCACCCAGTGACCCATGCCCAGTTTCCTGGCTGAAAGCATCTAAAGAGGAATTTTCCACAAGCATTCTAGAAATAGTCAGTGCATCACTAACACAAGGATACATGCCAATTCCCTTAAAACGGGCAATAATCCGATGTATACTAAAATCAACAAATGCTGACAAAAACCAGCCAAATTCTTATAGACCCATTTTGAGCATGCCTTTTTCTAGATAAGGTCATAGAAAAGATTGTGCAGATCCAACTACAGGATTTTATTGAACTAAATGCACCACTAGATGATCAATAATATGGTTTCAGACCACGTCATAGCGTTGAGATCCTCATGCTAACATTCTTAGATTAACTTATATGTGGCCTAAATTCCAATAAGCAAGCATTTATCTTGATCTTCCTAGTTTAGCCTCTGTCTTTGACAGTATTGACCATCAACTACTCATTAGGAGACTAAAACAAATTGGACTGCGAGGGATGTTATCCAATGGTTTACTTCCTATCTTTCAAACCACACACAAGAGGTTCAGATTGGCAATACTTCTTCCACAGTCTTCAATCAAAAGCAAGGTATTCCACAAGACTCCTCCTTATTTGCCCTTGTATTTAACCTGTACATTCAGCCGATATGCAGTATCTTTAGAAGGCACAGGGTAAACTATCATCTCTATGCTGATGATATAATGTTATATCATCCCATAAACATTATGGACCCTGATTACTCAGGGATAGTCTCATGCTTGGGAGAAATAGAGGATTGACTGAAGTCACATAATCTAAAAATAAACATTAGTAAAACAGAAGTAATATACGTATCTAGAAACCTATGTTTCCATCCCCCTAATACATTCAAGTTACAAGAGACAGAAATTGAAGTTAAGAAGGCGGTAAAATATCTTGGGATAATCTCAACCAATCTCTGAACATGGTTTCACATATCAGATCTCTCACTAGAATCATTTACTTCAAACTTCGTATGATCCTACATCTCAGACCATTACTAGAAGACCATGATTTCAGAACGTACTTCAAGCCCTAATAACACCACGTATAGATTATTGCAACAGCATACTTACAGGGCTTACCAAAGAAAACCATTCACCAATTACAACTTGCCCAAAATTTAGCAGCTCGCATATTATACAAGGCGCAACGCATGGACCACATCACCCCGATTCTCTTTGACCTCCATTGGCTTCCAGTTACCTCAAGAATAAAATATAAATACTTAATGATTATATTCAAACACCACAGTAAGATAGCCACATTATCATTAGCATCTATCCTCAGAACTCCAACAAGCTCTAGGTTACGAAGACACACTGCTCTCAAAATACCTACACTGTACCCAATGATGTCCACAACACTACCCAATATACCAGCACAAGAGCCTTTACATACACTGCCCCAGTGCTATGGAATGCACTTCCCAACAAAATAAGAGCATTGAAAGACCTGCTACAGTTCCACGAGGAACTAAAGACTCATTTATTTACCGAATATTATGGAAACTCCCAAGATACCCCCCAAGTTCAAAGTACTCTTGGCATCAAAAAATGAGATCATAGAAACAATGTTTGATCTAAACCCAATCCTACTACAAGACTGTATTTAATTACCATAACTGTGTATCTACTACAATACTGTATATAATTACCCTAACAATGTACTCAGTTAGTTGTAACATAGTTCATTGTACATAAGTTCTTAAGTTCAATCTAACGTTTACTATTTGCGTTCAATGTAAACCACCCTTGATCTCTGGAAGAGGCAGTATATGAGCATGTTAAATAAATAAAATAAATAAAAATACTGAAAAAAAACTTTAAACAGCCCAACGGGACATACCAGAAAACCTGAACCAGGAAGAACAACGGAAAAACCTGAACGGTTCTGAGAGTCAGCATCAACATCAGTTTGACTTTACAGTAACCTAGATGGACAGAAGGGCCAGTGTGAAGGAGTTGCATTTAATTCCCCAAAAGGTGCCGGAGTACAGCTTGGCTGGGAGTGCTGTCACGCCAGGAATCCGCATCCAGGCAGCAGTGTGCTGTGAAAGTGTTGACAGACGACCACGTAGTAGCCCTACAAAATTGAATTGTGGAGACCGAGCAGAGGTTAGCTACAGAAACTGCCATAGCTCGGACATTGTGCGTCGTGACATGGCAGTCCAAACTGAGCCCAGCCTGGGCATAAACAAAGGAAATGCAATCCACCACCCAAATGGGGAGGGCGCGTTTGGAGATGGCAACACTCAGTCAGTTGGGATCAAAAGAGACAAAGAGCTGGGTGGAGAGACGGTAAGCTTTAGTGTGTTCCAGATAGAAAGCCAGCATTCTCCTACAATCCAAAGTGTATAAGGAGGCCTTAGCCTTGGCGTATGGCTTGAGAAAAAAGGTGGGCAGGACCACCAACTGGTTGATGTGAAGAGCAGAAACCACCTTAGGAAGAAACTCAGGATGAGTGCGGAGGACCACTTATTCTTGTGAAACCTGATATACGGTGGATGCGCTACCAGCGCTTGTAACTCACTGACTCTGCATGACGAAGTGAGTGCTACCAAAAAGATAACCTTCCAGATAAGAAATATGAGAGAGCAGGAGGCAAGCGACTCGAAGGGTGGAGCGAGCAACTGGCCAATGTCAACATTCAGGTCCCACACAACCAGCGCCGGCCGGATCGGGAGATGGGACAACAAAAGACCCCTTATGAACCATCTAAAGAGAGGATGGGCAGAAAGGGGCTTGCCAGCTACTGCATGATGATAAGTTGCCAGGGCACTGAGGTGCACGCTGACCGAGTTAGATTTCAATCCAAAGTTAGAAAGATGGAGCAAGTAAGAGAGTACCATCTCTACAGAGCAAGAGAAGGGGTCTAAATCCCTGTCGGCACATCAGTGTGAAAATCTTCACCACCTTAAAAGCATAGGCACTTCTGCTATAGTCCTTGCTGGAGGCAAAAAGAAAATCTTCGACATCCATCAGTAAGCTGATTTTTGCAAGAGCTATGTACTCAGCATCCAAGCCATGAGTGACAGGGATTTGAGGTTGGGATGGAGAAGGGTCTCCTCCTCCTGAGTTAGCAGATCTGGGGCATAGCCAAGAGGAATTGGCTGCCTCCAGGAGAGTTGAAGCAGCACAGGAAACCAGGGCTGTCTGGGCCAACATGGCGCTATGAATATCTTGGTAACTTTGGCCACTAATGGAGTCAGCAGGTAGGCATAGAGAAGGCCTTTGCTCCATCCCAGAAGGAAGGCATTGGAGGCTATCCGATTGCTGCAGGGGATCCTGGAGCAAAAACTACAGCAGCTTGGCATTGTGAGAAGTGGTGAAAAGGTCCATGGACGGGGTGCCCCATATCTGAAAGATGCAGTCAGCTACCTGGGTGTTGAGAGACAGCAGAATTTTGTGAGATCTACCTCCCAACACCATTGGGTAGATACTATTGTTTTGTTGAACATGTGCCATGAATACCTCTATGACAATTGAAAATAGCATCAGGGACAGGAAGCACCCCTGTCTTGTCCCCCTTTGCAGACCAAACTCCTCCAAGCGCTGCCCGTTCACTAAAATCTGCCCCAATGGGCCAGTGTAAAGCGCCCGGACACCCTGTATAAACTCTTTCCCCATACAAATACGCTCCAAAACAGTAAGCACAAACCCCCATTCCACCTTGTCAAATGCCTGTTCGGCATCCAATGCTACACAAAGCGCCCGCTCTTTACTCATCTTTAAGATGTGCAGTAAGTTGACCGCATAAGAACTGTGAAAGTACATTCTCCAATCTCATGGGTAGGATCTTAGCAAACAGCTTCACATCGTTGTTGATCAGTGCCATGAGTTGGCAACTCCCGCACTGATCCTGCGGTCTCCCTTCTTTGTGCATAGAAACATAGAAACATTACGACAGAAAAAGACCACATGGCCTATCTAGTTTGTCCTTCCATATCAACCACTACAACAGCACTATAAATTTTGCTTAAGCAAAAATCCTAGGGAGTACCTCTCCCTGGAGAACTCCTGAAAATAGCCTAGACAGTACCGGAGCTAGATCATCTCACAAGGGGTGATAATATTCTGCTGGGAAACCATTCTCCCCTACCGCTTTTCCTCTAGGCAACCTGCCTGGACCAGCCTGTACCACCTCTGCCCCAGTGACCAGGCAGCCTATGAACATAGCCTCCTCCTCCCCAAGAAAAGGAAAGCCGGTCTAAGCTAAAGAGTGGTTTAGGCACTCCAGTGGACTCACTCGCTTTGTCCTATAGAGCCATTCATAGAGATGTCGGAACGCCTCACAAATCCTAGCATTCGTGTGAACCTTGCCCCCACTCGATTGGGCTATTTCCACCACCAATCTAGCTTTCCTACGCTTCCTGAGTTGCCAGGTGAGCAGCTTTCCTGCATTATACCCACTTTCCATATAGTTGCGCTTGGTAGCCCTCAATAAGTATACCATTCTCTGGGTCTCCAGCACATTTAGCTGCACCCAGACACTACACAGGTGTTGATTCACCCTTTTCCCGCTTGTCTTACTATGTTCTTTCTGGAGCTCCCCTATTAACACCAGCAACCGCTGTCCCTCCTTTTCTTTTGCCCGTTTTTTCTGAGCACTGTTTTGAATAATGATCCCTCGCATACAGGCCTTACCTACATCCCATAAAGTTCCCTCCGTGACCTCCCCAGTGTCATTCTGTGAGAGGTATGCCTCCCACACATTTAGTTTGTCCATGACCCCTCCATCTGCAAAAGTGTCACACTGGCCCTCCACACGGCCTGCGTCTAACCCTACCCTTCTCGGGGTCCATCTACTTGTTACAATGCCATGGTCCGAAAGAGCGATCGGGTGGAGTTCCACCCCGCCTACAACCTCTTGATAGGTCCTGCAGACTCAGGAAGTAATCCAGAAGTGAATATGCCCTAGTATAAGGGGCATAACATGTGTACTCCTTTTACCCTCTGTTTTCTACCCTCCAGAGATCTACCAAGTTCCAGGTCCCCGTGTACCACTGGAGTTCTTTCCCTTCCCTCCCGTGCTGTTGTGCAGAGTAGTTTGTCCTGTCTGTCACCACAAGCATGCAATTTAAGTCCCCCGCAATCCCCCAATCCCCCTTGGCCTCTTTAACAAAATCCTGCAGGGCACCCTGGAAAATGAACTCTTTAGGGCCATTAGGTGTATATAAATTCAAGAGGGAGACTTTGTCCTGGTCCACTCTCCCCACCACCCATACCACCCCCCCCCCCCATGGCGTACTGAATAAAAGGCATTCTTTTGTAGATCAAAATTCTGACCCCATGCTTCTTGAAGTTATACAGCGAGCACAGCACATGCTCACACTCCTGTCCCTGCAGTTTGTCATGTTCTGCCCACGTGAGGTACATCTCTTGCAAAAGTACAAAGTCTACTACTACTACTACTATTACTACTGAGCATTGATATAGTGTACAAGATGTACACAGAGCCGCATAGACATGTAAGAGACAGTTCCTTCTCATCAGAGTTTACAATCTAGTCAAGACAGACAACACAGTAGGTGTAGACATGGGATACATCTAGGGAATGGTAAGGAAACACAAAGGAGATCAGGTGAGTCAAGATCTGAAAGCGGCAGCGAAGAGGTGAGTTTTTAGCCTAGATTTGAAAAGGGCCAGAGAAGGCGCCAAATGTAGTTTGTTCCAGGCATAAGAAGCAGCAAGGTGAAAGGAGCGAAGTCTGGAGTTAGCAATAGAAGAAAAAAGGCACAGACAGAAGCAATTTGACACAAAAGTGGAGGTCCCGAGGAGGAGTGTAGGGAGAGATAAGAGAGGAAAGGTAGCGAGGAGCTTGCAGAGTAAATGCACTTATAGGTCAGCAGGAGAAGTTTGAACTGGATGCGGAAATGGATAGGAAGCCAATGAAGAGACTTGAGAAGAGGGGTAATATGAGCATAATGAGGCTGGCGTAAGATTAACTGCGCTGCAGTGCTGAACAGATTGAAGGGGAGAGAGATGATTCAGCGGGAGACCATCAAGGAGTAGGTTACAATAGTCAAGAAGGGAGGTGATTAAGGCGTGGATAAGTGTCTTAGTAGTGTGTTCAGAAAAAAATGGGCAGAGTTTGTTGATGTTATAGAGAAAGAAATGGCAGGTCTTAGCTATCAGATGGATTTGTGTGGAGAAGGAGAAGCCAAAGACGACCCCAAGACTGCGAGCCGAGGAAACAAGGAGGCATAAAGAGTTATCTACAGAGACTGAGAAAAGAGGAAGAGGAGAAGATGTTTTAAGGGGAAAAATAAGAAGCTCAGTTTTGGCCATGTTTAAGCAGCAATGTCAGAAAGGCAGAAATGTCAGAAAGTCCACCTGGACTTTTGCTAGGTCAGTTAAGATCCTCTTCTTTGAATAAGGCTGTGGATCTCCCTGACATTTAATGAAGCAACCTTATATCCCCCATCTTCCCTTCTATCCCTCATTAGAAACCCCCAGAGTCCCTCCATTCCCACCCCCCTTGCCAAATCCACATATCCAGAGCCATCTATACTGTGTTACAAAACACTGAACTGCAAACCAACCCCTTTTGAATCCTCCACCCTTGCCCTCCATGCAATTCCCAACACACCATTCCATCACTTCCACCTTTTCTGACTTCCATTGGCCCACTTCTCACCTTGCACCTCTCCTCTCCCGGTCTACCCACCTCCTGTTTAATCCCCACCATCACCCACTGAGATCCCCAATTCAATTACCTTGTGACCACTGTCCCTACGAGGTGTTTAGGTATGCTTCCTTAGTTGCACGCCACATCCTGTCCACTCCTCAAACAAAACAAAAACTCACTCCCATCCTGCAGTCCAACAAGCAGAGTTACCCGCCGCATCCTTGAGGCACCATACAGGACTATACACTTTAGTTTGCATTAAGGTTTCTTATGTGGCAGGCGCCATCGAGGCCTCATCCCGCCAAAAGGTCTCTCATTTTCCCTCCGCTGTGCCTTCAAAGCTCCCCCTCCGGCTGCACGATGCCACTTCCTTTGGGTTCTCTACTGTCGCATCGCTCCGCCCCACATCCTTTGGGAAACTCTCAATTGGGCAGAACTCAGCCTGGGAGCACTTTCCTGCCATGAAGGGTCTCGGATCCTTTCGGGCCCCCTTTGGGCTTTCTAGTCTCTGTGACCGGGGATTCTTCCGTTGCACTCGGTGGACTGCAAATATTTTCCCAGCACTATCAGGCATGCAAAGAAACAGCATACTCTGGCCTGTATTATGATAAGCCGTGCCAGATTACACACTGCCACCTTGATGCCCTGTTGTGCCAGGGAGTATTTAACCTTTAAAAGTTGTTTTCATTGGTGAACAGTATCAACTGCCAGGTCAGGAAACACAGAAATCTTGCAGTTTGTATATACCACATGTCTGGATTTACAGGCCTCCCGAATGATGTGCTCCCTGTCCTGGAAGCGGAGTAGTTTTACAATAAAGTCCCCCGGCCTAGCACCCGCCTCTGGGTGTGCACAGAGCCCTCTGTGGACCCGTTTGATTTCATAGGTATGGGGTGAGGGGCAGTTGAGGAAACAGGTTGTAAGAAAGTCCTGTATATATTGAATGGCTCCTGCCCCTCTTCTCCCTCAGGGAACCTGAAAATTTGTACATTGTATCTGTGGTCGCGGTTCTCCTGATCCTCTATTTTGTTTTGTAGCCATTTTACCTGTTGTTTAACATAGAAACATAATGACAGAAAAATACCACATGGCCTATCTAGTCTGTCCTTCCATATCAATAACTACAACAGTCCCCTTTTTACCTTTAGAGATCCTCTGTGTTTGTCCCATGCTTTTTTGAATTCAGTTACTTTCCTCATCTCTACCACCGCCACTGGGAGACTATTCCACGGATCCACAACTCTTTCCGTAAAGAAATATTTCCACATATCACTCCTGAATCTATCCCCCTTCACCCTCATCCCATGTCCCCACATAGCAGAACTTCCTTTCAATTGAAAGAGGCTTTAAGAACATAAGAACATAAGATATGCCATACTGGGTCAGACCAAGGTCCATCAAGCCCAGTATTCTGTTTCCAACAGTGGCCAATCTAGGTCATATGAACATTTATGCCACGGAAGTATTTAAACATCTCAATCATATCACCTCTATCCCGCTTTTCCTCTAAGGTGTACATATTAAGATTCCTAAGTCTGTCCTCATATGCTTTATAATGAAGAACACTAATCATCTTAGTAGCCACCTTCTGCACCGGCTTCATCCTGTTCACATCCTTTTGAAGGTGCAGTCTCCAGAATTGCACACCATACTCCAAATGAGGTCGCAACAAAGACTTATACAGAGGCACTATCACCTCCTTTTTTCTGTTAGCCATTCCTCTCCGTATGCACCCAAGCATCCTTCTAGCTTTTGCCGTCACCTTTTCTACCTGTTTAGCTACTTTAAGATCATCAGACACAACAATGCCTAGGTCCCGCTCTTCTTTAGTGGAAAAAAGTACTTCACCCCCTATACTATATTGCTCCCTTGGATCGCTGCAGCACAACTGCAGGACCTTACATTTTTTAACATTAAATCCCAGCTGCCAAATTCTAGACCATTCTTCAAGCTTAGCTAGATCCCTCCTCATGTTATCTACACCTTCCTGGGTGTCTACTCTATTGCAGATTTTGGTATCATCCGCAAAGAGGCAAACCTTACCCAACAGTCCTTCCGCTGTATCACTAACAAAAGACAAGAGATCACAGAGAGAGGAAGACAGGCATCTGTATTTGGAAAAACTTAGAGAAGCTAGCAAAGTAGTCAAGAAGGCAAAGATTCAAAAGGAGGAGGAAATAGCCAATGCAATAAAATGGGGGGATAAGACATTTTTCAGATATATTAGTGAGAAGAGGAAGGGCAAAAGTGGTATTGTCAGACTCAAGGGTGCAGGGGGGGAATATGTAGAAGCTGATAAGGATAAAGCGGAATTGCTTAACAAATATTTTTGTTCTGTGTTCACAGATGAAGAACCAGGAGCAGGACCTCAGAAAACACCCACAAATAGGAACAGAAGCGAGGGACATCTTCAACAATTTTCAGAAGACTGTGTTCGTGAGAAACTAGCTCAACTTAAAGTAGACAAAGCAATGGGACCGGAAGGGATACACCCTAGAATACTGAGGGAGCTTGGGGACGTTCTAGCAACTCCACTGACTGACCTTTTCAATGTCTTGTTGGAGTCGGGAGTGGTGCCAAAGGACTGGAGAGAGGCTCATGTGGTTCCTTTACACAAAAGCGGAAGTAAGGATGTGGTTGAAAACAACAGGCCGGTTAGTTTAACTTCGGTGGTGAGTAAATTATTGGAAACGCTGCTGAAAGAGAAAATAGTGAGGTTTCTGGAGTCCAGTGGATTACAGGATCCGAGGCAGCATGGATTCACCAGAGGCAGGTCTTGTCAGACAAATCTGATTGATTTCTTTGACTGGGTGACCAGGGAGTTGGACCGAGGGAGAGCTCTAGATGTGGTGTATTTAGATTTCAGTAAAGCCTTTGACACTGTTCCTCACAGGCGACTTATAAACAAACTGAGCACCCTAAGGATGGACCCTAAAGTTACTGCTTGGGTTAGAAATTGGTTGGGTGGGAGGCGACAAAGAGTACAAGTAAATAGAGCTCACTCTGAGGAGAAGGATGTTACCAGTGGTGTACCCCAGGGATCTTTCCTTGGTCCGATTTTTAACATCTTTGTTAGTGATATAGCGGAAGGGCTGTCAGGTAAGGTTTGCCTCTTTGCAGATGATACCAAAATCTGCAATAGAGTAGACACCCAGGAAGGTGTAGATAACATGAGGAGGGATCTAGCTAAGCTTGAAGAATGGTCTAGAATTTGGCAGCTGGGATTTAATGTTAAAAAATGTAAGGTCATGCATTTGGGCTGCAGCAATCCAAGGGAGCAATACAGTATAGGAGGTGAAGTACTTTTGTCCACTAAAAAAGAGTGGGACCTAGGCGTGGTTGTGTCTGATGATCTTAAAGTAGCTAAACAGGTAGAAAAGGCGACGGCAAAAGCTAGAAGGATGCTTGTGTGCATACGGAGAGGAATGGCTAGCAGAAAAAAGGAGGTGATAATGCCTCTGTATAAGTCTTTGGTGCGACCTCATTTGGAGTATAGTGTGCAATTCAGGAGACCGCACCTTCAAAAGGATGTGAACAGGATGGAGTCGGTGCAGAGGGTGGCTACTAAAATGATTAGTGGGCTTCATTATAAAGCATATAAGGACAGACTTAAGGATCTTAATATGTACACCTTAGAGGAAAGGCGGGATAGAGGTGATATGGTTGAGATGTTTAAATACCTCCATGGCATAAATGTTCAGGGAGAGAGCCTCTTTCAATTCAAAGCAAGTTCTGCTACGAGGGGACATGGGATGAGGGTGAAGGGAGATAGATTCAGGAGTGATATGCGGAAATATTTCTTTACGGAAAGAGTAGTGGATCCATGGACTAGTCTCCCATTGGAGGTGGTAGAGATGAGGACAGTAACTGAATTCAAAAAAGCATGGGACCAACACAGAGGATCTCTAAAGGTAAAAAGTGGACTGTTGTAGTTGTTGATATGGAAGGACAGACTAGATAGGCCATGTGGTCTTTTTCTGTCATCATGTTTCTATGTTTCTATGTTAAAAAGAATCGGACCAAGGACAGATCCCTGGGGCACACCACTGGTAACATCCTTCTCCTCAGAGTGAGATCAATTTACCTGTACTCTTTGTTGCCTCCCACCCAACCAATTTCTAACCCAAGCAGTAACTTTAGGGTCCATCCCTAGGGTGCTCAGTTTGTTTATAAGTCGCCTGTGAGAAGCAGTGTCAAAGGCTTTACTGAAATCCAAATACACCACATCTAGGGCTCTCCCTCGGTTCAACTCTCTGGTCACCCAGTCAAAGATATCAATCAGATGACAAGACCTGCCTCTGGTGAATCCATGCTGCCTCTGATCCTGTAATCCGCTGGACTCCAGAAACCTCACTCTTTTCTCTTTCAGCAACGTTTCCAATAATTTACTCACCACCGAAGTTAAAATAACTGGCCTGTAGTTTTCAACCACATCCTTACTTCCGCTTTTGTGTAAAGGCACCACATGAGCCTCTCTCCAGTCCTTTGGCACCACTCCCGACTCCAATGAGGCGTTGAAAAGGTCAGTCAGTGGAGCTGCTAGAACGTTCCCAAGTTCCCTCAGTATTCTAGGGTGTATCCCATTCAGTCCCATTGCTTTGTCTACTTTAAGTTGAGCTAGTTTCTCACGAACATAGTCTTCTGAAAATTGTTCAAAATGTCCCTCGCTTCTGTTCCCATTTGTGGATGTTTTCTGAGGTCCTGCTCCTGGTTCTTCATCTGTGAACACAGAACAGAAATATTTGTTAAACAATTCCGCTTTATCCTCATCAGCTTCCACATATTCCTTCCTTTCACCCTTGAGTCTGACAATACCACTTCTGCCCTTCCTCTTCTCACTAACATATCTGAAAAATGTCTTATCCCCCCATTTTATTGCATGGGCTATTTCCTCCTCTTTTTGAATCTTTGCTTTCCTGACTACTTTGCTAGCTTCTCTATGTTTTTCCAAATATAGATGTCTGTCTTGTATTTCATGAAGGCCTCCCTCTTTTTCTTCACTTTTCAGCTACTTCTTTTGAAAGCCATAGTGGTCTTCTTTTCCTTTTACCTTTATTTACCATTTTAACAAAAAGGTTGGTTGCTCTTTAAATATCCCCCCCCCTTTCAGTTTTGCCCACTGTTTTTCTACATCCCCCAGCTGTTCCCATCCCACTAATGACTCCCTGAGGTATTGGCCCATCTTCGCAAAGTTAGTCTTCCTAAAGTCTAAGACCCTCACATTTGAATGGATTCTAACAGCCCTAGTCCTAATACTGAACCAAACCATCTGGTGATCACTGGATGCAAAATGATCTCCCACTACAACGTCAGAAACACTTTCAGCCAGCGGGATGGTCGCATAACGCTGAGGCTCCCGAGAGGCCTACTCAGAATCCTGAATTAACACCGGACATACTTGAATTTCTGCTCTGATCTTACCGGGGCACATTGGTGAGATGGCGGGGACCAAACCTACGCGCCTGGAATTTGGATCTCCAGTGGCTTCTCACGGCAAACGCTCCAAAACTGAACCCCCATCCCCGCAGAAGGGGCTGGCTCTGCGCGAGGGCCCCGAAATGCAGCAGGAAATCCTCGCAGAGATCAGAGGGGTTAAGGACCTCGTGCAGTCAAACGGGGAAGCACTCCGAGCGCTGCGGGAAGATCTTGGTGTATTGCAAGGCAGGCTAGAGGGGCTCTCCTCGCGTCAGGACAAAATGGAGAGTATATTAGACTCCCATGTGGTCCGGCTGTCCAAACTCGACAAAGTTGAACGTCAGGTGCGGGCCTTGCAGAAAGAAGTGGAAGATGGCGGGGGGCGGAGCCTGATGTCCAGCGGGTAAGACGCTTCGCGCTGAAGCTCCCGAGAGGCCTACTTAGAATCCTGACATAATACCTATACAAACTTACTATTTCGCTCCGGGCTGACCGGGGTACCTCGGGGGGATGGCGGCCCATAAACCAGCGCGCTTGGACTTCGGGTCTCCTTCTTCTTCTCACGGAAAACGCTCCAAAACAGAGGTGTCCTCCCCACAGAAGATGGTTCCATTTCGGGAGAACCCCGAAATGCACCTGGAGATTTTAGAGGAAATACGCGGCGTGAAGGAATTGGTGCAGTCCAATGGAGAAGCGCTTAGAGCCATGCGAGAAGACTTTGGAGTGCTCCAGGACCGACTTGAAAGTCTCTCATTACGGCAGGACAATATGGCGGGGGTCCTCGACTCGCACGCGGTGCGCTTGGGCACACTGGACAAGGCTGAGCGCCAGATACAGAATCTTCAAAAGGAGTTAGAAGATAGCAATAATCGAGCCCGTCGCAACAATGTGAGGCTCATTGGAATACCGGAGGGGGTGGAAGCGGGAGATATGAGAGAATTCCTGCTCAAAACTCTTCCCTCCTTGCTGAAGATCACCTTTCATAAAGAACTGGAAATCGATCGAGCACACCGTGTTCCTACCCACATGGCGCTCAACCGAACGACCCCCCGGCCTATTATCTTTCGCTTGCTACGATATCAACAAGTGGAACAAATTTTAAATGCTGCCCGGGCGAACCATCATCTGGAATTTGAAGGTCACAAAGTCTCCTTCTTCCCTGATTTGGCAAAGCCTACAGTCGACCGACGGAAGAAACTCCTTGCTTTTCGCCCTCGACTTCAACAGCTACAGGCTCGCTTTGGCCTGTTGTATCCCGCGAAGCTCCGAGTGACTCTCCACAACCAAACCAGGACATTCGAAGATCCTGATCTACTATCAACATTTTTAGACTCCAAAGAAGCAGAGCAGATGCGCTAATCCAACGACTTGGACTTTTATTTGCCGGCTCTGTCCGCCATTTTGAAGGGCCCGATGCGGCGGTCATAGTTCAGCACAGAGACTACCTGGACTTTCTTTCTCTCTTTCTATGACTTTTGTTTTGTGGTCTCCTATCCCTCCATGATGTGTGCCTCGGTCGGATTCGGAGCACGCACAGTCCTACAGGTTATGTGTTTTTTCAATTTCGGCCTTCTCTGGGGCTTCTCCCCGCAGACACATGGTCGCCAGTAATTTTTGGGGTTCTGCTTCTTCTCTACCGCGCTGCGGTTTTTCTTTTTTACTGTGGGGCGCTTCATTGTATTATCCAAGCTTATTTTCTTTTATGCCATATGTACAGCCAGATACAGTCAATATGAGGGACATTGTGAAATTATGTGCGCTATCATGCTCAGAATTTTTAACTTGTCTGAATGGCTTTATGTAAAATCTTATCACTCAACGTAAAGGGCATTAATAGTCCAATCAAGAGAAAGAAAATCCTTAGCTATCTTAGCCATGAGCATGCTGATTTAGCGTTTCTTCAGGAAACGCACTTAAACTCTGCTGAAACACTGAAACTCAATGTTAAGCCTTACATGGTGGCTGCCTATTCTCCCGCCGTTTCCAAACGGTGCGGGGTAGCCATTCTGGTTAAGAAATCTTTGCAAGCTACTGTAATTGATACTAGCGCTGACAAGGAGGGTAGATGGGCCCGCGTACATCTTAAGGTTGGAGATAGTGAATTTACATGTATTTGCATTTATGCCCCGAATGTGGACAACCCTGCTTACTATGCAAGTATTGCGCAGTTGGCACAGGCCTCTGCCAATACTCCATTAATACTTGGTGGTGATTTTAATCAAGTGTTAGACCCTCTGATAGATAGACAGCCGCCTAGAACGAGTAGTCCACCCAAGAGTCTTGCTACCCTTACAGCTCTGATGCAAGATCTTGCGCTGGTAGATATATGGAGGCTGCTTCACCCCTCCGACTTAGAGTTCACTTTCTTTTCTGCCCCCATCACTCCCAATCTAGAATAGATTTCTTTCTCATTTCCAAAGCACTGATTTCTCAAGTAGACACGACTAGGACTCATCCTCTCCATATTTCAGATCATGCTGCCATATCTTTATCATTACGTGTCACTGCGCGGGACGATTCTCCCCGAGCTTGGTTTTTTGATAGATCCCTACTGGGTCAAAAGGATTTTCAGGTTGATATAAAGGCCGCTATCCAAGATTATTTTCATTTTAACTCACCCCATGACACAGCGAGCTGGGCTTGGTGGGAGGGTTTTAAAGCATCTATCCGCGCCACTATAACTAGCTATCAAATTCGGCAGGGGAAACAAAGAAAGCAGCATTTACTGATTCTAGAGCAGCAGATACAAGCTGGGGAGCGTCTCCTCACGTCCCGTACTGACCCATGTATTTTACTCCGTTTACAACGCTTGCGTTTTCAATACAATCAGCTTTTGTACACTGCTGCTGTTAAAAATATCGAATCACAACAAGGGCTATATTATCGGGAAAATAATCGTGCTGGCAAATTATTAGCAAATGCCCTAAAAGGTCAAAAAGAAGCCAAGCGTGTTACCGCCCTCCGTAATCCGTCGGGGGGGGGGGCTTGGTCACTAAAGATACCGAAATCTTAGAACTCTTTCGTGATTTTTATACCCGGCTTTATCAATCTGAATGTGATTTTGAGCCAGATGTATTTGAACGCTTACTTTCAGGGGTACAAAGACCGACCCTATCTGACGAAGATAGAGTGGCCTTGGACACACCATTTACTGTCTCAGAAATTCATTCTGCTATCAAGAAATGTGCCTCAGGTCGAGCCGCAGGCCCAGACGGTCTCCCTGCTGAATTCTACAAAACTTTTCACGCTGACTTAGCTCCAGTTTTGAAAATTTATTTTTCTGCTCTGGCCGAGGAGGGTTCTCCTTCTGGGTCCTTTTCAATGGCAAATGTAGTAGTTTTTGAGAAAGAGGGGAGAGACCCGCAACTAACAGCTAATTATCGTCCAATTTCCCTCCTAAACGCGGACTATAAAATATTTGCCACCATTCTCTCTACCCGGCTCTCGGATAGGATGCCTACCTTAATACACCCAGATCAATGCGGTTTCATTCCTGGTAGATCAACTGCTGACAATGCTCGGACTCTATGCCATGTACTGACTACCGCAGTTAATCTTGATCGCCCATTTGTTGGCCTCTCACTTGATGCTGAGAAGGCCTTTGATCGCTTAGAGTGGCCCTTCCTGTTTGCAGTCCTCCGCTGGTACGGATTCGGGGAAGGTTTTCTCCGTTGTCTTCGCACCATGTACGCACAGCCTACAGCCAGTATATGTGCCAATGCTTTAAAGTCTCAGCCTTTTCCCCTTCAACGCGGCACTCGCCAGGGATGCCCACTGTCTCCACTTCTCTTCGATCTTGCACTTGAACCCTTGGCTTTACTAATCCGGCAATCGGAGGAGATTCATGGAGTCCCCTTCACCCATAGGGAAATCAAAATTTCAGCGTATGCTGATGACCTTATGCTTTTTGTCTCTATAGACTCAGTACCGGCTGTCCTAGAGCAAATTGGTAAATACTCACAACTGTCCGGTTATAAGATAAATTGGACCAAGTCGGTAGCCTTTCCATTAAATCCTTTGCTTCATCAGGCAGATATGCAACCCTTCCCCTTTTTATGGCAACCTCGCATGGTCAAATACCTTGGGGTTCACTATTGTTCTCCTTTGGAAGACACTATCTCCTTCAATGCCAAAGACTTAACCTCTAAAGTCCGGGCGCTAACTCACCGCTGGACTCCTTTAACACTTACCTGGTGGGGTCGATTAGAAACCATAAAAATGATGATTGTTCCGAAAGTGAATTATATCTTAGAAATGTTGCCCTGTCTCTTCCCTCGACGTATATATAAAGATATAGAGGGCCTTCTGACTAGATACTTGTGGCAAAACAAGACACCTAGGATAGCGAAACATAAGCTGCAAGCAGATAAGGAAAATGGGGGTGTCAGATTCCCTGATTTCCTGAAGTATCATCAATCTTTTCTTCTCAAACAAGGCGCTCGCTGGCTGGAAGATCCAGTACCGAGTAGACCCGTGTGGCTAGACATAGAAGAGGACCTTTGCAAACCGATTCCTCTTCTTTTTCTCCCTGGTATGACTCTCCCATCAGACTCCCACTTTCCACCAATGCTTTTAGACACCTTAGGTGCCTTTAATAATCTTATGCACTCTTTAGACTCCCGACTCTGTCTGTTAGACAAGCTCCCACTTTGGTATAACACTCGATTTCGAATACAAAATAAGCCGATGGCGTGGAGCCCCTGGTACACTAGGGGCATTTGGATTCCTAGTCAGTTGTTCCATGAAGGTCGCTGGAAAACTTTTAGTGAATTGCAAATTGAATTTGGTCTCCCAGCGAAACACTACTTTCAGTTGGTGCAACTTCAGCATTGCCTTCGGAGTGCTAAGGTGCTCCCGCCATCGGCCTCCCCTACACAAGGTTGGTTGGAGACTATCCGATCTATCGGTAGTTCACCGGGTGTAGCATCCAATTTTTACAAAACCTTATGTAATGCTATAACTAGAGATACCCCTATAGCGCAGAAAGCATGGGAGAGAGAATTGCATGTGACTTTGACCCCGGAGCAATGGAGCCTTGTCTGGAGTAGAGTGACACGGGTCTCCCGATCCGCCTCACTCACTCAGACACTCTTCTTTCTAGCCCACCGGTGTTTTTACACTCCTGACAGATTAGCCAAATGGAACACTACTCAGGGCAATAGTTGTTGGACATGCCATGCGGCCATTGGTTCACTACCTCATGTTATGTATGAATGCCCCGCACTACAGTATTACTGGCGTCGGGTCTGGGGTCGTATCCAGTCTATTTTGCACTTTCAAGAGCCCCTTTCTTGGAGGATAGTGGGACTTCGCTCAGCTGCGGGGATCCCCTCTCTTCCAAAAACGGGCTTACTTCCTCTTGGACTTTATGCTTGGCATTGCTATTTCCCTAATTACGAAATACTGGAAAAATAGCTCCCAGCTGAGCCCCAATGAATGGTGGAATCATGTCTGTCTCTACAGTAAATATGAACAAATACCTCGTATGTTTGCTTCCCCCATTCAGACTCCTCATCATCGGTCTAAATGGAAGATGCTCAATGACTATGTACATTCTGCTCAATGCTCTCATCTGACTGTCTAAATTTGTATATATCTTTGTCCCATGATTATTCTGTATCGCAGATACTCTTTTGATTGTTTTGATGTATAATCACTGTTGTTTGGAAGCGCTCACATGCTGACATAATCAGCTAGAGAAGAAGCGTGGGGGTGGGGGGTAATTGGGTTTACTTTTCTTTATTGTATACTTGTTTTGTCTCCTTTGGTGTGTTGTTTCTTTTGTTTGTTGCAAAATGAAAATAAAAGTTTAAAAAAAAAAGAAGTGGAAGATGGCAATAATAGAGCGCGCCGCAACAACCTACGATTAGTGGGCATACCGGAGGGAGCGGAATCGGGAGACATGAAGGAGTTTTTATATAAAATCCTCCCTTCCCTGCTCTAAATCACCTTTACCAAAGAATTGGAGATCGATCGCGCTCATCGTGTACCCACAAACATAACGCTCAACAGAAAGACCCCGCGGCCTATCATCTTTCGACTTTTGAGATATCAACATGTGGAGCAAATTCTCAGCGCCTCTCGGGCAAAGGGCCATATGGAGTTTGAGAGCCACAAGATCTCCTTCTATCCTGACTTGGCTAAACCCACGGTTGATCGCCGAAAGCGCTTTCTGGAATTCCGGCCGAGGCTTCAACAACTACAAGCACGCTATGGCCTGATGTACCCGGCCAAGCTCCGAGTCACGCTTCACAATCAGACAAGAACATTTGAGGACCCTGATCTACTAGCGGAGTTTTTGGATGCTAAAGAAGCCGACTTGATGCGCTGACTTCCAGAGTATTCCTGCCAGTGTTCTCATATCCGCAGTACCTGCCATCTTGGATTTGCCACGGTTCAGCAAAGAGTCTGTCGAGGGCGGTTTGTTGTCTTATTTTGATGATATCTGTGACCCGACACCATCTGCCCAGAGTAGCCTCGATGAATATCAGAGACAGTGTTAATTATGGACTCTGGTGTTTCTTTTCTTTTTTTTTCATGTCTCTATCTTCCTCTCTAGGGCCTCCTCCCGCAGACATATGGTTGCCATATTCATTGGGGGTTTTGCTTCTTCTCTAAGTTACTTTGGTACATGCTTTTCAATATGGGGTGTATTGGCCAGCATACTCGGTGATTATGTCAATGTTGTACAGATTCTGCTTATGTTGTATGTTTTCAAGCGCCCTTACCTAAAATGTCTATTGCCGATTGATGGCACCATGTAAGATTTTATCATTGAACGTAAAAGGCATCAATAATCCGATAAAACGGAAGAAAATCCTAAGCTATCTAAGTCATGAGGCTGCGGACCTGATTTTCCTCCAAGAAACGCATTTAAATTTGAAGGAAACTCTTAAACTCAATATTAAACCTTACATGGTGGCCGCCTATTCCCCAGCTGTTTCTAAGAAATGTGGGGTTGCCATACTGGTTAGGAAATCTCTGCATGCTACTATTATTGCGACTAGCTCAGATACAGCAGGTAGATGGTCCAGGGCTCACCTCAAGATAGGTAACCTTGAAGTTACATGTATATGCCTTTATGCTCCTAATGTAGATGACCCTGCCTTTTTTGCTACCATTGCTCAGGTTGCGCAGGCCTCTGCTAATACTTCATTGATAATTGGGGGGGATTTCAATTTAGTTCTGGATCCCCTGATTGACAAACAGCCGCCTAGGACAAGTGGTCCCCCCAAGAGTCACACTACGCTTACCTCTGTGATCAAAGATCTTGCTTTAGTCGATCTATGGAGGTTACTACACCCCAATGAGCTTGACTCTACCTTCTTCTCTTCCCCTCATAAATCCCAGTCTCGCATAGATTATTTTCTAATATCAAAACTGTTAGTTCCTCAGGTGGACACTGCAAAGATTCACTCCCAACATATCTCAGATCACGCTGCTATTTCTTTTCAATTACACACCACTGCGCCCCAAGGGAATTCGGGGGCCTGGTTCTTTGATAGAGCCCTATTAACTCAACCAGAGTTCCAATTAGAAATTCGAGCAGCCATACAAGATTACTTCCACTTTAATTTACCCCAGGATACTGCAAATTGGGCTTGGTGGGAGGGTTTTAAAGCGGCCATTCGTGCAACGATCACTAGTTATCAAATTCGCCTGCGGAAACAACGCAAACAGCAGCTCCTTATACTAGACCAACAAATCAAAGCAGGCGAACGAGTTCTAACTTCCCGTACTGATCCATGCGTCTTAGTTCGCTTACAGCGTCTCCGTTTTCAATATAATGCAATCCTCTCAACTGCAGCTTCTAAGAGTATTGCACTTCAACAAGGGACATACTACCGTGAAAGCAACCGAGCCGGTCGACTCTTAGCCAACGCCTTGAAAGGTCAAAAAGAAGCCAAACGAGTAGCGGCCCTTCGAGCCCCACAGGGAGGGGGCATACTGACTATAGACTCCGATATCGTAGAACTCTTTCGGGATTTCTATACCCGTCTATATCAATCTGAATGTGAGTTCTCATCAGAGACCTTCGAACGCTTGTTTTCTGGTATTCAGCGGCCGACCCTTTCTGAAGCTGATAGGGATGCGCTGGATGAACCCTTCTCTACTTCAGAGATCCAATCTGCCCTAAAACGAACAGCCTCGGGTCGAGCCGCCGGGCCTGATGGTCTCCCGACAGAATTCTACAGAACGTTCAGTGCAGATTTAGTTCCCTACTTAAAACTTTATTTTACTGCCCTTGCGGTAGATACATCCTCTTTGGGATCCTTTTCTGCAGCTAATGTGGTAGTTTTTGAGAAAGAAGGCAGAGACCCGCTGCTAACCGCCAACTACCGTCCAATCTCCCTACTTAATGCCGATTATAAGATCTTCGCAACGATTTTGGCCACCCGGCTATCTGACAGGATGGCCACCTTAGTCCATCCCGACCAATGCGGTTTTATACCCGGCCGCTCCACCGCTGACAATGCTCGGACCTTGTGCCATGTGCTATCCAGTGCTGCCAATTTAGACCACCCATGGGTGGGTCTTTCCCTAGATGCTGAAAAAGCCTTTGATCGCCTAGAATGGCCCTTCTTATTTGCAGTTCTCCGATGGTATGGCTTTGGGGAGGGCTTCCTCCGCTACCTCCAAGTCATGTATTCTCAACCCGTTGCCAGTATTTGTGTAAATGCCATTAAGTCTCGGCCTTTTAATCTCCAAAGAGGCACGCGTCAAGGTTGCCCCCTATCACCAATGCTCTTTGATCTAGCTCTTGAAACCCCTCGCCCTCCTTATTAGACAGTCCGCACGTATTCGAGGTATCCCCTTCAGTCACAGAGAGATTAAACTCTCTGCATATGCAGATGACCTTATGCTCTTCGTATCCCTAGATTCGGTCCCAGCTGTCTTGGACCTGATTGATGGATACTCGCAATTATCGGGCTATAAAATAAACTGGACCAAATCCGTAGCATTCCCACTGAACCGCTGGGTACATGAGGCTGACATGCAGGCCTTTCCCTTCCTTTGGCAATCTCGCATGGTGAAATATCTTGGGGTCTACTACTGTTCTCCTTTAGAAGACACTATTAGTTTTAATGCCAAGGAGGTAGTCTCCAAAGTCCGTGAGCTCACAAATCGTTGGTCTCCCTTATCCCTTACATGGTGGGGCCGCCTAGAAACCGTGAAAATGATGATAGTCCCCAAAGTGAACTATATTTTAGAAATGCTGCCCTGCTTACTCCCGCTACACACCTACAAAGACATAGAGGGCCTTCTCGTCCGTTATCTCTGGCAGGGCAAACCACCAAGGGTAGCTAAACAAAAACTACAGTCTGCGAAGGAACTAGGGGGTACCCGCTTTCCTGATTTTCTTAGATATCATCAAGCCTTCCTACTTAAACAAGGTGCCCGATGGCTAGCTGCCTCTATGGACAACAGACCAGTTTGGCTTGACATAGAAGAGGAGCTTAGTAGCCCAATTCCGTTGATCCATCTCCCCGGTATGTCCCATCAAGTAGACACCCGCCATCCCCCAATGATTGTCGATACTCTTGCGGCCTTTAACACTCTCATTCTGTCACTGGGCCCAAATGTATGTCCTCAGGACGGACTCCCACTGTGGAATAACCCCAGAATTCAAGTCCTAAATAAAACGATCGCATGGAAACCCTGGTACTCTAGGGGGATCTGGACACCCCAACAGCTCTTCTCTGCAGCTCGTTGGAAGACCTTTTCTGATTTACAAAAGGAATTTGCGTTACCAGCGAAACACTACTTTCAATTGATGCAGCTTCAACACTGCCTCAAAAGTGCTCAAATCCTGCCGCCCTCTGCCCCTACTGAGGACGGGCTATTAGAACTAATTCACTCTATTAGTAGTACACATGGGGTAGCCTCCAACTTTTATAAACTATTATGTCAGGGTACCGATACTGCTACTTTTAGAGCTCAACAAGCCTGGGAACGCGAACTGCAAACCACGTTAACCCCTGTGCAATGGAGCGTTTTCTGGAGCAAAGTAGTGCGGGTTTCCCGATCTGCCTCTGTTACCCAAACTCTCTTCTTTTTTGCACATAGATGCTTTTATACTCCAGAAAAAATAGCCAAATGGAACATAACTGCTAGGGACCAGTGTTGGTCTTGCCATACTGCTGTGGGAACCCTCGCTCATGTTATTTATGAATGTCCTCAACTACAGGTTTACTGGGGACGGGTCTGGGGTCGTATTCAATCCATCTTACACCTCCACGAGCCTCTTTCTTGGAAGATTGTGGGACTCCGCTCAGTGGCGGAGGTCCCCTCTCTTCCTAAGAAGGGTCGCTTTCTCCTTGATTTCATGCTGGGTATAGCCATATGTTTAATCACGAGGAATTGGAAGGATAGCTCTCGAATTACTGCCAATGAATGGTGGAACCTTGTCTGCTTATATAGTAAATATGAGCAGATATCTCGGAGAGCTGTTCCCCATATCCAAACTCACTCTCGCTTGTCTAAATGGCAGATGCTCAATGATTATGTACAATCTGCTCATTGCTCCGACATGTCTGTTTAATGTATACTCATCATGTTTCAGCTCACCGTTAGGTTTTGTACCACAATAATGTCAGTACACGCCCGTTTTCGGGAATGATTAGTTTCTAGAGAAGAAGCAGGGGGGAGGGGGGTGGCAGGGGTTTACTTTGGTGTATGTATCACATTCTATGTATGTATCTGTCTTTTAGCTGTATGTCTTCCTTTCCTTTGTTGTTATAAAACGAAAATAAAGAATTAAAAAAAAAAGAAACACTTTCACCATTGGTAAGCACCAAGTCCAGTATGGTCCCTTCATGTGTTGGGTCTGTTACCAATTGCCTGAATAGTTCTCCCTGTAGAGAATCCAGGATCTCTTTACTTCTAGATGATACTGCAGCAGGAATGTGCCAGTCAACTTCTGGCATATTGAAATTCTCTATCAGTAGCACTTCCCCTTTCCTAGCAATGCTGCCTATGTCTTCAATTAACTCTCTGTCCACCTCTTCCTCTTGTGAGGGAGGTCTGTATATCACACCAATGCAAATAATTTCTCTTTCCCTCTTTCTAGTTTATCCCACAATGCCACCTCTCTCCCTTTTAAGCTTTGTAATTCCAAAGCTTTAATAGTAGTTTTTACATAAAGTGCCACTCCAAATTAAGGTGGGAAATTGCACTCTGTAGTTGGGTCTGACTGTCCTCTGTGCTGCTCATCCGAGCCTCTGCTTCATCCAGCTCGCAGCCCATGGCGGTAAGTTTTCCTTGATCTTACTAAGGACTTTACCGACAATTTCTTTCTTTTAGTCCTTGATTTCTTGCAATATTGTCACCACCTCCTCTGTGGAGTCACCACTCTCCTCTCCCCCACTCGCTATTGAAGAAGCCAGCGACCCTGGGGCCTGTGATTTATTTATTTAACGTCTTTTTTTATACCGCACTCTTTAAAATTGGCGCGGTTTACAGAAAACAAATTTGTACAGTGCAGGCAGGACCTACACTGGAATTACAATGAACAGGGGTTTCTAACAAGGCTAACAGGGTAACTATGTACAGACAAAACTGCCTGTCACTGGCTATGATGAAGCCTTCTTTGTCCCACTCCCAGCCACCTTAGCTTTCGCAGCATATGAGTCTTTAATTGTCTTTGTCATTCAAAGTTTGACCGATTTTGGCATTCTGCAGAAGGGGGTGAGTTCTATTCCTATTTGCAGGCCTCACAAGCTTATAGCAGCAGGTGAACCCAAAGAGCTCATTTAGGCTCATCTGTGCTCCATGCAGGCCAGACCGGAAGTCCATCTGGAAGTTCTTTTAAATCAGGCCAGTGGTGCCCAATAAAATTAGAGCTATTTCTGTATCTTTAGGCCAAATTTTTTGATCTCTGATTGCATCTCTTTGTACTTCATGACCTCCATACTAGGCACAGAATAATCACGTGCTGTTTTTGTCATGTTCTCTTTTACAACTATATTTAGTTTTCTAGCATCAAGGTTTTAATTGGTTGGTTTGAGAATGTCCCATGTGAATGAATAATACTTTCTGACTTGCACAAAGAATATATGCAAAACAGAATATTAAGTGTAAACATAAAAAGCATAGTTAATCACCTGTAACAGGTGATCTCCGGGAACAGCAGGAATTTAGTCTTCACATATGGGTATCGTCGGTACCGACGGAGCCTGCGCGGGAACGCTCCCCAGCGTCCAATTAGAAAGCTTTTGGGAGCATCCCACAGCGCCTGCGTGCTGTCTTCCTGCCTTTCCCAACTGCCTCTCTCCAGTTGAGTTTAAAGCTGAGACAAAGAGAGAGAGAGGGAAAGAGAAAGAGATAGATAGAGAGATACAACTCCTAGGGGAGGTGGGTGGGTTGTGAAGACTAAATTCCTGCTGTTCCTGGAGATCACCTGTTACAGGTGAGTAACTATGCTATCTCCAGGAACAAGCAGGAATGTAGTCTTCAAATATGGGGACTCCCTAGCTTTAGATGCCAGGAAGAGACCCTAGAAGTTATGTGTCCCTGTGAAAGGGCTTCACTTCCCCCCATGGATCTCTGGCATCCTACCAGGGATGGCGGGTAGGAGTTGATTAGGTATGGAACAGGTGTTGAAGAACAGCCTGACCAAACAAGGCATCCCAGCGGGAGTCCTTGTCCAAGCATTAATGGGCTGTGAAGGTATGAACCGAGGCCCAAGTGGCTGCTCGACAGATGTCGTCGATAGACACAGAGTGCAGATGAGCCATTGAAGCTGCCATGGCTCTCACATTGTGAGCTGTGACATGGCCCTCCAGAGGAAGATTTTTATTGTGATAGGCGAAGGAAATACACTGTGCAATCCAGTTGGACAGTGTTCTCTTGTAGACTGGAAGTCCTAAATGAGAAGGATCAAAAGCAACAAAGAGTTGAGAGGACTTTCTATGTTGCTGGGTTCTTTGCAAGTAAAAGGCTAAAGCTCTTTTACAGTCCAAAGTATGAGGATTCCTTTCTGCATTTGATGCATGAGGTCTTCGAAAGAACACAGGCAGGTAGACAGCTTGGTTAAGATGAAAAGGCGAGACCACCTTTGGAATAAGGTGTGGATGAGTCCTAAGGACTACCTTGTCATGATGAAACCTTGTATAAGGTGGATCAGCCACTAGTGCTTGCAACTCACTGATGTGACATGCTGATGTGATTGCAATTAGAAAGATAACTTTCCAAGAAAGGAATTTTAAAGAGGTAGTAGCTAAGGGTTCGAAAGGTGGCTTCATGAGCTGACCAAGAACCAGGTTTAAGTCCCATGCCACCGGTGGTGGCCTAATGGGAGGCTTAGTTAGAAGAAGGCCTCTCATAAATCTTGCTATAAGAGAATGGGAGGAGATAGGTTGTCCATTGAGAGGCTTGAAGGAAGCTGCAATAGCACTCAAATGGACCCTTACTGAGTTAGTCTTAAGTCCTGCATTGGATAAATGAAGGAGATACTCAAGTAATGATCCAGAGGTATCGCTAAGGGGTTAAGACCCTTTTGCAAACACCATATGGTAAACCTTTTCCACTTGAAAGCATAAGAGCGTCTAGTGGAAGGTTTCCTGGAAGCATAAAGGACATACTTTACCTGCTGAGGAAGGTTAAGATCATGAATATCTAGGCTTTCAGCAACCAAGCTCTGAGATGCAGAGATTGGGGATTGGGATGCCATAACATTCCGTCCTCCTGTGACAGCAGATCTGGAGCAGACCCTAACTCCAGGGAGGGGGCTTGAGAGAGATGTAGAAGCAGGGGGTACCACACTTGCCTTGGCCAATGTGGAGCTATGAGAATCATCCGCCCCCTGTCTCTCTGAAGCTTGAACAGGGTTTTGGGAATTAGGGGAATGGGTGGAAAGGCATAAAGGAAGTCTTGACCCCAGTGAAGGAGGAAGGCATCCCTTGCCTGAGAAACATGAGCCGGAATTCTGGAACAGAACCGGGGAAGTCTGGCATTCAACGGACTTGCAAAAAGGTCTATGTCCGGGGTTCCCCAAATTTGGAAAATCTTGGTCACCTGGTCCGCATGTAGAGACCATTCGTGTGAAAGCAGAACTCGACTGAGTCTGTCTGCCCAAGAGATTTGAATGCCTGGAAGATAAACTGCCAGGAGGTGAATCTGATGCTCTCTGGCGAGGGCCCATAGTCGCAAAGCTTTGTTGCAAAGCGACAGAGAGCCTGTTCCCCCCTGCTTGTTCACATAGAACATGGCTACCTGATTGTCCGTATGAATGAGGACTGTCTTGTAGCTGAGCAGGGTATGGAACACTAGAAGAGCAAGGAAGATTGCTCTGAGCTCTAAGAGAGTGATATGTAGATGAGTCTCCTGTGGAGTCCAGGTTCCTTGGGTGGAGAGGTCTTGTAGATGATCTCCCCAACCCACTGGTGAAGCATCTGTTGTGAGAGTTGCCTGGGGTAAGGGTTGTTGAAAAGGGGACCACAGCAACAGGTTCTGAGTGGACTGCCACCATTGGAGGGACAAAATAAGGCGATTTGTGTTTGCTATTTTGTCTGACAGACACCCTGATGCCTGAGTCCATTGGGTGGATAAAGTCCACTGGGCTGCTCTCATATGGAGGCGAGCATAAGGAACCACATGCACGGTGGATGCCATGTGGCCTAGTAGTTGTAGCATTTCTCGGGCAGTGAGAAGAGGTTTTAGCACTGCTTGAGAAGTTAACTGCACCATGCGAAGGCAACGGGCCTGGGGGAGATAGATCCTTGCTCTTTTGGTATCCAGCAAAGCTCCTATGAACTTTAGAGACTGAGTGGGAGTTAGACTGGATTTTGGGATGTTTATAACCAGACCCAAATACTGTGGGATACGCATTGTGCAAGACAAGGAAGTCCTGGCCTCTGACTCTGACGGGGCTCGAATGAGCCAGTCGTCTAAGTAAGGGAAGACGAATATGCCTAGAGTGCGGAGAAATGCTGCTACCACAGCCATGCATTTTGTGAACACTCTTGGTGCTGAGGCCAGGCCAAAAGGAAGCACCCTGTATTGGTAGTGCTTTCCTTGGAAAAGGAACCGAAGGAACTTTCTGTGAGTTGGATGGACGAGAACATGGGTGTACGCATCCTTGAGATCTAGAGAACAAAGCCAATCCTGACTCTGAAGGTATGGCAGCAGAGTTCCTAGAGAAATCATTTTGAATTTCTCCTTGAACAGGACTTTGTTCAATTCCCTGAGGTCCAAAATAGGTCTGTATCCCCCTGTTTTCTTTGGGATAAGGAAATAGGGAGAGTAAAACCCTGTACCCTGTTGATGAATGGGTACCTCTTCTATTGCCCCTTGGGCAAGAAGCATGGTGACCTCTTGATCTAACAGGTTGATGAGAGAGTTCTGAGAATTGAACTCTCTTACCATTGTGGGAGGGGGCATGCACAGAAAATGCAGCTTGTACCCCTCTCTTATAATGGAGAGTGTCCAATGCTCTGCTGTTATCTGCTCCCACCTGGGGGCAAAGTGACATAACCTTCCTGGAATGGTGGAAGGCTCTGGTCCATTGAGGGCCTTGAGGCTAAGTTCTCTAGATGAAAGTTTGGAAAAAATAATTTTTTTTTTTCAAAGAAAGAAAGAAGAACCGGCGGTACCGGTATAGCATCGGGGAAGGCAGACGCGACCACAAAAAAATAAAGAATAACGAAACAATTTTCTGCGGTGACAGGAACACGTCCTGCTGGCTCCGCGGAAATCGAAGAACTGGAGAGAGGCAGTTGGGAAAGGCGGGAAGGCAGCCCATAGGTGCTGTGGGATGCTCCCAAAAGCTTTCTAATTGGACGCTGGGGAGCGTTCCCGTGCAGGCTCCGTCGGTACCGACAATACCCATATGTAAAGACTATATTCCTGCTTGTTCCTGGAGATCGTAGTTACTCACCTGTAACAGGTGTTCTCCGGGGACAGCAGGAATCAATCAGCCATATGTGAGGACTGACTTCCTGCTTGTTCCCGGAGAAACTAAGAAATCAGTGGCAGGGGCTGGGGGAGGGGGCTCCCCTAATCAAAAAGGTGTTCCACTTACCCTACATGTTCTAAGAATCCAACCCATGTCCTCTGCCACTGAGTCCACTCAACAAATCATTTTTATTTTAATTTTGTGGTGGAGGCAGACAAAGACCATGGGGCTTGTTTACAAAGCCGCGGTAGCGGTTCGCGGTCGTTATCGGAGCCGCGGCCCCATTGAAATCAATGGGGTCGCGGCTCCGATAACGATCGCGAACCGCTACCGCAGCTTTGTAAACAAGCCCCCATGTCTTTCCAAATCCATCAGCAAAATGTTGGTATGGCATAGGTCATCCTCATCCTTTATTACTGTGTAGGTTGAGGGCTCACTGGAAAATTAAATTGCACTATTGTTGGCTGTTTAAGGTTGTAACACTTCACATGCCCTAACTGGAGATGCTGATGTTGGTCCTACAGTTAGCGCTGGTGCTGCAGCTCCTATTGGCAGATGAGAACTCAGAACTGCTTGCAAAATCTACAGTATGACCTTTCATATATAAAACTACAACAACACCATGCCTTCTTCTTGCAGCATAGTTCAGAAACAATCATATTTTTATAAAAATCTTTGCCAAGTTGCACATCTATAGCTGAAGAATTTTCCAATGAGCTGTTATAACATTTTGAGATCCAGATAAAATAGATAGGACAATTTCACAGGAATTGCATGCAGTGGGGTAAAGTCACAACTGGAATAATCTGCTCATGCTAATCTTAAGGACCAACAGGACCCTGAAATTGAAATCTTGGACTCTCTATCACTTCCCCATATTAGAAAACAGATCTTCTCTCAGGACCATCACCCTTCCAGAATATTCTTGTTTCTCCAAAACAGTCTCATTGAAGGGTGACACATGGTACTAAGACACATTGTAAAACAAGATCTCCAGAAGAGATTTGAGATACATTCATAAAATGCCACATCTCATGCTCTGCTATATTTGAGTCCCATTACCTACCTTATGTCACCTTCAAATACTGCCCCCCATCTGTGCCATCTTCAAGTGCTATTCCCCATGTTCTGCAGAGAAAGCACAGTTACTTACCTGTAACAGGTGATCTCTGGGAACAGCAGGAATAAGTCTTCACATATGGGTACGTCGGTACCGACGGAGCCTGCACGGGAATGCTCCCTAGCGTCCAAAAAGAAAGCTTTTAGGAGCATCCCACGCGCATGCGCGCTGCCTTCCCGCCCATTTACTTCCCTCTCATCAGTTGGGTTTGTAGCTGAGACCAAAGGAGGGAAGTAGACAAATTAGAGAGAAAAAAGAGAGAGAGAGAACAACTCCTAGGGGAGGTGGGTGGGTTGTGAAGACTTATTCCTGCTGTTCCCAGAGATCACCTGTTACAGGTAAGTAACTGTGCTATCTCCAGGAACAAGCAGGAATGAGTCTTCACATATGGGGACTCCCAAGCTAAGATGCCTGGAGGAGGCCCCAGCATGTTGCAATCTAAAGATGGGCCATGCTTATCCTTCAAAACCTCAGGCATCCAAGGGATGGAGGGTAGGAGTTGAACAAGAAAAGAATAAAAAATGTACTTGGAACAGCTTGACTAAACAAGGTATCCAGAGGGGAGTCCTTGTGTAAATCATAAATATTAGAAAAATATTGAATTCCAATTTTCTAATGTGGATCTCACTCAAAAATATTGCAAAAATACTTGTTGAGGGTAATATGGATCTGTGGTTGAGAGCCAGTATATTATCCTCAAAGAGATTCCCTCAATGTGAAGAAGAGGGAAAAAAATAAATTTTTGCAATACAGGAAGAGATGATAAGCCCTCATGGCCAGAACTAACCCCAGAAGAAGTACTGGGGGAGTTCAATGAGGTTGGACTTTTGAGAAATAACTAAAGCTTCTGAAAAGTCCAAAAAATCGAACTTCTTGTCCTTGGAGCGGAATAAGGTCCTAGGAAAGAGATAATCTGACTGGTTTGGATGAAAAGGCAGAAATACCCTTTGCAGAAAAAAGGGAATAGGTCTTTAAGACCCCCTTTATTCCAATGAAAGACAAAGACATTTGTAGTAGGCGTTGAGCCCTCAACTTCTTGAAGATCTTTCAAAGTCAGATGTTGTATAGAGATTGACGCAATAACAAGAAGGATTAAGACCTACTTGAGAATATAGATGGAGAATCTCTGTCTGGTTAGATATGGAAGAACTATACAGGAGGTTTCGTGGAAACTGATATTATGTTCTTCACTTACAGGGATAGGACTAGACTTCTTGAAAAGATCTAGCCCCTGAAATAACCAGGTCTCGAGACGTACGTGAACAAAACTCAGGAGAACTGAAAGAAAATGGAGAAAAACCAACAACGAAAATGACAAAACAAAATACCTATACGAACTCAACGCATATCACTATGAGACTGACAAAGCAAAGAAAATCTACCACATGAAAATCATCAATACCTCCATAAACAAACCTCGTGAGCTCTTCCAGATAATCAAAAAGCTGACAAAAACACCACACAACTCTGACCAATTACCGCAGATTCCACCAGAACTACTGGCCCGTCAATACAAACAACTACAACAACCACAAAACCCGCAAATAACCTCACAGTCAACTACAGAGAACCTCCACCCCAACTTGCACAGTGACTGGACCACCTTCAAAGAAACATCAACAGAAGAAATTTCAATCACTATCTCCTGCCTCCACACCACCACCTCACCGCTGGACCCATGCCCCACTGACTGGATAAAGAAATCAAAAAACGAACTGAGCACACCATTAACCCGTATCGTCAACGAATCCTTCTCCAGAGGACACATGCCAGACACACTCAAAACCACGATCATCCGACCTTCCTTGAAAAAGAAAAACCTGGATCCTCTCGACCCTGCATCCTACAGACCCATAGCAAGTCTACCTTTCACAGCCAAAATAATCGAGAAGATCGTCCAGCAGCAGCTTCAGGAACACCTGGATGTTAACAACATACTGGACCCTCAACAACATGGTTTCCGCCCGCTACATGGAGTCGAGACCCTCATGACCACGCTGATGAACACCCTCCTCACAGGAATTCAAGGAAGACACTCCGGATACGCCATGATCTTCCTCGATATATCTGCAGCCTATGACACCATCTCCCACAACATCCTCATTCACAGACTACAGACTATTGGGATCAAGGACACCGTGCTGAAGTGGTTTCAATCCTACCTAACTAACAGACAACAACTAATCCGCACCAGCGCCTCAACCTCCCCCCCATTCCAACAACACCAGGGAGTACCCCAAGGATCCACACTATCAGCCATGCTCTTCAATATTTACCTCCAGCCACTTTGCACAGTCATACGCTCCCACAACGTCAGCTTCCACATCTATGCTGACGATATCATACTCTACGCCCCCATTACAACCACAAACCCAACAAACACCCACCTATCAGCATGCTTCACCGCAGTATCTGACTGGTTACAAACAAACAACCTATCCATCAACATAAAGAAAACTGAAGCCCTCATAGTGACAAAGGACCCAGACTTCACACCACCCACACACCTCAACATTGGAACTACAAGCATCCAAATACAACCTCAGATAAGATACCTGGGCATTATTATTGACCAAGCCCTCACCTTAAAGCAACAGATCACTAAAACCTCCGGAACTATATTTCATAAGGCAAGAACAGTGCAACGTCTCAGACCCCTCCTGGAACATCAAGACTTCCAAACAGTGATGCAAGCCATGACACTCCCACATCTGGACTACTGCAACATAATCTACCATGGCCTTCCAGCCACACACACCAACCCTCTCCGAACTGCATTAAACACCACTGCGAGAATCATTCAGAGCGCAAAGAAAACCGACCATATCACCCCAATTCTGAAAGAACTACACATTCTCCCCCTTGAAGCACGGACAAAATACAAAGCCATCCTACTCACCCACAAAGCTATCCATCAAACACAGGACACCCAGCTTCACACCCTACTGGCTCGTCCAGCCCACGGCAGATCTACTAGACAAGCCTCCAGCATTTCCCTCACCGTCCCTCACAAAAGAACCAAATGCTCGCAACGGACCTGCAATCGAGCCTTTGAACTTTATGCTCCATCCTTATGGAACTCTCTACCGAGCTATCTCACAAACAATGCCGACCTACTATCTTTCAGAAAACAGCTAAAAACCATCCTTTTCCAGGAATACTTCAACTCGAATCCCACCGAAAAAACCCACAAACCCCTGATCTCACCCACATTTAACCTCTAACTCAAAGCTATTCTAACCTGTCTATGTCCAACGTCTGTCCTATGTCCAAAGTCTGTCCTATGTCAAAATCATCAATGTTGCCTCCCCGGTGATAGCCCCACCCTTGTACTTAATTCCCCCACCCCCTATGTAACACGGCTTTGACCCGGTGAAAAGCGGTATATAAATACAGCTAAATAAATAAATAAATGAGTGCAGAGGAGATCCTTAGTCTTAAGACAGCAAGTCTGGATCCTTCTATAATTTCAAATAGCAGCTGGAGAAAAAGACGCAATATACCATGTTTGCCTCTTTATGAGGGCAATATGAGTATCATGCGTTTTCTTGTTCAACATAAGCTACCATGAAGTATAGGAATTAGAAGGAAAGTAGTGAATAAGGACCATCTGCAGTGAAAAAAATGCATCCCTGATGTGGAAGTTCCAGTGAGATGTGGAACAAACCAGGGAATTGTGCAATTTTTGACGCTTTCACGTGGTCTAAACCCTGGTTACCTTTTCTTAAAAGAAAATTTTTAAGGAATATGGTAAGAGTAGGAAAAAACCAGTTATGTAGGAGCATGACTGGTAGAGTCTACCAGCTGAAGCCCTTGTTAACTATCTGGCCGCTACCTAATAGGAGTAGCTCTGAGGCTCTCTGGCAAAGGCCCACAGTTGCAGAGCTTTGTTGTAGAATTTGCAGAGAGCATGTTGTAGGTTGCTTAGATCTGGCTGTTGAATTGCCAGTGTGCAACCTAATCTATTCTGTTGAAGCCAAGGAGAATTGAAGGTGGCTAAGAATAGTAGACAGGCATGAAGCCTGCAACAATAAACAGTCCAAATGAGTTCTGGACCTCTTTTGGAATTATCTGTTATTAAGGCGGCATAAAAAGTTAGGTCCTATGGATTGGAGAGGACCGAGAGACATAATTTGGAGTAGTGATACCCAACTTCTGTCCAAAAAACTACCTTAAAAAGCTATCTGAGAAGAAGATGAACCACAAAAAGGGATAAAACTCTGTAGGGAAACTACTTACTGGAGTAGGTATTGAAGAAAATCCTATGGCTTAGAGAATAAGCCCTCCAGATGAGTAATAATACTCTTAGAGACTGAATGTCTGGGCTAAGAGGGATAGAAGTAATACAGAATGGGGGGCGGAGCCTGATGTCCAGCGGGTAGGACGCTTTGCGTTGAAGCTCCCGAGAGGCCTACTTAGAATCCTGACTTAATACCTATACAAATTTACTATTTCGCTCCGAGCTGACCGGGGCACCTCGGGGGGAATGGCGGCCCATAAACCAGCGCGCTTGGACTTCGGGTCTCCTTCTTCTTCTCACGGAAAACGCTCCAAAACAGAGGTGTCCTCCCCACAGAAGATGGTTCCATTTCGTGAAAACCCCGAGATGCACCTGGAGATTTTGGAGGAAATACGCGGCGTGAAGGAATTGGTGCAGTCCAATGGAGAAGCGCTTCGAGCCATGCGAGAAGACTTTGGAGTGCTCCAGGACCGACTTGAAAGTCTTTCATTACGGCAGGACAATATGGCGGGGGTCCTCGACTCGCACGAGGTGCGCTTGGGCAAACTGGACGAGGCTGAGCGCCAGATACAGAATCTTCAAAAGGAGTTAGAAGATAGCAATAATCGAGCCCGTCGCAACAATGTGAGGCTCCTCGGAATGCCGGAGGGGGTGGAAGCAGGAGATATAAGAGAATTCTTGCTCAAAACTCTTCCCTCCTTGCTGAAGATCACTTTTCACAGAGAACTGGAAATCGATCGAGCACACCGTGTTCCTGCCCACATGGCGCTCAACCGCACGACCCCCCGGCCTATTGTCTTTAGCTTGCTACGATATCAACAAGTGGAACAAATTTTACATGCTGCCCGAGCGAATCATCATTTGGAATTTGAAGGTCGTAAGGTCTCCTTCTTTCCTGATTTGGCAAAGCCTACCGTAGACCGGCGGAAGAAACTCCTTGCTTTTCGCCCTCGACTTCAACAGCTACAGGCTCGCTTTGGCCTGTTGTATCCAGCGAAGCTCCGAGTGACTCTCCACAACCAAACCAGGACGTTCGAAGATCCTGATCTACTATCAACATTTTTAGACTCCAAAGAAGCAGAGCAGATGCGCTAATCCCAAATCTTGGACTCTTATTTGCCGGCTCTATCCGCCATTTTGAAGGGCCCGATGCGGCGGTCATAGCCAAGCACAGAAATAGCCTGGACTTTCTTTCTTTCTCTATATGACTTTTGTTTTTTGGTCTCCTATCCCTTCATGATGTGTGCCTCGGTCGGATTCGGAGCACGCACAGTCCTACAGGTTATGTGTTTTTTCAATTTCGGCCTTCTCGGGGGTTTCTCCCCGCAGACACATGGTCGCCAGTAATTTTGGGGTTTTGCTTCTCCTCTACCGTACTGCGGTTTTCTTTGTTAATGTGGGGCGCTTCATTGTATTATATTAGTTTATTTTTCCTATGTCATGTGTACAGCCAGATACAGTCAGTTTGAGGGACATAGTGAAATTATGTGTGCTATCATGCTCAGACTTTTTAACTTTTCTGAATGGCCTTATGTAAAATCTTCTCATTCACCGTCAAAGGCATTAATGGTCCACTCAAAGGAAAGAAAATCCTTAGCTATCTTAGCCATGAGCATGTTGATTTAGTGTTTCTTCAGGAACCGCATTTAAACTCTGCTGAAACACTGAAACTCAATGCTAAGCCTCATATGGTAGCTGCCTATTCTCCCACCGTTTTCAAATGGTACGGGATAGCCACTCTGGTTAAGAAGTCTTAGCACGCTACTGTACCTGATATTAGCGCTGACAAGGAGGGTAGATGGGCCCGTGTACACCTTGAGGTTGGAGATAGTGAATTCACGTGTATTTGCATTATGCCCCGAATGTGGACAACCCTGCTTACTATGCAAGTATTGCGCAGTTGGCCTTGGCCTCTGCCAATGCCCCATTAATACTAGGTGGCGATTTTACTCAAGTGTTCCCTCAATCTTTTCTTCTCAAACAAGGTGCTCGTTGGTTGGAAGATCCAGTACCGAGTAGACCTGTGTGGCTAGATATAGAAGCGGGCCTTTGCAAACCGATTCCTCTTACCTTTCTCCCTGGTATGACTCTCCCATCAGACTCCCACTATCCACCAATGCTTTTAGACACTTTAGGTGCCTTTATTACTCTTATGCAATCTTTAGACTCCCGACTCTGGTCAGTGCAACTTCAGCATCGCCTTCGGTGCACTAGAGTACTCCCGCCATCGGCATTCTCTACATAAGGTTGATTGGAGACTTTCCGATCTCTCGGTAGTTCACCGGGTGTAGCATCCAATTTTACTAAACCTTCTGTAATGCTATAACTAGAGATACCCCTATAGCGCAGAAAGCATGGGAGAGAGAATTGCATGTGACTTTGACCTCGGAGCAATAGAGCCTTATCTGGAGTAGAGGGACACGGGTTCCCGATCTGCCTCACTCATTCAGACCCTCTTCTTTCTAGCCCACCGGTGTTTTTACACTTCTCACAGATTAGACAAATGGAACACTACTCAGGGCAATGGTTGCTGGACACGTCCTGCGGCCATTGGTTCATTGCCTCATGTTATGCATGAATATCCCGCACTACAGTATTACTGGCGTCGGGTCTGGGGTCGTATTTAGTCTATCTAGCACTCTCAGGAGCCCTTTCTTGGAGGATAGTGGGACTTCGCCCAGTTGCGGGGATCCCCTCTCTCCCAAAAATGGCTTATTTCCTTTCGAACTTTATGCTTGGCATTGCTATTTCCCTAATTAAGTAATACTGGAAAATTAGCTCCCATTTGAGCCCCAATGAATGGTGGAATCATGCCTGTCTTTACAGTAAATGCGACCAAATACCTCGTCTGTTCGCTTCTTCCGTTCAGACTCCTTCCCATTGGTCTCAATGGAAGATGCTCAATGACTATGTACATTTTGCTAAACGCTCTCATCTGACTGTCTAACTTTGTATATATATCTGTCCCATGATCATGCTGTATTGTAGATACTCTTTTGATTGTTTGATGTATAATCACTGTTAATTGGAAGCGCTCACATGCTGATATAATCGGGTAGAGAAGAAGCATCGGGGTGGGGGGTAATGGGTTTACTTTTCCTTATTGTATACTTGTTTTGTCTCTTTTGGTGTGTTGTTTCTTTTGTTTGTTGCAAAATGAAAATAAAAGTTAAAAAAAAAAAGAAGTAATACAGAATTGAGAAGACTTACAATTTGGTAAGTCTTTGAAGAGATAAGGTCCCCTTGCAGTTTAAAGCATGAGATATACTCGTACAGTAAACTGACATGGTGAAGGGTATAGCTCACCCTGTTGTTAGTTGTTAGGCCTCCTTTTGTTTTAAACCTGTTATCTCTGGGGTATGATAGTCCTTAATAGCTCTTAGAGCTAGAAGGATAGATTTCTCTTGTAGCAAGAGATTCATGCCCAGAGTCGAGGATTGAGTCAATGTATGACTGATATCTCAGCATGGATGAGATGAATTTTAGATGCTTCTGTTGAAAAAGAAGTAGACTCAAAAGTTCTAAACCTCACACAGAAAAAATGAACAAAAAATCAGAAACCCTGCGATTGCTGGGTTTGCTGAGCCTGTTGAGGTTTTGACTTTCTTAGCCTGGTGTGATGTTGCCCATCTTTGGAAACATCTGAAGAATGGGTAGAAGATGGTTAAAACTTTTTTCCCTTGGGGGAATAAAGCCTTTTAGGAGATTTTTTATTAGCTGGGATAGAGGAAAGTTTTGACAATCCTCTAATGTTAACAGCATCAGTGCTCAACTGATTAGCTTGAAATAAAGCCTCCTTGTTGAAGAGATTTTCACCAGTACAAGGAGTATTGCCCAGCCTTTCCTGAACCCATCTGTCCAAGTCTGAAGCTTGGAGCCAGGCTATGCGTTGTGCTCCTATGGCTATAGCAGATGTTCTGCTAATAGACTCAAAACAGTCCAAGGAAGCACGATTAAGGAACCTAGAGATATTCTGAGCATGATTGACTAATAAGGAATAGCCTGCTCTTTTATGCTCTGGAAGAAAAGGGTTCAAAAACATTAAGTTCTTTGTGACCTCTTCAAGAGATAATCCCATATAGAAAATATATGAGATAATTCTTGCTGAAAGCATGGATGCCTGGAAGCATCGACGTCCAAAGGCATCTAAAGTCCTAGACTCACGACCTGGCGGATAAGAAGAGTGCTTCTTTGCACTCTTAATATGCCTCATTGCTGATTCTACAACAATAGAATGATGAGGAGGTTGAGTCTTTTGAAAACCTGGAGAAGGTGGCACCTTGTACATAGTGTCAAGTGTCTTAGAATGTGGAGATACCGTTAAAGGAGTTTCCCACATTCTTAATAGTAGATCTTGTAAGATCTGATGCAAAGGAAGCATGATCACCTCCTATGGAATCCAGGGGAATTGCAGTGTCTCTGAATTCCCCAGTAGGGATTCTTTACCAGGTATAGAAATGACAAGTAACTTTGCCATATCAAGCAGAAAAGCTTGAAAAGAAATCTCCCCTGAGGAGGACCCTCTAAAAAGGGGGGTAAAGGCTGGACTTGTAGAAAAATCAGCCTTGGTACCGATGGATTCATCCCAGTCATTGGGATCGGACGACTTAAAAGGATGAAGCATCGGATTTTCTTTAAAGCGATGTCTTCGGTACCGCCCGAAGTCGGTACCGAAACGAGTCGGTACTGAATCCTCCATGCTAGAGATCGATTCCAGGCTCAGCATCGAGGGAAGCTATTCTATCGAAGCAAGCATGGACGGTACCGACACCGACACCGATGTCGATACCGGTACCGGTACCGAAGCCGATACCGATACTCGAGGAACGGTCTGCAGCAACTCTAGCGGTACTGAAGTAGCCGAGAGTGCTAGACTACGTTCATCGGTGAGGAGTGCTTCATCCATCACCATAGCCGATGCTGGGGTGTCGGTACCGCTCGAAGCGGCCACAACCACCGAGCATGGCCCAGGTATGTTCACCGAGGTAAGAACCCCGGGAACAACCTGGAGCCCCGTTAATGCTTTGGAGCCCGAAGACTCCCGCCGGGGCTTTATTGCCAAGATGTCCTCGAGGGCAAGGCCGAAGCCATCTCGATGCTGAGAAGGAGATCTACCACTCGAGGACTGGCTAGCCTTTACAGACTTTTGTTTGGTTACCTGATCCTGTAAAGAAGAAGATATTAGAGCTGGTGACATCGAGAGCGATTTGAACCGGGTATTGAGTTGTGCTCGATTCTGAAGACTTCTTCTGTTTGAGCTCCAGCAGGAGAGACACTCCAGAGGGCAATGGTCAGGACCTAAACATTTTAGACACCAAGTATGAGTGTCTGAAAAAATATCTGTGCACAACGAGCAGAAGCAATAGATGACCCAGTGGCTCAAATAGCTTAAAAATGTCACTTTATTGAAGGTCCCCGATGCGTTTCGGCTTGCGCCTTTCTCAAGGGGAGAGGAACTTACAAAGAAAAAATAAATATATTAAACACCTGCATAAAACCATCATAATAAAAGCAACCAGAATACATTAAACATATTGTTATAATACATTAGGAAATTAGAAAATATAAAAATGATAAATATACAATAAAAAATCAAAAATAAGTCATATTGCATCACTAAATAATTAAAAACATAAAATAACAGACATATTGAATCAATAAATAATTAAAACCATAAAGTAACATATCAAAACCAACAAAACACCAAAAAGGAGAGACGCAGGGCAGGAGGAACTCATTCAAGTATGTTGAGTGAAGACTACAGAGCAGGGACAAACTTATTTGTGCAAACAAAAGTGTTCATGTAAAAACTACTCACTAGAACCGTACACTGAATTATCAAGACAATATGGTTTTATGGTGAAGTAATATTATACCTAGTGGATCCCATGTGAAACAATGCTGGAGGTGAAACTTAGGAACCAAAGCATTTTAAATACCTGTTTTACTGCACAATCTAATTTATCCTTATTTCAAGGAGCTGTGATGACAAATGAAACGTGCACCAAAGTGCCGTTAAGGTAGAAAAGACACTGAGAACTTGACACTGTGTGAAATAAAAGAACATATGTTAAACTAAGGACAATATTAAAACTGGGTGCTCTAAAAACCGAATTGTTTAAATACCTGTGCAACCGAAGTAAGCCTTGTTTATGGAAGCAAATCGCTGTGCTATCAAACTGCAAAGAACACATCAAAAACGTGTACCATAAAATGATTGTGTTTAAATAGAAGTCATATCATTAAAAATGGAGTAGAAACTTTTATTTACTCACTAATGTTAGCAAAGGTTGTGCAAGACGCGCTCTTCCAAACGGATCAGAATACTGCTAAGAGGTGTTGTTTTAAAGACGCTGATTTTCGCGCCAAAAGGGGCGGGGCCACACTCATCCAATCAATGGGAAAATATCACAGAGTGTATAAGAAATAAGGATACAGGGACAGTGATTTCATGATGTCTAATTATGTTAAATGCCCACATTAATTATAAATCTTAAAATTGTATCGAACAGGCAACTAAAGGACCTTTATTCAATGTCTTAACCAGTATCTCCTCAGGTTCGTGAACTAGCTGCAGTAGAGTCAATTATAACGTGGGAGCAGTAAACAAAGTCTAAAAATGGGAATAGAATAAATGTATTATGTAAAACCACAGTGAAACCCTGATATTAAAAGGACCTAAACCTATAAAATTATGTCTTCATTATCTCAGTGAAACAAGGGGTCAAGGAACGTTGACAACCCGTTTAGAAATTGTGTACAACAACCTCAGTGAAAACACGATAAACCTCCCTTACTTGTGGGACCTTGCCTTCGTTTTTTTATGTAATCAAACACCATAAAAAGAGGGAGGGAGACTCATTTTAAAATCACATATACACGTCGATCTCAGTGAAATATGTATACAAGCTTTTTATCTATTAAAAAACTAATTAAATAAATAAAATCATATAAGACTTTGTTTACTGCTCCCACGTTATAATTGACTCTACTGCAGCTAGTTAGAAAAAGCATTTAACATAATTAGACATCATGAAATCACTGTCCCTGTATCCTTATTTCTTATACACTCCGTGATATTTTCCCATTGATTGGATGAGTGTGGCCCTGCCCCTTTTGGCACGAAAATCAGCGTCTTTAAAACAACACCTCTTAGCAGTATTCTGATCCGTTTGGAAGAGCGCGTCTTGCACAACCTTTGCTAACATTAGTGAGTAAATAAAAGTTTCTACTCCAGTTTTAAAGATATGACTTCTATTTAAACACAATCATTTTATGGTACACGTTTTTGATGTGTTCTTTGCAGTTTGATAGCACAGCGATTTGCTTCCATAAACAAGGTTTACTTCGGTTGCACAGGTATTTAAACAATTCGGTTTTTAGAGCACCCAGTTTTAATATTGTCCTTAGTTTTAACATATGTTCTTTTATTTCACATAGTGTCAAGTTCTCAGTGTCTTTTCTACCTTAACGGCACTTTGGTGCACGTTTCATTTGTCATCACAGCTCCTTGAAATAAGAATAAATTAGATTGTGCAGTAAAACAGGTATTTAAAATGCTTTGGTTCCTAAGTTTCACCTCCAGCATTGTTTCACATGGGATCCACTAGGTATAATATTACTTCACCATAAGACCATATTGTCTTGATAATTCAGTGTACGGTTCTAGTGAGTAGTTTTCACATGAACACTTTTGTTTGCACAAATAAGTTTGTCCCTGCTCTGTAGTCTTCACTCAACATACTTGAATGAGTTCCTCCTGCCCTGCGTCTCTCCTTTTTGGTGTTTTGTTGGTTTTGATATGTTACTTTATGGTTTTAATTATTTATTGATTCAATATGTCTGTTATTTTATGGTTTTTAATTATTTATTGATTCAATATGTCTGTTATTTTATTTTTTAATTATTTAGTGATGCAATATGACTTATTTTTGATTTTTTATTGTATATTTATCATTTTTATATTTTCTAATTTCCTAATGTATTATAACAATATGTTTAATGTATTCCGGTTGCTTTTATTATGATGGTTTTATGCAGGTGTTTAATATATTTATTTTTTCTTTGTAAGTTCCTCTCCCCTTGAGAAAGGCGCAAGCCGAAACGCGTCGGGGACCTTCAATAAAGTGACATTTTTAAGCTATTTGAGCCACTGGGTCATCTATTGCTTCTGCTCCTTGTGTACCCTACTGTTGCCTGCGGGAGCCTGCTCTCCTGTGTCCTGAAAAAATATCTGTACCGCCACACTTTGAGCATTTCTTAAGGATAGTGGCTGGCTTTTCCATAATTGAAGGGTAAAGGTCTAGTGGCCTAGAAACCGTCAGGCACTAAACAGGAAAATATTTCTAAGAAAAGAAGAAATTGTTCAGGAAAAAGAAAGAAAAGCACCAGCGGTACCGGTGGTGCTGAGGGAAGGCAGACGCGACCACAAAAAACTAAGAATAAAAAGAAGAATTTTCTGTGGTGAGAGGAATACGTCCTGCTGGCTCCGCGGAAAATGGAAAACTGATGAGAGGGAAGTAAATGGGCGGGAAGGCAGCGCGCATGCGCGTGGGATGCTCTCAAAAGCTTTCTTTTTGGACGCTGGGGAGCGTTCCTGCGCAGGCTCCGTCGGTACCGACGTACCCATATGTGAAGACTCATTCCTGCTTGTTCCTGGAGATTAACCTCATGACATGGCCACAGCACTTTGTATAAGAAACCCAGGTTTGATATGACAGATGAGATGATGCACTAGCATTGGGGAAGAAGAGTCATTAACCACTGCAAGTGTGACTCTTGCTAGCACAGAAGCAATTAAAAAAGAAGAGGCTTCCATAACCCCTCAGCCAAAAGAAGGCACCTTATCGACTTTGGGGAAGAAGGGGCAGTAAACAGAACACTGCCCTCTGCTGTAATCAGCAGAGGAGGGCAGTGGGACATGGCACTATACCTGCTTCATCGGTGGTGATGGTGAGCTCATTGCTGGTCTCGCTTTTGCCAATGCGGTTCTTGGCATACATGCGAATATTATAAGTGGAGGACGGATGCAGGTCGATGATAGTAGCCTGATTAAGCTGAGGGGACACATCTTTGGTTCTCTGAACTGAATCCCATGAGTCTTAAAACAAAGAAGAAGAAGAAATAAAGTATACATAGTTTATATTTGTACAAATCTGTCATGCTAATAAAGTTTAAGCCTTAAATTCTAAGCCATGAGGAAAGGGCCAAACATGATCACATGGGCCCCAGAGAAAACAATATACTTTACAAGTTATGATTCTAGTGTTATCATCTCATGTTAGCTGAACATAAAAATTGTCCATAGACAAACAAGCAAGTAGCCTTTTATCACAAAGAAACTACCTCTGTGGTCTTGAAAATTTAGCTATATAATAACACGTGAGATGATAAACCTAGTGTAACTTCTGTCAGTCTGAAATTTCCTCACAAATGGCGATTTACAGATATTTGACAGACTGGGGATACAACTTCTGGGAGTCACTGTCCTTGTAGGCTAAGCTTGCTGGGAATTTAGGTTGGGACCAGTAAAAATTGTGAGGGGTATGGCATCGTAAATCCACTCAATCCAATCCTCGCTCTCAATAAAGTAATCCAAGGCAAAATTTGATGTTCTGATTCTGAACCAAGGGAAGGGGGATCACTGATAACAATACAAAACTATACAGACAGAAAAAACAGCAGTTACAATCCCTCTGCTTCCATGGGGCTATCCCTGTGGTAGGTGCTCCCACTCCTCACTACTTTCCTCTTTATTTCTTCCCAAGAGTGCCTGCAGAGCTGGATGCTAGATTTGGACATAATTGCATACTTTGTACCTCATCAGGCCTGGTCCTCCTTGTCTTTTCTCCAGGGGACGCCCTCTATATCATCCTCTTCTCTTGTTCCAGGATTATTTATGAATTTATTTCATATAATTTAATATACCACTCTACCAGTGGGGTCTGATGACATTTACAATAGAGGATTAAATAAAATGTGCTAAATATTAACCAAAGTTAATGTACTCCCCTGTTTTGGGCTGAACTGATGGTACAGCTTCCTGAAAGAACCATGAAAGTGACATTTTACTTAACAGATAATGTCCTTTCCTTGAGTCCTGCTAGGCCAGTACAGACGAGTGGGTTGTGTTCCGCTACCAGCAGAGGTGGAGACACAGAAAACTCCAACATCTTCTGATGACCTCATCCTATACTATATCTGAGGGCATACAACTCAGCATTTGTATCCGAGCCATGGATAAGAACCCTTGGCCACACAAGCCCCAATGAGGATAACAAGGACAAATGGTCCAAATAACAGAAATATAGACAGGATCCTCTGTGGGCCGAGGGTCATCCAAGAGGAATGTAACTCACAGGGCTAAAACACAAAAGAGCTGATCAAAACAGATCGCAGCAGATAAGCTTAAACCAAAACAGAGCCAGTCATGCCAGAACATACTGTAGATCTAGATCGCAGTAGAACAGATCAGATCATAAGAGATTCCAGGAGCAAGTCCTGGAGTGGAATACAATAGAGTGGAGGAGTAGCCTAATGGTTAGAACACTGGCTTGGGAACCACAAGACCAGGGTTCAATTCATACTAGCACTCCTTGTGGCTTTGGGCAAGCCACTTAAAACTCCATTGCCTCAGAAGACTCCAAATTATCAATGTCCTTATTTAATGTACATTACCAAGTTTAAGTTACTGTACAATGTAAACTCTCACTTGGTTTGCAGCTTGTCGTGCTGTGAGGGCTTGCGTGCATCAGTGATTCTGAGAGCTAAACTATCGGTAGTTAACTACTGGCAGGGTCTCCCAAGATGGACAGGTCTCAGCTGAGGTGCCAGACCAAGACAAACCACCCATCTGGGCAGCAGCAGAATGGGATAGTGTTGATGGCAGAGGATCACATTTCTGTGACAACGGCAACAACACCAAACTTAAACTGCACGGAAGAAAGGCCCGGCAATCTACTTCTGCATCTTGACATGAAAACCCAATGGATAGTTACAACAAAACAAATTGTGCTATGGTGCTGGAAGATGAGATCCCCAGGTCGGAAGGCACTCAACTAGCTACTGGGGAAGAGCTGAAGACTTTTCAGAGTAAAGCCAGTATTTATGATGTGGTTGGATCAAAGCCCTCGGGAAGTCTGACTGCTGATGTAGCTGCGCATGAAATCAGAGTCAGAAGCTGTAAAGATGTCTTACACATTGGAACATGGAATGTACGAAGCATGAACCAAGGGAAGTTGGAGGTGGTCAAAAATGAAAAGGAATGTGTACAACTTGATCTGTTGGGTGTCAGCGAACTGAAATGGACTGGCATCGGGCACTTTGCATCAGATGATCACATGGTCTACTATGCTGGAAATGAAAGACAAAGAAGAAATGGTGTTGCATTTATAATAAAGAAGAAACTTGCAAAAACTGTAATGAAATACAATGCAGTCAGCGAACGCTTAATCTCTATTCGTCTATGAGGATTGCCTATCAACACAACTATAATTCAAGTATATGCCCCAACAACAGCTGCAGAAGAGAATGAAATTGAAGAGTTCTATGAACAAGTACAAGCTGAAATTGACAGAACATGCAAACAGGATACCCTGATAGTCATGGGTGACTGGAACGCAAAAGTTGGCAACAAAGAAGAAGGCAAAGTAGTTGGAAAATATGGACTTGGCAACAGAAATGAAGCTGGAGAAAGACTGATAGAATTCTGCAAGACCAATGATCTATTCATCTCAAACACCTTCTTCCAGCAACACAAGCGGCAACTGTACACATGGACCTCACCCAATGGATTGTATAAAAATCGAATTGACTACATCTGTGGAAGTCAACGATGAAAAAGCTCTGTAACATCAACAAAGACAAAACCTGGAGCTGCTGTGGTACAGATCATCAACTACTAGTATGCAAACTCAAGCTAAAGTTGAAAAAGAGCAAACCACTCATGAATGCAGCAAAATGTGACCTTGAGAATATACCACTGGAATTTAAAGACTGCCTGCAAAATTGATTTGCTGCTTTAGATATAAATGACAGCTCTGGAAGAGTTATGGAATGACATCAAGAAGGTTGTGCTGGAAGAAAGCGAGAAGTCTCTACAAAAGGTGAAAAAGCAAAAACGGCCAAAATGGATGACGGAAGAAACTCTGAAAATTGCCCAGAAACGCAAAGAAGCTAAAGCCAGAGGAGAAAGAAAGACAATCGCAGAACTCAACAGAGATTTCCAACATGCAGCAAGACAGGACAAGGAAAAGTACTACAATGACAATTGCAAGGAAATAGAAGCATAAACTATTAGAGGAAGAACAAGATCGGCTTTCCTAAAGCTACGAGAGTTAAAGAAAAAGTTCCAGCCTTGAACTGGAATGTTACAAGATGCTCAAGGTTCTATGTTGAATGATGCTGAGAAGATCAAGAAAAGGTGGAAGGAATATACAGAGTTTTTATATGATAAAGATCAAGTGGACCAACAGCCGTTTCAACCTGTATCTTATGATCGGGAACCATTGGTGATGAAAGAAGTTGAAGCAGCATTGAAAGCCTTATCAAAGAACAAAGCACCAGGCATTGATAGCATTCCCATAGAAGTATTGCAGCAATCTGATGCAGCTGTTACCGTACTTACAAGGCTCTGCCAAGAAATATGGAAGACAACATCATGACCAACTGACTGGAAAAGATCTGTGTTTATACCAATACTAAAGAAAGGTGATCCAACTGACTGTGGAAATTATCGCACAATCACTCTGATCCCACATGCCAGCAAGATTCTACTGAAGATTATTCAAAAGAGACTACAACCGTACCTGGAACAAGAGCTACCTGAAGTGCAAGCAGGGTTCAGGAAAGGGCAAGGAACAAGAGACATCATTGCGGATGTGAGATGGATCCTTGAAAAGACTAAAGAATACCAAAAGGATATCTATTTGTGCTTTATCAACTATAGCAAGGCTTTTGACTGTGTAAACCATGAGAAACTCTGGGCCACATTAAGAAGCATGGGTATACCAGAACACCTGATCGTTCTCTTGCGCAATCTGCACATTGATCAAGAAGCAACAGTTCGAACGGAACAAGGAGAAACAGAATGGTTTAAAATAAGCAAAGGTGTAAGACAAGGCTGCATACTTTCCCACTACCTATTTAATTTATATGCAGAACAAATCATCAGAGAAGCAGGATTGTATGAAGATAACAGAGGTGTGAAGATTGGTGGAAGACTCATCAACAACCTTCGCTATGCTGATGATACCACATTACTGGCTGAAAGTGAAGATGATCTGAAACATTTGCTTCTCACAAACAAAGGACATAGTCCCAAAATGGGCCTGCAACTTAATGTAAAGAAGACAAAGATCATGACAACTTGCATAATCAACAGGTTCATCGCTGAAGGAGAAGAAATTGAAATTGTGAACAACTTTAACCTACTTGGATCAACTATCAATAAAGAAGCAACAAGCAGTCAAGAAATCAGACGACACATTGCTCTTGGCAGAATGGCTATGAAAGACCTAGATAAGATTCTCAAGAGCAGACATGTCTCTCTCCATACAAAGATTCAACTTGTTCAAGCCATGGTATTTTCAATAACATCATATGGATGTGAAAGCTGGACAGTGAAAAAGACAGACAGGAAGAAAATTGATGTCTTTGAATTATGGTGCTGGCGGCGAATACTGTGTATACCATGGACTGCCCAAAGAACAAACCAGTCGGTACTAGAGGAGAACAAACCTAAGCTTTCTTTAGAAGCTCAGATGACAAGACTTCGACTTTCATACTTTGGACACATCATTCGAAGAGAGAGATCATTAGAGAAAGACATCATGCTTGGCAAGATAGAAGGTCAACGCAAAAGAGGAAAGCCAGCAATGAGATGGATCGATACAATAACAGCAGCTATGGGTACCAGTCTGTCAATAATGAGCCGCCTGACTGAAGACCGAACACAATTTAGGATAGCTATCCAGAGGGTCTCCATGAGTCGACTCCGACTCGACGGCACTTAACAGCAACACAATGTAAACTGCTTTCACTAAGGGGTATGTTTACTAAACTGCGGTAACGTAGCAGCGGCTACATTAAGGCGCATTATGTAACATGAAGGCACCTTAATGTTACATAATGCGCCTTACCGTTCCCGGCCATGGTAAGTCCAGAAAAGGGTAGAGAGAGGGCGGAGAGAAGGGGGTCAATGGGCGGGGAGAGGCACCTTTCACACTAACGCGGAGAAAGCATAGTTACTCACCTGTAACAGGTGATCTCCGGGAACAGCAGTAATTTAGTCTTCACATATGGGTATCGTTGGTACCGAAGGAGCCTGCACGGGAATGCTCCCCAGCGTCCAATTAGAAAGCTTTTTGGGAGCATCCCACAGCGCCTGCATGCTGCCTTCCTGCCTTTCCCAACTGCCTCTCTCCAGTTGAGTTTAAAGCTGAGACAAAGAGAGAGAGAGGGAAAGAGAAAGAGATAGACAGAGAGATACAACTCCTAGGGGAGGTGGGTGGGTTGTGAGGACTAAATTCCTGCTGTGCCCAGAGATCACCTGTTACAGGTGAGTAACTATGCTATCTCCAGAAACAAGCAGGAATGTAGTCTTCACATATGGGGACTCCCTAGCTTTAGATGCCAGGAAGAGACCCCAGAAGTTGTGTGTCCCTGTGAAAAGGCTCCACTTCCCCCCATGGATCTCTGGCATCCAACCAGGGATGGCAGGTAGGAGTTGATTAGGTATGGAACAGGTGTTGGAGAACAGCCTGAACAAACAAGGCATCCCGGCGGGAGTCCTTGTCCAAGCAGTAATGGGCTGCGAAGGTATGAACTGCGGCCCAAGTGGCTGCTCGACAGATGTCGTCGATAGACACAGAGTGCAGATGAGCCACTGAAGCTGCCTTGGCTCTCACATTGTGAGCTGTGACATGGCCCTACAGAGGAAGATTCTTATTCTGATAGGCGAAGGAAATACACTGTGCAATCTAGATGGACAGTGTTCTCTTGGAGACTGGAAGTCCCAAATGAGAAGGATCAAAAGCAACAAAGAGTTGAGAGGACTTTCTATGTTGCTGTGTTCTTTGCTAGTAAAAGGCTAAAGCTCTTTTACAGTCCAAACTATGAAGATTCCTTTCTGCATGTGATGCATGAAGCCTTGGAAAAAACACAGGCAGGTAGACCACTTGGTTAAGATGAAAAGGGGAGACCACCTTTGGAATAAAGTGTGGATGAGTCCTAAGGACTACCTTGTCATGATGGAATCTTGTATAAGGAGGATCAGCCACTAGTGCCTGCAACTCACTGATGCGACGTGCTGATGTGATTGCAATAAGAAAGATAACTTTCCAAGAAAGGAATTTCAGCAAGGTAGTAGCCATGGGTTCGAAAGGTGGCTTCAAAAGCTGGCCAAGAACCAGGTTTAAGTCCCATGCCACCGGTGGTGGCCTAATGGGAGGCTTAGTTAGTAGAAGGCCTCTCATAAATCTTGCTATAAGAGGATGGGAGGAAATAGATTGTCCATTTAAAGGGCTGAAAGAAGCCGCAATAGCACTTAAATGGACTCTTACTGAGTTAGTTTTAAGTCCTGCATTGGATAAATGAAGGAGATACTCCAGTAATGATTCCAGAGGTATCGCAAGGGGGTTAAGACCCTTCTGCAAGCACCATATGGTAAACCTCCACTTGAAAGCATAAGAGCGTCTTGTGGAAAGTTTTCTAGAAGCATAAAGGATATCCTTTACTTGCTGAGGAAGGTTAAGATCCTGAAGATCTAGGCCTTCAGCAACCAAGCCCTGAGATGCAGAGACTGGGGATTGGGATGCCATAACATTCCATCCTTCTGAGACAGGAGATCTGGAGCAGATCCTAACTCCAGAGAGGGAGTTTGAGAGAGATGTAGAAGGAGAGGGTACCACACTTGCCGTGGACAATGTGGAGCTATGAGGATCATACGGCCTCTGTCTCTCTGAAGCTGGAACAGGGTTTTGGGAATCAGGGGAATGGGTGGAAAGGCATAAAGGAAATCTTGCCCACAATAAAGGAGGAAAGAATCCCTGGCCTGAGAGCCCTGAGCCGGAATTCTGGAACAGAACCGGGGAAGTTTGGCATTCAATGGACTTGCAAAGAGGTCTATGTCCGGGGTTCCCCAAATTTGAAAAATCTTGGCCACCTGGTCCGCATGCAGATACTATTCGTGTGGAAGCAGAACTCGACTGAGTCTGTCTGCCCAAGAGTTTTGGATACCTGGAAGATATACTGCCAGGAGATGAATCTGATGCTCTCTGGCGAGGGCCCATAGTCGCAAAGCTTTGTTGCAAAGCGACAGAGAGCCTGTTCCTCCATGCTTGTTCACAAAGAAGATGGCTACTTGATTGTCTGTTTGAATGAGGACTGTCTTGCAGCTGAGCAGAGTCTGAAACACACGAAGAGCAAGGAAGATTTCTCTGAGCTCTAGAAGATTGATGTGTAAATGAGTCTCCTGTGGAGTCCAGGTGCCTTGGGTGGAGAGGTTTTGCAGATGAGCTCCCCAAACCACTGTTGAAGCATCTGTTGTGAGAGTTGCTTGGGGTGAAGGTTGTTGAAATGGGGACCCCAGCAACAGGTTTTGAGTGGACTGACACCATTGGAGGGACAAAATAAGGCGATTTGTGTTTGCTATTTTGTCTGACAGGCACCCTGATGCCTGGGTCCATTGAGTGGATAAAGTCCACTGGGCTGCTCTCATATGGAGGTGAGCATAAGGGACCACATGCACGGAGAAGCCATGTGGCCTAGTAGTTGTAACATTTCTCAAGCAGTGAGATGAGGCTTTAGCACTGCTTGAGAAGCTAATTGCACCATGCGAAGGCAACGGGTCTGGGATAGGCCCTTGCTTTCCTGGTATCCAACAAAGCTCCTATGAACTCTAGAGATTGAGTGGGAGTTAGGTTGGATTTTGGGATGTTTATGACCAGACCCAAATACTGCAGGATACGCATTGTGCAAGATAAAGAAATCCTGGCCTCTGACTCTGATGGGGCTCGAATGAGCCAGTCGTCTAAGTAGAGGAAGACGAATATTCCCAAAGTGCGAAGAAATGCTGCTATCACAGCCATGCATTTCGTAAACACCCTTGGTGCTGAGGCCAGGCCAAAAGGAAGCACCCTGTATTGGTAGTGCTTTCCTTGAAAAAGGAACCAAAAGAACTTTATGTGAGTTGGATGGATGAGAACATGAGTGTACGCATCCTTGAGATTTAGAGAACAAAGCCAATCCTGACTCTGAAGGTACAGCAGCAGGGTTCCCAGAGAAATCATCTTGAACTTCTCCTTGAACAGGAATTTGTTCAATTCTCTGAGATCCAAAATGAGTCTGTGTCCTCCTGTTTTCTTTGGGATAAGGGAATAGGAGGAGTAAAACCCTGTACCCTGTTGAGGAATGGGTACCTCTTCTATTGCCCCTTGAGCAAGAAGCATGGTGACCTCTTGATCTAACAGGTTGATGAGAGAGGTCTGAGAATTGAACTGTCTTACCATTGTGGGAGGGGGCATGCGGAGGAAGTGAAGCTTGTACCCCTCACTTTTAATGGAAAGAGTCCAATGTTCTGCTGTTATTTGCCCCATCTGGGGGCAAAGTGACACAACCTTCCTGGAATGGTGGAAGGGTCTGGTCCATTGAGGGCCAGGAAGACTAAGTTCTCTAGATGGAAGTCAAAGGCCTTGTGGAGGATGAGACTGCTGAGACAATTGAGGCTTTGCAGTCTTTGCTTCCCTTTGGTTTAGGTGGTTGCTGAGTCTTCCGGGCAGGCTGACCTGCAGAACGTCCCTGCTGAAAAGAGGGATAAAACCTCTTCTTTTTGGAAAAGAATGGTTTCTTGAAGGATTTCTTCCTTGCAGGATCAACTGTGGCTTTGGATAATCTATCCAAAGTGGAGTTATCAGCATCCAACTCATTGGCCTTTTCTTGCCAATTTTTGCTGAATAGATTCTCACCTGTACAAGGAATATTGTCCAGTTTGTCCTGCACCCAGAGCTCCAAATCGGATGCCTGGAACCAGGCAATTCTACGTGCACCTATGGCAATGGCAGAGGTTCTGCTTATGCACTCAAAACAGTCAAAAGCTGCACGATTGACAAATTTAGAAATATCCTGGGCATGTTTAACCAGTGTGAGAAAATCTTGCCTCTTATCTTCAGGAAGAAGAGGGCTCAAAACCTCTAAATCCCCTGTGACTTCCTTAAGGAACTTTCCCATATATAAAATATAGGAACAGATCCTGGCAGAAAGCATGGAAGCCTGGAAAGTACGACGTCCAAAGGCATCCAAAGTTCTACACTCACGTCCTGGAGGATTAGAGGCATGCCTCTTTGCACTCCTGATCCTTCTCATAGCTGACTCAACTACAATAGAGTGGTGAGGGAGCTGATTCTTCTGGAAACCAGGACACGGAGGAACCCGATACATGGTATCCAGTCGACGGGAGTGAGGAGAGGTGATAAGGGGGGTTTCCCACATTCTTAACATGAGATCATGTAAGATCTCATGGAAAAGCAAGGTAACTGCCTCCTTAGGAGCTTTGGGATATTGTAGAATCTCCAACTCCTTTGCCCTGGGCTCTGTCTCAGGAGCCACAGTAACAGACAGACCTCGAGCCACCTCCCTGATAAAATCTTGAAAGGAGATATCTTCTGGAGGAGACATCCTGCGTTTGGGAGAGGCAGGCTCCTCGGGGAGAAGTATTCCGGTACTGACAGAACTGTGAGAATCCTCGGACTCCTCCGAGGATTCAAAGTACTGTCTGTCCGGATGCTCTTGTAGAGCACCATACCCGTACCGACCGAAGTCAGTACCGGGAGGTACCGGTACCGGTGTATCGGAATCGGAGGGCATGGCTTGACTGGGTGCCGGCAATGCGGATACCGATGTCGATGCTATCGGTACCGGTACCTATGCTGGCGCCGGAGCCGGTGCCGGTACCGGTTGAACTGTCTGATGCGGTTCCAAGGGCGTCGATGCCGCAAGGAGAGCCGCCAGACTGCATTCAATAGCCAGGAACCTCTGGTCTATCAACGCTTCCGATGCCTGGATATCGGTACCGGAAAATACAGCCGGTGCCCCAGAGCATGGCACCAGTAGTTCTGCTGAGGTTGAGGCCTCGAGAACATCATGGAGCCCCGATAATGCTTTGGAAGCCGAAGCCTCCCGCCGGGGCAATTTTTCCGGTGCAAAACCCTCAAGGGCAATGCCAGAGGCATCTCGATGCTTAGAAGGAGATCTACCCTTTGAGGACCGGCTGGACTTATGTTTAGTTACTTGAGATCCATGGGAGGATGACGAAGCCCTGGAAGACGTCGATGCCACAGAGGCTGCATCAGAGGGAAAAAGGGTACTAAGCTTGGCAACCCGGTTTTGTCGACCCCTCTTGGACATCATGGCACAAGCCATACACTCCGAGATGGAGTGGTCAGGACCTAAACATTTAAGACACCACTCATAGGTGTCAGTGCCGGATATGGTACCGCCACACTTGGTGCACTTCTTAAAACCCGAAGCGGGTTTTTCCATGATGGAGGAAAATTTTGGGCCTAAGGCCCAAAATGGCGCTTGCACCTGAGGAAGAAAAAATTGGAAAAAAAGAACTAAATCTATATTTTTTTTTTAAAAGAAAGAAAGAAGAACCGGTGGTACCGGTATAGCATCGAGAAAGGCAGACGCGACCACAAAAAAGAAGAAGAAGGAAAACTTTTCTGCAGTGACAGGAACAACCACCTGTTGGCTCCGCGGAAAATGAAGAACTGGAGAGAGGCAGTTGGGAAAGTTGGGAAGGCAGCACGCAGGCGCTGTGGGATGCTCCCAAAAGCTTTCTAATTGGACGCTGGGGAGCGTTCCCGCACAGGCTCTGTCGGTACCGACGATACCCATATGTGAAGACTAAATTCCTGCTTGTTCCTGGAGATATTAAGGGCTGAATCCTAACGCAATTGAAAACCTGGCGTTAGCACACATTTGCAAGAGAGAGAAACTATTTCAGTGTCAGCAATGTACAGCATAGGCAGGGAGCCCAAGAAAGGTGATAATAGTGCTCCATTGCAGCAACAGCATAGTGCCCAGGTATGAAAGGCCACTATGGTGGTGGTGCAAATAGGGCATGCGGGCTGCAGGCAGGACATGCAGTGGGGGCTACTGGGGCACAGGGTGGACTAGGCAGTTGCTGAGGTGGCACATAGGAATGCAGAAAATAGAAACCAGCAAGACAGCAACTGACCAGGGTCAGACATGTCCATGAGTCTGTGGCCCACAGTGTCCCATCCAGGAGACATTACCCAGCAGGTATCCCAAGGGGCACATAACATTGACAGGCGGTGCTGGGGGAAGCTTGGACATCTATGTAGGCACCCCTACCCCAGAACCCACACCTTAGGCAGCCGACTACCTGCCCCCTGGATGGCCTGGGATGATGCACCACTGGCACCAACAGCATATGGTCATGGTGGCATGGCAGAGGGGGTGGGTGATTGTGCTGGAGGGAGCAGTGGCACCCGCCTGCAGTGGACCTAGGCCATGCCCTGTACCAGTATGTGGTGTGTAGTGCAACAGAAGAGGTCTGGCCGAGGAACATAGGGTAGCCCCAGGGACAACTATGCTGCTGTGGCAACAGTGTGGTGCAGTACACCCAGCTAGCATGTCCAAGAGCAAAGGGTCAGAGGTTCAGGTCCCATCTGTGGATCCTGCAGAGCATCTCCCCATAGTTTTAGCCCACAATGCAGCCACAACAACAACATGGGCAAACCCCAATGCAGTGGTGCACAGGGGTACGGACACCCACTCACAAGGGCTCCACTATCCACAGCTTCATGGAGTGTCAGGCTGTTAGCCCCAGCACAGAGCTGCAGTTATCACCAGAGCACTACTACTACCCCCTGCACAGATTAGCAATGTCAGCACTGTGATCAGGACCAGTGCGGCGGGTAGGGTTGTCAACCACCTCCATCTCTGCACAATGCTGAGATAGGTGTGGGAGTGTGCGTATGTCTCTCCATTGTTTTGTGTCTGCCAACACCTCACTGAGCCCACATTGTTCACACTGCTTCCAGCGTTAGCCTGCAAATGTGCATAATGAGGAGCAAGGTATTGTGGGTATGGCCCAGACAGGGCGGATTGGCCAGGATGCATCTGCACAGGGTGGAGGGCAATGGCTGAGACACTGTAGTGCTCGACCACCACCTGCATGGACAGGGTGGCCACAGCATGTCACGCTGAGGGGTCACTCTCACTCTGACCGAGCATTGACCATGGCATGTCTATGTTCCCACATAGTGCCACATATTATTTGTTTCAAGTGCTACCTGTGTGTTCCCAGTTCTGGGGCCCAATCACAGAGATACCTGCTTGGTGTCTGTGCTGTGCATCCCACCTCTGGGTGCACAGGGTTCCTCTGTGAGCATGCACTATGGACTGGTTAGTGGGCTGTCTGCAGTTCACCTGTGCATGGGGGGAACACACTGTAGGATGCTGTAGGTACAGTCTGACTGTGCTGTCTGTTGATGAATTGCAGACAGTGGCATGGGGCAGTTGAGCCTACCCCAAGCATCATTGCTGGTCTACAATGGTCACAGGTATGGCACTTGCCCAGCAGCCCTGAAGGGCTGTCATCCGCCAGTAGGACTGTGGTTGCTGCTACTACAGCCATTCTGAAGAGTGCAGGCACCTGTCGCAACACACCCTCATCTACAAAAGGGGTAATTGAGGCCCCTTGGGGTATATAGTGCATACCACTTAGACCCATAGTGGCAGTGCTACATAGCCCTCATACAAGTCTAGACACCCCACTGCCCTGATAACAGGTACCCATGGCAGCCAGACCCTAACACCAGGCACACACTAATCTGGGTGGTGTCTGGTCCCCCAGGGTCATATGTGACTGCAGAACACAGCTGGAACAGATGTACCTTCAGTTGCATTGCTGGGGACACCTGTCACACACTGGCAGTGCTGGGGATGTGCACATGTACTGTGGACCTAGTGCTGGGCACTCATCCTATCCCTCAGGGTGCACACGGAACCTGCACAATGGCATGGTCTGTAGCTACTCTGTGCTAGTATCACGCACTGTCAGTCCGTCTCACCACGCTGCAGTACCGGAGAGGTGAAGACCCCATTTGGTGGTCAGCTGAATGCTGCTGTTCTGCATGTGCAATGCATCATGGGTGCTGGTGGGATTACCCTATCTTGGCACACAGAGCAGACATTTTGTGCGGTGACCTGCAGTCCTTCTGAAGGCTCCTAATTAGGCACAGTACAAGGCACCTTATTGGGCACAGTACAAGGCACGTTATAAGGCGCCTTATTGGGCACAGTACAAGGCACGTTACAAGGCACCTTATTAGGCACAGTACAAGGCATGTTAAGGCACGTGCCTTGTACTGTGCCTTATAATGCGCGTTACTTGACATGCTTGCCATAATGATACCCCGCCCACGCCTTTATATGGGCATCTGTACCTTTACCACGGAACTTAATGCACATGACATTATCGCAGTTTAGTAAACATGCCCCTAAATGATAAAGTGGTATAAAAAACCTATTAAATAAAATAAATATCATCTTCCATATTGTCCTGCCAGTCCAGACAAGTGGTATATACCAAAGCTATGCTTCCACTGTCCTTCAAAACCTCTGAAACAAAGGCCGTATCCATCCAAGTGATAGTGCTTGAGAAAAATGAAAAGCCATGACCACATTGCCCTCCAGCTGATGTCTATGGGAGAGATGGAATTGCACTCTGCCCAGGAGCAAACACAAACCTTCTGGGACCAGCAGGTTCCACAATAGATAGGCCAAAGCTATCGGTATGCTTAGATGGTGAGCCCTTGGGGACGAGGGAATAAAAAGTGCCTGTTAGCATATATCTGTAAATCGCTCTGATACACATAGTGAAGGGTGGTATATCAAGTGCCTAAACTATAAACCATAAACCATCCACTGGGGCAAGGTAGACCTCATCATCGATTCACCTTTTTGTGGGCCTACAAAAAGGGCAAAGAGGATGTCCAACTTATGAAAGGAGTTAGTAACTTTCAGGTACCAGAGAAGCACCCACCAGATGAAAGTCCTTCTCCTTCTCCTGGCATTGTTCCCTAGAGAAGGGGTTCTCAACCCCATTCTTCAGGACACACTTAGCCAGTAAGGTTTTCAGGATAACCACAATGAATATGTATGAGAAAAATCTGCATGCACTGCCCCCAGTGAATGCAAATCAGGATAACCACAATGAATATGCATGAGTGAGATTTGCATTCAATGGAGGCAATGGATTGCAGGAAGGAGGAGTGAAACCCAGATAGTGAAGCAGAAAAATTAATTGAAGAAAGCTGAAAGGAAGAGATCAAAGCAGAGATGAATAAAGGGGAGGAAGTGAAGACAGAAGGAGAGAGAATGACAAATGGAAAGGAGGTCCTGTAAAGAGTTAAAAGTATGCTTGGCAGGGCCGGCCCGTCCATTGAGCAAGAATGTTGTTTGCATATTGCCCTGTGTTTCAGGGGGCTTCACACCAACAACATCCTGCACTGAAGACCGGCAGGCAGGGTGGCTTTAGAGGGAGCCAGAGAGGCCCTAGCTCCCTCTAACAGCTGCCAAAGTGAAGCGCATCTTTTCCCTTCACTTCGGCAGCTGTACTGAAGTTTAGAACGCTGCCGCGCTGAGCGCCGGGAAACAGGAAGTCCCCTTTGACCTCAGCACGGCAGCGTTCTAAACTTCAGTACAGCTGCCAAAGTGAAGGGAAAAGATGTGCTTTACTTTGGCAGCTGTAGAGGGGAGCCGGAGCCTCTCTGGCTCCCTCTTAAGCCTGTTAGCTAGCCACAGGGCTCTTCAGGAGGGGAGGGGAGGGGCTTGGACTGAAAATGGGCTGTGGGGGGGGGGGTTGCTAGGACTGGAAATGGGCTGTGCGGGGGAGCTAGGACTGGAAATGGGCTAAGTGGAGGGGGGCTTGAACTGCAAATAGCTGATGGGGAGGGGGGCTTGGAATGGAAATGGGCTGTGAGGGGGAGCTAGGACTGGAAATGGGCTGATGGAGGGGCTAGGATAGGACTGGACATGGGCTGTTGGGGGGCGCTAGGATTGGAAATGGGCTGTGGTTGGGGCTTGGATTGAAATGGACTCATGGAGGGGCTAGGACTGAAAATAGGCTCATAGAGGGGCTTGTATTAGAAATGGGCTGAGTGGGGGAGGGAGCTAGGACTGGAAATGGGATGATGGAGAGGCTAGGATAGGACTGGAAATAGGCTGTTGGGGGGCTTAGATTGAAATGGACTCGTGGAGGGGCTAGGACTGGATATGGGCTCATGGGGGGCTTGGATTGGAAATGTGAGTGGAGGGGAGTTAGGATTGGAAATGGGCTGATGGTTGGGCTAGGAAAGGACTAGAAATGGGCAGATGGGTGGCTGGGATTGGAAATGAGCTGATGGAGGGGCTCGGATAGGACTGGAAATGGATGGGGGAGCTAGGACTGGAAATGGGCTGATGGTGGGGCTAGGATAGGATTGGAAATGGGCTGATGGGGGCTAGGACTGGAAATGGGCTGATGCAGGGACTAGAAGGGAGCGGGTACTGGGTGGGGCTGGAACTAGAAGGGATCTGATTTTGCGGGAGGACTAGAATAGGATGGGGCTGGGAGAGTGAAATGGAGAGGGGAAAAATATTTTGTGTGGGAGGGAAGAAAAATCTACAATTGGGAGAGTAAGTAGGGATTGAGGATGGAGGGGTAAAATTTGAGTGGATGAAAAAGGAATAAAGAAAGAGATGGAGGAAGAGCAAAAGGAGAGAGAATGGAAAAAAACTGGAAGAGAGAAGAAAGGACAAATGGACAGCAGACGATGGAGAGTTAGCGGAAGACACGAAGAAACCAGAAGAAAATAGCTGGAGCAATTGCAACTGAAAAAAAAATGCACAAAAGGTAGAAAAATACCTCTTTATTTTGAATTTATTAACTGGAATATGTCAGCTCTGGGAAATGTTTATCATTAATGTCTGCGCTTTGTTTAGTACAAGAGGAAATTCATTTATAGTTTTATTTCTACAGTGTTGTTGTACATTCCAAGTTTGGCTTTTGGGGTTCCCAGTTTAATTATTGTCTTCCTATTTCTAAATTGTGATTCCTTGTTCTTTTTTTGGTGATGGTTTATGTTCTGCATGTGTAACTGAACTGAGGTATTCTGTTTATGTAGTTTCTATTTGACATTGCCACTTGTTCTCTTTCCTCAGTAGGTCCTGTACTGTTAGTCTCTGAAATGTATTGGTTTAATATTTGCAGTGTTGCCTTTTGATAGGTAGAGTATGGTGCTTTGTGAGTCCTGGTAGTGCTGTTATGATTCGGCGGGTTTGCTATGGGTTCTAAATGGGCAGTGTTTGTAGTAGTTCCTAATGTGCCTGGCGGTTAGCACTGGATTATAGTAATGTAGAAATCTTTTAGTCTTTCTTTATCCATACACTCATTAAGAGGCATGTTTACTAAAAGTTAGTGTATGTTAACACTGTGCAAATATTTATGCAAATGAGGCCCTTATGCAAATGATCCCCCCCCCCCCCTCCTTGGGCTGCCCCTGATGCTTGGTACTGAAAAGATCTATGTTGCTGTCAGTGAGATGACAAAAAAAATCAGGACATTTTTTTTTGTATGGTAAGTTCTATGAGGAAATGCCATAATATTTGCATCATACCAAAGAGAGCTTTCTTCTAGAGTTCCTAAAATGAAATGTGTATAGGAAACTTGACAAGGTGCGACTGGAAAGTCCTCTTAATCAAGCCTGTGGCTCCCGATACGATGGGAAATATTTCTGTATCTTTCTGCCACATTTTCTTGATTGCTGCCTGCCTTTCTTGGTATTTCAAGATCTTCTCTCTCTCCCCACAATTAGTAGAATAATCACTTGGAACCAATACCTCTATTATTAATGCCATTCTGGCGTTTTTCTCCTTAAGCATTATGTCAGGGTTCCTTGCATTCAGCTTCTTATCCTCTGAGATAGGAATGTCCCATTAATTCATTTAGTATCATGATCCCAGTGCTTTTCTGATACAGCAATGTTATAGTGTTTCCAGTGGATGAGACATGCTATCTCATCATGCCTTTCTACATAGAAATTTTCTGCTATTGGAACTTCAAGACCAGCTACAAGATGACTAACCATTTCCAGGTCTTTCTTACAGAAACCACGTGTCTGTTTTTCCAGTTTTCTATGCTTATTGTAAACCATCTCATCTGTAATACACAATACTGGGCTGCAAGTATCAATCTCTCATCTTTAGGTTTCAGTTCTCCTCTTGTTAACCACTCATGTGCATTCTTGATCAACAAATGGTTTCTGGAGTCAGGGGCAAAGGAACATCTTTTTGGATGGAGAGGCCAAACATAGCAATCTCTAGTTCAGCCCCCAAGCTCTCTAGATGCTGATGCTTTGTAGGGCAAAAGGGTGGGGCCATGGCCCCTGTGGCACATCCCTTTCTGCTGCCAATGTCTGGAGTAACACTTTCTATTTCTCACTGCATTTATTCTTTTGCTAATTAAATTTCTTGTCTGCTGATCTGATTCTTTGAATGTTTTTTTCTCTTATTTTGCAAATTCTGTTGCCTCCTTCCCAATGCAGTTACCCTGCATTTGAGCTCTGCTTTAAATCAGTAGTTTTCTTTTGCCTTTGGTTCAGTTGCCTTTAAAACACCCCTACCCCCCCGTACTCTTGTGGAAGCTTATGCTGACGTTCTACTTACCATTTAATGGCTTTCCTTGAATCCTGCTAGACCAGCCCCGAAAAGTGGGTTGTGTTCCCCTTCCAGAAGATTGGTGGGAGACAAAGAACCAATGAAGAGCCCAGGTTTCAATCACTCTTATGCCTCTATTCATCTCAACCACAAGAGGTCCCTTCAGAATTCATCGCAAAGCATAACGGAGAAACATGGTAAGCCTCACATAACCTCAATTTTGGGCAACAAGGAGTAATCAACAGTAGAGAACTATTTACAGGAAAGAATAAACAGAAGGCTGCTTACTGAACTTGCAGAGCCAAGTATAAAAATCATAGCAGACCCAAGGGCACCACAGCAGAAGAACAAAACAAATACAGTTTCAGGGGCTGTGTTGGGCTAGACTGGTCTAGCAGGACTCAAGGAAAAACTTCAATTGATAAGTAAAATGTCACCTTCCATATCATTCTGACAGACCAGTCCAGAAGAGTGGGATGTACCAAAGTTGTGACTGCATTATGCAGTAAGAGGACACCGCAGCTTGCAAACCCTTAAGCCAAAGGCCATGTCCATCCATGCAGGGACATCCAAGCTGTAATGCTTGACAAAAGTGGAAAGTGATGCTCACGTTGCTGTCTGACAAATGTCTGCAGGGGCTACCAAGCTCCGGTCCTCCCACAAGGATGTTTGTGCTCGGGTAGAATGGGCATGCAAGCCCTCCAGAACCGGCCGGTTCCACAACAGATACGCCAAGGCAATGGCCCCTTAATCCAGAGCCCTAAAGTCAACCTGGCCACCGCCTCACCTTTGTATGGGCCAGCAAAAAGCACAGAAAGATGGTCGGACTTAGGAAACAAATTTGTAACCTCCAGGTACCGGAGGAGCACCCTCTGGACATCCACTAGGCGAAGATCCTTATTCTTTCCCCGACACTGATTTTCAGGAAGGAGGCAGGAAGAACACTTGGTTCACATGAAAGGGAGAAAACACCTTAGGCAAGAAGGAAGGCACAAGCCAAATGGAAATGGCCTCCTTTGAAAAGGACAGATAAGGATCTCGGCAAGACAAAGCCTGCAGCTCGGAAATCTGCCTTGAGGAACAAATCTCAATGAAGAAGACCATCTTGACTGTCAAATCCTTTAAGTTAGAATGCTTCAATGGCTCAAAGGGCACCTACATCTGAGTGCAAGCCCAGAGACTTGCCCCTCCATTGGACCACAAAAACGGGCCAGAGCTGCCATCTGAATTTTCAGAGAACTAAGGGAAAGGCCCTTCTCTAGGCCATCCTGTAGAAAGGCCAACAGGGAGAACACTTTGGCTGCCTCTGGAGCCAACTGTCGTGCATTTCAACAGCACTCAAAGAGGCACCGTATCTGTACGTATGCTAGCTTGGAAGACCTCATTTGAAAACCGAGCAGAGCAGAGACCACCGCTGGAGAGTAGCCCTTACATACTAGCCATCTCCTTTCAAGAACCATGCTGTAAGCAAGAAGAGAGCTGGGTCCTCCAGGACGATTGGTCCTTTCTGCAATAGACCCCAAGACAGAAGCAACCAAAGAGGAGGCACCAGTAGGAGCCACTTCATGTCTCTGAACCATGCTCTCCTCGGCCAATCTTTTTCAGCTCTTTGAAGCTATTATCTTTCTCAGCTCTTTGAAGCTACTGACACCTAATCAGGAGTTAGTGGGCCTGATTAGCCTGTGAAAGAACTGAGAGCAGCTGAGGACTGCATAAAAGGTTTCAGAGCCTTGCACTGTTGAGGCATTCCTAACAGGGGCTATACATTTTAAGCAAAGGTAAGAGTTTGTGGCTTTTTAAATTACTAGCTTTCTGCCTGGGAGCTCTTAAAAGGGTTTTGGTACATTTTTAAAACAACGTTACATTCTTTATGGTGCTTTAGTTTAAAAGGAGAAATATTTTCTTTAGTGGGGTAGGTTTAAAACTCTTCTTTAGTATCTTTCGCAGCTTTTTGAAGCTACTGGCACCTAATTAGTCATTAGTTCCCTTCCTACCCCCCCCCCCACAAATCCCACCCACCCCAAGTGAGTAGTCTTGCTTTATAGGGCCAAAAAAAAACTCTGTACTCTAATCTGAAAGTAAGGTGTTCTAGACAAGGCTGTAAATGTTAGTAAATATGAGACATTAATTTTTCCGGCAACCAAGTGGTCTCAGCATCTCGGGGTAGAAGTCTGAAACTTTAACTCATTACCCACGCTTTTCACATCAACGACCACTAAATTCCAGCTGCCTTATTTTAAATATTTTTAGAGTGATAAATTTAAAAATGTCTCTATCAATATATATATATCTTTAACCAATTGCTTAGCTTTGTTTGATGATGGATCATATTCTTCGTTCACAGCAATTCTTTTATAGCAAAAGCGGCTTAACTCCATCCATTGTTGAATATTCTCCCAACGCTACCAAGCGCTAAGCGTTTCTCCAAAATAGGGTTCCTCAGGGGAATTGCTAAGCTCTAGAAATAAAAGTACAAAACAGTACTAATGAACTTTACTTTCCTCAATATGGTTCTCAAAACTACTCATTCTCTCGTAAGGAAAAACATTTTTTTATATATGTACTCACTTTTCAATAACTCATGCCGGCGTTCTAACCGCATAGAACTTGCTGAACTGCGAAGCATTTGTAAAAAGAACGCCGCGCATGCGCTTTTTAAATCAAAGGCACCAATCATGAACGGGACCTCCCAATGATGACCTCATATGCACGATTCCCATTCAATGCAGGCATTTAAACCAGATGGCGTAACTGTCCGCAGTCGATGTATCCATCGTTGCTCCATGTATAACAAAGTTTCATCCCTGGTACGACCCTGTTGTGGCCGTTGTATTTGTGCCACACAAAAACACTGTAAGTCTTCAAAGGCATGATGTAGAGAAAGCAATGTTCCACTATGGGAGCTTCTAAACGCTTACATTTCAATTTGCTTTTGTGTTCGACCATACGGGTACGAAATGCACGATTAGTTTTGCCAATGTATAATAAAGAACAAGGACAAATTATACAGTACACCACATATGTGGATGTACATGAAGTGTTAGATTGTAACTTATACATTTGGCCATTATTGTGGGCGTGGCCTACCCCAGCTAGGCCCCAAATGTAAGTTGTAATTAATGAAGTAGATGAGAGCACTGCTGATAAACAAATCTATACACCTATGATTTATCCTGGATATGCAGATTTGGACATGTCAGACTCAGATTCAGATATAGGAACAGACAGCAGATCAGGCTCAATAATCTCAATTGGAATAAAACCAAAGTCAGCTACACATGAAACCATACATGACACAAAGTTATAGTAATCTAGCTCAGTATAGGCCTAATAGAAATACAGGTCAAAATTGCATTTGAATCTATTCCTTTAAATCATAGTTCTGCTTTTCAGCTAGACATAAGTTGGGAAATTAGAAGCATTTTTGCGCTTATGCAAACAGTCTGTGTACCCAACAGATATTAGGTCAGATTGAAGTTCCTTAATTAAATAGAACAAAGGGTGAAGCTGATCATTCTGCAAGAGGATAGGCTAAGCTGTTTCTGGGGCAGGATGCCCTGCTCTTATGAAATTGACTCTAGTCCATTTAGTAAATATAACCGAAATCAGCAAAATATAATGAGTAACTAATTAGCTTTTAGCAGCACAGCGACACCTGCTGGATCTAATGAATGTAATTTTTATATAGAACTTCTGCTTTTTGGTATAAATAATATTGTCTATGTTGGCAAAATTGATGTACACGTGGAATTTGGAAAGTACCAGATGTTAATTAAAGATGAACTAAATCAGCTGATATCACCTAATAAAAAGCTAAGCTCTTCGGAACCATCTTTGAAGAGGCATGTTGGAATAGTCGAATTAGACTCGGTGTGTCTCTTCCCTGTGGAGCTCAATAGCAATTGATTGATTAATTAACTGTGTCGTGTTTTTTCTTTCCTGTTGAGAGGCACTGGAAGATAAGAGCCCAGGTATTTTGTGTGTGGGATCGTATTTGAGTCAACAATTATGACAAAAACGATCGCACTCCTTAGTAATAGAACAAATTGAGCAGGTGCCACGAGACTTGTGACCATACACTTCCAAATCTAAAGGTTCAGGTTGTCTCAGTGCTGTTGGACTAAGGATATCCTTCAGGTTTCTTTGGCGTTGCCACACACAACGTGTGTGGTACTTCTCTAAGCCTGAGATGGTAGTCAATATATTTTTATGTTTCTTCAAACTAGACTGTAAACAAGCACTTAGAGGGGAGTATGTGGTTACCAGATTAACGACATCCGTCTCAGATGATACTTGACGCGGAGACTGCAAAAGTAAATCACGATTAGCAAAACGTGCTCTTGTGTATGCCTCTTTTATTATTTTTCTCGGGTAACCTCGCTGAAGGAAATTCTGACGTAATTGCTCTGTTTGACATTGATATTCCCTGACAGTGCTACAGTTCCGTCGATAACGGATGAACTGTGAAAATGGCAACCCATTACGAAGCTGTCTCGGATGAGCACTAGAATAATGTAAAAGAGTGTTTTTATCGGTTACTTTACGGTAAATCGAGGTTTGCCAGCCTGTAGATGACTTTGTTATCAAAACATCCAAAAATGAAAGCTGAGTCTTGTGACATGTCATAGTGAACTTTAAATTAGGCTCACACGAATTTAGCCAGTCAGTAAACCTTTGTAAAGAGGAACAATCGCCTTGTCAAATTACAAAAATGTCATCAATATAGCGCTTCCAAATTTTTAATGATGCTTGATATGGACAGTTTTTAATCCATTGGTGTTGAAAGCGCTGCATATAAAGATTGGCCACTGAGGGGGCACACGTGGCCCCCATGGCCACTCCAGAAATTTGATGGTACAGTTGTTTCTCAAAGCTGAAAAAAAGTCATCTACAGGCTGGCAAACCTTGATTTACCGTAAAGTAACCAATAAAAACACTCTTTTACATTATTCTAGTGCTCATCCGAGACAGCTTCGTAATGGGTTGCCATTTTCACAGTTCATCCGTTATCGACGGAACTGTAGCACTGTCAGGGAATATCAATGTCAAACAGAGCAATTACGTCAGAATTTCCTTCAGCGAGGTTACCCGAGAAAAATAATAAAAGAGGCATACACAAGAGAACGTTTTGCTAATCGTGATTTACTTTTGCAGTCTCCGCATCAAGTATCATCTGAGATGGATGTCGTTAATCTGGTAACCACATACTCCCCTCTAAGTGCTTGTTTACAGTCTAGTTTGAAGAAACATAAAAATATATTGACTACCATCTCAGGCTTAGAGAAGTACCACACACGTTGTGTGTGGCAACGCCAAAGAAACCTGAAGGATATCCTTAGTCCAACAGCACTGAGACAACCTGAACCTTTAGATTTGGAAGTGTATGGTCACAAGTCTTGTGGCACCTGCTCAATTTGTTCTGTTACTAAGGAGTGCGATCGTTTTTGTCATAATGGCCAAATGTATAAGTTACAATCTAACACTTCATGTGCATCCACATATGTGGTGTACTGTATAATTTGTCCTTGTTCTTTATTATACATTGGCAAAACTAATCGTGCATTTCGTACCCGTATGGTCGAACACAAAAGCAAATTGAAATGTAAGCGTTTAGAAGCTCCCATAGTGGAACATTGCTTGTCTCTACATCATGCCTTTGAAGACTTACAGTGTTTTTGTGTGGCACAAATACAACGGCCACAACAGGGTCGTACCAGGGATGAAACTTTGTTATACATGGAGCAACGATGGATACATCGACTGCGGACAGTTACGCCATCTGGTTTAAATGCCCGCATTGAATGGGAATCGTGCATATGAGGTCATCATTGGGAGGTCCCGTTCATGATTGGTTCCTTTGATTTAAAAAGCGCATGCGCGGCGTTCTTTTTACAAATGCTTCGCAGTTCAGCAAGTTCTATGCGGTTAGAACGCCGGCATGAGTTATTGAAAAGTGAGTACATATATAAAAAAACTTTTTTCCTTACGAGAGAATGAGTAGTTTTGAGAACCATATTGAGGAAAGTAAAGTTCATTAGTACTGTTTTGTACTTTTATTTCTAGAGCTTAGCAATTCCCCTGAGGAACCCTATTTTGGAGAAACGCTTAGCGCTTGGTAGCATTGGGAGAATATTCAACAATGGATGGAGTTAAGCCGCTTTTGCTATAAAAGAATTGCTGTGAACGAAGAATATGATCCATCGTCAAACAAAGCTAAGCAATTGGTTAAAGATATATATATATTGATAGAGACATTTTTTAATTTATCACTCTAAAAATATTTAAAATAAGGCAGCTGGAATTTAGTGGTCGTTGATGTGAAAAGCATGGGTAATGAGTTAAAGTTTCAGACTTCTACCCCGAGATGCTGAGACCACTTGGTTGCCGGAAAAATTAATGTCTCATATTTACTAACATTTACAGCCTTGTCTAGAACACCTTACTTTCAGATTAGAGTACAGAGTTTTTTTTGGTTATAGTGATTTTTACTCTGTAAAACAACAGACCAACAAAGTGATTTGTTGCTTTTTAGGGCACCACCCCAATTAACGACACACAGGGACATAGAACAGCATATTTTAAACATACTTAAAGAGATATAACTGCTTTTTCTCTGAAAGGACAGCTGGGAAACCGGCTGGTACTTTGGTAGATCTCTCTCTTTTGCTTTAACAGATACCTAAGCTCCACTAACTGAACAATGACTGAGAAAATTCATATCGCTAAAGCTTTTGCCCCTATTACAGCTAGTCCCTCTGTCCAGACAGAGGTCCCAATGCCAGTTGAAGGAAATGTTCCATGTGCAGGGTGCCTGCATGCTGAAGCTCTCAGGAAACAAGTGGAGGAACTCAGAGAGAAGGTGGCGAGGCTGAGGAGCATTTAAGACAGTGAGAAGTACATTGATGAGATGCTTCTTGCAACATCCAAGCTCTCCAGCAGAGTAGAAGATGGGTGCCTACAGAAATGACTAAGCCCTTGAATTGAAGAACCATTATTCAGCCCTGGAAATGGAGGAGGTGAAAGCATCCCTGGAAAGGAAAGAACCAGAGCTCAAGTACCCCAAAGATGCAGAATCAGTGACCACATGGAAGCGAAGGATAGTGGTGGTTGGTGACTCTATTCTGAGGGGTACTGAGGCGTCCATCTGCCGACCAGACAATGTCCAGAGAGGTATGCTGTCTGTCAGGTGCCAAAATCCAAGATGTTATGGAGAGTTTGCCAAGACTCATCAAGTCCACTGACTATTACCCAATATTGCTAATCCATGTCAGCACAAATGATACTGCCAGGTATCCCTCTGAGCATATCAAAAGTGACTTCATGGCTCTGAGAGAGAGGGTGAAGCAGACAGGTGCACAGGTGGTGTTCTCTTCAATCCTCCCTGTTGAGGGTAAAGGCCAAGGCACAGAGATGAATGCATAGCTGCGTAGATGGTGTCATCGAAGGCGTTTTGGTTTCCTGGACCATGGGATGCTGTTTCAAGGATTGCAGAGCAGAGATGGCATCCATTTGTCCAAGAAAGGTCGACATATTTTCAGTAGCAGACTGGCTAATCTACTGAAGAGGGCTTTAAACTAGATTCGTTGGGGATGGGTGAAGAAAGTCCCCAGGTAAGTGAAAGCCCCCAGGTAAGTGAAACATTAAATACCTTTATGGAAACGGGTAAAAGGAGCAACATTTGGAAAGCGGTATGTATAAATGCCCGTAGCATGGGAAATAAAATACCAGATGTTGAAGCTTTAATGGGAGTGGCTGACTTGGATTTAGTGGCAGTTACAGAAACATGGTTCACAGAAAACCATGACTGGGATGGAACTATACCAGGCTATACTTTATTTAGAAAGGACAGGGTAGGTAGAAGGGGAGGAGGAGTAGCACTATATGTAAAAAATGATATTAAAGCTTTGGAATTACAGAGCTTAAAAGGGAGAGAGGAGGCATTGTGGGTTAAAATAGAAAGAGGGAAAGAGAAATCTATTTGCATTCGCATAAAATACAGACCTCCCTCACAAGAGGAAGAGGTGGATGGAGAGTTAATTAAAGACATTTGCAGCATAGCTAGGAATTGGGAAGTGCTACTGATAGAGGATTTCAATATGCCAGATGTTGATTGGCACATTCTGGCTGCAGTATCATCTAGAAATAAGGAAATCCTGGATTCTCTACAGGGAGAACTATTCAGGCAATTGGTAACAGACCCCACACGTGAAGGGGACATACTGGACTTGGTGCTTACCAATGGTGAAAGTGTTTCTGATGTTATAGTGGGAGATCATTTTGCTTCCAGTGATCACCAGATGGTGTGGGTCAGTATTAGGACTAGTGCTGATTAAATCCATTCAAAAACAAGGGTCTTAGACTTTAGGAAAACTAACTTTGCCAAGATGGGCCAATAACTTAGGGAGTCATTAGCAGGATGGGAACAGGTGGGGGATGTAGAAAAACAGTAGGCAAAACTGAAAGGGGATATTTTAAGGGCAACCAACCCTTTTGTTAAAATGGTAAATAAAGATAAAAGGAAAAGGAGACCGCTATGATTTTCGAAAGAAGTAGCTGAAAAGGTGAAGAAAAAGAGGGAGGCCTTCATGAAATACAAGAGATCACAGAGAGAGGAAGATAGGCATCGATATTTGGAAAAACTTAGAGAAGCTAGCAAAGTAGTCAGGAAAGCAAAGATTCAAAAAAGAGGAAGAAATAGCCAATGCAATAAAATGGGGGGATAAGACATTTTTCAGATATGTTAGTGAGAAGAGGAAGGGCAAAAGTGGTATTGTCAGACTCCAGGGTGAAGGGGAAGAATATGTAGAAGTTGATGAAGATAAAGTGGAATTACTTAAATATTTCTGTTCTGTGTTCAGAGATGAAGAACCAGGAGCAGAACCTCAGAAAACACCCACAAACAGGAACAGAAGCGAGGGGCATCTTGAACAATTTTCAGAAGATTGAGTTCATGAGAAACTAGCTAAACCTAAAGCAGAAAAAGCAATGGGACCAGATGGCATACACCCTAGAATCCTGAGGGAACTTGGGGACGTTCTAGCAGCAACACTGCCTGACTTTTTCAATGCCTCATTGGAGTCGGGAATGGTGTCAAACGACCGGAGAGAGGCTCATGTGGTCCCTTTACACAAAAGCGGAAGTAAGGATGTGGTTGAAAACTATAGGCCGGTTAGTTTAACTTCGGTGTTGAGTAAATTATTGGAAACGCTGCTGAAAGAGAAAAGAGTGAGGTTTCTGGAGTCCAGCGGATTACAGGATCCGAGGCAGCATGGATTCACCAGAGGCAGGTCTTGATTGATTTCTTCTGATGGGTGACGAGGGAGTTGGACCCTAGATGTGATGTTGAACCCTAGATGTGATGTATTTAGATTTCAGTAAAGCCTTTGACACCGCTCCTCACAGGTGACTTATAAACAAACTGAGCACCCTAGGAATGGACCCTAAGGTTACTGCTTGGGTTAGAAACTGGTTGAGTGGGAGGCAACAAAGGGTACAGGTAAATGGCGCTCACTCTAAGGAGAAGGAAGTTACCAGTGGCATACCCCAGAGATCTGTCCTTGGTCCAATTCTTTTTAACATCTTTATTAGTGATATAGCGAAAGGGCTGTCAGGTAAGGTTTGCCTCTTTGCAGATGATACCAAAATCTGCAATAGAGTTGACACCCAGGAAGGTGTAGATAACATGAGAAGGGGTCTAGCTAAGCTTGAAGAATGGACTAGAATTTTTGCAGATGGGATTTAATGTTAAAAAATGCAAGATCATGCATTTGGGCTGCAGCAATCCAAGGGAGCAATATAGTATAGGGGGTGAAGTACTTTTGTCCACTAAAGAAGAGCGGGACCTAGGCGTGGTTGTGTCTGATGATCTTAAAGTAGCTAAACAGGTAGAAAAGGCGACAGCAAAAGCTAGAAGGATGCTTTGGTGCATAGGGAGAGGAATGGCTAGCAGAAAAAAGGAGGTGATAGTGCCTCTGTATAATTCTTTGGTGCGATCTCATTTGGAGTATTGTGTGCAATTCTGGAGACCGCACATTCAAAAGGATATAAACAGAATGGAGTCAGTACAGAGGGTGGCTACAAAAATGGTATATGGTCTTCATTATAAAGTATATGAGGACAGACTTAAGAATCTTAATATGTACACCTTAGAGGAAAGGTGGGATAGAGGTGTATGATTGAGACATTTAAATACCTCTGTGGCATAAATGCACAGGGGGACAGCCTCTTTTGATTGAAAGCAAGTTCTGCTATGAGGGGAGATGGGATGAGGGTGAAAGGGGATAGATTCAGGAGTGATATGCAGAAATATTTCTTTACAGAAAGAGTACTGGATCCGTGGAATAGTCTCCCAGTGGAGGTGGTAGAGATGAGGACAGTATCTGAATTCAAAAAAGCATGGGACAAATGCAGAGGATCTCTAAAGGAAAGCATAGTTACTCACCTGTAACAGGTGATCTCCGGGAACAGCAGGAATTTAGTCCTCACATATGGGTATCGTCGGTACCGACGGAGCCTGCGCAGTAATGCTCCCCAGCATCCAATCAGAAAGCTTTTGGGAGCATCCCACAGCGCCTGCGTGCTGCCTTCCCACCTTTCCCAACTGCCTCTCTCCAGTTGAGTTTTAAAGCTGAGACAAAGAGAGAGAGAGAGAAAGGAAAGAGATAGATAGAGAGATACAACTCCTAGGGGAGGTGGGTGGGTTGTGAGGACTAAATTCCTGCTGTTCCCGGAGATCACCTGTTACAGGTGAGTAACTATGCTATCTCCAGGAACAAGCAGGAATCTAGTCATCACATATGGGGACTCCCTAGCTTTAGATGCCAGGGAGAAACCCCAGAAGTTGTGTGTCCCTGAGAAGGGCTCCACTTCCCCCCATGGATCTCTGGCATCCTATCAGAGATGGTGGGTAGGAGTTGATTAAGTATGGAACAGGTGTTTGAGAACAGCCTGACCAAACAAGGCATCCCGGCGGGAGTCCTTGTCCAAGCAGTAATGGGCTGTGAAGGTATGAACCGAGGCCCAAGTGGCTGCTCGACAGATGTCGTCAATAGACACAGAATTCAGAAGAGCCATTGAGGCTGCCATGGCTCTCACATTGTGAGCTGTGACATGGCCCTCCAGAGAAAGGTTCTTACTCTGATAGGCGAAAGAAATACACTGAACAATCCAGTTAGATAGTGTTCTCTTGGAGACTGGCAGTCCCAAATGAGAAGGATCAAAAGCAACAAAGAGCTGAGAGGACTTTCTATGTTGCTGTGTCCTCTTTAAGTAAAAAGCCAGAGCTCTTTTACAGTCCAGGGTATGAAGATTCCTCTCTGCACTTGATGCATGAGGTCCTGGAAAAAAGACAGGTAGGTAGACCTCCTGGTTGAGGTGAAAAGGCGAGACCACCTTAGGCATAAAGTGTGGATGAGTCCTAAGGACTACCTTGTCATGATGGAACCTTGTATAAGGTGGATTAGCTACTAGTGCTTGCAATTCACTAATGCGACGTGCTGATGTGATTGCAATGAGAAAGATAACATTCCAAGAAAGGAATTTCAAGGAGGTGGTAGCTAAGGGTTCGAAAGGTGGCTTCATGAGCTGCCCAAGAACCAGGTTCAAGTCCCATGCCACCGGAGGTGGTCTAATGGGAGGCTTAATTAGAAGGAGACCTCTCATGAATCTTGCTATAAGAGGATGAGAGGAAATAGGTTGTCCATTTAGAGGTTTAAGAGAAGCTGCAATAGCACTCAAATGGACCCTTACTGAATTAGTCTTAAGGCCTGCATTAGACAAATGGAGGAGATACTCCAGTAAAGATTCTAGAGGTATAGCAAGGGGATTAAGACCCTTTTCTAAACACCAAATAGTGAACCTTTTCCACTTGAAAGCATAAGAACGTCTAGTGGAAGGTTTCCTAGAAGCATAAAGAACATCCTTCACTAGCTGAGAAAGATGAAGATCTTGGAGATCTAGGCCATCAGCAACCAAGCCCTGAGATGCAGGGACTGGGGATTGGGATGCTATAACATCCCGTTCTCCTGAGATAGGAGATCTGGAGCAGACCCTAACTCCAGGAATGGAGCTTGAGAGAGATGTAGAAGCAGAGGGTACCACACTTGCCGTGGCCAATGTGGTGCTATGAGAATCATGTGGCCTCTGTCTCTCTGAAGCTTGAAAAGGGTTTTGGGAATTAGGGGAATGGGTGGTAAGGCATACAGGAAGTCTTGACCCCAGTGAAGGAGGAAAGCATCCTTTGCCTGAGCTCCCTGAGCCGGAGTTCTGGAACAGAACCGGGGAAGTTTGGCATTCCACGGACTTGCAAAGAGGTCTATGTCCGGGGTTCCCCAAAGTTGAAAAATCTTGGCCACCTGGTCTGCATGCAGAGACCACTCGTGTGGAAGGAGAACTCGACTGAGTCTGTCTGCCCAAGAGTTTTGAACGCCTGGAAGATATACTGGCAGAGCTTCGTTGCAAAGCGACAGAGAGCCTGTTCCCCCCTGCTTTTTCACATAGAACATGGCTACTTGATTGTCCGTATGAATAAGGACTGTTTTGTAGCTGAGCAGGTTGTGGAACACTCGCAGAGCAAGGAAGATTGCTCTGAGCTCCAAGAGATTGATATGTAGACAACTCTCTTGTGGAGTCCAGGTGCCTTGGGTGGAGAGGTCTTGTAGATGAGCTCCCCAACCCATTGGAGAAGCATCTGTTGTAAGAGTTGCTTGGGACAGGGGTTGCTGAAAAGGAGATTTGTGTTTGCTATTTTGTCTGACAGGCAACCTGATGCCTGGGTCCATTGGGTAGATAAAGTCCACTGAGCTGCCCTCATGTGAAGGCGTGCATACGGTACCACATGCACGGTGGATGCCATGTGGCCTAGTAACTGTAATATTTCTCGAGCAGTTAAAAAGGGCTTTAGGACTGCCTGAGAAGCTAATTGCACCAAGCGAAGGCAACGGGCTTGGGGAAGGTAGGCCCTTGCCTTTGTGGTATCCAGCAGGGCTCCTATGAACTCTAGAGACTGAGTAGGAGTTAGACTGGATTTTGGGATGTTTATGACCAGCCCTAAATACTGAAGGATACGCACTGTGCAGGATAGAGAAGTCCTGGCCTCTATTGGAGCTCGAATGAGCCAGTCGTCCAAGTAAGGGAAGACGAATATTCCCAGAGTGCGTAGAAATGCTGCTACCACAGCCATGCATTTCGTGAACACCCTTGGTGCAGAGGCCAGACCAAAAGGAAGCACCCTGTATTGGTAGTGCTTTCCTTGAAACAGGAACCGAAGGAACCTTCTGTGGGTTGGATGGATGAGAACATGAGTGTACGCATCCTTGAGATCAAGAGAACAAAGCCAATCCTGACTCTGAAGGTATGGAAGCAGAGCTCCGAGAGAAATCATTTTGAATTTCTCCTTGACGAGGAATTTGTTCAATTCTCTGAGATCTAAGATAGGTCTGCATCCCCCTGTTTTCTTTGGGATAAGAAAATAAGGGGAATAGAACCCTGTGCCCTGTTGATGAAGAGGCACTTCTTCTATTGCCCCTAGGGCAAAAAGAATGGTAACCTCCTGACATAACAGGTCGATGAGAGAGGTCGGAGAATTGAACTGCTTCACTATTGTGGGAGGGGGCATGCTTGAAAAATGAAGTTTGTACCCCTCTCTTATGATGGAGAGTGTCCAACGCTCTGCTGTTATTTGCCCCCATCTGGGAGCAAAATGGCATAACCTTCCTGGAATGGTAGAGGGTTCTGGTCCTTCCAGAGCCAGAAAGGCTAAGTTCTCTAGCTGAAAGTCAAAGGCCCTGAGGAGGCTGAGGCTGCTGGGCCGGTTGAGGCCTAGCAGCCTTTGCTTTCTTCTGTTTGCGTGGTTGCTGACGTTTGGTTGAAAACTGACCTGCAGAAGATGCCTGCTGACCATAAGCAGGATAAAATCTTTTCTTTTTAGAAAAAGGTGTTTTCTTGAACAACTTTTCCTAACAGGATCAGCAGTAGACTTGGATAGTCTATCCAAAGTGGAATTTTCAGCATCCATTTCATTGGCTTTTGCTTGCCAATCTTTACCAAACAGGTTCTCACCAGTACAAGGGATATTTCCCAATTTATCTTGTACCCAGAGCTCTAAATCAGATGCTTGGAGCCAAGCAATTCTACGTGCACCTATGGCAATAGCCGAGGCCCTGCTTATACATTCAAAGCAGTCGAAGGCTGCACGGTTGGAGAATTTAGAGACATCTTGGGCATGTTTGAGCCAAGTGAGAAACTCCTGCCTTTTATCCTCAGAGATGAAAGGACTTAAAGTTTGTAGATGATCAGTAACTTCCTTTAGGAACATTCCCATGTAGAGACTATAGGAACTGATTCTTGCAGCAAGCATGGAAGCTTGAAAGACTCTACGTCCAAAAGCATCCAGAGTTCTGCATTCACGTCCTGGAGGATTAGAGGCATATCTTTTTGCACTTCTAATCCTTCTCATAGCAGATTCCACCACAATAGAGTGGTGAGGAAGCTGAGTTTTATGGAAACCAGGACAAGGAAGGACACGATACATGGTGTCTAACCTACGAGAATGAGGAGAGGTGGTAAGAGGTGTTTCCCACATCCTCAACATGAGATCATATAGAATCTCATGAATGGGTAGGGTAGCTGCCTCCTTAGGAGTTTTGGGATATTGTAAAATATCCAACTCCTTGGCCCTTGGCTCTGTCTCAGGGGTCACAGTGATGGAGAGACCCCAAGCCACCTCTCGGATGAAGTCTTGAAAAGACATGTCCTCTGGAGGAGACATCCTGCGTTTAGGGAAGGAGGACTCCTGTGGAAGTATCATCGCTGCATCGACAGAACTTTCAGAGTCCTCAGATTCTTCTGAGGAATCGAAGTATCGCCTGTCTGGATGCTCCTGCAGAGCCCGATACCCGTACCGAGCAAAATCGGTATCGGGAATAACCGGTACCGGGGAATCGGTACCGGTGGGCATCGAAGGACAGGGTACCGGCATAGCAGGCATCGATGCCGATGTCGATGCTATCGGTACCAGTTGCGATACCGATACCGATGCCGGTGCCGGTACCAGTGGAGTTGTCTGTCGCAGTACCAAGGGCGTCGATGCCACAAGGAAAGCCGCTAGACAGCGTTCTATGGACAGAATTCTCTGGTCCATAGACGCTGCCAATGCTTGGAAGTCGGTACCAGTGGGAACCGCCGGTACCCCAGAGCATGGCACCAGGAGATCTGTCGAGGCTGAGCCATCGAGAACATCCTGGAACCCCGATGATGGTGCTTTGGAAGCCGAAGCCTCCCGCCGGGGTAATTTTGCCGGTGCAGAATCCTCAAGGGCAACGCCAGAGGCATCTCGATGCTTAGAAGGAGATCTACCCTTCGAGGACCGGCTGGATTTATGTTTAGTTACCTGAGATCCACGGGAAGAAGAAGAAGCCCTGGAAGACATCGATGCCACCGAAGCCGCATCAGAGGGAAACAGGGTACTGATCTTAGCAGCTCGGTTCTGCGACCTCTTTTAGACATCATAGCACAGGACACACAATCTGTGATGGAGTGGTCAGGACATAAACATTTTAAATACCATTCATGGGTGTCGGTGACGGAAATGGTACCGCCACATTTTGTGCACTTTTTTAAAACCTGAAGCAGGTTTTTCCATGTTGAGGAAATTTTTGGGGCCTAAGGCCCAAAAAAGGCGGTTGCACCTGAAGAAAGGAAAAAAATGGATAAATTATTTTTTTTTAAAAGAAAAGAAATACCGGCGGTACCGGTAGAGCGTCGGGGAAGGCAGACGCGACCACAAAAAGAAATAAAGAAATAAGGAAATTCTTCTGCGGTGTCAGGAACACGACCTGCTGGCTCCGCGGAAAAAGAAGAACTGGAGAGAGGCAGTTGGGAAAGGTGGGAAGGCAGCACGCAGGCACTGTGTGATGCTCCCAAAAGCTTTCTGATTTGACGCTGGGGAGCGTTCCCGCGCAGGCTCCGTCGGTACCGACGATACCCATATGTGATGACTAGATTCCTGCTTGTTCCTGGAGATAAAAGGGGACTGTTGTTGTTGTTGATATGGAAGATGCTGCCTTCCCACCTTTCCCAACTGCCTCTCCTCAGTTAAGTTTTAAAGCTGAGACAAAGAGAGAGAGAGAGGAAAGGAAAGATAGATAGAGATACAACTCCTGGGGAGGTGGGTGGGTTGTGAAGACTTATTCCTGCTGTTCCCAGAGATCACCTGTTACAGGTACGTAACTGTGCTATCTCCAGGAACAAGCAGGAATGAGTCTTCACATATGGGAACTCCCAAGCTGAGATGCCTGGAGTCCGAGCATGTCATAGGTTGGAACATGCTATCCCCCACAACACCAGGCATCCTGAGGATGGAGGGTAGGAGATGAAGAAAGAAGATGCTGTGGAACAGCTAACCTAGCACAGGACTGCAGAAAAGGAGTCCATGTGTGGATAATGATTGTCATCAATGATATTGCAAAGAATATTGCAATATGGACCTCCGCTAACAGGATTTCATAGAAGTATGGAGGTTCATGGATCTACTGGGAACCCAGTAGAGGAACCGTGAAGAGGACCTCACTGAAAAGTGGAGGTAAGAAACCTGTAGGAAAACAGAGGAGGTCAGAATCCTGAAAGGTAACCGGCACCCCTGGTAGGAAAAACTGGGGTAGTACAAAAATGGTGGGCCTTCAGCGAAAAGCTGTATGGTAAAAAACAAACTCTTTTGGCGGCAGAGTAACTCACTCTTGGGAGAAAAAAGAGAAAGGCTGACCGATTTGGACAAACAGGCACAGTCCTTGTGGGGAGAAAGGGTATGGGAACCCCTTGTATCCCAGAGAGAGGACAAATGCCTGAGGCGTTAAAGCCTGTGATTAACTGAAGATCCACAATATCTCTCCTAACTGGGGTAAGCTAGGAGAGATATTAGGTACGGAGAGCTTCAGAGGTACCTAAACCCTTAGGTTATGGTATAAAAATTGTTGACTACCACAGGAGTGGTTGTGTGTGCAGAATCCCAAACCTGTTGAATAGCAGAGGTATGGGTAAAACCCCTCTGTCAGAAACAGATAGCTATATGAGCATAGACAGTGCGATAGATATGTCTCCACATACTTATCTATCTATAATGAAATATCTCGACAGATTATATATATATATATATAAATATAGATATATGAATAGACATATAAGAATATATCTATAGTGAGCTATGGAGGGCATAAAATACACACAAAAGATAAATATGAATATGTAGGCCTAAATATGGGTGTCTGTAATTAAACAGACAGATATATGCCTACAGCATGGTATTCACATAGGACATGTGGAGAGGAAAGATTCATCTAATAACAAGGAGGTACAACCTACTTGAGAAGATATATAGAGAATCTATTCCCCCTGGTTATGATCAGCAAGGATGCTAGCTAGTGAAATAACCAGCATGGTTATATAAAAAAACAGAGGATAATATCAATCTGTAGCCAGCAAGTCCCAAGTCGTCCAAGGTAAGTAGACAGAAGACAGATAAGAATGAGGTACCATGTTGACCTGCTTAAGGGCAAAACGTATCATGCGTTCTTACCATGAGGACGAGCTGCAAGGAGAAAGAGCATATCCCCGATTGGGAATGCTATAGACCAAATTGGCAACTCCTGAAGCCCTTAGGTAAGAGAAGGCCTATGTCCTTTATGGAAAAAGGAGATAGTAAAAGAAGGGAGAACCTTCTAGTCATGGGAGACATGACTGAAAAGCCTTTTCCAACCATCTAAGATAGCTGTTGGAGAAAAAAAACCCATGCTCTCTAGCAAGGACCCATAGTGGAAAGCTTCTCTGTAGAATTGCAGAGAGCATGATGCAGGAGAATGAGGAGATAGGACTGGCTGCTAGAGCCAGTATCTCAGCCCACTATGCTGCCAAATCCAGGGGAATGGAGATGGCAGAAATAGAAGATCAACCCAGAAAGCTTGTAGTGGGATAATCTCCAAGATAGATGAAAAACACTGACTTGGAGCCACTACTAAGACCAGATAGAATGTTAGAGGAGGACAAATCTGGTTGTTTGTGGGCAAGAACCAGTGGACCAAACATTAAGGCTCCTGCATAGGCAGCTGCTAGCAAGATAGCAGAAGAATATTATTGTTTAAAACCAGAAAGAACAGACAGAACAGGAGTAGAAAACTCTGGAAATGTCTGATAAGCTACCTTAAAGTAAATTTGAGACAGGGGAGGAAACTCAGGGAGGAAAACTCCGCACTGGAAAGTGACAAACCTAGAGAGGCTGAAGAAAAACCTCCAGTAAGTAATTCCGCTCTTACAGTGGTAAGAGGGTGAAGAGAATAGAGCTGAAGAAGACTTACCAAGTAGTAAGTCTATAGAAAGGAAAAATACATGCTGGCACAGGAACTATCATTTGATAGTGGTCAGACCTCTTTCTCTGGCAGGAGAAGAGGAGAAACCTGTGACTTATAGGCATGAACATTCTGACAGCTCATAGAAAAAATGGATGTCTTTTGGAAAGAGATCCATGTGTAGGGGTTAGAATGAGTAATGGATCGCCTCTGTTGAGAAGAAGCAACTGTAGATTCTAACCCCAAGGGTCACAAGCATCTGATGATGACTGATCAGAAACCCTGCAGAGGCCGGGTTTGCTGAGCCTGGTGAGAGGTTGGATTCTTCAGACCAGGACGATGCCTCCCCTGTAGGGGAACATCTGTATGATGGGCAAGTGAGGAATAAAACCTTCTTCTCCTGTGGGAAGAAAGTTTGGTAGGACATTTCCTACCTACTGGGACAGAAGAAGGTGTAGAAGAACCCTTAGGAACAGGTAAATCAGTGGACAACTGAGTAACCTGACGTAAAGACTCCTTGTTGAAAAGATTTTCTCCAGTGCAAGGAGTATGTCCCAGCCGTTGTTGTGCCCACTTGGCCAAATCTGAAGCTTGGAGCCAGGCTCTACGTCGTGCCCCTATAGCAGAAGTCCTGCAAACAGACTCAAAAGAGTCTAGGGAAGCACGAGAAAGAAACCAAGAGATATTCTGGGTATGCTTAAGTAGCGAGGAATAGTCTGTACTCCTGGAAACTGGAAGGAAAGGAGTCAAAAGATGTAATTGCTTTGTGACCTCCTCAAGAGAAAGACTCATATAAAAAATATATGAGAGAATTCTTGCAGAAAGCATAGATGTCTGGAAGGTTTGACGTCCAAAGGCATCTAGTGTCTTAGACTCACGACCTGGTGGATAAGAAGAGTGCTTTTTCTTACTCTTTATCCACCTCATTGCTGATTCCACTACTATGGAATGATGAGGAAGTTGAGTCTTTTGAAACCCTGGAGATGGGGGCACCTGATATAAAAGATCAGTTGCCCTGGGAGGTGGGGGTACCCTTAAAGGTGTTTCCCACATTCCTAGAAGGAGATCCTGCAAGGAATGATGCAAAGGAAGCATTATGTTGTCCTTTGCTTTGGTAGAAACAGAGCCTGGTGCAGGATCATGTCCTGGAATAGGAATGGCAAGGGATCTTGCTATATCCAGGAGGAAACTCTGAAAAGAGGGATCCCCAACAGGAATCTCCCTTGGACAGGTTAGATCTAAAGAACTAGCCTGAGCACCCACAGAGTTATCCAAATATATAGGAATAGAAGATCCTGCAGGGTGCAGTGTGGAATGCTTAAGGGATGGTTGCTTGGACTGGTTGTCAGGAGCAGCAACCGTCCTTACCACATTGTCCATGCCAGGTATCGACTCCAAGCTTGGTATAGAATGGAGCGATGCTGTTGAAAAAAGCATGGTAGGAGTTTGCCAAGATGCTACTGTGGATACCGGTACTGAAGTCAATACCGGTACCGATGTCGGAGTCGGGCTCGACAAAGACATCGGAGTAGTCATCGGTGACACTTCAATCGGTACCGAGGGAACCGAAAACCTCCGGCTGCTATCCTCGGTACCGAGCCACCGGTATCGATCGGTGTCGGTACCAAAACCTATTGGTACCCAGTCTTCCAGACTAGAAATGGATTCCAAACTCAGCATCGAGAGCAAGGAGCCTGAGAAGCGAAGCATGGAAGGTACCGACTGTAAGGGTAATGAAGACATCGGTACCGACTTCGGTACCGTGTCCGATACCAGTGAATAAAGGTCTACCAGTGGCAACTCAAGCGGCCTCAGGGGAACCGAGAGTTGCAGATCCGAGCCATCGGAACCGAGCCTTCGGTACCACCGTGAGACGGTACCAAGGCGAGTCGGTACACAGTCCTCCAAACTGGAGATCGATTCAAGACTCGGCATCGAAGGAAGCGAGGCTGTCGATGCACATCTGGAGGGTACCGACGTCGGTGGCAGTATTGGTGTTGGAACCGATAATGGAAAGTCAATCTGGGATGTATCCATTGGCCCCGAAGGCACCGAGGAGGCCACATGACGATCCCTGGTGAGGAGTGTTTCATCCAACACCAGTGCCGATGCAGGGGTATCGGTACCGCTCGAAGCGGATGCCACCACCGTGCACGGCTCAGGTATGTTCTGTGGGGGGTGAACCCCAGGAACAACCTGAAACCCCTTATACGCTTTGGAGACCGAAGACTCCCGCCAGGGTTTTGAAGCCAGGAGGCCATCGAGGGCAAAGCCGGAGCTGTCTACATGCTGTGCATGAGACGTACCACTCGAGGACTGGCTAGTCTTAACAGACTGTTTGTGGGTTACCTGATTCAAAGTGGAAGAAGAAGGGGACGGTGCCCCGAAGTTGGAGGGCAACCGTGTATCGAAGGATTCTCGATGTTGAAGATGTCTTCTCACCAAATTGTTGTCAGGACTCAAGCAGGTTAGACACCGACTTCGAGGGTCTAAAAATAAAGTTGTACCGCCACAGTCTGAACATTTCTTGGAGAAAGTGTCTGGCGGTTCCATGAAGGAAAAATAGGGGAGGCCTGAAAGGCCTAAGACCCCGTGGGACACTATGAGAAAAAATATCCCATTGAAAAGGAAAATTTTACAAGAAAAGAAAAGAAAACACCGGCGGTACCGGTGGCATCGAGAAGACAGCTGCGACCACAAGAAAACTAAAAATAAAAAATAAGAATTTTCTGCGGTGACAGGAGGACGTCCTGCCAACTCCGCGGAAAAACGAAAACTGAGGAGAGGCAGTTGGGAAAGGCGGGAAGGCAGCACACAGGCGTGGTGGGATGCTTCCAAAAGCTCTTTGATTGGATGCTGGTAAGCGTTCCCGCGCAGACTCCGTCGGTACCGACGTACCCATATGTGAAGACTCATTCCTGCTTGTTCCTGGAGATTACACTGCCTCCAATCCCATGACTTTTTAATTTGGCCAAGAGTCTCTCATAAAGGACCTTGTCAAAGGCTTTCTGAAAATCCAGATACACTATATCAATTGTCTCACCTTGGTCTACCTGTTTATTTACACCTTCAAAATATATAAAACAAATTAGTAAGACAAGACTTTCCTTGGCTAGATCCATGTTAGCTTTCTCCTATTAAATGATGACTATCTAAATGTTCAGTAATTTTATTCTTTATAATTGTTTCTACCATTTTGCCTGGTACTGATATCAGGCTCACCGGTCTGTAGTATCCTGGATCATCCCTGGAACACTGTTTAAAACTGGCTACATTGGCCATTCTTCAGTCTTCAGGTACTACAGATGATTTTAATGACAGTCGCCACCATCAATCCGAGGAGCTGAAGATAATCCTAGACTTTGGGAGCCTGCTGCGCACAGAACAGGGTCAGACAATCCAGCAGCCTTTTGATTTTCTTCTCTGGCAGGAAAACTCTGCCCACTTGAGTGTTGAAACGTGCTCCCAGAAACTCTAGGTACTGGGAAGGCAACAGCTGGCTCTTTCCCTGATTGATCACCCAGCCGAGGCTTTCACCACTCGGGACACCACCTAAGATCCTTCTGAAAGGGAGCGGACTCGAATGAGCCAGTCATTCAGATAGGGATGGACACAGAACCCTTGGTTCCACAGTGCCAGAAGCGCCACCATGATGACCTTGGAGAACGTTTGTGGGGCAGTGGATAGCCTGAGAGAGAAGGCAGCAAACTGATAGCGAGAACCAAGCATGGCAAAACACAGATACGTCTGCTGATCCGCCCGGATCGGTATATAAAAATACACCTTAGCCAGACCCAGAGAAGCCAAGAACTCCCCTTGGAGCACTGCTTGAATCACAGAGCTCAAGGTTTCCATTCAGATGCACAGGACACGCAAGTGCTCATTGACCCCCTTGAAGTTCAGAATGGGCTGGAAGGAACCATCCTTTTTGGGCACCATGAAATACATGGAGCATCTAACCTTGCCTCGCTCATCTGGAGGAATGGGCACTACTGCCTTTAGGTGCAGCAACCTGTCCAAGGTGGTCTGCACAGCGGAACTTTTGATCATAGACCCACAAGGGGAAATGACTAAAGCATCCGGAATCAGCTCTTTGCATTCCAGGACACAGTCAAACTGAATGGTGTCTAGCACCCAGCGATCCTTGGTAACCCCGGGCCCATTCCTGAATAAAAATGTGAAGCCTGCCTCCCACTGGAGGAACCAGGGAATGGGCCCTCAAACTTTCATTGCGCAGCCCAGTAGGCTTTGGAGGGGACCGCATCCCTGGGCCCACGCGCTTCACAAAAGGACTGAGAACAAGCCCGAGGCCCGGAAGCAGAGAGGAAGAAAGATTTTCCAGGTCAGTAATGATGACAGCCCCGAGACCCCCCGGAATCCGACCAGTGAACCCTTGGTGAATGGGTGGAGGCTGACAAGAAAGGGGCACCAGCCCACTTCTCAGGCCCCTTGGACCTGTCTTCTGGAAGGTGGTAAGATTTTGTCTTGCTCAGTTCTTCACCGGCTTCTCCAAATCAGCTCCAAATAGAATCTTCCCCTTAAAAGCCAGTTGTGCCAACTGGACTTTGAAAAATGTGTCCGCTGCCCAGTGCTGGAGCCAATCCAATGCCATGACACTGTCATTAGAGCACCATCCCTGGCCACCAAACACATCAGGTCATAGATGGCAACAGAAAGGAAGACTGTAGCTGACTCCAAAAGAGGGGTAGTATCATCCAGCGGAAGAGATTGAATCCATTGGAGCAGGGCTCAAGATGTCTCTTCCTCATCATCACAGTACAAAACGTGATATGGTGGAAAAACAATTTATTGAAATCAGACCTAGCAACCCGACACAGGCCGTGTTTCGATGACCTTCATCAGGGGTTGTCTAAATAGGTACTACAAACATAAAAACAAACAATATTAAAAAACAATTTAAAGGTGAAAGAACAAATGGACATGAACATGCTCTAACTAGAGAAGTAAAAATAATAATAAATAATAATAATTATTACAATGATAATAATAATAATATAAATAATTAGTAATAGATCTCTCATAGTAAATACTTAAAAATTAATTAAATAAAATAATAAAACAATAAAAATACAGTGCTAGAAATGCGATACTCAAAAAAATTTAAACCATAAAAAATGATATAATAAAACAGACCACAACTGAGTTTAAAAACACAACCAAATGCAATCCTTATAGGAGGTGACAAGCATATAATTATAATGTCATTACCTTCTTTGTAGAGACGGTGATTTTCAAACCTCACAAGGAGGCACACGAACTCATTAGTGGAGGTGTTGGCTTAAACACTTGCAATAGAATAAAAACTAAATGAAGAAGGCAAAGAGTAAAGCACATGTATACCATTGGAGACAGACTATGAACCTAAATCTAAACTAAATTTAAGAAACTGAAATGGAACTGAAACGCAGCAGTAAATGTGACAAACAACAGCTACATTTACAGTTGGATATTATAATCTTCATCCCATTTAATTTTTCTACTAGCTCACTACTGTTTTTAGTTTCTGGTTACCCTTTTTTCCTTTCATGGATATTACTTATATTGTTTTTAACTAGATTTTGATATATATTTTTATAATTTTAATTTTTATACTATTATTATATTAAAAGTTTTTTTTATATATTTATAATTATTATTATTGTTTATTATTAATTTTTTGAATTATAATTATTTATTGTTTTATAATAATTTTTAATTATTTATTGTTTTAATAATTTTTATTTGGATTTTTATTTCATTTTTATTTTTATTTTTATTTAAAGGTTATTAAGCACCTTCCACATATATTTGAGTACCCATGATTGTAATGAAATTTCTTAACATACTTCCTCATACTTTTTATTTTTATTTTTATTTTAATATTAATTTTTATTCTATTTATAATTAGAAATTCTAAATAATAAATTGTTTCCACTATTAATTTTTAATAATATTAATTGTTCTTACTATTTTATGAAATTCATTATATACTTGCTACTGGTGTATTTGTTGGTTAAGTTTTTAAACGATAACATAATATAAGTAGTATCTCACTGGCTATAATAAGCATCAACACTAATATATTTGATGATTTGATGACTCGGTTTCACCTTTAAATTGTTTTTTAATATTGTTTGTTTTTATGTTTGTAGTACCTATTTAGACAACCCCTGATGAAGGTCATCGAAACACGGCCTGTGTCGGGTTGCTAGGTCTGATTTCAATAAATTGTTTTTCCACCATATCACGTTTTGTACTGTGTGCCTGGTTTACGTGATAATCTGCCCTGTGTTGGACTGTCTTCCTCATCATCATCCACTAGCTGCAGAATAGCCCCAACCACAACGAACTGGCTCTTCAACAACAATCCACCTTACAGTCCAGAAAATCCTTTAAGGCCGACCCACCTTCCACAGGAATAGTGGTCCATCTGGTCACTTCTGTGACCTGCGCATCCACTTTGGAAATGCCAAACCACTTTGATGCACTCCTCCTCTGGGAGAGTGTAGATCTTCTTACACACCTATAACCCTTTAGATAGGAAGTCAGGAGAGTCCCACTCTGACCAGATCATATTCTTGATCACATCTGAGAATGGGAAGACAGTAGTGGATTTTTGCACCCCTTGAAGGAGCTGGTGTACCTTTGGCTCCTGCTCCATGCCGGAAGCATCCATCAAGTTCAAAGCAGATGAGACCCTGCCAATCAACGCTGACAGCTCCTCCCTCCAGAATAGGCAGATCACACCGGCCTCTGAATATGAAGGCAAGAGCATTTCCTCATCCATATCAGACCCCAGTACCAAGCCATCTGAATCCGAGTCATAGTCAACATCTCGGGTAGCTCTCAGTTGTTCCCCATCTTTAAGGGACGTCCCTCGCTGGGGATACTTAGCCAAAGGTAATCGAAAAGGGCTTCCACATACAGCCTGCCCCACATGAGACTGCTCTCGGGGGCACCCAGAGGCCGCTGGGTCTGAATTTCCACACCAGAAGGACCAGGCCTGTTGCAAAAAAGAAAAGGAATTCTGGGGAGGACAATCAAGAGTCTGGAAGCTCTCCTCTTGGACATGACTCCCAATAACAAGGGGCACAGCCGCCAAAGACACCCTAGAGGACAATGAGCGGCCCAGAGCATGGTTGCCGGAACCTCTGACCAGCTGAATATCCTCACCAATAATGCCATCCGTTATCTCCCGGCCTGAGGCATGCAAAAGCGGACTAACTACATCCCCTGGCTGATAAGAAGAAATCAGGCCCTCCAGGGGTACTTCAGAAGCTGCTCAGAAGCTGCCATGTAGGAAAAGCAGAATCCAGGTTTCAGGGATGAGGCATTTCACTTGCCACAGGTCAAACAACGTTTCCTGGAAGAAGACATAGAAAGTTAGAGAAAGTATCACCACTTAGGGCAAGTATCACAACAGGGCATACGAAGGCTGCGTCAGTCCGAAAGTGCACGTTAACTGCTGTTTTACATTACGCGTGTTTTCAGGCGCTAGGGAAGAAACATGCGTTAGAGTCACTTGGGTGGAACACACGTTAGGACTGTGTGATAAGAGTCACACAATCGGAAAAAACGTTACTAACTTGTGCAGAAAAATGGCAGGAAACCTCCACACCGCACAAGCAGTCCACTCCAAACTGTTTCCCAAGAAGACAGAATCGGGAACCCCCAACAAGGTACTCACACCCTGAGGGCCCCAGGCAGAGAATTCTTGCCAGGTTCAGCTTTACTCCCCTTAAATTGTTTCACTGGCTTGGTTTTGCTGCATTGCGTTTAAGGTGGCTGGCAGGAAGATCCCTCTGAGAGCCTTCTGCAATCTTCAAGAGAGATCAGGGAGGGAAAGAGGAGGAGGGAGGCTGCTTCCATATCCTTCCAAATCCTTCCAATTTGTGGCTGCTCAACAGGTCCTACTGAGAAGAATGTGGAGCTGAACCATTTTTTCCTCCTCCTATGGCTACCAAAAAGACCGCAGTCTAGTGGAGCCTTCCACGTTGCGTTCAAGTGAGAGAGTCACTTTTCTGTACTCAAGATGGTTGTTCACAAGCATTTAATCAATCTCTTTTCCTCTCAATCCACAGATTTTCAACATAGAGAAGAAAATCCATCCACCATCTGCTGGAGACAAAGAAATACTAAAGGGATCTCTGGTGGCTGAGGCGAATAAACGCATAGGAGTGATATCATTGAAACCTGGGCTTTTCATTGGTTCTTTGTCTCCACCAATCTGTTGGTAGGGGAACCCAACCCACTTGTCTGGACTGGGCTAGCAGGACAATATGGAATTTCACTTAAGCTATAAACATCACAGTTTGCGCAAAAGGAGAAAAAGATCCAAAAGACCTAGAAACATAGAAACATAGACACATAGAAATATGATGACAGAAAAAGACCACATGGCCTATCTAGTCTGTCCTTCCATATCAACAACTACAACAGTCCCCTTTTTACATTTAGAGATCATCTGTGTTTGTCCCATGCTTTTTTGAATTCAGTTACTGTCCTCATCTCTACCACCTCCACTGGGAGACTATTCCATGGATCCAATACTCTTTCCGTAAAGAAATATTTCCACATATCACTCCTGAATCTATCTCCCTTCACCCTCATCCCATGTCCCCTCGTAGCAGAACTTGCTTTCAATTGAAAGAGGCTCTCTCCCTGAACATTTATGCCACGGAAGTATTTAAACATCTCAATCATATCACCTCTATCCTGCCTTTCCTCTAAGGTGTACATATTAAGATCCTTAAGTCTGTCCTTATATGCTTTATAATGAAGACCACTAATCATTTTAGTAGCCACCCTCTGCACCGACTCCATCCTGTTCACATCCTTTTGAAGGTGCGGTCTCCAGAATTGCACACTATACTCGTAATGAGGTCGCACCAAAGACTTATAGAAAGGCATTATTACCTCCTTTTTTCTGCTAGCCATTCCTCTCCGTATGCACCCAAGCATCCTTCTAGCTTTTTCCGTCATCTTTTCTACCTGTTTAGCTACTTTAAGATCATCAGACACAACCACGCCTAGGTCCCGCTCTTCTTTAGTGGACAAAAGTACTTCACCCCCTATACTATATTGCTCCCTTGGATTGCTGCAGCCCAAATGCATGACCTTACATTTTTTAACATTAAATCCCAGCTGCCAAATTCTAGACTATTCTTCAAGTTTAGCTAGATCCCTCCTCATGTTATCTACACCTTCCTGGGTGTCTACTCTATTGCAGATTTTGGTATCATCCGCAAAGAGGCAAACCTTACGCGACACCCCTTCCGCTATATCACTAACAAAGATGTTAAAAAGAATCGGACCAAGGACAGATCCCTGGGGCACACCACTGGTAACATCCTTCTCCTCAGAGTGAGCTCCATTTACTTGTACTCTTTGTCGCCTCCCACCCAACAAATTTCTAACCCAAGCAGTAACTTTAGGGTCCATCCCTAGGGTGCTCAGTTTGTTTATAAGTCGCCTGTGAGGAACAGTGTCAAAGGCTTTACTGAAATCTAAATACACCACATCTAGAGCTCTCCCTCGGTCCAACTCCCTGGTCACCCAGTCAAAGAAATCAATCAGATTTCTCTGACAAGACCTGCCTCTGGTGAATACATGCTGCCTCGGATCCTGTAATCTGCTGGACTCCAGAAACCTCACTATTTTCTCTTTCAGCAGTGTTTCCAATAATTTACTCACCACCAAAGTTAAACTAACCGGCCTGTAGTTTTCAACCACATCCTTACTTCCGCTTTTGTGTAAAGGCACCACATGAGCCTCTCTCCAGTCCTTTGGCACCACTACCGACTCCAACGAGGCATTGAAAAGGTCAGTCAGTGGAGTTGCTAGAACGTCCCCAAGCTCCCTCAGTATTCTAGGGTGTATCCCATCCGGTCCCATCGCTTTGTCTACTTTAAGTTGAGCTAGTTTCTCACGAACACAGTCTTCTGAAAATTGTTCAAGATGTCCCTAGCTTCTATTCCTATTTATGGGTGTTTTCTGAGGTCCTGCTCCTGGTTCTTCATCTGTGAACACAGAACAAAAATATTTGTTAAGCAATTCCGCTTTATCCTTATCAGCTTCTACATATTCCTCCCCTGCACCCTTGAGTCTGACAATACCACTTTTGCCCTTCCTCTTCTCACTAATATATCTGAAAAATGTCTTATCCCCCCATTTTATTGCATTGGCTATTTCCTCCTCCTTTTGAATCTTTGCCTTCTTGACTACTTTGCTAGCTTCTCTATGTTTTTCCAAATACAGATGTCTGTCTTCCTCTCTCTGTGATCTCTTGTATTTCATGAAGGCCTCCCCCTTTTTCTTAACTTTTTCAGCTACTTCTTTCGAAAACCATAGCGGTCTCCTTTTCCTTTTACCTTTTACCTTTATTTACCATTTTAACAAAAAGGTTGGTTGCCCTTAAAATATCCCCTTTCAGTTTTGCCCACTGTTTTTCTACATCCCCCAGCTGTTCCCATCCCACTAACGACTCCCTGAGGTATTGGCCCATCTTCGCAAAGTTAGTCTTCCTAAAGTCTAAGATCCTCACCTTTGAATGGATTCTAACAGCCCTAGTCCTAATACCGAACCACAGCATCTAGTGATCACTGGATGCAAAATAATCTCCCACTACAACATCAGAAACACTTTCACCATTGGTAAGTCCAGTATGGCCCCTTCACGTGTGGGGTCTGTTACCAATTGCCTGAATAGTTCTCCCTGTAGAGAATCCAGGATCTCCTTATTTCTAGATGATACTGCAGCAGGAATGTGCCAATCAACATCTGGCATATTGAAATCTCCTATCAGTAGCACTGCCCCTTTCCTAGCAATGCTGCGTATGTCTTCGATTAACTCTCTGTCCACCTCTTCCTCTTGTGAGGGAGGTCTGTATATCACACCAATGCAAATAGATTTCTCTTTCCCTTTTTCTAGTTTAACCCACAATGCCTCCTCTCTCCCTTTTAAGCTCTGTAATTCCAAAGCTTTAATAGTAGTTTTTACATATAGTGCCACTCCTCCTCCCCTTCTTCCTACCCTGTCCTTTCTGAATAAAGTATAGCCAGGTATAGTTACATCCCAATCATGGTTTTCTGTGAACCATGTTTCTGTAACTGCCACTAAATCCAAGTCAGCCACTCCTACCAAAGCTTCAACTTCAGGGATCTTATTTCCCATGCTACGGGCATTTATACACACTGCTTTCCATATGTTACCCCTGTTACCCATTTCCATAACCATAAAGGTATTTAATGTATCACTTACCTGGGGACTTTCTTTTACCTGGGGGCTTTCTACTACTACTACTTATTATTTATATAGAACTACAAAGCATACGCAGTGCTGTACAGAGATCTCTTCTAATCTAGTTCATTCTCTTCCTCATCATCATCCTCACTGTCTTCTTCAGAGGCCAAAAGGTTGAGAAGGGCTAACAATGCACACACCTGCCGTGCTGCAAATATCACTAAGCTTTGGGAGAGCATCCCCAAGTCACTGCAAAAAAGGTCATTAGGAAGGAATACTTTGGCCTTCTCTTAGGTTTCCACAGCTAGTGTTATGATCTTTGCAGTTTTCAGGGCCATGTAACATCTTGGTAAGTGGAACAGATGTTTCAGCCATCATTCTGTTGCTTTCATCAACCATGACCAGAAAACTGCAAAGATCAGAATACTTTGCCATTTTTAAACTTCTCAAATATAGATGTAGGGAGAATGTTAAAAAAAAGTAGCAGAAATTTGGAAACTTCCTCTGCACCGCTAACAGATCAGTAACCCATAACATTCTGAATTGGATACTGTCTTATGCTCAGATAATCTGTTTAACTTTCAGTTCATCACAGTCAGGATCCATGCTGATCTACTTCAACACTATAGTCAAGCTGCATAAGGAATATGAAGGTTTGATATGGTTGGCATATGATGAGCATTTCCATGATAACACTGAGACCAGGCTCCACATGTCTTAGGGAGTGGACAGTTTTGACCTCTGGCTGCGGGAGATATTATCCAAATATGGTGGTCAGTTTCAAGGACAGACAGCAGCCTACAGCAGTCTGACCCAAGACAGGTTCAAGGTACTGGGTGCCCTAGAAAATCCTTCAGCCTTATGTCCCCTTCCTCCCTGAGATTTTGATAATTAAACTTAACCATAATCATCTGAATATCACCCTTCTAACAACAATCCTGTAAAAATGCATAATTAGACATGCTACTCTGCTTTGTAGGAGTGGGGAGAAGTGAGGAGTAGCCTAATGGTTAGAGCACTGGCTTGGGCACTAAAAGACCAGGGCTCAATTCCCATTAGCACTCCTTGTAGCTTTGGGCAAGTCACTTAACTCTCCTCTACCTCAGACGAATCCAAGTTATCAATGTCCCTGTTTAATGTGCAGTACCAAGTTTAAGTTACAATGTAAACCATTTTGACTAAATGATAAAGCGGTATAAAAAAAACCTGTTAAAAATAAATGTGTGCCTGATCTTCCTGCAAGTAAAAGAATGTGCTGATGGTTTTCAGTTTGTGTGGCTATCAGGATTTATTGTTTTGCTTTGACTGCTGCCCCCAGAAGCTGCCACACTAGGTGGCTGCCTATTATTGTCTTATGGTTGGGCTGGTCCTGGTCCTCTAAACAGACCTCCATGCAGCTTGATGTATGTAGCATTACAAAAGGAAATCTTGCTCCTTCCTAAGTTTAAACACATCTGTTCTTACTGAGTTGCCCTGAAGCCTCCAATATGTAGCAAAAAACTTCTGTTGAAGAACCCTGTGCTAGTCAAATATTTATTATTTATTTGTCTTATATATTGTTTTATCACATAATCAAGGCGGTTTACAGAGAACCAAAGTGTACTGCCTAGGCAGTTTACAATGAACAAGGAACAGAATAGTTAACCTTTAAAAAGGAGATAGAGCAGCTTTTAAACTAGATAATAGGGGAAAGCCGACAGTCGCCCAAGAGCGGATGGTTCGGAAGAATGTATCCTTGAAGGATACTACCAAAAGCAGAGAGGTTCCAAAAAAGAGTAAAGTAGCCCAAATGCCCTCAAGTATGGAGCAGACAGAGCTTAAAGATCCCAAATTACCCATGTCTACCAATAGCCAAATTAATATGAATAAAATACAGTCTCTAAAATGCTTGTATGCAAATGCTAGAAGTCTAAAAAATAAGATGGGAGAGTTAGAATATATAGCACTAAATGAGGGGTTAGATATGATTGGAATATCAGAGACATGGTGGAAGGAGGACAACCAGTATGACACTGTGATACCTGGGTACAAACTATATCGTAATGATAGAGCTGATCAAATTGGTGGAGGGGTTGCGCTCTATGTTAGAGAGGGCATTGAGTCAGAAAGGATTAATGTTTTGCAGGAAACAAAATTTGCTGTAGAATCTCTATGGATTGAAATTCCATGTAAAAAGGGGAAGGCGATGGCAGTGGGGGTGTACTATCGACCACCAGGCCAGAATGAAAAAATGGATGATGAAATGCTCAAAGAAATCAAGGAAGCTAACAAAAGTTACAGTGCAGTAATAATAATGGGTGATTTCAATTACCCCGGTATCGACTGGGCCAGTGTCACGGCAGGACATGCTAGGGAGATAAAGTTCCTAGATGAAATAAATGACTGCTTCTTGGAGCAGCTGGTTCATGAACCGACCAGAGGGGAAGCCATATTAGACCTGTTCCTTAGTGGAACACCAGATCTAGTGCAAGAGATAAGGGTGTTGGGGCCACTTGGCAATAGTGATCATAGCATGATCGCCTTTGATTTAATTAGTGGAGGAGGGATAGTACGGAAATCTACAGTACTACCTTTTAACTTTCGAAAGGGAGACTATGATAAAATGAGGAAAATAGTTAAGAAAAAACTAAAAGGAGCAGTTGCAAAGGTTAAAGACTTTCATCAAGCTTGGGTGTTGTTGAAAAATACTATCTTGGCAGCCCAAACCAGCTGTATTCCACGCTTTAAGAAAAGTAGAAGGAAGTCCAAAAAACTGCCAGCATGGTTTAAAGGTGAGGTCAGAGAGGCTGTTGTTGCCAAAAAAGCATCTTTCAGGAAATGGAAAAAAGAGCCAAACAATGAAACCTGGAAACAGCATTTAAAAGGAGCGCCATCCGGCGCACCCGTGCCTGGCGGGCCCGTGCCTGAGGGCCTCGCTAGAGGGCCCTTTGGTGTGGCCCTTAGGCGTGGACCGCTAAAAGATATTGCACGCTAAATGTAACCTTCAGTCACAAGAAAGTCAGAGCAACTCCCCCACCATAGATCTGAAGGAAACATCAACGGAGCTCAACCACAGACAACAAAAGAGGACAGTCTCTCCAAATGGACTATTTCGTACATTCCACGACAGTCACGAACATCACTCCCGAGTCCAAGCTGGTGTTTGAAGAACAGTCCGACATCTCATCCAGAAAGAGGTAACTCAAGTCACTAGCATACTCATAACACTAAGCAACCTACTACTGAATATATTTACTCCCAAATTTGAACACATTAGATATCTACAATAATTACATAAGCACACTAGAAGTTACTTGCCGTGTTTTATTTATTTTATTTATTACAAGCTCTTATATACCGCACTATTTGGGATCAGCGCGGTTTACAATATAACAAAAGACCAGAACAACAAGCTGTTTGGTTTGAGCTTGATACTGTGGCTATCCCTCCTTGCAAAGGGTAACTCAATGCTACTGCTCTGTTTCCCCCCTGCTTCAATGCTACTGCTCTGGAATCCCTCTGCTGTGGCATCACTGCTGCTGCCCATTGAGACCTCCCTGCAGCTGCCATTGAAACTATATATGCTCACAATCACCGCGGCCACGTAGCCGCGACTACGTGTCTACACGTTCTGTATTACTGCACGCTCACCGCAAATTGGGCGCACACCCATTAACGCTGCACGCGGCACACTGTACGGGGCGCATGCACATTGCACGTTGGCACTGGGCGCATTGACGCCTCCTGGTACTCCAGGGCACTCCTCTAAAACATCCAGGCCAGCTAAAGTGTCACCTGAACCTGATCTCGGCCTCCCCCCTTCCACCGCACCGCACTACAGCTTGGGAGGCACCAAGTGTGGCTGACTCATCCTGCTTGTCCTAGGAGAAAACTAAGTTACTTACCTGTAACAGGAGTTCTCTGTGGACAGCAGGATATGTCAGCCACACATACCCACCCACCTCCCCTGGGAAGGGGTCGGCCTCTGACCAGTGCCCGCCTCCTAGCGGCTAAGGTTCAGCTAGTGACAAACTGGTTAGCTAGGGGCGGGCCATGGGGCAGGGCCAGTTGGCTCGTGCTCAAAAGGGCGAAAGCCCTTCTGAGCTATGGAGAGTACTTCCGTCTCGGCGCCGTCGGATGACGTCACCTTTGTGACAATTACTATGCAGACCAGTGTTTGCCGCTGTAACTGTGCAATCATGTACCTTTCTATGTAACCGTGAAACCATATACCTCTCTATGTAACCGTGCAATCATATACCTCTCTATGTCATTTTTACCCGTTGTCACGGTTATCTGTGCTACCTGCAATGTTAGATCATACTATCTGCTGAACTGAACGCTATCCTACATCTAGAGCCAACAGCCAACTTAGAAACTGTTTACTTATCGCCCAGTCAGCAGCGCCATACTGTATTTTAGTAGGTAGAGGCAATTTTCCCACCAACTACACGCAACAGGGTAAATACCCAGAATGTCCCCCTCAAACATCACCATAGTCACTCTATACCTCCTCTCCGGATGGTTCAGTAATGCCACAGCCTTATCCCCCAAACATAATCACATACCAACTCTTCAGAACCATAGGAGAAGATGGTCAAATGCTCCCTTCCACAAATCGGAAGAACCACCCAGAACACCTCACGCCCACTTATTACACATTGCACTACAACATAATAAGAAACCAAAGCAAGAAGAAAAATCCCATCCCCAAAACTTGAGATGCGCTCTCATAAACGCCCGATCAATTCGCAAGAAATGGCCAGTGATCTCCGACATGATATCTTGCCATGACCTCAACATACTCTTAATTACAGAGACATGGCTCTCTAGCGACGATAATGTCCTACTTAACCAACTCTTACCTACTAATTTCACAATATACACATGCCACAGAACCAACAAAGGGAGTGGAGGAGTACTCGCCCTCACCAAATCGGACCTCCATTTCCAGCTGGTAAGCGCAGACAGCACAACAAACCTCCAGTCGATCACGATAACCAACAAGTTCTGCTTCATTAACCTCCTTTACAGAGCCCCATCAACCGATTCGGAGGTCCTCTCCTCAATAATCGATCTGGCTTCCAACACTCAGAGTCCTTGCACACCCAGCTGGATTCTGGGAGACTTCAACTTACCTTCTCTACAAGAGACGCAGGCATCATCCTTCCTCGAGGCCCTCAAGAATTTAGGATATAGCCAGCTGGTAAATGAACCTACTCATGCGAAAGGAGGCATATTGGACTTGGTATTCGCCCCAACTCCTCTCAACTCAAACAAAGACCCTGGGTTGTCCATCCTCGCAGTTCCCTGGTCTGACCACAAGATGATTATATTCCAAATACATCTGCCCAGAAACACTCAGAACAAAGCCAGAAGTCCGAGCACTACCAAGAAGGTTTCTAGCCTTCGACAGGGATTGGATCCTGGGTAAAACTCACCCACTCCTCGCCTCTTCAACACTCGACCCTGATGTCTTGGTTTCTGAATGGAACAATAGCTTCAGTACTCTTGCACTACATACACCGTCCAAGAAGCCTCCAAGGAAGCGACCCTCCGCAGCCTGGTACACCTCAGAGCTGCGATCCTCACTCACCCTCCTGAGAAAGTTGGAAAGACGCTGGCGTTGATCACACTCCCCAGAAGACCAAAAGGCATATAACTCTCACCTCGCACGGCACCGCGAAGCAGTAACCGAGAATTTAAGATGATTCCACACTGACACTCTAAAACGATCACTGAACAAACCACACGATCTGTTCAGCCTCGTTAAAAACCTAACTAAGGAACCTGCTCCCGAACAAACAAATGAGATCCACCCTCAAGACTTTGCAGATTACCTGCAACCAAAGCTATGCCAAACCAACAAATCTCCAATTCCCACCGTGGCCCTTGTCACAACCAATATAACACCCCTATCCACCTTCATCACGCCATCCAAGGAACACATTGAAAACACCATTGCAACGATCAACACCACCACTGCCCAGTCTGACCCTTTCCCTGCCTTCTGGATAAAGGAGCTACGGTCTGACCTTAGCCCATTTATAGCCAGGCTCATGGACTGATCCTTCACGACAGGCACGTTCCCCCAATCTCTTAAGCACACATCCATTAGACCCCTGCTAAAAAATAGCAAGCTCGACTCTCAGAAGGCAGACTCATATAGACCGATTTTGAGCATACCACTTCTAGCCAATATAATGGAGAAAGAAGTCCAAAGACAAATTCAAGAACACATTGACACCAGTTCACCGATGGACCACTGCCAACATGGATTTAGAGAACATCACAGCGTTGAAACGCTCCTCACCACCCTCATCAATAATATAGCTACTGGAATCAATAACATCCATCATGGGTTTGTCCTCATCTTCTTGGACATAGCAGCTGCCTTTGATTCAGTAAGCCACGAGCTTCTCCTAGAGCGCCTCAAGGAGAAGGGTATCTGTGAAACAGCAATAGACTGGTGCAAGTCTTACCTCTCGGACAGATGGCAGCACGTACGATCAGGGACCTCAACATCCGAACCATTCCACCAGTAGCAAGGCGTCCCACAAGGATCCTCCCTTTCCGCTCTGATGTTCAACATATACATGCAGCCCATCTGTAACCTTATCCGGTCCTACAGTGTTAACTGCTTGATATATGCAGACGATGTGCTACTTTACATGCCCTTCTCGACAGAGAACCCGGACCTATCCCCTCTGACAGACTGCTTCAATGCGGTATCCAATTGGCTGCAATCCCAGAACCTCAGAATTCAGCACAAGAAAACTGAGGTCCTATTCATCACAAGGAATCCAAACTTCACCACACCGCCTCACCTAAAAGTCAATGAGGCTGAACTACAGACCAAACCCACGATCCGGTACCTGGGAGTCACCTGGGACCAGCACCTGGACATGAAGGCGCACATAAGCAATGTAGTTAGAGCAGTATACCACAAGATCCGTGCCCTCAGGCACCACCGTTTCCTGCTAGAACCAGATGACTTCCGGACAATTTACCAAGCGCTAATCATACCACAGTTTGACTATGCAAATTCAATTCTTCATGGTCTCCCTCAATCTACGATGAACCCTCTACAGCTCCACTGGCTTCCCATAACATGCCAGACTCACATTCAAAACCCTACTGCTTATCTTCAAAGCTATCAATAGCCTCGCATCCGCATCACTAGCAGATCTTACCCAAATCACTCCCCCCAACAGGTCCAGAAGATCAGTAGCGATCAACACACTAATAGTCCCTATAGAAATAACCCATTGTACCCAGGCAACAGCAAACAGAGCCTTTAAATTCTGTGCACCTAGATGCTGGAACACCCTACCACCAAACATAAGCGCAATCCCTGACCTGACCCAGTTTAGGAAGGCGGTAAAACACCACCTATTCTGCAAGTACTACCAGGCAGACTAGGCCACACATTCAATTCCGTCCATACAAAACACCAATGAATATGACTAGCGAAATACCCCTTCCATGAAGAAAAATGTAAAACTGTTAACAATGTAAAAATGTAAATAGTTTCCCAATGTTATCCAAGTTCTCATACCTGTTCATTGTAAACACAGTTCTGTAAAGGCATTGTGTATGTGTTATGTTCCATGTAAACCGCACTGATGTTGAATAGCGCCGTACAAAAGAAATGTAAATAAAATAAATAAATAAAGATATGCCATACTGGGTCAGATCAAGGTCCATGAAGCCCAGTATCCTGTTTTCAACAATGGCCAATCTAGGTCACAAGTACCTAGCAGTTTCCCCAAAAGACACAGGTTACACAATGCTTGTATTGGGTCAAGCAGTGGATATTCTGGGTCCCCTTTAATAATGGTTTATGGAACTTTCTTCCAGAAACTTGTCCAAACCTTTTTTAAACCCAGCTATGCTAACAGCTTTTTCTACATCCTCCGGTAGCAAATTCCAGAGTTTGATTACATGTTCTTATTAGTCTTAAATAGGTTATCCTGTAGCTTCATTGCATGCCCCCTAGTCTTTCTATATTTGATGGTGTAAACAATCGATCTACATTTACCCGTTCCACTCCATTCATTAATTTATAGACCTCTATTATATCTCCCCTCAGCCTTCTCTTTTCCAGGTTGAAGAGCCCTAAGCTTTTTAATCTCTCTTCATAGGAGTATCCTTCCATCCCCTTTCCATTTTGGTTGCTCTTCTCTGTACCTTTTCTAATAATGCTATATCCTTTTTAAGATATGGTGACCAGAATTGCACACAACATTCAAGGTGCGGTCGCACCATGGAACGATACAGAGGCATTATAATATCATTTGCTTTATTCTCCATTCCTTTCCTTATGATACCTAGCATTCTATTTGCGCTCTTGGCCGCCACTGCACACTGGGCAGAGGGTTTTAACATGCTATCCACAATGACGCCTAAATCTTTTTCATGGGTGGTAGTTCCTAATGTTGAACTTTACATCGTGTAACCATAGTTTGGGTTTTTCCTTCCTAGGTACATAACTTTGCACTTGTCCACATTAAATTTCATCTGCCATTTGGATGCCCAGTCTTCTAATTTATCAACATCCTCTTGCAATTTTCCACAATCCTCATGGGTTTTAACAACTTTGAATAGTTTTGTGTCATCTGCAAATTTTATAACCTCACTCGTTATTCCCATTTCCAGGTCATTTATGAATATGTTAAAAAGCAGCGGACCCAGCACAGATCCCTGGGGTACACCACTATTCACCTTTCTCCAATGGGAAAATTGGATATTTAGCCCTACCCTCTGCTTTCTATCTTTTAACCGCGCTGATGCTGAATAGTGCGGTATATAAGAGACTATAAATAAATAAATAAAATAACCAGTTCCTGATCCACAATAGTACACTGCTTCCTATCCCATGACTTCTTAATTTTGTCAAAAGTCTCTCATGAGAGACCTTGTCAAAGTCTTTCTGAAAGTCCAGATACACTATTTCAACTGACTCACTTTTGTCTACCTGTTTATTCACACCTTCAAAAAAAAAAAAGAACAGATTAATAAGACAAGACCTTTCTTGGCTAAAGTCATTTTGGATGTCTCCCGTTAAGCCAAGATTATCTACATGTTCAGTAATTATGTTCTTTATGATGGTTTTTACCATTTTCCTGGTACTGACATCAAGCTCACTGGTCTGTAGTTTCCCGGATCACCCCTGGACCCCTTTTTAAAAACTGGCATTACATTGGCCATCCTGCAAACTTCAGGTATTACAGATGATTTTAATGATAGTTCACAGATTACTAGGTATGCAATCTCATATTTCAGTTCTTTCAACACCCTTGGATGTATATCATCCGGTACAGGTGATTTGCTACTCTTCAGTTTATCAAATAGTTGTAATACATCTTCCCGGTGTATCAATATTTCTTTCAATTCTTCCACAGCATCACCTTTAAATACCATTTTCAGTCATGGATAACATCCCTACATCTTTCTCAGTAAAGATCAAAGGAAAGAATTCATTCAGTCTCTCCGCTATGGCCTTGTCCCCTCTTAGTGCCCCTTATATCCCTACTACTACTACTATTTAGCACTTATTTATTTATTTATTTATTAGAGTCTCTTTTATACCGCGCTATTCAGCATCAGTGCAGTTTACAATGAACAATAAAATACACATTTCCGATGGTACTTTGTGTTTACAGTTGAACAGGTAATGCAACTTGGATAACAGGTAACTATTTACAATTTAAGACATAATTGGGAACTCTTTTGACTTCAGTCAAGGGGGTTCTGAGAGGCTTGTGAGGATGGTGCAGTGTCCACATTGGCTTCTGGGTAAAACTGGAGGAAGAGGTGAAGTTTTAAGGCCTTTCTGAACTGAAATAAGTCCTGGATTGATCGGATGCCGAGAGGGAGGCTGTTCCAGTACCTTGGTGCGCAGAAATTGTAGGCCCTGCCTACTGTTGCCTTGGTGCATTGTGTTATTAATTTTGGGACTACCAGGGTGTTAAGTGTTACTGACCTTCTGTCCCTATTGAGAGGAGTTGTCTGGATTAGTTCAGTCAATGATGCCGACGAAAGACCTTTAATAACCTTAAATGTAAGTAGTAAGGTCTTGTAAGTGATTCTGCACATCTAACCTACAAGAGGTAGCCAACATACAAGAGACAGTCCCTGCCCGTCAGAGTCATGCTCATCGGAGCTTACAATCTAGTTAGAAGAGTGCAGAGCACTAGTCAGGTCTGCGGAAGGTACGGTGTGGTACAGTTTGGTCTATAGTTTGGTCGTAAATGTTGACGGGGGTTAGGATAAGATAAGCATGGAAGTCAGGATCTGAATGCAATGGTGAAGAGGTGGGTCTTCAACCTGGATTTGAAGATGGCCAGGGAGGATGCCTGGTGCACAGACGCAGATAGGCTGTTCCAGGTGTATGGTGCAGCAAGGTGAAAGGAGCGCAGTCGGGAGTTTGCGGTGCAGGTGAAAGGCATTGATAGAAGTAATTTGTTAGTGGAGCGCAAATTTCGAGAGGGGACGTAGGGAGAGATAAGAGATAAGAGGTATTGAGGGGCCATAGAGTGAATGCATTTATAGGTCAGTAGAAGAAGCTTGAATTGGATGTGGAATTGGACAGGGAGCCAGTGAAGCGACTTGAGAAGAGGAGTAATGTGGGCATGGCGAGGCTGGCAGAAGATTAGTCGAGCAGCGTGATTTTGTATGGATTGAAGAGGAAGGAGGTGGCTCATGGGGAGACCAGCAAGGAGTAGGTTGCAATAATCAAGGCGAGAGGAGATTAAGGAGTGGATAAGCGTTTTCGTGGTGTGTTCAGAGAGGAAGGGGTGGACAGGCAGAGATCTTGGACTGGGTTGCCAGAGAAATATTAGGTGTAGAGAGGTAGATTTGGGAGTCATCGGCATAGAGATGGTATTGAAAGCCATGGGAGGAGATAAGCGCGCCAAGGCCTAGGGTATAGAGAGAGAAAAGGAGGGGGCCTAAGACAGATCCCTGGGGTACACCTACATGGAGCGGGGTAGGGGAGGAGGAGAAGCCACCAGAGCATATACTGAATGTGTGATGGGAGAGGTAGGAGAAGAACCAGGATAGTACAGAGTCCTTGAAGCCAAGCAAGGAGAGGGTGGTGAGGAGAAGGTTGTGGTCAACGGTGTCAAAGGCAGCAGAAAGGTCAAGAAGGATGAGGATAGAATACAGGCCCTTAGATTTAGCCAGGAACAGGTCGTTGGTGACTTTTGTGAGAGCCGTTTCGGTGGAGTGTAGGGGACGGAAGCCGGATTGTAGTGGGAACAGGAGGGCCTGGGAGGTGAGGAAGTCGAGGCAGCGACAGTGGACTGCTCGTTCTAATAGTTTGGATATGAAGGGAAGAGGGAGATGGGTCGATAGTTAGAAGGGCATGTGGGATCAAGTGAGGGTTTCTTGAGGAGGGGTGTGACAACAGCATGCTTGAAGTCAATGGGGACAGTTGCAGTGGAGAGTAAAAAGTTGAGGATATGAGTGATGGAGGGACAATGGTGAGGGAGATGGAACGTAGGAGATGGGTGAGGATGAGGTCTGATGAACAGGTGGTGGGTTTGGAGGAGGAAAGGAGGAGGAAAGGAGGAGTGTGGTTTCTTCTTCAGAGATCGTAGAAGAGGAGGAGACGGTGGCAGGGGGAGTATGGATGGGGGAGGAGAACTGGGGAGGAGGGGAGGTAGATGAGGGGGTAGGGAATTGGAGGGTAATTTTGTGGATTTTGTTGTGGAAGTAGTCGGCCAGGGTTTGGGCAGAAAGGGAGGGCGGGATAGGGGGCGGGGGGACCTTGAGGAGAGAACTGAGGGTATTAAAGAGACGGCGAGGATCAGAGGCAAGGGAATTGGTTAGATGGATGTAGTAATCTTGTTTGGCAAGTGCTAAGACTGACTGTAAGGAGCCAAGCATGAATTTGAAGTGTAGAAGGTCTTCCGGGGAGCAGGATTTGGACCAGGCTCGTTCGGCAGAACGGGTGCAGATACGTAGGTAATGGATAGTGGGTGAAAGCCAGGGTTGGGGAGTAGATCGTTTTACAGGATGTGGGGTGATAAGGACAAGAGTGTCAAGGGCTGAGGATAGTGTAGCATTGTATGAGGATAATCCCTCATCAACGGACTCGCAGGATAAAATGGAGGAAAGAGATGGAGAAAAGGTGGAGGAGGGAGTCAGGGGATCAATATTATGAAGGTTTCTAAATAGGTCGGAGGAGACAGGACGAGGTTGGGATAGCGGGAGCTGAAGAGTAAATGTTAAGAGGTGATGGTCAGATGAGGGAAGGATTGATAGGCGGACGTTTGAGGGACAGGAATTGGAGAAGAGTATTAGATCAAGGCAGTGGCCGTGTAGGTGTGTGGGGGCAGTGGAGCAAAGTTGGAGGTCGAACGAGGAGGTAAGAGCGAGGAATTTTGAGGCATGGGGGTCGGAGGGGCTGTCGATGTGAATGTTGAAATCACCAAAAATAAGAGTAGGGGAGGAGGGATCCATAAAGGCAGAAAGCCAGGAGTCGAAGTCAGTGAGGAAGACTGATTTGAAGTTGTTGGGTGGGCGATAAATAACAGCTACTTGGAGGGGAAGTGGTGTGAGGAGGCGAATGGAGTGGACTTCGAAGGAGAGGGGGGAGTGTGATTGGGGTGGCAGGAGGGGTTAGAATTGGCAGGAGGGAGAGAGTAGGAGGCCAACACCACCACCGCGACCAGTAGATCGAGGTGTATGGGAGACCTGGTAGTCTCCATAGCAGAGAGAGGCAATGGATGCGGTGTCATCTAGGGGGAGCCAGGTCTCGGCAAGGCAAGAAGGTGTAGGGCATTAGAGATACAAAGATCGTGAATAAAAGGTTTTTTTTTAATGACTGAGCATGCGTTCCATAGAGCACATGAAAACGGGAGAGTGGGGAGGGAGAGGAGAGGGATTTGGATAAGGTTGGATAAGCTACGTGTGGATTTCTTATCAGAGTAGCGTGGGGATCTATTTCTAGGGTAATACCGAGATTCAGAGGGAGCAGGGTGTGGGTGGATATGTCTGGGTGTATGTGCTCTCCAAGAGGGACATGAGGGAGCGGAAATGAGGGGTGAATAGATGGTATCAAGTAGGTTATGTGAGGGATTATTTTTGGGGGTAGGGTTGGAGTCGATATCTATGGATGAGTGATTGTGGGATGAATGGGGGAGGGCGGAAGGAGGGAGGAGTGGGATGTGGATGAGATTAGATAAGGCGTGTGAGAACTTTTTTTAGTGTGAGAAAGAAATCGGGGGGGGGGGGGCAGGGTTGGGGATGATATTACCATATGACAGAAGGAGAATGAGTATTAGAGAGCGAGGTAAAGTGGAGATAGTATGGCGGAAGCGAGGGTGGGGTTGCCTTAAAGAGAGGGGGGCTGGTTGAATGCAGGGGATGGTGTGAAGAAGCTCAAGAGCGGATGCTAGGCTTGGGGGTCAGAATGGAAGGAGAAGTGAGGAAGGTAGGGGGAGGGGAGGGGGAAGAGGAGGGAGGGTGTTGATAGGAGGGGAAGCAGTTGGGGAGGATGAGGAAGAGAAGGACAATGTTCTTCTAATGTTCCAACTAACTCTCTCACAGGTTTTTTGCTACAAATGTACTTGTAAAAGTCTTTATCATGCGTTTTTGCTTCCACAGCAAGTTTCTTCTCAAATTCTCTCTTTGCCTGTCTTATAAATGCTTTGCATCTAACTTGCCAGTGCTTGTGTTGTTTCCAATTTTCATCATTTGGCTCCTTTTTCCATTTCCTGAAAGATGTTTTTTTTGGCAGCAGCCTCTCTGACCTCACCTTTAAACCATGCTGGCAGTTTTTTGGACTTCCTTCCATTTTTCTTAAACGTGGAATACAGCTGGTCTGGGCTTTCAAGATAGTATTTTTAAACAACCATGCTTGATGAAAATCTTTAACCTTTGCAACTGCTCCTTTTAGTTTTTTCTTAACTATTTTCCTCAGTTTATCATAGTCTCCCTTTTGAAAGTTAAAAGGTAGTACTGTGGCTTAAATCAAACGTGATCATGCTAAGATCACTATTGCCAAGTGGCCCCAGCACCCTTATCTTTTGCACCAGATCTTGTGCTCCATTAAGGACTAGGTCCAAAATGGCTTCCCCTCTGGTTGGTTCATGAACCAGCTGTTCCAAGAAGCAGTCATTTATTTCATCTAGATACTTTATCTCCCTAGCATGTCCTGCCGTGACACTGACCCAGTCGATACCAGGGTAATTGAAATCACCATTATTAATACTGTGCTGTAACTTTTGTTAGCTTCCCAGATTTATTTGAGCATTTCATCATCCATATGTTCATTCTGGCCAGGAGGTCGCTAGTACACCCCCACTGCCATCTCCTTCCCATTCCCCTTTTTACATGGAATTTCAATCCATAGAGATTCTACAGTGAATTTTGTTTCCTGCAAAACTTTAATCCTTGGTAACTCAATGTCCTCCCTAACATAGAGTGCAATCCCTCCACCAATTTGATCTGCTCTATCATTACGATATAGTTTGTACCCAAGTATCACAGTGTCCCACTGGTTGTCCTCCTTCTACTATGTCTCTGAGATACCAATCATATTTAACTTCTCATTTAGTGCTATATATTCTAACTCTCCCATCTTATTTTTTAGACTTCTAGCATTTGCATACAAGCATTTTAGATGCTGTATTTTATTCATATTATTCTGGCTATCGGTAGGCAGGAGTAATTTGGAATCTTTAAACTCTGTCTGTGCTGTACTCAAGGGCATTTGGGTTACTTTTGTCTTTATTGGAACCTCTCTGCTGATATACTCTAACCTCAATCTTTTGCTAGTATCCTTCAATGATACATTGTTCCGAATCATGCACTCTTGGGTGACTCTCGGTTTTCCCCTATTATCTATTATGCATATTAAGCGCACAATGTATATAGCTCACATCAAAATCGACCACACTCACTCACGCAGCACACTGTGACAATTCTCCCACTGCATGCTAATGACAACTCACCCTTCATTGATTGTTTGCTGTGCCAACCGCTTTGATTTCATGATAAAGCGGTATACCAAGTCCGTTTAAATAAATAAAATAAAATCTAGTTTAAAAGCTGCTCTATCTCTTTTTTAAAGGTTAATGCCAGTAGCCTGGTTCTGTCCCGGTTAAGGTGGAGCCCATCCCTTTGGAAGAAACCCTCCTTTCCCCAGAATGTTCCCCAGTTCCTAACAAATCCAAAACCCTCATCCTTGCATCATCGTCTCAACCACAGCTCCGGAGCTCTGTCTGCCTTTTGGGACCTGAGCGTGGAAGAAAAAGCATTTTGGAGAATGCTACCCCTCCCTAATACACTTTCCTATGTCATTGGTAGTAACATGTACCAGTACACCAGACTCCTCCCCAGCACTATCTAAGACCTTGTCTAGGTCTTAGATAGTCTTTTCTTCCATTCAATTCCTCCCCCGCACCCCCCCCCCCTCCATCCATTCTAATTTTTCATCCATACTGAAGCGATCATTATTGGCCATTAGATGTAACCAATCTCTGTCTCAGTGTGATGTCAGAACAAATCACTAAGGAAATCAGCAGAAGGAGGACCAGTTCAGTGTGAAGCAAGACCTGCCTGGACTGGCCCTCCTCCTGTCAAACTCCTTAGTGATTTGGTCTGACATCTACTAGACTGAGATCAGTGGATAACAAACTCTGGAACTGGGGACTCAAAAAAGTGAACAGATCAGTTTGTTGATTTCGGAAGCTGGTGGCTGGCAGATTCGTCTTGATTGGGTCTTTCCAGTCATTCCTGGAAACTACCAGAAGCACACTATCCACTTATCGAACATTGCTTTGAACTTGTTGCTGAAAGTCATGCTTGAAACCTTAGAGACAGTCACAGACAAGATTGAACTTAAGTTTAATCTATGGGCAGCCATCACCTGCAGCCCCCTCTTGGCCTGAAGATGGAGGTCCCTTTAGTTAGGAATGTGGAACAAGCTTTACTACTCCACATTTGCAGCAGGTACCAAGCCAATCAAACAGCTACAGTCAGGAGACCCAGTGAGAGATTGGGCAGTCTAGCTAGCTGTAATGGCAGTATGATCTTTTGTACTCACAAAGGCAGCGACCTGTTTGACTTACAATGGCCCAATCCAGCAATCCCGCACGAGGCATGAGGCAGCAGGCAAGCAGCAATGCTCATTTTGTTTAATGTATCCAGTTGCTGTAAAAACTGGCAGTGACATTAGCTCAGGTAAACCAAGGGGACCCGTCACCTTTCTTGTTCATTGCATTAAATAAAGCTTTGTATTTTTGTCCCATATACGCATTTGTCCTGAGTCTGATTAACTGTCTGGGGGTTGTTGCAAAGGCCAGCCCTAGGCATGTGAGGGCATGTTGCCCATCCATGGCACCGCTCATGTCTGGCCTGCTTAAAAAGTGACTGCTTGGGGCACTGTGCACAAGGACACTTGAAGCCCACCTCACCGGCACACTTGTTTACAGTTGTGGGAGGATTTTCTTTCACTCCTATGGTTGTGTTAAACTGCAGCCACAAGAGACAGAAGTGCCTCTGTTTCATTTTTAGGAACTTGGCAGTGCTGGTAAGCTACAGCATAGCACAAATGCAGAAGCAAAGGAAAAGGATCCCACAGCTGTGTAGCAGATAGACTTAGCAGATAAACTTGAGTCCCTAGAGAGATGTGGGAAAACAGAAAGCATCGACTGGAACTAACACTATTAGAAAAATAAAATGGACAGAAGATACAGGTAAAAAAAAAGGATTTTATTTCCATTTAGTGATTGGAATATATCAGATTTTGTAATTTGCATGTGCTTTCTTTATATGCATCTTTCTATTTCTCTAGTGTTGCGCTACATGCGGAGTGTGGCTTCTTGGGGATTCAGTTTAATTTTTGTCAACATATTTCTATTTTTAGTTTGTGGTGACTTATTTTGTACTAGGAAAGGATCTATTTATGTTACATGTGTGTGTGACCGAAGCCTTTGGGAGATGCCACCATGCATGCGTGGTACCCTTCCCACCCAAGGGTGTCTTCTTGCTCAGTCAGATGACATACGAGGTGTGACAAAAAAGAAACGAGACTGTGGCAGCCATGCCCATGACTCAATGCCAATTGGCTAACCACTTATGTCACTGTGTTGTGCAACATCTCGCCACTATTCTGCTATAATATTTTTCATCTCTCTCACTCTGTTTTCCTTTTTCAGTTTTTTTTTTGTAGCACATTGCTCCATCATTTTGTTATGCAACTGGAGGTGGCAGAAATATGGAGCAAAGAATCAACTTGAAATTTCTGGTTAAGTTGGAGACGGTCCCAACTGAGTGTCTCCAACTTCTCCAAAAGGCTTATGGAGAAGATGCAATGTCAAGGCCATGAGTCTACAAGTGGCACAAATGCTTCAAGACTGGCCACGAGGAGGTGGAGGATGACCCCAAATCAAGACGGCCTTCCACGACAAAGACGGCTGAGAACATTTACAGAGTGAACCAGCTGGTGCGGAGTGATCGCAGATTGATGGTGTGGATGATAGCTGAGGAGCTCAACCTGAATAGGGAGTCAGTGTGGACCATCTTGGTGCCGGAGCTGGGGATGCGGAAGGTGTGCACCAAGATGGTGCCCAAGCTTTTATCGGACAACCAGAAGGAGCACCAAGTCAATGTTTGTCGAGCCTTGCTAGAGAAGATCGGAGAAGATCCAGAGTTTGTTGGAGACAAGACTTGGGTCTTCCAGTACGACCCTGAAAGCAAGAGACAGAGCCTGAAGTGGAAGACTCGTCTGTCACCCAAACCCAAGAATGCACGCATGTCCAAATCAAGGATCAAGGTCATGCTGATTGCATTCTTCAACCAGAAGGGAGTGGTCCATCATAAATAAATACATAAATAAATAAATCATGAGTTTATGCCTGAGGGTCAGACAGTCAACCAGCACTTCTACCAGCAGGTCCTCAATCGCCTCAATGACCGGGTTCGGCGTAGCAGGTGGGCTCTCTGGAGAGACAAGTCGTAGCTGCTCCACCATGACAACATGCCTGCGCACACCGCACTTAGTGTGAGGCAGTTCTTGGCCAACAAAGCAGATCACAGCTCTCGATCACAGTCCTTATTCCCCAGATCTCGCACCATGCAACTTCTGGCTCTTCCCCAGGCTGAAGACTGTGCTCAAAGGAACTCATTTTGCCTCTGTAGAAGAGATCATGGCCACCGTGATGAGGGAGCTGAGGGACCTCAAGGAGGAGGACTTTATCGAGTTTTTCCGTACGTGGCAGAAACAAATGTAGAAGTGCATTAATTCTGGGGGGGATTACTTTGAAGGGGAAAATGCGTAATTTCTCTGTAGATTTTGTAATAAAACATTTATGGGACAGTCTTGTTTCTTTTTTGTCACACCTCGTAGTTAAAGAAGGTAAAAACAAAAGGTAGCAAGAAGCAACTCCAAGTGGAGGAAAGAGGGTTGTGAAGACTGATTCCTGCTATTCCCAGAGAACACCTGTTACAGGTGAGTAACTACACTTTCTCTGGGAACAAGCAGGAAGTCAGTCCTCACAGTTTTCCACAAGCTTAGAGTGCTCCAACCCATTCGGAATATTATTGATCCCCAAGACTTCAGAACAGTGGCCCAAGCACTCATCATGCCACATTTTGACTACTGCAACGCCATCCTACAAGGTTTACCTAAAAAAAACCCTAAACATATTACAAATGGCACAAAATGTAGCTGCCAGGGTCATAATGAAGAAAAATCTAAGTGACCACATCACACCAGTACTAATTCAATTACACTGGCTACCCATAACAGCTCGCACAAAATACAAAATACTAACAACCACCTTCAAACTCATCCACAACTTAGCACCTTCCTTCCTCAACAACCTAGTAAGATTGCAACCTCCTACCCGAAACAGAAGAACCCACAATTCCAACATCCTTCACACTCCAACAGATATAAGATCTGCCAAAGCTAACACCAGCCACAGGGCTTTCTCATATGCGGCGCCAACACTGTGGAACCAACTCCCACCAGAACTACGAGCTAGCAATGACCTTCTAGACTTCAGAAAGAAACTCAAAACGCACATTTTCCAATCACATTTCAACCTGAACTAAACCCACAGATGGAGCAGCCCCTGACCACTGTGTCCAAGAAGATTATCCTGTATATATGTATTTATGTATATATGTAAATGAACTCCCCCATAGCTAAGAAGTGTTAACTCTGTATGATGTGCTTTTCTGACAATCTGTATGTAAACAAAATTTGTACCTGCCTTGATTCGGCAGTTTCACAATAGTAATCCTACCCGCTTCTGATCGCTGGAAGGAGCGGGCTACAAATGCTTGCTAAATAAAAAATAAAAATATGGAACTCCCTATCTACAGGCTACCGAAAACCCATAGAAAAGGCCACGGTCGCCCTCAGGGGGAACAGTGAGCAGCAGCAATTGAGTCCATAGATACAGACTACAGTAGGACTCGTGTGTCCGATGGGAACCAACGCTCTGGTAACCTGAACACAGAAGGGTAGGAGTTGCCTAGACCCCGAAAGGGTTACGGAGCATGGCCTGGCTGAAGGCACTGTTCCGTTGGGACTTCATTTCCAGGCTGTAATGAGCTGCAAAGGTATGGACTGAAGACCATGTGGCATCCCGACAGATGTCCAGCAATGGGACAGAACACAGGTTTGCCACAGAGGCTGCCATGGCCCTGACCCGGCCATCCAGCATGAGCCCAGACTGTTCATAGGCTACAGCGATGCAGTCTGCCACCCAAGTGGACAGTGTCCATTTGGTCACTGCTTCCCCCAGCTGACTGGGCTGAAAAGAAACAAAAGGCTGAGAAGCTTTCCAGTGGCCCTAGGTCCTCTGAATGTAGAAAGACAGGGCCCTCTTACAATACAAGGTGTGAAGGACGGTCTCCGCCCTGCTGGAGTGAGCCCTTTGGAAGAAGGTAGGTAACAACACCTCCTGGATGAGGTGGAAAGGAGATACCACCTTCGGAAGGAACTTGGGATGTATACGTAGTATAACCCTGTTCTTATAGAATCTGGTATATGGTGCCTCTGCCATCAGGACATGGAGCTTGCTGACCCTGCAAGTGGAGGTGAGCTCTATCAGGAACACTACCTTCCACGAGCTCAAATGATGGGCGAGTGAGCTGCGCCAATACTACATTGAGGTCCCATTCCGTCACTGGAGGGCGGACGGGGGGTTTGGACAACAGGAGTCCTCTCAAGAAGCGGGTCATCAGTGGCTGGACCGAAAGGGGCTTGCCCTCAACAGGATGGTGATGAATCACCAGGGCACTGAGGGTACTGCAGCATCAGCTGCACCGGCAGGAGAATGAGTTCACCTGCTGCTCCACGCACCAGATCGAGAACCTGTGCCATTTGAAGGCGTAAGCTTTCCTGGTAGAGGTCTTACGGGATGCCAGCAGGATCTCTTCCACTTCTCCCGAGAGGTTGAAAAGGGCTAAGATCACCCTTTCAGCAGCCACGCCGTCCGTGATAGGGACCCCAGGTTGGGGTGCAGGAGAGAGCCCTCCTCCTGAGGCAAGAGTCCCGGGGAGTTCCCCAGGGGGATTGGAGTCTCAACTGACAACTGGAGGAGTAGAGGGAACCACGGCTACCTGGGCCACCGTGGAGCCATCAGAATCAGCGACGCCTTGTAGCGAAGAGCCTTGAAGAGTGTTTTGGCAATCAGTGGCATGGGTGGGAAGGCATACACGAGACCGTCTGACCACAGGGTGAGGAATGCATCTGCCGCTACCCGGGATGGGTGGAGCTGCCGGGAACAAAAGCGAGGCAACTGGTAGTTGTCCAGGCTGGCAAAGAGATCCACCCATGAGGTCTCCCAGAGATGAAAGAGCTAGTTGGCTACTCTGGGATCCAGCTACCACTCATGTGGCCGGAGGACCCTGCTCAGTCGGTCCGCCAGAGCGTTGTCCTGGCCTGGTAGGTATACCACCCACAGAAGTATTCCCTGTTGAAATGTGTAGGAGCAGAGTGTCATCGCTTCGCAGCAGAGGGCGTAAGACCACATGCCCCCCTGCTTGTTCACATAAAACACTGCCACTTGATTGTCTGATTGGATCAACACCGGCTGGTGTCTCAGGCGGTGACAGAATGCTCGGAGGGTCAGATATATTGCCCGAAGCTCCAGGAAGCTGATCTGCTGGTTGCCCTTGGCTTGAGACCAGCTGCCCTGGCTGCAGAGTTCTTTGCAGTGGGCTGCCCATCCCAGCAGGGAGGCATCCGTAGTGAGAACCCTTAGAGGGTTTGGGGTTTGGAAGGGCATCCCCACCTCAGGTGTTGGGAATTTTGCCACCAAGTCAGAGATTCCGTCAGCTGTTAGGTCATGAGACTCTGTCTTGGAGAAGGCCCATTGCTGGGCACCACTGAGTGGCCCTCATGTGCAGACGAGCATCTGGGGTAACATGGACCGTCAAGGGCATGTGTCCAAGTAGGCGCAGTAGAAGCTGAGCTGACACCGAGGGATGGTGTTGCACATCTCTGGCCAGTGCCCTGAGACAGTCTGCCTGGTCCAGTTTGCCCTGAGACAGTTTGCCTGAAGAGTGTCCAGCCTTGCTCCTATGAACTCCAGACATTGCATCGGGAGGAGGTGGGATTCGGGGTAGTTTATCACGAACCCCAGATGATGCAGGACCTGGATGGTGCATGCTATGGCCTGCAGCACCTCTGTGGCCATGCCTCCTTTTATGAGACAGTCGTTGAGATAGGGGAAGACAAATACCCCCTGGAAATGGAGGAAGGCAGCTACTACTGCCAGGCATTTGGTGAAGCCCCTGGGGGCGGAGGCCAGGCCGAAGGGTATTATCCTGTACTGGTAGTGATTGCCCCCCTCCATGAAGCGAAGGTACTGCCTGTGGCTGGGGTGAATGAGGATGTGGGCATAGGCATCCTTCAGATCCAAGGAGCATAGCCAGTCTCCCTGCTGGAGGTAAGGCAGCAATGTTCCAAGGGAGAGCATCTTGAACTTCCCTCACCAGGAACTTGTACAGGATGCACAGGTTCAGGATGGGCCTTAGGCCTCCTGTTCTTTTTGGCATGAGGAAATACCTGGAGTAGAACCTCTTGCCCCTGAGATGATGGGGTACTGGTTCTACCGCTTTGTCCTCAAGAAGGCCTGCGAATTCCTTCAATAGGAGATCGTGGAGAAGGGACACCTGAGGAGCTCTCCCGGGAAGAAAGGAGGAGGTGTCTGAGACAGGTGGAGGAGATAGCCCTCCCTGACCACCTGGAGTGCCCAGGAGTCAGTGGTGATGGCTGGCAATCTGTGGGCAGCAACCAAGACGAGAAAACGTAGGCAGTATACAAAACCTTTATTGGACCTTATACGATAAAAAAGGGGGGCCAAACCCAACACAGGCCGTGTTTCGTGGATACTTCGTCAGGGGTGAGGCACACCATGAACTACAAAGCAAAGTTAAAAAATAAAAACACAATAAAAACAGTGAAACCATCAAGGGTCATAAATACAACAATAAATAATTAAAACAATAAAAAACAATGAATAATAAGAGCAGAGGAAAAAGAGTGAGCGTAAAATTATAAATAATGTATGCTAAAATAATCAGATACACCACACAAAAAGTAATATTATGTTAATGAATGAATAAATAATCAAATAAATAACTCATAAAACACTCATAACAAGTGAAATGAAATTGATTAAAATGATGACAATAATAACCATAATAACACCACATATGAACAAGAAATAAATAACAACGTCATAAGGAACATGTGAACACCAGATATGAAGGCATATAAAAGATAACAAGCCAAGGAACAATGTATACACGAATATTAACAACAATTGCAGTCAATTAAAACTACCGGGCTCACGATGCAAATCAAGCCATCACATGGAATGTATGAGCTTGCACTACGGCCATAAATAGACCCACATCTTTATATTAAAAAAACATAAAAAATATATCTGAAGGACACAATTAAAACAATAAATAAATAAATAATTAAATAATAAATAAATTATCAATGAGAGTGTCCAACAGTTCTTTTAAGGTACAATTTTTGTTTATATTAACAGTCTTCATTTTAGTTTTTATTGAGATGTTCCTGTCCCTCACACCCGCTTTTTGTATCAATTTTATAGCGGTTTTCATGTTTTTATGTTTACATTTTGATATTGCCGTTTTATTCTTTTATTCATTGCTTTTATTAGTTTCATTATTTTACAGCACATTATTTATTCATCTCACCGCAGATTGACTGTTCCGTGCTGTGTTAGCACTTGGTCCAAGGTAACCGGCCTCTGATTCGTCCTTTTTGGTTTTTGCTCCTGCCCTTTTCGCTCCTGCTTCTTTGTTAGTAGTAAAACAATACCCCTCTACTTTGAGTGACATATGAATCCCACTCCCTTTTGAATTTCTCCTTTCTAAAGTTTTTAAGGTCCAATTGTTGTTAATATTCGTGTATACATTGTCCGTTGGCTTTTTATCTTTTATATGCCTTCATATCTGGTGTTCACATGTTCCTTATGACATTGTTATTTATTTCCAGTTCATATGTGGTGTTATTATGGTTATTATTGTCATCATTTTAATCAATTTCATTTCAATTGTTGCTATAAGTATTTTATGAGTTATTTATTTATTTATTCATTCATTAACATAATATTACTTTTTGTGTGGTGTATCTGATTATTTTAGCATACATTAAGTTATTTATAATTTTACGCTCACTCTTTTTCCTCTGCTCTTATTATTCATTGTTTTTTATTGTTTTAATTATTTATTGTTGTATTTATGACCATTGATGGTTTCACTGTTTTTATTGTGTTTTTGTTTTGTAGTTCGTGGTGTGCCTCACCCCTGACGAAGTATCCACGAAACACGACCTGTGTTGGGTTTGGCCCCCCTTTTTTATTGTATAAGGACCAATAAAGCACAGTTACTTACCTGTAACAGGTGATCTCTGGGAACAGCAGGAATAAGTCTTCACATATGGGTATGTCGGTACCGACGGAGTCTGCGCGGGAACGCTTCCCAGCGTCCAATCAAGAGCTTTTGGAAGCATCCCACCACGCCTGCGTGCTGCCTTCCCGCCTTTCCAACTGCCTCTCCTCAGTTAAGTTTTAAAGCTGAGACAGAGAGAGAGAGAGGAAAGGAAAGATAGATAGAGATACAACTCCTGGGGAGGTGGGTGGGTTGTGAAGACTTATTCCTGCTGTTCCCAGAGATCACCTGTTACAGGTAAGTAACTGTGCTATCTCCAGGAACAAGCAGGAATGAGTCTTCACATATGGGGACTCCCAAGCTGAGATGCCTGGAGTCTCAGCATGTTATAGGTTGGAACATGCTATCTCCCACAACACCAGGCATCCTGAGGATGGCGGGTAGGAGTTGAAAAGAGAAATGTGCTGTAGGAAAAACAGCTTAACGTAACATAGGACTGCAGACAAGGAGTCTATGTGTGGATGGTAATTGTCATCAAGGATATTGGAATGAAAATTGCAATATGGACCTCCCCTAACAGGATTGTACAGAAGTATGGAGGTTTATGGAATCTACTGGGGAACCCAGTAGAGGAACCTCAAAGAGGACCTCACTATGAGGTGTATGTAATGAACCTGCAGGAAAAAAACAGTGGAGGTCAGAAAAACTGAAAAGTAACAAGTAACCCCAGTAGGCCTTCAGCAGAAGGCTTTATGACAAAAACCCAACTCTTTTGGTGGCAGAGTGGCCACTCTTAGGAGCAAAAGAGAAAGGCTAACTGATTTGAACAAACAGGCACAGTCCTTGTGTGGAGAAAAGGTATGGGAAGCCCATGTATCCCAAAAGGAGAGGACAAATGCCAGAGTCATTAAGCCTGAGGTAAACTGGAGATCCGCAATGTCTCTCCTAACTGGGGTAAGCTAGGAGAGATATTGGAGCATGGAGCTTCAGGGGTACCTAAACCTAAGGTCATGGTATAAGAGTTGTTGAGTACCACAGGAGTGGTTGCGTGTGTAGAACCCTAAACCTGCTGGATAGCAAGGTATGGGTAAGCCCATCTGTCAGAATCATATAGGTATATGAGTATAGACAGTTAGATAGATAAGTATAGGGAGACCTATCTATCTATGATAAAATATCTCGACAGATATATGTATATATATATATATATATATATATATATATATATATATATATATATATAGGAAAACATATATAAAGTATATCTGCACAGAGATGGAGGGCATAAAAGACACACCAAAAATAGATATGAATATGTAGGCTTGTATATGGGTGTCTGCAATTAAGCAGACAGAGATGCCTACAGCAGGGTACTCACATAGGATATGTGGAGGAGAAAGATTCATCCAATAAGAAGGAGGTAGAACCCACCTGAGAAGATATATAGAGAATCTATTCCTCCTGGATATGATCTGCAAGGATGATATCAGGCTGCAGCCGGCAAGTGTGAGTTTCCCAGAACTCTGGCATGGTAAGAAGATAGAAGACGTATAGAGATGAGATACCATGTGGACCTGCTCAAGGGCAAAAGGTATCATGCATTCTTACCATGAGGACGAGCTGCAAAGAGAAAGAACATATCCTCGATTGGGAATACTATGGACCAAAGCAGGGATTGGCGACTTCCTAAACCTTCACGTAAGCAAATGCCTATGTCCTTTATGACAAAAAGGAGATAGGAAGAGAAGGGAGAACTCTTCTAGTCATAGAACACATGACTGCAAAGCCTTTGCCAACCATCTAGGATAGCTGCTGGAGAAAAAAACCCCATGCTCTCTAGCAAGGGCCCATAGTAGAAAGCTTCTCTGTAGGATTGCAGAGAGCATTATACAGGAGAATGAGGAGATAGAACTGGCTGCTGGACAGCCAGTATCTCTGTCCACTATGCTGCGCAACCCAGAAGACTGGAGATGGCAGGAAAATAGAAGACAATGAAGAGGGTAGTAGTGAGATAGACTCCAAGATAGATGAAGCACTGACTTGGAGCCACTACTACGCCCAGAGAGAATGGTAGGACAATCTGGGTGTTTGTGGATAAGAACCAGTGGTCCAAACATTAAGGTTCCTGCAAAGGCAGCTGCTAGCAAGACAGCAAAAAGAATCTTACTGTCCAAAAACAGAAAGAATAGAGAGGACAGGAGCAGAACACTGTGAACATGTGTGATAAACTGCTCCCCAGCCAAATTGAAAAGAGGAGTTAATTCAGGGAGGAAAACTCCGCACTGGAAAGTGACAAAACTAGAGGGGCTGAAGCCCAGTGAAGTAATACTACTCTTACAGAGGAGAAACCTGGTAAGAGGGTGAAGGAATGGAGCTGGAGAAGACTTACCAAGTACTAAGTCTATAGAAAGGAAAAAACATGCTGGCACAGGAAACTATCATTTGATAGTGGTTAGGCCTCTCTTCCTAGTAGGAAGAAGAGGAGAAAACCCTGTGACGTATAGGCATGAACATCCTGACAGCTCATAGAAATATGGAAAAAATGGATGTCCTTTGGGAAGAGATCCATGTGTAGGATTTAGAATAAATCGGTGGATTGCCTCTATTGAAAAGAAGCAAACTGCAGATTCTAAACCCCAAAATTTTAAACATCTGATGATGATTGATCAGAAACCCTGCGGTTGCTGGGTTTGCTGAGCCTGGTGAGAGGTTGGATTCTTCAGACCAGGAGGATGTTTCCTCTGTTTGGGAACATTTGTATGATGGGCAGGTGATGAGTAAAACCTTCTCCTATGGGAAGAAAGTTGGGTAGGACATTTCCTACCTACTGGGACAGAAGAAGGTGTAGAACACCACCTAGGGACAGGCAGATCAGTGGATAACTGAGTAACCTGACGTAAAGACTCCTTGTTGAAGAGGTTCTCTCCAGAACAAGGAGTATGTCCCAGTCTGTGTTGTGTCCATTTGTCTAAGTCTGAAGCTTGAAGCCAGGCTCTACGTCGTGCTCCTATAGCTATAGCAGAAGTCCTGCTAACAGACTCAAAAGAGTCTAGGGAAGCACGAGAAAGAAACCAAGAGATATCCTGGACATGTTTAAGCAATGAGGAATAGTCTGCACTCCTGGGAACTGGAAGAAAAGGAGTCAAGAGATGCAATTTCTTAGTGACCTCCTCAAGAGATAGACTCATATAAAAAATATATGAGAGAATTCTTGCAGAAAGCATAGATGTCTGGAAGGTTTGATGTCCAAAGGCATCTAGTGTCCTAGACTCACGACCTGGCGGATAAGAAGAGTGCCTTTTCTTACTCTTTACTCGCCTCATTGCTGATTCCACTACTATGGAATGATGAGGAAGTTGAGTCTTTTGAAACCCTGGAGAGGGGGGCACTTGATATAGGAGATCAGTTGCTCTGGAGAGTGGGGGTACCCTTAAAGGTGCTTCCCACAGACCTAGGAGGAGATCCTGCAAGGAATGATGCAAAGGAAGCATTATGTTTTCCTTTGCTTTGGTAGGAACAGAGCTTTGTGCAGGATCATGTCCAGGGATAGGAATGGCAAGTGATCTTGCTATTTCTAGGAGAAAACTCTGGAAAGAGGGATATCCTACAGGAATTTCCCTTGGATAGGTTAGATCAAAAGAACTAGCCTGAGCACCGAAGGAGCTATTCAGGTGTATAGGAATAGAAGATCCTGTATGGTGCAGGGTGGTATCTTTAAAGGATGGCTGCTGGTACTGGCTGTGAAGAGCAGCATCCGTCAGTACATCATTGTCCATGACAGGTATCGACTCCAAGCTTGGTATAGAAAGGAGCAATCCTGTTGAGAAAAGCATGGCAGGAACAGGCCACGATGCTACTGAGGATACCGGTACCGATGGTGACACCGGTACCAATGTCGGAGCCGAAGGCGACACAGATATTGGAGTAGGCATCAGTGACAGCTCAATGGGTACCGAGGTAACTGAGAACCTGCAGCTGCTCTTCTCGGTACCAAGCCTACGGTACAGATCGAAGTCGGTACCCATGCATGCCGGTACGTCTGATGAAACAAGCGCAGCAGGCACAGACTGCAAAGGCAATGTGGACATCGGTACCGGGTTCAGTACCGAGCCGGAAACCGGTGGAAGAAGGCCAACCGGTGGCAACTCAGACGGCATCGGAGGAACCGGGAGTCGCAGGTCCGAATCATCGGAACTGAGCCTTCGGTACCGGGGGTAGCCGGTACCAAGGCGAGTCGGTACCCAATCCTCCAGACTGGAAATCGATTCCAGACTCGGCATCGAAGGAAGCGAGTCTATCGATGTACGTCTGGAGGGGACCGATGTCGGAGGTCGTATCGGTGTCGGTACCGATGCCGGAAAGTCAATCTGGGAGGAAACCATCGGACCCGAAGGTACCGAGGACACTAGATGATCCCTGGTGAGGAGTGTTTCATCTAACACCAGTGCCGGAACCGGGATATCGGTACCGCTCGAAGCGGATGCCACCACCGGACACGGCTTACGTATGTTCTGTGAGGGGTGAACCCCAGGAACAACCTTAGACCCCTCATATGCTTTGGAGACCGAAGACTCCCGCCGGGGTTTTGCCAGTGGGTCCTCGAGGGCAAGGCCGGAGCCGTCTACATGATGTGCATGAGACCTACCACTCGAGGACTGGCTAGTCTTAATAGACTGTTTGTGGGTTACCTGATCCTGTGTAGAAGAAGAAAGGGAGGGTGCCCCGAGATTGGAGGCGGACCCGGTATCGAGGGAACCCCGATGTTGAAACTCTCTTCTCACCAGACTGGTGCCCAAATGCTCTGGAAGAAAAAGGTCAGGCCCCAAACAGGATAGACACCGACTTCGGGGGTCTAAAAATAAGGTTGTACTGCCACAGTCTGAACATTTCCTGAGGGAAATATGTGGCGGTTCCATGAAGGAAAAAAGGGGAGGCCTAAGGCCTGAGAACCATGAAGAAAAAAATGGTCCTTGAAAAAGGAGATTTTCGCAAGAAAAGAAAAGAAAACACCGGTGGTACCGGTGGCGTCGGGAAGACAGCCGCGACCACAAAAAAAACTAAGAATAAAACAAGAAAAGTTTCTGCGGTGACAGGAGGACGTCCTGCCGGCTCCGCGTAAAAATGAAAACTGAGGAGAGGCAGTTGGAAAGGCGGGAAGACAGCATGCAGGCGTGGTGGGATGCTTCCAAAAGCTCTTGATTGGATGCTGGGAAGCGTTCAGGCGCAGACTCCGTCGGTACCGACGTACCCATATGTGAAGACTCATTCTTGCTTGTTCCTGGAGATAAGTTTTGTATACTGCCTACGTTTTCTCGTCTTGGTTGCTACGCTTGTCCACGTGGCAGGTGCTGCTTTCTTCCTGGTGGACTGGCTATCTGTGGGCATACAGGATTAGACGTCCTCCTGTGGGCGGCTGTCCTCCTTGGGGTAGAGAGGCTATGCTCAAGGAGTCAAAAGTTCCCCCCTGACTGGGCCGGAGCCAGGGCCTGGGGCTTGGGAGCCTTCTGCTTATGAGGGCCTTGCCCATGTCCCTTAGCCAGCTGACCCTGCTGGGGAGGTCTGAAAATGGGGGTAGCTTTTGTAAGCAGCCCCTTTTCTCGGGTAAAAGGGCTTTTTACCCAAGCCCTTCCGTCGGGGAGGGGCAGCGGTCTTCTTGGAGAGCCTGATCCTCGTTATGAACTCGGACTCCAACTCGGCGGCCTTTTCCATAATGGCTTTGCCAAAGAGGTTCTCCCCTTGGCATGGGACATCAACCAATTTGTCCTGAACCCATTGCTCGAAGTCGGAAGACTGTAGCCAAGCCTGGCGTCGGGCACCGATGCCTGCTGCGGCTACTTTTGCTGCCGACTTGAAGCCATCATAGGCTGCTCGAGTCATGAATTTAGAGCACTCATGGATGGCCTTGGACAGGTTCCTGAACTGCTGTAGGGGTTCCTCGGAGAGCCCAGCTGAGAACCTGGTGAGTTCCTTCACCAGGTCTCTCAGGTACATGCCCATGTACATCTGGTAGGCCTGGATCTGGCCGATAAGCATCGAGCCCTCATAGCACTTTCTGCCGAGGGCATCCAAGGTGCGGGTCTCCCTACCCAGGGGCACCAAGGAATGTGTCTTCTGGCTCTTGAGCCGACGCATGGCCAACTCCAGCAACATGGAGTTGGGCGGCAGCTGTGACTTCTGAAAGCCTGGGCTCCGGAGGACCCAATACATCAAGTCAAGTCACTTGCTCACCACCAGCACCGATGCTGGTGTCTCCCACATACGGAGCTGTAGCTGTTCCAGGATGGGTGGGATGGGTACTGTGAGCGATTCCTCGGTGGGGCCTCGTACTGGAGGATTTCTAATTCCTCCATCTGAGGGTCCTCCTCCGACTCCGTCGGAAATGCGAAAGCTTTTGATATATCCTGCACAAAGTCGAGGAATGCCATATCCTCGGGCAGGGACTGATGCTGGGCTCTGAGGATGGCGAGTCTGAGGGGACTCCGTGGTGGCTTTGGGTGTCCAGGGACTCCTTGTCCTCGGTCTCAAACTCCGAGCAGTCGGAGGAAGACTCGAGGGAAGGGCAGCTTGCGGGCTCAGAGCTGGAGCCCTGCCCACATTCCACGGAGGCCCCATGGCTGGTGCCATGAGCACTAGCCGGGGAAGACCTCAGACCCGTCTAGCGGGACCCGGAGCAAGACCTAGGCCGAGGATCGACTCGGGGCCATATGGTCTCAAGGATCGGCTTGGCCTCCAAGGAATTCCTCGACATCGAAGGCCCAGTGGTCTGGGAAGAGGAACCGGCAGTACCGAACAGCAATACCCGCTGCTTGTCCATGAAGGCGGTCAGACTGCGCTCCAGGGCTGCCATCCTGGATTCGAGTCCAGAAGGCTCCACAGCCGTCGGCGTGGGCACCGAGAAATTCGGGCCTGGTGCCTGTTCCTCTGTGGGGGAGTGCTCAACAAGGATAGGCTCTGGCAACCAAGACTGATCTGCGGTCGACTTCTTTCGGACAATCTTGCTATGTCGCTCCTGCTCCGATCCCTTTGACAGTCGTCATGGACTGCGGGACCTGGTCCAGGACTTACCAGACCCACCGGAGCCATCTAGAGATGCTGCTTTTGAGGGTTTCTTCTTGTGTTCCTCGCGGGAGACACCCTTTCTGAAAAGCCACAGCGTCATCCGGGTCCGCAGTGGCGCCACGGGATTCTGCGGCTTCAGAGGGGGCCTTGGTCTTTGGAGCTAGGGACTTGTCATGCTGCTGCTGACGGCTTTTGAGGGCCTTGGTGGACATCTTTTTGCACAGATTGCAAGCCATGGGGTCATGGTCCGACCCTAGGCATCATAGGCAGCAGTCATGTGTGTCAGTGAGGGACATTATCTTGGCACACCAATCACACTTCTTGAAGCCACTGGTAGCCATGGGGGAAAAAGTACCCCAGCGAGGTCGAAGAGCTGTGGTGCTGCCGGTTGAATAAAAAAGGGTGCGAAGGCACCAAAAGGAAAGAAAAAATGAAGGAACCCGACACTCGATGCCGGGGCAGCGGGTTCCGGTGGCAGGAAGAGTACTGGTGCACAACCGGAGAGAGTTTGAAACTCAGGTAAAAAAAAAAGAACTTTTTCCAGGGGAAAACAGAAAGACATCTGAAGGGCTCCACAGGAAAAAAGGAGACAGAGCAAGATGGCATCCTTGGGTGGGAAGGGAACCTACATATGCATGGTGGCACCTCCCAAAGGGTTTCTTTGAAAGCTGGGGAGATGCTTCTGCGAAGGCTCCATTGGCGCCAACGTCATCCATATGTGAGGACTGACTTCCTGCTTGTTCCCGGAGAAAGATCAATATGTCAGAGGCAGATGTAGAGAGAGAATGGAAAAACAATAGAAGAGAGAAGAAAGGACAAATGGACAACAGACATGGAGAGTTAGCAGAAGATACGACAAAAGCAGGAGACATGAAGAAAGCAGAAGAGAGAGACTGGGGCAATTTGTGACTGAAAAACAAAATGCCCAAACAACAAAAGTTAGAAAAAAAGTATTTCATTTTGAGTTTATTAACTGGAATATATCAGCTTTGGGAAATGTGCAGTGCTGACATCTTTGTGTTTTATTTAGTACAAGAGGAAATTAATTTCTAGTTTTGTTTCTCCAGTGTTGTGGTACATTCCAAGTTTGGCTTTATATTTCAAAACTGGGATCCCTTGTTCTGTATTTGGTTATGGTCTATGTTTTGCATGTATGACTAAGCTGCGGTATTCTACTGTATTTGTATAGTTTCTGTGTAGCAGTCCCACTTGTTCTCTTTTCCCAGAGGTAGATGTATTGGTTGAATATCTGCAGTGCTACCTTTTGATAAAGAGTTTGGTGCTATGTGAGTCCTGATAGTGATGTTATGATATGGCAGGTTTCCTATGGGTTCTAACTGAGCAGGGTTTTGTAGTACTTCCTAATGAACATGGCAGCTGCCACTGGAGGATAGAAATGTAGAAATCTGATAGCCTCTCTTTCATACACATTTATTTCTATGGGCACAGTGGCACTTAATGCACATTAATGTTTAGTAAGCATGCCCCTAAGACATTGCTGGAACAAAATAAAAGGCTTGTGAAGAGCTCCTTTGGAAGCCATATAAAATTTTAGATGGGCTGCATATAAATTTTAAAATAAATTAAATTTATGCACAGTCGATATGCAAATATTTATGCAAATGAGGCCCCACAATAATTCTCTGCACATGGCCCCCACATCACTCTTAGACCACCACTGAGTATTGTGAGTGCTGGGGGGGGGGGGGAGTCTCACCTGCCTACTACTGCTACCTTTGACTATTCCCAACTCCAGTGCCTTCCCATTCTTTGAATCCTATCCAGTTTCTGCAGATAGTCACAGTGGAAGCAGGAAGGAAAGACTCACTCACACGTTGGGGGGGGGGGATTACAAAACTGCAGATAAGAGATTTTAAATTGAGAAACATTATCTGTTTGGGTATTAATATAAAAATCTGTTCAATCCTGAAAAAAGCCAAACAGTTGTGATCAGGGTTCAGAAGGTTAAGAATGACATCTGAAAAGGCCCCTCTAAACTTTGAACCATAAGTTTGTACCTAATGTGGCAATGCTTTAATATAATTCTACCTATGACAACAGATATTAGTTGGCAGTACACTTAGCAACCAATATGAAAATTATACAATTCAAGGCAATTGCATCACAGTTGTTTTGGGGGATTGGGAAAGTTAGGGAGGTGTTGAGGCAGTTGCTGGGAGTAATTTTTGAATGTGGGGTACTGTGCGGGGTATTGTGGCAGTTGTGGGGGAAATGTTTGGGTGTGGAGTCAATTTGCAGAGGTATTTTTTGTGGGTAGGACATTTAACGGGATGGTGGGGCAGTTGCAAGGATAGTTTTTGGAGGTGGAGCAGTTTGTGGGGCAGTGGGGCAGTTGTTGGGGTGATTGGTTTTTTAGGGGTACGTGTTTCTTGGAAATGGGGTCACTGTGGGGGTAATTTTTGGGAGTGGAGTAGTTTTTGGGATGCTGGGCAGTTGTGGGGGGTAGTTTATAGGGATAAGGTGGGGAAAGGTGGAGGTGCAAGTTATTTTTGGTAAGTGATGCTGGAGGGTAGAGGCAGTTGATGGGATAGGGAAGTAGTTTTGTTGGATTGGGACAATTTGAGGAGTGATGGGGGAGTTGCAGGGGTAATTTTTTGGGGTGGGGTCAATTTGTAGGGGTATTTTTGCAGAGGATATTTTAGATGGGTGGGACAGTTAGCAGGATAATAGGGTGGTTGTGAGGTAGATTTTGGTTGTGGAGCAGTTTGTGGAGTAGTGGGGTAGTTGTGGGGTGGTTTTTGGAGGTGGGGCCTTTGCTGAGGTGGCTATCTTTGGGTATGGGGAGAATTAGCAGTTTGGTGGGGTAGTTGGGGAGTATTTCTTCAAAGAGGTGGTAGCTTGCAGGGTGGTGGGGCAATTCCTGGAATAGCTTTTGGGCATGGGGCATTTTGCAGGATGGTGAGAGCAGTTGGAGAAGTACTTTTTGGGGATAGAGAAATGTGCGGGATGGTAGGTAGTTTTGGGGATGGGGCAGTTGGAGATATTTGGGCATGGGAGGGCAGTTGAGAGGGATAGGTTTTGGGGATGGGGTAGTTTGTGAGATGGTGGGGCAGTTATAGGGGGATATTTTGGGGATGGAGGAATTTGTGGGGCTACAGGGCAGGTTGCATATGCTAGATTTTGGGGATGGAGGCAGTTAGCGTAGTTACTCACCTGTAACAGGTGTTCTCCAGGAGCAGCAGGAATCAGTCCTCACATATGGGTGACGTCGGCGCCGATGGAGCCCTCGCGGAGCAATTTTCCCCAGCTTTCAAAGAAAGCCTTTGGGAATTGCAGCGCGCATGCGCGGTCCCCTTCCCGCCCAAGGGTGCCATCTTAGCCAGTCAGATGACATAGCTAAAAGACATCATAAAAATTTGCAAAAAAACTAAAGCAGATAATTGCAACTCCAAGGGGAGGAGGGAGGGTTGTGAGGACTGATTCCTGCTGCTCCTGGAGAACACCTGTTACAGGTGAGTAACTACGCTTTCTCCAGGACCAAGCAGGAAGTCAGTCCTCACATATGGGACTCCCAAGCTTAAGGCTACCGGAGACCCTAAGCACAAAATGAGCTCCCTCTAGCTCAGCAGTACAGAAGGAAGGAATCTTCGCTGAATTATTACCCACCGGTAGCCCCCATCCGGGATGGAGGGTAGGAGTTGCTCAAACCTCGAAGAGATTTCGGAGGACTGCCTGTCCGAAAGCACTGTCCCTGCGGGACTCCCTCTCGAGGCAGTAATGGACCGCAAAAGTCTGGCTCAAAGACCAAGTAGCGGCCCGGCAGATGTCTGCCAATGGAACAGAGCGGAGGTAAGCCACTGACGTAGCCTTCGCCCGAACACAATGAGCCGTGACTCGACTTTCTAAGGAGAGTCCGGCTGCCCCATAAGCCCAAGCGATACAGTCAGCAACCCAGATGGACAGAGTACGCTTGGAGACCGGGAGCCCCAATTTATTGGGGTCAAAAGATACAAAAAGCTGAGCAGCTTTACGGTGCTCCCGCGAACGGTCAAGGTAGAAGTTCAATGCCCTTCTACAGTCCAGGGTATGCAGGACCATTTCAGCTCGGCTGGAGTGTGGCCTGGGAAAGAAGGTCGGAAGTACCACCTCCTGATTGATGTGAAAAGGGGAGACCACTTTTGGAAGAAATTTTGGGTGAGTCCGTAGGACTACCCTATTTTTGTAGAACCGAGTGTAAGGGGGATCAGACACGAGGGCCTGCAATTCACTTACGTGTCTAGCGGAAGTGAGGGCTATCAGGAATAAGGTTTTCCAAGAAAGAAAACGTAGAGAACAGGTAGCCATAGGTTCAAAAGGCGGACAGGTGATCTGCTGTAAAACCACATTCAGATCCCAGTCAGGTGCTGGCGGGCGCAGAGGTGGTTTAAGTAGAAGGAGACCTCGGAGAAACCTCGCCACGAGAGGGTCGCCGGAAAGAGGTCTGCCGTCCACCGGCACATGATGTGCTGAGAGAGCACTGAGGTGAACTTTGACGGAGTTGGACTTAAGTCCCAGATTAGAGAGGTAGAGCAAGTACTGCAAGATCACCGACACCGAGCAGGAGAAGGGATTCTGAGACTGCTGGGCACACCAAGTGGAAAAGCGACGCCATTTAAGGGCGTAGCATTTGCGGGTAGAAGGTCGCCAGGAAGCTAGGACGACCTCTTCCACCTCTGCCGGCAATAGAAGGGGAGCAAGGACTACCCTTTCAGCAGCCAGGCCATCAGATGTAGAGATCTGAGGTTGGGGTGTAGCAGGGACCCCTGATCCTGTGTTAGGAGATCTGGTTGAAACCCCAGAGGGAACGGATCCTCTATCGCTAATTGCAGCAGGAGTGGAAACCACGGCTGTCTGGGCCAGCGAGGAGCTATCAGGATCATGGAAGCTTTGTCTCGGAGAACCTTGAAAAGAGTTCGGGAGACTAGCGGTATGGGAGGAAAAGCATACAGAAGGCTTTTCGACCATGAGAGCAGAAAAGCATCCGCCGCTACTCGAAGGGGATGCGGCTGCCGAGAGCAGAAGCGAGGAAGTTGCCGATTGAGAGGACTGGCAAAGAGATCCATCGTGGGGAGGCCCCACTTCAGAAAAAGTTTCTGAACCACCAAGGGATCCAGGCGCCACTCGTGCGGCTGGAGGATTCTGCTGAGTTTGTCCGCCAGGCAATTTTCTTGGCCTGGGAGATAAACGGCCTTGAGAAGAATGCCATGGCTGACGGCCCAAGAGCAGAGCTGCTGTGCTTCTCGACAGAGAAGGAAGGAGCCCGTGCCTCCCTGTTTGTTCACGTAGAACATGGCAACTTGATTGTCCGTCTGGACAAGGACGGACTGGTGAGAAGTCAGGTGGGAGAAAGCCTTGAGAGCCAGACGGAATGCTCTGAGCTCCAGGAAGTTGATCTGCTGCGCAGACTCCCACGTGGTCCAGAGACCTTGAGTACATGCCCCTTGGCAATGCGCTCCCCATCCCAGGAGAGAAGCATCGGTCGTCAGCACTTGAGCCGGCGGAGGAGACTGAAAAGGCATTCCGAGCACCAGGTTCGGCCGATGAAGCCACCACTGTAGAGAAGAGGTCAGCGGGTCGGAGATGCGCACTAAGTCGGCTAGGCCGCCCGTGGCCTGTTGCCACTGCTTGCGAAGGCACCACTGAGCAGGCCGCATATTCAGGCGGGCATTGGGGGTCACGTGGACGGTGGAAGCCATATGGCCGAGTAGTCTCAGGAAGCACCTGGCGGAGACCAGGGACTGGCTGCGAAAGCGGCCAGCTAGGTCCATGAGCCGTTGAGCCCTGTCGAGAGGCAGGAAAGCTCGTGCCTGAAGAGTGTGCAATCTTGCGCCGATGAACTCGAGATCTTGCGAGGGGAGCAAAGTGGACTTTGCGAAGTTTATGACAAAGCCCAAGTACTGTAGAAGAGTCACAGTGCGGTGCGTGGTGTCTGTGACTTCTGGAGAGGACGATGCTCTGATGAGCCAGTCGTCCAGGTACGGAAAGACATAGAGGCCGTGAAGCCGGAGATAAGCCGCCACCACCGCGAGACATTTTGTGAAGACTCGTGGTGCGGAGGATAGGCCAAAGGGCAGTACTCTGTACTGGTAATGATTTCCTGCCACCACAAACCTTAGGTATTGGCGGTGGCTTGGGTGGATGAGGATGTGCGTGTAGGCATCCTTTAGATCCAAGGAGCATAGCCAATCTCCCTGCTGGAGGTAGGGCAGAAGGATTCCAAGGGTAAGCATCTTGAACTTCTCCCTGACGAGGAACTTGTTGAGGTTGCGCAAGTCCAGGATGGGTCTGAGGCCTCCTGTTCTTTTTGGTATTAGGAAATACCTGGAATAGAAGCCTTGACCCCTCAGGTGGTGGGGCACCGGTTCCACAGCCTGTTCCTGAAGAAGACTTGCTAACTCCTGAAGGAGTAAGTCCCTGTGCAGAGGGAGTCGTGGAGGTTCTCCCGGGAAATAGGAGGGAGGGACCTGGTGGAAGTGGAGAAGATAGCCTTCTCTCACCACCTGAAGCACCCAGGCATCTGAGGTGACGTTGGACCACCTGTGGGCAAAGTGAACCAGCCGGCCTCCTGTGCTGGGAGGAACCTGCTGAGGGGGAGAGGCTATGCTGATGAAGTCAAAAACCCCCACCCTGCTGAGCAGGGGCCGGTGGTGCAGGCTTGGGGGTTTGCTGCCTACGGGACCCGTTACCCCGTCCCTTGGCCTGCTGACCCTGTTGGGGAGCTGCGGAGGCCTGATATTGAGGGTAGTGTTTATAGGCAGCCGCCTTTCTCGGGTAAAAGGACTTCTTTCCCGAGCCCTTCTTCTTCTGGGAAGGGGCGGAGGTCTTCCTAGAAAGCCTAGTTCTGGTGAGAGTCTCCGTCTCGATTTGTGCAGCCTTTTCAGCCATGGGCTTGCCAAAGAGGTTCTCACCTCGGCAGGGGACATTGACCAACTTGTCCTGCACCCAGGGTTCAAGGTCAGACGACTGAAGCCAAGCCTGTCGGCGGGCACCGATGCCGGCTGCGGCCACCCGTGCCGATGCTTCAAAGCCATCATAGGCTGCTCGAGACATGAATTTGGAGCATTCCCGAATACCAGTTGTCAAGGCTAGGAACCTCCGCAAAGGTTCCTCGGACAGCCCAGCGGAGAATCCGGCTATCTCTTTAGCCAGGTCTCTGAGATACATGCCCATGTAGAGCTGGTAGATCTGGACCCGACAAGCAAGCATAGATCCCTGGAAACACTTCTTACCTAGGCCATCCAGGTTGCGGGCCTCCCTGCCAGGAGGCACCGAGGAGTGCATCTTTTGGCTCTTAAGCCTATGCATGGCCGATTCCACCACCATGGAATGGTGCGGTAGCTGTGCTTTTTGGAAGCCAGGGCTCTTGCGGACTCGATAAATGGAATCGACCCGCTTGCTTAATACCGGCGACGATGCCAGACTCTCCCACATGCGGAAGAGTAGTCGTTCCAGCATGGGAGGAACCGGTACAGTAAAGTGCTTCCTGGCGGGAGAGTCGTACTGAAGGGCATCGAGCTCTTCGGCTCGGGGCTCCTCCTCGGGATCCGCAGGGAAGGCCAAAGCCTTGGCCATATCCCTGACGAAGTCCGAGAACCGGGCGTCCTCCGGAGGGGACTGTTTCCGAGGTTCGGACTCAGGCGAGTCCGAAGGGACACACCGAGTCCGAAATGAATCAGGTGACTCTTCCTCTTCAGACTCCCAGGCCGACTCCGAGGAGGAATCGGTGGGGTCGGCCCGGGCGGGTGGAGGCGTCGGCCGCCCCGACCCCGAACGGGAGGCCAAGGGTGACCTCGACCGAGGATCGACTCGAGCCCGCATGGACTCGAGGATCGGCTCGGTCTCCGGGGTTGACTTAGACGTCGACGTCCCTGCGGTCGGGGCAGTGGCGCCAGCGAGGCTAGCGATCAGTGCCCGCTGCTGGTCCATGAAGGCAGAGAGTCTGCTCTCCAAGGCCGTCAACCTGAGTCCGACCTCAGGTGACCCAGCAGCCCCCGACTCGGGCCCCGACGGCGTCGGGCCCGACGTCGGACCCCTCGGAGGCGAGTCCAGGAGGACTACAGGACTTACCCGAGCAGGCAACTCCGACTCCAGACGAGGTCGCTTTGGCAGATGCTCCTTCTCCAAAGACCCGGGACGGCTATCGGGGCTATGCGACCTGGCCCTCGCGGAACCAGGAGCGTCCACCGACGCCGCCCTCGCGGGTTTCACCTTCCGATGACGGTCCCCGGAGGGAGAACCCCTGTCGGAGGAACTCCGGCGACGGTCAGAGCTGGAACCTCTGGACGCCGAGGCCTCCGACGAGGTCCGGGTACGGGCGGGATCAGCGAAGATTCGTTCCCGCTGATGCCGCCGACTCCTTAACGCTTTGGAGGACATCTTGCTGCAGGCCCCACAGATCAGTTCCTCGTGATCCGGGCCGAGGCAGCGGAGGCAATTATCGTGTGTGTCAGTGAGTGACATATTTCTGTCACACTGAACACACCGCTTGAAACCACTGGCAGCCATCAGGGGAAAAAGGGCCCCTGCAAGGTCAAAGGACCGGGCTGCCAGCGAAAAACCGAAAACGAAACTGACAGAAAATCAGAAAAACCGAAAAATAATAGAAGGACTCGCAACAGCGTCGCGAGTCCGGGCAGGAAAAGGACCGGCGTCGAACCGACCGAGAAAAAAGAGATAAATCACGAAAAAATCAACTTTTTAGCGGGGACAAGACGGGCACGTCTGTAGGGCTCCGCGGAAAAAAGAAGACTGGCTAAGATGGCACCCTTGGGCGGGAAGGGGACCGCGCATGCGCGCTGCAATTCCCAAAGGCTTTCTTTGAAAGCTGGGGAAAATTGCTCCGCGAGGGCTCCGTCGGCGCCGACGTCACCCATATGTGAGGACTGACTTCCTGCTTGGTCCTGGAGAATCCAGGGTTGTGGCCAGTTACAGTAGTGTTTGGGGCTGGGCAGATGTTGGATGTAGATTTAGGGTGTGGAGGCAGTTTACACAGAGTTGGGGCAGTTGTAGGAGTAGTTTTTGGTGGAGGGGCATTTTGGGGGTAGTGAGGCAGTAGCTGGGATTACTTTTTAGGGTGAAGCACTTTGTGGGATGGTGGAGCAGTTGTGGGAATATAGCTTTTGGGGAGGGGGTATTTTGTAGATTGGTGGGGAAACATTGTACCCTTATTTTGTACCACAGCTACAAAATAACTGATTCCCTTTCTGGCTGAACCTTTGACTAAATTTTGTCAATAATATACCGTGGCATGTGAATGGATGCCTTTACCCACCTGATTTGTTCTTGCATTCAATATCATAGCCTGTGATTGGACTGTTTCCATCGAAGCCCATGGTCCATCTGAGAGCAATGCTACGAGCTCTTACCTCCCGAATTTCTATTTCAGGGGGATCCGGGGGCTCTGGGAAACAAATACACACACTGTGTATAAGAAAGGAGTCTGAGTTGGCTGTCTGGACAAGTTATTCTACTACTATTACTCTATTATTTATTTGTATAGTGCTACAGAGGTGTATGCAGCAATGCACATATATAAGAAAGAGACTCTTTCTGCTCATCAGAGCTTACAATCTAATCAAAACAGACCACACAACACCTGGGGACTATGGTAAATCTAGGGGAATGGCCTCTGCTTTGACCTATTCTAGCATCATAGATCCCAGCAGAGGCTCCCCTGTCTGTATCAGCAATATCTTCCGATCTATTTAGAGAACTGTTTTCCCCCATGTGTGAGGCCACAAGACATTCTGAAATAATGACTTTTTAGTATGACCTAAATTTCTGCAGAGGCCTGGGCGGAAACACTGCTACACTGTATTCTTTCCCTCTTTATTTATTTATTTATTTTATTTTACATCTTTTCTATACCGCCACTTCCAGCGATCAGTGGCGGTTTACAGGTAAACAAAGTTTAATAATAGCATGCTATTATTTTACATGGAACAGGTTCAGAACTATTTTACATAGAACAGGAATAGAACTATTTTTACAATAGAACAGGTTTTAGAACAGTGAACAGTATAACAGAGGAACTATTATATTATGTAGAATGGATTTAGAGAAATAACATTCAACTATTAAAATTACAACTCAATAATACAATGAGGAAAACTGTCTCTCCACAGTAAATCAACGGAAATTGGGTATATTACATTAATTACACTTATTCACATTAGCGACAAGTAATTGCTTTCAAAGAGAAAGTTTAACTAGGTGAGCAATGTGAATATGAGTGAAAAAGGATTTTATGTCCTGTCTAGGTAGGGTCAGTGAGTGACTGCTGATCAGTGGTTTTCTCTGAGTTAGGGTTATCATCCTTATGGAGGTTATTGTAGTGTAGAGTAAATAGGTGGGTTTTTAGATTTTTTCTAAATAGTTGAAGATCCTTTATTTCTCTGATTTCAGTTGGTAGGTTGTTCCATAACATAGGGGCAAAGTATGAGAAGGCTGTGTTGATTGTATGTTGACTATTATTTAGAATAGAATCAGGTACTTGTAGCATGTGAAGGTTAATTCTTCGTCTTGATCTGTTTTCAGGTGAGATGTTGATGAGTGTGGATATGAAGGAAGGAGCTATATTAGTAATAATTTTAAAAGTATTGATTAAGGATTTGTAGGTGATTCTGCATGATACTGGAAGCCAATGGAGAGCATAAAGAATCGGAGATATATGATCTGTTAGTTTTGCTTTGAAGATAATCCTTGCGGTGACATTTTGGGCTAGTTGAAGTGTATGAATATTTTTCTTTGAGGTCCCTTGAAGAATACCATTACAGTAGTCTAAATGAGGTGTAATGAGTGTTTGTACTATGGTTCTGAAATCAGTGTTGTCTAGTAATGGTCTAAGTTGTTGAATTGTCCTTAATTTGAAGTAAATTGTTTTTACAGTTTGTTTTATATGTTTGGTGAGGCTGAGGGTCTTATCAAGAATAACTCCCAAATATTTGATCTCGTCTTTAACAGGGAGAGAATTATTGCCAATGTTGATTTCAGTTGGAGGGGTGAAGTTTGTGTTTCTTGTTATAAATAATGCTTCGGTTTTTTTAAAATTAATAGACATATTAATAGATTTCAGCCACAGCTCCGCTTCAGTGAGGCAATGACATATGTTGGTGTAATCTGGGTTAGACACATCAAATGGTGAGTACAACATAATGTCATCTGCGTAGATGTGATAATTGATTTTGAAACGTTTAAATATGGAACAGATAGGTTGAAGATAGAGATTGAACAATAGGGCTGATAGGGCAGAACCTTGAGGGATACCTTGTTCTTGCGGAAAAGGGGATGATGCATTTTGGTCCATTTGAACATATTGTGTCCGGTTAGTAAAATAAGATATGAACCATTCAAGGGTTTTATCTTTAATGCCTAATTGAAAGAGTCTTGAGATGAGCGTGCTATGGTTTACAGTATCAAAGGCCGAGGAGATATCAATGAATATGAGAATGAAGGCTTGCTTGGTGTTATCGATACCTCTTATGATTGTGTCAAATAGAGCCGTCAGGAGCGTTTCTACACCATGATGTGGTCGAAATCCATATTGATGATCATCTAGAGGAGCCGTGGAGTCAATATAATCTTGTAGCTGTGTTTGCACAATCTTTTCAATAATTTTGGCGAGGAATGGGATACTTGCAATGGGACGATATGAAGTAGGGTCATTGCTGTCCAGAGTATTGTTTTTTAACAATGGGCGGATAGCGGACTTCTTGAGGGCATCAGGTATACGTCCTTGTTGAAGAGATTGATTCACTATGTTCAGTAGGTCTGTGGCAAGTTCCGCTTTTGCTGATTTTATCCATGCCACTGGACAGGGATCAAGAAGAGAAGTAGTGGTATTTAGGTTGGATATTGTTTGAAGGAGCAGCTTGTTGCTAATAGGATGAAAGGCTTTCCATTCCTGTAAGTTATTATGTGAGATAGATAGATTAGGTGGGATGAAATGTCTGTTAAGTTTAAGTTTATTTGCAAAGTGGTCAGCAATTATTTGTGGATTAATACAAATTTTGTGAGAGTTGTTTGATGGGGATTTGGTTAAAGATTTGACAATCTCAAATAGTTCTCTAGGACGGTTAATAGATTTAGATAACGTTTTAGAGTGGTATTGTCTTTTAGCGTTATTAATCGCATCCTTGTAATTCTTGAGTAGTGAGAAATATTTTATTCTGAGTTCGTGGGTTTGTTTCCTTCTCCATGTAGATTCTGTTTTTCTAAGGCTTTTCTTTAGGGTTGCAAGTTCACTGGTATACCATTTTTCATTTTCTCTTTCTCTCTTTTAACCTGTTCTCTAATGCTCTACTTTGACCCTTCTTCTGTCCTTGTTTCCATTCCTCTGCTTGACTGGTTTTTCCCCTTTTCAAGGCATAGGAAAATACCTACTGTGCTTGAATGTTACTCGCCTTAAGTTACTCCTGAAAAAGACATGAGCTAAATTCCAAATCCCATCCCGCAAAGGTTTAGTTATTTTCTTTGAATAAGCCAGGAAATTTATGTAAGAGTGATAATGTATTTCCCATACCTAAAAATCAAAGGACATTTGAGTTTACATTATCTTATGTCCTTAAACTTGGATGTCATTGCTTCAAAATCACTTAAAGAATTCCTAGTCTCCTGGGGAGATTACTGTAATAAGCTCTGGGTTCCTCCTATATGCTGCACCTCATGTGGGACAGGAAGGAGGTTTCTGTGCATGCAGTGTGAGTACCACCATGGATTATATCGAATTTACAGGGCATTCCAAATGAACTGCAAATTCTGCTGTTTTTTCCCTTCCTGGACCTTTCTGACTGCTCTCAATTCCCTAAGCACTACAGCAAACAACTATCCAATCAGCAAAGCCTCTTAGCTCATATTGCCAGCCCAGGCCCCTGTCAGCAAATTTGTGATGTTTGTGTCACACTGCTGTCCAACCAACAATGTACCTGTACATTGGGTTGAGCTCTGTGTCATAAGGATATCAGCCATTTGTTCTACATGTGTTCCATTGTAGTTCTAAATCCAGCAAGATAGCACCTCCAAATATGCAATGGGGTACAATCAGGCTCAACTCCGCCTGTTCTTTTTGATATGGGGTGATATGATCATGTTAATATCAGCCAATTTTATTGAAATAGGGAAAATGCTGCCAATAACCTTTATTTTTTCTTAATGCAGCAAAATCCCACTAACCAGGTAACCAAGCTGTCAGAAGCTCTCTGCTTCCAAGGTGTCAGTCCTACGGAACCAGGCTTTATAGCTATTGGGGTTTTACAAGGAGAATATTATAATGTTAACTGGATGTCACTCCACTGTATAAAAAGGCCCTTCAGTTTCTGCTATGCAGCATGTTGTTTGGGAGAATAAAGGACAGCTGCACTTCAAGCTATCTGTGGGTTACACTGATGAATAAAGAAAAGCTGCTCTTCACAATATGCATGGGTGTACTAGAAACTAAGAGATCCTTGTTTCTATAGGAAGCCTACCAAGTCATGATAGCATAGTTACTTACCTGTAGCAAGTGTTCTCTGTGGACAGAAGGAATAAGTTCTCACATATGGGTGACATCATCAAAGGAGCCTTGCGTGGAATGCTCCCCTGCTTCTAGTGGAAGCTCTTGGGAGGCTGTCTTCCTGCCTGCCGTGGCACCATCTTCTCTGGCATGATAATAAAACTGTAGTAGAAGACAACTCCTCAGGGAGGTGGGAGGGTTGTGAGGACTTATTCCTGCTGTCCACAGAGAACACCTGCTACAGGTGAGTAACTATACTTTCTCTGTGGACAAGCAGGAAGTAAGTCCTCACATATGGGATTCCCAAGATACAGGTTACCAAAAACCAAGGAGACCAAAAAGCCCAACAGGAGCAACAAAACAAGAACTAGAAAATCAACTAGGAACAGCATAGACAGTCCCCTGGGGAGAACTCAACTGATTCAGTATTATCATCATACAGTGTCACTCATCATCACACATGCTCTGTGTAAAATTTCTTTTTGGTAGCCTGGATGGACAAAAGGGCCTTGGTGGGACAGAGTTGGAATCTAATCCCCAAACAGATGCCGGAGTACAGATTGGCTGAAGTTGCTGTCACATCGGGAATCCCCATCCAGACAGTAATGTGATGTGAATGTGTGGACTGAAGACCATGTTGCAGTCCTGCAGATCTCTTCAATGGAGACCAAGCACAAGTTGGCCACTTATGCAGCCATAGCTCTGATGTTGTAAGCTGTGACATGACCATCAAGGCATAGGCCAGCCTGGGCAGAAATGAGGGAGATACAGTCTGCTAGCTAGATTGACAGAGCGCATTTGGAAACAGCAGCCCCTAGAGCTTGCTGGGGTCAAAAGAGACAAACAGCTGGGTGGACTGTTGATGAGCCTTTGTCTGCTCTAGGTGGAAGGCAAAAGCTCGCTTGCAGTCCAGCATGTGCAGCACCACTTCCCCTCTATGGGTGTGAGGCCTGGGAAATGAAAGTTGGCAGAACTATGGACTGATTAAGATGGAAAGCAGATACTACCTTCGGGAGGAAGTGCAGATGAGTGCATAAGACCATTCTGTTACAATGGAACCTGGTATATGGCTGGTGAGCCACCAGATTCTGGAGCTTTCTAACACAGCGTGCCAAAGTAACCGCCACCAGAAACAAGACCTTCCAGGTCAGGAACTTCAGAGGGCAGGAAGCGAGCAGCAAAAAAGGAGCTAATATGAGCTGTGCCAGGACCACACTGAGGTTCCATACCACTGCCAGATGCTTGAAAGGAGGCTTAGAGAGGAGCAAGCCCCACATAAAGTGAACCACCAAAGGCTGAGCAGATGTAGATTTCCCTTCTGAGCTATGATGGTAGGCCCTGATCGTGCTCAGGTGGACCTGGACAGAGTTGGATTTGAGAACTGACTCCAACAGGTGCAGGAAGTACTCAAGCGGCTTGTCAACAGAGCAGGAAAAGGGATCCAGGTTGGGTCACGGTCAGTGCACCAGGAAGTGAACTTCCTCCATTTAAAAGCATAAGACCATCTCGTCAAAGCCCTCTTAGAGGCCAACAGAACCTCCGTCACTTCCTCAGGTATGTTAAGCTCTGACAGGACTAGTTGCTCAAGATCCATGCAGTGAGGGCCAAAGACTGGATAGTGAGGTGGAGCAGGCTGCCATCCTCTTGTGAGATGAGGTCTGGAGCAGAGCCCAACCTCAGGGGCTCCCACCAAGAGAGCTGAAGCAGGAAGGAGAATCACGGCTGTCTGGGCCAATATAGCATGATGAGGATCTTCGTGCCCCTGTCAACCTGAACTTTCAGCAGGGTCTTCACTATGAGAGGTATGGGAGGATCTGCGTATAACAGGCCCATCTCCCAGTGCAGGACGCAGGCATTCAGTGCCAGCCTGCCGCGCAAGGCGACCCTGGAGCAGAACTGATCCACTTGGACAGTGTGCGGAGTGGCAAACAGATCTATTGAGAGAGTACCTCACTTCTGTCCAGAGTCCACTCATATGACTGGAGGACACGGCTCAGCTGGCCCACCAGGGAATTCTGCTCCCTAGACAGATAAGTGGCTCGCAACTCCATACCGTGAGTGATGGCAAACTTCCACAAGAAGATCACTTCCCAGCACAGAAGATACAGTCCTGTGCCTCCCTGCTTGTTTATGCAGTACATCACCCACCTGATTGTCAGTCTGAATCAGAACAATCTGGTTAGCAAGAAGATCCTGGAAAGCCCGGAGGGCATTAGCTAAGACCTGCAATTCCAAGAAAATGATTTGATGGAGACTCTCCTGTTCAGACCAAATTCCTTGCGTTTGAACATAAGAACATAAGAAATGCCTTACTGGGACCAATCAAGGTCCATCAAGCCCAGTATCCTGTTTCCAAGAGTGGTCAATCCAGGTCACAAGTACCTGAAAGGTTCCCAAAAAGGTAGATAGGTTCCACAATGGTTGTCCTGGGGTAAGCAGTGGATTTTCCCAGGCCCTCTTTAACAATGGTTTAAGGACCTTTCCTCGAGGAACTTGTCCAAACCTTTTTTTAAACCCAGCTACACTAACAGTTTTTACTACATCCTATGGTAATGAATTACAGCATTTGATATTGTGAAGGCCATCCAGATGCACACCCTAACTTAGCTTGGATGCGTCCATCATCAGTGTCTTCTGGGGGTCTGCTTTCTGAAAGGGGAGACCCTTAAAAAGATTCTGAGGATCCTACTATCAGTGTAGAGACTGGACCAGAGGTACGGAGACAGCCAGTGGCCTGCTTCCATTGAGTATTCAGAGTCCACTGAGCTTGTCTCACTGACAGATGAGCCAGGGGAATGACGTGCACTGTAGGGGCCATATAACCGAGCATAGTCAGAATCTCACGAGCTGTTATCTGACACTTCCGCTGGGTATCACAGACTAAGGTCATGAACTGCTGCAGATGATCCAGTGGAAGAAAGGCCCAAGCTTGTGTCATGTTGAGGAGGGCCCCTATGAACTCCAGATGCTGGGTGGGCTGGGTGGACTTTGGGTAACTGACCACAAACCCCCAACAGTTCTAGCATCCGAATGGTCAACTGTGCCGATTGCTGGACTCTGTTTGGAGTGGTGCTTTTTATGAGCCAGCTGTTCAGATAAAGGAAGACAAAGACTCCCAGTGTCCTGAGATAGGTGGCTACCACCGTGAAGCACTTTGTGAAGACATGGGGCGCTGAGGCCAGTCTGGGCAGTACATGGTACTGGAAATGCTGTTCCCCCAAGATGAATCAGAGATATTTCCTTTGGGCAGGATGGATTGGTATATGCGTATACGCGTCTTTGAGATCTAGGGAGAATAGCCAATTGTCTCTTTGGAGTTAAGGTAACAGGGTTCTGAGAGAGACCATCTTGAATTTTTCTTGCACCAGGAAGGTCTCTGAGGTCCACAATTTACTTATTTATTCAACCATTTTTTTATACCGCTCTGTCCTTCACTCAGAGTGGTTTACATTGAAACTCAACATTGTACATGGAACGAATAAGCAATATACATGAATACTCAAACAGGGGAAGAGAGAATAGAGGTAACAGGATTAACTTTGTACAGGGTCATTAGTGCATGACAAAACTATATACATTTTAGGGCTGAATGAGCTGAACCCCCCCTCCCCATCTTCTTGGGGACCAGGAAGTACCTGGAGTTAACCCCCCACCCGACCTGAGCTGGAGGCACAGGCTGTATGGCAAGATCAGCCAGAAGGGCGGAGATTTCCCCTTGTAGGAGGTCGAGATACAGAGGATCAAGGGGATATACCCTTGGAGGGGAAAGGGATGGCAGTTCGACAAAGTGCAGCATGTAGCCACTTTGGACTATTTGCAGCACCCACGACTGCTGCACCCACGAGGCCATCTGTGGGCAAAAAGGATGAGTCCCCCCCCCCATCGCAGAGTTCCCCTCTGTGGTCAGTGGTAGATTGGCTATGCTCTGAAGGAACCAGACAAAACCCTGCCCCTGGTTTGGGTTGCAGAGTGGGCTGAGCCTTCTGTGGTTTCTCTTGTCACAGGGGTGAGGGACCTGTGCCTTCTGAGGGCTTGAGAAGTATCAGTGCTTATGCTGGTAGAAGGTATTTTTCTGGCCACCCTGATACCACTTGTGAGAGGGATTGGAGGTTTTCCTTGAGAACCTGGTGAGGGTGATATGCTGCTTCTCTATATCACCGGCTGTTCCAGGTTAGAAGATTGGAGCCAAGCAAGCTGGCGGACCTTAATGCCCACCACTGTCGCCCTGCAGGCCAACTCAAAGGTGTCATAAATTTCCCAGGCCATAAGCTTCAAACGATCCTTGCCGTGGCCCACCAGGGCACGAAAGGAGTCCAACTTCTCAATGGGGAGATATGAGTCCAATTCGTCAAGATCCAGCATGATGTTCTTCAAGAACATGATCATATATAGCTGGTAAGAGAAAACCCTGGCCACTAACATGAAGCTCTGGAAGCACCTCCTTCTGAAGGAGTCCAACGCCTGGGCCTCTCTGCCCAGGGGCATCGAGAAGGGAGTCCTAGAGCTCTTGATTCTCTTTAGGCTGGACTCTACCACCAAGGCATGGTGTTGAAGCTGAGGCTTTACAAACCCAGGGGTTGTTTGGACCCATTACATCAAGTCCAGCTTCCTGCTGACAGAGGGCATTGTGAGATGGTTCTCCCACAACCTCATCTGCAAATTCCTTAGGATTCAGTGCACCGGCACCATGACTGCCTCCATAGGGGCCGAGGGATATTAGAGGATCTCAAGCTTCTCCATCCTGGAATCATCCTCCTCCTTCAGCAAAAATGGGATGGCTTTGGCCATTTCCCTCATGAAATCCTGGAAGGACATGTCATCTAGACTTCTGATGTTCGTGAGGAGGGGAGGAGTCCAACAAAAGCTCAGGAGACCTGCTCTCTGACAGGACCTCTGACTCCACATCAGTCACCCAGCCATCATAGTCTGACTCTGAAAGGAAATCAAAGTATCTCTGAGACTCTGTCTGGCGCTCCCTCCGCTGAGAGGAGAGGGAACATTGACAGGATCAAAGGGGCATCAAGTATTTCCGAGGTTTTGACTGAACATCGGACTCCGAGACACTTGACAGCGAGATGGCCCCAGTAAGAGCCAGCATTGAATCCATTCGATGCCCCAATATCGACGCCTCAGTAGGAAATGCATGCATCTCGAGTATCAACTGTACAACATGCGATAACAATGCCATAAGTATCAAAGCACCAGCCTGCTGTTTTCCCAGGATCACTGCCATATGGACCTCAAGGGCCCAGAGGCGTTCCTCCATGACTGCCATCTCCGATGGCTTCAGGGCCTGAGCCGCTTCGACCACTTACTCTAACATCCCTGTGGGGATATTGGCATGGCCTAAGTCATCGGGAGATGGTCAGTGTCTCTCCAGAAACCTGGAGGCCGATTCCTGTCACATTGGGCAGGCCACTCATGGCTATCGCTATCAACACCGCATCGGGAAGGGCACTGATGCCAATGCACATGGGGCTTAGCCCGGTACTCGGAGGGGTCCCTCTTCGACTTCGATGGAGTTGAGGTCAACTCCTTCTTTGATTACAGGTGGAGGATCAATCAAAGGCTGATGTTCCAGGCAACCGCAGCCCCTCAGCTCTGAATGAGCTCGAGAACCTCTTAATGTTGATGTGCCCTTGACGGATCCTAGAAAGGCCATCGGAACCAATGCCAGTGCTGAAGATGCTGAATCAGAGCACTGACCAAAGAGGAACTCCTTATGCTTTTCTCAACCCCTCAGGCCTCTCCTTGTCATCTGGAAGCACAAATTACAAGTGATCAGGACACAGACATTGGAGGCACCAGTTGTGCTTGTCAGTGACCAAGATGGTCCTGGCACATTTGCTGCACTTCTTGAATCCGCTGGTAGTTTTTGGGACATGTCCTGGAAAATGGCTGTGGAAAGATCAAATGACTCGATGGTGCCAACCATGGGAAACAACAAGAACAGAAGAAAGATAAAGTCACCGAAAACAGTACCGGAACCAGGAGCAGAACCGCAATCAATGGGACTGACACTACCGATGCAGGCAGAAAGAAAAATCAAGTTAAAAACAATCCTTGAAGGGGAAAAAGGAAACGTTTGCCAGCAGACTACCAAAACACGTCTGTGGGACTCTGCAGAAAATGAAGACTGAAGAAGATGGTGTCACGGCAAGTGGGAAGACAGGCGCAGGCACAGTGGAGCCGCCCTAAAGCTTCCACTAGAAGCTGGGGAGCATTCCCACATGGGGCTCCATCGGTGAAATCACACATATGTGAGAACTTACTTCCTGCTTGTCCACGGAGAATCAAAGCTGCAATTCCCCGCTTGTAGCGGAAAATATTTTTACAGAAGTAGAATGTTTGCTAAAGCTATAAGTAATTCAGGTTAATGAGTTATGCTGTGTGGTTATCTGCTTAGTCTCAATCTTTGCCAGTCACATGTTCACTATCATTTCTAGAGCCGCCTCCTCAAATAAGTCTGAGGGGTATTTTTACTAAATCGGGATAACGGTTAATCTTAGTTATCTGCAACTGGATCCTATGTTATTCAAAGGGCCCTAGTTGCAGATAGCCTGGGTAAACCGTTAGCCCAGTTTAGTAAATATACCCTTAAGAAGCAGCAAGATATCTTGTTGTCAGTGTTTAATTGCATAACCTTCACAACAACACAGATGGAGTAGACTTCTGGATGTTAACTCTCTTGCAGTTTAAGACATAGCAAAACATCACCCTTACATGATATTATTATGAAGCATTACATAAGGTTTTTCCAGAGTAAAGGACAAGGGACTGGAGCTAAAATAAAGTAATAAATGGTTTCTCTTAATGGGGTGAGAAGACAGTAGTAGAAAAACACCAAAAACAGGGATATGTCAGGTACTTGTGACCTGGATTGACCACTGTTCGAAACAGGACACTGGGCTTGATGGATTTTTGGTTTGACTTAGTATGGCAGTTAATCCTATGTTCTTAATCTTTATTTATGTTGCAAAGAACTAGGCCTCCCTTCTACCAAATAGAGGAAGGCAACAAGAGAATTTGAAAAGAAACTTGCTGTAGAGAATGAAACTCATAAGAAAAGCTTTCCAGATACATTTGAAGCAGGAAGCCTCTGAGGAAGTCAGCTGAACCATTAGATGATCATAACATAAAAAGGCCAATCAAGGCAGACAAGGCCATAATGGAGAAATGAAATTAATTCTTTGCTTTGGTCTTTACTGAGGCAGATAGAAGGGAGCCACCAATTTCTGAAATTAAATTTATTGGTGACAATTTAGAAGAGATGAAACAAATCTCAGTGACACCTGGAAGATGTAATAAGCTAAATTGTCAAACTAAAGAGTAGCAAAACATCTGGACCAGATGGTAAGTACCCCAGAGTACTAAAAGAACTCAAAAATAAAACTACATATACTATTAGTAATCTGTAAGCTATCATTAAAATTATCTATGGTACCTGAAGAATGGAGTGTGGCCAATGCAATGCCAATTTTTAGAAAGGGCTCCAGGGATGATCCATGAAACTACAGTCTGGTAAACCTGATGCCCATGCTAAGCAAAATAATAGAAACTATTATAAAGAATAAAGTTCTGAACACATAGAGAGACATGACTTACTGGGATAAAGTCAACATGGATTTACTGTATCCAAAAGAAGTCTTGCCTCACTAATATGCTACATTTTTTGAAGGTGTGAATAAACATGTGAATAAAGGCAAGCCAATTGATATAGGGTATCCAGATTTTCAGAAAGTGTTTGACAAAGTCCCTCATGAGAGACTCTTGAGGAAATCAAAAGTCATAGGATAGGAGGGAATGTCCTGGACTGGATTAAAAGACAGAAACAGAGAGTAGGGTAAATGGCCAATTTTCTCAATAGAGGAAGGTGACTGGGGAGTACCACAGGAATCTGTACCGGAAATAGTGCTTTTTAACATCTTTATAAATAATCTGGTTAATGAGAAGAACAAGTGAAGTGATCAACTTTATAAACTGCACAAAATTATATTCAAAGTTGTTAAATTGCATGAGAACTGTGAGACATTACAGGAGGACCTTGCGAGACTAGGAGAATGGGCATCCAAATGGAAGAAGGAATTTAATGTGGACAAGTGCAAAGTAATGATCATGTGGAAGAATAACCCAAAATATAACATCACCATGCTAGATTCCACATTAAGAAAAGAACAGAGAATAAAGTGACATTTTTGTACACCTTGTAGCGCTATATAAATGATAAGAAGTAGTAGTAGTAGTAATAGATAATGTCCTTTCCTTGAATCCTGCTAGAACAATCCAGACAAGTGGGATGTGTCCCCCTACCAGCAGATGTGGAGATAAAGGAATCTTCCATAGGCTTCTTTATGAAATCATCATGCCATATCAGCTATAACCACCAGAGGGAGCCTTGTATCAAAGCAAATGGTGAGGAACCTCAGAATTTCACACAATCTCAGTGAAGTCAACATGGTTCAACAGAATAGCCATAACCATGTACAGTATGAGCCTCAAGAGAAGGCTTGTCAGAAGGGTATGCGCCCACAGGGCCAACCACAGAACAGCAGATCAATCAGTTATCCAGGGTGGGTCCTGGACTGGTCTAGCAGGACTCAAGGAAAGGACATCAATCTGGTAAGTAAAATGTAACCTTCCATATCATCCTGCTAGACTAATCCAGACAAGAGAGACGTACCAAAGTTATGCCACTACTGGGCAGGAAAAAGGCATGGCAGCATTCAAGACCTCTGAGCCAAGGCCACATCCGCCCGAGAATGGACATCCAAGCATGAACACTTGACAAAAGTAGAAAGTGATGCCCATGTCGCCACCCAACAATGTCTAAGGGCACTACCAAGTTCTGCTCTGTCCACAAGGACACTTGCAACTGAGTGGAATGCACACACAAACCTCTCGGAACCAGACAGTTTTGCAACAGATACACAAAGACAATCACCTCCTTGATCCAACACCCGAAAATAGATTAAGCGGCCATGTACCTTTACATGATTAGCAACCTCCAAGTATTGAAGAAGCACATTCCAAACATCCACCAGGTGAAGGACCTCATTCTTTCCCTGGCATTGTTCCTTTGAAAAGGAGGGCAACAGACTACTTGATTCCCATGGATGGCAGATATCACTATGGACAACAAAAAAACAACAGGCCGAATGCACACAGTCTCCCTTGAGAATGATAAGTAAGGTTCCCTGCATGGCAAGGCTTGCAGGTCAGAGTTATAGTGACTAGAAAGATAGTCTTAAGAATCAGAACTTCAAGCATAGCCTGCTTCAAGGACTCAAAACACCCCAGCATTAAGGCCTGGAGCACCAGGCACAGATCCCACAGAACAACAACTGAGCTTGGGGGGAGGGGAGGGGGGAGACGCAAATTACATACCCCATAGAGAAAATGGGAAAATCAAGATGAGAGGCAATGAACTGTCCCACCACTAGCCTCCTGAAGCAAGAAGGCCGGCACCTGAACCTTCAGAGAACTAAGAGGAAGGCCTTTATTCAGACCCTCATGAAGAAAGGCAAGCAAGGACAGCAAGTCCGCCGTCTCAGGTCTAGCCTCATTCTGACAACAGCAACTCTCAAGTCACTAGAATTTGCACATAGACCAGACAAGAACATCTTCTCCTAGCCTTAAGGAGTGTGGAACCACAGCGTGAGAGTATCCCATAGGCGACACTCAAGTGACAAGCCATAAACGAGAATTGAGCCAGGTCATCAGAAGAAGTGGTTCATGACATAATGGCCCCCAAACTGGGGCTAGTCACAGAGAAGGACCTTGCAGAAGCTTCATCAGGTTCCCAAATCATGGTATTTATGGCCAATCTGATGCCACCAGGAACACCCAGCCCAAACGCTACTCTATATGTCAAAGTACACGATCCACCAGCAGCCACAGAGCTAACATGCACAGCAGGCCACACATTGGCCAGGAATAAACTAGGGCATCGATATTCTCAGAGTCTGTCTCTCTGTAGCGACTTAAGAAGTGGTCAGCTTTGGCACTGGACCGAGTTGCCATCAGATCCGTCTTGGTAACACATCAACTGTGCAGAATCCACCGATGGGCTGTTTGACTCAGTTCCTACTCTCCAGAATCGAGAGTGTTGACTGAGAAGACCACCACCATGTGGTGAAATCCAGGCAGCAACGTCAGATAAGCAGGCTGAGATATGGCCCTGGATTCCTGGAGAGATTTCAGGTGCAGAGAGGTAGATCTGAGAATCATCAGCATAAAGATGAAACTGAAAACCATGGGAGGAAATGAGTGCACAAAGGGACTGGGTGTAAAGAGAAAAAGATGGGTCCCAGAGGTACACCAACTGAAAGCAGGATGGGAATAGAGGATCCACCAGAATATAAACTAAAAGTGCAATGAGAAAGAAGAAAACCAGGGCAGAACAGAGCCCCTAAATCCAAGAGAGAACAGGGTATCAAGGAGAAGGTTGTGATCAACTGTGTCAAAAGCAGCATAAAAGTCAAGAAGGATGACGATCGAGTAAAGGCCCTTGGATTTGGCAAGGAACAAGTCACTGGAGACTTTGGCAAGAGCCGTTTATGTAGATTGTGGAGGACAGAAAGCCAGATTGCAGTTGATTCAGAAGGGCTTAAGAGGACAAAGTCCTCTCCCTCACTCTTGTTGCTGTCCGGCTCTTCTTTTTCACACAGAAGTCAGACAGCCTATTTTTAGAATTACAGAACCAAGATTCCTGCCACAAAGAGATGGGCTCTAGCCCTCATTCCTTATTGGCACAAACGCAGTTAACTTTATTAGATATAAGCTGCTTCTTCACTGCTGCTTTATTCTGCTACAATGCTAGTCACTCGGGCCATTTCAGGATGCCAAGACCTTTTTCCAGTTAAGAAAGTTATATTTTGAGAAGGAAGTGACGTCATCAGCCTGGATGGATGGCTGATTTTGCAGCTCCATTGGGCAGAGCAATTAAGTGTGGATTTTTGCCCTCCCCTACGGTGTTCTTTGGTACTGGTGGTCCCCTTATATGTGCTTGGAGGTAGTTCTGACTGATTGTGGCAAGCACATGGCAAATATCTATAAATTTAAAGGAATACGCTTACCTGAGCCCAGGAGACAGTACAGTGGAGGAGGCAGCGCCGGAGGGAACGGGACAAGGGGAGGCCCTGTGGTAGGGCTGCCTTGCAGGCTTCTTGTAAGGTAAGGGTTTAGACATGCAAATTACAAAAGAAGAGCTCAAGACCTGGTTTGCTGACTGCAAAAACGACATCAGAGTGGTGCGCAGTGAGCTGGGATAAATGGTCAGTGAGCTGCAATCTATAATGCAGGACCTGGGAAGATGAGTGGAGGAGGCAAAAGGCCTACTGGAGGAGAGTCAGGCCAAACAGGTGTAGCTCTCTAAGAAGATGCAATTTATAGGAAGAAGTGGCCAGGCAGTTGACTCTTAAATTAGAAGATCTTGAAACCCAAACATGCAGGAATAATCTGCATATCAAGGGAGTGCCTAAGCTACCTAAATTTTAGGACAATGGTGCAGTGGCAGCACTGCTGGAGAGGGGGAGGCCCCCGAGATCAAGTTGGACAGGGCTCATTGAGCCTTGGGGCCTCTAAGGGGAGCTGTACTGAGGGACATAGTTACATGTCTGCATGACTTTGCATTGAAGGAGGATTGCCACCAGGATGCGGGAAGGAGGTTTGAATGGCAAGGTCACAAGGTGGCAGTATTCACGGAATTGGCCATGGGCACACTACAAGGGAGAAAAGAACTTCAACTGGTGACAGAATGCTTTTGGAGGGAGCAAATAAAATATCGCTGGTTATTCCCATATTGACAGGCATTCACAGTGAATGGGGTGGCCCAGAGAGCGCCATCCCTGGAAGAGATAGTGAAAGCAATAGATGAGGCTGGGATGAACGATGTTCAGGGTTTGATCAAGGAGATGTCAGTAGTGGAGACTTGCAGGATGGCATGGAAGGCGGTGGAGAAGGAGGTTCGGCTAAAGAAGCAGCACCGGATCAAGCACACAGAGAACTCCTGAATGGACAAAGGGGTTGGACTGGTGTTGTTTTCTAAGTTCCTTAAGGAGGTTGGTGAGGGAAGTTCTGTTTTTAGGACACTTTTCCCATAATTCTGTGGGGTTGTTTGTCGTGTGAGGGATGGGATAAGTTCTGCAAGGTAGTGTAATATTGACAATATGAGGTTGAGGCACGAAGAACGGGGTGGGGGGAGATCAGAGAGAGTGGGGGGTATGGATGGGAATGTGAGTGGCTGGTCAGAGGTGGAAGTAGTGAGAGGGGGAGGGATGGCTGTGGAGAAGGGGGAGGGGGCGGGGTGTAGGATGAAGTTCTGGAGGGTGAGCTCTGTGGTCTGGGCCGCGGCTGTCACTACTTCAAGGCATGAGAGGATATGCGATATTGGGGAAATGGAGTGGGGAGGAGGAGGGAGGAGGGATGCGGGGTAGGGGACCGAAGGAGGGGTTTGGGGGAAGGTCTAGGGGTAGTAAGAACTGGTTGAACGACTCCGAGTACTGGGGTGGTGGGTGGGAGGGGTGAGAGAATATAATAATGTGTAAGCAGGGGAAAGAGGTGATGGAGGTGGTAACCTTGAACATGAATGGTATGAATTCCTGGCAAAATAAGTCTTTATTAGTAAAAGAGGGGAACAGGCTAAGGGTGTATGTACCCATGGTTCAAGAAACACACCTGAAGAAGGCTTTTGAGATGGGGCTGCATGGGAAGACGTTTCCCCATGTGTATATGGCTACCAATAAAGACTACGGGTAGACATGCAGGCAGTAAAAACGGAATGTGGGAGGCAGGTTTATTATAGTAAAAGCTGCACTAAATGGGGAAGAGGTAAATTTAGTTAATCTATATGCTCCTAATAGTGCGTAGGGGTAGTTCTTTAAAGCCATAGGCCGGGGAGTGGAAGAGTTGGGAGGGAGCCATGATATCCTTGCAGGGATTTTAATTTAATGGTGAACCCCAGCATTAACAACTCTAGTGGTGGAGGGGGGAAGGGGCTTAAGAGGATGAGGAGAAGATGGTGAGAGTCCTTAGGACTTTAGAGTTGGTGGATGTTTGGCAATAGAGTAATGAGGCCATGTGACAGTATACTTTCTTTTCCAACCCCCACGGGACCTACAGTAGGACTGGGATGAAGCAGAGTTAATGGCACATGTATGGGATGTGATGATCAAGCAGAAATTGTGATCCAATCATGCCCCAGTAAGAATGGCACTTGAAGTGGGGAAGATAGAAGGTGGATTGAAATTCTGGAGGCTTAATGAAGGATTACTGGACAGGGGGGATGCTCGGGGTAAACTGAGGAGAGGACTATAGGAATATTTAGAAAAAAAATGTGGGGAAGGGGATTCCTCTGGGCACGATCTAAGCTGGATTAAAGTGACATTTTACTTACCGGATAATGTCCTTTCCTTGAGAGTCTTGCTAGACCAGTCCAGACAAGTGGGTTGTGTTCCCCTACCAGCAGACTGGTTGAGACAAAGAACCAATGAAATGGAGTGGAGGAGTGGCCTAGTGGTTGGAGCAAGGTACTTCAGGCCGGAAGGTCGGGAGTTCATATCCCACTAGAGGACAGCAACCTTGGGCCGGAAGGACCGGGGTTTCTAGTCCCACAGGTGCTCCTTGTGGTCTTGGGCAAGCCACTTAACCCTCCATAGCCCATGTTCCCTGTAAAATAGTTATCTCCAAGTTATAATGCCCTGTTCAATGTAATTTCAGTTTGTTCAATGTAAACCGCACTGATGCAGAATAGCGCGGTATATAAGAGAATGTAAATAAATAATTAAATGACTAGGTTTCAATGACATCACTCTCATGTCTCTATCCTCTTCAGCCACCAGAGGACCCTCAGTATTCATCCCAAAGCATATGGGAGAAAAAACATGTCAGGCCTCACACAACATCAATTGTGGGCAACAAGGAGTACTCAACAGTCAAGAACTATGTACAGGTAGCATAAACAGAAGGCTCTCCATTGAAGAAGCTACAACACCACTGGGCAGGAAGAAGACACAGCAACTCGCAAAACGCTTCAGCTGAAAGCCATATCCACTCGCGTATGGACATACAAGCAGTAATGCTTGACAAAAGTGGAAAGTTATGCCCACGTTGTTGCCTGACAAATGTCTGCAGGGGCAACCAAGCTCCTCTCCGCCCAAGAGAAAACTTGTGCTCAAGTAGAGTGGGCACACAACCCACCCGAACCGGATGTTTCTGTAACAGATACGCTGAGGCAATAGCCTCCTTAATCCAGCGCCCCAAGGTCAACTTGGCCACCGCTTCACCCTTGTGCAGGCCAGCCAATAGCACAAAAAATGGTCTGACTTATGAAAGGAATTCGTAACCTACAGGTACTGGACAATCACCCCTCGGACATCCACAAGGCAAAGATCCTTATCCTTCCACCGCCACTGCTCTTTAGAGAAGGAGGGCAGGCAAACCACCTGGTTCTCATGAAAGGGAAACAGCACCTTAGGCAAGAAGGAAAGAACAGGCCGAATGGAAACTTCCTCAGTTGAAAAAGTCAGGTAAGTGTCTCGGCAAGAGAGAGCCTGCAGCTTGGAGATCCTCCTTGCAGAACAAACCAACCCCAAAAAGAAAATCTTGAGCTTCAAATCCTTCAAGGTAATGCACTTCAGCAGCTCAAAGGAGACCATCATTAGGGCTCTGAGCACAAGAAAGAGGTCCCAGGAAGGGATCACAGACCGAAGGGGAGGATGCAGATGCTAAACCCCTTGGAAAAAATGTGAGACGTCCAGGTGTAATACCAAGGACTTGCCCACCTCTGGACCACAGAAATAGGCCAAATCTGCCACTTGAACCTTCAGGGAGCTAAGAGAGAGGCCCTACTCTAGGCCATCCTGCAAAAAAGCCAACAAGAAGGACCCTTGGTAGATGTTCTCCAGGCACCACGTATAGTAGAGATTATAGCTGGGAAGTAGCCCTTACACGCTAGCAGTCTCCTTTCGAGCCATGCCATAAGCGATAAAGGTTTCAGGTCCTCCAGAACAATCAGTTCCTGTTGCAATAGCCTCTAAGATGGAGGGAGCTGAACAGGAGGCACTTGAAGGAGCCATATCAGGTCTCTGAACCATGCTCTCTGAGGCCAATCTGGTGCCACTAGAACCCTGGTGGCGCTCTATACGATGGATCATATGCCCCCATTGGGGGCCATGGAAGAAACACATATAGCAGCAGCTCACTGGGTCAAGGCAGGGTCACAGCATCAATGCCCTCAGACCCTATCTCCGTGTGGCAACTGAAGAAGCAACACACTTTTCGCATTGGAGCTGGTCACCATCAGATCCATTTTGGAGCGACCCCAGCTGTGCAGAATCAACTGAAATGCTTCTTGACCCAATTCCCACTTGTCGGGAGTCAGAGAGAGCAGACTGAGGAAGTCTGCTTCCACATTGTCCACTCCAGCAATGTGCTGAGCCAACAAGTCTAAGAGGTTCTTCTCCACCAAGACAAAACAGTACTCCATCTCCTGGGCCACTCTGGTGCTTTTGTGCCACCCTGAAAACACTCAAACCGCCCAGCCCATGACCAGGAGCCGGAAATGCAGAACAGCCAACCCGATGGTCCTCGCCTCAAGGCAGTTGATGGACCACATCACTTCCCTGTGGTTCCAATGGCCCTGGGATGTATGGTCTTGACAATGGGTCCCCCAGCCCGAGAGACTGGCATTTGTCGTCAGCAGAATCCAGGAGAAATCGTCCAGCATAATGCCCTTCCTCAGATGACAGGGCTGCCGCTACCACCAAAAACTGGACTTCACCATCAATGGGAACGGGAGCCTGCACTCAAACTCCTCAGAACTTGGGGACCATCGAGTTAACAAGGACTGCTGGCATGGCCGCATGTGAGCACATATCCAGTGAACCATCTCTATGGTCACCGCCATCAATCTAAGGAGTTGAAGGTAATCCCAGACTCTGCGGCCTGATGCACACAGAACATTGCCAGGCAATTCAACAGTCTTCTGACTTTCTCCTCTGGCAGGAAAACTGTCAACTCAAGTGTCGAAATGTGCTCCCAGCAACTCCAAGGACTGAGAAGGCAAAAACTGTCTCTCTTCCTGATTGATCACCTAGCCGAGGTTTTCCAAAAATGACACCACTCGGGACGTCACCCGAGATGCTTCTGACAGGGAATGGGTTCGGATGAGACAGTCATTCAGATAAGGATGGGCACAAATCACTTGGCACCGCAGCCGCTGCCACCATGACCTTGGAGAACGTCCTTGGGCTGGTGGACAGCCCTAAAAGAAGTGCGGCAAACTGATATTGAGATCCAAGCACAACAAAATGCAGATACTTCTGCTGATCTGTACAGACCGGGATATGAAAATACGCCTCAGCCAGATCCAGCGAAGCCAAGAATTCCCCTTAGTGCACTGCTTGAAACACGGAGTGCAAGGTTTCCATCTGAAAGTGCAGGACACACAAGTGCTTGTTGACCTCTTTGAGATCCAGAATGGGCCAGAAGGAATTGTCCTTCTTGCCACCACAAAGTAGATGGAGTATCTGCCCTTGCTCTGCTCATCTGGAGGGACTGGCACGATTGACTTTAGGCGAAGCAACTTGGTCCAAGTTGGTCCCCATTGCAGCACCTTTGATCGCAGACCCACGAGGGGAAATGATGAAGGCATCGGGAATCAGCTCTTTGCATTCCAGGACATAGTCAAACTGAATGATGTCTAACACCCAGCACTCCCTCGTATCAGTCCCTGGGTCCATGTGTCCATGAAAGGACTGAGAACAGGCCCTAGGCCCTTAAACAGAGGGGAAAAAAGGTTTTTGTTTTGGGTTTGGGTTTTTTTTAAGTCAGTAGTGACGATAGTCCTGAGACCCCATCGAGGGTGGGCAGAGGCTGGCAAGAAAGGGGCACTAGTCCACTTCACAGAACCCCCTGGACCTCTATTCTGGAAGACAGTGAGATTTTGCTTCACCTAGGTCCTTCACAGCTTTTCCAAATCAGTTTCAAACAGGAGTTTTCCCTTAAGGCCAGTACAGCCAACTAGGCTTTGGAGGATAAGTCCGCCTCACAGTGCCAGAGCCAAATCCAATGCCATGACACAGTGGTCAGGGCATCATCCCTGGCCACCAAACATAACAGGTCATACATGGCATCAGAAAGGAAGGCCGCAGTAGACTCCAAGAGGGAAGTAGTATCATCAGGCAGTAGAGATTGAATCCACTGGAGCATAGCTCGAGATGACAAACTGGTACATACCTCCAGCTGTAGACACTGGCTATTCAGCAAGGAATTGACCTTGCAGTCCAGAACATCCTTTAAGGATGATCTGCCTTTCACAGGAATGGTGGTCCATCTGGTAACCGCTCTGACTTGTGCATCCACCTTGGTAATGTCAAACCACTCGCCATTCTCCTACTTCATGAGAGCGTAGATCTTTTTACAGACTCTTAACCCTTTAGGCAGGTAGTCGGGTGAGTCCCACTCGGACCGTATCATATTTTTGATCATCTCTGGAAATGGGAAGACAGTAGTGGATTTCCGCACCACTTGATGAGGCACATGTACCTTCAGCTTCTGCTCCATGCCAGAAGCAACTGTCAAGGTGGACGAGACCCTGGAAATCAATGCCGTCAGCTCCTCCTTCAGGACAGGTGTATCATTCCAGTCTCTTCATTGTCTTCTGAAAGTAAGAGTACATCCTCATCCACATCAGAGCCCAACACCGATTCATTTGGGTTTGAGGCATAGTCAACATCTCTGATAGTTCCCAACTACTTTCAGCCTGCTTGACACAAGACTGCATCCAAGGACACCAAGAGGCCACAGGATCTGAATTTTCACACCAGAAGGTCCAAGCCTATTGCAAAAATTGAAAATAATTCCGGGAGGACAATCCGGATTCTAGAAGCTCTCCTCTCAAAAAAGGCTCCTCAACACCAGTGGGTATAGCCGCTACAAACCCCCTCGAGGATGAAGAGCGGCTCACAACATGGTCACTGGAGCCTCCAGTCGGCTGAACATCCTTATCCTTAATGCCATCCTGCACCTGAGGCAGGTAAGGGCGGACTAACTGTGTCCCCTGGCTGAGAGAAAGAAAGGCATGCCTTTCAGGGGTGACTCAGAAGCTCCATTACAGGAAGGCAGAGTCTAAAATCCAAGGATGAGGCTCCTCGTTTGCTACAGGTCAAAACAACATTTTCTGGAAGAAGACACAGAGAGTTAGGGTAAGTATCACAAGAGTGCGCACTAAGGCTGCGTTGGCCTGCAAGCATACTTTAACTGTGCTTTTATGTAATGTACATTAAGGCGCTAGGGAAGGAACACCCACTGCTTGGGCGGAACGTGCGATCCCCAGGTGCATGATAGGCAAAAACGTAACTAATACATGCAGAAACCCCCACACAGAACCAGTGGTTGCTAGTAGTCCACCCCGAATAGCATCCTTCAGAGACAGAACCAGGAGTTCCCAACAAGGACAATGACAAGGTCAAGCCTTTGTACTCATCCCGAGAGCCCCAGGCATAGGATCTGTATCAGGCTCAGCTCTGCTCTCCTGAAACTGCTTCACTGCCTGGGTTTATTTTAACAGCCCTGTGTGAAAGGTGGCTGGCAGGCAAATCCCTCTGGAGTCTTCTGCAATCTTCGGGAGAGAGCAGGGGGGAATGGAGGAGGTACTGAGGTTGTGTGAGGCTGCTGTACTCTTCTAGATTCTTCCAAATCCTTCCAATCTGTGGTTGCTCAACAGGCCCTTCCCATGATAAGGGTGTGGAGCTGAACCAATTTTCCCTCCTCCTATGGCTACCAAAAAGACCGCAGTCTAGTGGTGCCTCCCACATTGTACCAAGTAAGAGATTCACCCCTTTAGGTCTTGAGGTGGTCGTTCACGAGCGTTTACTCAATCTCTTTTCCACTCAATCCTCAGATTTTCTTCAGAGAGAAAAAAAACCATCCACTATCTGCTGGAACCAAAGAAATACTGAGGGACCTCTAGTGGCTGAAGTGGATAGAGACATGAGAGTGATGTCATTGAAACCTGGTCTTTTCATTAGTTCTTTGTCTCCACCAATCTGCTGGTAGGGGAATACAATTCACTTGTCTGGACTGGTCTAGCAGGAAAATATGAAAATGTGGTTATGCAGGGTCAGTTTATAGCACTAGCAACTAGGGCCAGCCCAAGGGTTTCTGCCGCCCCAGGCAGAAACCTTGGCCGAGCCACCCCCACTGCCGCCATTTCCATCTTCATGGGGGGGAGGCAGTAGCAGTGGCGGAAGTGGCAATCTTTTAAAAGCAGAGGCGTTATGCTGCCGCTTTGTTGCCCACAACAGGCCATGTGCTTCAGCACACATGGCCTGCCGCTTCTGACCTTCCTCTGACAGTAAGTTGCATCAGAGGAGATCAGAAGCAGCAGGTCTTGTGTGCCGAAGCACATGGACTGCTACAAGCAACAAAGTGATGGCACAAAGCCGCCTACTTGAGTCAGCCACCCTGACAACACATCAGAAATGCCAGAGGCTGAGTAGAGAAGGTAGCCTCTTGCAGCGGGTAAAAGACTTACAAGCAGAGCACTTCCAGACCTATCTAGATGGGTACTGAAGGAAATTGAGCAGGTGAAGGGGGAATTGAACAGACTGCAAATGCACGGGATAGTGTATAATCTGGAGAGGGTTCAGCAAAGATTTTTTGAATGTGATAATAAGGCAGGCAGGGTGCACGCCCACAAACTACGAGCTAGACAGAACCAACAACAGGCGATTAAAATACGAAATGCAAAGAGGGAGCTGCTTTTTGGGTCAGAGGATATCAGGGAAACATTCAAGCAGTTCTATGCACAAATCTATATGCTAGATGCTGAGGAGGGGGACAGGGTGATTGATTAATATTTGGAGGGATGCACTGTGCCATGCTTGGGGAATGAGGAGAGGGAGGGGTTGAATGGAGATATAACCAGGGGGAGGTCTTGGCAGCCATAAAAGGCCTAAAGGACGGGAAGGCATCAGGCTTGGATGGCCTCATCGCCAAATAAAGTCTTTCAGGAAGAGGTGGTGGATTTTTTGGTGGAACTCTTCAACAGGGTGGGAAAAAGGGGGGGGGGGGATGTCCAAATTGATGGCAGTAGCAAGAATCACTGTGCTTCAAAAGTCGGGTAAGGTTGAGGCAGTATGTGGTTTATATAGACCCATCTCTCTCATTAATGTAGATGTGCAAATATTTGCTAAAATCTTGGCCAATAGATTGCAACGCTTCCTGCCATTTTTGATCCAACACAATCAGAGTGGCTTTGTTCCAGGGTGGCAAGCAAGTGATACTATTCAGCGAATCTTGAACTTGATATGGTATGCAAAACAGGAGAAGCAGGATACTTTGCTGTGGTGGATGCTGAAAAAGCATTCAATAAAGTAGATTGAGGTTTTATGTTTCAAGACTTGAGGAAAATGGGCCTGGGCCCCAAATTTTTAGAGTGGGTTGAAGCTTTATATAAAGAGTCCAAGGCAAGGATATGGGTGAATGGAGGGTACTTGGGATGCCCTTTGTCCCCTTCTCTTCTTCGTTATGGTCATACAATCCCTAGTGGAAAGGATCAGGCATGCCAGGATGTGAAAGGAGTTGAGAATCTATAGCCCAGAATGTCGGAAGGGTTGTGGATGGGAAGGGTGGGGATGTGTATGTGTATCTGTGTGTGTGTGTGTGTGTGTGTGTGTATGTATGTGTGTATGTTTGTGTGTGAGTGTAGAATGTGTGGAAATGGGCAGCTAACCTCTTCAATTAGGTGTGTGGGATAAAGATTGGCTTGGACTCTAAATATATGCTGTTAAACTTACCTTCAGACGATATGGAGAAGGATGTTGCTAAGCTGGGTAGGATGATCTGGGTTACAGTTTGGCTTAAGGTGGCTGAGCTATGGAGAAATTCAAGGACTTTCAGGGGGGAAGAAATAGTAAAGAAATTGGATTATATTACATGAATGAGTGAATTAACAGCATACTGGAATCGCAGCCATGCTAAATATGTTAAATTTGGGCACCATATGTAGCATGGAGAAGGGGGAATGGTACTGTTATTGATGATGGTTGTTCTTGATACAGTGTCCAGAGGATGGAGGGGTGAGTAAGAAGGATGGGCAGGTTTTTCGAAGGCATTTACACGGGTAACTGTCCTAATTACCTGTGTAAATGCCTTATCCCTGATTTTCGAAAGGCACCTACACGGTGGGTGCTTTTCAAAAATCCCAGATAAGTCCCTAGCATACCCAGATACTATGCGGTTAGCATCGGGGCGTGTTGGGGGCATTCCGGGGCGAAGTGGAGGCGGAGGAAAGGGCTAAGCGGGTAGCAGCGATTTTCAATGCTACTCGCTTAGCCATATGCGCCTTAAATACATGCAAGGTTTTTCCTTACCTATCTTTAAGGTGCAGGAGCTAAGCGAGTAGCATCAAAAATTGCTGCTACCTGCTTAGCCTCAGTGGCTGCCGGCTCATCCAGCATAATCCGGATTTTCACTTCCGTTGCCATGGAAGGTGGTTTGGAGTACAATACCTTGTATATGTGAGATTTGTTATCAGTAAAAAACTTAATAAAAAATACAAATACAAAAAAAAAGAAAGTTATATTTTTTTCAATTGTTTAGATCATATATTAAAGTTATGAGCTTGATTTCTTAATTTTTCGGCTCACATGAGCATATTTTTCCATGTCATGTCTAATGTCCCATCTCCTTGAGCCTTCTGTTTACAAAGAAAGATCAGCATTACTGCTTTTAGGCACAGCATCAAGAAACTCAGACCACAAGGAAGGATGAAGCAGTCCTCTGAAAAGAGAAGCTGAGAAAATAATACATAGTGCACAAGGATCATTGACAAGATGTCACTTTAACCACTGGATTTGTGGCTGTATTTTCATAAGGACATTGAGAGGATGGAAGCAGGTCATGGTGGGCTGCTAAAAGAATACAGGGCCTGCAGTGGAACTCTTATACAGAAAGACTTAAAAAACATAACATGTACTCCCTGAAGGAAATAAGGAAAAGGGAGATATGAAAGAAAATAGAAAAATATTTAGCAAGCTTCAATACAGTATGAGGTATACAATTTGCCACCGAAAATGAAGTTCAAGGGCAAGAAATCATGATATGATGATGAGAGGGAGGCTGAGAAAAAATTGTTTGAAAGGGTGGTAGATGCTCGGAATACTCTGCTAGTGGAGGCGATGACAACCAGAACTGTGACAAAATACAACCTGCTTGCAACACATATAGAGGGCAGTGGTAAGAGAAAGAGCAGAAGATTTAAATTTAAGTTAATTTAATCAAGCATTTATAACTCATTTATTATCTCGGTGAATCTAAGCGGTATATAAGCAATAAACAGAAAAATCGAAATGCCAATAAATCTGAGTACAAACGCATATCTGATCAACAATATATATAATCTGTTATATTTTTTGAAGATGTGAATAAACAGATAGACAAAGGTGAGCAGGTCGATATAGTGTATCTGGATTTTCAGAAAGCCTTTGACAAGGTCCCTCATGAGAGACTCTTGGCCAAATTAAAAAGTTATGGGATTCGAAGTAGTGTAGTATTGTGGATCAGAAACTGGTTAAAAGATAGAAAGCAGAGGGTAGGGCTAAATGGCCAATTTTCTCAGTGGAGAAAGATGAATAGTGGAGTACCCCAGGAATCTGTGCTGGGCCCGCTGCTTTTTAACATATTCGTAAATGACCTGGAAATAGGAATAACAAGTGAGGTGATAAAATTTGCAGAAGACACAAAATTATTCAAAGTTCTTAAAACACAAGAGAATTGTGAAAAATTGCAAGAGGACCTTGAAAAATTGGAAGACTGGATGTCCAAATGGCAGATGAAATTTAAAGTGGACAAATACAAAGTTATGCACCTAGGAAAGAACAACCAAAACTATGGTTACACGATGCAAAGTACCACCTTAGAAACCACCACCCAGGAAAAAGATTTAAGTGTCATCGTGGATAAGACGTTGAAACCCTCTGCCCAGTGTTCAGTGACAGCCAAGAAAGCAAATAGAATGCTAGGAATCATAAGGAAAGGAAAGGAGAATAAAACAAAGGATATTATAATGCCTCTGTATTCTCCCATAGTGTGATCGCACCTTGAATATTGTGTGCATTTCTGGTCGCCATATCTTAAAAAGGATATAGCTGAATTAGAAAAAGTACAAAGAAGAGTGACAAAAATGGTAAAGGGAATGGAAGGATACTCCTATGAAGAAAGGCTTAAAAGGTTGGGGCACTTCAACTTGGAAGACAGAAGGCTGAGGAAGGATATGATGCAGTGCAATGTGTGCCTTCGAGTCAATGCTGACTCCTGGTGACCCAGAAGCTCCTGGGTTTTCTTGGCAGTGTGACCGGAAGTAGATTGCCAGGTCTTAGTGGTCTATAAATTATTGAATGGAGTGGAATGGGTAAACATAGATTGGTTGTTTACGCCACCAAAAAGTAGAAAGACTACAGAACAGACAATGAAGCTACAATGCAACCCATTTAAGACTAATAAGAGAAAATGTATTTTTTTACTCAACATTAATCAAACTCTGGAATTTGTTACTGATGGATGTAGTAAAAGCTGTTTGTGTAGCTGGGTTTAAAAAAGGTTCGGACAAGTTCCTGGAGGAAAGATCCATAAACCATTATTAAAGAGAACCCGGGAAATCCACTGCTTGCCCCGGGACAAACGTTGTGGAACCTGTGTGCCTCTTTGGGAACCTGCCAGATACTTGTAGCCCTGATTGGCCACTGCTGGAAAAAGGATACTGGGCTTGATGGACCTTGGTCTGACCCAGTAAGGCATTTCTTATGTTCTTACATATGAATCAATTTAACAATATAAAAATCAAGCAAATTTAAGACCAAGTAGCTCTCTGTAGGCAACATAACTAGACAGGCCTACTGACAGTTACTGGGTTGACTATGAACAAGTTGGAGGAACTGTAGTACCCTTGAGTTGGTGGTCCACCTTTTTTGTTTCTGTAGCAATATGACTCTTAAGTGACCTTCCACCACAGTATCAGTTTTTACAGTAACCTTAGAATATAATCACTATCACCACTTTAAAATGCTGGAGGCAAGTGAGGAGCACAGAATGCCTGCAGACCAAGTGGGACCCTAGAGCTACCCTGTTAAGATGGAATGTACAACTGCCAACTTCCATTCCTTTCTTACCTTGCACAGTGAGTTGGATTATTCCCCGATCCTCTCCAAAAGAATTAATAGCATGGCATGAGAAGAAGCCCGAGTCCTCTCGCACAGTTGGCAAAATCTGCACAGGAAAAATTGGAGTGTAAAGTTAACACTTTTCATTACTGTTCAGCAGCATGTGGAATTCAAGTTCATCATATTGATTTTTAGATTGTTTCAATCAGCTGGACCCTTCCAAAAAGGCAATCATTAAAGTAGCATGGTTCTGAGCAGATATTTCATTCTTTGGGCTCCCCTCAATTAGTGTTGCGCTTAATCTCAAAGGTTTGTTTAAGGCCTAGTCTATATTATTTTTCATATTGGGGCGCCAGTTCTGGAATCCATTGCCCATAACAGTCTGCTGTACCACAGATCTTTTGAAATTTTGCAAACAGTTGAAAAGCTCTCTCTTTGGAAAGGCTTAAGAGCTGAATATTGCTTTTTTGGGGATTTTCCCTTTGAAAATATGTGAATAGTTGTCCATGTTGTGACTATATCCCTGGTATTCCTCGCAGAGTGGCCTTTCTTCCGCATATTAACCCTGGGAGTACCGATGGGATCAAAAGTGACCCCATTGCAAGTTTCACAACGCGTATCTCGGAAACTAGTTGTTCAAGAATGAAATCTTTTTATAACTTTTCACATGTCAATATTCTCTTTATATTGCACCATGAGAGGAATAATTTTCATCCGCTAGGTGACGCTAGTGATGAATTGCAGCACAGAGTACCAGTGGGGTCATTATTTACCCCAGTTGCTTACGTCCGGTTTGGATCGTGATACAATTTGCAGTTTTGTGAATTTTTTGATCTGACAAAGGTATTTATCATTATGTATCATTTATTTTTTGTACTCTTATTTTATGAAATTACACATTTTCTGTAATTGATATCATACGTTCTCTCATTATTTCCGATGAAATCTAAAGGCTTTCAGATCGTTCATCACGATTATTGTACACCTATAGTAAAACTGCTTTGCGTTTTGTTCAACTTTATCTTTGTTTATTTATTTTAGGTTACTGTTTATGATGTCAAAATGAAAGTATTCAGCTGCCTAAGTAAGAGAAATATTGCAATGAGATGCTGACAGTGACGGCTCTGAGTCGTCTGATGATGCAGCATATTCAGCAAGCGAAGAAGCATATCAGCCAAGTTCGGGCGATAAATCTGATGATGACAGTCATAATTCAGATGCTGACAGCAGTTGGTCGCCAAGTGAATGTGAGACAGATGTTGAGCCGGTAACATCGCCTGCAGCAAAGAGTCAAGTTACAGGTCGAGGCTGTGCTGGATGGGGAAGAAGGCAGGAGTACTCGGTGTCAGTATCATCTGTGAGGAATCTTAGTTGTGGTCGTAGAGGAGCTAAGAGGTCATCAACTATAAACACAAATGTTGCCATTGAAGCTTATGTATCTAAGGATGCCACATCATGGAACAGGAAACCTATAAAGCAAGCTGCTGGAAGATACGCCAGAGCTAATGTCATGCCCGTACAACAAGGTCCTACAAGGTATGCTGTATGAAATGTTGATGGCCCTCTCGCAGCATTCTACTTGTTCATGAGGAAGAACTTATTGAATGAAATCATGATGTGGACGAGCAAACAAGGAAGACACATTTATGACGACACATTTATGACACCTGGAAAGATTTGACAGGCAGAGAATTTCAATGTTTTCTTGGACTTCTGATCCTCTCAGGCGTGTACAAGTCACAAAATGAATCCATAGTTCAGTTGTGGAACCTTGAAGATGGTCGTTCTGTTTTCGGCAAAAATATGGCCCGTAACCGTTTTCAGCAAATTTCTTGTGCTCTCAGATTTGATGATGCAACCAACAGACGTGAACAACGAGGCGTGGATAAGCTTGCTCCAATCAGACACGTTTTTGATACCTGGGAAGCAACTCCAAGTGACGCCTTTGTTCCTGGTGAAAATGTTACCGTGGATGAGCAACTGCTTACATTTCGTGGCCGTGCTCCGTTCAGACAATATATTCCCAGAAAACCTGGGAAATATGGCATAAAGCTATGGATGTTGTGTGACAGTGCAACGTCATATGTTCTGCGTCTTCAAGTATATACAGGAAGGGAACTCGGACAAAACAGGGAACAGAATCAGGGTGAAAGGGTTGTGCTGCAACTCACTGAAGGATTGATGCGATCTGGCAGAAATGTTACTGTTGACAATTTCTTCTGCAGTTTATCCCTGTCACGGAAATTGCTAGAAAAACAAATGACACTTTTGGGGACAATTCGAAAGAACAGAAAAGAATTACCTCCAGAATCTGTAACAGCAAAGGGCCGAGAGGTATTCACTTCACTGTTTGCTTTTCGCGATGACGCCACTCTGGTTTCCTATTGCTCGAAGAAAGGAAAAGTGGTTGTTCTTCTGAGCAGTTTGCATGATCAAGAAGAAGTAGATAACACACGTCCAGACAAAAAAACACGCATGATCTTGGACTATAATTCTAGTAAAGGTGAAGTAGATACGGCGGATCAAATGTTGCGCACGTTTATCACAAAACGAATGACAAGAAGCTGGCCATTGACAATCTTCTACAACATGTTGGACATCAGTGCTTTGAATGCCTTCATTGTTTGGATGTCACTAAATCCAGAATGGCAGTCCAAGTCAAAGCACAGACGTCGTCTATTCTTCTTGGAATTAGGAAAGCAGTTGCTTCAGAGTAATTGCAGCGAGACTTCTTCCAACACTGAAGAAGCCACTGATGCTGTTTGCAATGCCGGGATCCCAAAGAAAAGGGCAAGGTGTCACTGCTGTTCCAGAGAAAAAGACAAGAAAAGCAACATAGTTTGCACCTCCTGCAAGTGCAATGTTTGCAAAGAACATTCAGAAACTGTCTGTGTCTCATGCAAATGACTGTAGTACGTTACTGTGTTCATCAAGTGCATGCAAAAACTGCTTTCATGGCAACTCTTCTTCATGTAATTTTATGATAAAGCATTAAATTTCAAAACATTTAACCTTCATATAATAAATAATTAATTTGGAATATTATTTTGTCTGTTTAGTTTACATTTTTTCATGGTTAACAATTAAAATTTGTCGTGGGGTCATTTATGACCCCAACGATATTCAGTGTGTGCAAAAAATCTCGGTAATTCCAGGGTTAAAGATTCTCACCTGTAGCAGGTGTTTTCCATGGACAGCAGGAATATGTCCTCACATATGGGTGACATCCTTCGACAGAGCCCATGTGGGAACACTCTCCAGCCTCTATTATAAGCTTTTGGGAGGCTCCACCACACCTGCATGCCTCCTGCTTGCCTGGTGCCATGGCACCATGATGCCTCAGTCTGATAACATAACTGTAGCAGAAGACAAATCCTCTGGGAGGTGGGAGGGTTGTGAGGACTTATTCCTGCTGTCCACAGCAAACACCTGCTACAGGTGAGTAACTACCTTTTCTCTGTGGACAAGTGATAATGAAGTCCTCAAGTATGTGCCACCCAAGCTACAGGCTACCGAAAACTGAGGAGGTCATAGTGAAGCCCAACAGGGGCAACTCAACTGCAAAATGGTGAGAGGTAAGAACAACCACCAACTATGTACAAAAAGAGAGAGTTTCTCTCATCCCTTTTTCTTTTCTTTTTTTTTGGTAACCTGGACAGAATAGAACAGGTCTAGGGGGGATGGAGTTGGATTTTAATCCCCAAACAGATTCCGGAGCACAGAATAGCCAAAGTTGTTGTCTCGTCAGGGATTCCTATCTAGGCAGTAGTGAGATGTGAATGTGAGGACTGAAGACCACACTGCAGTCCTGCAGATCTCTTCCATGAAGGCCAAGCATAAGTTGGCCACCAAATCAACCATAGCTCTGTCACAGAGAGCTGTGACATGACCATCAAGGCTCAGGTCTGCCTGGGCATAAGCAAAAGAGATGTAGTCTGCCAGCCAAATATAAAGAGAGTGTTTGGAAATGGCAGCCCCAAGTTTACTGGGGTCAACAGAACAACTGGAGAGATCTTCTACGGGTTTTGTCCACTTGAAATAGAAGTCGAAGGCTGGCCTGCAGACCAATATGTGCAGTGCAGCTTCTCCTTTGTGTGCATGAGGTGTCAGGATAAATGTTGGAAGCACAATGGACTGATGAGCGGAAGTCTGAACCACCTTTGGAAGGAATCTAGGATGAGTACGAAGGACAACTAGTTGAGCTAGGCAGCTGCCTAAGGTGGCTGTCCCAGCTGCCATCGATGCCAATTTTGGGGGGAGGGGCAGCAGTGGCAGTATTTCCAAAAATGGCAGCAAAAAGCCAGCACTCTTGGAAATACTGCCGCTGCCACTGCTCTCCCCCCCCCCCCGTCCCGAGACGGAATTGGCAGCAGCTGGGGAGGGGGGCAGCAGTGGCAACAGCATCAGCTGGGGGTGGCATCAGCAGGGGAGAGTGGCGAGGCTGGGGGTTTTGACTAGGGTGGAAGAAACCCTGGGGCCAACCCTGGATCACCCTATTATGGTGGAAGTTGGTGCAAGGCGGAGGAACCACGAAGGACCACCCTAATATGGTGGAAATTGGTGCAAGGCGGAGGAACCACCAGGGCCGGAAGCTCGCTCACTCCACGTGCTGAAGTGATTGTCACCAGAAATAATGCTATCCAGGTCAGAACTAAAGAGGACAGGAATGCAGCGGCTGAAAGGGAGCTTCATGAGCTGCGTAAGAACCACTATGAGATCCCAAGACATTATGGGAGACTTGTAAATAGGCTTCAAGAGAAGTAATTTCCACATAAAGTGAACAACCAAAGGCTTTAACGAGATGGTCTCGCCCACCACACCATGACGGTAAGCTCCAGTTGCACCAGGCAGACACTAATGGAGGTGGACTTAAGTCCAGACAGAGGGGTGTGGAAGACACCCAAGCATACATGTGTGGAGCAGATGAAAGGATCTAGGGCCTGGCCCTTACATCAGACAGCAAAACTCTTTCATTTGCACAATTAAGAGTTTCTCATAGAGACTTCTCTGGAGGCCAAAAGGAGTTTGTTACACCGTCCGGCAGGTTGAAGTAAGGCAGCATTATCCTCTCAACATCCACCCATGAGGGCAAGCACCAGATGTGGGGGTTCAACATCATCCCATCCTCCTGCGTTATCAGATCGGGCAATGGCCAGGACAAAGCGTCTCTAGGCTGGAGAGCTACAGTAGGAGGACAAACCAAGGACATCTGAGCCAGTAGGAGGCAATGAGAATCTGCCATCCTCATTGAAAGTACGTGATGCCGAACTCCTCACGAAGACAACGATCCGTTACCTTGGAGTGATGATCGACCAACATCTCAACTTAAACGCCCAGATAGGCAACATCTCTAAAGCAATTTACCACAAAATCCGGATGCTACGTCATATCAGACCGTTACTTGAGCCAGAGGACTTTCGAACTGTCTTTCAGTCCCTGGTGATGCCCCACTTCGACTATGCGAACTCTATCCTCCACGGCCTGCCGAAGTGCACTCTACAACCTCTGTAGCTAGCAATGAATACCGCAGCCCGAACCCTCCACCAAGCATCTAGGAGGCAGCACATCACCCCCATCCTGAAAACACTACATTGGCTCCCAATACGCTACAGAATCACCTTCAAAATTCTAACAATAACATTCAAAGCCATTCATAAATGCACGGCCAGCGCCCTCTCTGAACTTATCCAACTCACCCCCCCAACAGACTCAGAAGATCTATCGCCACCAACTCCTTAATGCTCCCGAAAACCATCACCAAATGCAACAAAGCCTCTAGAAACCGCGCCTTTGCCTTATCTGCACCGTCATGCTGGAACAACCTACCAACCAACATCCGAGCCATAAACAACCTTCACCAATTCAGAAAAGCTTTGAAACACTACCTTTTCCTTCAATGCTTTCCCAATTCTGAGGACATCACGTAGCCCACCCATACCCTCCTGACCAACCCCAACTTCACTCCCACAGCGACCTTTAAATAGCATGCATAGATATATTGAAGAGTTATGTACATAGTTTTCACCTATTCTCCAAGTTTAAATTCCTTGTTTTACTGTAAGTCCAATGTAAACCCCACACTGGACATTTATGTTACTTGTAAACCGTGCTGATGTTAAATAGTGCGGTATATAAACAATGTTAAATAAATAAGTAAATAAATAAATAAAATAAATCATGCCACTGTCTGATTTGACTACCAGGAGGGGTTTTGCAATGAGAGGTATTGGAGGTTAAGTATACAGAAGATCCTCCCCACAATGAAGGAAGAAAGCATCTGCTGCTACTCTGCTGTGTGATCTTACTCTGGAGCAGAACTGATCCCCTGGTCATTCTGTGGGGTGGCGAACAGATACATCGAGGGAGTGCCCCACTCTTTGAAGCATGTGAGATGCACCTCCCCTTTCCAGCATCCATTCATGCGGCTGGAGAACTTTGCCTGTCTGCCAGAGTGTTTCATTTGTCTGGCAGGAACGAATCCATCCCTTCGCGATGGCAGACTCTCACATCTGGCTATCCCCAACTCAGAAAATACTTTTTTTAAATTTATTTAAACATTTTTTATACTGCTTTGTCCTTCACTAAAGTGGTTTACATTACAACTTGAAACATTATACATAGAACAGTTAAACAGTAACTAATGTTGTACAAAGAACGAGTTATGAAAGGTATAGGTAGTGTAAAAACTACGTACAGTGTTATGGGAGTAAAACATAACTATATACAGTTTATTATATTGTGTATAGCGTCTACCAGTCCATGGCAAAAGGTTGTATTACTAGGTGGCTTAGATCATGTCAACTTCCAGGTGGTTATGTAATATGATCAAAGTGATTCTTGAAGAGAAGAGTTTTTATATTCTTTCTAAAATCCTTAATGTCTGAAACTGCACGTATGTTGTCTGGGAGGGAGTGCCATAATGATGGAATACGAACCAGTTGCTCTCTGCTGTTGATGTAGAACATAGTGACTTGATCGTTGACCTGTACCAGAAAACGTTGCTTAGCTAGATAATCTCGGAAAGGCCTTAGAGCGCTTGCCACCACTTGTATCTCCAAGAAGTTGATCTGAAAAAGGCTTTCCTGGATGGACCAATTGCTCCGGGTGTGGAATCCATGGACATAAGCTCCCCACCCCAGCTTGGAAACATCTGTTGTCAGAACATTTTGGGGTGGAGCAATCAGGAAAGGAAGACCTTTGAGCAATCTGTGGAGGACTGTCCACCAGTGTAATGACTGAACGAGAAGGATGGTGACACACAGACAATCCCCAGGTCAACTTGTGGCCTGGGCTATTGAGTCCTCAGAGCCCACTGAGACTGCCTCATCTGAAGGCATGCCAGCAGTGTGACATGCACCGTGGAAGCCATGTGGCCTAATATAGTTAACGTCCTGCAAGTTGTTATGTGCTAATTCTCTTGAATCTCTCACACCAGAGTTGGTTAGATAGGACTTGAACCATTGGAGTACAGTATCTTTGATCCCAATTGTTTGGAGTCTGTGGATAAGGGTGTTATGGGAGATGGTGTCGAAGGCCGCTGATATGTCCAGGAAGATTAGGATGAATCCTGAGTGTTTCTCTTGGGTTTCTATGATGAGGGTGTTCATCAGCGTGGTCATGAGGGTCTCTACCCCATGTAATGGTCGGAATCCGTGTTGCTGCGGGTCCAGTATGTTGTTGACGTCTAGGTGTTCTTGAAGCTGACATTGTATTATCTTCTCAATTATTTTTGCAGTGAGTGGGAGGCTCGCTACTGGTCTGTAGGAGGTGGGGTCTAGGGGATCCAGGTTGTGCTTTTTTAGAGTTGGTCGGATGATTGTGGTTTTGAGGGCATCCGGCATGAGGCCTTGGGCAAAGGATTCGTTTACTATGTGGGTTAGTGGCGCACTGGGGTCTTCTTTGGTTTTCTTTATCCAGTCGGTAGGACAGGGATCCAGCGGGGAGGTGGTGGTGTGTTCAAGCAGGAGATGGTGGAAGATATTTCTTCTTTTGAGGTTGTGTCGAATGTATTCCAGACTCTGTTCAGGATGGGGTATGAGTTTGTCTTGGCTGTTTCAGCATAGCGCTGTGGGCTTTGTGGTTGTTGAAGCTGTTTGTATTGTCGGGCCAGAAGATCAGAGGGGATATCTGGCAGCTGGTCAGGGCCACTGGGTGTCCTTGTTAGATTTTTGACAATTTGGAAGAGTTCTCGGGGTTTGTTTATGGCTGTTGTGATGATTTTGGTGTGGTAGGCTTTTTTGGCATTGTCAGTTTCTGAGTGGTATGCATTTAGCTCATAGAGATATTTTGCTTTGTCTCTGTCGTTTTTGGTTTTCCTCCATTTCCTTTCGGTTCTTCTAAGTTTGGTTTTCAGTTTTCGGAGTCTGGGGGTGAACCATCGGGCTTTTGAGGAGATGGGTCTGGTTTTTGGTGCTGTTTCTGGTTGTGCTAGCTGCTGAGGAGATCATGGTATTCCAGTTGTGGATCAGGTCATCAAGATTGTTGGAGGTTGTGTGTAGGTTAGGCAGGGTTTGTGATAAGAAGTCTTCCTTGTTAAATGCTTTGAATCTCCTTGCGTGGTGTTCGTTTTCTCTGTTATTTTTGAGTTGATAGGTGTGGGATATGTTGATGATGTAGTGGTCTGACCATGGTACTGGTGATATTGACGGTCTTCTGTATGTGGAGGCGGTTTGGGAGTTTAGGAATACGAGGTTGAATGTGTTTCCTTTTTCATGTGTTGGTTCCTGTATGATCTGTGTCAGGTCCATTGCTGTCATGGCGTTGAGAAAGGTTTCTGCTTGTTTTTCCTGGAGTGATGGGAGGTTGAAGTCTCCAAGGATAACTTGTTCCTTTGAAGGGCTGGTGCTTTCGGATATGCGGTGTAGTATCTGTGGTAGGTCGGTGGTAGTGGTGGGTGTACGATATATCAGGCATATCGAAAGGTGCTTGTTGGTGAGGGTGAGTATGTCTGCCTCATTGGAGGTTTCTGAGGCGTGGAGCCGCAGGTGGAGGTTGTCCTTGGCAATGATGGCTACGCCTCCACCTTTGGCATGTGTCCGGGAGCAGTGTTGAAGGCTGTATCCTTTTGGTGTTAGCTGGTTCATTATTACTGTGTCGTGGTCTGTTAGCCAGGTTTCTGTTACACAGAGGATGTCAATCTTCTCAGTTGTTATCAGGTCTTGGAGCATGTGGTATTTGTTTCTAACTGAGCGAGCGTTTATGAGTGAGAGGGAGAGGTGGTGGTGGTTTGTGGGGTTGATGGTGGGGGTTGGTGTGAGTGAGTATGTGCGTGCATGGTTGTGGATGTTTGTGGGTTGAGCTGTTGTGGTGTCCGGGCAGAGGGGGTTGTAGGGTTTGGTTGAGTGGGGGTAGAGGGTCAGGAGGGGGGTTAGGAGATAGATGGGGGTTAAGAAGGGTGGCATGGTGTGAGGGAGTACCTGGGTTCTTGGGGCGGTGGAGTCTTTTCTTTGCGAAGTTGATTGTGGTTGTTCTTCAGTTCCGTGGTTGAGGTAATTCTGCTGCTGGATGTGGTTTGGATTCCTTTGAGTGGGATCGGTCGTTTGTTGCTTCTTTTGTGCGTGCCTCTGTGCCGCGCCTAAGGGCCATGCCAAAGGGCCCTCTGGCGAGGCCCTCAGGCGCGGAACCGCCAGGCGCGTGCGGGCCCGTGAGGGACGCCGCTTTTATGGGGCCGGCTCTGCTCTCCCACTGCCCCGATTGGGCAGGAGCACCGTGGGGGGTGGTGGTGTGACCCGCGGTGATAGCGGCTCCCTCCGGGGGTGAGGGACGCCACTTTTATGGGGCCGGCTCTGCTCTCCCACTGCCCCGATTGGGCAGGAGCACTGTGGGGGGTGGTGGTGTGACCGCGGTGATAGCGGTTCCCTCCGGGGGTGAGGGACGCCGCTTTTATGGGGCCAGCTCTGCTCTCCCACTGCCCCGATTGGGCAGGAGCACCGTGGGGGGGGGGGGTGGTGTGACCCGCGGTGATAGCAGCTCCCTCCGGGGGTGAGGGATGCCGCTTTTATGGGGCCGGCTCTGCTCTCCCACTGCCCCGATTGGGCAGGAGCACCGTGGGGGGTGGTGGTGTGACCCGCGGTGATAGCAGCTCCCTCCGGGGGTGAGGGACGCCGCTTTTATGGGGCCGGCTCTGCTCTCCCACTGCCCCGATTGGGCAGGAGCACCGTGGGGGGTGGTGGTGTGACCCGCGGTGAATAGGAGCCAGATCAGCACCGGTGATGAGTCCTTTGATGTCCCAATGTCGATGTATCCCTCTCAGGCAAGGTCTCAAAGATGGACAAGTCAATGTCGATGCAGCCACCGTCGAGGCCTCAGCATGCTACACCATCATAATGAGGTGCTCTCCTCAAGAGCCCATCAAAGATCTCTGATTCCGAGATTCCGAAGGCAATGGGCTTGATCGAAGGTTGGCCGGTCAATGCTGATACCAATGACAACACCAAGGCTCCAGCATAATGCAGGCTAAGAGTGGTCCTCAAAAGGCATTTTGAAGGTGTCTCTCCATGACTGCTGATTCTGAATGCAGTGGACCTCTGCTACTCTGACCGATGTACCTGATATCTGTTCAGGGATATCGGTGGCTTAAACACGGCTCTAGGCTAACTTTCGATGCCCTCTCGATGATCAGTAGGATGAGCCTCCCATTGAGCCCATGTCAAGGGACAGTCCTGTGGACCCTCAGTGCTCTTGATGCTTTATCCTCATGGATTCTGACCTCAATACACCATAAGGGGTGCTTTGTTCAATGACACTATTATGTCTATGTCCACAAAGTCGGATCCGTTCTCCTCTCCAGATAACCAATGCTCCGGTGCACATGATGCTCAAGACTCCTCAATGTCGATGTTCCATGACTGAAGCATCCTCGGAAGCCTTAGAGGCCGATATCACCAATGCCAGAGACGATGGATCGGACTTCTGTGACTCGTGCTGCTTTCACAACCTGTCATTGAACGTCCCGGGCATCAGAAGCACCATATTGGTGGATATGGTCCTGCGTACAGGAATATTTCCTGAGTCAGGGACCAGTCTCTGCAGCGAACACAAGTGGCTGAAAAAGCAAGGCCTGGCTAGGCACCGGCATCTAAGAGCTGTGAAAAAGCGGAGAAAATAAAAGGAAGGGAAATGTCACAGAATGGCAATTTGAAGAACTTGGAAGTGCAGAACTCCCGCAGAGGAAAAAAATCTATTTTGAAGAGGATGATAACGGGGACATGTTTGTTGGGCTCTGCAGAAAAACAAAGACTGAGGCATCATAGTGGCAGGTGGGAAGGAGGCACATAGGTGCAGTGGAGTCTCCCAAAAGCTTCCAATAGAAGCTGGGGAGCATTCCCATGTGGGTTCCGTCAGAGGATGTCATCCATACATAAGTACTTCATTCCTGTTTGTCCAAGGAGGACAAGGGTTATTTTAGAAGCCCTATTCATGCTGTGGATATCTGAAAACAGGCATAGAGATGTCCAAAGTACAGAGACGCCTATGAAGCCACTTTAGAAACCAGTTCTGTGGACAGCCCTGGTGTGAGGATATTCACTTCTGAATGGGGGCATGGTATAGGCACATCTGGAGCATTACCAAAAAACTGGGAATTCTTGATCAATTGCAGAATCATCATGTATGTTCTGTGCCGTGTCCAAGTTTATACCTGCTCCAAGCATGAATAGGCAGTGGTTTTTTGCTCGCCAAACATCCAGAGGATATGGAGAAGGAGGTAAACAACTATCCCATATGTTTCCCATGTTAAGAAGAACCCTGCTGGGGAATAAGGGCTCATATTTCCAGTTTGCCACACTACTGGATGTCCCCATATGCAAACTTGCAAATGCTAAACGTTCCCACCTCAGAGTTCTGTAGCTGGGACATCTGTGTGGACGGGGCTGCAGACGCCCACATCAGGGATGCCTATATTCTAAAAAGTGGGCTGAACTAGACATCCCCAAGATTTTTCTGAATGTTTTGCCCTGATTGTACTGGATACTTCAAAAATAAGGCGTTTAGTAAAACACAACTGGGAAATACATCCAAAAACAATTGCTTGTTTGAGCAAAAAAATGGTTAAATAAGCTATATCTAACCACTACCGGGAGGTCTCAGAATTTCACAGCTTCTCACCCAAAGACTCAAGGTCAAACTCAAGGGAACAGAAGCTGAATAACATCAACGACCCCCATTGGTAGCTAGCGGTGATATAGTTAAATAACCTGGCCTATATGTAGCAAAACAGCTCTCTCTTCACTAATAATAGCACTAAGCCAGGTATAAAGTTTTCTTCTTCGCACCGCTAGAGCACACTCAAACAAACCTTTTAAGCAGATCCAAGCTCCACAATCATCCCGACGCCGGTAGTGGTTAGATATAGCTTATTTAACCATTTTTTTGCTCAAACAAGCAATTGTTTTTGGATGTATTTCCCAGTTGTGTTTTACTAAACGCCTTATTTTTAAAGTATTCAGTACAGCGTTTACGAGTCGACCTATTGATACGTGTGATCACGATGGCAGAAGGTCCACCAGTATGGCAAGATGTTTTCAGTTACACACAAGATCATATTGCCGGTTTAATCAAAGAGAGAACGCCATTTACATCGGCCGCGATGGGTAATGAGGAAGATTTAGATATGGTGACTTGGGATTCATTGCTGCAGCTACAGAAGAGAAAAGTCCGTTCCGAGTTGCATCGCCTGTCCCTTGTTGAGTATATCAGCCGCCAGCAGATCCCTCGCGGTCTTCGCATCTACAAGGAACCTAGGATTTCGACCACAGAGACGGATTTTACGGAGAAGTGGAACAAGATCTTGAACAAGTGCTCTCTTGATCTCATGGTCCTGGTAGTAGATACGGTGAAGAAGGATGTTCAGAAATTGACGGAAGAGATCGACGGGATTCAGCAGCGTTTGAAAGCATCAGTTGATGATAAAATATTTATTGAGAAGATGGAGGAGGCTACGAAAAAAGTATCTGAGACACATCAGGAGGTACTAATTAAGAAGACTAATAAACTCAAGCGGGACTATACTGATTATACTGTTGGTTACGTCTATCCATGGATGGATGTGAAGCGTAAAACAAGGAAGTCTAGGAAGCGAGTAGACTTCACTGATTCAACGGATGAGAATATGTCTACTGATTCCAGTACTTCTGGAAAGACTGGATCTTTTTTAGGCCAAGACAAGGACACTCAACAGAAAGACAAACAGAAGAAAGAACCTGCTCGAGTGAGGACCCGAGACAAAGCCCCCTCGAAAGGCAAACGAGACAAAGAGTAGGGTCTGTGCCCCCATCTGCATTAGTTGTCAATATTTTGGGGGTTCATTTATCTACTCAAGAAGAGGCTGTGTTAAATAAAGGACTTTCGTTTGTTCCTTACACTAATTTTGATTTTTTTCAGTTCCATTTAGATTTAGAATGTTTTTTGCGTAAAATCTCATTGAAGCATTTTTTTGCTGCTCAACCTCCTAGTGTAGGGATGAGTCCACCTCTAGATACCCCTGAGCAGACTGGGTTGCCCCGGGTTCCGCTTCCTTTGAAATCCAAGTGGGTTCCCCCGGGTCCGGCTCCGCCGGAGATTGATATTTTTAGGCAGCTTGTGCTGCGAGATGTGAAAACCGCCTATGAGTCGAGACCATCAGTATACCATGCACTTACCCGTGATGAAAATAGAGCCCTTAAAGATTTGTGTCATCGTTCAGATATTGTCATCAAGAGGGCTGATAAGGGGAGTGCAGTAGTGATTCTGAAACGGGAAGATTACCTACAGGAGGCAGTTAGACAATTAACTGATATCAATACCTATATGCCATTAATTGAGGATCCGGGACCGTTGTTACGGCTCCGGATAAAAGATGTGACTACTGCGGCTTTATCTGCTAAATTGATCTCTAAGAAGGAATTTATGTATTTAAATTCGAACTCCCTGTCAGTAGCTAAGTTTTATCTTCTGCCCAAAATACATAAAGATATGGCCCGACCTCCGGGCAGGCCTATAGTTTCGACCAAAGGGAGTATGTTAGAGCCATTATCTACTTTTTTAGATTCGTTTTTGCGTCCCTTATTATCTACGATTCCGGCCTATCTGAAGGATACAACGAGCTTTCTTTGTATGTTGCATGATCTTGACAATTGGGCAGATACGGCTGATATATTTTTGGTAACGATGGACATAGTATCTTTGTATACTAGTATCCCCCAAGCAGCAGCTTTAGAAGTTGTCAGAGTGACGTTATCTGCCAGGGGTGATTTATCTGCTGAATTAGTAGCATTTCTTATGAGCTTGGCAGAATTAGCCATCTTCGAGAATTATTTCTCTTTTGAAGATCAATTATATAAGCAGATCTCAGGGGTGGCCATGGGGGCGACCTGTGCCCCCTCTATAGCTAACTTCTACATGGCGGGTTTTGAGGAGCGATGGTTGAGTGATTCCCCCTTTGCCTCTAATATTAAAACCTGGAGAAGGTTCATAGATGATGTTTTCTTGCTGTGGCAAGGGTCTGAGACATCTTTAATTGCGTTTTTTCAATGGATTAATCACTGCGATGAGAACATCAAGTTTACTTATGTATACCATCAGGATGTTATTACTTACTTAGATGTCCGTGTTCATAGGGGGAGGGGGCACTGGGAAACCTCTATCTTTAAGAAATCTACTGATAGGAACACACTCCTCCATTATAAGAGTGCCCACCCAAAGCCATTGAAAGAGGGGCTCCCTTTTTCGCAATTTCTGCGTTTTCGCAGAAATTGCTCTAGTGATCGGGAGTTTAAACTACAGTCACAGCAGCTTAAGTTGAGTTTTTTGGAAAGAGGCTATCCGGAACAGGTAGTGAGGAGAGCATATCGGCGAGCATTGTATAATAACAGAGCTCTACTATTGACCCCTACGTGTCATGAGGTGGGGGGAGACATAGATACAATTAACTTAGTTACGAAGTTTTCTCCTTTGAGCCGCGAGATACAGCGGAGTTTACAGAAGCATAAGAATGTATTATCCACCTTGACGGGGATGGAGGGTAAGAAGTTGCGGTGTGTGTGGCAGAGACACCGTAACTTGAAAGAATATGTGAGTCCCACGGTTCTGCCGATGTTGACCAGTGTGGTAGTGGAAAAGGGTCACAGACGATGTGGATCATGTGACATTTGTGAGATCACCTCGGAGACCACTTTGTTTAGTTATCGTCACGTTAATTATGCTGTGACTTCTTCCACTACATGTAGCTCTGCCGGAGTGGTTTATGTGGTGAAATGTCCTTGTGAGTTTCTCTACATTGGTAAAACCACAAGGATATTTCGAACGCGTATGAGAGAGCACCACAGCAGGTTGCGCTGTAGAGTAATGACAGCCCCGCTTGTCCAACATTGTGTTGACTGTGGACACACTTTTGAACAGTTAACATGTTTTTGTATTGAGCAGGTCACCCATGGTTTTGGTAACCGTACCATAGATCAGGTTCTAATCCAGCGCGAACAGCGCTGGATTTATGAACTAGATACTGTAATACCGAATGGGTTGAACGGTATGATAGAGTGGGCGGCTTGTTTATGATAACTTTCCTGTTTAGAGAGCATGTTTATTTTAGATCAATGTGTCAGCTGGCCTTCGGGAGTTCTGTGTAGAATATAGCGGTGATTAATGAGCGTGTGGTTTGTCTGTAGTATGTGTATGTATAGGTAGTCCATTGTTTTGGAGGCTATTCCTTTGAATGGGACAGTATAGAGCCTCGTTTTGAGTTAGTGCTATTTAATCTAACCATTTGTTGTTAGTCCGCATGCGCGGCGTCTCTCTGTTGAAAGCTTCTTACGAGTTGAGAAAGATTAGAAGCTGGCATAGTTTTGTGGTGTTTGACGTGGGCAGCATTTTTTGTAAGTAACTGCTGATATTAGTTTTACCCACGGGTTTTTAATGAGTGATTTTAGAACGTTGGTTTTTTGGGTTATACACGTTGTTCGTTGTGTTTGCAGGTGATCCAGTAAATCCCCTGAAGAACCCTCTGTGGAGAAACGCTCCGAAGGCGCTGGGGGGAGGCGTCGGGATGATTGTGGAGCTTGGATCTGCTTAAAAAGTTTGAGTGTGCTCTAGCGGTGCGAAGAAGAAAACTTTATACCTGGCTTAGTGCTATTATTAGTGAAGAGAGAGCTGTTTTGCTACATATAGGCCAGGTTATTTAACTATATCACCGCTAGCTACCAATGGGGGTCGTTGATGTTATTCAGCTTCTGTTCCCTTGAGTTTGACCTTGAGTCTTTGGGTGAGAAGCTGTGAAATTCTGAGACCTCCCGGTAGTGGTTAGATATAGCTTATTTAACCATTTTTTTGCTCAAACAAGCAATTGTTTTTGGATGTATTTCCCAGTTGTGTTTTACTAAACGCCTTATTTTTGAAGTATTCAATACAGCGTTTACGAGTCGACCTATTGATACGTGTGATCCTGATTGTACTGGGACATCCTTTCTAAAATTTCATTTTAAGCCTGCAGCACCTAATATTCCAAAGTAGTCTCTCATTCAAGTACTAACCAGGCATGATCCTCTTAGTTTCCAAGATCAGAGAAGATCTGGCACACTCAGTATAGTAACATAGAAACATAGAAACATCATGACAGAAAAAGACCACATGTTCTATCTAGTCTGTCCTTCCATATCAACAACTACAACAGTCCACTTTTTACCTTTAGAGATCCTCTGTGTTGGTCCCATGCTTTTTTGAATTCAGTTACTGTCCTCATCTATACCACCTCCACTTGGAGACTATTCCATGGATCCACTACTCTTTCTGTAAAGAAATATTTCCGCATATCACTCCTGAATCTATCTCCCTTCACCCTCATCCCATGTCCCCTCGTAGCAGAACTTGCTTTCAATTGAAAGAGGCTCTCTCCTGAACATTTATGCCACGGAGGTATTTAAACATCTCAATCATATCACCTCTATCCCGCCTTTCCACTAAGGTGTACATATTAAGATCCTTAAGTCTGTCCTCATATGCTTTATAATGAAGCCCACTAATCATTTTAGTAGCCACCCTCTGCACTGACTCCATCCTGTTCACATCCTTTTGAAGGTGCGGTCTCCAGAATTGCAAACTATACTCCAAATGAGGTTGCACCAAAGACTTATACAGAGGCATTATCACCTCCTTTTTTCTGCTAGCCATTCCTCTCCGTATGCACCCAAGCATCCTTCTAGCTTTTGCCATCGCCTTTTCTACCTGTTTAGTTATTTATTTATTTAGCTGTATTTATATCCCGCTTTTCACCGGGTCAAAGCGGTCAATTGGGAGATACATTTAACACGAGGGGATATGACACCCATACGCTAATACTTACAGGGAACATGGGCAATGGAGGGTTAAGTGGCTTGCCCAAGACCACAAGGAGTGCCTATAGGACTAGAAATCCAAGTCCCTCCAGTCTGAGATTGCTGTCCCCAGGTGGGACATGAACCCCCGGCCCTCTGGCCTGAAGTACCTTGTCCTAACCACTAGGCCACTCCTCCCTGGCCTAGTGGTTAGGTAGTTTAGCTACTTTAAGATCATCAGACACAACCACGCCTAGGTCCCGCTCTTCTTTAGTGGACAAAAGTACTTCACCTCCTATATTGTATTGCTCCCTTGGATTGCTGCAGCCCAAATGCATGACCTTACATTTTTTAACATTAAATCCCAGCTGCCAAATTCTAGACCATTCTTCAAGCTTAGCTAGATCCCTCCTCATGTTATCTACACCTTCCTGGGTGTCTACTCTATTGCAGATTTTGGTATCATCTGCAAAGAGGAAAACATTACCCGACAGCCCTTCCGCTATATCACTAACAAAGATGTTAAAAAGAATTGGACCAAGGACAGATCCCTGGGCACACCACTGGTAACATCCTTCTCCTCAGAGTGAGCTCCATTTACTTGTACCCTTTGTCGCCTCCCACCCAACCAATTTCTAACCCAAGCAGTAACTTTAGGGTCCATCCCTAGGGTGCTCAGTTTGTTTATAAGTCGCCTGTGAGGAACAGTGTCAAAGGCTTTACTGAAATCTAAATACACCACATCTAGAGCTCTCCCTCGGTCCAACTCCCTGGTCACCCAGTCAAAGAAATCAATCAGATTTGTCTGACAAGACCTGCCTCTGGTGAATCCATGCTGCCTCGGATCCTGTAATCCGCTGGACTCCAGAAACCTCACTATTTTCTCTTTCAGCAGCGTTTCCAATAATTTACTCACCACCGAAGTCAAACTAACCGGCCTGTAGTTTTCAACCACATCCTTACTTCCGCTTTTGTGTAAAGGCACCACATGAGCCTCTCTCCAGTCCTTTGGCACCACTCCCGACTCCAACGAGGCATTGAAAAGGTCAGTCAGTGGAGTTGCTAGAACGTCCCCAAGTTCCCTCAGTATTCTAGGGTGTATCCCATCCGGTCCCATTGCTTTGTCTACTTTAGGTTGAGATAGTTTCTCACGAACACAGTCTTCTGAAAATTGTTCAAGATTTCCTTCGCTTCTGTTCCTATTTGTGGGTGTTTTCTGAAGTCCTGCTCCTGGTTCTTCATCTGTGAACACAGAACAAAAATATTTGTTAAGCAATTCCGCTTTATCCTTATCAGCTTCTACATATTCCCCCCCTGCACCCTTGAGTCTGACAATACCACTTTTGCCCTTCCTCTTCTCACTAATATATCTGAAAAATGTCTTATCCCCCCATTTTATTGCATTGGCTATTTCCTCCTCCTTTTGAATCTTTGCCTTCTTGACTACTTTGCTAGCTTCTCTAAGTTTTTCCAAATACAGATGCCTGTATAATGCTATTAAATGAAATGAAAAATGAAAAATTACAATAAACAGCTTTCATCCATGGCAGGGGTAAGATGGTCTACAGCTTATGGTAATAACACTGGTCAACATAATTTTTGTCACAGACAAGCTCTGACCTGTTTCATTTGTAATTTTTCCCATTGTTTACAAATATGGTATCAGAATTTTTCTATCACCCATACTTCAGGAGATATCATCTAGTAAAGTGTGTACATTACTGTAAATTAGCCGTTACAGTTTTGTTTCAGTAAACAAAAGTTGAATGTGAAAAATTCCATCATAATTATTATTGTATGTTGTCAGCCACAACCAAAAATGCTGAGTCATGTAGTTATAATATAATTAATTAACCGGGCCCCTTGCTCTACTGGTCCGGCTGATACAAGCAGAAAACGCTGAGTCATGTATTGGTATGCTTTCTGTTGCTGTCAGCGATTGTGGTTTGTATTGTTTGAAAAAAACAGAATCTGAATGGATGTGAGTTTGCGTTAATCTATTTCATAAACAGCAGTTGGTTAATAAATATTACGGTTATCGCTTGTAGTTGTTTAACAATGCCTCGAAAGTGTGTTAATCGTCCGGATTCATTTTGCTACATTTGCGGTGAGGTTACTTTTAAGAAGCAGAGAAGATGTTTTACTACGCTTGTTAAGACATGTTATAAGCTGTACTTTGGATGTCAAGTCGGTGACCAGGACAAAAATTGGGTGCCTCACGTCTTCTGTATTACCTGTGTCAGACTCCTGACAGGTTGGGTAAAGGGTATTCGACACATGAATTTTGCTGTTCCAATGATCTGGAGGGAACCAAGAGATCACTTGACAGATTGCTACTTTTGCCTTACAAACATTGCAGACATTACTTCAAAATCAAAATACACTGTAAATTACCCAAATTCATCTGCCATGAGGCCTGAGCCTCACTGTCAAGAATTGCCGGTGCCAAAACCTCCAGAAAATCTTACAGTGAATGAGGATGAAGAAGAAGAAGAACCAATGAATGCTGATGATATTGACGATGATGGTGATGCTATAATGCAGGATCCAAGCTTTGAGGCATCCGGTTCCTCTTCTGAACCACATTTACTGGACCAAGGCGATTTGAATGATCTCGTCATAGATTTGAATCTTTCAAAGCGACAAGCATAACTGTTAGGGTCACGATTGAAAGGCTGGAATATTCATCAGAAAGAAACCAAAGTGTGCACTTTTAGAAATAGGCACACCGAGTTTGTAGATTATTTTGCCTTTGAAGATGGAATTGCTTTTTGTTGTGAAGTTAAATCCCTGATGGAAACACTTTGTCCGGATTATAGAACAGAGGATTGGCGACTATTTATTGAATCTTCTAAATATAGCCTAAAAGCTGTGCTTATCCACAACAGAAATATTTTACCATCAGTTCCAGTAGCTCATGCTGCCAATATGAAAGAAACTTACAGCAGTATGCATCTCCTGCTAACAAATATCAAGTATGAAGAACATAAGTGGAATATTTGTGGCGATTTAAAAGTAATTGCCCTCTTGCTTGGACAACAGCTTGGTTGGACAAAGTATTGCTGCTTTCTGTGTGAGTGGGACAGCAGGGACAGGAAAAATCATTACATCTGAAAACAGTGGCCAAAGAGAACATCACTAGTCCCAGGCCAGAAAAATGTTGCCCATGACCCACTTGTGGAGCCGAATAAAGTATATCTACCTCCACTCCATATAAAGTTGGGTCTTATGAAGAACTTTGTAAAAGCCATGGATAGAAGTGGACTTGGATTTGCATATCTAAGAAAGACATTTCCATGAATGAGTGAGGCGAAGATCAAAGAAGGGATCTTTCTAGGACCTGATATTAGAAAACTGATGAAAGATGAAAACTTTGACGGTCAGTTCAATGAAACTGAAAGAGCTACATGGGAGTCCTTTAAGACTGTTTGCCGCGACTTCTTGGGAAATAACAAGGCAGACAACTACGCAGAATCAGTGGATACTCTACTGAAATCTTACCAGAAACTGGGATGTACAGTAACATGTCTTTGAAAATACACTTCTTGCATTCACATCTGGATTTTTTTCCTGCAAATGTAGGAACAGTCAGCGATGAACATGGGGAAAGGTTTCATCAGGACATTTCGGTAATGGAAAACAGGTACCAGGGCAAGTGGAGCTCCAGTACGCTTGCAGACTATTGTTGGACCCTTAAGAGGGATGTTCTTGAGGCCCAATACAGCAAAAAATCATATACAACTACCTTTTAGGAGACTTACGTTACAATATACATCTCTATACATCTAATGTAAATATAAGCAACATAGTCTAAATTTAAACTACATGTCACTCAAAAACGTTACGTGATGGAGAATTTCTAAGTACATATCCGAGTTCGTAACCAAAAACAGTACTAGAATCAGCTATTTTCATTTCTGTGACAGAAAATTTTTTAAATTTTGTTTACCAGTGTAATTGTGGACCTCTTCTCATTTACAAGCTGCTGATTTTACAAGAAACTGGGGGCAGCCAGCAGGAAGGTCCAGGTACAGTGGGCATTGGCCAGCCTTTGAGAAAGCACACAGGATGCTTGTAATACTATATGTAACCCCCACAAGGGGTTAATGTTTTTTACCTGAGAGGGTGTTTTTGCAGCATTGGCAGTTGTTGAGTGTCTCATTTGAGGGGAACTGGAGTATGTTTTGATCCGGATTGGATCTGTGATGGGAGAGGAGTTGGTCCGGGACGAAAAGTAAATGCATGAGAAAAGATCCGGAGCGGATCAGGCGGATCCGGGTCTCTCGGATAAAGAGACTGGTATCCCACGCTGTGAAGTAGCGCTTGAGAGTTATTGCTGGTGGAGGTGAAAGCTGAGACTCCAATTTGATTTTAGAAAGGGAGGTTGGATTTCAAAGGTTTTTTTGGGTAAGGTTAAACTGGTGAAATGTCATAGCGGAGTGCTGTTTTGAGTTAGAAACCTGAGAAAACAGGGTTTAATAGTCCGTCGGTGATTGTTGGGAAAGGGATAATTTCTTTTGGAATTTATGTTATTTTTCCTGTTTAAATTCAACATAGAATTTTGATACCATTATTTCTTATGGGAGTTTTAAAAGATAAAAATGGAGATTGCAGCTGCAAAATAGAATTCGTGGCAACTGTTGTTATTAGAATACTGGTGCAAGCATGCTTTTTACTGGCTGTAGGTTTTCTGATGATGTCATTTTTTGAGTTAGTGTTGCCTGGGGTTACGGCTGAAGAACTGTTTGTGAGAGTGAGCAGTTGGTTATTATATGATTTCTTATAAAGGTTGAAGATTTGCTTTCAAAGTAGGAAAATATGGTTGAGTACTACTGAAATTGGTCAGGTATTTTAAAAAGAAGGAAAGCTGCTTGTGGAAGTGAGAGCAGAAATGTGTTAAACAGAGCTCCTGACTGAGTTTTGTGACAGAGTGACCGGTTTGAATGTGCTTAGGAATTGCACATTTAATTACAAAGAGCTGTGTATATACTTATTTACTCTATACTTGACTCGGCTGAAAACTTTTTTTTTAAGGTGATGCTAGTAAAAGAGCTCCCTAAAAATAGGTTTCCTGTTTTGAATGGTCCAAAGGTAACCAGAATATTGGAATGACTCTGAAGTGAGGATAAGTGTAAAGTAACCTGTTCTAAAGGAAAAGAAAACTGTTGTTAACTTTATTGCATGTGGAGTAGCACTACTGAAATTGCATAGTGTACTACAAGTTAATTGTACAAAGCATGCTGTAAGGTGGAATGAATCTAGTTATTGTGGAATAGACACATAGTATTTGAGCGCTGAGTGCAAGTTTGAGTAAATGTGGTGCAAGTATGTGTTTAAGGAAACAAGGAGTTTAGTAAGCTCTTCAGCATAGGGAAATAAGTTTAGATAGGTACTTTTAGGTAGGGACTTTGTTTAATTTTATTTATTTAGTTAGGGAACGTAACAAAGTTTGTGACAAAGGAATAATTTAGGTTGTTTCATTCCTAAACTAGAAAGAAGTTAGGGTTTTGTCTCCCTTTTTATTTAATTAAGTTAGGGAGCCAGGTATCCCGGACTCCGTGGATTCAGACGTACGGCGGTTCCTGCGCGAATCTTGGGCCCCTACACTTCAATTCTCGCAGCTGTGTGGACAATAATAAAAAAAGAAGTCAGTCTTACATCTCAGCTGAATGAACAAAGAAAGCTAAGTGAAGTACTTAATATAAGCTGTGTGTTAAAAAGAAGGAAAAGGAGAGCAAGAGGAAAAGAGTGGGCAATCCCCACTTGTTACTGATGTAATATGTCTTCATCACAAAGAAAAATAAAACATCACAAAACATCAGGACTTACAAATTAACAACTGAAGTTAACAGAAAAGTATTTTTTTTTATGCTACATTAGTCAGAGAAGAAACTTATCTGATTAGAGTAGTTAGGATTTCCCTTATTAGAGTTGTGACAGGTTGCTATTGATTTTTCTGTTAAAGAAAATATTGTTTTTTTTATTTAAGAAACTAAGTTACAGGAGTAGCTAGTAGTATAAAATTGTTTAGTAAAAAGAGAAAACGTGCAACTTTTTGGTGCAATAAAAGAAGAGATGTATAATGGGTTGTTCTTACATGTTTTACTGAGAATCTGGAAAGATTATTTCAACTAAATATACACAGTAAAAAACAACAAAAGTGTCAGAACCTGTGTAGAATAAATATTAAGACACTTTGCAATAATTCTATTTGTAAACTTTATTTATACCACCTAAGTTTACTTATATTATTTATTTCCCCAGTTCCTTTTGAATAAACTGGTGTGTACTGTACCTTTCTCATTTGTAAGCTGGTGATAGCGCCTTTCCTTACGGCACCGTGACACACAATTTAAATAAGGAAGCTACATCAGGGCGCTGGTCACTGGTTTCCAAATAGGGGTGGGTTACAGGTTTGGCGTCACGGACAGGATATATATATATATTAGGGTGGTCCATAAAAATGAATTCCTGAATTACTTTGCTCCCTGGCCTGATTCCGGTTCCATTTAGGTAGAAAACACTGTGTACAAAGTTTGAAGCCAATCAAATAATATTTAGGGGTGGCTCAACAAGTCTTGAGATGTCCCCCTGGGAGCAGATGACGAAATGTTGCATCATCTTGTATCATCCACTCAGTTCCACGCTGATTACATTTGATTGCATCATATTTGAACTAATCTCGTCTCTGAGAGGTGGCAAAGACATTGTACTATTATCTTTGTATCTTTATTCTTTTCAGATGGCAAAAAACCGTGGTTTTTATCTCATTGAAGAAATGTCCACCACAATTCTGGGGGCCAAGCTCCCCAGCAAGGAGCAAGTGTTAAGTGTATTTTTACATCACCATATGACATTAAACAAAGGCGTTAGTGAAAGTGCATCTATTGTAACAAGTGAAGTAGAAGCTTACTGGGAAAAGGCCAGGCTTCCTGTTCAAAGAAATGACAAAATTCAAGAAAAAGTAAAGAAATTGTTCAATCAGTGGAAACTTTTGAAGAAAAACAAAGGGAGAGGAGGGAAACAAGAGGCAAATAAAAAAGAATTCCAGGTTGCAATGAAAAACCTATTTGATGTGGCGCATGCCAATGCAATGTCTTTAATTCATATTCAAGAAGACAAAGAATTCTTAATAGCGCAACGAGAACCAGGGTGCCGCGGCTCAATGTGCGCGATGGACAAGAAACTGGCCAACACGGAAGCAAGATCGCAACAGCGAGAAGAAGAACTGAAAAGGCGCAGACAAAAACATGTTGCCGAAGCCGAGGCAACTACAAGCCAAGTTCAGCTGGAAGGATCTTCTTCCTCAGCAGAGTCAGGTGAAGACTCGTCGACATCTGCAGATTCAGATAACGGACAGAAGAAAGCAACTCCACAAACGAAGCAGTTTCGACCTAACAATGTCTTGACCCCAGAGCTTACAGCAGCCCTGGATCGGACAGGGACAACGGATCGCAATGCTCTGTTTGTGGTAGCTGAAACCGCCAGAAGTCTGGGACATTATCCTGGGGAGCTCAATATCAGCCGCTCCAGCGTCAAGCGCCATAGAGAAAAGCACCGTCAGCAAAAATGGACGGACCTGCACAACGCATTCAAAGCCGAAGGCAAAACATGCATTGTGCATTGGGATAGCAAGTTATTGCCATCTCTCCTCTGTTCAACCACATCTGTTGACCGCCTTCCAGTTTTGATAACAGCTGTCTCCACTGGAGAAACACAACTTCTTGGTGTACCAAAACTGACATCAAGAACAGGCGAGAATCAAGCTGCAGCAGTTTATGAACTGTTACAGGAATGGTGTTTGGATGAAAAGGTTGCAGGCTTCTGCTTTGATACAACTGCATCGAACACGGGACGTCGATCAGGAGCGTGCATTCTTCTAGAACAGAGACTCCGTCGCACAGTCCTTCATTTGGCATGCCGCCATCACATTTACAAAATAAATCTTGGTGCAGTATTCTCTACATGCTCTGGAGCTTCATCGGGTTCCAATGTCCAACTCTTTCGCCGGTTCCAAAAGAATTGGGGCTCCCTTGACAAGTCCAACTATCAAACTGGAAAAGACTTGGAGGTGCTGCAACCTGACAGGGATCGCATCATGAAGTTTGCGGAATCCAAGTTGGCAGAGGGCAATCACTGAGATGATTACCTGGAATTCTTGGAGTTAACGATTGTCTGCCTTGGAGGGAATCTTCCTAGTTTCAATTTCAAGAAACCCGGAGCTTTCCATCATGCCAGATGGATGGCAAAAGTCTTGTACTGTCTCAAGATTTGGATGTTCCGAGGACAACTCAAAGATCTTACCAAACGGGAGGAGTCCTGTGTTCATGATGTGAGCATTTTCTCCATCCTGATTCATGTGGAAGCCTGGTTTTCTGCCCCTGATGCCGCAGTTGCTCCTTGAACAGATTTGGAGATGCTGAAGAAACTACACTCTTACCACAATGACCGTGTTGGAAGAGCGGCCAGAGACAAACTGCAACAGCATCTGTGGTATGTGTCAGAGGAGCTTGTGGCACTGTCACTGTTCGATGAAGCTGTTTCAGCACCGACAAAGCGGGCCATAGTGTCGGCCATGATCCCGGCAGAATCAGATGAAAGCGATGAGGATGATGACGAAGACGAAGATCCCCCAAAGCGGGTCGAATTGAAAAGTTCCATGATTCCACCACTTGAATCTTTTGCAACTCACAAGTCAATCCGTTTCCTGAAACACCTCGACATCAACAGTGATTTTCTTAATGCAGACCCAGAAGACTGGGAAGAGAATGCATCATTCAAAGACGGTCTGAAGAAAGTAAAAAATCTTCCAGTGATCAACGATGTGGCTGAGCGAGGGGTCAAACTCATTGAGGAGTTCAACGGCCGACACACCACAAAAGAAGAGCAACTCCAGTTCCTTCTGGGTGTTGTCTCGCAACACCGTAAGATGTTCCCCACATCGTCAAAGTCCTTACTAGCATCTGGACCACATTGAGTGCTTGGCAAGCATGATACCCCCGTCTATGAGCGGATAATACCCAGTGGTCTGACGAACGCTGGGGGGGATCCAGGGGCCTGATAGATAGGGACCTTGAGCCACCCCTAAATATTATTTGATTGGCTTCAAACTTTGCACACATTGTTTTCTACATAAATGGAACCAGAATCAGGCCAGGGAGCAAAGAAAGTCCTACTTTTATTTTTTCCCCTATGGCAGTGGACCACCCTAATATATATATATATAGTTTTTTTTTCTTCTCTGTTAAATTGGATATCTGTGGTAAAGTTATTGGGGTTATAGTAGTGAGTGGTATTGAAAATTAGTGACTGACCTTTCTTAGGTGTGGTTAGTTAAGCTAAATAACTAACAAACACTTTGAACTTATAGCTAACGCTGGAAGAGCAGTACAATAAAACTTGATTGGAGTGTGTTTGAAAATTATTTTGGTTAGGAGAGGAACTTCTGTTTTGCACAAACATTTATTATTTGAAAAAAAAAAAGGAGAAAGAAAAAAATATTGGAAGATGGAAATGGAGGCTGGAACAAGTGGAACACGAATGCCACAGATTATCACCAACACAGTAGTAATACCCCATGAACAGATGATTCCAGAATTTTCGGGGTTCCATAGGGAAATTTCTGATTTAACCATGGAAGATTGGATAGAGAAAGTGAGAATTAGAATGAGAATTTTAAAAATTTCTCCGGAAGACCAAGTGGACGTAATTAGAGATCATCTGAAAGGCCTAGCAGCTGATACAGTTAAATATTCTCTATCAAGAGACTGTACCGTGGAGGAGATTTTCGAAATGTTAAGACAGGTGTACGGGGATAAAGTTGCTTTAGGGATAAGGATACAAGAATTTTACAACGCTAAACAGGAAGAGAAAGAAACTATTTGAGTTTATGGGTATAAACTGCAACAAAAAATAAATGTAATTTTAAAAAGGGATCGAAGAAGAATGGGAACGCCGGAGGAAACCTTAAAAGAGCAGTTCATTCTGGGGTTAAGGGATGCCGCATTGAAAAGGGAAATTACTAAACGAAATGAAGATAATCCAGGGATGGAATTTTCAGAACTGTTACAGGCCGCCATAAGATGGGCAGGAGAAGAGAGAGTCCCGGTCATAGTAGAGCCAAAGAAAATTCTCCAGAGGCCTAGAGAAGATGCGGGTGATGGTGCAAGTAGGGATACCACTGCAGCAATGATTGGACAACTGACCCGGTTGTTTACTCAGTGGACTGAGCGACAAGAGCAAGAGTGGGAGATGCAGAGACGAGAAAGGTGGAATAGAGGAATACAGAATGAATATAATAACGGTAGAGCCGGTGATCCTCAAGCCATGAGGAGAGATTTTGTTTCGGGAGAAAGATCAAGGAGAACACCCTCAGAACAAATTATTTGTTTTAAATGTCAAGAACTGGGACACATAGCTCGACAGTGTAGGAGTGAAAAATATCGGCAAGTACCTCATTCAGATAGTGGAAATGGGAATTTAAATAGTAGTGGTATACCAAGTACCAGCAATGAATCGCTTAGAAGAAGTCAACTGAGTGATACCATAGAGAAAGAGATTGGACGAAAAGCTGTGGTAAAGGGACAAGTGACTGAAAACAAGGGGGAGATTTCTGAAGAGAAATTATTGGGGGAGCGGGCGGTGGGACCAAGTCCGCTCCTTAAAATGAAAATTAATGGGATTGAAATAACATGTACCGTTGATACTGGGTCAAGTGTATCCACTATCTTAGCCAGTTTTTTTTATAAAACTTTTCCTGATCCGAAGTCTCTACAGGATGCCTCACAATTGAAGTTAATAGCTGTTAATGGAACTGAACACACAGTCCTAGGGTACTTTGATGCTAATGTGCAGTGCTTAGGACAATTGGTTCCAGAAAGGTGTATATTCGTAGTTCAAGACAATTTCAGGAACGGAAGGTTGGAAGAAGACGCAGCCCAAGGTATCGTGGGAATGAATGTGTTGAGGCACTTGGAAGGACTGTTTCGGGATTTATCCTGTTTTACGTTGGAACCAACAAAAATTTCAACTATAATTACGAAAATAAGTCTCCAAAAGCGAAGTCTAAAAGAGCACCGAGTACATTTTGTTAAAGTATTGGGAAGAGTAGGTCAATTGATTCCCGCGAGGTCTGAAAAGATAATTGTAGGGAAATGTAACAGTGTTAGGAACTGGGTAGGACCATTATTGGTAACCGCCACCCAGTCCACAAGTATGTCAAACAGCATCATTGTAGCTAAAGTACTGGCACAACAAGAAGAAGGTAGAGTACCAGTACGAGTGATAAATATAGGAGAAAAAGATGTCAACCTTCCTCCTAGGATGAGAGTGGCAGAGATTAGTAAACCCATGGAGATTTTTGAAAATGAAAACTCAAAAACTGCAGAAAGGAATATAAATATAGACTGGGAAAAAAATTTACCTAATGTGAAAATTGACTGAAATTTATTAAATGACCGACAGTCTGAAGTACTAAAAGAACTGCTGTGGACACATCGTGATGTCTTTTCTAATAGTGATAATGACATTGGGTACACTGAGATTATTCAGCATGAAATAAAGACAGGAGATACACCTCCTATTAAACAGCCATATCGCAGGGTGTCACCTCATCTTTTTGAACAGTTCAAAAGTCACATTACTGAACTGGTACAGCAAGGAATTCTACGAAAGAGCTATAGTCCTTGGGCTAGTCCTGCCATAGTTATCAAAAAAAAAGATGGAAGTATAAGATTCTGTTGTGACTACCGCAAATTAAATGCTGTTACTGTTAAGGATGCATATCCTTTACCTCGCATCGATGAGGCACTGGACGTCTTAGGAAATTCTAGATGGTTCTCATCTCTGGACCTAACTTCAGGATATTTTCAGCTAGGGATGTGCCCAAAGGACATTGAAAAGACAGCAGTTACCACTCCATTCGGTCTTTTTGAATGGACCAGAATGCCCTTTGGCTTGAGTAATGCGCCCGCTAGTTTCCAGCGCCTGATGGAGACAGTGCTAGATGAGTACATCTTTGAAATTTTGTTGCTTTACCTGGATGATATCTTGATATATGCTCCTTCATTTGAAATTCATTTAGAGAGATTGAATCAAGTATTCAAAGGCTTGGGGGAAACTGGCCTTAATCTGTAAAGAAACCAAATTTCTGGGATATGTGGTTTCTGAGAAAGGAGTAACGACAGACTCGGACAAAATTCAAGTGATACAACGGTGGAAGGTTCCTACTACAAAGACTGAAGTACGCAGTTTCCTAGGCTTTACAAGCTTTTATAGACGGTTTGTGCCCGATTTTGCACAAATCGCTGCACCTTTACATTGTCTTACGGGAAAGAATAAAGAAACCAACCGGGAAAAGGAATTTGTGTGGTCTGAAGAGTGTCAATTAGCTTTTGATGCTTTAAAAGAGAAATTAATGTCAGCTCCTATTTTATCGTTCCCAATATTTACTGAACCCTTTATTCTGACAACCGACGCCAGCTACAGAGGATTAGGAGCTATATTAAGCCAAATTCAAAATGGCAAAGAAAGGGTAATCGCATATGCCAGTAGAGGGTTGAGGAATTCAGAAAAGAATGCAAATAATTATTCGGCCTTTAAATTGGAGTTACTGGCACTGAAGTGGGTGGCCACTGATAAGTTTAGAGAATATTCGATTTATAAAAAATTTATAGTAAGGACAGACCACAATCCTCTAAAATACCTGGAAACTGCTAAGATCCAAGCTATAGAACAAAGATGGATTGCCCAACTAGCTGAATTAGATTTCAGTGTGGAATATAAACCGGGAAAATTGAATCAGAATGCTGATGTTCTGTCTAGATTACCTAAAGATCTAGAATTAGAGGAAGAAGAAGAAGATAAGGATGGGAAGGATTTTTTGAAACTGAATTTGTTAGGGTGTGCTAAGAAACCAAATACAAATAAAGTTGTTCAGGTGAAGCAGGTGACGGTGTCAAATAAGTTGATTTTATCTGAGCAATTACAGGAAGAAATTTATCAAGCTCAAACAACTGATCCGGTAATAGAAGTAATATTAGAGTGGCTAAGACAAAACCCTACAGAAGTGAATTGGCAACAAGTAACGGAAGAGATAAAAATTCTCTGGAAACAAAGAGATAGATTAGTAATCAGAGATAATGTATTATTTAGAAAGTTTGAAGACTGCCGACATGGAGATGTGGTGTGGCAAATGGTGGTGCCTGATGTACAAAAAAATAAAGTATTGGGAAATTTCCATGATAGAGCAGGACATTTTGGAGTAGAAACCACCTTTAAAAACATACGTAGGCAGCATTATTGGGTGCATTTAAAGAAAGATATTGAAAAATGGATAAGCAAATGTTCTCAGTGTTGTTTTGCAAAGTTACCATGTCCTCAAGAAAGAGAAAAAATGGGTTCTTTCCATGTAAACAGACCCTTAGAAGTTTTGGCAATGGATTATACTATACTTGAAAGAGATCGTAGGGGTTTTGAATCTGTTCTTATCTTAACGGACATGTTCACCAGATTTACTATTGCAATACCTACTAAAAATCAGACTGCAAAAACTACTGCAAGAGTGCTTATTAATAGATGGCTAGCTGTGTATGGAATTCCAACGTTTACATTCAGACCAAGGGAGAGCATTAGAATCGGAAGTCATAAAGGAACTATGCAGTTGGTATGGCATAACAAGATCCAGAACTACTCCATACCATCCTCAAGGAAATGGTAGGTGCGAACGATTTAATAGAACAATGCATCAAATTTTGCGAACGTTCCCTGAGGATAAAAAGAGAAAGTGATCCGAATATCTGCCTGAACTAAATCAAATATATAACAGCTCTGTACATTCTTCCACCGGTTATGCTCCAGTTTATCTATTTTTGGGAAGGGACACATTACTTCCTTCGTGCCCCTTGGTAACTGAAGGAATGTCTTCTGATTGTGACACTGAAATTGCTGAAAATTGGATTCGACTTCAACAGGAGAAATTGGAGGTTGCTCGTGGTGTAGCCCAGAAGAGGTCCATCGAAAGTTTCTTGAAAATGAAGAAAAGTTATGATCAAAAGAGCAGAACGTCTGAATTATGCATTGGGGATAGAGTGTTAGTGCGAAAACAGAATTATCCTAGCCGACATAAATTACAAAGTCCGTGGGAAAGTGAAATTTATGTAATTTTAGAGATATTGGGAACTAATCAAATTGTGTTTAAAATTCAAAGTGAATCGGGAAAAAGAAGAGTTCTACATAGAAATATGCTTAAGTTGTTTCCTTTGAATATAGAAAATTCAGAGTCACCAAGTGTGGGAGTGCCATCCCAAATAAAATCTATAAATTTTGATTCTGAAAAGGATAATTCAAAAAGGGAGGGAACAAGGAAGGAGTGTTTTTGGATACGGACGTTTGTACAAGTACGAGAATTTCTACCTGCACAACAGGATGTATCTATGTCTAGAAGAGGGAAAAATGTAATAAGAAGTTCCACTCGCGATACTAAAGGTTTGTGTTCAGCTTATTTAAGAGAAAATTATATTTTGGGATGATAAATTTTTGAAGTTGGGTACTTCGTACCTTAACTAAGTTAAGGGAGTTAAGCTGACAATACCGGTAGTAGATTGTAAACAATTGTGTCAGATGTTAGACATAATTGTGGCCCGGAATTGTACGCATTCCAAATTGAGGAGAATGCTGTTACCTGTGAAAATTTAATTGCTGTACTGTTAATAATGAGTTGCTTTAGCTGTTAAAAAAAAAAGAAAAAGAATGGGTGTTTTGTTTAGTAAAGTGGAAGTGTGGTTGGTGTGAAGATAAATAGTGTATGAAAATGTTGGGGACAACATTTAGTTTTAACATGGGCGATTGTAAATGTAAATGTAATGTAAATGTAAATCTAATGTAAATATGAGCAACATAGTCTAAATTTAAACTACATGTCACTCAAAAACGTTACGTGATGGAGAATTTCTAAGTACATATCCGAGTTCGTAACCAAAAACAGTACTAGAATCAGACATTTTCATTTCTGTGACAGAAAACTTTTTGAATTTTGTTTACCAGTGTAACTGTGGACCTCTTCTCATTTACAAGCTGCTGATTTTACAAGAAACTGGGGGCAGCCAGCAGGAAGGTCCAGGTACAGTGGGCATTGGCCAGCCTTTGAGAAAGCACACAGGATGCTTGTAATACTATTGTGGCAGGTGTAGGCCTGTGATCCACAGTGTCTGACATAAGCAAGCCTAACTAGCTTGACCTGTAAATGAAGCTTGTGAAGAGGCCCATAGGAATTGCACATCCCCCAATATGCTGCTATAGAATTAGAACTCAGTAAAAGTATTGAATTAGCTTAGACAAGCAGAACAGATGGAAAAATACAGAAATTCATGTTTAAAACTGCTGACAGAGAAGTTATAGAGCCCTGCTTCCCTGCACGTATTAACTAGCCCAATAGCCTTGAAAATAAGAAAGTAACAAGTTGGTGAACTGACCATTGTAATTGGGACTAGAAGGGGGGTAAGCAGGTGCTGAGCCCACTGAAAGAACATAATTGGATAATCATATCAGTACCGGGACCAATAGAAGGGGTACGGGAGATACGGGAGGTTACCGGGACCAATAAAATGTTTTTCTATACCTAGAATAGAGCAAAAGTCTATAAAAGTTGTTGTATTGCCGGAGAACTTTGCTCAGCCATTTTGAATTTGATTCTGCTTGAGACTTGTGCACAAATAAATGATTTGGACCTTCTGAACAGACTCCTGGTATTATTGGTTTGTCTGCGCTCTGCTGCTACATATTCTTGGTGCGTTGGCCGGGAAGTTGTGGAATCAGAGTGTATATAGGGCAATATACCACGACTTTCCGCCTCTATAGGCTTGGTCCTGCTGGGATCGCGCCCTTCCGACGGGGGCTGCTTCCTGGCGCCGCCGGTCCATTGCATCGGAGGGAGTTGGTCGGACCTCGGCGGGTGCCGGGCCCGGCTGGAGCCAACGCCTCGAACCCGAGTGAGGGGAGTCCAAGGTCCAACTCATGCGCCTGCTTGGGAAGTTTGAGGACCGGATCCGGTGAGTATAGTTTTGATTTGGTATGTCTAGACAGATAAGAAAGAGCAGTGCTGCCGTTTGAACTTGGAACTTGGAAATTGGTAAGAGAGCTTGATCACCTCTCAAAGATGGACCGAGTACCCCCGCATGAGTATTCGCAGGGCGAAACTCCCGTCTTCTTGTATTATGGTAATTGAACAAGACTAGTCAGGATAGATAGAAATGAATGCATTCTGGGATACGTTGCTAGCATGATTGTGTGAATGAGGTGTGTATGAGAGGTCTGGCAGCACGGACCAAGCGAAGGCGGACCCCTGAGTAGCGCATTTCCTGACCGGGCGACCGCGTTCAGGTCGCAAAAAGGGGGAAGCGATTGTCGTCTTGTCTTGTTATTTGTTCTCCTTATACGTTTCTAGGGCCGTGAGGACCCCTTACCCACGGTCCGCCCTCCTTTTCCCTTCTGTCTGTTGTTGCGCGCACACATCGAAATGGGAGGGGCGGGGTCTACTAGGAACACTCCATTAGAATGTATGATCGCACATTTTAAAGAGGGATATTCCGGAGATTATGGTATTAAAATGACTGCAGCCCGTTTACAGATTTTGTGTACTAGGGAGTGGCCCGATCTAGACCCTACCTGGCCCCGAGAGGGAACCTTTAATGTAGGAATTATCCAGTTAGTGCACCGTAGAGTGCGGATAGCGCACCCCGATCAGTACCCCTATATAGATTCCTGGTTAAGTATTTGTGAAGATCCGCCCCCTTGGGCGCAGCGCTGCTATGAAGAGCAGTGCAGAATAATGTTAGCGAAAACAGATCATAGTCAGAAAACAGAAAAAGAACAGCCTAGTAAGAAAGGGAAAGATGAGAAATCCAGGAAGAAACCCATCCTGGTCGATCCTGATTCCCCAGAAGTAGTTCCCCGACAGCCTAGAACCCCGGGCCCAGTAAGAGTAGCCCGGTGTCCTGCCCCAGAGCCCCGGAGACAGCGGGTGAGGGACCCAACCCCTGAGCCACCTCCTGAAGAGCAGGAAGATGAGCTTCCTTTAGTTGAAGAAGATGATTCTACTGAGACAGAGACAGAGAAAGGCGAGTCAGATTCAGAAACAGAGAAGGAAGAAACTGAGAATTCCCCGAGTGAGACTGATAGTGTAGAAGCGACCGCCAGTGTTAGCCTGCCAGTAAAAAGTAAATCCAAGACAAAGCATATAGAAAAGAAAGTAACCCTTGATAAGCCTGTAGAAAAGAAGAAAAAGAGCCCTGATAGGAAAGTTACAAAAATATCGCTTAGATCCCAAAAGACCTCCACTGCTAAGATGATGCCTTTACGGCAAGTCCCGGGAGTGCCTGTAAGGAATGACGATAATGAGGTGGTAGCGGGACCCCCAAGCTATGTGTATGTCCCCTTCTCTACAACTGATTTGTTAAATTGGAGGACGCATTATGCCTCCTATACCAATAAACCCCAAGAGCTTACAGAATTAGTGAATACTATTATGGAAACCCATCAACCCACATGGGCAGATTGCCGTCAGCTCCTGTCCACTTTATTTACTACGGAGGAGCGGACACGAATTAAAAAAGCAGCTATTGAGTGGCTGGCAGATAACCCTGTAGCTCCAGAACGAGGAGGAGAAAGAATAGACCAACGGGAAGCAGCCCAGAGGGAATTCCCGAATGAAGACCCCCGATGGGATCCGAATACTGAAAGAGGATCCAGAGCCCTAGCCCGTTTTCGCCAAGGCTTGTTACAAGGCCTGAAAAGGGGGGGCCAGAAAGCTATGAACCTTTCCAAAGTTACTGAAGTTAACCAAGGCATAGATGAGAGTCCAGCAGTGTTTTATGAGAGGTTAACTGAAGCATATAGAATGTATACTCCCTATGATCCCGATGCACCAGGAAGTTTATGCATGGTGAATTCTGCTTTTGTAAATCAGTCTCAACCAGACATTAGACGTAAATTACAGAAATTAGAAGGGTTTGCGGGCATGAATGCAACACAGTTATTGGAAGTCGCTCATAAAGTGTATGTGAATCGTGATAATGAAAGACAGAAAGAATGTGATCGAAAGATGAAGAAGAAAGCTGATTTTTTGGCTGCGGCCATAGTTGAACAGAAAAGGGGAGGTGTCCCTAGTCGAAGGAGCAGAGGAAGGGGGCGGGGCCGAGGTGGAAGCCGGCCCCAACTAGGCGTAAACCAATGCGCCTACTGCAGGGAGGAAGGACATTGGAGAGATACATGCCCGCAACTCGAAGACGCCCACGAAGATGACAAAAACAATCATCAATGGAGAGAAGAAAGATGAGGCCGTCCCCGACATCATGGAGGAGCCAATCGAGAGCAACATCAGCGTGAAAGAGGAGAAGCCGTGCAAGCATTGGCGGCAACAGCCTATGATGAAGATGACGTGGATTAAGACAGACCAGGCTCCGAATTTGCTTTAGGTCTCCAGGAGCCTATGGTCGGAATACAAATAGGAGACCAAGTTATGAACTTTATGGTTGATACTGGAGCAGAACATTCAGTAGTAGACAAGAAGATAGCCCCATTTTCTACAAAAGCAGTCACCATCGTAGGAGCAACTGGTGCCAAAGCTACAAAACCTTTTCTTCAGAATCGCATATGCAGTCTAGGAGGACAGCAAATAACTCATCAATTCCTTTACATGCCTGAATGTCCAGTGCCACTACTGGGACGAGATATGTTAGCCAAGCTACAGGCCCAAATATCCTTCACTGAAAGAGGAGAAATGCAAATGACAGTAAATTCGCAAGCCAAACCAGCAGGAATAATGCTGCTCACAGTTCCCTGAGAAGAAGAATGGAGATATTACAGTGATGATTCTGTCCAAGACACCTATTTCGAACAAACCTTGAAAAGTATTGATGCCCCACCTGGAGTATGGGCAGAAGGCAGTCCTCCAGGCCTAGCCAAACATATAGCTCCAGTAATTGTAATTCTCAAGCCTAGTGCTACACCAGTACATGTCAAACAGTACCCTCTCCCTAGAGCTGCAATTGAAGGCATCCACCGCCACTTGCAAGGATTACTAGAATATGGCCTACTAAAAGTATGTCAATCCCCATGGAACACCCCACTTCTGCCAGTGAAAAAGCCTGGAACAGATGACTACCGCCCAGTGCAAGATCTAAGAAGAGTGAATGAAGCAGTTGAGACTATACATCCAGTTGTACCCAATCCTTACACTCTTCTAGGACTAATTCCTGCTGAAGCCACCCACTTCACTGTTTTAGATTTAAAAGATGCATTCTTTTGCATAAGATTAGCCCCCGTGAGTCAGATATTGTTTGCATTTGAATGGCAGGACCCCATCTCTGGAAGAGGGGGCCAACTCACCTGGACGCGATTACCCCAAGGATTCAAGAATTCGCCTACCATCTTTAGTGCTGCACTGAATCAAGACCTTTCCAGCTATCCAGTGGCCCGGGGAAGAGAGTGCTTCTCCAATACGTGGACGATCTGCTGATAGCTGCTGTATCAGAAAGTGAATGTATACAAGCCACCAAAGACCTCTTGCAGTTACTAGATGAAGCTGGATACAAAGTTTCCAGAGCAAAAGCACAACTATGTCAAAAAGAAGTGAAATACTTGGGCTTTCGCATAACCCAAGGAAGCCGAAAATTAGGCAGAGAAAGAAAAGAAGCAGTATGCAGAATTCCAACCCCAACAACCAGAAAGCAAGTCAGAGCCTTTCTGGGAGCGGCAGGATATTGCCGAATCTGGATTCCCAACTTTGCCCAAATTGCTAAGCCACTGTATGAAGCCACAAAAGGAGAAGAAAAGTCGCCACTGGAGTGGGGACCTGAGCAGGATACAGCCTTCAAAACGTTGAAGGAAGAATTGATGTCATCACCAGCCCTTGGACTACCAGATGTTCATAAGCCTTTCCACTTGTTCGTACATGAAGCACAAGGAAATGCCTTAGGCATGTTGACTCAGAAATTGGGAAATTGGGAACGACCTGTAGCATACCTATCGAAACAATTGGATACTGTGGCCAAAGGATGGCCACCTTGCCTGAGAGCAGTTGCAGCTACAGCATTGTTGGTGAGTGAAGCAGACAAGCTCACACTAGGACAGAATATACGAGTCACTGTGACACATGCAGTCCTTGCCCTTATGGAACAGAAAGCAAATCATTGGCTCACCAATTCCCGAATGTTGAAATATCAGAGCATGCTATGTGAAAACCCACAGATACAACTGGAAGTGAGCCATGCCTTGAATCCAGCCACATTGATACCTATTAGTGAAGAACTCCCAGAGCATGACTGTATAGAAGTCATGGACACTGTATTCTCAAGCCGGCCTGATCTGACAGATGTGCCCATAGACAATCCTGACCAAATCTATTATGTTGATGGAAGCAGTCTCATCATCAATGGACGACGCTGTGCCGGATATGCAGTAGTCACTCAACATGAAGTTGTTGAGTCATCAGCCCTAGCCTCAGGCACATCAGCCCAGAAAGCAGAATTGATAGCACTTACCTGAGCACTACTACTAGGTACAAGACTTGTGTTGAATGTATATACAGACTCTAAGGGGCTTGTTTACAAAGCCGCGGTAGCGGTTTGCGATCGTAATCGGAGCCGCGGCCCCATTGATTTCAATGGGGCCGCGGCTGCGATCGCGATCGCGAACCACTACTGCGGCTTTGTAAACAAGCCCCTAAGTATGCCTTCACCACCTTACATGCCCATGGAGCTCTCTACAAAGAAAGAGGACTCATCACATCTGGAGGAAAATCAGTTAAGTATGGCCCCGAGATACTGATGCTACTTGATGCAGTATGGGCCCCAACTCGTGTAGCTGTCATGCATTGCAGAGGACATCAAGCAGGAAAAGGAGAAGTTGCCCGAGGAAACAGATTTGCAGATGCCTCAGAACGACAAGCAGCTATGACAGGACAAATTTCGCCACAAGCCATGCCGATGCAGGCAGCATTGTTTCCAGTACCCTTGAACTCATGGACACCACGATATACCACCAAAGAATTAGACTACTATTGTGCCAGAGAAGATGGAATACTGAAAGATGGGTGGATTGAATTGCCACTAGCAGAGGGCAGTCAACCCCCAGGACAAATAGTAATTCCCGAATTGTTAGGACCAGCCTTTGTCAAAGCTTTCCATGAAGCCACACACTATGGGAAGACCGCTATGGAAAAAGCACTTAGACCACATTTCTACATTGCCATGTTACCAGCCCTATCAGCCTCAGTAGCACGCCAGTGTCAAATTTGTGCCAAAAACAATGCCAAGCAAGGTCCCACACCACCACCTCGAGTTCAGTCAGGAGGTGCAACCCCCATGCACCACCTGCAGATTGATTTTACTGAAATGCCAAAAGTCAGTGGATACCACTACCTGTTAGTATTAGTTTGTACTTTCTCTGGGTGGGTAGAAGCCTTCCCAACCAGAACCAAAAAAGCTAGAGAAGTCACCAAAGTTCTATTGAGAGAGATTGTCCCTAGATTTGGAATTCCAGCAGTAATAGGGTCAGACAATGGACCCTCATTTGTTTCCCAGGTTACTCAACAGTTAGCAAAAGCCCTACAGATACAATGGAAACTCCACACTGCATACAGACCCCAGAGTTCAGGGAAAGTTGAGCGAATGAATCGTACCTTAAAAGCCCAAATGTCTAAGCTTTGCCAGGAGACACACTTGAAGTGGCCCCAAGTGCTCCCAATAGCCTTACTCAGAATACGCTCAGCTCCTGTGAAGTCAACAGGATTTTCCCCTTTTGAAGTTCTGTATGGTAAACCCCCACCAATAGTGCAAGGAATTAAAGGAAGTCTAGCCCAAATTGGTTCAGAAATAACCAGGCAAGAACTCCTAGCTCTAAGTTTTGTTCTGCAGACTCTCCATGCGTGGATCCAAGACCAGTTGCCTATCAACTTGACTGAACCCCTGCATCCCTACCAGCCTGGTACCCCGGTGTGGATCAAAGATTGGAAGAAGACACCGCTGGAACCCCATTGGAAGGGACCATACACCGTCATCCTGTCTACCCCAACTGCAGTAAAGGTAACGGAGATCGACGCCTGGATCCACCACAGCAGAGTCAAGCCCGCAGCAGCTCCAGAACCTGAGCAGTGGACCGCGGAGCAGCATCTTGATGCACCTTTGCGAGTTACTCTGAGACGGCAACCAGCAGCTTAGACACTTTGTCACAGTGCCTTGCAGTAGCCAAGTCTTTCGAAGAGGATTGCTGTTTTCCATGCAGCAACAGTTTTGTTTCAATGAACCCAATCTGCGTGTGATTTTGCACACTACTTTGATACTACATTGATTAACCATACTTCAAAAGCCAACTGAAATTGCTAAGTTGGTTACTGTGTGATGGACAACTTGAGGATCTTCAATCAACACTCAGCACCCGTTGAAATTGCTTTATTAGCGCACGGGACGAAGAAAAGATCGTCGTGGTCAAGATCTGCAAGCTGAGGATTCAGAAGAACTCCAATCAACATGTATCTTTACCTTTGCTTGGCCCTGGTTGCCTGTTTTGGAGGTTTTGAACTGACTCATGCTTTACCTCCATGCACTGCTTGCATTACTTCTACTCGAACTGGACTGAAAGTAACTCAGACTTTGATTTACCATTCTCACTATACCTGCACTGGTAAAGTGACTCGGTGTATTTATAACACCACTGAACTAAATGTTTGCATTAAAGGTAGCTCCAGAGTATGCTATAACCCGCATCAGAACCCATCCTATTATACGTTGGAAATACGATGGAATGATGCAGACGGACCTGTAATTAATGCTACACGACCACTTAAAGATGCTAGTATACCTGCTGTTTTATATTTTGATGCATGTGATGTTATAAACAGAGATAGTCGTTCCAAATGTGGTACCTGGGAAAAAGCCTATCGCAATGACCATAAGTATATGTGCCCAGAAGGTGCCACGGGATGGAGAAAGTGTACTGGTAATAAAGGGTCATATAGTACTGCCACAGCTGCAGATTACTATTGCCCAAACTGGGAGTGTGTTTTTTATGCTACATGGAATGCTGGTATTACAGATGAACAGAGAGATAATCGAGTTGCCACTTTGACTAAGTCAAAAACAGATGACAAATGTAAGAAAGGTGCTTGTAACCCTTTGCAATTACGGATCCGTAATCCTAATGCATGGAAACAAGGATACAAGTTTGGTTTACGTATTGCAGGTGGAGCAGTAGATCCAGGAACCATTGTGTATATAAGATTGAATACCCAAGCCTACAAGTCATCTAAATACCACATCCATAACACTTTCTATGAAGCTATGCATGTAAATAAGTTTGAAATTCCCCATCCATCCCAGAATTTGTTCCTAGAATTAGCTGGAGCAGTAGTATCCAGCCTAAAGATCTCAGATTGTTATTTCTGTGGCGGAACCCAGATGGGTGACCAGTGGCCATGGGAGGCCCAAGAATTGAATTATTCTCTGACTTACAATCAGACTAAATTACACAAGACTACTAGCGAATGGGTGTTAGCGCACTCAATTGTTGGACGTCTTTGCTATGCCAGAACTGGACCTCAGTTCACCCAACAGGTAGGACAGCTGGTCTGTCTTAGCCAGAAGTTTTATAATGCCACTACCAAAAAGACATCATGGTGGTCAGGAAATAAAGGGCCTGAACCTCCTAACCCATTAGCCAGATTTCCCGAAGTTGCTGGTTTATGGACTAATCTTGCCAAAACTCATGCTTGGCAAGCCCCACCTGGTCTGTATTGGATCTGTGGAAACCGAGCGTATGCTCAACTCCCATCACATTGGGGAGGAGCATGTGTCTTAGGGACCATCAGACCGTCTTTCTTTCTCCTACCCACAGAACATGGAGAACAATTAGGATACCCAGTGTACACTACCCACAGACACAAAAGAGCATTGCGACAGAAAAGATCACCCCTCCAAGTAGGTAAGTGGGAGAAGTGGAAGGGTGATGATTGGCCACCAGAAAGAATTATTGAATATTATGGGCCTGCCACTTGGAATGATGATGCTATGTATGGTTATCGAACACCAATCTATATGATTAATCGTATTATCCGCTTACAAGCAGTAGTTGAAATAATAACTAATGAAACTAGCCACGCTCTCACACTTTTAGCTAGACAAAGCACCCAAATGCGCACTGCCATATACCAGAATCGTCTAGCACTTGATTATTTGTTAGCAGCTGAAGGAGGAGTATGTGGTAAACTGAATTTAACCAATTGCTGTTTGAAAATAGATGACAAAGGTCAAGTAGTTGAAGAAATTGCTGAAGATATGCGCAAACATGCTTATGTGCCAGTTCAGACTTGGCACCCACTAAGGTTATCTAACTGGTTTGCTAACCTTTTCTCATGGCTAGGAGGACTGAAGACTTTTCTAATACTAGTATTACTGATTGTTGTTGTTATTTTCCTATTGCCATGTATAATTCCATGCTGTATGCGTTCCATACACAGTGCTATTGATAGTACGGTAGAGCGGAAGACCGCAACTAAGATAATGGCGTTATACCAACCTCGTCCTCCTGGATATAGCCGGACTCCTCTAACCGTAGTATAATTACTTTGAAGTGATTTAATTCTCACACCTTATTAACTAATAGGGTGAGATTAATCAAAGGGGGGAATGTGGCAGGTGTAGGCCTGTGATCCACAGTGTCTGACATAAGCAAGCCTAACTAGCTTGACCTGTAAATGAAGCTTGTGAAGAGGCCCATAGGAATTGCACATCCCCCAATATGCTGCTATAGAATTAGAACTCAGTAAAAGTATTGAATTAGCTTAGACAAGCAGAACAGATGGAAAAATACAGAAATTCATGTTTAAAACTGCTGACAGAGAAGTTATAGAGCCCTGCTTCCCTGCACGTATTAACTAGCCCAATAGCCTTGAAAGTAAGAAAGTAACAAGTTGGTGAACTGACCATTGTAATTGGGACTAGAAGGGGGGTAAGCAGGTGCTGAGCCCACTGAAAGAACATAATTGGATAATCATATCAGTACCGGGACCAATAGAAGGGGTACGGGAGATACGGGAGGTTACCGGGACCAATGAAATGTTTTTCTATACCTAGAATAGAGCAAAAGTCTATAAAAGTTGTTGTATTGCCGGAGAACTTTGCTCAGCCATTTTGAATTTGATTCTGCTTGAGACTTGTGCACAAATAAATGATTTGGACCTTCTGAACAGACTCCTGGTATTATTGGTTTGTCTGCGCTCTGCTGCTACACTATATGTAACCCCCACAAGGGATGAAGTTTTTTTTACCTGAGAGGGTGTTTTTGCAGCATTGGCAGTTGTTGAGTGTCTCATTTGAGGGGAGCTGGAGTATGTTTTGATCCAGATTGGATCTGTGATGAGAGAGGAGTTGATCCGGGACGAAAAGTAAATGCATGAGAAAAAATCCGGAGCGGATCAGGCGGATCCGGGTCTCTCGGATCAAGAGAATGGTATCCCACCCTATGAAGTAGCGCTTGAGAGTTATTGCAGGTGGAGGTGAAAGCTGAGACTCCAATTTGATTTTAGAAAGGGAGGTTGGATTTCAGAGGTTTTTTGGGTAAGGTTAAACTGGTGAAATGTCATAGCGGAGTGCTGTTTTGAGTTAGAAACCTGAGAAAACAGGGTTTAATAGTCAGTCGGTGATTGTTGGGAAAGGGATAATTTCTTTTGGAATTTATGTTATTTTTCATGTTTAAATTCAACATAGAATTTTGATACCATTGTTTCTTATGGGAGTTTTAAAAGATAAAAATGGAGATTGTAGCTGCAAAATAGAATTCGTGGCAACTGTTGTTATTAGAATACTGGTGCAAGCATGCTTTTTATTGGCTGTAGGTTTTCTGATGATGTCATTTTTTGAGTTAGTGTTGCCTGGAGTTACGGCTGAGAAGATGGAGAAGTGAAGAACTGTTTGTGAGAGTGAGCAGTTGGTTATTATAGGATTTCTTATAAAGGTTGAAGATTTGCTTTCAAAGAAGGAAAATATGTTTGAGTACTACTGAAATTGGTCAGGTATTTTAAAAAGAAGGAAAGCTGCTTGTGGAAGTGAGAGTAGAAATGTGTTAAACAGAGCTCCTGACTGAGTTTTGTGACAGAGTGACCGGTTTGAATGTGCTTAGGAATTGCACATTTAATTACAAAGAGCTGTGTATTGTAACACGGAAGATCTGCCCTCTGCCTCAGAAACACAGAAAGCTGATAGATATAGCTTAGATTTTGACAGGCAGGCAAGCAAAACGATTCCTAGTTACCATAGGCAACACAAACAAATTCAGACACGAGGTCTGCAGTCACGCCTAGTTAGTGAGCATTCCCCAACTGATGAGGAAAACAGCTTTCACCTGGGAAAGAGAACGCCCATGAAGCTGTATAAGAAATCCTCAAGGCAAACAGAATTAGCTTCAGGAGCTTCAGGAGAGGCCAGAGCTTGGCAAGAGAAGGGAAACTTGCAGGACTCTGAGGGAAGCTCAGAATACTCAGAATACTCTGACATAGAGTTTGAATTGCCAAAAACATCTAGCAGGAAGCCACAGAGGAATTATCAAAGAGAAACAAGGAAAGTTTCACCCAGAGAAGTCAGCTACAGGAAACACTTACCTCTGACGCAGTGTGAATTTCCCAGGCACCTGGCTGAGTTGAAGGAACGTGAGGCAGCTAGAAACAAACCGTATGTATTTGAGAAGCAGGGCTGTCTAAAACAGTTCCAAGCCCTTGAGAGGGAAGGCAGTCCTGTTGAGGATGTATGTATGTTTGATCCTGATGAATGTATGACAGTAAAATCCTGCAAAAGACTTCCACAGGAAAAGTCTTCCTTTAACAGAAGAGAGCAGTGCTATGAGCTACAACCCAATATAAAAGGCAGGAGGTTCAAAACTTCTAAAGAGAAAGCTTGTTTAGATAGAGGTGTCTCTCCTTCCTGCTACTACAAGCTATATGACAATTATCTGCCTTGTTGGGAAAAGAACTGTGCAGAGAGCTCAGAGAGAGAGACGGAGTTCAGAAAGCTACAGACTTTCTATCCTGAGGAAAAGACTGTGATTGATGAGCCTATGATTACAGAGGCTAGTATTATAAGTCCATGTGTTGAAGAAATGGATTGCTCTTTATTTGTATCTGATATGAGTTCTTCTTTGCGCTGAAGCTAAAGACAAGAGTGCCTTGTACAGCTGGGAAAGCCAAGAAGAGACTGCCAGCATATTAAGTAAAACTGCTCACTGTGATTTGTAACTTTTGGTTGAAGCAAGACGCTGTATTTAAGTTTTTCTTCAGTTATGCCAAAGTAATGGTTGTATCCTAAGTTCTTTTGTATTATACTATTTTTGAAAATCCAACCCCGGGAGGGGAATAAAATATCCTTTTTGAAACCTGACCATTCGGACTCACAGCTACCACTTTCTTTATGGAAGGTCAGGCCCAGCAGTTTAGCTGACTGCTTACGCCACAGTTCAGCCACTGCTGGTGACATAAATGGCGTAGTAATTTGGATTTTTAAAAAAAAATACTACCCAAGGCTTTTCCAAGAGGATACAGCTGGCTGAAGAGAAAAAGCAGCAGCCAAGTAAAGAAAATCCTGAAAGAGGAAAAACCTGATACAGAATTCTCCAGCAACTGGATTTCCACACATCCTGACCTGAAGGAGGCGTGGACAGAGAACCTTTCTCAACGTGAGATCCTGCACCGTGCTCAGGTACAAGTAGGTGGGCACGGGTGGTGAGGATTGCTGAGAAAGGGGGAAGAAGTTTATACCTTGCTAAAGGCAGGCAGGGAGAAAGAAAAACGCAATTTGTGCCGCACTTGGTGGGCCCTGGTTTTTTTCTTTCTTACAGGTATACTTCGACGCCGGGATGGATCCACAGGACATGCGGAAGTGGATGGAGGCCCAGTGGAAAGCCCAGAGTGAGCTCGCGCGACAGGCTCAGGAACGGACTATGGCAGCACTGGCCGCGCAGCAGCAGCCGCTCCTAGACTTGCTAACCACTCTGGTGAAGAAGACACATACCACAGATGAAGATGGCGTACCAGTACCACCTGTGGTAGGACTGCAAAATTGCAGTGCATTGGCACTGGGACCCTTACAACGTACTGATAATTTTGATGATTATTCAGATGCCTTTGAAAGGATTGCGGAAGCGGCTAAATGGCCACTAGACCAGTGGGCCATTAGGTTCGCCATGTCCTTGACCGGGGAGGCATTGGCGGCCTACAAGGCAATGCCCGCAGGCCTAGCGTCCAATTACCCGGAGGTGAAATTAGCAGTGAGAGATAGGTTAGGGTTAACGCCTACCCACTATCGACGTCTTTTTAGAGAGGCAAAGCTCATGCCTAAAGAGACGCCGAAAGCATTGATGCAAAGACTAAAGGGCTTAGCAGCAAAATGGCTTGCTCCGGAGAAAGCAACAGTGGAGACTTTGATGGATGCTGTGCTTCTTGAGCAATATTTTGAGGCTGTGCCACCGGAGGTTAAGGCTTTCTTGTTATTACAGAAGTACAAATCCACTAAGGAGGCGGCGGAACTAACAGACTGCTACTTTGAAGCAGAGTTAGCCGGGGCTTCCAGGGGTAGCATTTTAAAAGTAACAGGCATGGAAAGAATGCCAGGCGTAAGAAAGGCCTATAATCAGGAGGTACAAGCGAAAAATATGAGAAAGTATGATATTGTGAAATGCTTTCAATGTGGGAAAAGTGGTCACATGCGCAAAGAATGTAAAGCGCGTATTGCCCTTATCTCAGCGGGAGAGAGAGACCCTGGGGGAGGATTTGTCATAGATGTTCAGGTGGAGGGTGTGAATGCTATAGCACTCCTTGATACAGGAGCAGACCAGAGTATGGTCTCACATACGATGTGGCAGGCTATTCTGACTAGTAATCCCTCTGTCCTATGCCAGATACCCCCGAATGTGAGAGTGAAATGTATGCGTGGGACCTCATCCTATTACTCATTGTATAGTGTGCTTGTAGAGGGGCTAGGTACCAGTGAGAAAGTACCGGTAGTGGTAATCCCAAACCTTCCGAGAGAGGTCGTGTTAGGGAAGGATTGGCCTTCTTTTCAGAAAGCCCTCAAGGAGAGGCTAGATGAAAAAACAGGTCTAATTTCCACTAGGTCCCAAAGTAAGGTCTCATGGGCAGGGACAAGTTCGCTATCTGAGCCAGAGGAAGTGCCCGAGGATAGGGACATATCCCCAGAGCAAGAGACTAACCCAGATAGGGAACCACAAGACACACTTCCCTCTAATGAGGATTTAATTAACCTTCCTAAAAAGGTTAGGAAGAATAGGGCTGAAAGATGCCAGGAAAGAAGACATAGGTCGCAGGGAAGAGCAGACCTGGAAGCCGGGGAGGGATTACCTTGGGTGCCAGCCGAGCTGGTGAAGAAATTCCCTTCCTTCCCAAAAGAACAGCAGGGTGATCTAGCATTAAAAAGGGCATTCGAGTATGCTCAAGAGGCTAGGACAATTTTACCCAGGTTCTTCCTAGAAGGGGAATTGTTGTATAGAGAGAGCGCAGATCCAAGAACAGGTACTGTACGTAAGCAGTTGGTGGTGCCAACTACCTTTAAATCGGTAGTCATGAAATTGGCGCATGATCACCCCGTAGGCAGTCATAAAGGTGTCCAAGGGACATTAGACCAGGTGCTAGCTCGCTTTTACTGGCCGGGAGTGTTTAAAGAAACAACCCGGTATTGCGATACCTGTCCTGCGTACCAACGGGTCACGGCTGCCAAACCAAAGCCAGTACCGATGGTTTCACCACCCACCATTGCAACCCCAGTGCGGCGATTAGCAATGGATATTGTGGGCCCACTAGTAAAAACACCAAGGGGTTTTCAATACATTTTAGTAATCATGGACCATGTGACTAGGTTTCCATGGGCAATACCCCTGCGCAACATTTCTGTGAAAACCATATCAATAGAGCTCATAAAGTTGTTTTGTGAGATTGGGTTTCCCCAAGAGATTTTAACCGATCAGGGGACAAACTTCACTTCCAAACACTTGGCCATGCTTTGGGACGCTTTTGGGATACGTCATATCCGCACCTCAGCGTACCACCCCCAGTCCAACGGACTGGTAGAAAGAATGAACCAGTCATTAAAGCAAATGTTAAGGCGGAGCTTGGGAGGGAATATGGTTGAATGGGACAATGTCCTCCCATTCATCCTTTACGCGTGCCGTGAACGCGTACAGGCATCATTAGGGGCATCCCCCTACGAGCTGTTGTTTGGTAGGGCTCCGAGAGGAATCCTGGATATCCTTCGGGAGCAGTGGGTTGCGCCAGATGAGACAGAGGTAGGGGTACCTCAATTTCTTAAGGACCTCAGAAACCGTTTAGAACGGATATCCCGAGTGTCCATGGACAATCTGCAGGCCAGCCAGCACCGGCAGAAAAGGTATTATGACCGGGGGACTAAAACAAGGAATTTATCTATAGGGGATAAAGTTTTAATCCTAGTGGCGGACGCCGGTCTGAAGTTTGAGGCCAGATGGAAAGACCCGGGTACAGTAGTTGGCCAGGTGGGTCCCGTTTCCTATAAGGTAGAAAACGAAAAAGGGCGCCGCCAAATATACAACTTGAACCTGCTGAAACCTTGGCATGAAAGGTCAGCGGCAGTGAGGTTGGTACATGTAGAGAGCCGAAGGTTTAACTCAGGTGAGATTACGCGCTGTGCGACGAGGACGTCTGCAGCTCGTAATATCTTAAGGAGGGGGATGTGTAACACGGAAGATCTGCCCTCTGCCTCAGAAACACAGAAAGCTGATAGATATAGGTTAGATTCTGACAGGCAGGCAAGCAAAACGATTCCTAGTTACCATAGGCAACACAAACAAATTCAGACACAAGGTCTGCAGTCACGCCTAGTTAGTGAGCATTCCCCAACTGATGAGGAAAACAGCTTTCACCTGGGAAAGAGAACGCCCATGAAGCTGTATAAGAAATCCTCAAGGCAAACAGAATTAGCTTCAGGAGCTTCAGGAGCTTCAGGAGAGGCCAGAGCTTGGCAAGAGAAGGGAAACTTGCAGTACTCTGAGGGAAGCTCAGAATACTCAGAATACTCTGACATAGAGTTTGAATTGCCAAAAACTTCTAGCAGGAAGCCACAGAGGAATTATCAAAGAGAAACAAGGAAAGTTTCACCCAGAGAAGTCAGCTACAGGAAACACTTACCTCTGACGCAGTGTGAATTTCCCAGGCACCTGGCTGAGTTGAAGGAACGTGAGGCAGCTAGAAACAAACCGTATGTATTTGAGAAGCAGGGCTGTCTAAAACAGTTCCAAGCCCTTGAGAGGGAAGGCAGTCCTGTTGAGGATGTATGTATGTTTGATCCTGATGAATGTATGACAGTAAAACCCTGCAAAAGACTTCCACAGGAAAAGTCTTCCTTTAACAGAAGAGAGCAGTGCTATGAGCTACAACCCAATATAAAAGGCAGGAGGTTCAAAACTTCTAAAGAGAAAGCTTGTTTAGATAGAGGTGTCTCTCCTTCCTCCTTCTACAAGCTATATGACAATTATCTGCCTTGTTGGGAAAAGAACTGTGCAGAGAGCTCAGAGAGAGAGAGACGGAGTTCAGAAAGCTACAGACTTTCTATCCTGAGGAAAAGACTGTGATTGATGAGCCTATGATTACAGAGGCTAGTATTATAAGTCCTTGTGTTGAAGAAATGGATTGCTCTTTATTTGTATCTGATATGAGTTCTTCTTTGCGCTGAAGCTAAAGACAAGAGTGCCTTGTACAGCTGGGAAAGCCAAGAAGAGACTGCCAGCATATTAAGTAAAACTGCTCACTGTGATTTGTAACTTTTGGTTAAAGCAAGACGCTGTATTTAAGTTTTTCTTCAGTTATGCCAAAATAATGGTTGTATCCTAAGTTCTTTTGTATTATACTATTTTTGAAAATCCAACCCCGGGAGGGGAATAAAATATCCTTTTTGAAACCTGACCATTCGGACTCACAGCTACCACTTTCTTTATGGATGGTCAGGCCCAGCAGTTTAGCTGACTGCTTACGCCACAGTTCAGCCACTGCTGATGACAGTATATACTTATTTACTCTATACTTTACTCGGCTGAAACCTTTTTTTTTATGGTGATGCTAGTAAAAGAGCTCCCTAAAAATAGGTTTCCTGTTTTGAATGGTCCAAAGGTGACCAGAATATTGGAATGACTCTGAAGTGAGGATAAGTGTAAAGTAACCTGTTCTAAAGGAAAAGAAAACTGTTGTTAACTTTATTGCATGTGGAATAGCACTACTGAAATTGCATAGTGTACTACAAGTTAATTGTACAAAGCATGCTGTAAGGTGGAATGAATCTAGTTATTGTGGAATAGACACATAGTATTTGAGCGCTGAGTGCAAGTTTGAGTAAATGTGGTGCAAGTATGTGTTTAAGGAAACAAGGAGTTTAGTAAGCTCTTCAGCATAGGGAAATAAGTTTAGATAGGTACTTTTAGGTAGGGACTTTGTTTAATTTTATTTATTTAGTTAGGGAACGTAACAAAGTTTGTGACAAAGGAATAATTTACGTTGTCTCATACCTAAACTAGAAAGAAGTTAGGGTTTTGTCTCCCTTTTTATTTAATTAAGTTAGGGAGCCAGGTATCCCAGACTCCATGGATTCAGACGTACGGCGGTTCCTGCGCGAATCTTGGGCCCCTACACTTCAATTCTCGCAGCTGTGTGGACAATAATATAAAAAGAAGTCAGTCTTACATCTCAGCTGAATGAACAAAGAAAGCTAAGTGAAGTACTTAATATAAGCTGTGTGTTAAAAAGAAGGAAAAGGAGAGCAAGGGGAAAAGAGTGGACAATCCCCACTTGTTACTGATGTAATATGTCTTCATCACAAAAAAAAAATAAAACATCACAAAACATCAGGACTTACAAATTAACAACTGAAGTTAACAGAAAAGTATTTTTTTTTGTGCTACATTAGTCAGAGAAGAAACTTATCTGATTAGAGTAGTTAGGATTTCCCTTATTAGAGTTGTGACAGGTTACTATTGATTTTTCTGTTAAAGAAAATACTGCTTTTTTTATTTAAGAAACTAAGTTACAGGAATAGCTAGTAGTATAAAATTGTTTAGTAAAAAGAGAAAACATGTGCAACTTTTTGGTGCAATAAAAGAAGAGATGTATAATGGGTTGTTCTTACATGTTTTACTGAGAATCTGGAAAGATTATTTCAACTAAACATACACAGTAAAAAACAACAATAGTGTCTGAACCTGTGTAGAATAAATATTAAGACACTTTGCAATAATTCTATTTGTAAACTTTATTTATACCACCTAAGTTTACTTATTTTATTTATTTCCTCAGTTCCTTTTGAATAAACTGGTGTGTACTGTACCTTTCTCATTTGTTAGCTGGTGATAGCGCCTTTCCTTACGGCACCGTGACACACAATTTAAGGAAGCTACATCAGGGCGCTGGTCACTGGTTTGCAAATAGGGGTGGGTTACATATAAAAGGTGATCTACAGAGCGCAGCAACTCCCTGATAGTGCATACTGTATTTGCACCATGATAATCCAAGAAGGCCATACATCAAATCAGGTCAGAGGCTAGTGGTTTAAAGATACTGTATACTCAGAGGGAGGGGGGAGGGATGAAGCTTTAAGACTGTAAGACATTCCCTATTAGGAAATAGTGCCACTTCGCAAAAGTTAAAAATTGTAGGGGCATATTCAAAGCGGGTTAGCTGGTTAGCAAGCTCGCTAACCTGCTAAACCGTGTTCCACGCTGAATATCCATTAGGGCATTTCAGGGCAGAGTGGAGGCAGCAACATAGGTTAGCCAGTCAGAGGTAATACTGAGCCACTAACCGGCTAACCTAAACCATCTAAAGTTTGGCAGAAAAAAGGCTGTCCTAACTTTTGCTTGGTTAGCTATCCGGCCGATGGCTCCATATTACTGCTGTCCAGTTAGCTGAAACCCTAACTTGGCAATCCAGACATTCAAAACCTAGGACTGATATGCCCACACCTTAAATTTCTGGACATCATTTAAAATGGCGAGAATAGCCGCTTTAACAACTCTGGCCACCTCCACTGAATACAGTATGCCCTTCTACATGTCCTTAGATCCGCTATGATAGTGCTTGCTCTTCCAAGTTCTGCATGGCTGGGTTCCAGTTCTTTTCATCCATTGCTGTAATAAATATATTTGAATTCATCAACATCTTACCTGCAAGGTAGAGATCACCTCATCCCCCATTTCTTTTGTAGAGACCTGGTATCGGGACATTTCAGGGAAGTTAATCATACGCTCCTCCTTCTCCCAGCGCACTATTATGGGCTTCTCTCCATGAGCAGTGCAGCTCATCTCCTTCTTCTGACCTTGAGTTGCCAATGTGGTGTTGGGATAGGAGGTTATCATAGCAGGAACTAAAAAAAAAAAACAGCAACCATACAATTGATGAATGAGGTGGAAATAGGCCCTTCCATGGGACACACCTCATAAGAGCGACACTATTGATCATTTCTCAAATACCTTCAGATTATAATGTTGGTGCAAAAGTATAACATATGATCTTTTATTGCAGAGACATGCAAACTAAAGACCATAAGCCAGATCTGGCCTGCCAGCACAAAGGTTTGGCCTATTACCAAGCAATAAATTTTAAAAGCAGTGCAACCCACCAACTTACCACTTGTTTCTCATGTCAACATCAGTCTGAGCCTTGAATATCAGTTTTTAGTGACACGAGAATACCAGTGCATCATAAAAGGACATTTAAGGCTCAGACTGATTATGGCAGCAGAGTGACTTGAGTGCCTTATCTTGATTCACTGAGTGGGTGGGTGATGGGGGTGGTGGCAGCAGCACTGGCACTAACGACATACAACATTCAGGAAAAAGGTGCATGTTTAGATGTTTAACAACCCAGGAAAGAATAAATATATCACTGAACATTTAAATTATTTTTGCCCTCTTCAGCTTCTGGCAGTACCAGTGAGCCAGTCTGTTTTGTGGTTCTCGGATGGATAGGGGTTGTGAAAGTGAAGCACAGAGGCCCTTGCTGAGTGAATAAGATAAACAGGTGTAACAGCTGATAAGAGCTGAAATGTAGGTAAGGCTGCAGAAGGTGATACTTTGATATTGTCAGTACAGTGATAGGGAATTTCCAGAAAAATCAGAAATTCAGGCAAATTGAAATAAAAATAAAGTAATGGAGAATCAGAATGAGAATTGGGTTATATTGATTATGTTAAGCTATAGATTTTTTTTAATTTATCCAAATTTTAAAAAATACATATCAGGAGAAAAAGCAAGATTCAAGGAAATAGCATACCAGAAAAGTATAAACATGATAGACCACAATTAACACAGGGGAAGCACAAATAAAAAAGAAAAAAGACAAGGAAATATGAACCCTCCAAGGCAATAAAGCCAGTCGTGGATTAAACAGAAGCAACTGAAACACACATTATTGTGGGGCCTCTAGCAGTAACAAATCCACTCAGCTGATTAGTATCAAAGAAAACAAAAACTTAACCCTCAACAGATACCACACATTTGCAATAAAATTTAAAATAAATCCAATCCCAAGAGCCTTAACCCTCAAGGCCAGAAAAGCTCTTCTACGGGCTTGAGTAGAATGAGAGAAATCAGAAAATAGATGTACATTAGAACCTAGAAAGCTGGCATGCATATTACGAAAATATAATTTCAAAAGAGTTTCTATCTGACTCAAACGCAAAAGTATCCAACAAGGAGTATTCATGGAAGCAAGTCAGATTTAGCTGGCTACTCTCTTGATCTACCGAAAGAGAAGACTTGCCACTCCCAGGCAACAAGATGTAATAAGCCTTAACCAAAGCCAGAAGGTTATCTGGAAGAAACTTCAACACCTCCCTCAAATATTTCTTGACCATGTCCAAGGAGGGCAATCAATGGACACTTAGGGAAGTTTAAAAAACACAAATTGTTCTTCTTGGATTCAGTCCTGCAACACAAAATATCCTCCTTAGTCTGTACCAGCAACAGTTCTTTCTGGTACATACTCAAACTCTCAATCTCCTCCATCTCTTCCATCTGAATCAAGTATTGAGCCTGAACAGAAAACTCAAATAATACCATCTGTACCTCAGTTTTCAAGGATGACACAGAAGCTGTTATCGAGGACTCCAGATCTTTCAAGGCCTCCCATATAGTCTCCAACGACATTTGAGCAGGCTTCACCACCACACCAGGAGCTCCCTTCACTCGCCCAGGAACCAGCTATATCAACAAGGAGGTTAAGAGGGGATGTCCTGCAGGCCCGTGGCTCACAGCTAGCACACCGGCACTCTGTTCAGCAGTGGTAGCATGCCCAAGGAATCCACTTCTGGGTCACAGGGGGTGCTGTTCTCTCCTCGGAACTTAACGAAGCCCCTTTGGCACTCTGGTCCACTGCCTGAGGCGATGAACCGGCCAAAGCTTCTGCCGAGTCCAGGCGAGCAAAGTCTAGGCAGTCTACCAACTTCACCGGCCCCTTAACAGGGCTGCTGCCAGCGTCGGAAACTCGCTTGGACTTCCCTTTCCTCTTATCTGGCATAGCAACCATAGGTAAGAGAACATAGAAACATGATGGCAGAAAAAGACCACATGGTCTATCTAGTCTGCCCTTTAGAGATCCTGTGTTTGTCCAATGCTTTTTTGAATTAAGATACTGTCCTTGTCTCTACCACCTCCACTAGGAGATTATTCCACGTATCTACCACTCTTTCCATAAAGAAATGTTTGCGCATATTACTCCCAAGTCTATCCCCTTTCACCATCATCCTATATCCCCTCATAGCAGAGCTTGCTTTCAATCGATGGAGACTCTCCTCCTGTGCATTTATGCCATGGAGGTATTTAACCATCTCTATCATATCCTCATCCTGCCTTTCCTCTAAAGTATACATATTAAGATCTTTATGTCTGTCCGCTTATGCTTTATAATGAAGAACACTAATCATTTTAGTAGCCACCCTCTGCACCAACTCCAATCTGTTTATATCCTTTTGAAGGTATGGTCTCTAGAATTGCATACAATACTCTAAATGAGGTCACACCAGAGACTTATGCAGAGGCACTCTCACCTCCTTTTTTCTGGTGGCCATTCCTCTTTCTATGCACCCAAGCATCCTTCTGGCTTCTGCTGTCACCTTTTCTACCTGTTTAGCTACTTTAAGATCATCAGACACAATCATGCCCAGGTCCCACTCTTCTTTTGTGGACAGAAATACTTCACCCCCTATACTGTATCGCTCCCTTGGATTTTTGCAACCCAAATGCATGACCCTGCATTTTTAGCATTAAATCTCAGCTACCAAATTCTCAACTATTCTTCGAGCTTAGCTAGATCCCTCATGTTATCTACTCCTTCCTGGGTGTCTACTCTAGTGCAGATTTTGGTATCATCCACAAACAGGCAAATTTTACCTGACAGCCCTTCCGCAATATCACTAACAAAGATGTTAAAAAGAATTGGATCAAGGACAGATCCCTGCGGCACACCACTGGTAACCTCCTTCTCCTCAAAGTGAGCTCCCTTTACCTGTACCATTTGCTGCCTCCCACTCAACCAATTTCTAACCCAATAGTAACAGGGTCCATCCCTAGAGAGCTCAGGTTTTTTTTATAAAAAGCTTTAGTGAAACCTAAGTACACCACATCTAGGGCTCTCCATTGGTCCAACTCCATGGTCACCCAGTCAAAGAAACTAATCAGATTTGTCTGACAAGACCTACCTCTAGTAAACCCATGCTGCCTCGGATCCTGCAATCTATTGGACTCCAAAAACCTCATTATTCTCTCTTTTAGCAGTGTTTCCAATAATTTACTCACCACAGAGGTTAGACTAACCGGCCTGTAATTTTCAACCTCATACTTACTTCCACTTTTGTGTAAAAGGACCACATGTGCCTTTCTCCAATCCTCTGGGACCACTCCCGACTCCACAGAAGTATTGAAAAGGTCAGTCAGTGGAGCCGCTAGAATGTCCCCAAGTTCCAAGACACGGAAAGAAGGGGAACCACCGAGATCTCGCACCATCTTAACTCCTCTCCCATCAGCCACGTGTTTTTATTTTTATATGTTTGTAAACTATGGTCAGATTTGGGAGTATATAGGGTTGCCACCCAGTCAGTGTTTAGCTGGTCTGGCCAGTTTTCAGAAAGGGAAGCTGGCTCCTGGTTTTCATGAAGGGACACCAGCAACCAACAGGACAGAAAACCAGCCAATGTAAGTGCTAGTTTTCTGCCGACTGCCAGCCGTCACACCTGCAAATGTGCTGCATCCCCTCCACAGTAGGAGCCTCTTGCTGTCCAATTCTTTGAGCATCACGTCCTGCCTACTCCTGAGTTGCTATTACATCTGCTCACAGGCCCATGATACATTAAGCCTTCACTATATGAACCTTAGGACTCTATCTACTGAGCCCTGAATGGTTCAAACATCAGTAGTTTGAATTGTGCAGGCCTCATGTTATTCAAATAGCTGGTGTTTGAACTATGCAGGGCTCCACAGATAAAGAGCACCACAGTTAAAATGAAAATGGTTAGTAGCCGCATGCTGAAGCTTAAGGAGGCAGCAATAAGAGAAATTCAGGTTTGGGCGCAGTTTGAAGATTGTAAGCCCTTTGGGGATGAGGGAATGTATCCAGTACCTGCTGATAGTGATTGTAAACCGCTCTGATGCCCTTAAATCTGGGCAGTATATCAAGAAAACACAGTTACTCACCTGTAACAGGTGATCTCCGGGAACAGCAGGAATTTAGTCCTCACATATGGGTATCGTCGGTACCGACGGAGCCTGCACGTGAACGCTCCCCAGCATCCAATAGGAATGCTTTTGGGAGCATCCCTCAGCACATGCGCACTGCCTTCCCGCCTTTCCAACTGTCCCTCTTCAGTTAAGTTTGTAGCTGAGTGAAAGGATAGAGGGAGAGAGGAAAAAGACAAAGAGAGAGAGAGAGAGACAACTCCTAGGGGAGGTGGGTGGGTTGTGAGGACTAAATTCCTGCTGTTCCTGGAGATCACCTGTTACAGGTGAGTAACTACGCTATCTCCAGGAACAAGCAGGAATGTAGTCCTCAAATATGGGGACTCCCTAGCTGAAGATGCCAGGGAGATATCCCCAGGAAGGTGCCACCGTCGAAGGTGAGAATCCTTCCTCCCATGGATCTCTGGCATCCCACCAGGGTTGATGGGTAGGAGTTGGTTTTGAAGAACAGCTTGGCCAAAGAAGGCATCCCGACAGGAGGCTTTATCTAGGCAGTAGTGGGCTGTGAAGGTGTGTACCGAAGCCCAGGTGGCTTCTCAACAAATGTCATCAATAGACACAGAGTGGAGATTAGCCATAGAAGCTGCCATGACTCTCACATTGTGAGCTGTGACATGGTCCTGAAGAGGAAGACCCTTACTCTCATAAGTAAAGGATATGCATTGGGCAATCCATTTAGATAAAGTTCTTTTGGAGACTGGAAGGCCCAAATGACTAGGGTCAAAAGCTACAAAACGTTGCGAGGACTTTCTATGTTGCTGTGTTCTTTGAATGTAAAAGGCTAAGGCTCTTTTACAATCCAAAGTATGAAGGTTTCTTTCTGCATTAGAGGCGTGAGGCCTCAGAAAAAATACAGGAAGATAAATTGATTGGTTTAAATCAAAAGGCGAAACCACCTTTGGCATAAAGTGTGGGTGAGTTCGAAGAACAACCTTATCATGATGAAATCTAATATAAGGAGGATCAGCCACTAAAGCTTGCAATTCACTAATGCGATGGGCAGAGGTGATTGCAATCAGGAAGATGACTTTCCAAGTCAAAAACCTAAGGGCTGTATTGGCTAAAGGTTCAAAAGGCGGCTTCATGAGCTGCCTGAGAACTAGATTTAGATCTCATGCTACCGGTGGTGGCTTGATGGGAGGTTTAGTTAATACAAGGCCTCTCATAAATCTTGATAGGAGTGGATGAGAGGAAATTGGTTGTCCATTTAGAGACTTATAAGAAGCTGCAATTGCACTAAGATGGACTCTTACCGAATTGGTCTTTAACCCAGAATTCGATAAGTGAAGGAGATACTCTAGTATCGATTCTAAGGGTATGACCAGTGGGTTTAAGCCCTTCTTGGAGCACCATATAGTAAAACGTTTCCACTTGAAGGCATAAGATCTTCTTGTGGAAAGTTTCCTAGAAGCCTGAAGGATATCTTTTACCTGCTGGGACAGGTTGAAATCCTGGAGGTCTAAGCCTTCAACAACCAGGCCGCGAGGTGCAGGGACTGGGGATTCGGGTGCCATTGCATCCCGTTCTCCTGGGAAAGGAGATCTGGAGCATGCCCTAACTCCAGAGGTGCCACTTGAGAGAGATGCAGAAGCAGGGAATACCACATTTGGCGTGGCCATCGTGGTGCTATGAGAATCATGTGACCCCTGTCTCTCTGAAGTTTTGAAGAGTGTCTTGGGGATTAGGGGAATGGGTGGGAAGGCATAAAGGAAGTCCTGACCCCCAGTGAAGGAGGAAGGCATCCCTTGCCTGACAGTTGTGCACCGGAATCCTGGAACAGAACCGGGGAAGTTTGGCATTCAGTGGACTTGCAAAGAGGTCTATGTCTGGAGTGCCCCAGAGATTTTTATTTATTTATTTATTTATTTAGTAAACATTTGTATACCGCTGCTTCCTACGATCAGCAGCGGTTTACTTTACAGAATCATAGTGATTTTTAGATTTACATTTCGATTAGGCAATGATTTACATAAAACAGGAGAATCAATGGGATACAATATACATTTGGTTGGGGCACACAGTTCTGGGTATACATTTGATTGCAAGAGTGTGGGAGGGGTCCAATATATACAATTTATACATGATTACATGCCAGTATTCAAAATGCCCCCGTGGCCAGCAAAAGACATCTGGTTGAGGTAGAAGTATCGCCCTTAGGTCAGGTTGTAGTGAGTCTGAAATAAATGGGTTTTGAGTTTCCTTCTAAATTCATTCAAGTTATTTGTGAAATATCTTTGCCACCTGGTCTAGGTGGAGGGACCACTCATGAGGTAGCAGTACTTGACTGAGTTTGTCTGCCCAAAGGTTTTGAATGCCTGGAAGATATACCACTAGAAGGTGAATTTGATGCTCTCTGGCGAAGGCCCATAGTCATAAAGCTTTGTTGCATAATGACAGAGAGCCTGTCCTGCCCTGTTTGTTCACATAGAACATGGCTACCTGATTGTTCATCTGGACTAGGACTGTCTTGTAGCTGAGCTGGGCGTGGAACACTCGAAGAGCTAAATAAATTGCTCTTAACTCCAGGAGGTTTATGTGTAAACAAACCTCCTGTGGAGTCCCGGTGCCCTGGGTAGAGAGATGATTCAAGTGTGCTCCCCAACCCACCTGTGATGCATCTGTTGTTAGGGTGGCCTGAAAGAGGGGTTGATGGAAAGGAAACCCTACTGTCAGATTTTCTAATGATTGCCACCATTGGAGGGACAAAATTAGTTGTTGAGAGATTGTTATTTTGTCCGACAAATGACCCGTGGCCTGTGTCCACTGTGTGGAGAGGGTCCACTGAGCTGCTCGCATGTGGAGGCGAGCATATGGGACTACATGAACTGTGGATGCCATGTGTCCCAGTAACTGCAGTAGCTCCCGAGCAGTGAGGGAGGATTTGCCTGCTGCTTGGGAAGCTAACTGCATTATGCGAAGACACCGGGCTTGTGGAAGGAAAGCCCTTGCCTGTCTGGTATCCAGACAGGCTGCTATGAATTTCAGGCATTGGGAAGGAACTAGTTGAGATTTCGGGAAGTTTATTACCAATCCCAAGTATTGGAGGATTCACATTGTACGAGACAGTGCAGTGCTGGCCTCTGTCACTGTGGAGGCTCGGATGAGCCAGTCGTCTAAGTAAGGGAAGACAAAAATCCCCAGGGTTCGTAGAAATGCAGCTACTACTGCCATGCATTTCGTGAATACCCTTGATGCTGAACCAGACCAAAAGGAAGAACCCTGTACTGGAAATGTCTTCCCCTGAAAAGGAAACGTAAAAATTTCCTGTAATCTGGATGGATAAGAATGTGAGTGTATGCATCCTTTAAGTCTAGAGAGCAAAGCCAGTCCTGGCTTTGAAGGTATGGCAGAAGAGTTCCCAGAGAAATCATTTTGAATTTCTCTCGAAACAGATATTTGTTCAATCCTCTGAGGTCTAGAATGGATCTGTCTCCCCCTGTTTTCTTTGGAATAAGAAAATAGGGGGAGTAGAACCCTGCACCCTGTTGAAGAATGGGTACTTCCTCTATTGCCCCTTGGGCAAGAAGTGTGGAGACCTCGAGATCTAGCAGATTGTCTGCAGAGGTTTGTGAATTGAACTGCTTTAGAATTATAGGAGGGGGTAAGCTGTGAAAATGAAGTTTGTACCCCTCCCCTACAATGGACAAAGTCCAATCTTCTGCTGTTATCTGATGCCATCTGTTGACAAAGTGGCATAACCTGCCAGGAATATTGGGGGGTTGAGGACCCCTCAGAGGCAGGAAGGCAAAGTTCTCTAGGAAGGAGTCAAAGCCCTTGAGGGGGTTGAACCTGGAGAGTTGGTTGGGCTCTCGGGCTTTTTGGTTTCTTTTGTTGTCTAGTTTGTCCCTATGGGGCAACCTGACCTGGAGTCTGATTCTGATGGGTATAGAAAGGATAAAACTTCCTCTTTTTGCTAAAAGAGGTTTTTTTTATAAGGCTTTCTTTTGGCTGGAGTGACTGTAGACTTTGACAATCTATCTAAGGTAGAATTGTCAGCATCTAACTCGTTAGCCTTCTCCTGCCAGTTCTTGCCAAAGAGATTCTCTCACTTGCAAGGAATGTTGCCTAACTTGTCCTGTACCCAAGTCTTCAAGTCTGATGCCTGTAGCCAGGCAATCCATCGTGTGCCAATGGCAATAGCAGAAGTTCTGCTGATGCATTTGAAGCAGTCAAAGGCTGCACGATTGACAAACTTGGAGACATCCTGAGCATGCTTAACCAGAGTAAGAAAGTCTTGTCTCTTATCATCTGGGAGAAATGGGCTCATAAGTTTCAAGCCTCCTGTGATTTCTTTGAGGAACATTCCCATATATAGGATATATGAGCTGATCCTAGCTGAAAGCATGGAAGCTTGAAAAGTTCTGTGTCAAAAAGCATCCAGAGTCCTGCATTCATGACCTGGAGGATTGGATGCATGTCTTTTTGCACTTTTCATCCTACGCACGGCTGACTCCACTACCATTGAATGGTGTGGCAGCTGAGTTTTCTGAAATCCAGGACATGGTGAGACTCGATACATAGTATCAAGTCTCCTAGAGTGAGGAGAAGTAGTCAGAGGTGTCTCCCACATTCTGAGCATCAAGTTATGCAGAATTTCATGGATAGGCAGAGTAGCTGCCTCCTTAGGAGCTTTAGGATATTGGAGGATTTCCAATTCCTTTGCTCTGGGTTCCTCTTCAGGAGCTACTGTGATTGAAAGACCTTTGGCCATATCATGGATGAAATCCTGAAATGACATGTCCTCTGGAGGTGACATTCTGCGTTGGGGAGAAGAGGGATCTTCTAAGAGAAACCCTCTAGTGCCGGCAGAATTGTCAGAGTCTTCGGAATCGGAGGAATCGAAGTATTCCTGACCCCGATGCTCCTGCAAACATGATCCCAGTACCGATCGAAGTCGGTACAGAGGTGACCCGGTACCACTTTATCCACTCCAGCTGGAGGTGGAATGGGAAGAGTTACCATTGGGGCCGGTACCGTCGGCATCGTTGGTGTCTGTACCGGTGTCGGTACTGGCATTGGTGTCGATGTCGGCACTGGTGCCCTTGGGACCACTGGTACCGCAGCTGAGAGAAGAGCGGTGATACTGCATTCGATAGCAAGAAATCTCTGGTCTATCGACGCTGCCGATGCCTGGTGTCGGTACCGGTAAGAACGGCTGGAACCCCTGAGCATGGCACAGGTAGTTCTTGCGAGGTTGAGGCCTCGAGAACATCCTAAAGTCCCATCGATGCTTTGGAAGCCGAAGCCTCCCGCCGGTGCTGTTTTGCCGGTGTGGTTCCCTCAAGGGCAATGCCAATGGCCTCTCGATGCTTAGCAGGAGAGCTACCCTTTGAGGACCGGCTTTTGTGTTTAGTTATCTGAGATCCATGGGAGGAAGAAGAGGCCCTTGACGATGTTGATGCAATGGATCTGGCATCTGAAGAAAAGAGTGTACCGAGCTTTGTGGCCCGGTTCTGTCTTCCTCTTTTAGTCATCCCCATGCAGGAGAGACATTCAGTTGGAGAATGATCAGGTCCTAAACATTTTAGACACCAATCATGGGTGTCAGTGACGGAAATGGTACCGCCACACATAGTACATTTTTTAAAACCACTAGTTGGCTTTTCCATGATTTTGGAAAAAATGGGGCCTAATGCCCAAAATGGCACCTAGCACCAAAAAAAAAAGGAAAGTTTCTGAAAAGAAACAGTCAAAGTCTAGGGTTGTTGTTTTTTTTTAGGAAAAGAAAAGAAAAGAACCGGCGGTACCGGTAGGCGTCCTGCGGTAGGCAAACGCGACCATAAAAAAGAATTTCAAAGACGGAATTTTCTGCGGTGAAAGGGAATAGGTCCTGTTGGCGCTGCGGAAAACGAAGAACTGAAGAGGGACAGTTGGAAAGGCGGGAAGGCAGCGCGCATGTGCTGAGGGATGCTCCAAAAAGCGTTCCTACTGGACGCTGGGGAGCATTCCCGCGCAGGCTCCGTCGGTACCGACGATACCCATATGTGAGGACTACATTCCTGCTTGTTCCTGGAGATATTGTATAAACATAAACAGGTAGCAATCAAGAAGCCATCTGTTAAAACAAAGTCGGGGGTTTTCTATGAGGGACCCAGAAAGCAGAAATTAGGGATCTCAGTTTAGGCTGGACTGAAGTTTCTTCAGTTAAAGAGATGCTCTTAGCATGCAGAGGCAGCAGTAGCAGCTGTCATGAGCATTTGGGTGTCATAGAGGATGTTGGGTGCCTACTGCTGTTCTGCATACTTTGTTGATCGCCTACTGCAGCCTTACATCGATCAGCTCTTACAGCACAGGAGGTGAGTCTAGCTTCCGCTCCCCCTCTCCTTCCTTTATGTGGTCTCAAACTTTACCCTAAAGGAATGTTCCCTCACCTCCTGGGGTTCAGTATTTCCATGATGATGATTTTCAGGGTAATCTCTCCAAATGGGTTAGTTTTGCACAGTCCACGACAGACTGCAAGATTATACTGAATGTGATTTCAATACTCAGTTGTTAAGATTTTAAACAAGTGATTCCTGAAGCTCCATTAAAAGAGCATCCCTGGACTAGAAAATCAAGCACTAGTTTTTACTGTACATGGATACCTTTTAACTCAATGCTAGTAGTACTATTTGTGGTGATCATATAACAGTTCAGATAAAATAGGAGAAACCCTGTAAGGCCCCTAGCAGATACTAGAAAATCCAAGATGCATGCAATTAGAGAACAAAATCTTCAAGAACTGGCTGCACAGGGAAGCCATGTAAAAATGGCAAGACAACAGAGATTAATGGATTCATATACTACTACTACTAATCATTTATATATCGCTACAGCATATGCAGTACTGTAGATATAGATGTAAGACACAGTCACTGTTCATCAGAGCTTACAATCTAATCATGAATAAAAAACATTGCAAGACTGGGGACAAGAGTATGGCAAGATACACATAAGTAGTGGACAAAAGAATGAGGAGCATCAGGCTCCAAAAGCAGCCTCAAAGACGATCTCCAGCCTAGACTTGAATAGGGCCAGAGAAGGACCCCAACACACCGACTCAGTTAGTTTGGAGCAACAAGGTGGCATGAATGAAGTCAAGTTGGTAGTGGCAGAGAAGGGTACAGATAAAAGAGATTTGTCAGAGGAGCAGAGTTAATATGCAACTGGTAGACCATTTGAAGTTTGCATACGACATTTCAAAATCTAACAGATAAAGTAGTTACTCACCTGTAGTAGGTGTTCTCTGTGGATATCAGGAATTAGTCTTCCTGTATGGGTGACATCCCTGATGGAGCCCCTGTGCAGGAATGCTCCCCAGCTTCTATTGGAAGCTTTTGGGAGACTCCTCCAAGCCTGCGCACCTCCTTCCCACCTGTTGCTGCGGTGCCATCTTGGATCAGTCTAATAACAGAAGACAACTCCTTGTGAGGACTCATTCCTGCTGTCGACGGAGAACATCTACTACAGATGAGTAATTACCTTTTCTCCATGGACAAGCAGGAATGAGTCCTCACATATGGGACTCCCAAACTACAGGCTCCTGAAAACTGAGGAGGCTACAGAGAAACCCAACAGAGGCAACACCCAACTGTGGCATGGTGAGAGGCCATAACCATTCAACTATGAAGTATGTACAAAATGAGTGATTCTTTCTTCCCTTGTTTTTGGTAGCCTGGACAGAATAGACTTGGCCTAGAGGGGATGGAGTTGGATTCTAATCCCCAAACAGATTCAGGAGTACAGATTGGCCAAAGTTGCTATCGCATCAGGAATCCCCATCCAGACTGTAGTGAGATGCGAATGTGTGGACTGAAGACCACATTGCAGCCCTGCAGATCTCTTCCATGGAGACCGATTATAAGTTGGCCACCGATGCAGCCATAGCTTTGACATTGTGAGCAGTGACATGACCATCAAGGTTCAGGCCTGCCAGGGCATAAACGAAAGAGATGCAGTCTGCCAGCCAAATTGAAAGAGAGTGTTTGAAAATGGCAGCCCCTAGCTTACTGGGGTCAAATAAACAAAAAGCTGGATGGACTTTCTATGGGCTTTTGTCCGCTCAAAGTAGAAGGCTAAGGCTCGCTTGCAGTCCAATATGTGCAATACAGCTTCCCCTTTGTGGGCAAGAGATCTCAGGAAGAATGTTGGAAGAACAATTGACTGATACCACTTTTGGAAGAAATTTAGGATAAGTACAGATGACTATTCTATTATGGTGCAATCTGATGTAAGGCAGATGAACAATTAGGGCCTGAAGTTCACTCACTCTGCATGCTGAAGTGACCACTACCAGAAAGAATACCTTCCAGTTCAAGAACTTCAGAGGACAGGAATTGAGCAGCTCAAAGGGAGCTTTCATGAGCTGCGCAAAAATCACACTGAGGTTCCAAAACACTGCGGGAGGCTTGTAGGGAAGCTTCAAGAGAAGCAACTCCCATATAAAGTGAACAACTAAAGACTGTACAGAGATGGACTTTCCTTCCATACTTGGATGATAAGCTCCAGTTGTACTGAGGTGGACCCTGATGGAGTTGGACTTAAGTCCAAAATCGGAGAAGTGTAGAAGATATTCAAGCAGTTTGTATGGAACAGATGAAAGGATCTAGAGCCTGGCCCTCACACTAGACAGAAAACCTCCTCCATTTGCAAGAATAAGACTTTCTCGTAGAGGCCCTCCTGGAGGCCAAAAAGACTTGAGTTATACCGTCTGGCAGGTTGAACTCAGACATTAGCCTCTCAACATCCATGCTGTGAGGGCCAAAGACCGGATGTTGGGGTGCAACATCATCCCATCATCCTGTGATATCAGATTCTGGTGCATGCTGAGCCAGAGCAGCTCCTAACTGGAGAGCTGTAGAAGGAGAGGAAACCAGGGCTGTCTGGGCCAATAAGGACCGGTGAGAATCATCATGCTCCCATCTGTTTTGAGCATCAGAAGGGTCTTTGCAATAAGAGGTATTGGAGGACATATGTACAGATGACCCCCCCCCCCTCCCCAGTGCAGGAAGAAAAGCATCCAATACTAATCTGCTGTGTGATCTTACTCTGGAGAAGAACTGATCCACTTGGGTATTCTGCGGGGTGACAAAGAGATCTATCAAGGGGGTGCCCCGCTCTCTAAAGATGCAAGTCGCAACTTCCCTGTCCAGCACTCACTCACATAGCTGGAGGATTTGCCTCATTCTGTCCGCCAGAGTGTTTTGCTCCCCTGGCAGGTATGTGGCTCTTAAATCCATCCCATGTGCAAAAGCTAACTTTCACAACCTGACTGCTTCAAAACACAGGAGGAATAAACCCTTTCCTGTCTGCTTGTTGATGTAGAACATGGTGACCCAACTGTCAGTTTGAATCAGAATAATTTGGTTAGACAGTCAGTCTAAGAAAGCCTTTAGAGCATATGTAACTGCTCTTGGCTCCAAGAAGTTGATCTAATGGAGACACTCTTGGATAGACCAATTGCCCTGGCAACCTATTGAGCCGAGCTCCCCACCTCAGTGTGGATGCGTTTGTCATCACAACTTTTTGGGGTGGAACAATTTGGAAAGGAAGACCTTTGAGCAAACTGTGGTGGACTGTCTACTAGTGTAATGACTGAATGAGAGGAGCGGTGATATACAGACGATCCATGAGTCAACTCGTGGCCTGGGTTCATTGAGTCCTCAGAGTTCAATGAGATTGCCTCCATTTGGAGGCATGCCAAAAGTGTAACATGTACTGTAGAGGCTATAGGGGTCAGTCTAAACCATGTTTAGGGGGTCTGGACGTCCGATCCATATGTCCAGCCCCACTAAACACCTGGCCCGTGTCCTGGAAACAGAGCTCCCCACAAGTAGATCTGAGCTGTGCAGGAAGGGGGACTTATTCTATCTCGGAGGTGGAATAAGTACCTCTGGATGGCGGAGGATGGAGAATCTGCGCCTGGAAAGGAAGGAGAAGGGGTGCAAGGCGTTCCTCGTGGCCCGACCCTGGCCACAGTAGGCTCAGTCATGGGTTGGACAGTGAGGAAAGGAACATCTTGGGGCTGCCATGCAGGAGCCTGACTGGGCTAGCCGGGTAGTGGGCTGGATATCTGGGTGCCCAGAATCAGGATACGGCCTGCATATCCGGCCAGTTGCACCCAATTCTGATCCTGCGAGCATGTCTAGCCCCTGCAGGATCAGAATCAGGTACAACTGGGGCACGTCCAGATTCTGAACGCCTGGACAGACGGGGGACACTCAAAACAGAAATGGCCTCCACGTGGCCTCATACCATCAACATCTCGCTTCAGTCATGTTAAGAAGGGCTCCTATCAATTCCAATTGTTGGGTAGGCTGAAAGTGGGACTTGGGGTAGTTTACAATGAACCCTAGTAATTCCAACACCTGAATGGTCAATCGTGTTGATTCTTGAACTCCTTCCAGAGTGGTACTCTTGATCAGCCATAGTCCAGTTAGGGGAAGACAAACACTCCCAGCGGTCCAGAGGTACACCGCTACTACCATGAGGCATTTTGTGCACATGTGAGGCACTGACGCTAGGCCAAATGGCAACACTCAGTACTGGAAGTGTTGTCACCCCAGGCTGAATCTGAGATACCTCCTGTGAGCGGGATGTATCTGTATGTGGATATACGCATCCTTCAGATCCAGGGAGCACAGCCAATCACTTTTTTGAAGGGAAGGAAGCAAGGTGCCTAGAGAAACCATTCTGAACTTTTCTCTTACCAAGTACCTATTCAGATCTCTTAGGTCTAGGATGGGACAGTATCCCCCAATTTCTTGGGGATCTGGAAGTACATGGAACAAAACCCCCAACCTCTTTGCACTGGTGGCACAATCTTGATTGCAAAATCTGACAACAGGCGGTGATTTCTCTCTGAAGCCATTTCTGATGCAGAGGGTAGAGATGATGCACCCTTGGGGGCAATTTTGTGGCAGTTCCAATAATCGTAGTTTGTAACCGCTTTGGGTAATCTGTAGAACCCATAAGTCTAAGATTATGAGGGGCTACCTTAGGCAAAAAGAGTGATCCTTCCCCCGACCACTGTGTCACTGGAAGAGTGGCTATGCTCCAAAGCAGGGCAGGCCCATCCACTAAGTGAGCTATGAGGTCACTTAGGGTGGCTGGTCTGGTGGGCAGCTTTATGCTGTCATTTTGTTGCCCACGGCACGCCATGTGCTTCAGCACACATGACCTGCCGCTTCTGATCCCCCTCTGACAACTTACTGTTCTGTGTTCCTCTGTTTGTGAGCTTTCACAAAATTCAGAAAGTCACAAAAAGAGGAACACAGAACAGAATACAGGATAAAGCTAAAAGAGATAAAAAGAGAAATAAGGATAGCAAAATCAAAGACAGAAGAAAAGATGGCTAAAGATCTGAAGCGTGGAGACAAAACTTTTTTCAGGTATATTTGGGAGAAGAGGAAGATGAGAGGTGGAATCGCAAGACTCAAAAGTGTCGAGAACAGATTTGTGGAAAGTGACATTGAAAAAGAAACAATGCTAAACAAATACTGTTTTTACTAAAGAAAATCCTGGAGAAGGACCACCTGTGATTGACAAATATACAAAAGGGAATGAAGTACATACTACAGCTTTCACAGAAAATGATGTGTTTGAACAGCTTGCAAAACTAAAAGTGGATAAGGCCATGGGACCGGAAGGGATACATCCCAGGATACTGAAAGAGCTCAGAGAAGTGCTTGCAGGACCTTTAAAGGATGTTTTTAATAGATCCTTGGAGACAGGAGAAGTTACACAGGACTGGAGAAGGGCTGATGTGGTACCTCTTCACAAAAGTGGCAATAGGGAAGAAGTGACAAACTACAGGCCAGTAAATGTTACCTCGGTGGCGGGAAAAGTAATGGAGGCACTCCTGAAAGAGAGAATAGTGGACTTTCTCAAAAAACAATAGATTGGATGATCTAGGCAGCATGGTTTTAACAAAGGATTTTCATGCCAAACAAATATGATTGAGTTCTTTGACTGGGTGACCAGAGAACTAGATCAAGAGCATGCAATGGATGTGATCTACATAGATTTCAGCAAAGCCTTTAATACTGTTCCGCATAGGAGGCTTATCAATAAACTGAACAGCCTGGGGATGGGTCGCAAGGTAGTGAACTGGATCAGAAATTGGTTGACTGACAGACGACAGAAGGTGATGGGAAATGGAACTCACTCGGAAGAAAGGAAGGTGATTAGTGGCGTGCCCCAGGGATTGGTCCTGGGACCGGTACTGTTCAATGTATTTGTGAGTGATATTGCTGAAGGACTGAATGGAAAAGTCTGTCTTTTTGCAGATCACACAAAAATTTGCAACAGAGTGGATTCCCCTGAAGGAGTGGCTAACACGTGGAAAGATCAACAAAAACTGGAAGAATGGTCTAATGCTTGGCAGGTAAGATTTAATGTGAAGAAGTGCAGTATCATGCACTTCGGATGCAGAAATCCAAGGGAATTGTATGCAGTAGGAGGCGAGAAGTTGGTGTGCATGGACTAGGAGAAAGACCATGGAGTGATTGTTTCTGAGGATCTCAAGGTGGCGAAACAGTGTGACAAGCCAGTGGTCAAAGACAGATGGATGCTGACATATAGAAAGGAATTACTAGCAGAAATGAGGAGGTACTAATGTCCCTGTACAAGTCACTGGTGAGGCCTCATTTGGAATATTGTGTTCAGTTTTGGAGACCATATCTCACAAAGGATATAAAAAGACTGGAAGCAGATCAGAGGAAGGTGACCAAAATGATATGGAGCCTGCACCACAAGACATATGAGAAGAGACTTGAAGACCTAAATATGTATAAGCTAGAGGAGAGGAGGGACAGGGAAGATATGATACAAACCTTTAAATACTTTAAAAATATCAATGAACAAACAAACCTTTTTCTAAATGGGGAAGCTTAAAAGTAGAGGGCATAATATGAAACTGCAAGGGGGTAAACTGAAAGTATCCAGTAAGATTAAAAATTGATATCCAATAAGATAAAAAAATAACTTAAACATATGAAAGCAAAAGACTGTATGCATTGTATTGATTCAACATAGGAAGCTAACCAAAAAATACAGTGTAGAATCAATTGCATAATAAGCAGACAAAAAAAATATTGTGTTAAAACCAAACAAACTAAATATTTCAATAAAAACAACACTTAAAAAACATCTATAATGTGCCACATAAAAATTATTACAAACAGTATACCTGCAAAGGCTATCAAAGGTGATAAACGCCGTGCAGGGAAATAAGAAGAGTAAAACAGAAGGCAGGGGACATCTACCTTTCATGACTGAAAATGTACTAAACAATCAGAGAACAGGGGACATCTCCCTCTCATGACTCCGAATGTATTTAGCAAATAGAAAAGAAAAAAAAATTAACATGATATGAGCAAAAGGCACTGCAAACTTAAAGCTGAAAAAAATGAAGTAACACCTTTAAAGTTGCAAATTGAAAATAAAGTGGCGGCACGGTATAAAAAAATACAAAATAACAATACCTAGAACTTTAAACAGGAGACAAATAACTTTAAAATCAGTGCTTGACATAAAATAATACAATTGGTGACAGAAAACTCCTTTCATCATAATATAGAATAGGCATGTTAGAAACGAAAAAACAACCAAGTATACAAAGCACAAATATATTGTGGCAGCATCTGAAAAATACAAAGAAAAAAAAACCTTTAAAATCAGCGCTTCACATGAAATGATACATTTCACACCGGAACGTATTTCATCGTGAAAAGCTCAGATGCATTATAGCAGCGCCTGAATAGAATAGAGGAGACAAATAAATATATACAGCACTTCACATAAGATGATACATTACACAACGGAACGTATATCATTGTAACATAAAAGCAGTTAAGAGGCACCTCATATTACTAGAGGAACAACTCTTTTTTCATGTATTACACAAGCAGAAAACTGCTACAAAACTATGGCACGTCTATCAAATTGAACAAAATATGCAAAAACAGATAGAAAAATTATATAGAAAAAATATATGGAAAGATTAAGTGATTATAAACTGCCGAGGCTTTGATATTTAGTGCAAAAAATACTATACTTTATGATTTGAAAAATGCCTCTGTAGCTTAAAAAACAACATTTGACAAAACCAGCTGTAGAAAAAATATGTATATGATGACTGCTATATTATCACTAAAAGATTCACATGTAAATCTAAAAGATAAAATACTGAGCAAAATCGAGCTGAACTGCATCTTGTGCATGTTTACAAAAATTATGCAGATAGAATATTGTGAGCTGTAAAAAAAGGATAAATGACCTGATCAATGCCAAGGAGGAGAAGGAGAAACCAAAATGTGTGAATGCACGGTAGTAGAGAAGCATAACATGCGTCATATTAGATAAAAAACGAAAAGAGACTGAAAAAATAATACCTGCAAAGACTGTCAGAGGCGGGAAAACGCTGCGCAGGGGCAGGAGTAGCTGATTTGAAGACAAGGAAACTCCTCCCACTTATGACGTAACTTTTGATAGACAGGGCAAAAAAAGTGTTATGTACAAAAAGCAATACTAAATAAAAAAACTAAAGAAAAAACCTTGAAATTAACCAAAGTAAAAAGTTTTAAAAGAAGGATAAAAGGATATTATAACGGTACAAAATGGGAAGTAATACTGGCAGTTAAAAAAAGCATTATACTCAATTTCTTTCTTTAATCCTCCTGGAGTGACTGTGTTGAGTAGAAAAATGAACCTTTGCTCTTCTTGGATCAATCTGCAATTCAAATCTCCACCACAAGGGGAGGGGAAAAGCTTCTTAATGACAAAACTTTTTATGTCATCTGCTTTATGTTGGGATTGAATCCAGTGTTCTACAAGTGGGACTGTTGTGATTTGCCTCTTAATACAACTTTTGTGCTCCTGAATACGCGTCTTTACAGCTCGAATAGTTTTGCCAACATATAAAAGAGAATGAAAAGGCCGCGGGGCCACGTACCCAATGGCCGACGATAACTAGGGGGGTGGTCCCAGCGCAAAGGGGGCCTTCGAGTGAAGGATGGCAGGAAGGAGAAGACGGGATATAGTAAAGCTATTGGTTCCCGCAGATTGACTGAGAGGCGCGGCAGCCGGGTGGCGGAAAAGGGGGTTGTTTCGGGAGGCAGGGACTGACGGGAAGGCAGTCGCCGTAGAGAGACGAGCAGGAGAACATGGCTGGCGTCTGCTGGGTGATCGAGGTGGTCGGGAGAGGCTGCAGTGATCTATATTCTGATAAGGAAAACAATCGATCTATGTTTACCCGTTCCACTCCGTTCATTAATTTATAGACTTTTATCATATCTCCCCTCAGCCGTCTCTTTTCCAGATTAAAGAGCCCTAACCTTTTTAGCCTTTCTTCATAGGAGTATCCTTCCATCCCCTTTACCATTTTGGTGGCTCTTCTCTGTACCTTTTCTAAAATCGCTATATCCTTTTTAAGATACGGCGACCAGAATTGCACACAATATTCAAGGTGCGGTCTCACCATGGAACGATATAGAGGCATTATAATATCTTTCGTTTTATTTTCCATTCCTTTCCTTATCATACCTAGCATTCTATTTGCTCTCTTGGCTGCCGCTGCACACTGGGCCGAGGGTTTTAAAATGGTATCCACAATGACGCCTAAATCTTTTTCCTGGGTGGTGGCTCCTAATGTGGAACCTTGCATCGTGTAACCATAGTTTGGGTTGTTCTTCCCTATGTGCATAACCTTGCACTTGTCCACATTAAGTTTCATCTGCCATTTTGATGCCCAGTCTTCCAATTTATCAAGATCCTCTTGCAATTTTTCACAATCCTCTTGGGTTTTAACAACTTTAAATAGTTTTGTGTCATCTGCAAATTTGATAACCTCACTCGTTATTCCACTTTCCAGGTCATTTATGAATATGTCAAAAAGCAGCAGACCCAGCACAGATCCCTGGGGTACACCACTATTCACCTTTCTCCATTGGGAAAATTGGCCATTTAGCCCTACCCTCTGCTTTCTATCTTTTAACCAGTTCCTGATCCACAATAGTACACTGCCTCCTATCCCATGACTCTTTAGTTTTGCCAAAAGTCTCTGATGAGGGACCTTGTCAAAGGCTTTCTGAAAGTCCAGATACACAATATCAACCGACTCACCTTTGTCCACCTGTTTATTCACTCCTTCACAAAAACATAACAGATTAGTAAGACAAGATCTTCCTTGTCTAAAGCCATGTTGGCTGTCTCCCATTAGGTCATGACTATCTACATGCTGAGTAATTTTATTCTTTATGATGGTTTCTACCATTTTTCTCGGTACTGACGTCAGGCTCACCGGTCTGTAGTTTCCTGGATCACCCCTGGAAGCCTTTTTAAAAATTGGTGTTACATTGGCGATCCTCCAATCTTCAGGTATTAGAGATGATTTTAATGATAGTTCACAGATTACTGATAGCAGTTCTGCAATCTCATATTTCAGTTCTTTCAATACCCTTGGATGTATACCATCCGGCCCAGGTGATTTGCTACCCTTCAGTTTATCTAATAGTTGTAAGACATCTTCCCGATGTATCGATATTTCCTTCAATTCTTCCGCACCTTTAAATACCACTTCAGTCATGGGTAACATCCCTACATCTTCCTCAGTAAAGAAAGAAGCAAAGAATTCATTCAGTCTCTCCACTATCGCCTTGTCGCCTCTTAGTGCTCCTTTAACCCCTTTATCATCTAATGGACCAACTGACTCTTTCACAGGTTTTTTGCTACGAATGTACTTGAAAAGGTCTTTATTTTGCTTTTTTGCTTCCGCAGCAAGCTTCTTCTCAAATTCTCTCTTGGCCTGCCTTATCAATGCCTTGCATTTGACTTGCCAGTGCTTGTGCTGTTTCCAGGTTTCGTCGTTTGGCTCTTTTTTCCATTTCCTTAAAGATGCTTTTTTGGCAACAACAGCCTCTCTGACCTCACCTTTAAACCATGCTGGCAGTTTTTTGGACTTCCTTCCACTTTTCTTAAAGCGTGGAATACAGCTGGTCTGGGCTTCCAAGACAGTATTTTTCAACAACACCCAAGCTTGATGTACGTCTTTAACCTTCGCAACTGCTCCGTTTAGTTTTTTCTTAACTGTTTTCCTCATTTTATCATAGTCTCCCTTTCGAAAGTTAAAAGGTAGTACTGTGGATTTCCTTACTATCCCTCCTCCACTAATTAAATCAAAGGCGATCATGCTATAATCACTATTGCCAAGTGGCCCCAACACCCTTATCTCTTGCACTAGATCTGGTATTCCACTAAGGACTAGGTCTAATATGGCTTCCCCTCTGGTCGGTTCATGAACCAGCTGCTCCAAGAAGCAGTCATTTATTCCATCTAGGAACTTTATCTCCCTAGCATGTCCTGACGTGACACTGACCCAGTCGATACCGGGGTAATTGAAATCACCCATTATTATTACTGCGCTGTAACTTTTGTTAGATTCCTTGATTTCTTTGAGCATTTCATCATCCATTTGGTCATTCTGGCCAGGTGCTCGATAGTACACCTCCACTGCCATCGCCTTCCCCCTTTTATATGGAATTTCAATCCATATAGATTCTACAGCAGATTTTGTTTCCTGCAAAACTTTAATCCTTTCTGAGTCAATGCCCTCTCTAACATAGAGCGCAACCCCTCCACCAATTTGATCAGCTCTATCATTACGATATAGTTTGTACCCAGGTATCACAGTGTCCCACTGGTTGTCCTCCTTCCACCATGTCTCTGATATTCCAATCATATTTAACCTTTCATTTAGTGCTATATATTCTAACTCTCCCATCTTATTCTTTAGACTTCTAGCATTTGCATACAAGCATTTTAGAGAATGTATTTTATTCATGTTAATTTGGCTATTGTTAGACATGGGTAAATTGGGATCTTTAAGCTCTGTCTGCTCCATACTTGAGGGCATTTGGGCTACTTTACTCTTTTGTGGAACCTCTCTGCTTTTGGTAGTATCCTTCAAGGATACATTCTTCCGAACCATCCGCTCTTGGGCGACTGTCGGTTTTCCCCTAATATCTAGTTTAAAAGCTGTCCAAGAGGATATTTCTCATAAAATCAATCCTTTCATCCACTCTCAAGAGTTTAAAGCCAGATTCAGAATTACAGTTCTAGCTCTGAGTATATATTGCTTCTCCAGACCTTAGACAGGATTCCAAGGAGAATTTAATTTATTTTAAGAAATATTCTTTACTGAATAAGACTCTCAACCAGTCAGTCAGTATTTTTCTAAGAGCCACTCAACCAAAGTTCCAAATGGTCACCAAATTCAGATTCCAGAGAATTAAGCTACACTTCCACAGTCACCAATCACCAGTTTAACCCTTTTTCTTTACTCAGCACCCTTCAAAAATACTTTCAGCCCTTTTTCACTCAGAAATCTCCCAGACATCTCACCTTTTCCATGAAAAAGCCCCACTGCTGCTTTCAGTTTCAAGTCCCCTGTTTTCTGCCTCTGCAGTTTCCCTCCAGAAACAAAAAATAAGAACACCAGAATCCCCTTAGACAATACCAATATTGTCTAAGGGGATTCTGGTGTTCTTATTTTTTGATTCTGTTGCTTGGAACATCGAGTTTGCTGGGTTTAATATTTTTGTTTCCCTCCAGAAAGGCTGCTAACTCAAAAGACACCCGCAGAGATCCCAGTACTTCCCCCACATAAACAAATAGCGCTGGAGGTTGCAAAACTTTCCTGGAGGGGAAAGAAACATTTCTAGCTGCCACAGATAGCCCTGGACAGCACTTCCCCTGCCTAGACAAGCAACATTTATTTTATTTTAACCCTCAGGTTACAGAAAGTTAAAATAGGTTAGGCCTCATGAGCTTGGAAGGTTGAGAGGGAATATGATAGAGGGCTATAAAATCAAGACTAGAAGGAATGGTGTAAATAAGAATTGGTTGTTTACCCTTACAAGACTAAGAGACACTCCATGAAATAGGCAGCACACTTAACACAAATTTGAGAAAAGGCAGTTACTCACCTGTACTCACGTATGGGTGATATCATCTAACAAAGCCTGCACAGGAATGTTCCCCTGCTATCAATAGAAGCTTTTTGGAGGTTCTATCGCACATGCACGTCATCTTCCTGCCTGCTGCCGTGGCACCATTTTACCTCAGTCTAATACTATAGCTATAGTAGAATACAATTCCCAGGGAAGGTAGAAGGGTCTGAGGGAATTATTGTAGCTGTCCACGGAGAACACCTGCTACAGGTGAGTAACTACCTTTTCTCTGTTGACAAACAGGAATGAAGTCCTCATGTATGGGACTCCTTAGTTACAAGCTACCAAAAGTCAATGAGAATGCAGACAAGCTCAACAGGGGCAACTAAGTCTGTCTGCTTACTGGCCTTTGTATCCCAAAATACATAACTATGTACAGTACAATGCATGTTGCTATTCTCTTTTCTCTCTTTTTTAGATAGCCTGAACTATGAGCTGCCTGACTGAAGACCTAACACAGTTTAGGACAACTATCTAGACTGTCGCCATGAGTTGACACCAACTAGATGGCACAACAACAGCCTGAATAGAAAAGAATGGGCCTAGAGGGATGGAGCTGGATTCTAATACCTTGTGGGTGAGATTTTGGGAAAAATGGTGATAGAACAATTGATGGATTAAGATGGAAATCCGATACCACTTCTGGAATGAATTTATGATAAGTACGGAGGAATTATGAAGGAATTTGGTGTAAGGTGGATGAACTATGAGGGCCTGAAGCTTGCTCACTCTGCATGCTGAAGTGACTGCCACCAAAAATAAAACCTTCCAGGTCAAAAACTTTAGATAGCAGGAATTGAGTGACTCAAAGAGAGTTTTCATCAGCTGCGTAAGAACCACACTGAGGTCCCAAGACACTGTAGGAGGATTGTAGGGAGGCTTCAAAGCGAACAACTAATGGCTGTGCAGAGATTGTCTTCCCTTCTACACCTCGATGATAAGCTGCACTTGCACTGAGGTGAATCCTGATGGATTTGGACTTAAGTCCAGACTCAGAGAGTTCTAGAAAATATTCAAGCAGTTTTTGTGTGGAACAGACGAAGGGATCTAGGGCATGGGGTTTCTAGTCCCATAGGTGCTCCTTATGGCCTTGGGCAAGCCATTTAACCCTCCGTTGTCTCAGGTACAAAAACAAAGATTGTGAGTCCTTCAGGGACAAGAGAAAAATATACAGTATATATAGTACCTGAACGTACACCGCTTTGACTGGTAGAAAAGCGGTATATAAGCCTAGTTAAATAAATAAATAAATAAATAAATAAATAGTCCTCACACCAGACAGCAAACCTTTTCCACTTGCATGAATAAAATCTTCTCGTTGAGGCCCTTCTGGGGGCCAAAAGGACATCAGACATGCTGGCCGGCAGGTTGCGCTCAGATAACATTAGCCTCTCAACATCCATGCTGTGAGGGCCAAGGACTTAATGTTGTGGTACAACATCATTCCATTCTGCAAAGTCAGGTCAGGTGCCTGGCCCAGCCAGAGTGGTCCCTGACTAGAGATCTGTAGCAGGAAAAGAAACCAAAGCTATTGGGACCAGTAGGGAGGGATAAGAATCATCATGTCTCCATCTGTTTTGAGCTTCAGGAGGGTCTTTGCAATGAGAGGTAGTGAAGGATAGGCATACAGAAGATCTTCCCCCAAATGCAAGGAGGAAAGCATCTGAGGCTAGTTTGCTGTGTGATCTGAACTGATCCACTTGGGCATTTAGAGGAGCCGTGATCTATCGAGGGGGGTGCTCCACTCCCGAAAGATGCAAGCCACAACCTCTCTGTAGTGTCCATTCGTGTGGTTGGAGGACTCGACTCAGTCTGTCTGCCAGAATGTTTTGCTCACCTGGTAGATATGTGGCTCTCGTCCATCCCATGTGCAAAGGTAAACTTCCAGAACCTGACTGCTTCCCAATGCAGGAGGTACAAGCCCATTCCTGCCTACTTCTTAATGTAAAACACTGTCACTTGATTGTCTGTTTGAATGAGAACAATTTGATTGGCCAGTCGATCTCTGAAAGACTTTATAGTATTTACAACAGCTCTTAGCCACAAGAAGTTGATCTGGTAGAGACTTCCTTGGAAGGATCAATCGCCCTAAGTGTGAAACCCATCAAGATGAGCTCCCCAATCCTGTTTGGATGCATCTGTCCTTTTGAAATGGAACAATTTGGAAAAGAAGGTATTTGAGCAAATTGTGATAGATTGTCCACCACTACTACTACTATTGAACATTAGTATAGCGCTACAAGACGTATGCAGCGCTGCACAGACACATATAAAAGACAGTCCTTGCTCATCAGAGCTTACAATCCAGTCAAGACAGACAACACAGTACTGTAGACACGGGATACATCTAGGAGGAATGGTAAGGAAACCCAAAGGAGATTAGGCGAGTCAAGATCCAAAAGCAGCAGTGAAAAGGTGAGTTTTCAGCCTGGATTTGAAAAGGGCCAGAGAAGGTGCCTGATGTACTGATTCAGGTAGTTTGTTCCAGGCATAAGGAGCAGCATGCCTTGGCTTGTCAGGCGAGACATGTAGGGGATTGGTTAGGGAACATGGAAGTCTATACCCCTAGAGCGCTAGAAGAAGCCTTTGTGGCCCCGCAGGTGTTGACCGCGGTCTTGCACTTGGAACGAACATCCTTGCCAGCGCGAATGACGAGTGGTGTCTTGGTGCTCTCGGTACAGCGTACATGGCAACAACTGAATAAATATTGGGGTGGTTCCCCCGAGGTCTCGAGTTGGCTGCCTTTACCAGGTAATGCTCGGTTTACGTCGGGGTCGGACTCAGTCCTCTTTCGAAACTGGGAACGGTTGGGGATACGGAATCTAGGGCTTGTGGTTGACCAGGAGGGGAGATGTACATCTTTGAAGATGCTTTGCAGAGAGTACGAGCTAAATTTGGGGCAGTCTTTTTTTTGCGTATATGCAAATCTCTCATTACGTTGTCTCTCTGTCACAGCGAGAGTTGAGGGTGGAAAGGTCGGCACAGATCTTGGAATTTTTTGCCTTGGGGGCGGAATCCCCGCCCTCTATAGCGGATCTGAAGAGACGGCTGGATAACTGTGGCAGTCCCCCAGACTATTCGGCAGAGGAGGCCCTGTGGGTGACGGAGTTGTGTCGGGAGGTGACTCCGGGCTCCGTTCATGATGCATTGGTTCGGATTGCGTGGCTGGTGGAAGGGGCTCGATGGCGGGAAATACAGTTTAAATGTATCATCCGAGCCTATTTCTCCCTGAGATGAGCGTTGCAAAGTCGCCTAACCTCTTATGGAGGATGTCCAAAGTGTTCATGTTCCTTGGCGGATTTGGGGCATATGTGGTGGGGTTGCCCATATATTTACAGATATTGGATGCAGATTGGGACCTATATGAGTAGCTTATTACAGCAGCGGGTCTGCTGGACGGGGTCGCTGGTTGTGTTGGATCAATTGGGATCACTCCACCCAAAGGGGAGATGGGAGAGAATCTTAGTGCGGAAGGCTTGTCTGGTGGGTAAGGGTCCTATACTTCACCGATGGAGAGAGCCCATAGCCCCTACTTTTGGGGAGTGGCGTAATAGCTTCCACCAACTCATGCTCCTGGAAAGGAGAGGGGCGAGAGGGAATGTCCAGCGGTGGGCTTCCTTTCTCCTGGTTTGGATGCCCTACATTCATAAATTGGGGCCAAAGACTCAAAGTGAGGTGCTGAAGGTGGGTTGGCCTGGGCCTGGCCTGTTGAGAATGGGGGGGGGGAGGGGTGGATGGGGAAGGAGGGACATGGTCTAGCATAAAGTAAGGTCAAGGGTTTGCTCCTAAGGCAGGGAGATGAGTGAACAATGGCTGCGGGGGGGAGGGGGGGAGGAGGGGGAGGGGAGGAGAAAGGGGGGGAACCAAATGTTGATTAAACTACTGTGTGTTGTGTGCCTTTCATTGTAGTGTTGTGAAGTCCCAGGACAGTGGACAAGACACAGCCCTGCCCTGGGAATTGTAAATTGGTGTATTGGTATATTGTTGCATGATGTACTGTAGTGAACTAATAAACAGAGTTTAAAAAAAAAAAAAGCACAGGCACAGTGGAGTGTTACTAAAAACTTTCCTATTGGACGCTGGGGAGTGTTCCCACATGGGCTCTGTTGGTACTGATGTCACCCATATGTGAAGACTACATTCCTGCTTGTTCATGAAGATATTGGATGCCTCTGTATCTGCATACTAATGGTAGAAGCTTTGACAAAGTGCTTTTATATCTGCCAGTGATTGTTGGTTATTACTATTGCTATTTTAAACCTAATAAGATCTGAACACAAAATGGGTGGTTACGCATCACAATAGAGAGAATGCAATTAAGGCAAAAGTAGCCCTGATGCCTTTAATTAAAGAGAAGATGTAGTTGAAAGATTCCAAATTATCCCTGTCAATTGCTAAACAGATTGTAAATATAAACAAAAATATACTTTGAAATGCCTGTAGACAAATCTTTGAAGTCTAAAAAAGAAGATATGAAAGAATATATAGAATCAAATGAAGAGGTAAATATAATAGGCATCTCAGAAACCTGGCAGAAGGTCTACAAATTATATTGTAATGATAGGATGGATCAAATTAGAAACAGCAACATGCTGGCAGAAAAAGACCACATGGCCTACCTAGTCTGCCATTCCATCAACTACAATAGTGCCCTTTTTTCCTTTAGATACCCTCTGTGTTTGTCCCATGTTTTTTTTAATTCAGATACTGTTCTTGTCTCTAACACCTCCACTGGGAGACTATTCCACTCATCTACCACTCTTTCCGTAAAAAAATATGTCCGCATATTACTCCTGAGTCTATCCCTTTTCACCCTCATCCTATACTTTCAATCAGAAGAGACTCTCCTCCTGTGCCATGGAGGTATTTAAACATCTCTCTCATAACTCCCCTATCCTGCCTTTCCTCTAAAGTATATATATATTGAGATCTTTAAGTCTGTCCTCAAATGCTTCATAATGAAGACCACTAACCATTTTAGTGCCACCCTCTGCCCCGACTCCAACCTGCTTGTATCCTTTTGAAAGTGCGGTCTCCAGAAATGCACACAATACTCCAAATGAGGTCGCACTAGAGACTTATAGAGCGGCATTATCACTTCCTTTTTTTCTGCTGGCCATTCCTCTCCCTACATACACATGCATTATTGTGGCTTTCACAGTTGCCTTTTCTATCTGCTTAGCTACTTTAAGATCATCAGAAACAATTACGTCCAGGTACCACTCTTCTTTCATGGGAAGAAGTACCTCATCCCCTACACTATACTGCTTCTTTGGATTTTTGCAGCCCAAATGCAAAACCCTGCATTTTAGCATTAAATTCAGCTGCCAAATTCTATACCATTCTTCAAGCTTATCTAGATCCCTCCTCATGTTATCTACTCCTTCCCAGGTGTCTACTCTATTGCAGATTTTGGCATCATCTGCAAACAAGCAAACCTTGCCCAAGAGCACTTCTTCAATATCACTAACAAAAAGAATTGGATCAAGGACAGATGCCTGCGGCACACCACTGGTAACTTCCTTCTCCTCAGTGAGTTCCATGTACCCTTTGTCACCTTCCACACAACCAATTTCTAACCCAAGCAGCAATTTTAGGGCCCATCCCTAGGGTGCTCAGTTTGTTTATAAGTCACTTGTGCGGAACGGTATCAAAGGCTTTACTGAAATATAAATACACCACATCTAGGGCTCTCCCTTGGTAAAACTTCCTGGTCACCCAGTCAAAGAAATCAATCAGATTTGTCTGGCAAGACCTGTCTCTGGTGAATCCATGTTGCCTTGGATCCTGCAATCCATTGGGCTCCAGAAACCTCACTATTCTCTCTTTAAGTTAACTTTCCAATAATTTACTAACCACAGAGGATAGATTAACCGGCCTGTGGTTCTCAATGTCATCTTTACATCCGCTTTTGTGTAAAGGGACCACATGTGCCTTTCTACAGTCCTCTGGCACCACTCCCGACTCCAAAGAATCATTGAAAAGGTCAAACAGTGGAGCCTCTAGAATATCCCCAAGCTCCCTCAGTATTCTTGGATGTATCCCAACTGGACCTATCACTTTGTCGACTTTTAGTTTAGCTAGTTCATCACGAACACAGTCTTCTGAAAATCGTTTGAGATTCCTGTCACTTCTGTTCATATTTGTGAGTGTTTTATGAGCTTCTGGCCCTTCATCTGTGAACACAGAAAGCGTAGTTACTCACCTGTAACAGGTGTTCTCCAAGAACAGCAGGAATCAGTCCTCAATTATGGGTGACATCAACACCGACAGAGCCCATGCAGAGCAATTTCCCAGCTTTCAAAGAAATCCTTTGGAATTGCTGCCACGCATGCATGGTCCTCTTCCCGCCCAAGGGTGCCATCTTGCTCAGTCAGGTCCCATAGCTAGAACCCTACTAAGCGGATGGCAAGGGAAGGGTAAGAATAGCAACTCTTAAGGGGAGGTGGGAGGAAAGTGAGGACTGATTCCTGCTGTCCCTAGAGAACACCTGTTACAGGTGAGTAACTACGCTTTCTCCAGGAACAAGCAGGAAGTCAGTCCTCACTTATGGGACTCCCCAGCTACAGGCTACTGAAACCTATAAGCAAAGCACCTCTGCGAAGCTGTGAGCAGATGTCGATGATCTGAAGGGAGTCCGAGTCCTCGGATCCTCGGGAGGCCAGCTCCCAGTAGTCACAGAAGGACGGTCAGAGGGCAGGAGTTGCTTATACCCCAAACAAATTACAGAGTACAGCCTGGCCGAAGGAGCTGTCCTGGCGGAACTCCTTCTCTAGACAGTAGTGCGAAGCGAAGGTATTCGCTGAAGACCAGGTCGCAGCCCAGCAGCTGTCCATCAGAGGCACTGAGTGCAGTGAAGCCACTGACGCCGCCTTGGCACGGATGCTGTGTGCGGTAACTCGTCGATCCAGTGGGGCCCCAGTCTTTGCCTGGGCAAAGACGATGCAATCCACCACCCAGATGAAGAGAGTGTGCTTGGTGACTGCAAGCCACAGATGGTTGGGATCGTAGGTGATGAAGAGTCGGTCGGACTTGCGATGACCCTGAGTGCATTGCAGGTAGAAGGTGAGAGTCCTCTTGCAGTCAAGGGTTTGAAGGACCGCCGATGCACGGTCGGCATGAGGTCTCGGGAAGTAAATCAGTAAGACTATCTCTTGGTTGAGATGGAAATCTGAGACAACTTTTAATAGGAACTTGGGGTGAGTGTGAAGGACCACCCTGTTCCCGTAAAACCTGGTTTAGGGGGCCACGGCCATGAGGGCTTGAAGTTCGCTGACTCGTTCAGCTGAGGTCAGCGCCACCAGGAAGACTACCTTCCATGAGAGGTGCTGAAGTGAGCTTGTCTCCATATCCCTGTTATTGAAGGGTGGCTGTGTCAGCTGCATGGCATGATGTTCAGGTCCCACTACGTCAGCGGATGGGGGGCTTGGAGAGTAAAAGGCCCTGCATGAAATGGGAGACTAGTGGCTGGCGGGTGAGTGGTTGGCTGAAATGGCGCTCAGGTGAACCCTGACCGAATTGGATTTCAGCCCCTCCTGCGAGAGGTGGAGGAGGTACTGGAGAACCCACAGGGTAGAACAGGAAAATGGATCAATCTGGAGCCCGGAGTACCAGACCGAGAAGTGCTGCCACTTGAGTGCGTAGGCCCATCTCGTCGAGTCTTTCCTCGATGCGAGCAGGACTTCCTCGATCTCCTCTGGGAGGTGCAGCGAGGCTAAAGAGACCCGTTCAGCCGCAGGCTGCTAGGGATAGCGAGTCCAGGTTAGGGTGAAGCACCCGTCCCTCCTCCTGTGTCAGCAGACCCGGAGCACTGCCTAGGGGGACCCGGGGCTCTGACGAGAGTCAGAGTAGAGGCAGGAACCAAGGCTGTCGAGGCCACGAGGGAGCCATGAGAATCACCAATGCTCGGTCCTGCTGAATCTTGTGGAGAGTCTTCGCTATGAGGGGAATGGGGGGAAATGCATACAGAAGCCCAGAGGTCCAGTTCAGGAGGAACGCGTCCGGGGCTTCCTTGCTCGGGTGTGGTATCGGCCCACAAAAGTGGGGAAGCTGTGCGTTCGCCGGGCTGGCAAATAGTCCCCCAGCAGCGAAACAGGTGGAGAACCATCTAGGACTCAGGCGCCACTCATGTGGGCGGAGAAGCCTGCAGAGCCTGTCCTTAAGGACATTGTCTTGGCCTGGGAGGTAGACTGCTCTTAGGGTCATGCCCCGGCGCACTGCAAAGGAGAAGAGGAGGAATGCTTTCCGACAGAGGAGGCGGGAGCCCTACCCCCTTCCATGTTTATGTAGAACATTGCGACATTGTTGTCGGTCTGCACGAGCACTAATTCAGGGCCAACCGGACCACTTGAAGTTGGAACAGATTGATCTGCTGCCAGGATTCCTCGGGCGACTACCGTCCCTGGGTACAGAGGTTGTCGCAGTGGGCTCCCCAGCCTGACAGCATCCGTCGTCAAGATGAGCTCGTGTTGCAGAGCCCAGAAGGGCATGCCCCAAAGTAAGCTTCGGAGATTTTGCCACCAATCCAGGGAACTGAATAGGTTGCACGAGACTGAGATGGGATCCTACAGCCAACCCAAGGCTTGGGACCATTGTGTTCTGAGGCACCATTGAGCTGCTTGCATATGCATGTGAGCATGGGGAATGACGTGTACGATCGAGGCCATGTGCCCCAAAAGGCGCATAAGGTACAGCATGGCTCGTGCCGAGACCCTGGTTTGGCTTTGGATCTCAGCAGCCAGAGCATGAAGGCGGTCTGCGCATGCTCAAGGGAGGAAGGTGGTTACCCGTTCCATGTCAAGCAGTGTGCCGATGAACTCCAGTGCCTGCACCGGTTCGGTGGGACTTGGAGTAGTTGATCAGGAAACCGAGGCGCTCGAGGAGGAGGACCATGCGTGACGCAGAGAGGCATGCCTCCTCGACAGATGTGCTCATGACGAGCCAATCATCTAGGTAGGGGTAGACGGATATGCCCTGCAGCAGGAGGTAGGCAGTGGCTGCCGACAGGCATTTGGGGAAGACTCATGGGGCAGACGCGAGCCCAAAGGGGAGCACACTGTACTGATAGTGATCCCCCTGCACCCTGAAACACAGGTACTTCCTGTACTTGGGGAGAACAGGGAAGTGGGCGTAAGAATCTCTGAGATCCAAGGAGCATAGCCGATCATCTGCTGGAGGAAGTGCAGCAGGATGCCAAGCGATAGCATTCTGAATTCCTACTTTAAGCAAGCTTGGTGTGAGGGAAGCCGAGTAGGCTCCGCTGGGGAGAAGGGAGGGATTGGTGGCAGAATCTCTGAAGCTTACTTCGGGGCATGCCCTTCCTGGCTCTGCAACACGAGTCTGTCCAGATGAAGACGGTAACAATCCTGGACGACCTGGAGGACCCAGGGGTCTGATGTGATGGCCTCCCACTTGGGGGCAAAAAGGGACAGACGTCCTTTACCGGCGAGAAGACGAGAGGCTATGCATTTGGTGTCAAAACCCCGAAGCTGGCTGGGGTGGCGCCGGTGGTTGGATCTTGGGCCCCTTAGGTTTCCGATGTCCCTGAGATCTGCCCTTGCCTTGGCCGCTGGGCGACGGAGCTGGAGTGGGCGGATAGGGTGGGTATTCCCGGTAAGGAAGCCCCTTCCACTGAAAGAAAGGTTTATAAGAACATAAGATATGCCATACTGAGTCAGACCAAGGTCCATCAAGCCCAGTATCCTCTTTCCAACAGTGGCCAATCTAGGTCATAAGTACCTAGCAGTCTCCCCAAAAGACACAGGTTTCTCAATGTTTGTATTGGGTCGAGCAGTGATATCCTGGGTCCCTCTTAATAATGGTTTATGGACCTTTCCTCCAGGAACTTGTCCAAACCTTTTTTAAACCCAGCTACACTAACAGCCTTTACTGCATCCTCCGGTAACAAATTCCAGAGTTTGATCACATGTTGAGTGAAAAAATATTTTCTCTTATTAGTCTTAAATAGGTTACCCTGTAGCTTCATTGCATGTCCCCTAGTCTTTTTTATATTCTAATGATGTAAACAATCGATCTATATTTACCCGTTCCACTCCATTCATTAATTTGTAGACTTCTATCACATCTCCCCTCAGCCATCTCTTTTCCAGGTTGAAGAGCCCTAACCTTTTTAGCGTCTATTCATAGGAGTATCCTTCCAGCCCCTTTACCATTTTGGTGGCTCTTCTCTGTACCTTTTCTAATAACGCTATATGCTTTTTTAAGATACGGCGACCAGAATTGCACACAATATTCAAAGTGTGGTCACACCAAGGAATGATAAGAGGCATTATAATATCCTTTGTTTTATTTTCCATTCCTTTCCTTATGATACCTAGCATTCTATTTGCTCTCTTGGATGTCGCTGCACACTGGGCAGAGGGTTTTAACATGTTATCCACAATGACGTCTAAATCTTTTTCTTGAGTGGTGGTTCCCAATGTGGAACCTTGCATCATGTAACCATAGTTTGGGTTGTTCTTTCCTAGGTGCATAACTTTGCACTTGTCCACATTAAATTTCATCTGCCATTTGGATGCCCAGTCTTCCAGTTTATCTTGCAATTTTCCACAATCCTCTTGGGTTTTTATAATTTATATATTTATTGATGTTTTACAAACATATATCAAAAACACATGGACACAGGTAAAATCTCCATTAATACAAGATTAACATTTCCAATAATATTAACTAACACCAAAGAAACATGGATAATAGCCCATATCAAGGGAGCAAAAAAGAAAGGAAAATCAAGTACAAAAAAAGGAAAACAAGAGGCAATTAAACCTCACGATAAGCTGCAATTTTTTTTTAACTCCTAAATGGGACCATGTAACAAACATGATCACCATAAACCCTCAACACTCCTCAACCATAGGTACAATCGTTTCCTTACAAACCGAAAGTTAAATTTCATCTGTTATTTAGATGCCCTGTCTTCCAATTTATCAAGATCCTCTTGCAATTTTCCACAATCAGCTTGGGTTTTTATAATTTATATATTTATTGATGTTTTACAAACATACATCAAAAAACACATGAACACAGGTAAAATCTCCATTAATACAAGATTAACATTTCCAATAATATTAACTAACACAAAAGAAACATGGATAATAGCCCACATCAAGGAAGCAAAAAAGAAAGGAAGGAAAATTAAGTACAAAAAAAGGAAAACAAGAGGCAATTAAACCTCACGATAAGATGCAACATTTTTTTGAACTCCTAAATAGGACCATGTAAAAAACATGATCACCATAAACTCTCACCTCTCCTCAACCATAGGTAAAATCATTTCCTTACTAACCAAATGTTAAATTTCATCTGCCATTTGGATGCCCTGTCTTCCAATTTATCAAGATCCTCTTGCAATTTTCCACAATCCTCTTGGGTTTTAACAACTTTAAATAGTTTTGTGTCATCTGCAAATTTCTCAACCTCACTCATTATTCCCTTTTCCAGGTCATTTATGAATATGTCAAAAAGCCTGTATCCCTGCAGTATTCCACTATTCACCCTTTTCCATTGGGAAAATTGGCCATTTAGCCCTACCCTCTGCTTTCTATCTTTTAACCAATTCCTGATCCACAATAGTACACTGCCTCCTATCCCATGACTTTTTAGTTTTGCCAAAAATCTCTAATCAGGGACCTTGTCAAAGGCTTTCTGAAAGTCCAGATATGTTATATAAACCGATTCACCTTTGTCTACATGTTTATTCACACCTACATTACCAAGTTTAAGTTTCAATGTAAACCGCTTTGATTGAAATGATAAAGCAGTATATAAAACCTGTTAAATAAATAAAATAAATAAATAAAAATAACTGATTAGTAAGACAAGATCTTCCTTGTCTAAAACCATGTTGGCTGTCTCCATTAAGCCATGACATGTTGAGTAATTTTTCTCTTTATGATGGTTTCTACCATTTTTCCCAGTACTGATGTCAGGCTCACCAGTCTGTAGTTTCCCTGATCACCCCTGGAGCCCTTTTTAAAAACTGGCGTTATATTAGCCATCCTCCAATCTTCAGGTATTACAGATGGTTTTAGTGATAGTTCACAGATTACTAATAGCAGGTCTTCAATCTCATATTTCAGTTCTTTCAACACACTTGTATGTATACCATCCAGTCCAGGTGATTTGCTACTCTTCAGTTTATCAAATAGTTGTAATACACCTTCCCGGTGTAGTGATATTTCTTTCAATTCTTTCTCAGTATCACCTTTAAATATCACTTCAGTCATGGGTAACATCCCTGCATCTTCCTCAGTAAAGACTGAAGCAAAGAATTCATTCAGTCTCTCCACTATAGCCTTGTCCCCTCTTACTGCCCCTTATATCCCTCTATCATCAAATGGTACAACTGACTCTCACAGGTTTTTTTGCTACAAATGTACTTGAAAAAGTCTTTATTAGGCATTTTTGCTTCCACAGTAAGTTTATTCTCAAATTCTCTCTTTGTCCTGCCTTATCAATGCCTTGCATTTGACTTGCCAGTGCTTGTGCTATTTCCAGTTTTCGTCATTTGACTCTTTTTTTTCCATTTCCTGAAAGATGCTTTTTTTGGCAACAACAGCCTCTCTGACCTCACCTTTAAACCATGCTAGCGGTTTTTTGGACTTCCTTCCACTTTTCTTAAAGCATGGAATACAGTTGGTCTGGGCTTTCAAGATAGTATTTTTAAACAACACCCAAGCTTGATGTAAGTCTTCAACCATTGCAACTGCTCCTTTTCATTTTTTCTTAACTATTTTCCTCATTTTATCATAGTCTCCCTTTCAAAAGTTAAAAGGTAGTACTGTGGATTTCCTTACCATCCCTCCACCATTAATTAAATTAAACATAATCATGCTATGATCATTAATGCCAAGTGGCCCCAACATCCTTATCTCTTGCACCAGATCTGATGTTCCACTAAGGACTAGGTCCAAAATGGCTTCCCCCCTGGTCGGTACATGAACCAGCTGCTCCAAGAAGCAGTCATTTATTTAATCTAGAAACTTTATCTCCCTAGCATGTCCTGCCGTGACACTGACCCAGTCAATACCGGGCAAATTGAAATCACCCATTATTATTACTGTTCTGTAATTTTTTGTTAGCTTCCCTGATTTCTTTGAGCATTTCATCATCCATTTGTTCATTCTGGCTAGACGGTCGATAGTACACCCCCGATACCATCGCCTTCTTCTTTTTACATGGAATTTCAATCCATAGAGATTCTACAGCAAATTTTGTTTCCTACAAAACTTTAATCCTTTGGGACTCAATGCCCTCTCTTACATAGAGCACAACCCCTCCACCAATTTGATCAGCTCTATCATTATGATAAAGTTTGTTTCCAGGTATCACAGTGTCCCACTGGTTGTCCTTCTTCTACCATGTCTGTGAGATAGCAGTCATATCTAACTTCTCATTTAGTGCTATATATTCTAACTTTCCCATCTTATTTTTTAAACTTTTAACATCTGCATACAAGCATTTTAGAGACTGCATTTTATTCATGGTTATCGGTAGGCAGGGATAATTTGGAGTCTTTAAGCTCTGCCTGCTCTGTACTCAAGGGCATTTGGGCTACCTTTGTCTTTATTGGAACCTCTCTGCTGAGGTGCCCTAACTTCATTTTTTTGGTAGTATCCTTCAAGGATACATTGTTTCGAACCATGCACTCTTGGGCGACTGTCAGCTCTCCCCTATTATGTAGTTTAAAAGCTGCTCTATCTCCATTTTAAAGGTTAATGCCAGCAGCCTGGTTCCATCACGGTTAAGGTGAAGCCCATCACTTCGGAAGGGCCCCTCCTTTCCCCAAAATGTTCCCCAGTTCCTAACAAATCCAAAACTCTCATCCTTGCACCATCATCTCATCCACGCATTGAGACTCCGGAGCTCTGCCTGCCTTTTGGGTCCTTCGTGTGGAACAGGAAGCATTTCGGAGAACACCACCCTAGAAGTTCTGGATTTCAATTTCCTACCTAAAAACCTAAATTTAGCCTCCAGAAACTCCCTATCACATTCTCCGATGTCATTGGTACTGGCATGTACCAAGACAGCAGACTCCTTCCCAGCACTATCTAAGACCTTGTCTAGGAGGCGCGTGAGGACCGCTACCTTCACACCAGGCAGGCATGTTACCAGGCGATCCTCACGTCCACCAGTCACCCAGCTATCTACATGTCTAATGATCGAATCACCAACTATAACGGCTGTCCTAACCCTTCCCTCATGGGCACATGGCCCTGGAGAAACTTCCTCGGTGCGAGAGGGTTTTACATCACCTGGAGGACAGGTCCTAGCTACAGGATCACTTCCTGCCACACCAGGGTGATGCTCTCCTGTCATGTGACCTCTCTCCTCCATGGCAACAGGGATGCTGCCAGACTGGAGGTGGGACTTCAGAACTATATCCCTGTAGTTTAATGTATGCTGATGAGAATAAACAGCTGTCCCTCAGAGTAATTATGGCACCTCCTTTCCTTTAAGAGGTTTAAGTACCTATAAAGCTATGATTATCCCAGGGGTGGGTGGGTTTTGGGGAGGGAGGGAAAGAAGACCTATTAAAAGCTTGCTGCTACACAGTACCCTGTCCTTTGCTTCTAAGGTAATATGTGACCAATTTCCAGGGGGAGTCCCACAGCCCTTGCTTGGATAGAGGGAGCCTTGGGTTCTAAATTTAACCAGAAAGCTCTCTTCTGTGTTTTAAATTTAAACTGAAAATTCTTTGCTGCTACTAGGCTCTGACTGATTTAGCAATACACGGGGATCACAGATTAATCATCTTTAATCTAAAGAATTCCTTTTTCCCCAAGATTTAGAAAACTTCCCAGAAGTAAATACTTACAATTGCAGATGACTCTCGAGAAGTAGCAGTCCCCTTTTGTAGTCTTTGCTGTGCTATTTCTTCCACTGAAGGGAAGAGGTTTTCCGAGAGAGATGGGTGCGGGTTATCAACTCCGTCTCAATCTCGGCTGCCTTGTCCTCCATGGGCTTGCCGAACAGTTGTTTGCCGAGGCAGGGAACATCCAAGAGTTTCTCCTGGACCCACTGTTCCAGGTCTGAGGACCGGAGCCATACTTGACGCTGGGCTCTGATGCCAGCTGCTCCTACATGGGCAGAAGATTCGAACCCATCATATGCGGCGTGAGAAAGGTATTTCGAGCAGTCCGCAACTGATCTCAGGAGGGTCTGAAATCTGAGATGGTGGTCACCTTCAAGGTCTGTGGAGAAACTGCCGAGCTCTTTAACGAGGTTGCGAAGGAACATACCCACCAGCAACCCCAATCAGCGAAGTGAAAGAGAGCAGAAGGCTGCAACCCCCTCCTGCTCTCCATCCGGCGGCAAATCAGAGCCGCCCAGCACACCAGACCTCAACTTTTAAAAGGAAGCGCCTCCCGGTGCCATCGCAGCACAGCTCCTCCACCAGCAACCCTGATCAGCGGCGGGAAAGAAAGCAGAGGGCTTAACCCCCCCCCCCCCCCCCCCGCTCTCCATCCGGCGGTGAATCAGAGCTGCCCAGCACATCGGACCTCAACTTTTAAAAGGAAGCACCTCCCAGCGCCATCATAGCACAGCTCCTCCACCAGCAACCCCAATCAGGGGCGGGAAAGAGAGCAGAGGGCTGCAACCCCCCCCCCCCTGCTCTCCATCTGGCAGCGAATCAGAGCCGCCCAGCACAATAGACCTCAACTTTTAAAAGGAAGCGCCTCCCGGTGCGCCCGCACCTGGGAGGCCCACACCTGAGGGCCTTGCCAGAGGGCCCTTTGGCATGGCTCTTAGGCAGGGAAAGTAGGCGGCAGGACACGAGAGAAGGTACATCCGTTTACCCTTAAAAACAACTCAAACAAAGCATCTGTGAAAACTGTAAGTAGGTGATGCTAAAATCAATTTAATCACTCACGCAGCAACCCAACAAATGTGGAAGTAGCCAAATACGATCCATCTTAGCCATAAGAATCAACCACCGGTGTGAACCAGACCTACAAGACCTGCATGAGCCCGTCAACCTACCTGCTGTAATTCTATTGATGCAAAGTAGCATAAACAATCTGAGAACACGGTTAGAATTATCTACTGTAGAAACCTGTTAGAATTATCTACTGCAATGCTCTACTGATACAAAGTTGCCCTACAAAATCTGTATAACCCGGTTAGAAGTATCTACTGTATAAACCTGTTAGAACTACCTACTGTAATGCTCTAATGGTGCAAATTTGACCTACAAAACCTGTATTAGCCGGTTAGAAGTAACTTCTGTAATCGACCATGATAAAATAGAAAACACAGCCATACTCGAACGGCCCACGTCACTACTCCTCCTGCCCTCCAAACCTACCCACTAATTAGAGATACGACAGCCACGCTCATATTGTCAGAAGTCCTTGACCAAATCCGTCTTCCCTACACTCAAGATGGCATCCTCCTTACTAGCCTTTATCAACTGTTACCTCCTCGTCAACCTAGTCTACAGTACCTTCACTCTCACCACCAGCTACAGCCCCATCCCAGTCCTACAAGGCCTAGGAAACAGATGCTCAGGCGGCCTCCGTCGGCCACCATCAGAAGCTAAGCATAACCTACACCCACACTTGCTCTACATGTCCCTCCAGCACACTACAAAGCCCCAAGTAGAGAAGCACCTAAATCCTCGCAACCTGAATTGCGCCCTCATAAATGCACGCTCAGTACGCAAGAAATGGCCAGCCATCTTATAACCAACTGCAATTTAGACATTCTACTGGTCACAGAGTCATGGTTGTCAGACTCAGATTCAGTCCTTCTCATCCAACTCATCTCCCCCAACTTCTCAATCCACACCTGCCACAGAACTAACCACAGAGGCAGGGGTGCCTTCATATTCACAAAGACGGAGCTCCAATGTCAGCTTCTCACTTCCACTAGTACCACACACCTGGATTCAATCACCATAACCAACAAATACAGCTCCATCAGTCTATTTTACAGATCCCCGTCTTCTTCCCCCGAAGACCTTTTTACCACAATAGACCTCGCCTGCAACCCAAAGAACCCACACATACCAAACTGAGTAGTGGGCGATTTTAACTTGCCAGCTCTCCAAATCACCCACTCCGAAGCCTTCCTCAAAGCACTCAATGAGCTAGGTTACAAACAGATAATCGATGCCCCTACCTACTTGAAAGGAAACACACTGAACCTTGTCTTTGCTCCACTACCAGCCATATGCCCAAACTACAACCCGACCTATCCGTCACTCCAGTCCCATGATCTGACCACAGCTTAATTAAATTCCAGATGCCCATGAATCAAGGCATCAACACCCCGCGGAAGGCAACCGATACTTCCTCAGCACCCAAGGGATGATTTCAGCTCTTCAACAAAGATGAAATCGTTGAAAAAGTTCTACCAAACCTCAACGGCATCTCCCAACCTTGACTAGCTGATATCCACCAGGAACAACAGCCTTATCTCCTTCACACGTCTACCTGCCTCATATAAGCCACCAAGAAGAAAATCAGCATGATGGTACTCCTCAGAAATACGGAAATCACTACTCTTACTCAGGAAGCTCGAAAGATGATGGCGACGTTCACGGTCCTCAGACGAACAGGCAGCCTATACATCCTAGTTAAAAGTACACCATGAAGCAGTCTCCAAGAAAATGAAATAATATCACTCTGAACTCCTGCTACACTCCCTAAACAATCCTCATGACCTCTTCAACATCGTCAAGACCCTGACTAAAGAGCCTTCTCCTATCCAACCAAGCCTGCTACACCCTCAGGAATTCGCTGACTACCTATGAGTCGAAACCAGCTTAACCAACACTGCCACTAACTCCACATCAGGCCACAAACTACACCACCTAATGCCGCTGATCTCCTTCATGCCCCCTTCTGAGAGATGCATCGAGGACATCATCATATCTATCAACACCACCACAGCTCCCAATGACCCTTGGCCAGCATTCTGGATAAGATCGATGCGGGCGGAATTCAGCCCATTCCTAGCCAAGATCATGGAACTCTCCTTTTCAATAGGGGCATTCCCACCGATTCTAAGACAAACATACATCCGGCCCCTCCTAAAGAACAACAAGCTGAACCCCCAGAAGGCAGAATCCTATCGACAGATCTCCAGCATCTCCATGCTGGCCAAGATAATTGAGAAGGTCGTTCAACGCCAAATCCAGCACCATAGCGAGACCACTGCTCCTTTCGATCCATGCCAGCACGGCTTCAGGGAATTACACGGCATCGAGACACTTCTCACCACTCTACTCATCACCTTAATCACAGGGCTTGAAAACATCAGACAAGGCTTTGCTCTAATCTTCATGGACACTGCCGCGGTGTTCGACTCAGTCAACCACGAGATGCTCCTTATATGCCTCCAAGAGAAGGGAATTCATGGTTTTGCTCTGAGTTGGTGCAAGTCATACCTATCAGAGAGATGGCAACAGGTATGCACAGACTCCATATCCTCAGAACCTTTTCAACAAAAGCAAGGTGTCCTCCAAGGCTCCTCACTCTCAGCTCTCCTTTTCAACATATATATGCAGCCCATCTGTGAAATCATCTGCTCCTTCAATATCTCCTGCCTGGTGTATGCCGATGATCTCCTGCTTTTCATACCATTCTCTATTGACTAGCCAGATGGATGTCCTATTCATCACCAGAAACCAATCCTTTACCCCTCCCGTTTTGATTAAGGTGAGAGACGCCGAACTCCCGAGCAGACCCACCATCTGCTACTTGGGTATCACCCTAGACCAACAGCTTGACATGAAAGCACATATAAGAAACACCATCAAGGCAATCTATCACAAAATACGGACTATTCGCCACCTACGACCCCTACTGGAGACTTACGACTTCCGGACGATCTTCCAAGCACTGGTAACCCCCCACGTCAACTAAGCCAATGCCATTCTGCATGGACTCCCTAAGAGCACACTGAACCCACTACAACTAGCAATGAACACCGCTGCCTGCACCCTGCATGGAGCCTCCAGAAGAGATCACATAACCCCAATCTTGAAACACCTCCAATGGTTACCGATCCACTGCAGGCTTACCTTCAAAGTACTACTGCTGACTTTCAAAGCCATTAATAAACTGTCCTCCACCTCCCTCACAGACCTTGTCCACCCCACTCCTCTGAACAGATCCAGAAGGTCACTCGCTACCAACACACTCGCAATCCCCAATGCAATAACAAAATGCTCCCTTGCAACAAAGAACAGAGCCTTCGTATACTACGCACCTACACTCTGGAACGCCCTCCCAACCACTATCCGATCTATTACTGACCTCGTGCAATTCAGGAAGGCACTAAAGCACCATCTATTCCTTCAACGCTATGCCCTTACCAGTGACTTAACACAACCCAGCACACCCTCCCACCCATCATGATGACACCACAAGCACACATACGTCATATTGACGTACTCATCATGTAAATAGTTAACAGAGCATGTCATATTGACAGAAACATATCCTTGCTGAGTTTGAATATAGTTACCCCTGTTGAACCCCAAGCTGTAATACCTGTTTTTTGTAAAGTTCAATGTATGTTTTCAGCCTGCATTGTACAAATTTATGTTACTTGTAAACCACACTGATTCTAAAGTGTTCATGTTTGGGTCTAGAATCCAAGATCAGTGTTGGGCACTCTAGTGACTAGTTCCCTCTGGATACTGTTGTTAGCTTCCAGCGTTTACAGGCCATATTAGGTATTACCATGTTTGTCCAGATCGATACTGTAAACCCAGGGATATGCCAGTGTTGTTAACTACCATCGTTTATAGGCCATATTTGGTATTACCATGTTTGTCCAGATTGATACCTTAAACCCAGAGATATGCCAGTGCTGATGCTATGTTAGAGCAATGTCATCTTTAGCTAGATAAGAACATAGGGACTTGGGATGTACCATAGTGGGTCAGACCAAGAGTTCATCAACAGATCCAGCTGCACATACACGAAACAGGCTCCCTCCACGGGACAGGCTCCCGCACCGCGACAAACCCAGCTCCACATCCACGGGACAGACCCCCGCAACAGGGCGACCACCACAGATCCGGCTCCACCTCCACGGGACAGGCTCCCTCCACGGGACAGGCTCCCGCACCGCGACAGACCCAGCTCCACATCCACGGGACAGGCCCCCGCACCAAGGCGACCAACACAGATCCAGCTCCACACACACGGGACAGGCTCCCTCCACGGGACAGGCTCCCGCACCAAGGCGTCCGCCACAGATCCAGCTCCACATCCACGGGACAGGCTCCCTCCACGGGACAGGCTCCCGCACCGCATCAGATCCAGCTCCACATCCAAGGGACAGGCTCCCTCCACGGGACAGGCTCCCGCACCGCAACAGATACAGCTTCACATCCAAGGGACAGGCTCCCTCCACGGGACAGGCTCCCGCACCGCAACAGATACAACTTCACATCCCCAGGACAAGCCCCTGCAACAAGTACAGCTCTCCTCAAAAAAGCAAACAACAGACGAAAACCTAAGGACACAGGCGTCGCCCTATCAGAACATCACAAGCTATCAACATGCACACCACATACTTCCTCCCACTATACCTACTAGTCACACAACTCCTCCCACCAACTACACACCCCCACTACCCCCAAACAAACACACCATGGTACCCACCAACTGCACTGCCATATCTCGGTCCACAACACACACACAAAGAGACACTCGCAACCTCCCAAACAAAGAGACAAAACAGACACAAATCAATCCCCAACACCGGCCCTAAGGAAGCACACGTCGCAACAACCTCTTCCACAAAGAAAACATCAATTGAGCTCATAAACGCCAGATCCATCTGCAACAAGATACACACTCTGGTAGACCACATTGAAGAGCGACAGCCAGACATAATATGCATCACAGAGACATGGCTCAACCCTACCGAAAGTGTACTACTCAACCAACTAGTACCGAACAACTACTCAGCATACAACTGCCCACGCATCCACAAGCGTGGAGGAGGAGTCCTAATAATAGCAAAAACAGAGCTCAAGTTCAAGACACTGAATCTCACAGATACAAAGCAGTGTAACACAATTAGCATCAAGAACAAGAATATTGCAATCTGCCTAACCTACAGAGCACCCCGTGCTCCACCCGACGAACTAGCCTTCATACTCGAAGAAGCCTGTGCCATAACGTCAAACAACAAACCAGCACTACTAATCGGAGACTTCAACCTCAAGTCCGCCAATACAAAAGATGCAGAGGCCTTCCTTCAGGCAATGTCATCACTTCAATTCACACAGATAGTCAATGCACCAACACACAGACTAGGATCATCCCCAGACCTCATCTTCGCATCAAACTACCTAACTTCAAGAGACCTAATCTCTACACCCACCATCACCCCAGTACCATGGTCTGACCATTACTTAATCGAGACAAATCTGCAATCACAAGAAGACTGGACAAGCGAAAGAGCGAACTTCCCACACACACAAAGACGATTCAAGTCCTTTGACAAGGACGAATTCATCCAGGACACAATACAACACTTGAACATTGACTCAGAGGACCTGGAGGAACAAGTTTCCAACTGGAACAATGTCCTAGCTAACGCCGCCAAACCATCCATTGACAGGACCAAGAAACAACACCACAACAAGAGACAAAACAAACCATGGTACTCAGCAAAAATACGACAGGAAAAGAGGGAGCTCAGGAAAATTGAACGGAGATGGAGAAAAAACAAAACTACTTCCGACCAACATCTTTACCTAACAAAGCAAAAACAATACAATGAACACATCAACCAATCAAAGAGAGAATTCCACACAAACCTGATAAATTCTTCCATCAACAAACCCAGAGAACTTTTCGAAATAGTAAAAACCCTGACAAAAGAGCAAGCAGCAGAAAGAGAAATACAAGTGGATCCACAGATATTCGCCGACCACATCAAAGACAAATTTCACTCCACAGAGCGCACAACACCCAGTAGAACCAACAGAACGAACGTCCACCCCAAAACCTGGGGCACATTCCACTCACCCTCAAAAGAGCAGATATCAGACATCATCTCCACAATCAACACAAGCACTGCTCCTACAGACCCTTGCCCAGTGTCATGGGTCAAAGCCACCAAAGCAAGCCTCATACCAAACATTCATAAAATGGTACACAACTCACTCACTCAAGGACTCATGCCACAGCAATTAAAGCTTGCCTCAGTAAGACCAATCACAAAGAAAACTTCTCTCGACAAAAAGGACCCAGCAGCATACCGACCAATCTCCAGCATACCCTTCCTCGCAAAAATAATCGAAAAGACGGTTCAACTACAACTTCAGGAACACATTGACGAACACGGAACTCTCGACGACAACCAACACGGTTTTCGTCCCAACCATGGAGTCGAAACTCTCCTGATCTACCTCTTCGACAGCATCATAAGAATAATTGACGACATCAGGAATGGAATTATAATGATCTTCATCGACATCTCCTCAGCGTTCGACACAGTTGATCACAATATACTCCTGGAGAGACTGAAGAACACTGGTATACACGGTACCACTCTAAAATGGTTCCACTCGTACCTAACAGAAAGACAGCTACAGGTCAAGGTGGGACAGGACACCTCCCGGCCCATAAACGTCCAACAAGGAGTACCACAAGGATCCGCACTCTCAGCACTCCTTTTTAACATCTACATCCAACCAATATGCAACATTATGAAAGAGAACAACATCCAATACACAATATACGCAGACGATATAATGGTATACTCCCCGATATCAATCGAAAACCCGGACTTCTCTAAGATAGCAGACTGCCTTACCCAAATGGCGAAGTGGTGCCAAAACAACAATCTAGCTATAAACTACAACAAGACTGAAGCTTTAATCATCACTCGAAACCAAAGCTTCACACACCCACCAAACATAAAGATACAAAGCACCACGATACCGATAAGATCGGAGGTGAGATACCTTGGGGTTACTCTGGACAGTAAACTCAACCTCAAACCACACATAGACAAAACAATCCAAAAAGCATATTACAGGATGCGAATCATCAGGAGACTGAAACCACTCCTCGCTCCAGAACACTTCCGTACAGTCTGTCAAGCACTGATAACCCCAATACTGGACTTCTGCAATCCGATATACCTCGGACTACCAAAACAAGCTCTCAAACCACTACAGCTGGCACAAAACACTGCAGCTCGAATCATATCCGGAGCCGCAAGGCAGGAGCACATCACACCTACACTAAAGGACTTACACTGGCTCCCAATCATTGCTCGCATCAGATACAAGACTATCATAAACCTATTTAAGATAAAAGAAACACACATCAGCCAACAGCCTCCACCTGATCATACAACCGGAAACCAGCGCACGTCCCAGAAGAAGTCAAACACGCAACCGAGTCAGCACCCCAAATGAGTACAAGCACACACGCAAGGACACAACAGACAGAGCTCTCTCCATGGCTGCTCCAACAATATGGAACAATCTACCGGACGATCTAAGGGCAACTCCAGACCTCAAAGACTTCAGAAAACAACTGAAAACCATGCTGTTCATAGAGCACTATGGTCACATCACATAACCTAAGAGAATGGATAACAGCACTCCAATCCTCCCAAACAACTGAATATATAAAATATGATTCTAGCACCACTGTAAATAGCCCACCCTGTATATAGCTCAAACAAATCAAGCACCCAACACATCCCTCACACAACTAAGTTTTATCCTCACTGCATGTACAACACACACACTTTACCTGATTGCTTGCTGTGATACCACCTTGATTATTAAGATAAGGCGGTTTAGAAATACTGTTAAATAAATAAAATAAATAAATAAATAAATAAAGAGTGCAGTATAAAAAAGATCTAAATAAATAAAATAAAATAAATATATAGTTGGTATGCCTGGATGTGGCATGCCAGCATGGATCCCTGGTAAGCCTTATGCCCGAGGGCATTGAGGGCATGGGATTCTCTGCCGGGAGCAACCGAAGAATGTGATTTTGGGCTCTTCTGTTTCCGCATCGCGGATTCCACTACCATGGAGGTGTGAGGAAGCTGGGCCTTTTGAAACCCAGGACCGCGCTGGAATCTGTACATGGCATCAAGTCTTTTACTGATAATAGGGACCGAGGCGGGTGCTTCCCACATGTGGAGGAGCAGCCGGGTCAGGATGGATGGCACAGGGACCGTGAGAGACTCCCTTGGGGGAAACTCATATTGCAAAATGTTGAGTTCCTCTGCCCTTGGCTCTTCCTCGGTCTGTGTGGGCAGATTGAGGGCCCAAGCCATATCCCACACGAATACCGAGAAGGAGGTATCTTCGGAGGGTGACCGCCTTCGCGAGGCGGGTGGGGACGGGTCAGAAGGAAGGTCCCAATGGGCACGGGTTTCAGGGGACATGTCCCCATCCGATTCCCAGCCCGAGAGGTCTGAGAAGGACTCGGAGTCAGGCTGATCCCTACATCCGGTGGCCGAGGCCTGTCTGGAGCCGGAGGCACTGACTCTGGAAGATCTCGCCCTCGAGGAACAGGACTGTGAGCAAGACCGGTGCCGAGGACCCTCACAAGGTCCGTGGCCCTCGGGGGTTTCCAAGGCAGTTTTCAGGACCACAGTCGAGGTGGGAGCCAGCCATGCTGGGCAAGAGCGCCTGCTGGGCAGCTAGGAAGGCAGAAACACTGCGCTCTTGTGCCAGCATATGGGAAACCCACTCAGGAGTGGGTCCTGGGATGCCGACACCAGTTACCGAGTCTGGCATGGAGGAGGAGAGGGGGTCTTCACCACGACGACCCTCAGGAGAACGGGCGCCTTCGCCGGAGGCCTCCGTGTCTGTACAAGGTACTTTTCGAGGCCGCTCCTTGTCCAACTCTCGGGTACGCCAGGGAAGACTAAGGGAACGAGTGTGATTCCGCTCACGCTTATCCAGAGCCCCCGACAGCATCTTTGAGGTCTTCTTCTTTTTTGCCTTTCCACTTTGGGGGAACCCTGGTCAGAGTGACGCCTGTGATGCAGAGTCACTACGGGGGACCCCGCAGGTGGTGGATCGGTAGAGCGGGGCACCATCGGAGACTCCGGGGCTGACTTATGGAAAATTTTGTCTGACTTCTGCTTACAGCTTTGTAAGGCCTTAACGGACTTTTTCTTGCAAAGCGAGCAGAGCTCCGGGTTGTGGTCAGCCCCCAGGCACCTCAGACAACAATCGTGGGTATCCGTGAGCAACATGTTTTTGGAGTATCTGCCACATTTTTTGAAGCCGGTGGCCAGCGGTTAGAAAAGGACGCGAAAAGGACCCAAAGTAAGAAAAAAGGAGAAAAGGGAAAAATAGGGATCCCATGGCCAACAGCCAATGTGGGGGCATTAGGGAGGATGGGAGAGGACTGGTGCAACCGTAAAAAAGGCCAAAAGGCCAAAAAGAGAGAAACTTTTTCTGAGGGACGACGATGTGCATCCTAAGGGAAAAAGGAAAATGGAAAAAGGGAGACTGAGCAAGATGGCACCCTTGGGCGGGAAGAGCACCACGCATGTGTGGCAGCAATCCCAAATTCTTTCTTTGAAAGATGGGGAATTGATTTGCGCAGGCTCCATCAGTGTCGACGTCACCCATAAGTGAGAACTCACTTCCTGCTTGTTCCTGGAGAACAGAAATATTTGTTAAGCAATTCTGCTTTATCCTCATCGGTTTCTACATATTCCTCCCCTTCACCCTTGAGTCTGACAATACACTTTTGCCCTTCCTCCTCTCACTGTAAGAGGAAGCGGAAGCCAAGAACCCCTCCCCGTGTCTGCTAATAAAGTTTTTTTGATACCCTTACTGTGTTTGGCCATGGTTCTTGGCTTCCGTTTCCTCTTACTGTACCGTCTGCGGAAGACCTCCTTCTCCTGCTGTTTGGTTTGGCTTCCTCCTCTGACTAACAATCTGAAAAACGTCTTATCCCCACATTTTATTGCATTGGCTATTTCTTCTTCTTTTTGTATCTTTGCTTTCCTAACGACTTTGCTAGCTTCTCTAAGTTTTTCCAAATATAGATGCCTGTCTTCCTCTCTCTGTGATCACTTGTATTTCATGAAGGCCTCCCTCTTTTTCTTCACCTTTTCAGCTACTTCTTTTGAGAACCATAGTGGCCTCCTTTTCCTTTTACATTTATTTACCTTTCTAAAAAAAGATTGTTGCCATTAAAATATCCCTTTTCAGTTTTGCCCACTGTTTTTCTACATCCCCGTGCTATTCCCATCCCGTTAACGACTCCTTGAGGTATAGTCCCATCTTGGCAAAGTTAGTTTTCTTAAAGTTTAAGACCCTCACTTTTGAATGGATTTTATCAGCCCTAGTCCTAATACTGAACCATACCATCTAGTGATCAGTGGATGCGAGATGATCTCCCACTGTAACATCAAAACACTTTCTCCATTGGTAAGCCCTAAGTCCAGTATGGCCCATCATCTGTGGGTTCTGTTACCAGTTGCCTGAATAGTTCTTCCTGCAAAGAATCCAGGATCTCCTTACTTCTAGATGACACCACAGCAGGAACGTGCCAAACCACAACTGGCATATTGAAATCACCTATCAGTAGCACTTCTCCTTTCATGGCAATACTGCATATGTCTTCTATTAAATCTTCATCCACTTCTACTCCTTGTGAGGGGGATCTGTATATAACTCCAATGCAAATGGATTTCCCTTTCCCTTTTTCTATTTTAACCCACAGTGCCGCCTCTCTTCCTTTTAAGCCCTGCAGTTCTATAGCTTTAATATTATTTTTTACATATTGTGCCACTCCACCTCCATTCTTCCTACCCTGTCCCTCCTGAATAAAGTATAGCCCGGTATAATTAAATCCCAGTCCTGGTTTTCTGTGAACCATGTCTCTGTAGCCACCACTAAATCCAAGTCAGCCTCAAAAGCTGGGATCTTATTTCCCATACTATGGGCAATTATGCACACCGCTTTTCAGATGTTGCCCCTTTTACCCATTTCTACAGAGGTATTTAATGTTTCTCTTATTTGTTTTTTTTTCCACTTACCTGGGAGCTTTCTTCATCCATCCTCAATGAATCTAGTTTAAAGCCCTCTTCAGTAGGTTAGCCAGTCTGCTGCTAAAGACACTTTGACTCTTCTTGGACAGATGGACACCATCTCTGCTCTGCAGCCCTTGGAATATCATCCCATGATTCAGGAATCCAAAATGCTCTTGATGACACCATCCATGCAGCCATGCATTTATCTCCAGGATGTGAGCTTCTCTGCTTTGGCCTTTACCTCAACAGGGAGGAGTGAAGAGAACACCACCTGTGCACCTACCTGCTTCACCCTCTGTCCCAGAGCCATGAAGTCACTTTTGATATGTTTAGAGGAATACCTAGCAGTATCATTTGTGCAAACATGGATGAGCAACATCGGATAACTGTCAGTAGGCTTGATGAATTTTGACAAATTCTCTGTAACATCTCAGATTTTGGCACCTGGCAGACAGCACACCTCTCTGGACATCAAGTCTGGTCAGAAGATAGATGCCTCAGTACCTCTTAGAAGAGAGTCATCAACCACCAATACTCTTTGTGGTGACTGATTCTGCAACTTTGAGGTGCTCGAGCTGTGTTTCTTCCCTTTCCTAGGATGCTTCCACCTCCTCCATTTCCAGGGCTGCATACTGGTTCTTTAATTTAAGGACTGGAGGAGTTGGAGTGTTGGTACTGCAGGCTCTGGTAACTCATGTCCAACCTTCTTCATTCTGTAGCCTTCCATCGTCACCTCTGTCAGAGAGCTTAAATGCTTATCAGCCCCACCACCTCTTCTCTGAATTCCTCCACTTGTTTCTTGAGAGCCTCTGCATGCAAGCTTCCTGCATATGGAACCGGTCCTTCAACTGGCATTATGTATGTCCCACTTAGCTCTCTTTTCTGTTTTTCTTTCTCTCCTTTACGACTTCCTTTCCTATCAATTAATGGTGTTCTTTTCTTCCTTTTCTTTTCTGGCAGCCTATGTTTTATTGTACACCACCCTGACGCATAAGCTTGGGCGGTATATCAAGCCTTACAAATAAAGATAAAGATCTCTATCTAGGCAGAACCAAAAGCTGTAATGTGGACAACAGCTTTAGCAATATGATTTTTCCCAGCCATTGTTTAGTTGATGGAGCTTTGGTACCTGTTGAAGTATGTGCCGGGGTGGATAGGTAGGGATCTTTGATGAGGTCAGTGGCTTCAAAGAGTTAGCTGTGAGTGGGTAGTTGGACAAAGACAATGAACTCAATCTGACAGAGCTTTGCCCAATACCACAAACAAAAGAAATTCCCCCTTTGCAGTATAGAAAAAAGACAGCCTTTAAAAATGAACACCAAAACTCCTTTAAGAATTAGCTTTAAAAATGAGCACCAATACCTCTTTATGACTTAGCTTTTAAAAATGAACACCAAAACACCTTTGAGAGCTTTCAGGCAGATTATTACCTTGCTTGCAATAGAGTCCATCAGGTAGAGGGGTGGTGCTATATGTTAAAGAGGTCATTGAGTAAAACAAGATCAAGTTCTTCCGGGAACAAAATGCACTATAGAATCTTTATGGATAAAAATTCCATTTGAGAAGTGGAAAAGAATAGCAAGGGTGGTGGAGTATACTACCATCCACATGGCCAGAATGGTCAGACATACCATGAAATGCTAAAAGAAATTAGGGAAGCTAACAAATTCTAGCAACACAATAATAATAGGTGATTTCAATTACCCTAATATTGACTGGGTAAATGTCACAAAAGGACATGTTAGAGGGGTAAATTTTCTAGATGAAAAAAAATGGCTTCTTCATGGAACAGCAGGTTCAGGAACCAGCATTGTGTCTCTTTTTAGTCTCTGTGTCCACGTTTCTGCTTTGTTTGTGTGTGCGTATTTTTGTGGGCTGGTATGTCTGTGCATGCTTGTATGTATATGCGCGTCTTTGTGCATGCTTGCATATATGTATGTGACTGCTTGTATGCGTGCCAGTGTGTTAGTATGTGTTAGTTCTCTGTTCGTCTATGATTGGAAGAAAGGAGGAGAGGGGAGGTCTATTTGACTTGTGCAATTCCATAATCACTGTTTAACTGTGAATCAGTATTTGTATGCTGCAGCTTTTGGAACTGCTTTTCCTATAGAAATGTTTTAGGGAATTTTCTTTTAGAGGGGAGGTTTCATTTCTTATCCATCTCCCACCACATGAAGAAAATTAATTTGTACACCACAAGAATTACCCCCAGCTCACCTCCTTCGTTACTGTGACAAAAGCAACATTCCAGTGCTCTGCCCCCACAACCTATCCATTGGCTGGACCCTACTCACCGTCTCTGCTGCTAGTTGCATTGGCAGCAGGCAGGATAGGCTCATTTACCCAGGGGAGGAGCAGCAGACCTGGGAAGGGTCATGGGAGGGAGAATTAAAATCAGAAAGGATCTTGGAGAGCCACAGGAGGGAAAGGACCTGGGAAGGGGCCATAGGAGGGAGGAAATGTGTGGAAGAGAAAGGATCATTGAATTCACAAGGGTGAATACCTAAGAAGGGGCCATAGAGAATCCCAATAACAACAGCTTGTTTGCAGCTTACAGAAGTCTAGGTACAGCACTGAAAGGGAGGATAGAAAGGAGAGAGGACAATGATGAGGATAGGGTGATGAAGATGGCAAGAAGTTCTAGAATGGAAGGAAAGGGAGTGAGGACTGAAAATGGGAGAATGAAGAGAGAGAACTTTGAATAAGGAACAGGATAAAGGGAAAAGGACTGGGTAGAGAGAGAGGGAGGACCAGAGAGAGGCCTAAGGATTAGTGGTGAAAAAAGGAAATGGTGGGATTTTAAGGATGGGGGGGGGTGCAAGAGAGAGAGAAAGATTACACCCTAAAAGCTAGGACTCAAAGGAGTTGTCTCAACACTTTGGTAAGAGATCATTAGACTGGTGTACCTGGAGCGGAAGAGAAAACTCCTGCAAGGAGTCCCCACCATGATGGTATAGAGCCAGGTCAAAGGAGGGTTTGTGGACAATGAAGGGTTGCAGGGCAGGAATGTGCCTCAGACAGAGGATAAGAGTACACAGAGGACCTGAGTCCTGCAGAGAGTAAGAGGGAACTGAGAAGAGTATTGTGATTTACATATACAAAAGTGAATAACAGAGGAACCAAAAGCAAGAACAAGACAAAGAACTGGCCAGTCACTGACAGTGCTACTTCTACCGCCATTATCACTTATGATTTCTATAGCACTACTAGATAAACGCAGCACTGCACACATGTAAGAGACAGTTCCTGCTTGATAGACAAGCTATCTATTCAAAAGAGACAAACAGGACAAATAATAGATTAGAGAGTTGGATTAAAGAGAATAAGAGGTTTAGGATTTAAAAGCAGCCTCAGAATGGTAGGCTTTTAGCCTGCTGGATTTCTATAGGACCAGTGATGCAACATAACATACTGACTCAGGAAATCTATAACAGGTATACTGCATTGCAAGATGGAAGGAAAAGAATCTGGTGTTGGCCGTGGAGAAGGACACAGATAAGAGTGATTTGCCTAAAGAGCAGAATTCTTGAGGAAGGGTATAGGGAGAGGTAATGAGGAGCTGCAGAATAAATGCCATTGTATGTCAGAAAGAGAAGTTTAAACTGTATATGAAAGTGGATAGGGAGCTAATGAAGTGACTTGAGAAGTGGAGTTAAGTGAGTGTAGTGACATTGGTAGATGATTAGTTGTGTAGCTGAGTTTTGAATCGATTGAAGGGGAAAGAGATGGTTCAATGGGAGGAGCAGGTTGCAGTAGTTTAACCGGGAGGTGATGAGAGTGTGTACACAATAAGGATTATGGTAGTGTGTTCAGAAAGGTAAGGATGAACTTTGCTAATGTTACAGAGAAGAAACAACAGGTTTTAGCTTTTTATTACCTCTGCTGAGCTCATTAAAGCCATCTCCTCCTCTCACCAGACCACTTGTCCCCTTGACCCCCTCCCTTCTTCTTGGCTTCTTAACCCCTCTCTCACCCTTATTCCATACGTTCTGACTATCCTTAACTCCAGTCTCACCTCCGGTCACTTCCCCACTAGCTGGAAACATGCCATAGTCCATCCCCTTCTTAAAAAGCCCACCCTAGATCCTGCCACTCCTGCCAATTGGCACCCAGTAGCCAACCTCTCTTTCCTCTCCAAGATCCTCGATTCTCAGCTTGCCACTCATATCGACTCCACCTTTTCTCTCCATCCACGCCAATCAGGGTTCCGTGCCAGCCACAGCACTGAAACTGTCCTTCTAGCCCTTCTCTCCGAAATTCACCGCTCTCATGATCGTGGTGACCTTTCTCTTGTTGTTTCACTCGACCTCTACTCTGCCTTTGATGTCGTTGACCACCGCACCCTCCTCTCACGTTTGTCTGACCTGGGAATCTATGGTACAGTCCTGGGGTGGTTTCGTTCTTTCCTCTCTTCTCGTACCTTTGCTGTTTACATGGGTCCCAATGTTTCGCCTTCACTCCCACTGCAATGTGGGGTTCCGCAGGGTTCTATTCTCGCTCCGTTACTTTTTAACGTCTTCCTTGCTCCTCTCACTCTACTCATTCAGCAATCTGGTATCTCCTCTTATATCTATGCCGATGACATTCTCTTAGTTTATCACACTTCCTCCTCTGCTTCCAACCTCTCCCCGCTCAATGACTGCCTCTCTCTTGTTGCCTCCTGGTTCAGTTGCAACTTTCTCCATGTTAACCCGACTAAATCATCTGCTATCTGGTTTTCCTTCGGTGCCCCCTCCTCCACTCTGTCCCCCACTATGTCTGCCCATCCCATCCCTCTTGTTTCTACCCTCCGATACCTTGGTGTCACTCTCGACTCTTCCCTCTCTTTTCACCACCACATCTCCTCTGTGGTGCGTGCCTCTTTTCTCCATCTCCGCAGAATTAGATCTATCCACCCATTTCTTTCTACTCCCTCTATCACTACTCTTGTTCTCTCTCTTGTGATCTCTCGCTTAGACTACTGTAATGCTATTCTTGCAGGTCTTCCCCATTATTAACTTTGCCGTCTCCAACTAGTTCAGAACATGGCCACTCGCCTCATTACTCATTCCCCTGCCAATGCTTATGTTACTCCCTCCCTTCTCTTTCTTCACTGGCTCCCTATCTCCGTCCGATTCATCTACAAACTTCTTACCATCACCCACAAAGTATTGCACTCTAGAGAAGGATGTTACCAGTGGTGTGCCCCAGGGATCTGTCCTTGGTCCAATTCTTTTTAACATCTTTGTTAGTGATATAGCGGAAGGGCTGTCGGGTAAGGTTTGCCTCTTTGCGGATGATACCAAAATCTGCAATAGAGTAGACACCCAGGAAGGGGTAGATAACATGAGGAGGGATCTAGCTAAGCTTGAAGAATGGTCTAGAATTTGGCAGCTGGGATTTAATGTTAAAAAATGTAAGGTCATGCATTTGGGCTGCAGCAATCCAAGGGAGCAATACAGTATAGGAGGTGAAGTACTTTTGTCCACTAAAGAAGAGCGGGACCTAGGCGTGGTTGTGTCTGATGATCTTAAAGTAGCTAAACAGGTGGAAAAGGCGACAGCAAAAGCTAGAAGGATGCTTGGGTGCATACGGAGAGGAATGGCTAGCAGAAAAAAGGAGGTGATAATGCCTCTGTATAAGTCTTTGGTGCGACCTCATTTGGAGTATGGTGTGCAATTCTGGAGACCGCACCTTCAAAAGGATGTGAACAGGATGGAGTCGGTGCAGAGGGTTGCTACCAAAATGATTAATGGGCTTCATTATAAAGCATATGAGGACAGACTTAAGGATCTTAATATGTACACCTTAGAGGAAAGGCGGGATAGAGGTGATATGATTGAGATGTTTAAATACCTCCGTGGCATAAATGTTCAGGGAGAGAGCCTCTTTCAATTGAAAGCAAGTTCTGCTACGAGGGGACATGGGATGAGGGTGAAGGGAGATAGATTCAGGAGTGATATGCGGAAATATTTCTTTACGGAAAGAGTAGTGGATCCGTGGAATAGTCTCCCAGTGGAGGTGGTAGAGATGAGGACAGTAACTGAATTCAAGAAAGCATGGGACCAACACAGAGGATCTCTAAAGGCAAAAAGTGGACTGTTGTAGTTGTTATGGAAGGACAGACTAGATAGGCCATGTGGTCTTTTTCTGTCGTCATATTTCTATGTTTCTATGTTTCTAGTGTTCCGCAATATCTAGCCAATCTTATTCGCCCTCAACCAGCCCCCTGTCTCCTCCGTTCTGCTCATAATCGGCTCTTTCTTCCTCCCCCTCTCAGGCCCACCTTGAGCTCACCCGTCACTCTGCTTTCTTTTTCCTCAGTCCCGCCCTGTGGAACTCTCTCCCGCACTCCCTTCGCACTGAACCCTCCTTCCCTCAGTTCAAATCATTCCTTAAAACCCACCTCTTTCGTCAGGCCTACGACCTTCCTGCCCTCGCTGATGTCTCGGACCCCTCATCGCCCTGTCCCCCCCCCCCCTCAAAGCCAGTTTAGCTATCCCCTGCTTAATTCACTCAACAGCCCTCCCTCGCCTTATACCTCTGTCTTCCTATGTTGTGTCTCAAGCCTGCTCCTTGCTCTGTCTCACTTTCCTGTCTTTTAATGGCATTCCTTTCTCTTTTCTATCCTTAGTAGCCAACGGTTTATTGTATTGTACACCGCCCTGACGCTTTGGCAAGGGCGGTATATCATGTTTAGCAAATAAAGATAAAGATAAAAGCTGTCTATTCGATATATGCAGAGAAAGAGAGAGAGGAGTCAAAGATGACTCCAAGAAAACATGGAGAACGACAGTGTTCTTTACAAATTCAGAGAAAAGGGGAAAGGGAGAGGTGGGTTTAGGAGGGACGATATGAGGCTCTGTCTTGGCCATATTCCATTTCAAATGGCAGTGGAACATCCAGGTAGCACTGTGAAACATGCAGTCTAAGATATGGGCCTGGATTCCTGGAGAAATTTCTGGTGCAAAGAGGTATATCTGAGAAGTCATCAGCATAAGGATGGTCCTGAAAACTATGGAAGGCAAACAGAGTACCAAGCTAATGAGTACAGAGAGAAGAGAAGAGGTCCCAAGGCAGAGCTCTGAAGTACATTGACTGAATGGGATAGCAGTGAAGGAGGATCCACTAAAGCTTAAACTAAAAGTGCAATGGGAGAAATAAGAAGAAAACCAAGATTTACTATATCGCCTTTTGCCGGGTATACAAAGCAGTTTATAAATATAAAAATGAAAAATTAGTTGAGGAAAAGAACTACAGTCAATAGCCAGGACAGTGAAAGTAAGAGAAAAGAAAGCGGTAGAAGCATGCAGCAGATACACACAGCATAAGAACAACCATTTGAGAATCAAATGAACCTGTAAAGTCTTTTAGGCAGAGATAGCCCATGACACATCCTGTTAGGGAAAAGTCTAATCTTGGAGATCAAAAGCTTGACTAAACAACTGTGTTTTTAGGTCCATCTTAAAGTGACTAAGAAAAGGTTGCAAACAAAGCTCAGTGGAGAGGGCAGTCCACAATGATGGGGCGAGGAAGAAAAAGGCAGAATGCCTTGTGACTTCATAACTGGTTCGAATTGGTGAAGGTAAGAAGAGTCTATTCCCATGCATCAACCAAAGGGAGCGCGCAGGACAGTATGGTATTTTATTTATTTTATTTATTTATTAACAATTCTTATATACCGCACTATTAGCCATCAGCGCGGTTTACATTGAACAGAAACATCCGACAATTTACATATGTCTGGTCATTACATTTAACAGGAAGTAGAACGTGGATAAACGGGTTAACTATATACATTGGTGGTTCACCTGATAATGGACACGGTCAACTATATACATAGGTGGTACAACAATACAGGAAACTGCTTGTTATTTACATTGTGGGGTAAGCCTGTTGCGTGGGTCTGCCTGTTTGACTACTTCTGCTACTCGCTTGGGAGTTATGTTCGGAGCTGTCATTGAGATATTTAAGGAAGAGGAAATGTTTTAACGCTTTTCTGAACTGGCTCAAGTTGGGGATTGCTCTGATTTGTGCTGGTAAAGCGTTCCATAGAGTTGGGGCGCAGAGTTGGAAGGCTCTGTTGGCTGTTGATCTGGTGCATCTTGTGGTTTCATTTGGGATGACTAGCATGTTCAACTCTGCGGCACAATTTATGACAAGAGATGAGAGGTAGTCTGGGGCCATTTGATGTAGGGCCTTTTAGATTAGAAGAACATAGCAGTAATTGGTACCATTTGAAGTCTCTTAATCACTGAAGAGCACAAACCAGCAAGAGCAGAATTAGAGTAATCTAGCCTAGCATTTACTGTACTGAGAATGATGATAAATTGTGCCGGTACCTCAAGAAAAGATGGATTGCTCTGAAGTGATGCAGTAAATGGAAGGAGGACTTAACTACTTGACCAACGTGTTGTGTAAAAGACAGATCTGACTCTAGCAAAACACCTCTCTTTATCTTTATTGATTTTTCTTAATATACCACACCTTCGGAAACCAGCAGGGCAATTTACAATGCATTCAAAACACATAGGGCCAGGCATGGCTAGGAAACAGAAAAGAACTACAATTCTTGATAGGAAAGCAGCAAGCACACCAGACAGGAAGAGGAAGCGAAAGAAGGGAGAGAGGGCAGGTGAGAGGAAAGAAAGAACTAGTTGGGAGAACTGGGTGGGAGATCATAGGCAAGACAGAACAGATGTGTTTTAAGGAGTGCCTTAAATTTGGGATAGGATGGTTCCAGATGGAGGGGAGGAGGGAGGGAGTTCCATAAGGATGGTGCTAGGAAGAAAAAGGCAGAATTGTGAGTGCACTCCATATGGGCACATGCGAGGGAAGGAAGCTCAAGACGGTTGATGAGGAAAGACCAGAGACTGCGAGGCACTGAACAAAACTGCAATGAGTCAGCTAGGTAGTGCGGTGTGTGGGTGTGACTCGCCCTATGAATCAGAATTAGGAGTTTATATGCTGGGAAACCGGTAACCAGTGAAGTTGAATTATATGAGGTGTGATATGACTGTAACGGGAAGTGTGAGAAATGATCCGGGCAGCAGTGTTTTGAATCAGTTGCAGGCGATGTATCTGGTATTGGGGAAGACTGGAGAAAACAACATTACAGGAGTCCATATGTGAAATAACCAGTGCAAGAGGAAGTGTAGTGAGTGAGGAGGGAGACAGGACGTCACTAACTGCTCTGATCTGACGGAGAAAGAAGAAAGAATGACTTGCAACAGCAGAAATATGATTGTGGAAGGACAGTTCAGGGTCAAGAACTTACTCCCAGGTAGCCAAAGGAGGAAACCAGTGGTATTGGGTTGCCAAGAAGTAAAGGAGCTAAAGAAGCAGGGGAAGAGCTGAAAACAAACCACATCGCTGATGTCTTTGAGGGGTTAAGGTAGAGAAGATTGGAAGAAAGCCAGTTCACAACAAGAGTCACACAGGTGTTGAGTGGTGAAAGATCCGGGGACACTGGAGAGGTATGATGGAGAAGGATAACATCATCGGCATAGTAATAGGCTGAAATTCCAGTTTGCTGTACCAGGAGTGCAAGGGGAGCAAGAAAAATATTGAAGAGCAAAGGCACCAGGACTGAGCCTTGGGGGACACCACAAGACTAGGGTAAGGGGGTAGAAGTGTCAGAAGAAGAGACTACAGAAAAGGTGCGGGAGTGAAGAAAGGAGTGAAACCAGCGAAAGGCCACGCCATGTAGACCCGCATCCCGAAGACACGAGAGGAGAGTGTGGTCAACCAAGTCAAAAGCAGTGGATAGATCCAGGGAGACAGCCAAAGAGATGTTACCTCGATCATGTGCAATGTGAATCTCATTGAGAATGGACAGGAGAATAGACTCGGTACTGTGACTAGGGCAAAAACCAGATTGGCGGGGGTGCAGAAAGTGAATGGACTCAAGGTGTGTGGATAGTTGGGAGAAAACTGCTTTCTTCAGTATTTTATAGGTGAAGGGAAGATTAGAGACAGGATGGTAGTGGGCAGGGTCGGTGGGGTCAAGGGAGGGTTTCTTGAGGAGAGGGCAGACCAGGGCCTGCTTCCAGGGGGCAGGGACAGTACAGGAAACCAGACAAGCATTAAGCATGGAGTGTAGGACAGGGATCAGAGCGAGGGACGGCTCCAACAGCCACTTAGAGGGAATAGGGTCAAGGGCACAGTAGGTCTTACGTGAGGTGGTTAGTAGTTTGGACAATTCAGTGGGAGATGTAGGCTGGAAAGAGTACCAGGTATGGGAGGTAGAGGAAGAGGGAGGAGGTGAAGGAGGGAGGGGGGGACGGACCTAATGGGGGGCGGAAACCGAAAGGGAGGTACGGAGACGTTGAACCTTAGCAGAGAAGAATGAAACCAAGACTGAAGGGCTAGGAGCAGAGGGCTGAGTGTTATTGGAAGAATAGGCATAGAGGGAATAAAGGAACTTAAGGGAGGAGTAAAGCTGGTGGGTAGAGTTTGATGATGAAGAGATCTTTTCAGAGAAGTAAGAGTGCTTGGCCTTGGTAATGAGAGAAAGGTAATATTGGTGACAATGGTTAAAGTGCTGGGGGGAGTCTAGAATTCTGTCCTTCCTCCACTGTCTCTCTGCACGACGAAACTGTTGATGCTGTAGCCGTAGGCCAGGATGATACCATGGGTGATGGGACACACTTTGAAATCGGCGAGGACAGGGAGGAGCAAGAAGATCGGAGGCAGTGGAGAGACATGAGTGCCAAAGGAACGCCTGGGCCTCAACCTCAAGGATGGAAAAATCCCCAGGGAATAGCTGATCAGTGGGAGGGAAGAGCGAGAGGGAAGAAGGGGGGAGACGCCAAGGGAAACAGGAGGAGGGAGGGCCAGGGGCGGAAGGGGAGAGCTGATCCCTTGTGCCTAAAGAACCACAAGAGGGCACAGATGGTATCATAAAGGTGATGCAGGAGTGGGCGGTCCAAGGTAGTGGTGAAGGAAGGAGAGAAATGGGTGCAAACGGAGAGTCAGAGGAGGTAATGAGAAAATCCAGGGTATGTTGAATGTGTGGGAAAGGCAACATGCTGTGTGAGGCTAAGATCCTAGAAAAGGGCAATGAAAAGCCCGGTCATGGACTGAGGAGGGTGACTGAAAATGTATATTGAAATCGTCAAGGAGGAGCAGCTTGGGGAATTGAAGGGAGGAGTCGGAAATGGTGAGGAGAAGAGCATCCCAGAGAGGGGAGTGGAGAGCAGGAGGGGAATAAATGAGGAGAAAATGAAGGGGCGGAGAGGTGTTCAGGCGTAAGAGAAGGGATTCAGGATAATGAAGAGCAGGGGAGAAAAGATGAGTTGAAGACAGATTTGAATGGAACAGAAACGACCTCCCCCCCAGAGTGCCCCACACGGTGAGTGGCCAAGCAGAGAAACCTGGGGAAAGGCAACGGGCCAGAATAGAGTCCTCTCCTTCACGAAGCCAGGTTTCTGCCAGGAAAAGGAGGTCAAGACGAGATTGCAAAACCAGGTCCTGTTTTACTCCTGAGTGACCTGCAATTCAAAAGACCAGCCTGGAGGCTATGCTCGACCATAGGAGCTGGGGGGCAGGTAGAAGTGCAGCATGAGGGCACGAGGCAGCAGAATATGAGGTTCGAGGTGACCCTAGCCAAGCGTCCAGGGGGGGCAGGAGCATGGGATGGACGCCTTCTCCAAATGGATGAAATAAACGCCATTGCCGAGTGGAGAAGACCCCAACAGACAGCTACAAGGAACCACTAAAGGACAAAAGCAACGTGATAGGTAGTCCTTACATTGGAGCAGTATTAGGGATCAGGGTACCCCCTGTTATCCATAATGCCGTGAATTTATCGGGATTTATCTGTAGGCAGTAATTAATGTGTAATCAAACTCTGGAATTTGCTACCGGAGAATGTAGTAAAAGCTATTGGTGCAGCCGGGTTTAAAAAAGGTTTGTACAAGTTCCTGCAGGAAAAGTCCATAAACCATTATTAAAGGGGACCCAGAATATCCACTGCTTGACCCAACTGCTAGGTACTTATGACCTAGATTGGCCACTGTTGGAAACAGGATACTGGGCTTTATGGACCTTGGTCTTATCCAGTATGGCATATCTTATGTTCTTATGTTCAGTTTTCGTGTAACCAATTTGAGATCAAGCTCAGACAATGATTCATCGTGACCACGCTGGGTGCAAGACTGTCAACAGAGGAAACAAGAAGGATGTCATCTGCATATACGTACATGGTGACATCCGTGCTCTGTATCAAGGTGAGTAAAGGATTCAGGAAGATAATGAAAAGAATGGGGGCAAGAATTGGACCTTGGAGATCCCCAACTGGAGGGGAAGAGATTGAGAGGAGTTAGCCAGGAGAAGGTAGTGATCAACAATATCAAAAGCAGTGGACAGATCAAGATGGATGAGGATTGAATAAATGCTATGGTGGTCATTTTAAAATCCTTAGTCCAGAGATTCCTAAATCTGAGGTCGGGACCCCAAATGGCATCATCAGTGGATGGTGGTCACAGAAACATGGCCATTTCCCCATCTCTCTGGACTTTCACTGAGACTTATGCCCAGACCCCAGTCAGCATGTAGTCTGTGAGTCAGTGAAAGCACAGTTACTTACCTGTAACAGGTGATCTCTGGGAACAGCAGGAATAAGTCTTCACATATGGGTATCGTCTGTACCGACGGAGCCTGCGCGGGAACGCTCCCCAGTGTCCAATAAGAAAGCTTTTGGGAGCATCCCACAGCGCCTGCGTGCTGCCTTCCCGCCTTTCCCAACCGCCTCTCTCCAGTTCGAGTTTTAAAGCTCAGACAAAGAGAGAGAGAGGGAAGGAAAGATAGATAGAGAGATACAACTCCTAGGGGAGGTGGGTGGGTTGTGAAGACTTATTCCTGCTGTTCCCAGAGATCACCTGTTGCAGGTAAGTAACTGTGCTATCTCCAGGAACAAGCAGGAATGAGTCTTCACATATGGGGACTCCCTAGCTGCAGATGCCAGGGAGAGACCCCAGAGTTGTGTGTCCTTGAAAAGGGCTCCACCTCCCCCCATGGATCTCTGGCATCCAACCAGGGTAGGTGGGTTGGAGTTGATTAGGAATGGAACAGGTGTTTGAGAACAGCCTGACCAAACGAGGCATCCCGGCGGGCGGGAGTCCTTGTCCAAACAGTAATGGGCTGTGAAGGTATGAACCGAGGCCCAGGTGGCCGCTCGACAGATTTGGTCGATGGACACAGAGTTTAGGTGAGCCATTGAGGCTGCCATGGCCCTCACATTGTGAGCTGTGACATGGCCTTCCAGAGAAAGGTTCCTACTTTGGTAGGCGAAAGAAATACACTGAGCAATCCAGTTGGACAGTGTTCTCTTAGAAACAGGAAGTCCTAAATGGAAAGGATCAAAAGCAACAAAGAGTTGAGAAGACTTTCTATGTTGCTGTGTTTTTTGTAAGTAAAAGGCGAGAGCTCTTTTACAATCCAAAGTATGAAGATTCCTCTCTGCACTTGATGCATGAGGTCCTGGAAAAAAGACAGGTAAGTATACCTCCTGGTTCAGATGAAAAGGAGAGACCACTTTGGGCATAAAGTGTGGATTGGTCCTGAGGACTACCTTATCATGATGGAACCTTGTATAAGGAGGATTAGCCACCAAGGCTTGCAACTCACTGATGTGACGTGCTGAGGTGACTGCAATGAGAAAGATAACCTTCCAAGAAAGAAATTTCAAGGAGGTGGTGGCTAAAGGTTCAAAGGGTGGCTTCATAAGCTGGCCAAGAACCAGATTTAAGTCCCATGCCACTGGAGGTGGTCTAATGGGAGGTTTAGTTAAAAGAAGGCCTCTCATGAATCTTGCTATAAAAGGATGAGAGGAAACAGGCTGTCCATTGAGAGGCTTGAGGGACGCTGCAATAGCACTCAAATGGACTCTTACCGAATTCGTTTTGAGGACTGCATGGGAAAGATGCAGAAGATACTCTAGTAAAGAATTCAAAGGTATTGCAAGAGGGTTAAGACCCTTCTCTGAACACCAAATGGTAAATCTTTTCCATTTGAAAGCATAGGAACGTCTAGTGGAAGGCTTTCTAGAAGCATGAATAATATCTCTGACTTGCTGAGAGAGATGGAAAACTTGAAGGTCTAGGCCTTCAGCAACCAGGCCCTGAGATGGAGAGACTGGGGGTTTGGGTGCCACAACGTTCCGTCTTCCTGGGAGAGAAGATCTGGAGCAGAGCCCAACTCCAGGGACGGAGCTTGAGAGAGATGCAGAAGTAGAGGGTACCACACTTGGCGTGGCCAATGTGGTGCTATGAGGATCATAGAACCTCGGTCTCTCTGAAGCTTGAACAGTGTTTTGGGAATTAGGGGAATGGGTGGAAAGGCATAAAGGAAGTCTTGACCCCAGTGAAGGAGGAAGGCATCCTTGGCCTGAACTCCCTGACACAGAATCCTGGAACAGAACCGGGGTAGTTTGGCATTCAACGGACTTGCAAATAGGTCTATGTCCGGGGTTCCCCAAATTCAAAAACTCCTGGCTACCTGGTCCCTGTGGAGGGACCATTCGTGTGGAAGCAGAACTCGACTGAGTCTGTCTGCCCAAGAGTTTTGAATGCCTGGAAGATATACTGCCATAAGATGAATCTGATGCTCTCTGGCAAAGGCCCACAGTCGCAAAGCTTCGTTGCAAAGCGACAGAGAGCCAGTCCCTCCCTGCTTGTTTACATAGAACATGGCTACTTGATTGTCTGTGTGGATGAGGACTGTCCTGTAGCTGAGCAGGGAGCGGAACACTCTGAGAGCTAAGAAAATTGCTCTGAGTTCCAAGAGATTTATGTGTAGTGAAGTCTCCTGTGGAGACCAGATGCCCTGGGTGGAGAGATCTTGCAGATGAGCTCCCCAACCCATTGGAGAGGCATCTGTTGTAAGGGTTGCTTGTGGAAATGACTGTTGAAAAGGGGACCCCAGCAATAGGTTTTGAGAGGACTTCCACCACTGGAGAGACCGAAAAAGGCGACTGGAGTTTGCTATTTTGTCTGACAGGCAACCTGATGCCTGAGTCCATTGGGTGGACAAAGTCCATTGAGCTGCCCTCATGTGAAGGCGAGCATATGGAACCACATGCACAGTGGATGCCATGTGGCCTAAGAGTTGTAGCATTTCTTGAGCAGTTAAAAGGGGCTTTAACTGTATTTGGGAGGCTAACTGCACCAAGCGTAGGCAACGGGCCTGAGGGAGATAGGCCCTTGCAGTTATGGTATCCAACCAAGCCCCTATAAACTCGAGGGACTGAGTAGGGGTGAGACTGGATTTTGGGATGTTTATTACTAGTCCCAAATACTGAAGGACACGCATTGTGCAGGTTAGACAAGTCTTGGCCTCTGCTTGAGATGGAGCTCGAATGAGCCAGTCGTCCAGATATGGGAAGACGAATATTCCTAGAGTGCGTAGAAATGCAGCTACTACTGCCATGCATTTCGTGAACACCCTTGGTGCAGAGGCCAGACCAAAAGGAAGCACCCTGTATTGGTAGTGCTTTCCTTGAAAAAGGAACCGAAGGAACCTTCTGTGAGTTGGATGGATGAGGACATGGGTGTACGCATCCTTGAGATCTAGAGAACAAAGCCAGTCCTGACTCTGAAGGTATGGAAGCAGAGCACCGAGAGAAATCATCTTGAATTTCTCCTTGAATAGAAATTTGTTCAATTCTCTGAGATCTAAGATGGGTCTGTAGCCCCCTGTTTTCTTTGGAATAAGAAAATAAGGGGAGTAGAACCCTGTGCCTTGTTGAAGAAGAGGTTGAGGAGAGATGTTGGAGAATTGAACTGTTTCACCATGGTGTGGGGGGGAAGGCTTAAGAAATGAAGCTTGTACCCTTCCCTTATGATGGAGAGTGCCCATTGCTCTGCTGTGATTTGCTCCCATCTGGGAGCAAAGTAAGTCAACCTTCCTGGGATGGTAAGGGGCTCTGGTCCTTCCAAAGCTAGAAAGGCTAAGTTCTCTAGTAGCGAGTCAAAGGCCCTGAGGAGGATGAGGCTGCTGGGCCTTGGAAGGTCTAGCTGCCTTTGACTTGGCCAGTTTAGGTGGTTGCTGATGCTTTGCAGCAAAACGACCTGCAGAAGATGCCTGCTGACCATAAGCAGGATAGTATCTTCCCTTTTTGGAAAAAGATGTCTTTTTAAACAATCTTTTCTTAACAGGAGCAGAGGTAGAATTTGAAAGTCGATCCAAAGCACAGTTTTCAGCATCCATCTGAGTGGCCTTTGCTTGCCAATCCTTACGAAAAAGGTTTTCACCTGTACAAGGGAGATTTCCCAATTGATCTTGGACCCAGAACTCCAAATCAAAAGCTTGTAGCCAAGCAATTCTGTGTGCCCCTATGGCAATAGCCGAAGCTCTGCTTACACACTCAAAAGAGTCAAAGGCTGCACAGTTGGAAAATTTGGAGACATCTTGGGCATGTTTGAGCCAAGTGAGAAACTCCTCTCTTTTATCCTCTGAAATGAAAGGGGTTAAAGTCTGCAGATGATCTGTGACTTCTTTTAGAAACATTCCTATATAGAGACTATAGGAATTGATCCTAGCAGCTAGCATAACAGCTTGGAAAAGCCTTCGGCCAAAAGCATCCAGGGTCCTGCATTCACGCCCTGGAGGATTAGATGAGTGTCTTTTTGCACTCTTTATCTTCTTCATGGCAGACTCTACCACAATAGAGTGGTGAGGAAGCTGAGTCTTGTGGAAGCCAGGACAAGGAGGGACACGATACATGGTGTCTAACCTGCGAGAATGAGGAGAGGTGGTGAGAGGTGTCTCCCACATCCTCAACATGAGATCATAAAGAATCTCATGAACAGGTAAAGTAGCCGCCTCCTTAGGAGCTTTAGGATATTGTAAAATATCCAACTCCTTGGCTCTGGGTTCTGACTCAGGGGCCACTGTGATAGAGAGGCCCCTAGCCACTTCCCTAACAAAGTCTTGAAAAGACAAGTCTTCTGGAGGAGACATTCTTCATTTAGGTGAAGAAGACTCCTGAGGAAGAAGTATCGATGCTTCTATAGAACCCTCAGATTCATCAGAGTCTTCAGAGGAATCAAAGTATCGCCTGTCTGGATGCTCCTGTAAAGCCCGATAACCGTATCGAGTGGGATCGACATCGGGAGTAATCGGTACCGGTTCGGTACCGATGGGCATCATAGGACAGGGTACTGTTGCAGTCGACACCAAAGCCGATGTCGATGTGATCGGTACCGGTACCGGGAGCGATGCCGGTACCGGAGCTGGTACCAGCAACGGGGATTGTTGCGGTACCGGAGGCGTCGCAGCCTGTATGAAAGCCGTTAAGGTGCGCTGCATGGTCAGAATCTTCTGATCCATCGACGCCACCAGAGTCTGGATGTCGGTACCAGTGGGAGCCACCGGTACCCCAGAACATGGCAACAGGTGATCTGTCGAGGCCGAGCCATCGATGTCAACCTGTGACCCCATAGATAATGCTTTGGAAGCCGGAGCTTCCCGCCGGGTTAATTTTGCCGGTGCGGAATCCTCGAGGGCAAACCCGGAGGCATCTCGATACTTGGAGGGAGATCTGCCCTTCGAGGACCGGCCAGATTTATGCTTGGTTACCTGAGATCCATGGGAGGAAGAGGAGGCCCTGGAAGACGTTGATGCTACCGAAGCTGCATCAGAGGGAAACAGGGTACTGAGCTTAGCTGCTCGGTTCTGCCGACCTCTCTTAGACATCATGGTACAGGACATACAATCCGTGATGGAATGGTCAGGTCCCAAACACTTTAGACACCAGTCATGGGTGTCGGTGACAGAAATAGTACCGCCACATTTTGTGCATTTTTTAAACCCGGAAGCGGGCTTCTCCATGAGGAAAAAATTTTTAGGCCTAGGGCCCAAAAACTGAAAATGCACAGTAGAAATAAAGCGTTTTTTGGGTTTTTTTGAAAGAAAGAAAGAAAAGAAAGACCGGCGGTACCGGTCCGACGTCGAAGAAGGCAGACGCGACACAAAAGAATAACAAAAAATAAAGAACTTCTTCTGCGGTGACAGGAACACGACCTGCTGGCTCCGCGGAAAAGAAGAACTGGAGAGAGGCGGTTGGGAAAGGCAGGAAGGCAGCACGCAGGCGCTGTGGGATGCTCCCAAAAGTTTTCTTATTGGACGCTGGGGAGCGTTCCCGCGCAAGCTCCGTCGGTACCGACGATACCCATATGTGAAGACTCATTCCTGCTTGTTCCTGGAGATCATTCATAGGCCCTTGCCCCTCCTGGATAAGCTTCCTGTTAGACTGGAAACCCATGCTGAGTGCTGGGGTCAGCAAGCACACCCTCCACACTGACACAAGGAACTCTGTGCTGACTGCTGCAACTGTTGCCACTACTGATGCTGCTGCCTTCCTGCTTTAGATGAGTGGAGGGCGGGGAAGGAGGCTGTGGATCTGCCAGCTTGATTTAAGCATCATCTGGGGTCATGTGAATTTTCAGTTGTAAAAATGGGATCATACAGGATAAAAGTTTGAAAAGCACTGCCTTTGGTCTCAATGTGGATGTCCCCAGGGCCATTTCACAAATGGCTTTTAAAGATATCTCTGGTGCAGGAACATCCAAGCAGGCAGGGGGCATGGTGGAGATGTGTCTGAGGCAGTGCAATGGACTTAGACATCCCGACTCAATTTCAGAGACCTCATCCAAATTTAGATCTGCTCTTGGCATGAATAGGCATTGGGAAAGTGCTCGTTTTTGCCATAAAATATTCAGAGGTTGTAGAGAAGATGGAAGATTAAGTGGCTTGCCCAAGATCACAAGGAGCAGCAGTAGGATTTGAACCCTGGTTTCCTTGTTCTAGTACACTACTCTAACTATTAGGTTATTAGATATCCCTGGTCTTATTATTACTGGAATGTCTATGTAGACAGCCCTGCAGACATCCATATCACTAGTTTCAGGTTTGAGCAACAAAGCGCACAGGAAGAGGAGTCATTACTCTCCCCCCCCCCCCTCCACCCATCCATCAATATCATTTCCAAGCAGACAAATTGACAGAGAAATAAAAACAATGATGCATTTATCTCATACTGTGTAAAATATTCTTTTTTCCACTTCCTCTGTCCACATTGCTGGGATTGGGGACAGGAGGTTGCCCAACAGCTGGAAGTCAGGTAAACAGCCAAAAAATAAAGGACAATCCCTGAAAATTGGAACATCTGGTTGCAGCAGCAGATAAGCATGCAATAAATAAATCCAGGAGTCTTTTCAAGGATCCAAGCCAGTTTAATGTGCACATGGCTCAAGCAATAAGCAATTTCAAAATGGCTGAGCAATGGCTTCTAGTAAAACAACAACTTTTATAGCTTTCTTGTCCATTCTAAGCATAGGCAAACTTTTCATTGGTCCCAGTACCCCTCTCACCCATCTATTGGTCCCGGTACTGATATGGCTACCCAATCGGGACTCTGGTCTGGGCCCAGCACCTGGTTGCCCCCCTTCTAGTCCCAATTACAATGGTCAGTGTCTCCAACTTGTTACTTCTCTCCTCCAAGGTCGCTGAGCTTGTTAAAACATATGGGAAGCAGGGCACTGTAACCTTGCTTTTTGCAGAGTTAATTAATTCCATAGAAGCTGTGCTCTCTTATCAGTACCAATTAGAGCTGTTTTCTGTCTTTTATAAGTTTTGTTTCTGCTTAGCTATGTTCAGTTAAACTGAGTTAAGTTTCAATTCTATGGTGTCATCATTCAGGGGGGTTTTCATTCCTCTGGGCCTAACTACAGGCTTCAGTTACAGGTCAAGCTGCTCAGGCCTGTCTGCTTAGTTCAATTAGCATGGATCATAGGCCGTCGCCTACCACATGGTAACCTTATTAAAAGGCCCTTAGATTTGTCCAGGAAGAGATTACTAGAAACTTTGGCAAGAGCTATTTCTGTAGAATGTAGAGGACAAAAGCAAGATTGGAGTAGATCAAACATGGCTTGAGATGAGAGAAAGTCAAGACAGTGGTAGTGAACAAGACATTTGAATTCCTTGGCTTTGAAAGAGAGGAGGGGGATGGGATGATGAGTTATAGATAGGGTCCAGTGAAAGGTTTTTGAGGAGTGGAAGAGTGAGAAGAGTTGAAAGAAGCTGAAGCATTATGAGAGAAGATTTTGTTTGAGTTTTGCCCCTTTATGTTGGCCTTTTTACTTTGAAAAAATCACAGCAATCAGATGTGATCTTCTTCAAAAACTGTTCTGATCAGTGAACCTTGTGGATTTCAAGGACTAATGCAGCACAGGAGGAGAAGAGCTCACACAGAGGTCGGATTTTAAGGGCTGGCCCTCCCCCCACCCATCACAGCTGCAGGAGCCTAGAGATTTGTCCCTGCCCCATGAGGTGTAATCAAAAAGTATTGAGACTTGTACAATAACACAAGAAGTATAACACTGACAATTATTGCACTCAGTCTCCTTCAAAGTAGTCCCTTTCCGATAAAATGCACTTCCTCCTGTGTTCGTCCTACTGCTGGAAACAATTTTGAAATGCCTCTTTCATTATGCTGTGAAGCTGTTGTGTCAAATTTTGCTTAATGGTCTCCATGTTGTCGAATCTCCTTCCTTTCAGTGATAACTTTGGTTTTGGAAACAAGAAAAAGTCACAGGGTGCGAGGTCAGGTGAGTACAGAGGCTAACGGTCTTGCTCAAATTGGTGTTTGGCTAGGAACTGCTGGACAAGATATGATGCATAAGCTGAGGCGTTATCATGATGAAGCAATCATTCACCATTCCTGTGCAGCTTTGGCCTCTTACAATGAACTGTATCTCTCAAACGAGTCAGAACTTGGGCGTAGTATTCCTTAATGATGATGCGGCCTTTTGGAGCATACTCATGATAAACAATACCCTGGTAATCAAAGAAAATTGTGAGCATGACCTTGATATTGCTCCTCACCTGACGAGTTTTCTTGGGTCTGGGACAGTTTGGATTCTTCCATTGTGAGGATTGAGCCGTGGAGCCCAATTCAGTTGCACGTCTGGGCCGTCCAGATGGCCTCATGCAAGACGGGCCCATTTGGACCTGAATAAGCAGCACGTCCCCACAGGTCCGGCAGGATCTACAGGGCAGTGACCTGAATCGCCCCCGCTCCCGCCCCCCGCCAGCTCTCCCCATCCTGATGCTCAGGATATATGGGGGAGCCGGAGAGGGAATCGGGTCCAGACAGCTTGCGCAATCCGCATCCCAGAATCGGGCCCTTAGTTTCCGGATCATAACCCTAAACCAGTGATGGCTAACCTTTTTGAGCCCGAGTGCCCAAACTGCCGCACAAAACCAAAGAATTTCCTCAAAGTGCCAGCACGTCAATTAAACCTCAACAACAAGATTTTAGTATCTAAAAACTCTTTATAAAGTTGCCTGAACTATGTAACATCATTTGTAAAGGTTGGAATCTTTGTATTGTCAGAGAATCAATTTGATTCACAATCCTTTGGTTTTCATTTCAATTTATTGGCAATTTATAATGTTTTAATGATTTCATTCAATTTAATGAATTTAGGAAGAATTTGATTCAGTTACACAATATATTTTAAATGTATTATTCACATAACATGTCAAATGTATCCTGAGTAAAAAAAGATAAACTTCTTAAAACTGTTAACTGTGTCAGGACTCGGTGTGTATTCCCAAAGAATCTATACATGAAAAAAATTAATGTGATGTTTGTTGTTGCATGCATGCTGATAACTTGTCAATCCTTGGCTCATAATGCGTTAATTTCAGAGCAACACATGCAGCACTCATGTCATCCGTTAATCTGTTTCTAGCATCAGATTTTATATGATTCAAAGCCGAAAACAGCTGCTCACAAGCATAGGATGACTCAAACAAAGTAAGAAGAGCAATCCCAAGTGCTTTCATGGACTTAAAATTGTCTGGCAGAGAATTCCACGCTTTTAGGATTTTATTTTCAGAACTGCTAGCAGTGATTTCATTTGTCACCCTTTCACACTCAATACATTCAAGAGCCGCACGCAGGTCATTGAATTTACTTTTCCAGATAGAGCTTTCTTGAAATTCCAGTAGCTCCATTTCCAAGTTTTGAATATCCAACCACTGTAAGCAGGAAAGATCAAGATCTTCAAATGTGGACTTTTCTGGGGAAGTAATAAATGAAAGGGCTGTCTCCATCTTACGGAACTGAGAAAATCTTTTACTAAAATTCTCCTTTGCTTCGGCTACAATGGTGGAATATGCTTTGTGGATTTCCTGGTGTTTTTTATGACTGTCCACAAATGTTGTAGAATTATCCAAATGTATTTTAGGTTGGGAAAATATTTCAGCTGTCCACTCTCAAGGTCTTTTTCAAAAACATGCAATTTTCTCTCAAAAGCTTTGATGTCACTAAACATGCTTTCTGTTGTTTTTCCCATGCCTTGTAATTTTTTGTTTAGTACATTAAAGTGGTTAGTAAAATCTGTAAAGAACATGAGGTTGGTAAGCCAGGCCATGTTGGTGAGTTGAGGATAGTCTTCCCCCTTTTCGTTCATAAATAGCCTAACTTCTTCCAAGCAGGCCACAAATCTCTCTAACACTCGTCCTCTGCTCAGCCACCGGACATTATTGTACATCAGTAAAGTGTTATATTGTGCCTGAACCTCATCAAGAAGGGCTTGAAATTGTCGAAAATGAAGAGCACGCGCCATGATGAAGTTCACCATTTTTGTTACATCTTTGAGGACATCGTCAAGTTTTTTGCTGCTTTCTTTGGCACAGAGAGCCTCTTGATGTATTATGCAGTGAAATTGAATCAGTGGATGTTTTGCTTCCTTAGCAAAGAAATGAATGAATCCTGATGTTGTCCCCACCATGCTAGGTGCTCCATCGCTAGTAACTGAAACCACTTTTTCTGGACTTATGTCTAGTGATGAAAAAGCCTCCATCACAGCATTGTGGATATCTATTCCTTGTGTTCTTCCAGGCAAAGACAGCAGTTTTACCAGCTCTTCTCTCATGATGTCACCAGTAGCATAACGCAAAATGAGCGCTAGTCTTGCATGGTTAGTAATATCTGTACTTTCATCCAAGCACATGGAGTAGAAGGGTGCTTTTTGTAAGTCGCAAGTAAGCTGTTGACTAACATCAGCAGCCATTCGCAGAACCCTATCTTTTGCAGTATTTCTGCTTAGCGGCATCTCAGAGATGCGCTGCACAATTTATCCTTGTTTTGGAAATCATGGAAGAGTGAATTACTCCCAGCCAAAATTGCCTTTTTGATAAAATCTCCATCAGAGAGGGGCTTACCATGTTTTGCCATGCACAGTGAAATTTGAAAGCTGGCAACTGTAAGATGATTAGTTTTTGAAAGATAGTTGCTAAAACTAAGAGACTGGGAGTGATATTGATAAGCAGGGTTTTACCAGGCCTGGTTTATATCTCTTGCAAATCGCTTAAAAGGGGGCCGAAAACCTGCAGTGGTAGCGTCCCTGAAGCCAGCAAGGGCCCGCAGGAGGTGGGCAGAAGGAATCCCAGAAGTTGCCGAGTCCTTCTTGAAAAAGGGCAGCCCCGACTAAGGGGTGACAGCTGATAAGGGGCCGCTCTTGTCAAACCCCAGTCCTGAACTCTGCCCTGATCCCTTGTCACTTTCCTGCAATCTGCGGGGACCCTTCTGGCACCTCTCCCCTCAGCCACACTGAGGCGCCTGGCAGAAGGGCACCAGACCAGTCAGCAAAGCTTCAGGGAAGCACGGAACCACGCTGCTCCCATCATGTTTATTTTGCGGGGGGGGGGGGGATTTTTAAGGGACTGTATGCAAGTGAAATTGACAAGATCTAGAAGGGGGTGGTGGTGAAAGGGGGGGTGGGGGCAGTAGATTTAGGAAGGTAAAATCTGCAGTTCCAACTGTCTCTGGATGAAATGACAGAATGTGATGAGCTTTGACTGTTGTTACCTTGTCAGGTCAGAACTGCAGCAGGTGAGTCGCTGGGATTTAAAGCAGCAAAAGCCGGGCGCTCGCTAGTAAGTCTTAACAGCAGGCAGGGACATTTGCAAATCTTGCACACACCTCCTTTAACCGGCCGTCACGACCTCATCCCCAGGAGGAGGGGGGAACGGACACTGTGGCGACGGTCGCCAACGCGGCCCGGCGCTTCCCCCTTGGAGGTACAAGCTCGGGGGTTGTGCCAGGCACGGGCACCGCTTTCTGCTATAAGGCCGCGCTCTGGTGCAGGGAGGCCCCCCCTGTGCCCGTCGAGTCTCGGCGGCTCCCTCCCCGTCTTGTGATTGCGCCGGTCCACACTCAGGGTGACCCGGGACGTCACTCGGTCCCCGGCCGCTTTCTCAATAGGAACTTGGCAGAGGCGTGCGAGCTGCCGGGCGGAGGTGACCCGGTGCGCGCGGCTTTCCTTGGAGGGCAGTTCGTGCATCGTGTGCAGCTGCAAAGCAGACACCAGCACACTCACCGCCCGCCGCGCTGCCGCTCCTCCAGGAGTGGAGGAGTGGCCTAGTGGTTGGGGCAGGGTACTTCAGGCCGGAAGGTCAGGGGTTCAAATCTCACTAGAGGACAGCAACCTCAGGCCGGAAGGACTGGGGTTTCTAGTCCCACAGGTGCTCCTTGTGGTCTTGGGCAAGCCACTTAACCCTCCATAGCCCATGTTCCCTGTAACATAGTTATCTCCAAGTTATTATGCCCTGTTCAATGTAATTTCAGTTTGTTCAATGTAAACCGCACTGATGCAGAATAGCGCGGTATATAAGAGAATGTAAATAAATAAAATAAATAAATAAATAAATATCTTAATTGCGGACCTCCCCGCGTGCCAGCTGCAAGGCCTTCGCGTGTCACAGCTGGCACGCGTGCCATAGGTTTGCCATCGCTGCCCTAAACCATGATTCATCACCAGTAGTAATATTTTTGATGAAATCTGAGTCATTTTCAACGAATTCCAACAATTCCATGGTAGCAGATAGCCGATCTTCTTTTTGGTCAGAGGACAGGAGTTTTGGCACAAATTTTGCAGACACACGTTTTATCTGCAAATTGACAGTAAGAATGGATTGTACTGACCCAAAACTAATATCCATGTTCTCAGCAAGCTCCCTGATAGTCAATCGATGATTTGAGCGTATTGTGGCATGCACTGCTTCAACTCTGTCTTCATTCCTGCTTGTGGATGGCCTTCCAGAACATTCAACACTTTGGCGGCCCTCTTGGAAGCTTCATAAATTTGAGCACAACTCACGCATTCATTGTCATACACTTGCTGTAATTTATCATAAGCCTCTTTCACGCATCTACGTTTCTGGCAGAATTTAATGCAAATGCACTGTTCAATTTTTTCATTCATTGTAAATCTGTCAAACTGCTTTTACATGATACCAAACATCACATGATTAAAAAAATGTACAGGTGTGCTGCAGCCATGCTACACTTTGCACAGGCAGAGAACATAACTAGGTCATTGCATGCTTAATAGCATTGTGGTGTGATGTATTGTTCTATAGCTACACAACAAGTCTTGATACTTTTTGATCACACCTTATATACCCGGTATGATGCCTCTCAGCCTCCTAGGATATTACCTTCAGTTGCCTCAGGATACATATTACTACATGCCTTGTGTAGTCTTAACATATTGTTTCATACAGAGAAGGCATACTTGTAAAGATGAGGCTTTTGTGTGGATGGCATATATGATTCTGATGTCACTCATTTGTGAAAAGTGAATGGTTAAGGAAGTAAAGAGGTTGAACGTAACAAGCCAAAGTGACTTTATGTGCTCTTTATTAGTAAACCACATGAGCAGAAAGTCACTTTAAAGCATCTTGAGAGCTCAGGACTAAGAGTGAACAAAACGTTCTCTTTACAGCTTCAGCATAGACTTATGGAAACTATAGTAATGCCCACTTTCCAAATCATCAATCTAAAACAACACTGTCAGTCTTAATTCGTCATCATGAGACTTTGATTTAGTCCTGGCTTTCTATGTCCCACCCCATCAGATCTAGCAGCAGAATAGGAGCTAGGACTATACTGGGATGGTATTAGAAGACCAGGACTGGACTAACCTCTAATAATGACTAGGCATTAGGTTAGCAACATTGGCTGTGCGATCTGGATTAGCAGCAGAATAGGAAAAAATAGGGGTGTTTTGAATTCTTACTTTTAACCGTGAGGTACATGGATTTGCTGACATCGGCTCCCACATCATTGCTGACCTTGCAGAGGTAATAACCGCTGTCCTTCTCCAGAACGTGCTTAATCAACAGGGAGCCATTTGTGAGCACTTGGATCCGGCCATTCAAGGCAATGGGCTGGAACTGTGGCACTCCAGCACCTGTGAAAGAACCCAAAATGTCAGTCAAAAGAATGAACACGGAAACAAAGAAAAGTTATGTAGACATAGGAACATAAGAACTGCCATGCTGGCTCAGAACAATGGACCAATCCAGGCCACTTAGAAGAAAAATATAGATCTTAATAGGAAGATCTATTCTCTTTCCAGAAGTAAGATTTGGCAAATCTCAAGTCTACCTGGCTAATAGTTGATAATGACTCCATCCACCAGAAATTTGTCCAAACCTTTTTTAAATCCAATTAAACTACTAGCCTTGACTAAACATTTCAGCAAAAATTGCACAGCTTAACTGTTTGTTGAATGAAACAATATTATCTTAAATTTGCTTTAAATCTGCAATTACTAAGTTTAATAGAGTGTTCTCCTACTGTTAGTACTATCTGAAAAGGTAGATAGGGAAAGCAAAAGGGAATTCAATTTAAATCACACCTCTTCTCAGAAGTTTAAGGCAAGATACATTCAAGTACAGAAGGTATTTTCCAGAACCTGGAGGACTTACAGTCAAACAGGCCAATACAGAAATGCTAGTGCAGGTAGCGTCATATATACGCACAACTACCACCAACAACCAAGCTGGCATGCCCACAAAAGTGCTCAGTTAGCACATTGCACCCTAATATAGTATAAGAGCATGTAAATATGACCAGGTAGTTCATGACATACCCTTCAGTCAAAACATATGAAACATATACCATGTTCAAGGCTGGGCCAAGGATTGCTGTCACCCTAGGTGACTGACTAGGTTCGCCGAGTGGATGGGCCAACCCTAATGAAGATAATTGCAACTCTTCATCCTAGTTATGCAATGTTTCTGATCTTTCCCAGTCCAGAATATACACAGTCAGAATCCCCAAATGTACACTATTGCACTAGCCCCATAGTTACAACATACCTGACTCTGTTGACCCTCTGGATAGTTGACCTAAACTTTGTTCAGTTTTCAGCCAAGTGGTTTATTGTTGGTAGAGTGGTATCCATAGCTGCTGTTATTGTATCAATCCATCTCATTGCCGGCCTTCCTCTTTTACGGTGACCCTCTACCTTGCCAAGCATTATGTTTTTCTCCAGTAATCTCTCTCTTCGCATGATGTGTCCAAAGTATGAAAGTTGAAGTTTTGTCATCTGAGCTTCTAAAGAAAGCTTAGGTTTGATCTCCTCTAATACTGACCAGTTTTGTTCTTCAGGCATTCCATGATATACACAGTATTCTTCGCTAGCACCATAATTTAAAGGCATCAATTTTCTTCCTGTCAATCTTTTTCACTGTCCAACATTTGCATTCATATGGAGGCACATTCTGCATTAATCATCCATCCCCCTGTATGGCTGACCAGAAGCGGGATGCCTGAAGTTAGACCTGATTCTGATCCTGTGGGGGCTAGACGTGCCCACGGGATCAACATTGGGTCTAAGGTCTGAACGTACAGGCCGGGCCCTGATTGTGGTCGGCCTAGATGCATAGCAGATCCCCGGCTACCTCAGTCAGGCTCCTGAATGGAGCCACAGTGCCATGGCGTCCCATTGCCATGACACCATGTTCATTCAGGAGCCGCAAATTCCGGCCACCACTGATCTTCTTCTTTCCCCGTAGCTGGACCCTCGATCCAGCCTCCCATGTCCAAGGTCCAGCTGCGGGGATCCTCCTGCACTCCCCTACCTATTTTCCATGGCACAGTGGCATGATCCCCCGATGTTCAGGGGGACTTATTCCACCTCTAGCTGTTCGTATGGGGAGGCATTAGCTGGGAACAGCAGGTGAGCAAATAGCAGGGATGGACATCCAATCCGGACATCCCTGCTATTCATTACACTGAATGACCCCCGTGATGTTATTGAAATTACTATTTTCAACTAATAAAAATCACTCCAATCCAACAAATTTCCTTAGTGGAAAATAAATTTGATGTCAAAATCTAAGTGGTGTAAATACTGAGGTAACTATTAACACCGGTGTTTAAAACGTTTGTTAGTAGTTAGTATTATTAATAACCCAGGGGGTTTCAGCTCCATATAGCGCTTTAAAATGCTTTTCAAAAGATTTTTTTAAGCATCAGCACATAGATAACATCAGCAACCACCCTGGAATATGAGAACTTTTTTCAGAGTAAACACCCGTTCTCCGTCACCATATAAATTAAGGAACTACTGAGAAGATCTCAATTTTACTACCACATGTTCATCATGAGGAACATTTTATGTTGAACTTCTTCAAATGCACTATTCATGCTCAATTTGTGGTCTCATATTTCTCTGTTCTTTGGTAAAAGAAGATTGGTGTTTACGTTGGGACAACAGAGAAATATGAGACCACAAATTGAGCATGAATAGTGCATTTGAAGAAGTTCAACATAAAATGTTCCTCATGATGAACATGTGGTAGTAAAATTGAGATCTTCTCAGTAGTTCCTTAATTATATGGTGACGGAGAACGGGTGTTTACTCTGAAAAAAGTTCTCATATTCCAGGGTGGTTGCTGATGTTATCTATGCGCTGATGCTTAAAAAAATCTTTTGAAAAACATTTTAAAGCGCTATATGGAGCTGAAACCCCCTGGGTTATTAATAATACTAACTACTAACAAAAGTTTTAAACACCGGTGTTAATAGTTACCTCAGTATTTACACCACTTAGATTTTGACATCAAATTTATTTTCCACTAAGAAAATTTGTTGGATTGGAGTGATTTTTATTAGTTGAAAATTGTAATTCACACCGCAAGGACCAAAAAAATTTTTTGTATTGAAATTACTATGGCTTGGTCGTCAAATCTTTATATGGAGAGAGACATCTCTGCTCTTGAGAGTCTTGTCTAGGTCCTTCATAGTCATTCTGCCAAGAGCAATGCATCATCAGATTTCTTGACTGCTTGTCATTTCTTTATTGATTATTGATCCAAGCAGGTTAAAGTTCTCAACTATTTCAATTTCTTCTCCATCAATGATGAACTTATTGATTTTAACAGTTGTCCGAATCTTTATTTCCTTTATGTTAAGGAACAGGCCCATTTTAAGACTATGTTCCTTGATCTTGAGAAGCCAGTGTTTCAGATCATCTTCACTTTCAGTCAGTATTGTGAATTCTTCAGATAGGGGATAAGATATAAGAAAGGGATTGGAGGTGAAGAGGGAATAAGTGATAGGGAAGGGGCTGTGGCTGATTAGAGGATGAAAAACAGAAGAAAGCAGTTGAGGCTCAAGAGGGACAGTACAGAGGGAGGAAATGGGGGACTAGAAAGTGGGTGAAAGATAGAAGAACAGGATGCTGGAGGAGGAATGAGACAGAGATAGGTAAAAGGCATCACAAAACAGGACTTAAAACATCTACAACTAGCCCAAAATGTGGCCGCAAGAATAACCATGAATATCAAATCCATAGAACATATCACCCCAACACTCTATGCCCTCCACTGGTTACCTATACAAAGCCGCATAAAATACAAAATTCTGGTTACAACATTTAAATTAATAAACTGCATATCCCCATCATACCTATCCACACTCATCACCAAAGAAAACAATAACCGCAACTAACGCAACCGGAACAAAAACAAATCACTATTCCAAGAGATTTCAGGAAATCCAAACAGATAACTACCAACAAGGCTTTCTCCAACACTGCCCCTAATCTTTGGAACGCCTCCCCGACCACCTCAGAGAACTAACTGACCTACAAACCTTCAGGAAGAGTCTCAAAACCCATCTTTTCACCCTCCACTTTGGCATTAATGAGCAACACAATACACCAACGACAACCCCTTCCCCTACCCAACCTTAAGCCAGGACTCCCCATTCCACCACTCTCTGATATGTAAATAGTTAAGTTGAGTTTGCTTGCATGTCTGTTAGTTTCCTCATGCTTTTAGCTAATTGGAATTTAGTTTAATGTACATAGTTTCTCTGTTCCATGTACATGAGCATGCATCTGTTATAGGTTAGGTAAAAAGGCAGATAAGAACAAAAAAATAAGCCAGAATGATCAATATTAGAGAGAGATGACGGAAAGAAAGAGAAGAAAACAGGGAGAGTGAGAAAACAGAAAAGGATGTAGGAGATAACTAAGAAGAGAAAATGATAAAGAGAGACAAGAGCCAACCCAGCTGGAAAAGCAAAATGATCGAACAACAAAGGTTCTAAAGAATTTCAGTCTTTAGAGAATGAAATTTGTCAGTAGTGATCATGTGCATTTGTTATAGCTCACAAACAGAGGAAATGGATCTCTGTTTCTCTTTCTTCAGTGTTCCACTGCTCAGAGTCTGATTTTGGTCTTACATTTTAATTTTCTGTCTGCATATTTGTTTCTACTGTAACTTGTAGTTTGTTATTCTTTATAAGATTATGGTCTGTTTTCTATGTGCAGCTAAAGTGAGGGATTCTGTTAACATGTCGGTTCTAGGTAGAAATCTGTAGCAGTCCAAATTGTTCTTCTTTCCGCACTGGAGGTGTGCTGATGTATTTGAATATTTTGCATTACTGACTTTTCATAAGTAGAGTTGCTGCAATTTGAATTTTTGGACTTGGTGCTGGTGTGATATGCTCAGCCTTTGAGTGTTCATTTGCAAGATTTTGTTTTACTACACACAATGTCTTGCAGTGGGGGGAGTTTGTGCTGTTGTCACTGATGTGACACCACAATTCGAACAGAATATATATTGATTTTTTAAAATTTAATTTAAAGTTTCTATACTGCATATCCTATACAATCTCCGCAGTTTACAATAAAACACAAGAAATAACAAAACATAGACAATAAAATACAAGTTAAAATAAAAAATAAATCAATAACAACATAATAAAGGAAAAAAATCAACTAAAGGCTTTCCTAAAATAGAATGCCTTCACTTTGTTCCTGAAGTCAAGATAATCTGAGAGAACATGAAGCTCAGAAGAAAGATCATTTCAGAGAACAGGGCCAGATGTAGAAACCCAATGATTCAAAACTTGAACTCCATAGCCAGATAGAGGAGCTGGATACCTTAACTGTTCAGATTCTTAATGAACACATAGGGGCAAGAATCTGCCAATGGAAGTTCAAAGGAGTATCTATACCCATTTTCAATGCTTTAAAAATCAACATCATCAACCTGAGCAATATATAAAATTCAAAAAGCAAAGGAAGCTTCTGCATAGAGAGGGTAATATTATCCTGATATTTAGTGTCCGTTAATAACTGAGCTCTAGCATTCTGTATCCTCTGCAATGCTTTATCCTCTGCAGTGGTTTCAAATACGACTTAGGAAGGCCAGATAAAATCGTGCTACAGTAATCCACTGGAGACAAAACCATGGATTGCATATCAGTCCAAAAATCATCAGATGGAAGGATATATTTCAAGCGCCTGACAAGGCACACTTAAGAAGAGATTGCTTATCAATTTCCCCTAATGTGAGGATGAAAGGAAAACCAGGAGTCAAGAAGGATACTTAGATAATGTACCAGTTCCAAAAAAGCAATTTGATGAGAACCGATGGAAACAACATCCAGTAATTGAAAATTACAATAATTAGGAATTACTAGCAGCTCAGTTTTAGCAATATTTAGATCAAGGCATTGGGCCTGTAACCAACATGACATCTGAAATATGCCATCAGAAAGGATCCCTAAAATAGAATGAATATCTTTACAAAAGGGAAGAAAAAGCATAATCTCATCAGTATACAGGTGATACTCAAACTGTAAAGACTGCAGAGAGTAGCATAACGGAGAAATATAAATATTATATAACAATGCTGATAGCGAAAAGCCCTGAGGAAGCCCATGCTTCACAAAGAAACACTCAGATGACCTATTCCCAACAAACAATTTCTGCTCCCTGCCAGAGAGATAAGACTGAAACCACTCCAAGAACGACTTTTCTAACCAACACATCTTTAACTTAGCAAGAAAAACAGAATGAAGTACAGAGTCAAAAGCTGTCACAATATTTAACATGCCACTACAACCCCATTACCCTTTCCTAATTGGTTCAGCCAACTATCAACTAATGAAACCAATAAGGTCTCAATACTCCACCCACTACAGAAACCAAATTGAAATCTATTGAGCAGAGAATACTGGTCAACATGCTGTTGTAATTGAATCATTACTGCGTACTCAATGAGCTTCATCAAGTAAAGAAAACTAAAGATAGGCCGGTAATTGCATTTTTTAAAAAGGGGACACACCACTGATCTCTTAAATTCTAATGGCAAAAGGAGGAGCAAAAGAAACGATTGATCAAGTCTGTTATGGGAGGAAGAGAACTCCTTTACAAGCCCTAACTAGACAGGGTGGAACAAAATTTAACCAAGAAGAAACCACAGATACACAGTCGAGGATTTGGCTTGTACCTCTGTTATCATGGTAAATCCTTCCCATTTATGATCTAAAGAGTCAGTAAAAGCTTCAGTATGATGGGTAGACACATCTTCAACATCTTCAAACTGTTTTAGCTTGCATATATAGAGCGTACTTGCTGTTTACCATCAGTAAACTGATGTTCACCAGCTTACTGATTTAAAGTGTAACACCCTACTTCTGCGATATCCCTTACTTTGGGGATATCGCTAATATAAGGTTTAACTGTGGTTATACATTAAGTTTGGGGATATTCAGACTACTGGGACCTGAGTATCCAGATAACAAAGACTTAAATCTGTTGCACTGCTTGGAGAATAGCTTACTCTCAGGGAGGGAGTGAAGGTTTGCTCTCAGGGAGGGGCTGATTTTAGACCATCTTACATCTGGACACACATAGGCAATTTGCATGAGCTGTGGATTGCTCACAAAGCCAAAAGCTAAGACTGTAATTTTCCTTTTTATCTCTGCTGGTTTCTAGCTACCAATATAAAGTTTAACTATTTGTTTTTTGGGGATATCGCTAATATAAGGTTTAACTGTGGTTATACATTAAGCTTGGGGATATTCCGACTGACTGACTGATTTCCTGGGTAGCCTTGGAGCAGACATCTGTGGGTGCCCCAGTTCAGGAACAGCCTACTGGCCAGAGACACTTAGGTTCCCGCCCACCCTACCCCTCACCCCACCCACCCCAGGGGCTGCATTTCCTATATAGTGGTCACATACATTGCCATCTATCCTTTTAACTTGGGTTAAGGCCCACCTCTTCTTCTTCCTTTCTTCTTCTTCTAGGACTGCTTATTCGGCATGTCGTGTATTCAGTGCAATAACTGTGGTACATTCATTCCAAGACAAATCATTTGGAACCTAAGAGCTTGTCCTCTGTGCTTCAGGTCAGCTGCCATGCATAGACTCTACTAAGGGAAGACCTAGCTGCCAAGCATAAAGAGGTGACCCTACTGAGGGAGGAACTGGCTGTAATGAAGCACACCTCTTCTAGGATACAAACTGAACAACGTCCACCGCTCCCACAAAGAATCAAACACCCCAGGGACAAATGGATCACAGTGGATTCTGGTAGATAGCGACCTGTAACATGCAGACATCCTATGCATCAAGAGATATCCCTGCATAATGCCTCCTCTGCCTTGCCTAATGAGGACGAGGAACTGAGGGACGAATTGGCTGCAATGAAAAGCACCTATTCTAAGATACAAACTGAAGTCCACCACCGCTCCAACAAAGAATCAAACACCCCAGGAATAAATGGATCACAGTGGATTCTGGTAGATTGCGACCTGTGACACAAAGACATCCTATGCATTAGGAGATATCCCTGCATAATGCCTTCTCTGCCTTGGCTAATGAGGATGCCCAATCCAAAGAAACTGAAGGGCCCTTAAATGAGACAGACAATGCCCAATCTTCTGCTAGAGGACCAAATATGAAAAAAACCTAACCAAACAGCAAACTACTAATACTTGGGGATTCCATCATCAGAGGCACCAACTTGGGAACACAGTTCAATGGAGAGAAGATACTCAAGTGCCTCCCAGACTCTTCAGCCAGCAGGCATACAAACCAAGTTGTTGAAGTATTTAGAGCAGAAAGTGAACACAGATGTGGAAGGTCAAGTCTAGACGTCACCCCCTGCAAAAGCAGAATAACATCAGTAACAGCGACACTTTTAAATCACACATCAAAAACAAGTGGGAAGATGTGGGCAGAACAAAAGCAATGCAAAATACACATAAACCAGTTAAATCCTGGAAAGCAATGAGCACAAATGCTCGAAGCTTAGCCAACAAAGTTCCGGACCTGAAAGTCCTAATGGTGGAAATGGATTTGGACATTGTAGCCATTACAGAAACTTGGCTTAATGAATCGCATGATTGGGATATAACCATAGCTGGCTACAATCTATTCAGAAGAGACAGAGAAAATGGAAGAGGAGGAGGAGTAGCCTTGTATGTCAAAAGCAATATTAAAGCTACTGAAATGCAGGGGGCATGGGGAAAAGAAGAAGCCATAACCCCCTTTAGCCTGCTCTGTCAAAGTAATATCAGAGGCATGTTTGCTAAATGTTTTAACACATATTAATGAACATTAACTTCTTCAAATGCACTATTCATGCTCAATTTGTGGTCTCATATTTCTCTGTTGTCCCAACGTAAACACCAATCTTCTTTTACCAAAGAACAGAGAAATATGAGACCACAAATTGAGCATGAATAGTGCATTTGAAGAAGTTCAACATAAAATGTTCCTCATGATGAACATGTGGTAGTAAAAAAGTTGGCTCAGAGTGCCATAACCCCCTTTAGCCTGCTCTGTCAAAGTAATATCAGAGGCATGTTTGCTAAATGTTTTAACACATATTAATGAACATTAAGTGCCCATAATCCTTTTATTTCTATGGGTGCAGTGAGAATTAATGCAGGAGAACTTCATTAACATGCATTAACCTTTAGTAAACATGCCCCTCAGTGTTCCTGAACACTGATAATATTCTGAAAAGAAATTCTATGTGAATAATGATATTTATGTGCCAGACAGCATTATAGTACATGCGCATAACACTTCCCCTACTGTTTTTTTTCTCTTCAGCAAAGAAACAAAATCATAAAAAGTGAAGGGACACTTCTACAAGAAAGTCAAGTAGAAAAAAACAGTGGTACTAAAATAAAGAGAAAATCTTTTATTATGCCCAATGTGTTTTGGCGAGTAATGCCTGCATCAGGGGCAGTTATAACAAATAATATAAACAATAGCATATACAATAAAATAGATACATAAATAATTAACAAAAAATGATTTATATATACATGAATAATTAGCAAAAAATATATTAAAAACATACTATAGTGGATGTTAGAAAACATGGAAAGATAAAAAATATAGTAATATAGTAAATGACGGCAGATAAAGACCAGTATGGTCCATCTAGTCTGCCCAGCAATATGACAGGAGTGGGTGCACCCCTTCCCATGTCTTTTAGGCAGTAGGTGCACCCCTACCCATGTCTTTGCTTAGTGGTGCACTCATCAGGAGCAGGTGCACCCCTCCCCATGTCTTCACCCCTCCCCATATCTTTGTTTCTTTGTTTGTTTAGGGGTGAGCACACCACTCCTCCCCCCATCGCTCCGTGTAGGACACCCCTATTTGTTGATAAATTAGATGGTTCAGTTTATTTTGATTTAATCTTGTTGCTGTAAAGTGATCCACAGTGTCTGTCCCAGGCCACTTTGAATTCCGCCACTGTGTTTGTCCCCACCACCTCCATTGGGAGGGCATTCCAAGCATCCACCACCCTTTCAGTAAAAAAGTATTTCCTGACATTGCCTTTCAATTTACCACCTTGCAGCTTCATGTTATGCCCTCTAGTTTTAAAGCTTCCCCGTCTCTATAAGAGGTTTGTTTGTTCATTATTTCTCTTTAAGTATTTAAAGGTCTGAATCATGTCTCCCCTATCACTCCTCTCCTCCAAAGTGTTCATATTTAGGTCTTCAAGTCTCTCCTCATAAGGCTTCTGACGCAGGCTCCAAATCATTTTGGTTGCCTTCCTCTGAACAGCTTCCATTCTTTTTATATCCTTTGCAAGATACGGTCGCCAAAACTGAACACAGTTTATAAAAAACATAATTTTTTTTTTATATCTTTTATTTAAGCTTTTCTTGAGTATACCAAAAATAAAGAAAATACATATTAAGCAGTGCATTATTCAAGAAAACAAATTATCACTCATCATAAAGAAACACATCAAGAGGAAAGAAACTTCGTTAATCCAAAGAATATAAAAAGAAAGCAAAAAGGAGTGACACTAGTCACTCCACATAAGAGAGCTGTGAAAAATACAATCCTCCTATTCCTTCTCCCTAACTTCCTTCTCAATTAACAACTGGTGCAGCTGAGCCACGTCAGTATAAACATAACTCTGTCTCTCTAATATAACTAAACAACGGCAGGGAAATTTAAGGAAAAAAGAAGCTCCTATCGCTACAACCCGTGCTTTTAACTCCAAAAACTGCCTACGTCGTACCTGAGTGGTACGACTAACATCTGGGAACACTTGCAGCTTGAAACCACAAAATAAAGCATTCTTGTACTTAAAATATGCACGAAGAACACGCAGTTTGAGAGATTCAGTACTGAAGGTCACCACCAAGGTACACCGCTTGGTAATGAGATCGAGTGAATCTTCCAAAAATGCAGTAAGGTCCTGCGCTACCGACACATCGGTAGGGGGGGGGAACCCCTTCCTCCGTCGGCAGGGAGGAACCAACACAGGAATACAATACATTTGGACCACATCCACTGACTCCTTCAGTTGCAAGATTTCAGAAAAATATTTCTTTAACAAAATTTCAAAAGAGAGCAAGTGGGGGGGCGGAGCCTGATGTCCAGCGGGTAAGACGCTTCGCGCTGAAGCTCCCGAGAGGCCTACTTAGAATCCTGACTTAATACCTATACAAACTTACTATTTCGCTCCGGGCTGACCGGGGTACCTCGGGGGGATGGCGGCCCATAAACCAGCGCGCTTGGACTTCGGGTCTCCTTCTTCTTCTCACGGAAAACGCTCCAAAACAGAGGTGTCCTCCCCACAGAAGATGGTTCCATTTCGTGAAAACCCCGAAATGCACCTGGAGATTTTGGAGGAACTACGCGGCGTGAAGGAATTGGTGCAGTCCAATGGAGAAGCGCTTAGAGCCCTGCGAGAAGACTTTGGAGTGCTCCAGGACCGACTTGAAAGTCTCTCATTACGGCAGGACAATATGGCGGGGGTCCTCGACTCGCACGCGGTGCGCTTGGGCGCACTGGACAAGGCCGAGCGCCAGATACAGAATCTGCAAAAGGAGTTAGAAGATAGCAATAATCGAGCCCGTCGCAACAATGTGAGGCTCATTGGAATACCGGAGGGGGCGGAAGCGGGAGATATGAGAGAATTCCTGCTCAAAACTCTTCCCTCCTTGCTGAAGATCACCTTTCATAAAGAATTGGAAATCGATCGTGCACACCGTGTTCCTACCCACATGGCGCTCAACCGAACGACCCCCCGGCCTATTATCTTTCGCTTGCTACGATATCAACAAGTGGAACAAATTTTAAATGCTGCCCGGGCGAACCATCATTTGGAATTTGAAGGTCACAAAGTCTCCTTCTTCCCTGATTTGGCAAAGCCTACCGTTGACCGACGGAAGAAACTCCTTGCTTTTCGCCCTCGACTTCAACAGCTACAGGCTCGCTTTGGCCTGTTGTATCCCGCGAAACTCCGAGTGACTCTCCACAACCAAACCAGGACATTCGAAGATCCTGATCTACTATCAACATTTTTAGACTCCAAAGAAGCAGAGCAGATGCGCTAATCCAACGACGTGGACTTTTATTCGCCGGCTCTGTCCGCCATTTTGAAGGGCCCGATGCGGCGGTCATAGTCAAGCACAGAGACTTCCTGGACTTTCTTTCTTTCTTTCTATGACTCTTGTTTTGTGGTCTCCTCTCCCTCCATGATGTGTGCCTCGGTCGGATTCGGAGCACGCACAGTCCTACAGGTTATGTGTTTTTCAATTTCGGCCTTCTCTGGGGCTTCTCCCCGCAGACACATGGTCGCCAGTAATTTTTGGGGTTTTGCTTCTTCTCTACCGCGCTGCGGTTTTTCTTTTTTAATGTGGGGCGCTTCATTGTATTATCTAAGCTTAGTTTCTTTTATGCCATATGTACAGCCTGATACAGTCAATATGAGGGACATTGTGAAATTAGGTGCGCTATCATGCTCAGAATTTTTAACTTGTCTGAATGGCTTTATGTAAAATTTTATCACTCAACGTAAAGGGCATTAATAGTCCAATCAAAAGAAAGAAAATCCTTAGCTATCTTAGCCATGAGCATGCTGATTTAGCGTTTCTTCAGGAAACGCACTTAAACTCTGCTGAAACACTGAAACTCAATGTTAAGCCTTACATGGTGGCTGCCTATTCTCCCGCCGTTTCCAAACGGTGCGGGGTAGCCATTCTGGTTAAGAAATCTTTGCAAGCTACTGTAATTGATACTAGCGCTGACAAGGAGGGTAGATGGGCCCGAGTACATCTTAAGGTTGGAGATAGTGAATTTACATGTATTTGCATTTATGCCCCGAATGTGGACAACCCTGCTTACTATGCAAGTATTGCGCAGTTGGCACAGGCCTCTGCCAATACTCCATTAATACTTGGTGGTGACTTTAATCAAGTGTTAGACCCTCTGATAGATAGACAGCCGCCAAGAACGAGTAGTCCACCCAAGAGTCTTGCTACCCTTACAGCTCTGATGCAAGATCTTGCGCTGGTAGATATATGGAGGCTGCTTCACCCCTCCGACTTAGAGTTCACTTTCTTTTCTGCCCCCCATCACTCCCAATCTAGAATAGATTTCTTTCTCATTTCCAAAGCACTGATTTCTCAAGTAGACACGACTAGGACTCATCCTCTCCATATTTCAGATCATGCTGCCATATCTTTATCATTACGTGTCACTGCGCGGGACGATTCTCCCCGAGCTTGGTTTTTTGATAGATCCCTACTGGGTCAAAAAGATTTTCAGGTTGATATAAAGGCCGCTATCCAAGATTATTTTCATTTTAACTCACCCCATGACACAGCGGGCTGGGCTTGGTGGGAGGGTTTTAAAGCATCTATCCGTGCCACTATAACTAGCTATCAAATTCGGCAGGGGAAACAAAGAAAGCAGCATTTACTGACTCTAGAGCAGCAGATACAAGCTGGGGAGCGTCTCCTCACGTCCCGTACTGACCCATGTATTTTACTCCGTTTACAACGCTTGCGTTTTCAATACAATCAGCTTTTGCACACTGCTGCTGTTAAAAATATTGAATCACAACAAGGGCTATATTATCGGGAAAATAATCGTGCTGGCAAATTATTAGCAAATGCCCTAAAAGGTCGAAAAGAAGCCAAGCGTGTTACCGCCCTCCGTAATCCGTCGGGGGGGGCTTGGTCACTAAAGATACCGAAATCTTAGAACTCTTTCGTGACTTTTATACTCGGCTTTATCAATCTGAATGTGATTTTGAGCCAGATGTATTTGAACGCTTACTTTCAGGAGTACAAAGACCGACCCTATCTGACGAAGATAGAGTGGCCTTGGACACACCATTTACTGTCTCAGAAATTCATTCTGCTATCAAGAAATGTGCCTCAGGTCGAGCCGCAGGCCCAGACGGTCTCCCCGCTGAATTCTACAAAACCTTTCACGCTGATTTAGCTCCAGTTTTGAAAATTTACTTTTCTGCTCTGGCCGAGGAGGGTTCTCCTTCTGGGTCCTTTTCAATGGCAAATGTAGTAGTTTTTGAGAAAGAGGGGAGAGACCCGCAACTAACAGCTAATTATCGTCCAATTTCCCTCCTAAACGCGGACTATAAAATCTTTGCCACCATTCTCTCTACCCGGCTCTCGGATAGGATGCCTACCTTAATACACCCAGATCAATGCGGTTTCATTCCTGGTAGATCAACTGCTGACAATGCTCGGACTCTATGCCATGTATTGACTACCGCAGTTAATCTTGATCGCCCATTTGTTGGCCTCTCACTTGATGCTGAGAAGGCCTTTGATCGCTTAGAGTGGCCCTTCCTGTTTGCAGTCCTCCGCTGGTACGGATTCGGGGAAGGTTTTCTCCGTTGTCTTCGCACCATGTACGCTCAGCCTACAGCCAGTATATGTGCAAATGCTTTAAAGTCTCAGCCTTTTCCCCTTCAACGCGGCACTCGCCAGGGATGCCCACTGTCTCCACTCCTCTTCGATCTTGCACTCGAACCCTTGGCTTTACTAATCCGGCAATCGGAGGAGATTCATGGAGTCCCCTTCACCCATAGGGAAATCAAAATTTCAGCGTATGCTGATGATCTTATGCTTTTTGTCTCTATAGACTCAGTACCGGCTGTCCTAGAGCAAATTGGTAAATACTCACAACTGTCCGGTTATAAGATAAATTGGACCAAGTCGGTAGCCTTTCCATTAAATCCTCTGCTTCATCAGGCAGATATGCAATCCTTCCCCTTTTTATGGCAACCTCGCATGGTCAAATACCTTGGGGTTCACTATTGTTCTCCTTTGGAAGACACTATCTCCTTCAATGCCAAAGACTTAACCTCTAAAGTCCGGGCGCTTACTCACCGCTGGACTCCTTTAACGCTTACCTGGTGGGGTCGATTAGAAACCATAAAAATGATGATTGTTCCGAAAGTGAATTATATCTTAGAAATGGTGCCCTGTCTCTTCCCTCGACGTATATATAAAGATATCGAGGGCCTTCTGACTAGATACTTGTGGCAAAACAAGACACCTAGGATAGCGAAACATAAGCTGCAAGCAGATAAGGAAAATGGGGGTGTCAGATTCCCTGATTTCCTGAAGTATCATCAATCTTTTCTTCTCAAACAAGGTGCTCGTTGGCTGGAAGATCCAGTACCGAGTAGACCTGTGTGGCTAGACATAGAAGAGGACCTTTGCAAACCGATTCCTCTTACTTTTCTCCCTGGTATGACTCTCCCATCAGACTCCCACTTTCCACCAATGCTTTTAGACACCTTAGGTGCCTTTAATAATCTCATGCAATCTTTAGACTCCCGACTCTGTCCGTTAGACAAGCTCCCACTTTGGTACAACACTCGATTTCGAATACAAAATAAGCCGATGGCGTGGAGCCCCTGGTACACTAGGGGCATTTGGATTCCTAGTCAGTTGTTCCATGAAGGTCGCTGGAAAACTTTTAGTGAATTGCAAATTGAATTTAGTCTCCCAGCGAAACACTACTTTCAGTTGGTGCAACTTCAGCATTGCCTTAGGAGTGCTAAGGTGCTCCCGCCATCGGCCTCCCCTACACAAGGTTGGTTGGAGACTATCCGATCTATCGGTAGCTCACCGGGTGTAGCATCCAATTTTTACAAAACCTTATGTAATGCTATAACTAGGGATACCCCTATAGCGCAGAAAGCATGGGAGAGAGAATTGCATGTGACTTTGACCCCGGAGCAATGGAGCCTTGTCTGGAGTAGAGTGACACGGGTCTCCCGATCCGCCTCACTCACTCAGACACTCTTCTTTCTAGCCCACCGGTGTTTTTACACTCCTGACAGATTAGCCAAATGGAACACTACTCAGGGCAATAATTGTTGGACATGTCATGCGGCCATTGGTTCACTACCTCATGTTATGTATGAATGTCCCGCACTACAGTATTACTGGAGTCGGGTCTGGGGTCGTATCCAGTCTATTTTGCACTTTCAAGAGCCCCTTTCTTGGAGGATAGTGGGACTTCGCTCAGCTGCGGGGATCCCCTCTCTTCCAAAAACGGCTTACTTCCTTTTGGACTTTATGCTAGGCATTGCTATTTCCCTAATTACGAAATACTGGAAAAATAGCTCCCAATTGAGCCCCAATGAATGGTGGAATCATGTCTGTCTCTACAGTAAATATGAACAAATACCTCGTATGTTTGCTTCCCCCATTCAGACTCCTCATCATCGGTCTAAATGGAAGATGCTCAATGACTATGTACATTCTGCTCAATGCTCTCATCTGACTGTCTAAATTTATATATATCTTTGTCTCATGATTATTCTGTATCGCAGATACTCTTTTGATTGTTTTGATGTACAATCACTGTTGTTTGGAAGCGCTCACATGCTGACATAATCAGCTAGAGAAGAAGCGTGGGGGTGGGGGGTAATTGGGTTTACTTTTCTTTATTGTATAATTGTTTTGTCTCCTTTGGTGTGTTGTTTCTTTTGTTTGTTGCAAAATGAAAATAAAAGTTTCAAAAGAGAGCAAGTGTGTGTGAGGAAAATTTAAGAAACGTAAGTTTCTTGCCCTCTGCTGATTTTCAAGTGCTTCCAGACGACACGATAATAAAGAAAAATCCTTAATAAGAGAGACATTAGTGTCTCTACCCGACTGGAGCATTGTATCAACCTGGGCAAGAGACTTAGAAACAGACACTAGCTGTGAATCAATAACTTGAACTTTATCCACTACAGAGTAGGTAAATTTGCACAAAGAAGAAACTGTTGTCTATAGACGGGTATCAATCCGTTGAAGCGCTAACCAAATGTCAGAAAGAGTCACCTCCCGGGATAGGGGAGCCAAGACTTCTTCTGATGCAGCTGGGTCAACAGGGAGAAGAGTCGGAGCAACAACAAGAGGGGGCGAGTCCAAGAAAGTAGAGGATTGTGGAAGATGGGGGAAGGGAGGAGGCGTCCGGAGCTCAGGGCTAAGAGAAGCCCCTTCCGAAGACTGATTGACAGGTAGCAGAGGAAGAAGATGTCTGTCCATGGGGCCACTCAGCTTACCTCGTTGAGCCTCACTAGTGGCAGCCTTAGCCACCGCTTTCGCCTTACGCTTCCCCATCAATAAACAAACTTCAACCACCGGTGCTCAGAGAACCTCAGAAGCACCGAAGGAGCACATAAGGAGCGCGTCAAGCCCCTTGTGACGCGCCCCTTAGGACACGCCCCTGCAGGCCGCGTACACGCAGCCGCGTGTGGCTCCCGTTGGACTTTGTATGGCTGGGGGGGTCCTCAGCACCAAGGGCGACCATCCAACGCCTGCAGCTGACCCAGCAGGGACCCGGCTCTCACCTGCTACACTGCTCCGCGGACCAAACACCCGCGGCAGCTCTCAAGCAGCAAAGATCTTTCCCAGCAAGTTGCAGCTCCCGCTGGACTTTGTAGAGCTCGGGGGGGTCCTCAGCACCAAGGGCGACCATCCAACGCCTGCAGCTGACCCAGCAGGGACCCGGCTCTCACCTGCTACACTGCTCCGCGGACCAAACACCCGTGGCAGCTCTCAAGCAGCAAAGATCTTTCCCCTATAAAAAGCATAATTAATAAATTAAAAAATTGTTATCAAATAATGCTAACAGGAATCAGTAGTTTAAAATATACAAAAATAACAACTTCTACTAACTAGAGGTTGTTATTTTTGCATACATGAAAACTATATGGCAAACCATGATGTGATATAAAGTGAATGAGGTGAATTTTGCAACTTCTACATATAACTAATGGCATTTCCTCATACAGTATAGATGGAAAATTTATTTTATTTTATTTATTTAATAATGACTTATATACCGCACTTTCCCAAGGATCAGGTGCAGTTTACAAAAAACAACGATAAAGAACAGAGCGATATAGTTACAGTTCTTTTACATGAAACATAAATTTATAAATTCGTATACACATATTGGGCCTATTTTATAAAGTAAATTATATGTGTACACACATATATCATAATTTTTTTATTATTTATTGCATTTCTATACCACACATCATACAGACATCTATGATGTTTACAATAAGGCAAACAGAAAATACTTCTGAGGGAATTCTGTACAGAATCCTTCATCTAGGCCACACATGCAGAATAATTCACCTCATTCACTTTATATCACATTATGGTTTGTCAAATGGTTTTGATGTATTTTATACTACTGATTCCTGTTAGTATTTTTTATGACAATTTTGTGATTTATTAATTATGTTTTTTTATATTTTTTTATCTCTCCATGTTTTTTGACTTCCAATATGGTATGTTTTTTAATATATTTTTTTTGCTAATTAGTCGTGTATGTATATACAATTTTTTGTTAATTATTTAAATAGAAACAGAAGTGTAGGGGATCTTGAACAATATTCAGAAGTCTGTGTTCATGAGGAACTATCTAAATTAAAAGTAGACAAAGCAATGGGACCAGATGGGATACATCCAAGAATATTGAAGGATCTTGGGGACATTCTAGCGACTCCACTGACTGACCTTTAAAAGCTTCTTTAGAGTCGGGGGTGGTCCCAGAGGACTGGAGAAAGGCACATGCAGTCCCTTTAAACAAAAGCGGAAGTAAGGATGAAGTTGAGAACTACAGGCTGGTTAGTCTGACCTCTGTGGTATGTACATTATTGGAACTGCTGCTAAAACCGAGGATAGTGAGGTTTCTGGAGTGCAATGGATTGCAGGTTCCGAGGCAGCATGGGCTTACCAGAGGCAGGCCTTGTCAGAAAAATCTGATTGATTTCTTTGACTGGGTGAGAAGAGAGTTGGACAGAGGGAGAGCCCTAGATGTGGTGTACTTAGATTTCAGTAAAGCCTTTGACACCGTTCTGCATAAGCAACTTACAAATAAATTGAGCACCCTAGGGATGGAACCTAAAGTGACTGAGTTAGAAATTGGTTGAGTGGGAGGTGACAACGTGTACAGGTAAATGGAGCTCACTCTGAGGAAAAGGATGTTACCAGAAGTGTGCCGAAGGGATCTGTCCTTGGTCCAATTCTGTTTAACATCTTTGTTAGTGATAATTGCAGAAGGGCTGTTCGGGAAGGTTTGCCTCTTTGCGGATTATACCAAAACCTGCAATAGAGTAGACACCTAGGAAGGAGTAAATAAGATGAGGAGTGATCTAGCTAAGCTTGAAGAATAGTTGAGAATTTGGTAGCTGAGATTTAATGCTAAAAAATGCAGGTTCAAGCATTTGGGCTGCAAAAATCAAATGGAGCGGTACAGTGTAGAAGGTGAAATACTTCTGTCCACAAAAGAAGAGCGGAACCTGAGCGTGATTGTTTCTGATGATCTTAAAGTGGCTAAACAGGTAGAAAAGGCGATGGCGAAAGCCAGAAGGATGCTTGGGTCCATAGAGATAGGAATGGCCAGCATGAAAAAAGGTGATAGTGTCTCTGTATAAGTCTCTGGTATGACCTCATTTGGAGTATTGTGTACAATTCTGGAGACCATGCCTTCAAAAGGATATAAACAGGATGGAATCACTGCAGAGGGTGGCTACTAAAATGGTTAGTGGCCTTCATTATAAAGCATATGGGGACAGACTTACAGTAAAGATCTTAATATGTATACTTTAGAGGAAAGGCGGGATAGTGAAAGTATAATAGAGATGTTTAAATACCTCCGTTGCATAAATGCACAAGAGGAGATCCTCTTTCAAACTCTGCAACGAGGGGACATAGGATGAGGGTGAAAGGAGATATACTCAGGAGTAATATGTGGAAATATTTCTTTATGGAAAGAGTAGTAGCCACGTGGAGTAATCCCCCAGTTGAGGTAGTTGAGATGAGGACACTATCTGAATTCAAGAAAGCATGGGACAAACACAGATGATCTCTAAAGGAAAAAAAGGGTACTATAGTAGTTGATATGGAAGGGCAGACTAGATAGACCATATGGCCTTTTTCTGCTATCCTGTTTCTATGTTTCTATCATTGATTGAGCTGAGGGGATGTCTGCTAACTGGGTTACAACTGTGACATTGCAACAAAGAGCCCATTCAAGCTGGCAGAACTTGGGATTGATTACCAAACGCCATGTCTGGTTGGTCTTCATGTATACTGACAAGTCCAATTGAGAACTTGAAGCATCAACATCCTATAATGAATCTGCCTAGTGGATGCAAGTGGGACACCATAATGTGGACTGTTTTTACAGCAAATTTCTCCATAGACAAGCAGGGGGATGCAGGCACACTCTGCAGGTGTCGTCCCCTGATGGCATCTGTGTGCCGGGCTCTACCCTAGCTAGGCGAAATCTATTAGACTTCTCTAAGCATGCGCGCAACTTCCTATCCAAATCCCCGCGATGATCAGATTTTCTCTTCACCGTGAACCGCGTCGCCATGGCTCTCCCCCTATCCATTGGACTCCATTGTTTTCTCTATGTTTAGTTTGGCTAACTGCGTAGTTTTCATTGTTTTTCCATCTCTGGTTTTGGTTTCTTTTTGCGAGGTTTGTTTTTCCAGAGCTCCTGCTTCTTTCATACAATTTTTTTCAGTTAGGAAGTCTTTGGGTCAGCGGGCCCCCCCCCCCCCCCACCAAACTGTGAGATATTATCCCTAAAAAAAAAGAAAGACACTGACCAATGGAGGGCATAGCAGGAACTTCCCTCACTTATTAAGTTGAAACTTCCACTTAAAAAGAAAAAAAAGGAGGAAGGGGCTATGTTAGTGCAGCAGCTTGAAGTAAGCCCTATCCCATCAGGCACAGACCAGGAATGATCATAACTCTCTAGGGCAGCAGTGCTTCTGGAGGCAGACCACCTACCAATGCCAGTTATCAAACAGCCCACCCAGAGCCTGTGGATTCAGGCTGAGGGTTCTACTCCTTCACCTTCACAGCTCCTGAAAGTGCATGTGGACAAGGGGACAGTTAGAGGTAAGGTTAAGGCTAAGACTAAGCATCAAAAACAGTCTACCACAGACAGAGTGGGCTTAGCAAGTAAAGCAACCAAGTGCTCTCATCTGCCAAATCAATTCAGAATTAGGGGACCACCCCTACCCCTCCTGAGAGCCAAGAGGATCTCCTCCTCCTTATTGGAACTCAGTGTACAGACAGTAGGGGCAAGTCCTAACGTCTCCCTCCTGTCTTTACTCCGCAAGTTTGTCCAAGACAGTGCACTCATTCTGAGCACTATCCAGCTAACTCAGAAGCCCCTGCGCTCAGCACACCAATGGGCACACCCACGATCATTGTCAGTTATGCAGTGGCAGACTCCCACTCTATTGGAAGATTATGCATGTTCCCTGCTAAGTGTTCCTTACTCACATTCTACCTACAGATTGGACGATGATTTCCTGGAGTCCCTATCACACCTGGGGCCATCAGAAGACATACCAGAGGATCTTTCCTACTCAAAATTCCTACAAAAAATCTCCAGAGCCTTAGCTATGAGTGATTCTCAAACTCCTACTAACAAGTGTGACTTCCAGTCCATATTTACAGCTTGTAATGCACTCAAAAAAGTCCTAGCTCTACCATTTCATGAGATTCTTCAAGATCTCCAAGCCTCCATCGGGAAAATCCCCACTTTGGTACATGCTACCTCTCGATGCCTTGACCTTTAATATAAGTTGCTGCCAGTGCCAGGGTTTGACCATCAGTCCGTAGTCTCTAAGAGCATCCTAAAAAATCAAAGACATCTAAATTGACTTTTCAGACACCACCAGGTAAAGAACAACATACGCTCCATGTTATTGGCCATAAGTCAATAGCAGCCTTCTTGCCATGAGGGTTCTGGCACACCAGATCCTTCATTACTACCATAATCTCCTGCAATTGGATAACACTCAGACATTGTCATTAGATGAGCAGGCTCAACTCCTCCCTAACCTACATGAGTCTCTCTATCATATCATCTGTACCACGTACAACGCCTTTGACTCGATGGTGCATTGCGCCACCACAGCTATTTCCACCAGGTGCATGGGCTGGCTTCAGGTTTCTGGACTCAGAGAAGACCTTTACAATTGGCTGGCAATGCACCATGTCAAGGAGATAGCCTGTTTGGATCTGTGGTTATGGAAGTGAAGGTGAATATGACAACCTCCCTGATGTAGCTGAGAGAACCTATGCTACCATTGAATATAATAAAACAGACCTTTAGACTTGATCCCATTTTTAATTAGCATTATAAGCAAGGCTATAAGCAAATTGTGCAAACAAGTAGGTGAGCAAGAAGCAGCTGACTATGTGTTAGGCTTGGATAAGAATAAATATGTAGGCATATGATAAAATATTACAAAGATCAGGATTATGCTTGCAAGTTTCAGCAGAAGTTTTGGGACTTTCCGAGAAAGGATAAAGTGCAGTTACTCACCTGTAACAGGTGTTCTCCAGGGACAGCAGGAATCGGTCCTCACATATGGGTGACGTCGGTGCCGATGGAACCCTTGTGCGGAGCAAATCCACAGCTTTCAGAGAAAGCCTTTGGGAATTGCATCACACATGCGCGGTCCCCTTCCTGCCCAAGGGTGCCATCTTGCTCAGTCAAATAACATTGCTAAAAAGACAGCAAAAAAAGAACAAAATACGAAGGGTGTCCGATATTAAAGGTACAGGTGGCAATCATAAAGGCTCCGCATGTGCAATAGTGCCGTCATATGCAGGACTACTTGTACTCGTAATAGGAGAGTCTGTAGCGCTGTTTTTTTAAACACTCAAATTACGTGTAGTTTTTGGGAAGCAAACAAACATGGCGTGTGTAATCACAGAGTATTTGAAGTTTGAGGTGTGTGGAGTTATCAGATTTTTGCAAGCCGAAGGAGTTAAGCAGAGCGAAATTCATTGCAGACTGGAGGGCGTGTATGGCCCAAAGGTTTTAAGCCTAAAAGAAGTCAGTGTCTGGTGTAACAAGTTTAAAGATGGCCAAACAGAGTTGAATGATGATCCGGAAAAGAAAAGAGGCAGACTTAGGACCTCACACAAGGATGACAACTGCGCAATTGTTGAACGTATGATTAGGGAGGATCGTCGCATTAAAGTTAGTGAAATTGCTGAAATGACTGGCATTCCTAAGAGTTCTGTTCCTGAAATCATATGCAATCAACTTCCGCAAGATCAGGAGGAATTGCAAAACACCGTTATGGACTATTTCAAGCAACTTGACAAGCAACTGTACCGTGAAGGGATGTTCAAACTAGTGTCATGCTAGGATAAATGTCTCAATGTTTATGGCGATTATGTGGAGAAGTAAACAAAAGTATGTAGTTTTTGGTGGAATGTATTGAATAATTTCTTTAAATACTAATAAATATGTATTTGGGGGGAGGGAGGAGTGACTCAGTGGTTGGGACAGGTTACCTCAGGCCAGAAGGCCAGGGGTTTAATTCCTGCATGGGTTCAAGCAACCTCAGGCTGGAGGGACTAGGGTCTCTAGTTCCATGGCAACTCCTTGTGGCCTTGGGCAAGCCACTTAATCCTCCATTGCCTCAGGTACACTTAGATTGTGAGCCCTTCAGGGACAAGGGAATAAAAAGTACCTGTTAGTATACATGTAAACCACACTGATTCTAAAGAGCTCAGTACAAAAAATAATAATAATAATAAATAAATAAATAAAAAATATTAGTGTAATTTTGGCCTGTACCTTTAATATCGGAAACCCCCTCGTATAATAATAGGACTGCAACTCCAAGGGGAGGAGGGAGGGTCGTGAGGACTGATTCCTTCTGTCACCGGAGAACACCTGTTACATGTGAGTAACTACATTTTCTCCGGGAACAAGCAGGAAGTCAGTCCTCACATATGGGACTCCCCAGCTATAGGCTACCGAGAACCCACAGCTGAAAAATAGGATCCCTCTATGAGAGCCGCAAGCAGCCACAATAGGAATCTAACTGAGAGAGTACATAAGAACATAAGATATGCCATACTGGGTCAGACCAAGGTCCATCAAGCCCAGTATCCTGTTTCGAATAATGGCCAATCTAGGTCATACTACAGCCTTTACTACATCCTCCGGTAACAAATTCCAGAGTTTGATTACATGTTGAGTGAAAAAATATTTTCTTTTATTAATCTTAAATAGTTTACCCTGTAGCTTCACTGCATGTCCCCTAGTCTTTCTATATTCTGATAACGGAAACAATCGATCTACATTTATTTATTTATTTATTTATTTATTTGTGTGTTTTTTTTATACCGCCCCTTCCAGAGATCAGGAGCGGTTTACAGAGAACAAGATAAAAAATAACGTTAACATTACATGGAACACTAATAGTGTAAAAATTAGTTACATAGGAAACTGAATAATATAGATTATAAACGTTTTAACTATTTACAATGGTTGAGAAAGCTCAATCATACTGATGTATGTAGTTCAATGAATAGCCATTTACCCGTTCCACCCCATTCATTAATTTATAGACTTCTATCATATCTCCCCTCAGCTGTCTCTTTTCCAGGTTAAAGAGCCCTAACCTTTTTAGCCTTTCTTCATAGGAGTATCCTTCCATCCCCTTTACCATTTTGGTGGCTCTTCTCTTTTCTAATAACGCTATATCCTTTTTAAGATACAGCGACCAGAATTGCACACAATACTCAAGGTGCGGTCTCACCATGGAACGATATAGAGACATTATAATATCTTTTGTATTAGTTTCCATTCCTTTCCTTATGATACGTAGCATTCTATTTGCTCTCTTGGCTGCCGCTGCACACTGGGTCGAGGTTTTAACATATTATCCAACACTGACACCTAAATCTTTTTCCTGGGTGGTGGTTCCTAATGTGGAACCTTGCATTCTGTAACCATAGTTTGGGTTGTTCTTCGCTAGGTGCATAACTTTGCACTTGTCCACATTAAATTTCATCTGCCATTTTGATGCCCAGTCTTCCAATTTATCAAGATCCTCTTGCAATTTTCCACAATCCTCTTGGGTTTTAACAACTTTAAATAGTTTTGTGTCATCTGCAAATTTGATAGCCTCACTCGTTATTCTACTTTCCAGGTCATTTATGAATATGTCAAAAAGCAGTGGACCCAGCACAGATCCTTGGGGTACACCACTATTCACCTTTCTCCATTGGGAAAATTGGCCATTTAGCCCAACCCTCTGCTTTCTTTTAACCAGTTCCTGATCCACAGTAGTACACTGCCTCCTATCCCATGACTCTTTAGTTTTGCCAAAAGTCTCTGATGAGGGAAATTGTCAAAGGCTTTCTGAAAGTCCAGATACACTATATCAACCGACTCACCTTTGTCCACCTGTTTATTCACACCTTCAAAAAAACATAACAGATTAGTAAGATAAGATCTTCCTTGTCTAAAGCCATGTTGGCTGTCTCCCATTAGGGCCATGACTATCTACATGCTGAGTAATTTTATTCTTTATGATGGTTTCTACCATTTTTCCCAGTACTGACGTGAGGCTCACCAGTCTGTAGTTTCCCGGATCACCCCTGGAACCCTTTTTAAAAACTGGTGTTACATTGGCGATCCTCCAATCTTCAGGTATTAGAAATGATTTTAATGATAGTTCACAGATTACTAATAGCAGGTCTGCAATCTCATATTTCAGTTCTTTCAACACCCTTGGATGTATACCATCCAGCCCAGGTGATTTGCTACTCTTCAGTTTATCTAATAGTGCGACGCTCCTGCCTGTGCCCTGGAGCTTACAGGCAGGAGTGGCCTTATTGTCCCTTGTGAGTATAGGTAGAACTGTTCCCTATGAATGCTGGGAACTGAAGTCCACTTCTATTTTCTTTAGGGAATAAATTGTAGTTGCGACCAAAGATGGTAAGGCTTTGCAAGAATATTTATTTGTATTGGGGATGTTCTCCAGCGCATCAAAATTCATAGATACAAACGTAAAGGTGCAACTTTTAACATAAGCAGAAGTAAACAGGAACTCAGGAACAACTGAAATTGAATTAGCTTTAACTCAGCTTTTCATATTTAGAGGAGCTTAAACTCAGCATTGCCTCGAGTGGTAACTCAAGAATATTGCAGCCTCACATTAACAGCTGTTCAGCTCACAGCGTGGCTTTAGAACACAGGTGCAAACAATTATGAACTCTCACGGCAGAGGCAGCAGAAATAGCAAACGTTCTGTATTCCTTTCATACAAACTTTCAAAGCTTCTTTATCTTACTATTCTCTACAACAAAAAGAGCAGTCCATGCTACAAGGATCAGTGGTTAAGGTAGGCAAATCATTTTCTACCTGCATGTACTCCTCTGAGTTAATGGAACTACGGTCTTCTTCAAGCTTCTGATGTTTCCCTGCTTTCAGCTCTAAAAACTGCTGAAATTCTTTTAGGAGCAATTCAGCCTGCTTGTTATCAGGTTGGCAGTTATCAGTAAGGGTTATGCCCTTCTCCCAGTTACTAACTGTTTCTAATGCAGAGCTTTGCTTATACAGTTCAGGGCAATAAAAAGGTTTCTTCAACAAAGCACTAAAGATAGGAAATTGTGCTTTTCCTTCTCCAGCGTTGTTTGTATAAGAAATGACTTCTTTCTCCTGTTTGGAAGCTCAGGAGTATTGTGGTTAACTCTTCTGTTAGGAGAATTTCCCTTAGGAAGGTTTTCTCCCTGCTGTAACTTTCTATAGCACTGCCTGCCAGTATAGGAAGTACCTTCTTTCCACGTGTTGGTTTTTCTGGGCTTCCCAGGTCCAGGCTCTATTCGGTAGAAAGTGTTTCCTTCAGAGTGTTCCAGCCTTTGAGGCTTTCTGTTCCAGGGTTCTGTCTTCTACCAAGATTCTAAAGCATTGCTCCGTCCAGTCCTCATAGGACTCCTCTTAGTAGTGCCTTTAGAACTCTTTGCAGAACCTCTCTTGCTCCTCCTCATAGACTCCGACTCACTCTTACTCCCAGACTCACACTTAGCCTAGACTCCGACCCACTCTGCCTAGCAGCCCTGTTCAAGGCTTTAAAAAGGGCTTCTTTTCCCGGCACACCTTGTCCAACCCCTGGGTGTGCCCAATCAGCATTGAAGCCTAACTCCTCCCCTGGGCTGGTGTCTGTGTTCAGCTCAGCAGAGCAGTGTGTTTTTTTCAAGTCAGAATTGAAAATCCTGTGTGAATCCTTTCCCTTCTCAGGATTTTCCTCAATCTCCATCTCTTCTGGAGGGCATTCTTCACCACAGATCCCCCCTCCCCCTTAAGATATCACGGGCTGGCTTCTGACCAGGGGCACAGCACGTGATACTACTCATGGATTCTGCAATGTTTTGTGTCTTTTCCACAACTTCTATGCTAGGGACTATGGTGGCTACCTGAGCCAAAGCTGCCCTATCATGCCAAGGCTTCAAGAGGTTGATGTGGTAGACTTGTTGGCGTCCTTTTCTATTTTCAACAAGATAAGAAACTGGACACAAAGAGGCGGAGCCTAGCGTCGAGAAAGATGGCTGCATAGAGCTTAGGCTCCGGAGGGCTTTTGCAGAATTTTGTTTCCCAGCAGACTCGGAATAAGTGGGAGCGGAGATTCTGGGACGGCAGTAACTGGGGAACATGTCTGGCTATAAGCCGACGCGTCTAGATTTCCCCGCATCCCAAAACAGCGGCATGAAGCGTTCCAAGACGGAGCCCCCCTCCCCGCAAAAGATGGCGGCGGCCCGAGACTCTGAAGGCATGCAGGAATTGCTCTCGGAGGTTAGGGCGGTGAGAGAAATGGTCCGAGCGAATGGTGAAGCGCTCTCTGCGGTGCAGGAAGAGGTGGGAGCGCTGCGGACCACAATTGAGGGGCTTACCCTGCGACAGGAGAAGGCCGAGCAGGTGCTGGAAACGCATGACACGCATTTACGTCTTGTGGAAAGGCAAGCCAAACAGATCAAGGCTTTGCAGAGGGATCTTGAGGATGGCAGTAACAGGGCCCGGAGGAACAACGTCAGGATCGTTGGGGTGCCGGAGGGAGCTGAAGGCAAGGACGTCATCTCATATTTGCAGAAAATGATCCCTCAAGTGCTGCGAATTACATTTGAGTTTCCATTTGAGATAGATCGTGCGCACAGGGTTCCTGCACAACGACAGCTGAACAACACTAGGCCGAGGCCAATTATTTTGCGTGTGATGCACTTTCCGCAGGTGATGCAGATAATGGAGGCCTCGCGGCTGCGCTCGCCTATTGAATTTGAAGGGCATCGGCTATTTTTTTTCCCGGACCTGGCTAAAAGCACGATTGACCGGCGTAAGAATTTTGTGGCCCTTAAGCCTCGACTTCAACAGCTTCAGGCACGTTTTGGCCTGATGTATCCAGCGCGCATGAGAGTAACCTTGCACAATCAGACGCGGACATTTGAGGAGCCGGAGGCTTTGGTAGCGTACTTGGAAGAGAAGGAGCACTCACAGATGCGGTGAAGTGGGATCGGATACAAGAAGAGGACTTCTTCAGTGTTGGTACTTGCTGGGGAGACCTGGGTTGCAACCTTTTGCTTATGGCGATGCATGAGGGGGAACATTATGCAATCGGTCATGGCCACTTGAGGTGCCTGAGGACGTGGTTGCATACCACAAGGAGAAGGAGCATACGTAGATATGGTGAATCGCCATTCGATGCAAGCCTTGGACATTCCAGAGGAGAGTGGTGTTTTCGGCCTTGGGAGAATTGAGCCCAAATTGTTTGTTTGAGGGATGTTTGCTGGGGTGGGTTTTTCTCTCTCTTAAGGGATATGGTGTGTTCTTGTATAACATGTTTAAACATGGAGCATAGTTCACACACTCAGTGCGCTTTATCGTGTTCCCTTGTTCATTGTGTTGGTAGTGAATGCGGGCAGGGGGGAGGGGGGTGGTAGTGGTGGGTAGGGTGTGAGTTAAGTTGTGGGTTTGGTTTGGGGTTCTGAGGGTTGATAACTGCTGGGGATGTTCTGACTTTGTGTTGCCCTTTGTGCCTATCTTTTTCTCTGGGTTCCACTATAGGTGGTATTAGAGGGTCTCCTTTCCCGGAATGTGCTGGGGTGATGTATTGGGGGGGGTGGATGTCTAGGGGGAGCTGTGGGAAGCTTGGCTGTTGGGCTGTGGGAGTAATAAGGGTGGTGGGTAGATGGGAGATGGTCTGTGTGGGGCGTGAGTGTTGGTTCAGACGGGTAGCGGGCATGGGCTATGACTGGATGAACAGTTTATCATTATGGCTGCGGTTAAGATATTATCCTTAAATGTTAAAGGGATTAATAACCCCATTAAGTGCAAGAAAATTGTGATGTATGGGAGGCAGGAGCAAGCTGATGTTATGTTTCTGCAAGAGACTCGCTTAAATGCGCAAGAGTCACTGAAGTTGGGTATTAAGCCTTATACAGTAGTGGCTTACTCCCCAGCTATCCACAAGCGCAATGGGGTGGTTATCTTGGCTAGACATTTCCTGGCTTCTGGGGTTCTGCACACACGGGCGGATAAGGAGGGTAGATGGGTCAAGGCCTTGCTTAGGGTGGGAGGTTCAGAGGTAGCATTTATGAATATTTATGCTCCTAACTTGGATGACCCTGATTTCTTTAAAGTGGTTGCGGAAGAGGCTCACCAAGAGTTGCCAGGTGTTTTGGTATTGGGTGGGGATTTTAACTTGGTGATGGATCCTTTAGTGGATCGAACTCCTTGTAGAATAGGTAGACCGTCCAGGGCGAGGGACGTTCTCTCTTCCTTGGTACAGGCAGCTGGGCTGGTGGATATTTGGCGGCTCTTGCACCCTGTAGAGCGGGAGTTTACCTTTTATTCACCACCCCATCAGTCTTCATCACGCATCGACTTGTTTTTGGTTTCTAAAGCCTTATGTCCCAAAGTGTTAGCTGCCAATATACATGCTATGCATATTTCTGATCATGCGGTGATTTCCCTGCCTCTTAAGGATGAGCCGGCGTCTCCTAGTTCAGGGAGGTGGTTCTTTGATAGATCGCTTTTAGAGGATGAAGGTTTTCGGGTGCGTGTTAGGGTTGCTATCGGGGAGTATTTTGAGCTTAATAACATTGCGGATTCGGTTGGTTGGGCTTGGTGGGAAGGGTTTAAAGCTTACATCAGAGCCATTATAACGAGCTACGCTATAACTCAGGCCAAGAGGATTAAGGGGCAGTTGGGTAGCCTAGATGTTCAAATAAAGGCAGGGGAACGACTTCTTGCTCGGCGGGCGGACCCTGGAGTTTTGCTTCGCTTGCAGCGGCTCAGGTATAAGTATAACTTGATATTGTCTGATGCAGTCACACGCAGTGTAAAAGCTCAGAATGGGGTTTATTATTGGGAGTGTAATAAGGCCGGGAGATTATTGGCCAATACCCTTCAGGCTCGCAAGGAGAAGAGTCGAATAGCGGCTCTCCGTGGACTGCAAGGGCAGGACCTCCTTATCACGGATGAGGAGATAGCGAATTCCTTCAGATCCTTTTATCGGAATTTGTACTCCTCTGAAGGTGCGTTTGAGAAGGAGCGGTTTGTGGCATTGTTAGCAGGGATTCAGCGTCCAACCTTGGATGGGGAATCCGCGGAGTGGTTAGATGGCCACTTTTCGGTTGCTGATGTGGAGGGCGCTGTTGCTTCACTGGCAAGGGGAAAAGCGGCGGGACCCGATGGCCTTCCGAGTGAATTTTATAAAACATTTGCCAAGGAATTATGTCCTCAATTGCAGAGGTACTTTAAAATTATGGCTAATGAGCCGGAGCAGGTTGGAGCTTTTGCGGCGGCAAATGTAATAGTGCTGGAAAAACCTGGTAGGGATCCCCAAGTAGTGGGCAATTACCTCCCTATCTCCTTACTAAATGCGGATTATAAGATTTATGCCACTGTCTTGGCCCAAAAAGTTGCTCAAGTGGCCCCTCTATTGATTCATCCGGACCAGTGCGGCTTTGTCGGGGGTAGGTCCACGACGGACAACGCCAGAATGTTGTGTCATGTTCTTGTGGGGGCGGAGCGGGTTCCCCATTCGGTTATCGGCCTATCGCTTGACGCTGAGAAAGCGTTTGACCACTTGGAATGGCCGTTTATGTTTGCGGTCCTGGAGTTGTTTGGTTTCGGGCAGGGTTTTATCAACAGGCTTAAGGTATTGTACTCGCGCCCCACAGCTACGATATGTGTGAACAGTGTGCATTCGCAGGTCATGGAGCTTGGGCGGGGTACGCGGCAGGGTTTCCCCCTCTCCCCGTTGCTTTTTAATCTTGCCCTAGAGCCGCTTTTGCTGTCCATAAGGCAGAGTTCATCTATTCAGGGTGTTTCAATTGCAGGGTTAGAGGTAAAGCTTTCGGCATATGCCGACGATTTGTTGTTGTTTACTACCCCTAGTTCGGTAGCTCCGATTCTTAGCCTGATTGCGCAATATTCTGAGCTGTCTGGATACAAAATTAATTGGTCAAAGTCCATAGTTTTCCCACTGAATTCATATACGCACAAGGCTGAGGTATCTCAGTTCCCCTTTGTTTGGGAGCAAAAGGCATTCAAATATCTCGGGGTCCAGTTTTGCTATCCTCTGGAAGAGACGGTTAAAGCCAACTCTGAAATGTTATTAAAATCAACCCGAACGCTGACTAGTACATGGCCACCTTTGGCTCTTTCGTGGTGGGGGCGGCTTGAGACGATTAAGATGACTATTGTTCCGAAGCTTAACTATGTGCTTGGGATGATTCCTTGTTATCTGCCACGGCAAGTATACTGGCAAGTGGAGGGAATGCTAAGTCGGTATCTCTGGAACAACAAGCCGCCTCGGATTGCTTTACGGAAATTGAAAGCCAGGAAGGAGGAAGGCGGGGTTAATTTCCCGGATTTTTGGTTATATCACACTGCTTTCATGCTGAAGCAGGGTTCCCGCTGGATGGAACCAATTTCTGAGTTGAGCCCAGTGTGGCTGTTGGTGGAGCAGAAACTGGTTCCTTCTGTCCCGGTAGAGTTTTGGCCTAATATGTTATTCCCCAGCTCAAAAACCCCTGTGGTGATAACGGACACGCAGAAAGCTTTTATAGTATTGAAGCATTCTGTGGGGATGGAGAAGAGTGTAGCGGCGTCTACACCCTTATGGTACAACCCTTTGTTTAAGATTAACCGAGAGGTTATTGCTTGGCCTCGGTGGTTTTCACGGGGGATTTGGAATTTGGACCACTTGGTCAATGCGGCCGGTTGGAAGAGTTTCGATGGGTTACAGGGGGAGTTTGGTCTTTCTGGTACGCTTTATTTTCAATGGCTGCAGTTATGGCACTGTGTAAGGAAGGCGGGGGTTGATATATCGAGTTTGTGGGAAGTGGCGGGGGTGGACTTCTTAATTGGGCAGGTTATGCAACAAGCTGGGGTGGCATCGCGGTATTATAAACTGCTTCATGTCAATGTTCCCACACCCATAAGGGGATTGCAACAGGTTTGGGTGCAGGAGGGAGGGGTCTCTCTTGAAGGGGTAAATTGGGAGACATTTTGGGTAAAGACTGTCAGGGTTTCCAAAGCGGCGTCGGTCACTCAATCGTTGTTTCTTTGCTCACAGAGCATTTTGTATGTCAGTTTGATTAAGTCGGTGGCATAAAGGGACTAGTGACAAATGTTGGTCTTGTCAGGCACTCGTTGGTACTTTGGAGCATGTTATGTATAGCTGCCCCTGTATTAGCAACTTTTGGACCCAGGTTTGGGAGCGGGTGCAAGCTATCTTAGATTTTCGAGCCCCCCTTTCCTGGGCCATTATAAGCTTTAGATCTTCGGTAGGCATTCCATGTTTGGAGAAGGCTGGTTGGTTTCTCTTAGACTTTATGGTGGGGGTGGCTGTATGCCTTATTGTAAGGAATTGGAAACGAACGTATGATGTTAGCAAGGCAGCTTGGTGGAACCTGGTGTGTGTGTACAGCAAGTATGAACAAATGCCAAGAAAAGGGATGGCCAGGGGGGGATCGCAACATCTGAAATGGAAAGCCCTTAATGAGTTTGCCGCACAGGCCATTGAGACGGGGTAGGCTATCTACCTATACACTGGGAGTATGTAGCAGTGATTGGGCGGCTCACAGCGTTTGCTGATGGACGCACCCCAGTTGATTGTATGTTGGCACCAGCACATTCTGGAGTTGGGGGGGGGGAGGGTTTTGTGTTGTATGTTTGCTCTTAGATTGCTGTAAGAACTGTTGGTTTAAGGGGGGAGGGTTGTGTTGGGTTGTTGGAGGTTTTATATTTGTTTGTGGGCTCCTCTTTGTATTTGTATTTGCCTGTTGTACTGCTTTGGAGGAGCATTTGAAAAAGTAAATAAAGCTATTAAAAAAAAAAAAAAGAAAAAGAAACTGGACCCACCGGCCGCACTACCCTACAAGGCCCTTTCCATTGGCTTTCAAATTTAGGGTCTGGCCCTGCTACCATCACTACAACTTTGTCTCCCACCGCCAACTGGGGCGGCTGTGTGCCACGGTCATAATAGGACTTCTGCCTTGTTTGACTGCCCCTTAAATTAACCTCCGCAACCTGTGAGGTGCGGCGTAAGCGGCCTTTTAAGTCCTTTAGGAACTCCGGTACTCCTACCTCTTGTATGTCGGGTTCTACCCACTGCTCTTTCAGGATATCTAATACCCCACGGGGTGATCGACCGTACATTAACTCATATGGCGCTGTCCCTAGGGATGATTGTTTCCTCTCCCTACAGGCATAGAGGACATCCTTATACCTGGCCAGTAGCTGAGTAACTTCCTGCTTCTGTGCCCAGGAAAGGCCTTCATCAAGTCGGGGCTCCGGATTACTTTTGCAGTCAGCCAGTTGTGGCCCAAGATCTTCCTCTTCTTTCTCCTCGACAACTGCCGATAAGCCCTGGAGGCTGGTGCCCCCTGTCGACCCAAAACCTCCTGTTCCGCGGGCCGTTGTTGACAGGGTGGACACTTCCTCAAGAGGAGGCAGACCGACGCGTTCGCAAATTAATTGCGCTATTCGATTGCCAACAACTATCTTGAAGTCCACCTTTCCAAAATTAAAAAGGAGAATTTTTATAGAGCCTCTGCAATCCGGGTCTATAACTCCGGCCCCGACATCAATAAAATGTTTTACGGTGAGGCCCGATCGTGGGGCTATTCGGCCGTAACAGCCTAATGGAATCTCCATCTGTAAAGCCATATCTACTAGGGCTTTTCCTTGCCTCGGAACCACGACATCTTCTGCGCTACAAAGGTCGAATCCCACAGAGTTAATCGAGGCTCTCTTGGGGGCTTGAGCATTAGGGCTCATTTTGCAATATTTGAGAACGAAGACTGGTTTTCTTACAGCTTCCTCTTTCGGGGTTCCCGTTTTCCGCTTTGGCTTCCTTAGCTGGGCAAACAAGGGGCTAGGAACCATGCTTTTCTCCGTGGTTTGGGCCAAGGCTTCCACTGGGGGCTCTCGGGAACCTCCCTGTTCTTTTAGTAGTAAGCCCTGTTCTACCCCTTTCTGGAACTGCGGCCAGTCTCTTCCCAAAACTATATTGTGCGGTAGCTTAGGTACTACCGCTATGGGGATTTTCCTATTGGCTCCCAACCCTTTCACTTGGAGGTTGTATACGGGGTACAATAAAGTGCCTCCATGAACGCAGCGAATTTTTACTGTGTGTACAGGCTGAATTGCTACCCCTGAGGCCTCAACCTGCTGCTATAGCGCCTTAGAGAACATTGATTGTTCTGCGCCAGAGTCTAGTAGCGCTGTGGTAGCAATTCCCTGCACCTCAACATCAATTAGAAAACCCTCTCTGGCCTTCTGTGCATTCACTGCTACTAAAGCTGTCTTTAAATAACAATTTTTCTGTACATGGCCCTCTTGACCACATTTAAAACATTTCCTATGCGAGATCGGACCTTTCATAGTTGGCATGCATATTCTTCCTGTCTCATCACTTAACCTCCACCTCCTTTTTGATTCTCGTATTGCTGTCCCCTTGGAAGCGCTGCCGCCTTCATGGGCCATTATCTTGGCTTCCATGAAGCGTTCCGTGAGGTCAATAGCCTCTTGTGGGGTTTTACAGCTCTGTAAAATCAGGAAGGTACACATTTCGGTGGGTAAAGCACTCATATATTGCTCTAATATGAGACTATCTATGATAGACTCCTTAGACCTTCCCCCTGGATCCAGCCATTTGTTTACTAGCATGCAGATCCTGTAACATAAGGCTTTTGGGGTCTAATTTGGCTTTAATTTTACCGCTCGCAGGAGATTATGATAAACCAGCGGTGTGAGGCCTAGCCTCTCCCTGACCGCTTTCTTGAGTTCATCATAATTCCCAGCGAGAGCGGGTGGCATGGCTCTATATGCGGCCATGGCCTCCCCTGTAAGGGATGCCGCAAAACGGATGGCCCAATGTTCCTTTGGCCAAGCACTCAAATGCGCCACTCTCTCAAAGCTTTCTATATAATCATCAATATCACCAGAGTCCTTAAATTATCCAAAATTAAACATGGTCCCTATGTGCAAATTAAGCGCAGCTGGCGCTGAAAAACCTGGTGGAGCGGTTGTTGGGTCCGGCGGCTTCGTCTGCTCGGCGACCCATGTTTGCAACATGTCCAGCAACGTTTTTTGTTGAGCTTGAAGGCTCGTGGCATTTCTCTCTTGTGCCTCCAAGGTCAGGTCCCTTTGCCTTTCTAGCTGTGGTGCCATCCATCTGAAAACGTCTTGTGGATCGAGAGACATTCTTGGAATCTCTGTAAGCACAAACACAAAGAGAAAACCAAGTGCGGTACCACAAAAAATGTGAGAGAAAAAAAAAACTTTTTTTTTTTTTTTCAAACCAGGCCCAGCTATCACCCTTGCCCCAGTATCCTGGCCTCTCCCGGGTGGATACTTTTTAGCTTGCTTAGGTGATGCTTCACGCTCTACCAACAACGTTGCAGCCAGTAGCCCTCCGATGCTGTGATTTCTTCCCTTCCGGATAGTCTGCAGCTGGGCTCCTCCTGGGCAGTTGCCTCCTGTAGATCTTCTGCGTTGGCACACTTTAGTGCATGCGCAGTATCCTCAAGACGACGCAACTTGCGACGCTCCTGCCTGCGCCCTGGAGCTTACAGGCAGGAGTGGCCTTATTGTCCCTTGTGAGTATAGGTAGAACTGTTCCCTATGAATGCTAGGAACTGAAGTCCACTTCTATTTTCTTTAGGGAATAAATTGTAGTTGCGACCAAAGATGGTAAGGCTTTGCAAGAATATTTATTTGTATTGGGGATGTTCTCCAGCGCATCAAAATTCATAGATACAAACGTAAAGGTGCAACTTTTAACATAAGCAGAAGTAAACAGGAACTCAGGAACAACTGAAAATGAATTAGCTTTAACTCAGATTTTCATATTTAGAGGAGCTTAAACTCAGCATTGCCTCGAGTGGTAACTCAAGAATATTGCAGCCTCACATTAACAGCTGTTCAGCTCACAGCATGGCTTTAGAACACAGGTGCAAACAATTATAAACTCTCACGGCAAAGGCAGCAGAAATAGCAAACGTTCTGTATTCCTTTCATACAAACTTTCAAAGCTTCTTCATCTTGCTATTCTCTACAACAAAAAGAGTAGTCCATGCTACAAGGATCAGTGGTTAAGGTAGGCAAATCATTTTCTACCTGCATGTACTCCTCTGAGTTAATGGAACTACGGTCTTCTTCAAGCTTCTGATGTTTCCCTGCTTTCAGCTCTAAAATCTGCTGAAATTCTTTTAGGAGCAATTCAGCCTGCTTGTTATCAGGTTGGCAGTTATCAGTAAGGGTTATGCCCTTCTCCCAGTCACTAACTGTTTCTATTGCAGAGCTTTGCTTATACAGTTCAGGGCAATGAAAAGGTTTCTTCAACAAAGCACTAAAGATAGGAAATTGTGCTTTACCTTCTCCAGCGTTGTTTGTATAAGAAATGACTTCTTTCTCCTGTTTGGAAGCTCAGGAGTTTTGTGGTTAACTCTTCTGTTAGGAGAATTTCCCTTAGGAAGGTTTTCTCCCTGCTGTAACTTTCTATAGCACTGCCTGCCAGTATAGGAAGTACCTTCTTTCCACGTGTTGGTTTTTCTGGGCTTCCCAGGTCCAGGCTCTATTCGGTAGAAAGAGTTTCCTTCAGAGTGTGCCAGCCTTTGAGGCTTTCTATTCCAGGGTTCTGTCTTCTCCCAAGATTCTAAAGCATTGCTCCGTCCATTCCTCATAGGACTCCTCTTAGTAGTGCCTTTAGAACTCTTTGCAGAACCTCTCTTGCTCCTCCTCACAGACTCCGACTCACTCTTACTCCCAGACTCACACTTAGCCTCAGACTCTGACCGACTCTGCCTAGCAGCCCTGTTCAAGGCTTTAAAAAGGGCTTCTTTTCCCGGCACACCTTGTCCAACCCCTGGGTGTGCCCAATCAGCATTGAAACCTAACTCCTCCCCTGGGCTGGTGTCTGTGTTCAGCTCAGCAGAGCAGTGTGTTTTTTCAAGTCAGAATTGAAAATCCTGTGTGAATCCTTTCCTTTCTCAGGATTTTCCTCAAACTCCATCTCTTCTGGAGGGCATTCTTCACCATAATAGTTGTAATACATCTTCCCGATGCATCGATATTTCCTTCAATTCTTCCGCACCTTTAAATACCACTTCAGTCATGGGTAACATCCCTACATCTTCCTCAGTAAAGATGGAAGCAAAGAATTCATTCAGTCTCTCCGCTATCGCCTTGTCGCCTCTTAGTGCCCCTTTAACTCCTCTATCATCTAATAGACCAACTGACTCTTTCACAGGTTTTTTGCTACGAATGTACTTGAAAAAATCTTTATTTCGCGTTTTTGCTTCCGCAGCAAGCTTCTTCTCAAATTCTCCCTTTGCCTGCTTTATCAATGCCTTGCATTTGACTTGCCAGTGCTTGTGCTGTTTCCAGGTTTCGTCGTTGGGCTCTTTTTTCCATTTCCTGAAAGATGCTTTTTTGGCAACAACAGCCTCTCTGACCTCACCTTTAAACCCTGCTGGCAGTTTTTTGGGCTTCCTTCCACTTTTCTTAAAGCGTGGAATACAGCTGGTCAAGGCTTCCAAGATAGTATTTTTCAACAACACCCAAGCTTGATGTAAGTCTTTAACCTTTGCAACTGTTCCTTTTAGTTTTTTCTTAACTATTTTCCTCATTTTACCATAGCCTCCCTTTCGAAAGTTAAAAGGTAGTACTGTAGATTTCCTTACTATCCCTCCTCCACTAATTAAATCAAAGGCGATCATGCTATGATCACTATTGCCAAGTGGCCCCAACACCATTATCTCTTGCACTAGATCTGGTGTTCCACTAAGGACTGGGTCTAATATGGCTTCCCCTCTGGTCGGTTCATAAACCAGCTGCTCCAAGAAGCAATCATTTATATCAACTAGGAACTTTATCTCCCTAGCATGTCCTGCCGTGACACTGACCCAGTCGATACCGGGGTAATTGAAATCACCCATTATTATTACTGCGCTGTAACTTTGGTTAGCTTCCTTGATTTCTTTGAGCATTTCATCATCCATTTGTTCATTCTGGCCAGGCGGTCGATAGTACACCCCCACTGCCATCGCCTTCCCCTTTTTACATGGAATTTCAATCCATAGAGATTCTACAGCAAATTTTGTTTCCTGCAAAACTTTAATCCTTTCTGACTCAATGCCCTCTCTAACATAGAGCGCAACCACTCCACCAATTTGATCAGCTCTATCATTACGATATAGTTTGTACCCAGGTATCACAGTGTCCCAGTGGTTGTCCTCCTTCTACCATGTCTCTGATATTCCAATCATATCTAACCTCTCATTTAGTGCTATATATTCTTACTCTCCCATCTTATTTTTTAGACTTCTAGCATTTGCATACAAGCATTTTAGAGACTGTATTTTATTCATATTAATTTGGTTATAGGTAGACATAGGTAATTTGGGATCTTTAAGCTCTGTCTGCTCCATACTCGAGGGCATTTGGGCTACTTTACTCTTTTTTGGAACCTCTCTAATTTTGGTAGTATCCTTCAAGGATACATTCTTCTGAACCATCCGCTCTTGGGTGACTGTTCTAAGTTTTTGTTTAGATCTTTAAGTTCTTTACTTACTAAGGGTTGCTATGGATATTTATACCGATAAAACTGTACCTAGTTTAAAAGCTGCTCTATCTCCTTTTTAAAGGTTAATGCCAGCAGCCTGGTTCCATCCCGGTTAAGGTGAAGCCCATCCCTTCGGAAGAGCCCCTCCTTTACCCAGAATGTTCCCCAGTTCCTAACAAATCCAAAACCCTCATCTCTGCACCATTGTCTCATCCACGCATTGAGACTCCGAAGCTCTGTCTGCCTTTTGGGTCCTGCACGTGGAACAGGAAGCATTTCAGAGAACGCTACCCTGGAAGTTATGGATTTCAACTTCCTACCTAAAAGCCTAAATTTAGCCTCCAGAACCTCCCTACCACATTTTCCTATGTCATTGTTACCGACATGTACCAAGACAGCAGACTCCTCCCCAGCACTATCTAAGACCTTATCTAGGTGGCGCGTGAGGTCCGCTACCTTCTCACCAGGCAGGCATGTTACCAGGCGATCCTCACGTCCACCAGTCACCCAGCTATCTACATGCCTAATGATCGAATCACCAACTATAACGGCTGTCCTAACCCTTCCCTCATGGGCACATGGCCCTGGAGAAACTTCCTCGGTGCGAGAGGGTTTTACATCACCTTGAGGACAGGTCCTAGTTACAGGATCACTTCCTGCCACACCAGGGTGATGCTCTCCTGTCACGTGACCTCTCTCCTCCATGGCAACAAGGATGCTGCCAGACTGGAGGTGGGACTTCAGGACTATATCCCTGTAGGTCTCGTCTATGTACCTCTCTGTCTTTCTTATGTTTTCCAAGTCTGCTACTCTAGTCTCTAGAGAACGGATTCGTTCCCTGAGAGCAAAGAGCTTCTTGCACCTAGTGCACACGTAAGACCTCTCACCAACTGGGAGAAAATCATACATGTAACACTCAATGCGAAAGACTGGAAAGCCCCCAGCTCACTGCTGGACTGCTGTCTGCATCTTAGTTTTAAGTTTTCGTTTAGATCTTTAAGTTCTTTACTTACTAAGGGTTGCTATGGATATTTATACCAATAAAACATTACCTAATACGTTTAATATACCTTGTTCGCCTGAAGCTTAATTAATCTCAGGTCTTTAGTGTATGACTGATTTGGGTAACGAGCTTCAACTGAGAGCACCTCCTGTCTTTTAAGATGTGTAAGTACCTATAAAGCTACGATTATGCCAGGGGTGGGTGGGTGGGTGTTGGGGAGGGAGGGAAATAACACTTATTAAAAGAGGGCTGCTACACAGTACCCTGTCCTGTGCTGCTGAGGTAAACTATATTCTTATTTGATTTAAATTATAGCTCTTTGCTGCTGCTAGGCTCTAACCTATTATGAAATTTAAACTACAAGCTCTCTGCTGGGTTCTAAATTTAACCAGAAAGCTCTCTTCTGTGTTTTAAATTTAAACTAAAAGCACTTTGCTGATGCTAGACCCTGAGTGACTATTAAATTTAAACTACAAGCTCTCTGCTGGGTTCCAAATTTAACCAGAAAGCTCTCTTCTGTGTTTTAAATTTAAACTAAAAGTACTTTGCTGATACTAGGCCCTGAGTGACTATTAAATTAAAACTACAAGCTCTCTGCAGGGTATGAAATGTAACGAGAAAGTTCTCTTCTGTGTTTTAAATTTAAACTTAAACTGCTGCTACTAGGCCCTGACTGATTTAACAAAAAATAGTGGGTTCACAGATTAATTAGCTTTAATAGAAAGAATTCCTTTCAGAAAATTCCCAGAAGTATACACTCACAATTGCAGATCTCTCTCCAGAAGTAACAGTCCCTTTTTCTAGTCCTTCAAGACTGAGGATTACAGAGCTCTGGTTGAGCTATTTATTCCTGTGCTGCAGAGTACCAGCCCTCAGCACTCTGGTAGCCTGACACAGAAGGGCTGGAGGGCAGGAGTTGACTAGACCTCAAAAAGGTTACGGAATACAGCCTGGCCGAAAGCACTGTCCCGTCGGGACTCCCTATCCAGGCAGTAGTGGGTTGCGAAAGTCTGACCTGAAGACCAGGAGGCGGCCCATCAGATGTCTGCCAGCGGAACAGAGCGGAAATGGGCCATTGATGTCGCCATGGCCCTGACCCGATGGGCCGTGACACGACCCTCCAACGGAAGCTCAGCTGCCCTGTATGCCGAAGCGATACAGTCTGCCACCCAGGTGGACAGCGCACGCTTGGAAACAGCCATCCCCAGTTTACTGTGGTCATAGGATACGAAGAGCAAAGAAGCTCTTCTATGGCCCTGTGTACGCTGAATATAGAAGGCCAATGCCTTCTTGCAGTCCAGGGTATGCAGAATCGTCTCTGCCCGACTGGCATGCTGCCTGGGAAAGAAGGTAGGCAGCACCACCTCCTGGTTGAGGTGGAACGAAGAGACCACTTTCGGAAGGTACTTGGGGTGTGTGCGGAGCACCACCCAATTCCTATAGAACCTTGTATAAGGCCTGTTGGACACAAGGGCCTGAAGCTCACTCACTTGCCGAGCCGACGTGAGTGTGACCAAGAAAACTACCTTCCAAGAAAGGTAGCATAGATGGCAGGTTGCCATCGGCTCAAAAGGCGGCCGAGTAAGCTGCCCTAAAACCACATTCAAATCCCATTCGGTCACCGGAGGGCAGACTGGAGGCGTCAGCAGAAGCAGGCCTCTCAAGAACCTAGAAACCAGGGGATGTACAGAGAGAGGCTTCCCCTCCACCGGGAAGTGGTTTGCTACAAGAGCACTTAGGTTAACTCTGATGGAGATGGACTTAAGGCCCAAATCCGAAAGGTGGAGAAGGTACTGTAATACCACTGCAACCTGGCAGGAGAAAGGATTCACATTCTGCTCCTCGTACCAAGCCCCAAACCTACGCCACTTGAAGGCATAGGTCCGTCTAGTTGACAGCCTCCTTGAAGCTAGCAAGACCTCTTCCACATTTTTTGGAAGGAGGAGTGGTGCGAGCACTACCCTTTCAGCAGCCATGCCATTAGGTTGAGGGAGCTAAGATTGGGATGCAGGAGAGTGCCCCCCTCCTGGGACAGGAGGTTTGGAGAGGACCCCAGGGGAATGGGAGCCTCCACCGCTAGCTGAAGTAGAAGCGGAAACCAGGATTGCCTCGGCCACCTGGGGGCTACCAGGATGACCGAGGCCTTGTTCTGGAGAATCTTGAATAGAGTAATGGCCACCAGAGGCGTCGGGGGAAATGCATACAGGAGGCCCACAGACCATAGTTTATGATTTAGGCACTTGATATACCACCCTTTACTTGCACATCAGAGTGGTTTACATGTATGTATATACTAACAAGTACTTTTTACTCCCTTGAGCCCTTTTATATATGTGAAAAAGTAAACAAGAATATTTCCAAATTCAGAATTTCCTGAAAACCCATAGCTGATTGTATCAGGAAAAGATATGAACAGACTAGATAGACCATGATATGAGAAATGCATCGGCAGCCACCCTGTGCGGGTGTGGCTGCCTGGAGCAGAACTGGGACAACTGGTGATTGAGCGGACTTGCAAACAAGTCCATTACTGGCTGTCCCCAGGTCTGAAAAAGCCAATGGACTACTCCCCTGTCTAGCTGCCACTTGTGGGGCTGGAGAATCCTGCTTAGCTTGTCAGCTAAGCAGTTGTCCTGGCCTGGCACGTAAACTGCCCTTAGATGAATGCCATGCCGGACTGCAAAGGAGCACAGATCCAGGATTTCCTGACAGAGTAGGCGGGACCCCGTGCCACCCTGCGTGTTCACATAGAACATGGCTACTTGGTTGTCTGTCTGTACCAAGACAGGCTCATGAGCCAAGGTCTGCCAGAACACTCCTAGAGGCAGGTAGATGGCACAGAATTCCAAGAAATTGATTTGTTGTGTTCTCTTGTTTGGAGACCACATACCCTGGATACAAAGCCCCTGGCAATGGGCTCCCCAGCCCAGCAAAGATGCATCCGTGGTCAGGATCCTCGTGTGTCGAGGAGCTTGGAAAGGCATCCCCGCTTCCAAGTGGAATGGTTGAAGCCACCAGTCCAGGGACTGTACTAGTCATCTGGACACCATGACTCTGTCTCGGAGGCCGCCCGTGGCCTGTGTCTACTGATCTCTGAGGCACCACTGAGCAGTTCGCATGTGGAGGAGGGCATCTGGTGTTATATGAACTGTGGAGGCCATGTGCCACAGGAGGCACAGAAAGTGCCTTGCTCACACTTGGGATCTGCGACTCACTTGGCGAGCCAGAGCCAGAAGCCTTTTTTGCCCTGTCTGCTGGCAGGTAGGCTCTTGCCTGAAGGGTTTCGAGTCTGGCCCCAATGAACTCTAGTTGTTGAGTGGGAACAATGCTGGACTTGGAGTAATTGATTACAAATCCCAGACGCTGGAGCACCTGGATGGTGCGGGATGTGGCCTGATAGACCTCTCTGGCTGAAGTGGCTCTGATGAGCCAGTCATCTAGGTAGGGGAAGACAAAAACTCCTTGGAGTCTGAGAAAGGCGGCCACTACCACCAGGCATTTGGTGAATACCCTGGGGGCGGAGGCCAGACCAAAGGGAAGTACCATGTACTGGTAGTGATTGCCTCCCACCACAAAGCGTAAATATTGCCTGTGGTCTGGGTGTATTAGGGTGTAAAGGATGTGTGTATACGCATCCTTTAGGTCTAAGGAGCATAGCCAGTCTCCCTGGCGGAGGTAAGGCAGCAATATTCCAAGTGAGAGCATCTTGAACTTCTCCCTCAAAAGGAATTTGTTTAAGTTGTGCAGGTTGAGGATAGGTCCGAGGCCTCCTGTTCTTTTTGGTACCAGAATGTACCTGGAATAGAAGCCCTTGCACTGAAGGTGGTGGGGCACCAGTTCTACCGCCTGATCCTGATCTACCGCAAGATCATATTTAAAAGACATTTCTCATTTTTTATCTTTGATAGCTAACAGTCCTACTCCAACAGCTTCAGCTTGGCTGGTCACATTGGATGTCACAGCCTTATATACAGCTAGTCCTCACTTAACGACCTACCTGTTTAGCGACCGCTCGCACTTGCGACCATCGCTTCGCCGTTACGACCGCTCACACTTACGACCATATCACCGACGGTGAGCGGTCGTAACGGCGAAGCGATGGTCGTAGGTGCGAGCTCTCACAGTCATTCCTGCTTGTTCATGTTTTCCCTCATCTGTCCTGGTGTTCCCTTTTATCAGGTATGTCTGCACTTGCTTTTGTCAGCGTCGATTTCTCCTGCGCAGGATCCCATAAGCTGAAGTATGCCTTTCCTCGCTTAACGACCAATTCGCTTAACGACCGGGTCGTTGTAACGGAACTCGGTCGTTAAGCGAGGAATGGCTGTACTAACATTAACCAGCAGGAGGCTTTAAACATTCTACAGGAAGTTCCAATTACTTTACCTGCTTGAATTCCAGAATCATTGTTTTTTCATTTACTCACCTTTGTTTTATTACATAATTATTTTTTGTATGATTCAAATTTTTATTTACAGGTTTTTGGTATTGCCATGGGGGTTACCGTAGCACCCTCGATAGCTACTATATACAAGGCTTTTTTTGAAGAAACACATGTTTATAAGTCTGAGTGGTTTCAACAGGTCTTCCTGTGGGTCCGATTTTTGGATGACATCTTTTTCCTATGGACTGGCACAGAACAATCATTGCTGGATTTTGTCTCATGGTTAAACATTATAAAACCGCACATAAATTTTACTATGAATTATCATGTTTCAACTATTGATATTTTGGACGTTCGCCTTTATAAATGTGAGGAACAACTTTCTACTACTTTGTTCAGCGTAACACACTTTTGCAATATCGGAGTCATCATCCGGCCCCTCTACGTAGGGCACTACCCTTTGGCCAATTCCTTCAATTAAAATGTATTTGTTCGACTTTGGAACAATATTCTTTGCATTCTAGAGACCTTTGCCAGCGTCTCTCTCATCGGGGGTATCCTTCCCGAGTTATTAATGCAGTTAGGAAACGTACCAAGCATATCCATCGGCTGTTGGGACCTACTCCTGATTTGGAATCTCAATCAATGGCGGAGTTTAATAAGCTCGTAGGAATTCTTCCATATATGATTGGCTCCTCACAAGTTGTTAACATATTGCGCAAATTTTGGCATATTTTATCTCCTCATTCTTACTTCCGCAGAGATTTTATGATTGTTTTCCGAAGGGGAAGCAACATAAGAGACATGGTGGTTCACTCTGTGGGTTCTCAGGTCTCATCAAGATCTGGGCTATTTCACTTGTGATATAACACGTTGCATTTTTTGGAAACAATCCCAGACTGGTCTTCAATGGCAACATAACTTAACAGGACGTTGTTATATGTCAAGATGGCATGCTACCTGTACCTCTATCTTTGTTGTCTATTTGCTTACTTGTCCTTGCGGTCTCCAGTATGTCGGCCGTACTATCTGCCTAATAAAAAAAAACATCTATCTGAGCACAAATCGAGAATTCATACTAAGACATTATCAGCTCCCCTAGTACCACATTGTGTTCAATTTCATCACAGCGTTGCTAAATTTCAGTGGCGTGTCATTGACCATGTACCTAACGATCCCCGAGGAGGTGATCGGGAACAACAGTTACAAATTCTAGAGCAATGTTGGATATTCCCTTTAAGCACCGTTTCTCCTAATGGTCTCAATTCTGAGATTGACTGGTGGAGTATCCATGGATCATGAAAGCCTTTGATTTTTGGCCCTTTTTGTCCTTTTTGAGCTACCATAGATGGAAAATGGGCTATTTAAAGTTTCACCTGTAATTGTGACGTCAGAAGCTATCCCCATTGAGGGAACGGATGTAAGACTCAGAGCACGAAGATTTCTGCGTTTGAAGAGCATTTCGACAGCAGTTTTTGCTTTTTCTACAACGCTTGAGACAGGGTCTTAGGACCCGAAACACGGTGCTGTGTCATGGTGGATCTATGAACTTACCAACTTCGGGGATGTACCCTGAAAACTATATGGTCAGCTGCTGTTGAAATTGACCCTTGACGAATATTGCATCTGTTCTTCAATTTCGTCATTACAGACTTTGGGCTTCAATTGCCAGCTAAGTATATTTTGCAAACCTTGGTGTTTTTTGTGTCTTGGCCTATTGGCTATGTGTAGCTATTTGTAAGATTTCACTGATTATACACTTTAATTAAAAAATATTAAAACGGAGTTATTCACAGTTTGGAGGGGTTTCTCTCTTTTCCTTTACTAAGTGAATACTCCAAAATTCAAATGTATGGTAGTATAATATTTTTTCCTCTATATATTTTTACTCCATGAAGGCAGACATGCTGCGCTCCAGGGCCACCATTCTGAGATCGAGTTCAGAAGGCTCCGCAGCCACCGGGTCAGGTCCTGATGCCGTCGGGCCTGACGCCGGTTCCCCTGGAGGGGAGTCCTCGATGAGGATAGTTGTTACCTGCCTCTGCTGCTCCGTCTCCTTCGAGGAATCTTCGCTGGACGCTCCATCTCCGAGGATCCGGGCCGGTGCTCGGGGCTCCGCAACTGGTCTCGGGAAGGCCCAGGCTGTTTAGAGCCATCCAACGATGCCGCTTTCAAGGATTTTTTCTTCCTTCCATGTTCCCATGAGGGAGATCCCCTCTCCAAGGAACCCCTACGATACTCGGGTTCGGAGTGTTCCCCCCGAGATGTAGAGGCCTCAGATGAGGTCCAGGCACGCGAAGGTGTGGACTCAGAAAAATCCTATCATGCTGCTGCTGGCAGCTTCTCAGGGCCTTCAAGGACATCTTCCTACACAGGCCACAGACTTTCGGGTCGTGGTCAGGCCTGAGGCACCGGAGACAGCAGTCATGTGTATTGGTGAGGGACATTAGTTTAGTACACTGATCACATTTCTTAAACCCCCTGGCAGCCATCAGGGGAAAAAGGGCTGCCAGTGAAAAAGAAAAAGAGTGCGAACGCTAGTCACAAAGGACAAAAAACGAAAAATCAAGCCGGACTCGATACCGGTGTACCGAGCCGAAGGCGGGACCAGGAACCGGTGTCAATCTGGTAAGGAAAAGAATCAAATTTATAAACTTTTTAAACTTTTTCCATGGTAACAGTTGGACAATGTCCGGAGGGCTCTGTGGAAAAAAGGAGACTGAGCAAGATGGCACCCTTGGGCGGGAAGAGGATCGCGCATGCGTGATGCAATTCCCAAAGGCTTTCTCTGAAAGCTGGGGATTTGCTCCGCACGAGGGCGCCGTCGTCACCGACGTCACCCATATGTGAGGACTGACTTCCTGCTTGTTCCTGGAGAACTAATGATTAGCAAAGGTTATTTGGAGATGTTTGACAGTGACCTATGTACTGGAAATTAACCTATAAGAACTTATGAATCAGAATTTAGTCAGCAGAAAATATATCTATATAACAGACCATGAAGTCACTTCTGTAAGTTGATCAATAAAAGCTCAGGCTTTGGGGGAGCTCTAGATTGGTATAATATTACTGTGCTTTTGTGCCTCCTTTCCTACTGTTAGAAAGGCTAGGTAAGACAAAAAATGAGTAATGGTGTTACCCCCGCTTGCAGGGGCTCATCAGGATCCAAGGTGCAGCAGGCTGTTTCTGAGGTCAAGGATCATTCCTCTACTGTGAAAGAGTTGGCTGCCCAGCCAGTAGAGACCAGGTGCTCCCAACTGCCTCAGTACCAGAGGGCTTTCCAAATTATCAATACTTCCAGCAGTTCTTTCCTCGACGGAAATATCAACCCTATTCTAGACAACCATCACAAAGACCCCCTGCTTCCATTTACCCTCAAATCCCCAGACAGAGGGGTAGGAAAAAACCTGTCAACACTATCTCCACCCCCAAACCTACTCCCAGTTTTTGAGAACCTATCGGTAGTGGGCAGGATTCAGCACTTCAGAGAGGCCTGGCATTCCATAACTTCGGATTGATGGGTACTCAACATAATAGACGGTTGTTACAAAATCAACTTCCTGAAACTTCCACTTCCTCATTCCTGCTCCAACATGTCCATACCTTCAACTCGACACTTGCAGATCCTGGAACAAGAGATCAGGGAGCTCCTCAGAAATCGAGCTATCTAAGAAGTTCCCTACAAGCAGCGCGACCAGGGCTTCTACTCACATTTCTTCCTTGCCTCTCTGGACCTGAAAGATGCCTATACTCACATCCTCATCCACCCCAGACACTGGAGATACCAGCGTTTCAAATTCAAGTATCAGCATTACCAGTACAAAGTACTCCCTTTTGACCTGTCCACTGTACCCCGAGTATTCACAAAATGTCTGTCAGTAGTGGCCAGCCATCTTCAACATCAGGTACACTGTGTGTATCTCTACTGGACGATTGGCTAATATCAGGGTCCTCCATGGCAACAACATGCAGAGCAGTTTAAGACACCATAGCCCTCCTTCAGGCCACTGGCTTTGTAATAATTTAATTAATCAAATTTAATTTAATAACAGCACTTATATTCCACTTTTATAATCTACAGACTACAAAGCAGAGAACAAAATTGAAGTATAGACAATTCACATTAAGTATGATTCAAAAATTTATCCCATAACAACATCTTTAAAACTTTTCAAATTTGCACATAATCCTCAACGTCCTTAATTATAACAGGCAAGTCATTCCACAATTTTGGAACCACACCTGAAAAACACCTTTCCCTGATCCCCTTTTATTGAAAGGCAGAGGGCAATATCAATGTCCAATGAGTTGATGAACAGAGTGATTTAGTTGATGGACAACAGAACAGTCTATTAGGCAAATAGATAGGGCAAATCTGATGAATAGCTTTAAAAGCCAGGCACACCTTAAACAAAACACAGTCTTCTAATAAACAAACAAAAATCAGAATGGAACCTAAGCAGAATCTGTGTTTTATTGGGGCACACATGAACACTTAGAAAGTAAGAGCCTTCCTTCCTCTGGACAGGCAACATTTTTTACAACACCTCAGCAACAGGTTACTTCACTGTCAAACTACAACTACTTGCAACCTTCCTTCAGTTACTGGGGCACACGGCAGCGTTGGTCCATGTAGTTCTGCTTGCAAGACTGTGCATGCGCCCACTTCAGTGGCACCTCAGAATGCATTGGAATCAGCATGCACAGTCCTTATGCATGAAAATTCCCTTAAGTGCAGAAATGACCCTCGAACTGTGCAACACTTTGTGTTGGTGAACCATCTATTCTCAACTTTCAGTGGGTTGCCCGTTCCAACCAGGGCCGGCCCGTCCATTGAGCAAGAATGTTTTTTGCACAGGGCCCCGCGTTTCAGGGGGCCCCGCGCAAAAAACATTCTTCAGCATCCCAAGTTTTAAAAAAAAACAACAAACCGGCTGCTTCTGTCGCGGCAGCATCAAGAGCTCTGCCGCGGCAGCATCAAGAGCTCTGCCGCGGGGCCCCCCCCTGCCCGGCAGAGCCTCCCTGCATCATCAGCTTTCTTCAAGTCCCAAAACGCGGGCTTCTTTCAGAGCCGCGAGAGTTTCTTTTCTCGCGGCTCTGTTAACAGGACTGGTAATGGGCTATGGGGGGGCTAAGACTGGAAATGGGCTGATGGGGGGGGGGTAGGACTGGTAATTGGCTATGGGGGGGGGGCTAAGACTGGAAATAGGCTGATGGGGGGGCTAGGACTAGAAATAGGGTGAGGGGGGGGTTAGGACTGGAAATGGGAAATGGGGGGGCTAAGACTGGAAATGGGCTGATGGGGGGGTAGGACTGGTAATTGGCTATGGGGGGGGCTAGGACTGGTAATTGGCTATGGGGGGGGGGCTAAGACTGGAAATAGGCTGATGGGGGGGCTAGGACTGGAAATAGGGTGATGGGGGGGTTAGGACTGGTAATGGGCTATGGGGGGGCTAAGAATGGAAATGGGCTGATGGGGGGTAGGACTGGTAATTGGCGATGGGGGGGCTAAGACTGGAAGTGGGCTGATGGGGGGGCTAGTACTTGAAATAGTGTGATGGGGGGTTAGGACGTAAACTGCTGATTGGGCGATACGACTACAAGAAGGCAATGAGGAGGCTAGGACTGGAAAAGGGCTGAGTGGAAGGAGGGCTTGAACTGCAAATAGCTGATGGGGGCGGGGGCTTGGGCTGGAAATGGGTTGGGAGGGGCCGGGAGCTAGGACTGGAAATGGGTGAGTGGAGGGGGGCTAGGACAGGAAATGGGCTGATGGAGGGGCTAGAATAGGACTGGAAATTGGCTGTTGGGGGGTGCTAAGATTGGAAATGGGCTGTGGTGGGGGTTTGGATTGAAATGGACTCATGAAGGGGCTAGAACTGGAAGTAGGCTCATGGGGGGCTTGGATTGGAAATGGGCTGGGTGGAGGGGAGCTGGGATTTGACATGGGCTGATGGTGGGGCTAGGAAAGGACTAGAAATGGGCTCATGGGGGGCTGGGATTGGAAATGAGCTGATGGAGGGACTCGGATGGGACTGCAAATAGATGGGGGAGCTAGGACTGGAAATGGGCTTATGGGGGGCTAGGACTGGAAATGGGCTGATGCGGGGACTAGAAGGGAGCGGATGCTGGGTGGGACTGGAACTAGAATGGAGCTGATGTTGGGGGAGGATTAGAATGGGATGGAGCTGGGAGAGTGAAATGGAGAGAAAAAAAATATTTTGTGTGGGAGGGAAGACAAATCTACAATTGTCCGGATATTGGGAGAGTAAGTGGGGATTGAGGATGGAGGGATAAAATTTGAGTGGATGAAATAGGAATGAGGAAAGAGCAAAAGGAGAAAGATTAGTATGTTAAAGCAGATGTAGAGAGAGAATGGAAAAAAACTAGAAGAGAGAAGAAAAGACAAATGGACAGCAGACGATGAAGAGTTAGCGGAAGACACGAAGAAACCAGAAGAAAGTGGCTGGAACAATTGCAGCTGAAAAAAATTGGAATATGTCAGCTCTGGGAAATGTGCATCATTAACGTCTGCGCTTTGTTTAGTACAAGAGCAAATTAATGTATAGTTTTATTTCTACAGTGTTGTACATTCCAAGTTTGGCTTTTGGGATTCCCAGTTTAATTACTGTCTTCCTGTTTCTAAATTGTGATTCCTTGTTTGGTGATGGTCTATGTTCTGCATGTGTAACTGAGCTGAGGTATTCTGTTTATGTAATTCCTATTTGACATTGCCACTTGTTCTCTTTCCCCAGTAGGTCATGTATTGTTGTTCTCTGAAATGTATTGGTTTAATATTTGCAGCGTTTCCTTTTGATAGTTAGGGTATGGTGCTTTATGAGTCCTGGTAGTGCTGTTAGTATACGGCGGATTTGCTATGGGTTCTAAATGGGCAGTGTTTGTAGTAGTTCCTAATGTGTCTGGCGGTTGGCACTGGATTATAGTAATGTAGAAGTCTTTTAGTCTTTCTTTATTCATACACTCATTAAGAGGCATGTTTACTAAAAGTTTGTGTATGGTAACATTATGCAAATATTTATGCAAATGAGGCCCCTTATGCAAATGAGGCCCCGCACCGAGTCTCCGCACATGGCCCCGCACCCCCCTTGGGCCGCCCCTGGTTCCAACTACCAATACATCATCTCATCCTTACTACATACGCATCCTCCTATGGTTAGGGAGAGAACCTCCTACACCTGTTCACACAGGGACTCTGGTCTCCACAAGAGCAGTCCCTTCACATCAATGTTTTAGAGCTTCGCACAGTCTGCTACTCCCTGCGGGTCTTCCATCACTGGGTCACCAACAAGATAATCTTGATACAAACAGACAATCAAATATCCATATTCTATATCAACAAACAGGGGGGTGTAGGCTCCTTTTAATTGTGTCGCAAAGCACATGCCTCTGGCTCTTTGCGCTCTCTCCATAAACACTTTGCTTGAGCAACCTACCTGCCAGAAGCTCAGAACCAGCTAGTGTATTCACTAAGTCAATGCCTCAACCCTCACAAATGGTCCCTCGATACCACCATAGTCCAGTCCTCTTCACAGACTGAGGCACTCTGGAAGTGAATCTCTTTGCTACGGCAGACAATACCAAATGCAGTGTCTTCTGCTCCATCCAACCAAGTCCTCTCCGATGGGCACACAATGCCTTTACCATTTGTTGGAGTCACCGGCTCTATTACGCCTTCCCTCCCTTTCCACTCATCAGTCATTTTCTCCTCAAAATACGTCAGGACATAGCATCATTCATCCTTATTGCCCCTCATTGGCCACATCAAGTCTGATTTCCATACCTCCTTGTCCTGACAGTACAGGGGCCTGGGAACAGACCCATATCTGCTCACATAAGACCACGGGAACCGAATTCATCCCAATCTCTGCAAGCTTTCCTTAGCTGCATGGAAGGTCCAAGCTGCGCAGAAATAGCTACTTCATTCTCTCCAGAGGTACTAGAAATTATCAGTGCTGCTAGGAAACAGTCTACTCGGCAATCTTACCACAGGAAGTGGCCCCGCTTTGTGCACAGGGCCAAGTCTCTGGAAAGTCCTTGCCTACCTGCTACATCTTTTGCAGTCCAGCTTGCAAACCACATCAGTCCATTACCACCTTTCAGACTTAGCAGCTACCCATGCTTCGATGGATGGTAAACCTATTTCAGTTCACCTGCTTACTTTGCGCTTTATGAAAGGTTTCATGAATACTAAACCTCCAATCAAGCCACCTCTTCTGGCGTGGGTCTTGAATGTCATCTTAGCAGAACTTATGAAACCTCCCTTTGAGCCTCTCAGCTTCTTTAAAACACCTTACCTGGAAAGCTGTTTTCCTTGTGGCTATAATCTCTGCGCGAAGAATAAGTGAACTTCAGGCTCTGGTCCACTACCTTTCATACACACAGTTCCAGCACTATAAAGTGCTCTTATGGACTCATCCTAAGATCTTTCCAAAAGTTGTCTTGCAATTCCATTTGAACCAATCCATCGTGCTCTGCAGAACAATCCTTCCACACATTGGATTTTAGGCGGGCATTGCTCTACTACTTACACGCTACTAAGAACCTGAGATCTTCCTCTCAGCTCTTTGTTACTTTCATTCCGAACAATCCGGGACAGCCAGCTTCAAAAAAGACAATCTCATCCTGGGTAACAGAATGCATCTCCTTCTGTTATGCCCAAGCCCAATTACCAGTCCCAAGTCATATTGGGCCTCATCAACTCCATGCTGCTGCACCAACTGTAACGAGTCTTTCCTCTGCAAAGCAGCCACATGGACTTCTATACACACTTTCACAAAGCACTACAGCTTAGGTCACTCCACAGTAGACGACCTAGACTTTGGGCAGGCCGTACTTTGCAACATGTTTGCCTCTTGAATGATTTTTTCACGTTCTGCCACTACACACTCTGAAAACCTATCCAGTGGCCCTCAGCTTTGAATTCACCTATGTAACATAGTGCTTGTCTGTAATGGGGGTTCTCTGTAGACAGCAGGGGTATGCAGCCACACTCACCCACCCACCTCCCAAAAATAAAAGAGGAAGCAAGAAGGGCTGAGGACTCAACCTTCAAGTATCTACAGACTTTTTCAAATCCATAGTGCTCTGTTTTTTTTTCGGCAGTAGACCTCCGCAGCTTTGGACAGAATTGATCATCAGAAGATTTGGGCAGAAAGATGCATGCATGCTTAGAAAAGTCTAATAGATTTCTCTATGCGAGGAGAGAGGCCAGTACACAGGTGCCATTGGGAGATGACACTCTCAGAGTGTGGCTGCATACCCCTGCTGTCTACGTAGAATCCCCATTTCAGGAGAGCAACTACGTTGTCTCTCTTGTATGTGAATGTTTGGTAGAATGGGAAAGGATGTTTGATGAAGAAAGATATTGCTGCTATACTGAGTGTTTGTTAGGTGGGAATACTTAAGAAGAGTGAAACTGGTATGCTAGTTTGGATGAGAGTTTAGAAGGGAGCCTAAAAAATGTATTTTTAACACCAAGGTTGGGGTTTCTAGGTCAATGTAGGGTAATGAAAATGTCAAATGTTATCCAATCTGTGAGAGCCGACAACACTCTTTCCTCTTGTTTTGCATAAGCTGAGTGTTGGAGGGAGGTGGCATAATGCTTGATCTCAGAATCGAGCAAAGAATAAATGGTGGCGGCACTAGGGGTACTTCTTCTCTGATGAGATTAATAGGGCTAGTGAATGGTTAACAGGAAAAGGGAGGGGCAAATGAGTGAATGCTTTTATGGTAGAAGAGAGTTGGAAGGACAAATAGGATGAGTGTGCTTTGTGTATGGTATATGTGTAGGTGTGGTGTATGTGGAATGTGTGATACTAGAGAGGGGAAGATTGATTGTGAATAAAGAACAGCAGAGGGGAGGAAGTAAGTGGTTGGGATTTTGTGAATTTGACAGAAGATGATGGTGTACAGTTCTTTGAATCATTGAGGTTGTGCTGGGAGACCTAAAGGGAAAGAAACATTGGGAATGTTAAATATTCAATATTGTTACTGTGGAGTGGCTTAGTGCTTAGGGCAGCAGCCTTGAGTCAGAAAGACCAGGGTTTAAATCCCACTGACAATCCTTCTGGCATTGGCCAAGCCACTTAACCCTCCATTGTCCAAGATACAAATTTAGATTATGAATCCCTTGGAGACAGGGAAATATACTGTACCTGAATACACTGAAATACCTGAAATACACTGAAATACCTGAAATATACTGTACCTGAATGTAACTTACCTCGATCTGGGTCACAAATACTTGTCAGATTCCCAAAGGTAGACAGCTTCCATGCTACTTATCCCAGGGGTAAGCAGTGGATTTCCCCAGTCCATTTTATTAATGGTTAATGGACTTTTCCTCCAGAAACTTCTACAAACCTCTTTTAAACCCAGCTACACTAACAGCTTTTACTATTTATTTATTTATTTGCATTCTCTTATATACTGCGCTATTCTGCATCAGTGCGGTTTACATTGAACAAACTGAAATTACATTGAACAGAGCATTATAACTTGGAGATAACTATTTTACAGGGAACATGGGCTATGGAGGGTTAAGTGGCTTGCCCAAGACCACAAGGAGCACCTGTGGGACTAGAAACCCCAGTCCTTCCGGCCCAAGGTTGCTGTCCTCTAGTGGGATTTGAACCCCCGACCTTCCGGCCTGAAGTACCTTGCCCCAACCACTAGGCCACTCCTCCACTCCACTATATCCACTACCACTATATCCTCTACCAACAAATTCCAGAGTTTGATTAAATGTTGAATGAAAAAATATTTTCTTATTAGTCTTAAATGTGCTACTTCATTTCATGTCCCCTAGGACAGACCAGATAGGTTGTACAATTTTTATCTGCCATCATGTTTCTATGTTTCTACTTTTTGATGGAGTAAATAACTGATCTACGTTTACCCATTCCACTCCACTCATTATTTCATTGACCTCTATCAGGTCTTTCTTCAGCAATCTCTTTTCCTAGTTGAAGAGCCCTAACCTTTTAGACCTTTTTTCAAAGAGGTATCCCTTTATCATTTTGGATGGTCTTCTCTGTAACTTTTCTAATTTTGCTATATCCTTTTTTAAGATATGGCAATCAGAATTACACACAATATGAAGCAATATAGAGGCATTTTAATATCCTTGGTTTCACTCTCCATTCCTTTCCTTATGACTTCGAGTATTCTATTTGCTTTCTTAGCCTCCACTGCAAACTGGGCAGAGGGTTTCTATCATCTACAATGATGCCCAGATCCTTTTCCTGCATGGTGATTCCTAATGTGGAACCTTGCATTGTGCAACCTTGCATTGGCTTGTTCTTCCCTAAGTGCATAACTTTGCACTTGTCCACATTAAATTTCATCTGCCATTGGATGTCTAGTCTCCCATCACAAATTGTATAAAATTTAGATGCAGCAAGGAGAATTTGCAGCATATAATAGCAGACAGCATGGAGTAGATATTTGAATTCATAAACATTTGGCTTTTGCAACACATTGGGTGATAAAAAGATCCAGAAGGCCACTTTCTTTTATGGGCAGGTTCTCTGCAAAATAATAAAGTAGTTTTGATAGTCTGTACCCCTGATGTTTATCAACATGGGTTCTACTTCACTATTGTGAAGTATCTCCCAATTATGTTAGAATATTTGCAGGAGGTTTCAACTTCAAGAGAAAATATTTTTTCACTCAACACGTAATCAAACTCTGGAATTCGTTACCGGAGGATGTAGTAAAAGCTGTTAGTGTAGCTGGGTTTAAAAAAGGTTTGGACAAGTTCCTGGAGGAAAAGTCCTAAGCCATTATTAAAGGGGACCCGGGAAATCCATTGTTTGTCCTAATACAAGCATTTTGGAACCTATGTCTTCTGGGGAAACTGCTAGGTATCTGTGACCTAGATTGGTCACTGTTATTAACAGGATACTGGGCTTGATGGACCTTGGTCTGCCCTTGTATGGCATATCTTATATTCTTATGTTCTTGAAGGCTGACTTGCTGGTTGACTGTAGTCCCCCAAAGAGAAGGCCTAAAGATTATGATAATAAAGAGATTAATTTTGTAGCCGTTGAGCTGGATTTAATTGATGTTTAGAGGATATTCAATCATTTCTCTGTTGAATGTACATATTTTTCAGCCTCCTATAAAACCTACTCATGAATAGATTATTTCCTGACATCAGAAAACTTGTTTGGAATGGTGGTGTCTTACGTTAAAGAACCTTCAATAGTTTCTAATCACTCAGCAGCTGTAGTGGAAATCCAGTGAGGGGAGAGGACAGGGGATTTTATATGGAGAATGAATCCAATGTTGTATCAAGATAATGAATTTTATCAAAGCTTAGGAAAAAATGGACAGAATTTGTTGCAGAGAACTCGACTGAGGATATCAGTCCCATCACATATTGGAATGCAGAGAAAACTGAGTTTATGGGAAAAATCATTGCATATGTAAGTGGAAAAAGGAAGAAAGGTGACAAAGTGCTATGGTGCAGAAATTTAAAGAGGTGCACTGTGTCCATATTATCAGATTAGAGGAATGGCAAAGGTAGATTGTGGAGGTCTGGAATGTAATTGATATATTAAATTATAGAGCTCAGGGTAACATTCAAATATATGAATATAAGTTGCATAAATGGGGGAAAAAGGCACATAAATTAAGGGTGAATTTGGTGAAACTAGGCATGACAAAGTCCTATATAGCAGGGATTTGGGAGCTCTCGCAATCAAAACGGAGCTCATATTTGAATCGTTTGTGAAATACTACTCAGAATTATATTCAAAGGAGGTGGTCCAAGAAAGGGATAAAGAGGACGTTTTTAGGAATTCAAAGTTTCCTCAGGTGTCAGAGGAACAGCTTCAAAAGCTAAACTCACCCATAATAATCCAAAAATACGGAAAGCGATAAAGCAATTAAAACCAGCTGAAATGCTAGGACCCGATGAATTGGGGGGGGGGGGGAATTCTACAAAATTCCGAGGGCAACAGCCAAAGTTTGTTGGAGGACAGCAACCAAGGGGAAATTGAATATCATGCATATGTAGTAGTTATCCCAAAGCCAGGCAGAGATCGGGAGTTGATGGGTTCTTATCAGCCTATTTCCTTGATTAAACAAAAAATTTGTCAAATGTTTGAGCAGACACATCTTGATCAAGCAGGCATTGTCAAAGGTCGGTATGGATCCACCAACCTGGCAACTATACAGGCAATGAAGAACAGAGACGAAGAGTCTGTCTTGATTGGGTTGCATGCTGAAAAAGCATTTGATACAGTTATATTGAAAAATATGTTCTGAATTTGATGAAATACGGAATACAAGGATTTTTTTTTTTGCAATGGATAACAATGTTGTACTGGAAACCTATAGTGCAGCTGCTGATCAATAGAAGACTGACCTCCTGTTTTGAGCTGGGCAGACGTACTCGTCAAGGATGCTCCCTCTCACCACTGTTATTTGTCATAATGCTGGAAGCATTGATTATTTACTTGAAAGAGTTAAAGAGTATTATAGGTACTAGAATGGGGGACGATGGAAAAGGTACTGTAGTTACTCACCTCTAGCAGGTGCTGTCCATGGACAGCAGGAAACGTCCTCACGTTAGTGTGACCATCCGATGGAGCTCTGCATGAAGTATTTCCAGCTCCTTCTGGAAGCTTTTAAATATGCAAGTGTCTTCCCAACCCACTGCCGTGGCGCTATCTTATTTCAGTCAAATACTATAGCTAATGATAATACAACTCCTAGGAGAGGTGAGCGGGTTGTGAGGACTTTTCCTGTTGTCCATGGAGAACACCCGTTACAGGTATTCTCCATGCACAACAGAAAATAAGTGTTCTCCACGGACAAGCAGGAAATAAGTCTACATGTATGGGACTCCCTAGCTACAGGCTACCTTGAACAAAGAAAGGGGAAAACAAGGTGTTGCCCAATAAGGGCAACCCAAAACTGTTTTTGTTGGCAACAGGCCTTTTGCATCTTATATATATATATAAATATATATACATATATTTAAAGGTAGCCTGAACAGAAATTAATGGACCTAAATGGGTGGAGTTGGATTCTACACTCAAACAGATTCCTTAGTACTGATTGGCCAAAGTTGCTGTCGCATCGGGAATCCCTCTCCAAACAGTAGTGAGATGTGCAAATCTCTTCCAGGCAGACTGAGTGCAAGTGGGCATGGCTCCGACATTATGAGCTGTGATATGACCCTCAAGACTTATGCCTGCCTGGGCATAAGTGAAAGAGATGCAGTCTACTAACCAAATTGATAATGAGCATTTGGAGATGACACTTTTTGGGGTGTCCTTAATACCTGTTTAATATCTGTTCCACAATTCTCAGGTTCTATGTAAATTGCTTTACTGTTTCATGTTATATGTAAACCACACTGATTTTAAAGCGTGCGGTATGTAAAAGCAAATAAATAAATAAATAAACACCTGGATGGACTTTCTATGGGCTTTCATCCACTCCAAGTATAAAGTTAAGGTTTGTTTGCAGTCCAATATGTGCAGCACAGCATGAGGTTTTGGGAAAAATGTTGGCAGAACAGATGACTGATTAAGATGGAAATCCGATACCACCTTTGGAAGGAACTTGGGATTAGAAAACCACTCTATTGTGATGGAATTTAGTGTGCAGTGGATTACCACTAGAGTCTGAAGCTCGCTCACCCTGAGTGCTAAGGTAATCACCAACAGAAACACAACTTTCAAGGTCAAGAACTTCAGAGGACAGGAATTGAGTGGTTTGAAAGGAGCTTTCATGAGCTACAAAAGAATCACGTTGAGGTCCCAGCACATTGCAGGTGGTTTATAGGGAGGCTTCAACAAAAGCAAGACACGCATAAAGTGAACAAATAAAAGCTGTACAGAGATGGGTTTGCCTTCCACACCTCACTGATAAGCTCCAATTGCACTGAGATGAACCTTTACAGAGTTGGACTCAAGTCCAGACTCGCATAAGTGTAGAAGATACTCAAGCAGTTTTAGTGTGGAACAGGCAAAGGAATCCAAGGAACATCCCTCACACCAGACAACAAACCTCTTCTATTTGCACGAATAGGATTTTCTCATTGAGGCCCTCCTGGAGGTCAAAAGAACATTGGTGACACGGGCTGTCAGAATGAGCATGGACAACGTAAGCTTCTCAACATCTGAGCAATGAGGGCCAAGGACATGATTTTGTGATGTAAGATCATTCCATTCTCCTGTGATATCAGATCCAGTACATGGCCCAGCTGAACTGATTCCAGACTGGAGAACTCTAGAAGTAGAGGAACCCATAGTTGTCTGGACCAGTAGGGAGCGATGAGAAAGCATAGCTGCTCACCTATAACAGGTATTCTCCAGGAACAGCAGAAATTTATTTATTTATTTTATTTATTTATTTAGCTATGCTTATATACAGCTTTTCACTGGGTCACAGCTGTTTACAATAAACAAGAGATACATCAAACAGGTCATACCATATTTACAAGAGTTATATATTCAACAAGGGCTCAACTTATCTACATTCCTGATTGGGTATGTATAGGCTTTCCTAACTTATTTACAGTGCTCCTTCGTCTCTCGGTCTCAGACTTATCTGATCATCAATGTGGTCATGGATTCATTGGGTGGTGCTTTGATCTGTGCCAAAGTGTTCTCTGAATAAGTGTGTCTTTAATTGTTTTCAAAATGAGGAGAGGTCCTTGTTGTTCTGGATTTTGGTTGGGAGAGAGTTCCATAGGGACGGGGCATAGTAGTCAAATGCACGGGTACATATTTGGAGGTTGTACTTTGTCCTTGCGTGTGGTAAATCAGAACATTGTTAGTGGTCTGCCTTGTTGGACTTCCAGAATTCAGTTGTGGTAGTAGGGTGTGAAGATGTGATGTTGTTGTTGGTGTAGTGCTTTGTAAATCAGTATTAAGGATTTGTATTTGATCCGAGCTTCCAATGGGAGGATGTGGAGATGCTTCAGTACTGGGGTGATGTGGTCATATTTTTTCACCCTTTGAATGATCCTGGTAATTGTTTTAAGGGCTATCCATAGCGGGTTGAGAGTGGAAAGTGGGAGTCCTTGATATATTGCATTACAGTAGTGCAGGTGGGAGAGTGTCATTGCTTGTAGAACTGATATGAAGTCCTGGGGGTCTAGGAGTGGTCTGAGGTGCTGTATCATCTTGGTTTTGAAGAATATTGTTTTTGCAGTTTTTGCTATCTGTTGCTTGAATGATAGGGTTTAGTCGAGAATAACTCCCAGGTACTTTATTTGTGTTTGAACTCTTCTGTGTTGTTCCCAAGGTGAGGTTGGTGTTGGTGGGGTGAAAGTTTGATCCTTTGTAACAAATAATGTTTCTGCCTTCTTGAGATTATGAGATTATTTTCTTGTAGCCACCTGGAGACGTCTTTGAAGCAGTGTAGTAACTGTGTGTTTACTGAATTTGCAGTGTTTATTGGTCCATAAAGCATATTGTCGTCTGTGTAAATGTGAAAGTTTATGTTGTATGACTGTATAATGGAGTAGAGTGGTTGTAAGTAGATGTTAAAGCGCAGTGCTGATAGTGCGGAGCCTTGTAGCATTCCTTAAGTCTGACGGTATGGGGTGGAGGTGCTGGTGCTTGTTCGAATTTGCTGATACCTGTCTGTTTAATAGGACTGGAACCATTGAAGAACTTTGTCCTGTATGCCGGTTTCCTGTAGTCTGTGGAGGATGTTGTGTGATATGCTATCAAACACTGCTGATATATCTAGAAAGATGAGGGTGTATCTGGTTTGTTTGGTTTGTATTCCCTTGATTAACGTATTTATTAATGAGATCATGAGTGTCTTGACATCATGTGATGGCCGGAATCCATGTTGCTGTGGATCAAGTAAGTTGTTTCTGTCCTTGTGGTCCTGTAATTGTTGTTGAACTGCCTTCTCAATGACTTTCGTGGTGAATGGGAGGTTTGCTACTGGTCTGAATGAGGCTGGATCCAATGGGTCAAGTTCCAGTTTCTTGAGGGTTGGGCAGATGATGGACATTTTGAGGCTATTAGGCATTTGGCCTTATTTAAGAGATTTGTGTGCAATGGTGGCGCGTGCTGGGCATATCTCCTGTTTTGGCATCTTAATCCAACTGACTGGGCAGAGGTCGAGAGGAGAAGTAGTGGTGGTTGAGTATCATCATAATGGTTTCAACCCTCTCTTTGCTGACTGTTTCAAACGTGCCCCATGTGGTATTAGGGGTGCTATTGTGGCAGTTACCTGTTGGTGTGGGTGGGATGTTGGGATTTGGTTGGAATTGTTTATATTGTGCTGCAATTTGCTGTGGTGGAATGTTTGGGAGTTAGAATGATTAAGGGTTTTGGTCAGCTTTTTGACGATATCAAAGAGCTCACGAGGGTGGTTAAGAGATATGTTTAGAAACTTTGTGTGGTAAGCTCTTCGTGTGCTGTCTATTTCGGTGAAGTAGTTGTTTAGTGCATCCACATATCTTGCTCTGTCTGGTTTATGTTTGGTTTTCCTCTGTCTTTTCTCGATTCTTTTAAGTTGTGCTTTTAGCTTCCGTAAGGCGGGTGTGAACCAGAGTGCTCTTGCTTGTCTTTCTTTTTTTATTTGGGGGCTGTCGTTGATTGCACTGCTGTGGCTATTATGTTGTTCCAGTTGTTGTTTAATGTATCGGGATTGGACTGTCCTGATTGTTTGTTCAGTGGAACTTGTTTGAGGAAGCTGTCTTTATTAAATGGTTTGAATCAACTTATTAAGTGTGCATCCTCAGCAGTGGTAATTGGTTGGTTGGATGTGATGAAGGTAATGAGACAGATCATAACACAGGTGTGATCCGGGGAGTCTTGCCTGTGATAGAAGTTTGGAAGTTGAGGAAAATGAGATCCAGGGTGTTGCTCTTCTCATGCGTTGGTGCATGAATGATTTGTGTCAGTTCCATGGCTTCCATTGCTCCAAGGAAAGCAATTGCATGTTTCTCTTGCATGGACGAGAGATTGAAATCCCCAAGGATTATCAGTTCTTTTGTAGTGTTGGCAATTTCAGTCGTCTGTTTGAGAATATCTAATAGATCAGAGGTTTCTGTAGGAGCTTTGTAAATCAGGCAGATTGATAGGTGTTTGTTGGTGATTGTGATTATGTCTGATTCTTCTGAGCTTTCTGTTGCATGTTTTCGGAGGTGGAAATTTGATCTTTATTTATTTATTTATTTATTTATTTAAAAAGTATTTCTAAACCGTCTTATCCTAAAAATCAAGGCGGTGTCACAACAATACAATCAGATGGAGAGCTGGGGGGGTCATGCAGTGAGGGAGGAGTAGGGTGCGGGGGGATCATGCAGGAAGAATAGTGTGGAGGGGGGGGGGGGTTGGTGCAGGGGGCAGTGGAGTGAAGTGTGTGGGGGGAGGGGGCTTCTAGATTAGGGTGAGCTATTATGGCTACTCCACCTCCTCTGGAATGTGAGCAAGAGCAGTTGTAGAGGCTGTATCCTATGGTGTGAGCTGGTTCATGAGTATGGTGTCTTCCTCTGATAGCCATGTTTCAGTTATACATAGGATATCATTCCTTTGAGATGTGATGAGGTCTTGAATTCCTCACTGATCGTGCATTTATGAGTGAGATTTGAAGTGCTTGTGTAGCTACTGGTGTTGTTGGGTTGTTGGGGGTGTATTCTGATATGGTTGGGATAGGTCTGAGTCTTCATTGTGGTTGTGCCTGGGGAGAGGGCTTGATACTGGCTGTTTCTTTGATGTGCTATGTGGGAGAGACTGTGGTCTGAATATTGTGTTTGCATGATTGTTGATGATTGTTGGCCACCGTGGGGCCATGAAAACCACCGAGGTCCCGTCCTGTTGTATCTTGAGGAGAGCTCGCGCTATGAGCGGAGTGGGAGGGAACGCATACAGGAGGCCGTGCATCCACGACAGCAGGAAGGCATTGGAGGCTTCCCTGTTCGGGTGGGGAAATGGGCTGCAGAACCGCGGGAGATGCAAATTCGTTGGGCTGGTGAAGAGATCCAGGACCGGAGTCCCCCAACGCCGGAACAGCCACTGTGCTGTCTGTGTGCTGAGGCACTATTCGTGTGGCTGGAGGATCTGGATTAACCTGTCTGCCAGGATGTTGTCCTGACCGGGGAGATAGGTGGCCCATAGGGCTATGCCTTGGCAAATCGCAAAGTACCAAAGGGCTACCACCTCCAGGCAGAGGCTGTAAGAGCCAGTGCCCCTCTGCTTGTTCATATAGAACATTGTCACCCAGTTGTCCACCTGGACAAGCACCCTCCGGTGATGCCTGAGCACCCAGAGGGCGAGGAGGGCCGCCCGGAGTTCAAGAAGGTTGATCGGCTGTCTGGACTCCTCCAGGGACCAAGTCCCCTGTGTGCGGAGCTCACAACAGTGTGCTCCCCAGCACACAACAGTGTGCTCCCCAGCCCGTGTGGGAGGCGTCCATGGTCAAAACCATGTCATGTTGTGAGGCCTGGAACGGCATGCCTCGAAGCAGATTCCAGGTGTCCTACCACCAGTCGAGGGATTCGGACAGCTGGGGAGTGACTGCGATGGCATCTCAGAGATGGCCCGTCGCCTGAGCCCACTGTGCCCGAAGGCACCACTGTGCTGCTCGCATGTACAGTCAGGCATCGGGGACAACGTGGACCGTCGAGGCCATGTGGTCCAGAAGACGAAGCATCGCTCGGGTCGAGACTGTGCCATGGCGCTGAACCGCGGATGCCAGAGTGATGAGGCATTCTGCCCTGTCCTGGGGAAGGAAGGCTGTTGCCTGCTAAGTGTTAAGGCACATGCCGATGAACTCCAGGAATTGGACTTGACTGAGGTGAGACTTTGGATAATTGGCCATGAAGCTGAGGTGCTTGAGGAGGTGGACGGTGCAGGGCATGGCCTACTGCGCCTCGTCGGCCAACTCTCCTGTAATGAGCCAGTCATTTAGATAAGGGTAGATAAAGGTGCCCTACATTCAAAGTTGGACTGCGGCTACCAAGAGGCATTTGGTGAACACTCGGGGCAGACGCGAGGCTGAAGGGAAGCACCCTGTATTGGTAGTGGTTCCCTTGTACCCTGAAGCGCAAGTATTTCCTGTGTTTGAGATGGATGAGGATGTGAGTGTATGCATCCCGAAGGTCCAAGGAGCATAGCCAGTCGCCCTGCCAGAGGAAGGGCAGTAAGGCGCCAATGGAGAGAATTTTGAATTTTTCCCACACCAGGTATTTGTTGAGATTTCTTAAAATTGAGGATGGGACAGAAACTTTGGCACAAGGAAGGGACAGAAGCTTTGGCACAAGGAAGTAGAGGGAGTAGAACCTGTGACCTCAGAGGTGCGGTGGGTTCACCTCCACAACTCGTTCCTCAAGGAGGCTGGCAAGCTCCTGCGTCAAGAAGATCTGGTGTGCGAGGAACCAAGAGGGCTCCACGGGGCAGAAGGGTGGGGGAAGCCGGTCCAGGTGAAAGGAGTACCCCTTCTGGATGACCTGGAGGACCCAGGTGTCAGAAGTGACAGACTCCCATTGGGGAGCAAAGTGGAGTCTGTCGCCAGAGGGCAAGCGGCTATGCATCTGACGTCAAAAACCTGGGTCCGACTGGGCCAATTCTAGGGTCTGGCTCTTGGGTCCCTTAGGATTACACGGGCTCTAGGGGCTGCTCTCACTCTGTCCACCCTGGGATGGAGCTGGCGCCAGAGGGTAAGGTGGTTAGCCCCAGTAGGGAAGACCCTTCCTCTGTAAGAAAGGCTTCTTGCCTTGTTGTTTCTTCCACGGGAGAGAGGATGTCTTTCGGGAGAGACGGGTACGAGTGACGTACTCTATCTCAATCTCCGCTACCTTGTCCTCCATCGGTTTGCCAAACAACTGCTCGCCCAGGCACGGTACATCGAGCAGTTTTTCCTGGACTCATTGTTTGAGATCCAAGGACTGAACCAGGCCTGCCACCTGGCCCCGATACCAGCAGTCGCTACCCAAGCAGAGGACTCAAAGCTGTCGTATGCAGCACAAGAAAAGTATTTCGAACAGTCCCCTACTGACTTCAGGAGGGACTGGAAACAACAGAGGTAATCGCCGTCAAGATCCGCCTGAAAACCTCTGAGCTTCTTTGCGATGTTGCGAAGGAACACGCCTATATATAACTGGTAAGCCTGGATGCAGCACACATGGAGCCTTGGTAGACCTTACGCCCGAGGGTGTCGAGGGTGCGAGATTCCCTACCCGGAGGGACAGAGGAGTGAGTTTTTGGGATCTTCTGCTTCTGCATGGCAGACTCCACCACCATCGAGGTATGAGGAAGCTGGGCCTTCCTGAAGTTGAGTCCTCACTGGACCCTGTACATGGTGTCCAGGTATTTACTGACAATGGAGATAGACGTGGGTGTCTCCCACATGCAAAGGAGCAGCTGGGCCAGGATGGAAGGAACCAGAACCATGAAGGATTCCCTCAGCAGGCCTCGTATTGTAAAATATTGAGTTCCTCCACAAGGAACTCCTCCTTGGATTGCGTGGAGAGTGCTAGGGCTTGGGCCATGTCCCTCACAAACTCCAGAAAGGAAGTGTCTTCGAGAAGAGACTGCCACTTCTGAACTGGCAGAGAAGGATCCGAGGGGAGGTCCCAATGAACCCGAAATTCAGGGGAATGTCCCCGTTGGACTCCCAGCCTGAAATCTCTGAGGAGGACTCAGAGCTGGGTTGCTCGAGCAAAGCCTGTGCTGTTCGTTGGCTCTCAAGGCCAAAGTCCGCCTGGAGCCAGAGGCGCTGGCTCAAGAAGATTACGTACTCGAAGAACGGGTGGTCCAGAGAGGGTCAGCTAGGAGTCTAGTCCAGTCACATAAGATGTGGCACACAGCACAGTCCTAGGCAGGAGGAGATGCGCACCATGGTGGACAGGATGGAAGGTGAGCCACAGCAGCCACACCTGCAGGATGAATCAGTGGATCAGCGCATGGAGGAGACAACTCTGGGCCAAAGTTATACAGTGGACCCACCTTGCGAGGAGGCAGTGACTGGGTTAGCAGAGGAGGGCTGCCAGCCAACTGTCACAGACAGCAGCTCATCCACTTTGGGGAGTGATGACTATGGTAGAACGAAGAGGGACTTCAGCTAAAGTGTGCACACACAAGAATCCTTGAGGGCATTCTTCGAGTGCTGCAAGAGCAATATGAGAGCAATGAGCACACACAGCACAGGCTGGAACACATCATCGAGTCCCTACATACTCTGGTGGCACATATGGGCATTCTAGCATCTCACATTACCCAAATGGTGCCAGCACCTGGTAATAGGCCTCCATTGTTACCTGTGTTGATGACAGCAACCCCTATGGATAGCAGGCCAAGGTCCGCAGACCCACAGACAACATGAGGCATCCATGAGCAACATCCCTGGAGCACCCCCCCCCCCTCTCGGCACTGGCAACCTCCTGAGGTTGCTGGATTTCCACTCTGCTTTACCACAGGGTGCTGCAGGGTTGGGCAAAGAGGATGCTATCTCCTCAGAGTCCAGCGAACGCATAACATAAGAACATAAGATATGCCATACTGGGTCAGACCAAGGTCCATCAAGCCCAGTATTCTGTTTCCAACAGTGGCCAATCTAGGTCATACGTACCTAGCAGTTTCCCCAAGGGACACAGGTTCCACAATGCTTGTATTGGTTCAAGCATTGATATCCTGGGTCCCTTCTTAATAATGGTTTATGGACCTTTCCTCCAGGAACTTGTCCAAACCTTTTTTAAACCCAGCTACACTAACAGCCTTTACTACATCCTCCGGTAACAAATTCCAGAGTTTGATTACACGTTGAGTGAAAAAATATTTTCTTTTATTAGTCTTAAATGGTTTACCCTGTAGCTTCATTGCATGTCCCCTAGTCTTTCTATATTCTGATAAGGTAAACAATCGATCTACGTTTACCCGTTCCACTCCGTTCATTAATTTATAGACTTCTATCATATCTCCCCTCAGCCGTCTCTTTTCCAGGTTAAAGAGCCCCAACCTTTTTAGCCTTTCTTCATAGGAGTAGCCTTCCATCCCCTTTACCATTTTGGTGGCTCTTCTCTGAACCTTTTCTAAAATCGCTATATCCTTTTTAAGATACGGCGACCAGAATTGCACACAATATTCAAGGTGCGGTCTCACCATGGAACGATATAGAGGCATTATAATATCTTTTGTTTTATTTTCCATTCCTTTCCTTATCATACCTAGCATTCTATTTGCTCTCTTGGCCGCCGCTGCACACTGGGCCGAGGGTTTTAACATGGTATCCACAAGGACGCCTAAATCTTTTTCTTGGGTGGTGGTTCCTATTGTGGAACCTTTAATCGTGTAACCATAGTTTGGGTTGTTCTTCCCTAGGTGCATAACCTTGCACTTCTCCACATTAAATTTCATCTGCCATTTTGATGCCCAGTCTTCCAATTTATCAAGATCCTCTTGCAATTTTCCACAATCCTCCTGGGTTTTAACAACTTTAAATAGTTTTGTGTCATCAGCAAATTTGATAACCTCACTCGTTATTCCACTTTCCAGGTCATTTATGAATATGTCAAAAAGCAGCGGACCCAGCACAGATCCCTGGGGTACACCACTATTCACCTTTCTCCATTGGGAAAATTGGCCATTTAGCCCTACCCTCTGCTTTCTATCTTTTAACCAGTTCCTGATCCACAGTAGTACACTGCCTCCTATCCCATGACTCTTTAGTTTTGCCAAAAGTCTCTCATGAGGGACCTTGTCAAAGGCTTTCTGAAAGTCCAGATACACAATATCAACCGACTCACCTTTGTCCACCTGTTTATTCACTCCTTCAAAAAAACATAACAGATTAGTAAGACAAGATCTTCCTTGTCTAAAGCCATGTTGGCTGTCTCCCATTAGGTCATGACTATCTATATGCTGAGTAATTTTATTCTTTATGATGGTTTCTACCATTTTTCCCGGTACTGATGTCAGGCTCACCGGTCTGTAGTTTCCCGGATCACCCCTCGAACCCTTTTTAAAAATTGGTGTTACATTGGCGATCCTCCAATCCTCAGGTATTAGAGATGATTTTAATGATAGTTCACAGATTACTGATAGCAGGTCTGCAATCTCAAATTTCAGTTCTTTCAACACCCTTGGATGTATACCATCCGGCCCAGGTGATTTGCTACTCTTCAGTTTATCTAATAGTTGTAAGACATCTTCCCGATGTATCGATATTTCCTTCAATTCTTCCACACCTTTAAATACCACTTCAGTCGTGGGTAACATCCCTACATCTTCCTCAGTAAAGACCGAAGCAAAGAATTCATTCAGTCTCTCCGCTATCGCCTTGTCGCCTCTTAGTGCTCCTTTAACCCCTTTATCATCTAATGGACCAACTGACTCTCTCACGGGTTTTTTGCTACGAATGTACTTGAAAAGGTCTTTATTTCGCGTTTTTGCTTCCGCAGCAAGCTTCTTCTCAAATTCTCTCTTTGCCTGCCTTATCAATGCCTTGCATTTGACTTGCCAGTGCTTGTGCTGTTTCCAGGTTTCATCATTTGGCTCTTTTTTCCATTTCTTGAAAGATGCTTTTTTGGCAACAACAGCCTCTCTGACCTCAGCTTTAAACCATGCTGGCAATTTTTTAGACTTCCTTCCACTTTTCTTAAAGCGTGGAATACAGCTGGTCTGGGCTTCCAAGATAGTATTTTTCAACAACACCCAAGCTTGATGTACGTCTTTAACCTTTGCAACTGCTCCTTTTAGTTTTTTCTTAACTGTTTTCCTCATTCTATCATAGTCTCCCTTTCGAAAGTTAAAGGGTAGTACTGTGGATTTCCTTACTATCCCTCCTCCACTAATTAAATCAAAGGCGATCATGCTATGATCACTATTGCCAAGTGGCCCCAACACCCTTATCTCTTGCACTACATCTGGTGTTCCACTAAGGACTAGGTCTAATATTGCTTCCCCTCTGGTCGGTTCATGAACCAGCTGCTCCAAGAAGCAGTCATTTATTTCATCTAGGAACTTTATCTCCCTAGCATGTCCTGTTGTGACACTGACCCAGTCGATGCCGGGGTAATTGAAATCACCCATTATTATTACTGCACTGTAACTTTTGCTAGCTTCCTTGATTTCTTTGAGCATTTCATCATCCATTTGTTCATTCTGGCCAGGCGGACGATAGTACACCCCCACTGCCATCGCCTTCCCCTTTTTACATGGAATTTCAATCCATAGAGATTCTACAGCAAATTTTGTTTCTTGCAAAACTTTAATCCTTTCTGATTCAATGCCCTCTCTAACATAGAGCGCAACCCCTCCACCAATTTGATCAGCTCTATCATTTCGATATAGTTTGTACCCAGGTATCACAGTGTCCCACTGGTTGTCCTCCTTCCACCATGTCTCTGATATTCCAATCATATCTAACCTCTCGTTTAGTACTATATATTCTAACTCTCCCATCTTGTTTTGTAGACTTCTAGCATTTGCATACAAGCATTTTAGAGACTGTATTTTATTCATATTAATTTGGCTATTGGTAGACATGGGTAATTTGGGATCTTTAAGTTCTGTCTGCTCCATACTCGAGGGCATTTGGGCTACTTTACTCTTTTTTGGAACCTCTCTGCTTTTTGTAGTATCCTTCAAGGATACATTCTTCCGAACCATGCGCTCTTGGGCGACTGTCGGCTTTCCCCTATTATCTAGTTTAAAAGCTGCTCTATCTCCTTTTTAAAGGTTAATGCCAGCAGCCTGGTTCCATCCCGGTTAAGGTGAAGCCCATCCCTTCGGAAGAGCCCCTCCTTTCCCCAGAATGTTCCCCAGTTCCTAACAAATCCGAACCCCTCATCTCTGCACCATTGTCTCATCCACGCATTGAGACTCCGGAGCTCTGCCTGCCTATTGGGTCCTGCGCGTGGAACGGGAAGCATTTCGGAGAACGCTACCCTGGAAGTTCTGGATTTCAACTTCCTACCTAAAAGCCTAAATTTAGCTTCCAGAACCTCCCTACCACATTTTCCTATGTCATTGGTACCAACATGTACCAAGACAGCAGACTCCTCCCCAGCACTATCTAAGACCTTATCTAGGTGGCGTGTGAGGTCCGCTACCTTCGCACCAGGCAGGCATGTTACCAGGCGATCCTCACGTCCACCAGCCACCCAGCTATCTACATGCCTAATGATCGAATCACCAACTATAACTGCTGTCCTAACCCTTCCCGCATGGGCACTTGGCCCTGGAGAAACCTCCTCGGTGCGAGAGGGGTTTACATCACCTGGAGGACAGGTCCTAGTTACAGGATCACTTCCTGCCACACCAGGGTGATGCTCTCCTGTCACGTGACCTCTCTCCTCCATGGCAACAGGGATGCTGCCAGACTGGAGGTGGGACTTCAGGACTATATCCCTGTAGGTCTCGTCTATGTACCTCTCTGTCTGTCTTATGTTTTCCAAGTCTGCTACTCTAGCCTCTAGAGAACGGACTTGTTCCCTGAGAGCAGAGAGCTCCTTGCACCTAGTGCACACGTAAGACCTCTCACCAGCTGGGAGAAAATCATACATGTGACACTCAATGCAAAAGACTGGAAAGCCCACATCCCGCTGCTGGACTGCTGTCTGCATCTTAGTTTTAAGTTTGTGTTTAGATCTTTAAGTTCTATATGTACTAAAGGGTGCAATGGATATTTATACCACTAAAACTGTACCTAAGAAGTTTAATATACCTTGTTCACCTGAAGCTTAATTAATCTCAGGTCCTTGGTGTATGACTGATTTGGGTAATGAGCTTCACCTGAGAGCACCTCCTGTCTTTTAAGGTGTGCAAGTACCTATAAAGCTGTGATTTTCCCAGGGGAGGGTGGGTGTGGGGAGGGAGGGAGGGATACAACACTTATTAAAAAAGGGCTGCTACACAGTACCTTGTCCTGTGCTGCTGAGGAAAACTATATTCTGATTTGATTTAAATTACAGCTCTTTGCTGCTACTAGGCTCTAACCTATTATGAAATTTAAACTACAAGCTCTCTGCTGGATTCTAAATTTAACCAGAAAGCTCTCTTCTGTGTTTTAATTTGAAACTAAAAGTACTTTGCTGATGCTAGGCCCTGAGTGACTATGAAATTTAAACTACAGCTGTCTACTGGGTATGAAAGGTAACCAGAAAGTTCTCTTCTGTGTTTTTAAATTGAATCTTAAACTGTTGCTACTAGGCCCTGACTGATTTAACAAAAAAAAAATAGTGGGTTCACAGATTAATTAGCTTTAAAAGAAAAAAAATTCCTTTCAGAAAAATTCCCAGAAGTATATACTCACAATTTCAGATTTCTCTCCAGAAGTAACAGCCCCCCTTTCCAGTCCTTCAAGACCTCCAGGATACCTCATGCATTCACACACAGACAATGCTGATAGCAGTGGGTCATGGCAGGAGAGGGCACGTATCACGGGGTTGCAGCAAAGGCAGAGGGAGATGTCCCACGTAGGCAGTGACATGTCTGTACTGTGCACATGTAGGTGTGCAGCAATGCTGTAGAGGAATGTCTCACAGCATGCTAGCAGGGTGAGTGTGGGTGTCAGGAGTTATGCAAGGGGATGGGTGGTCAGCCAGCTGCTAGGGCAGGGGTGCTATGGGGCTGTGTTGTGGTCTGCTTGGTGGAGGGGAAAGCATTGGGGTAGTGTTGTGGGCATGTGTCAGCTATTGAGCTATTGCGACCTCCACTGGGGCTTGGCAGGGAGGCAAGATGGGTGGGGGACGGGCAAGGGAATGCTTCTGTAAGCTTACTTTAAAGCTCCAGAATAAATCATATGCCTGAGGAAAAAAAATTCTGTATCAGCCTGTTTCTTGCTCTCTCCCCTGTCTATTTTAAGAAATATAGAAACATGATGACAGAAAAAGACCACATGGCCTATCTAGTCTGTCCTTCCATATCAACCACTACAACATTCCCCTTTTTTCCTTTAGAGATCCTCTGTGTTTCCCAAGCTTTTTTGAATTCAGATACTCTCCTCATCTCTACCACCTCTACTGGGAGACTTCCACAGATCCACCACTATTTCCATAAAGAAATTTTTCCACATATCACTCCTGAATCTATCCCCTTTCATCCTCATCCCATGTCCCTTCATAGCAGAGCTTGCTTTCAATCAAAAGAGGCTCTCCTCCTGTGCATATATGCCACGGAGGTATTTAAACGTCTCAATCATATCACCTCTATCCCGCCTTTCCTCTAAGGTATACACAGTAAGATCCTTAAGTCTATCCTCATATGCTTTATAATGAAGACCACTAACCATTTTAGTAGCCACCCTCTGTACGGACTCCAGCCTGTTTATATCCTTTTGAAGGTGCAGTCTCCAGAATTGCACACAATACTCCAAATGAGGTCGCACCAAAGGCTTATACAGAGGCACTATCACCTCCTTCTTCTGCTGGCCATTTCTCTCCCTATGCATCCTTCTAGCTTTTGTTGTTGCCTTTTCTACCTGTTTAGCTACTTTAAGTTCATCAGACACAATCACGCCTGGGTCCGCTCTTCTTTAGTGGACAAAAGTACTTCACCCCCTATACTATATTGCTCCCTTGGATTTCTGCAGCCCAAATGCATGACCTTGCATTTTTTAACATTAAATCTCAGCTGCCAAATTCTATACCATTCTTCAGGCTTAGCTAGATCCCTCCTCATGTTATCTACACCTTCTTGGGTATCAATTCTATTGCAGATTTTGGTATCATCTGCAAAGAGGCAAACCTTACCTGACAGCCCTTCTGCTATATCACTAACAAAGATATCAAAAAGATTCGGACCAAGGACAGATCCCTGGGGCTCACCACTGGTAACCTCCTTCTCCTCAGAGTTAGCTCATTTACCTGTTCCCTTTGTCGCCTCCCACTCAACCAATTTCTAACCCTAGCAGTAACTTTAGAGTCCGTCCCTAGGGTGCTCAGTTTGTTTATAAGTCGCCTGTGAGGAACGGTGTCAAAAGCTTTACTGGGGAGGGGGCACTCGTGAGCCCAACAAGATGGCCACAATTCTGTGAGGCTCCTTAGCCTTAGCTCCCAAATTTCCTTTTATCCTAATGAATATGTACACTGATCGCACCAAAAAATGCTAAGAATAACAGCGCTGAGTTAACCTAACGGTCTGATATAATCGGATTTCCCCTCCTCCGTTTTGATGCTTTTATAACCAGCTTTCAACTTTCCTGATGTTCTTCGGAGCTGTGGTGGTCTCGGAACACCACACAATGCAAGTAGTATCCTTTCACTGACATGCTTCTATAGTGGATCGGGAATCGGTCCTGTTGCCTCTTCCACCCCACAACCGGCTACCATTTACAGAACTGCCCATTCCTGTACTTTTGCCTACCTACTCATGTTGAAATGTAATACAGGGGGTGAGTACTATCTGGGCACAGTATGTCTGCAAGTGATTGCCGAAGAAACATTTAAATTTGTTTAAAAAGCCTGTCAATGCGAGTGTGTGCCTTTGGGGGGAATAAATTCGATTTCGACCCTCCCGATGCCTGCTTTTTTCTGCTTTTTGTGTGCCAAATGCATCTAACCCTATTTGTTTGAAAAGAGTACACCGTAGCGCTGGGGCCCAAAGGGCTTCTAATGTTCAACCTCGAGCAGTTATCACGTTTCAGCTTCTTTGAAGATAAAGTGGCTTTAATGAGAGGTTTAAGAGGCAAACGCTCTGTGGTTTTTAAAGGTCAAGAGATCCAGATATACCAGGACCTTTCTCAATATACCTTGGAGCAATGGAGAAGTCTCAAGCCATTAATACAGGCGCTACAGAAACATGCAATTCCTTACAGATGGGGCTTTCCATTCGCCTTATTGTTTGACTGGAACAATTGTGCTCAAAAAATCTCGGATCTGTCAGTGACAATGGAATTCCTGGATCTGATGAAAAATGGTGAATGGCCCCTTCTTCATAGAAATTCGAATGGAGAGTGGGAGATGTCCTTGCCAAAGAGACGCAAAGTACCCAGATCTCGAAAGTCGTCCAGCTCCGACCTCGAATCAAATCTTCCAAAAGAGATGGACATTTCAGCTCCTACTTGAGCCTAATGTTTGTCTTTTTTTGACTTGAGTTAATGGATGGGATAGCTCACCTTTTCTAGCTCTGGTCAGGGATAGCTTCACTAATAGTAATCCGGTGTTAAAGGCAGTTTTGTGAAGCTGGGGGATGGAGGTATTGGGGAAGGGGGGAAAGTATGATCTGGTTGAAGTTATGGAGAGAGGGTGGATGTCAGAAGGAAGTTTCATGAAGCATTACATTGGAGGATTAGGGGAGCATTTTATAAGGAAATATGTATTTACCTTACAGGGATAAAGGTTGGGAGGGAGTTGGGAATTTTTGTTCATAACAAGTATACAGTGCCTTCTCTGGAGACACTAGATATGTCGACTAGTTTGCGTTGTTTACATGTTTGGTTTACTTCCTGCATATATAGGAATGTTTGGGGGGAGGGAGGGGATGGGGTAGAGTGGGGGGGGGGGAGGGGGGTATGGAGGGGGAGGAAGGGTGGAGGGGGTTCTATGACCCGGACATCCGACATTTAACTTTGAGAACTTGGGATACTCTTTATGCTCATCAGAGGTTTTTGGGAGGGAAAGATCGCAGATTTTGGGGAATAGGGGTTGCTGTTCAAAGTATAGGGAAGGTAGTTAAATGGCTTAATTCATTTATTGGGAATGGTTAAAGCTATTTCATGAAATGTGCATGGACTTAATAATCCCTGCAAATGTAGCAGGGTTCTGGACAAGTTGTTTCGGGAGAAAGCTGAGATAATCTTTCTTCAAGAAACTCATTTCTCCCGAAAAGATCACTTCAATTCTGCTAGAAGCAGGTTTCCACAACTACACCTTGCTAATTTTGCCTCCAGGAAAAGAGGGGTAGCTATTTTATTTTCTTTTACTTGTCCCTTTCAACTTATTAATCAATTTACAGATCCGGAGGGTCACTTTTTGATTCTGGTTGGTACTATACATGGGATCACCTTAACTTTAGTGAATGTTTATCTCCCTCCAGCTTTGGTGGGAAGTTCTCTGCATAATCTCTCTGAGGCTCTTCAATGACTTCAGCAAGGGGTACTGCTCATAGGAGGTGACTTTAACTGTGTACGTTCAGAGCTAGATCGATCGGAGGTGTGATTTTCCGGGCTTAAACCGCTAACAGTATTGGAGGAATGGGTTTCACTTTTTGATCTTTGTGATGTCTGGAGATATATGCATACTTCAGAAAGAGACTATACTTTCTACTTTAAAGTACACGATTGCCAGGGGCGGCCCAAGGGGGGGTGCGGGGCCATGTGCGGAGACTCGGTGTGGGGCCTCATTTGCATAAGGGGACTCATTTGCATAAATATTTGCATAATGTTACCATATACTAACTTTTTGTAAACGTGCCTCTTAATGAGTGTATGGATAAAGAAAGACTAAAAGATTTCTACATTACTATAATCCAGTGCCAACTGCCAGACAAATTAGGAACTACTACAAACACTGCCCATTTAGAACCCATAGCAAACCCGCCGTATCCTAACAGCATTACCAGGACTCACAAAGCACCATACTCTACCAATCAAAAGGCAACACTGCAAATATTAAACCAATACATTTCAGAGAACAAGAATACATGACCTACTGGGGAAAGAGAACAAGTGGCAATGTCAAATAGGAATTATATAAACAGAACACCTCAGCTCAGTTACACATGCAGAACACAGACCATCACCAAACAAGTAATCACAATTTAGAAACAGGAAGACAATAATTAAACTGGCAATCCCAAAAGCCAAACTTGGAATGTACAACACTGTAGAAATAAAACTATACATTAATTTTCTCTTGTACTAAAAAAAGCGCAGACGTTAATGATGCACATTTACCAGAGCTGACATATTCCAATTAATAAATTCAAAATAGAGATATTTTTCTACCTTTTGTGCATTTTTTTTCAGCTGCAATTGCTCCAGCCACTTTCTTCTGGTTTCTTTGTGTCTTCTGCTAACTCTCCATCGTCTGCTGTCCATTTGTCCTTTCTTCTCTCTTCTAGTTTTTTTCCATTCTCTCTCTACATCTGCTTTAACATACTAATCTTTCTCCTTTTGCTCTTTCCTCATTCCTATTTCATCCACTCAAATTTTACCCCTCCATCCTCAATCCCCACTTACTCTCCCAATACCCGGCCAATTGTAGATTTTTTATCCTTCCCACACAAAATATTTTTCCCTTCTCCATTTTACTCTTCCAGCCCCATCCCATTCTAATCCTCCCCCAACATCAGCTCCCTTCTAGTTCCAGCCTCACCCAGCATCCATTCCCTTCTAGTCCCTGCATCAGCCCATTTCCAGTCCTAGCCACCCATCAGCCCATTTCCAGTCCTAGCAACTCCCCAACCCAATACCAGTCCTAGCCCCCCCATCAACCCACTTCCAGTCCTAACCCCCTATCACCCCATTTTCAGTTTAAGCCCCCCCCAATAACCCATTACCAGTCCTAACCCGCCATCAGCCCACTTCCAGTCCTAATCCCATCAACCCATTTCCAGTCAGCCCCCCATAGCCCATTGCCAGTCCTAACCCCCCCCCATCAGCCCACAGCCTATTACCAGTCCTAACCCCATCAGCCCACCTCAAGTCCTAACCCCTCCCCATCAGCCCATTTCCTGTCCTAGCCCCCCTATAGCCCATTATCAGTCCTAACCCCCCCATAGCCCATTACCAGACAGCCCCCATCAGCCCACAGCCCATTACCAGTCTTAATCCCCCCCATAGCCCATTACCAGTTCTATCCCCCCCCAACAGCCCACAGCCCATTACCTGTCCTAACCCCATCAGCCCACCTCAAGTCCTAACCCCGCCCCATCAGCCCATTAGCTGTCCTAACCCCCCCATAGCCCATTACCAGTCCTAGCCCCCATCAGCCCACAGCCCATTACCAGTCCTAATCCCATCAGCCCACCTCCAGTCTTAAGCCCCACATACCATTTCCAGTCCTAGCACCCCCCCATAGCCCATTACCAGACAGCCCCCATCAGCCCACAGCCCATTACCAGTCTTAACCACCTCCATAGCCCATTACCAGTTCTAACCCCCCCCCAACAGCCCACAGCCCATTACCAGTCCTAAACCCATCAGCCCACCTCCAGTCTTAACACCCCCAAAGCCCATTACCAGTCCTAACCCCCCCCCCCCCATCGGCTCAAGTAAAATTAAATTTTAAAAAAAAACGCTGGCTGCTACCCTGCCGCTGCCGCCGCGGCAGCAGCAGAATGGACTGTCCCGCGGGGCCCCCTCTGCCCGGCTGAATCCCTCCCTCCCTCCCTCCACGACGGCTGAGCCCCTCCGTGCCGGCTTTGAGAGTCGCGAAGGGAGAGTGTCTCCCTCGCGTCTCTGTTAAGCCCGCAGGGGCTGATGGGAAATTTCCCATCTGCCTCTGCAGGCTTAACAGAGACGCGAGGGAGACACTCTCCCTTCGCGACTCTCAAAGCCGGCACGGAGGGGCTCAGCCGTCACGGAGGGAGGGAGGGAGGGATTCAGCCGGGCAGAGGGGGCCCCGCGGGACAGTCCATTCTGCCGCTGCCGCAGCGGCAGCAGCCAGCATTTTTTTTTTAAATTTAATTTTGAAAAAAGCAGAATGTTCTTTGCGCGGGGCCCCCTGAAACGCGGGGCCCTGTGCAAAAAACATTCTTGCTCAATGGACGGGCCGGCCCTGACGATTGCCATTCTCACATTGACATGTGGTTCTTGTCACGTCCAGGGATTTCATAGTTGACTCAGTCAGCCATTGGTACTATGGGGCCCTCAGATCATGCGATCATTTCTGTTGATGTCTCCTTAGGGAAGACAGAGACACCCCCCCCCCCCCCCACGTAGACGGGCCTTAAATCAGGGAGTACTGCTCAACCAAGGGTTTGCCTCAGAGGTTCGGAAAGGCTGGACGGAGTTTTTAGCTTTTAATGATTCCTCTGATATATCCAGAGCTCTTTTGTGGGAGGCCAGGAAGGCGGTTCTTCGGGGGCAGCTTATCTCTTTGTCGAGCACTTTTAAAAGGAAAATGGAGGCCAAACAGGAGTAACTCCACCGAGAGATTACTGACTTGGAAATAAACCATAGACGAGGAGGGGGTGCCAGAGTATGGAAAGTGTTGACAAACCGTAGGGGAGAGCTAGCGGCTCTCGAGTCTGAACAAATTGTCTCGCTTTTCATGTGAACAAGGCAGAGATTTTACGAACAGGGGAATAAAGCAGGGAAGTTGTTGATGTGGCAACTGAAATGCCAATGGCAACGTCATAAAATAGTAGCGATTAAATCCCCTCAAGGTCAGGTCACGCAGGGTTCTGGAGACATAGCGACAATTTTTGCGAAGTTATATGCTAGTGAGACATCTGAAACAACTAAAGATATTCAAGATTGGTTGCGGGAAGCCTCTTTACCACAGCTTTCACTGGAAGGAAAAGAACATTTGGATCGGCCCTTTACCCTTCAGGAGGTTCTTCTAGTAATGAGGAACCTAAAATCTGCTAAGGCGGCGGGACCAGATTTCTTACTGGCAGAGTTGTATAAGGTGTTTCCAGATCTATTTGCCCCGATACTGCTGACAGTTTTTAATGAGATTCTTTCCAAGAAAACACTTTCGGCATCCTTCTACCAGGCGAACATTATAGTGATTCCCAAAGCAGACAAAGATCCTTTGCAGTGCTCTAACTACCGACCGATTTCTCTGTTGAATCTAGACTACAACATTTTTACCAAGGTACTAGCTAATCAGTTAGCTATTTTAATTCCGGACATTGTCCATCCAAATCAAACGGGATTTATAAAAAACAGATACTGTTTCGAGAATGTGCGAAGGTTACTCAATGTGTTACAGGGCCTTAAATCTAAGGTAGGATCTTATGGTATCCTCTCGCTAGACGCTGAGAAAGCTTTCGACAAACTAGAATGGTCATATCTTTTACAGGTCCTTAATTAGTTTGACTTCGGGGTCTCATTTTGCACGCGGATTGCTTCTCTATATGCTAACCCTCAAGACGCGGTATCAATAAATGGTTTCATCCCTCCATCCTTTTTATTGGGAAGAAGCACAAGGCAAGGATGTCCGCTTTCTCCTTTGCTGTTTGCCCTTGCGATGGGACCCTTAGTGGCTCATATTAGGTTACAAGCAGAAGAATTTGGTATCCATCTTGGATTGGAATGGCATTCTATCTCATTATATGCTGATGACACGTTGATCTATATTAGTAATCCGTTCAAGTCTCTTCCTCAAGTGATAAGCATTTTAGATCGCTTCTCGCGCGTATCCAGATTTACAGTAAATATGCAGAAGTCGACATTAGTTAATTGTTTATCCCGATCCTCAGCTAGATCTTATCCTAACAGGGGAGAGTTCCCAGTTGTGGATCAGTTCCGCTACCTAGGTATCATAATACATAGGGATATTTCGATGTATAATCTGAACTATCTTCCCCTCCTTCAAACAATCAGAAAAGATATGGAACGTTGGAGTGACAGCTCGATCTCTTGGTTAGGAAGGATAAATGCTTACAAGATGGTGGTTTTACCTAAGTTGCTTTTTCTTTTTATGCAACTACCCATTTCTCTTCCTAGCACTTACTTTAAGACTATTCGGCAGGCAATATTACGATTTCTATGGAGGGGAAAACGGCCTTTAATTAGCTGGCAGATTCTGATACTACCAAAATGGTCTGGGGAATTAGGGGTGTCTGATCCGGAGATGTATTATACATGTATTTGTCTTCAATCATTACTGCTGTGGAGAATTAATGATGCTGCAGATTGGGCTTCCCTGGAAAGAGATTGGATGAAGCCAATTCCGTTAGAAGCGGTACCCTTTCTTAATGATTCATTAGAGGTAGCAAAGGTCCAGACACACCTTTTCATTGGCCCCTGCTGGAGGGCTTGGCAAAAGATGTGTAGGCAGCTTGGAATACCTGCGTCTCAATCGTCTTACCTGATACTGGGTGCTATGGGGTTTGCCAGAAACATGCAGAGAGGGGTTCAGTCAGAATTTACTTTAACAAGAATCTCCTCTTTGTATGAGGGTTCACACCCTCTACCTAAGAAGAGACTAGAGGAACGCTTAGGGTTTCATCTTTCACAGTTCCAGTTTATTCAATTGTATCATTGTTTGGATACCCAATTCTCAAAGTCTGATGTGGTTAGAAGCCCTAAACGGTGGGAACAAGACCTCTTTGATTCTAGGCATCTTCCTGCTTTTATTACACGGCTGTATCAGAACATTGCAGAAGATTTACCTATTCTTTCTACTCTGATGCTTCCTCAGCAGAGGTGGGAGTCGACCTTGCCGGGGAAGGAGCAAGATTTTTGGCTGGAGGTATATCACTACTCGCATTCGTGTTCTATTTCACTTGGGCTAATTCATACTCAACTGAGAATTCTGTATTGTCTGTCAATAACGCCAATTAACCTTTATAACTGGAAAAGAGCTGATGATTCTTTTTGTTGGAGGTTGTGTGGCCGACGAAGAGATTTTGATCATATGTGGTGGCACTGTCCGCATATTCAAGGATATTGGAGGAAGGTAGTGGAACATATCACTGGTAGTCTACAGATAACTTTCCCCTTTGACATGGAGACTTGCCTATTGGGTGTTCTTCCTGAGTCAACCGGTAGTACCTCTCTTAGGAGTTTGGCTCAGACACTTTTACTAGCAGCCCGATCGGTAATAGTTCGTTTCTGGAAGCGCAGTAGAGCGCCGTCTTTTGCAAAATGGCGTTCAAAAAGTTGGGAACTTTATCGGTTGGAAAAAATGACAGCTTCAGTGCCGGACTCTCCTTCCAGGATGAAGAATTATGGAGTTTAGTTCTTCAGGTTGACCATAGAGTGATTGATGCTCCAGTTTGTCTATCCAATAGTTAGGCAGAAGGGAGATATTGTTCTTTCTAATCTCTTTTCTATACGGTTGTATTGAGTTTAAGTTGAGCCAGAGCTGAGGATTTTGCTTGGTTAAGAGTTCCTTCCGAGCTCCCTGTCTCAGTACACTAAGAATTTGCTATATGTTGTGTCCATCCTTTTCTTTCTTTCTTTCTTTCTTTCTTGTTTTCCTTTTCCCTTGTTGGATGGATCAGAAGACTAGGGGAGGGGGTGGGTTTTAGATGGAGGGGAGGGCGAAAACAATTTGAGTAGTGGTTGTTGAGCCACTGCCTCTCGAAGGCATTCATATGGCTTAGTTGCCCCATAGAGGGACAGAAGGTTGGAGTTTTGTTTGTTTTTATGCACTAATTGAAGGGGGAAATTTCCTATACTATACTACTATATTAACAACAGAAGAGGATGTTACAATGCATTTACAAATGCTAAACTTGTAATGCTGATACTTGGTTAATTTAAGAGGTTTGGCATGATACTGGGTGATGTGCCTGGTTTGGTTATGGGATGTTGTTGCTTAGAGATGCTGTCAGAGTTTATTTTTTATGCCTAGTTCTTAATATTGGATGCATAACAATGATATGTTTTTTGGATTCCTTCCTCCTTCTTATCAGCTTGTTGGACACACGCGAGGGGAATTTTATTATTATGTTACATATGTTACATTATGTGTATTTCTATGGAGAGGTTTGATGGTTTGAATGTATATTATTTGAAACTGCTCAATAAAAATGTATTACACACAAAAAAAAGCTTTACTGAAATCTAAATACACCAAATCTAGGGCTCTCCCTCGGTCCAACTCCCTGGTCACCCAGTCAAAGAAATCAATCAGAATTGTCTGACAAGACCTACCTCTGGTGAACCCATGCTGCCTCTGATCCTGTAATCTGCTGGACTCCAGAAACCTCACTATTATCTCTCTCAGCAGTGCTTCCAATAATTTACTCACAACCGAAGTTAAACTAACCGGCCTGTAGTTTTCAACCACATCCTTACTTCTGTTTTTGTGTAAAGGGACCACATGTGCCTCTCTCCAGTCCTTTGGTACCACTCCCGAGTCCAACAAGGCATTGAAAAGGTGAGTGAGTGGAGCTGCTAGAATGTCCCCAAGTTCCTTCAGTATTCTAAGGTGTATCTCATCCAGTTTCATTGCTTTGTCTACTTTATTGGCTGGCCTGTGACATCTGTGCCGCTGTCTGAGTCCTCCTCATTATCGTACTCCTTGGGTATATTTTCCGGGGGCAAAGGCTGCTGCCTCCTCTTGGCAAGGTTGCATAGCATGCAGCAGGCGATGAAGATCTGGCAGACCTTTTGCAGGTTGTACACCATGTTGCCCCCTGACCTGTCCAGGCAACAAACGTTTGTGTTTCAGTTGGCCAAATGTGCGCTCAATGATGGAACAGGTTGCTCTGTGTGCCCAGTTGTAGCGTTCCTCTGCTTCACTGTGTGAGAAAACAATAGGGATCATCAATCATCTATTTAGTGGGTAGCCACAATCATCTGTATCAGGAAATATGAAGGGAGGGATGGTCAGAGGCTGTTGATGGCCAAATGTCACAGCGTTCTCCCCCACTAATATTTGTTTGCCTTTTCATCAACTCCAATCCAGCCTTTGGTTTCTGTCTCATGCGTGCTTCCTCCTCCTGCTTTGTGGCACTAGTTGTTGCCATGGATCTATGCCTCGGCTGGGAGGCTGTGACTTACCAAGGAAGTTCACGTGAATGCCTGATTGCGATAGGATTTAGGCATCATGGCATGACCCTGGGAAATGGGGGAAGATGTTGGTTATTTCATCGTCACCATTGCATGCTACCTGCATGTTTATGGAATGATATGACTTACAATTCCGGCATGTTTCTTCTCTTGCATGTAGGGGGGGCGTGGAGGGGAGTAGCGCCACATGTGTGCAGTCTATGACACCGAGCAATGTGGGAAAGCCTGCTACCTGATGAAAGTCAATTATGGACTGTTGGTGTTGCTGGGCAGTGCTGGGAAATCATATGTAATATGCCATTCTGAGGAGGAATGCTGCAAAGAACTGCATGAGACACAGTGGCATGGCCGATGAGCTGATGCCTGCCATGGCTACCAGCACAGACTGAAAGCTGCCAGTTGCCAGAAATGTGAGGGCTGTGGCAACTTTGACAACCATAGGTGTGGGGTGACTTCACTGAGTGTTGGTACTGAGGTCTTGTTCTAGCTCCAGGCACAGCCGTTGTAGGGTGACTTTGTAAAATGGAACCACATCAGGCACTGTTTATCTGAAAGTCCCATGAACTGGTCTCTCAGCTAGTATATTCTCTGGAATGGATGCTCTCTGTGCACCCTCATGCTCTCCCTCTGCAGCTGCTCGTCAATGGCTTCTTCAAACCACCAGTTCATATGCTGCATGTCTGCTTCCTCTATCTACACCTATGGGGACCCACCACTGCATGCCTCCAACTACCCTGTGCTACCACCACCAACACGCAGTACTGTGTGTTGTGTGCAATGAAGACACAGATGGAAATGGATACATGCACAGAGACATACACACACACAGCAAAGGAAAACTCACGCACCCTCCTCCACTCTTCCGGTCCTGCACACACAGACCAATCCCCACTACCACTCTGCACACACTTTCACTGATGGCTTCACCTTGTGGAGACACTAGGGTCAAGGAGTTCTTGTAAGGAAGTGGGGGGATGGAAGTGACATAGATAGGCAAGCAAAAGCTTTCATTCTGCCATCCAGATTCCTGATGGATATAAAGAATAAGGCACTCTGCTACCCCCTATATTTTAACGAATGATAACGAAAACATCATGAAACTAGGGCATTTGATTGTTGTTCAGTATGCTAATGCACATCACTGCATGTAAAATAGCTTGCCTTCAGCGTGGGATATATGCCCCCAACCATGTTTTTTCTAGGGAGATGTTTATGTGGCCACCAGCGTGGCTGTTCATTTCAGGCACATCCATATTTCCTGTACCTGTCTGTATGCCTCTTTGTCTTGCTACTGTTGTAGTTTGCTTGCTTTATTGATTTCCCTACTGTTCTGTCATTACAGCCACACTGGTTCACAGCCTGCCCTACTAGAAGTGACACGGCTGCAATCCAGCAGGTATTCCCAAACTGCACCAGGACTACTTAAGCCAGCTGCCTGCGGTGTTCGGTACCGTAGTGGCATGCATACAAGGAGCGCTCCTTGGGGTGACTCTGGCGACGGAGGCCGTAGGTGGCACTCTTCCACTACTAACCCCTCAATGCCGACTTTCTCTGTGCCCTCTTCACCAGTCGGCACACATACAACTATTTGGCAATTGTTTCTATTAGCAGAGTTCACCATTAGGCCATTACTCACTATGGCAGCTATCCCGGTACAATGGGGCTGGCGCCCCCCTACTCACACCATCCTTTATCCCTCACTCATGCTAATCTGATCCCTTGTTAGCAACCGTCATTATCCCCTTCTAATCCTGCTAATCTTGTCCCTCCACAGCTGCTCCTCTGTTTGGCCCTTGCAAATGGCCGCTCCCTTCACAGTAAATCATTACATAAGAACATAAGATATGCCATACTGGGTCAGACCAAGGTCCATCAAGCCCAGTATACTGTTTCCAAGAGTGGCCAATCTAGGTCACAAGTACCTAGCAGTTTCCCAAAAGACACAGGTTCCTCAATACTTGTATTGGGTCAAACAGTGATATCCCGTGTCCCTTTTAATAATGGTTTATGCACTTTTCTTCCAGGAACTTGTCAAAACCTTTTTTAAACCCAGCTATACTCAACAGATTTTATACATCCTCCAGTAACAAATTCTAGAGTTTGATTACACGTTGAGTGAAAAAATATTTTCTCTTATTAGTCTTAAATAGGTTACCCTGAAGCTTCATAGAATGTCCCCATGTCTTTTTATATTCTGATGACGTAAACAATCGATCTACGTTTACCCATTCCACTACATTCATTAATTTATAGACCTCTATCGTATCTCCCCTCAGCCGTTTCTTTTCCAGGTTGAAGAGCCCTAACCTTTTTAGCCTCTCTTCATAGGGGTATCCTTCCATCCCCTTTACCATTTTGTTGGCTCTTTTCTGTACCTTTTCTAATAATGCTATATCTTTTTTAAGATATGGTGACCAGAATTGCACACAATATTCAAGGTTCAGTCAGATCATGGAACGATACAGAGGCATTATAATATCCTGTGTTTTATTTTCCATTCCTTTCCTTATGATACCTAGCATTCTATTTGCTCTCTTTGCCGCCTCTGCACACTGGGAGGAGGGTTTTAACATGTTATCCACAATGACGCCTAAATCTTTTTCCTGGGTGGTGGTTTTTAATGTGGAACCACACACAAAAAAGGAAACATCCTCGACATGATCTTTGCCCCTCTGACAGCCCTTGATTCCAACAATAAACCTGACACATCTGTAACTCCGGTACCTTGGTCAGACCACAAGTTAATCACCTTCCCCATTCCCATCAAGAGCAAGACATCATCACACATCAACAAAACCTCTATCATCTCAACAAAAATAACATCTCAGAGGTTCAGAGCTTTCAACAAAGAACATATTCTTGCTGAAACCCGTCCTCTCCTCAATGACACTTCTCTCAACCTGGAAAACCTGATCACCGCCTGGAACAGCAATCTCAGCGTCATTGCACTACAACCAAACCAGAGTAACAACCTGAAGAAAAGAAAACCTTCTCCTTGGTTCTCCCCGGACTTACGAGCTTCCCTCATACACCTAAGAAGACTGGAAAAACGGTGGCGTCGATCACGCTCCACGGAAGACCTAACAGCCTACAAATTACATCTATCTACGCATAGAGAGTCAGTCATGGCTAAAATGAAACAATTCCATACCGATACACTTAAAAGATCACTAAATAAACCACGTGATCTTTTCAATCTAGCCAAGACCTTAGCTAAGGAACCTTCGTCTGAACAACCTGAACTCATTCACCCACAAGCTTTCGCTGAATATCTGCAATCCAAGCTGCTACAAACTGACAACATCGCAACAATCCCTGCTCAAGACACCATCTGCCTATTGAACCTATCTATGTTCTCCACACCATCTAAAAAACATGTTGAGAACACCATCGCTGCCCTCAACACCACTACTGCACAAACCGACCCCTGCCCAGCCTATTGGATAAAGGAGCTACACTGTGATCTCAGCCCTCTCATCACTAGAATGATGAATTTATCCTTTACATCTGGTTCCTTCCCATCAGCCCTAAAGAGAACGTCCATTAGGCCCCTCTTGAAGAACCCCAAACTCGACCCACAAAAGGTTGAATCTTATAGACCCATAGCTAGCATACCCCTTCTAGCTAAAATAATTGAAAAGGAAGCTCAAAGGCAAATACAGAATCACATCGACACTGCCTCCCCTCTAGATCAATGCCAGCATGGCTTCAGGGAGTTCCACGGTGTAGAAACCCTCCTCACCACCCTCTGCAACAACATTATCACAGGCATTGACAACATCCGCCAAGGCTTTGTTCTTATCTTCTTGGACATTGCTGCGGCCTTTGACTCTGTACATCACGATCTTTTAATAGGGCGGCTAAAAGAAAAGGGCATCAACGACACTGCTCTGGACTGGTGCAGGTCATACCTGGATCAGAGATGGCAGTATGTAACCTCAGGAACAGCAACATCCACACCTTTCCATCAAAGGCAGGGCGTGCCACAAGGGTCCTCCCTATCATCACTCTTATTTAACATATACATACAGCCCGTCTGCAACATCATCAGGTCCTTCAAGGTCGACTGCTTGATATACGCAGACGACATTCTTCTCTACATGCCTTTCTCCACAGTCCACATGGATCTTTCCCCGCTGACCAAATGTTTTGATGCGGTGTCTGAATGGCTTCAATCCCAGAACCTCCGTATTCAACACAAGAAAACTGAGGTTCTCTTCATCACTAGGGACCCACTTTTCACCCCCCCCCCCCACCACAGATAAAGGTGAAAGAAGCCGAGCTCCAAACAAAGCCTTCAATCCGATACCTTGGGGTCACTTTGGACCAACGCCTGGATATGAAATTACATATAACCAACATAGTCAGAGCAATCTACCTCAAGATCCGGACACTCCGACACCTCCGCTCCTTGCTTGATCCTGAGGACTTCCGGACTATATTCCAAGCTTTAACCTTACCGCACCTTGACTATTCCAATGCCATTCTTCAAGGCCTCTCACACTCCACCTTAAACCCTTTACAACTTGCCATGAACACCGCTGACAGAGTCCTCTACGGAGCATCAAGAAGGGACCATGTAACACCTATTCTAAAGCAGCTTCACTGGCTCCCCATACATGGAAGACTGTTGTTCAAGACCTTATTACTCACCTTCAAGGCCATCAAAGGCATCACCTCCTCCTCACTAATAGATCTCATTCAGACCGTTCCACCTAACAGATCTAGGAGAACGATATCTACAAACTCGCTAGTAATCCCTAAGGCAGCAACAAAATGCTCACTAGCGATGTCTAACAGAGCTTTCAGCTTCTATGCCCCTAAGTGCTGGAACACCTTACCACTGGAGATTCGGGCTGTCACCGATCTAACTCTTTTCCGAAAGGCACTCAAATCTCACTTGTTCCCCCATTATTACCAGACCAGCCAGACACCAACCTGACCGCCCATCCCCTTTTTGAACACCTGTTCCACATGACCCAACTCAAACTAAGAATGAATCCTGCTGTATATACATGTAAATACACATGTAAATTGTTTCAGTTAACAGTTTCCCCCATGTTTATCCAAGTTCTCGTACCTGTTCTCTGTAAAACCAAACAGCTTGTTGTTCTGGTCTATTGTTATATTGTAAACCGCGCTGATGCTAAATAGTGCGGTATATAAGAGCCTGTAATAAATAAATAAATAAATAACCTTGCATCGTGTAACCATAGTTTGGGTTGTTCTTTCCTAGGTGTATAACTTTGCACTTATTTATTTACTTTATTTATTTATTTATATTCTCTTATATACCGCGCTATTCTGCATGAGTGCGGTTTACATTGAACAAACTGAAATTACATTGAACAGGGCATTATAACTTGGAGATAACTATTTTACAGGGAACATGGGCTATGTCCACATTAAATTTCATCTGCCATTTGGATGCCCAGTCTTCCAATTTATCAAGATCCTCTTGCAATTTTCCACAATCCTCTTGGGTTTTAACAACTTTAAATAGGTTTGTTTCATCTGCAAATTTGATAACCTCCCTCGTTATTCCATTTTTCAGGTCATTTATGAATATGTTAAAAAGCAGAAGACCCAGCACAGATTCCTGGGGTACACCACTATTCACCTTTTTCCATTGGAAAAATTGGCCATTTAGCCCTACCCTCTGCTTTCTATCTTTTAACCAGTTCCTGATCCACAATAGTATATCACCTCCTATCCCATGACTTTTTAGTTTTGCATAAAGTCTCTGATGAGGGACCTTGTCAAAGGCTTTCTGAAAGTCCAGATACATTATATCAACCGACTCACCTTTGTCTACCTGTTTATTCACACCTTCAGAAAAACATAGCAAATTAGTAAGAGAAGATCTTCCTTGTCTGAAGCCATGTTGGCTGTCTCCCATTAAGCCATGACCATTTACATGCTGAGTAATTTTGTTCTTTATGATGGTTTCTACCATTTTTCCCAGTACTGACATCAGGCTCACCGGTCTGTAGTTTCCCCGATCACCCCTGGAACCCTTTTTAAAAATTGACGTTACATTGGCAATCCTCCAATCTTCAGGTATTACAGATGATTTTAATGATAGTTCACGGATTACTAATAGCAGGTCTGCAATCTCATATTTCAGTTCTTTCAACACCTTTAGATGTATACCATCCGGTCCAGGTGATTTGCCACTCTTCAGTTTATCAAATAGTTGTAATACATCTTCCCGGTGTAGCGATATTTCTTTCAATTCTTCTTCAGCATCACCTTTAATTACCACTTCAGTCATGGGTAACATCCCTACATCTTCCTCAGTAAAGACCGAAGCAAAGAATTCATTTAGTCCCTCCGCTATAGCCTTGTCCCCTCATACTGCCCCTTTTTACCCCTCTATCATCTGATGGTCCAACTGACTCTCTCACAGTTCTTTTTGCTATGAATGTACTTGAAAAAGTCTTTATTATGTGTTTTTGCTTCCACAGAAAGTTTCTTCTCAAATTCTCTCTTTGCCTGCCTTATCAATGCCTTGGATTTAAGTTGCCAGTGCTTGTGCTGTTTCCAGTTTTCATCATTTGGCTCTTTTTTCTATTTCCTGAAAGATGCTTTTTTGGCAACAACAGCCTCTCTGACCTCACCTTTAAACTATGCTGGCAGCTTTTTTTTACTTCCTTCCACTTTTCTTAAAGCGTGGAATACAGCTGGTCTGGTCTTCCAAGATAGCATTTTTAAACAACACCCAAGCTTGATGTAAGCCTTTAACCTTTGCAACTGCTCCTTTTAGTTTTTTCTGAATTATTTTCCTCATTTTATCAGTCTCCCTTTCGAAAGTTAAAAGGTAGTAATGTTGATTTCCTTACAATCCCTCCTCCATTAATTAAATCAAACACGATCATGCTATGATCACTATTGTCAAGTGGCTCCAACACCCTTATCTCTTGCACCAGATCTGGTGATCCACTAAGGACTAAGTCCAAAATGGCTTCCCCTCTGGTTGGTTCATGAACCAGCTGCTCCAAGAAAGTCATTTATTTCATCTAAAAACCTTATCTCCCTAGCATGTCTTGCCATGACACTGACCCAGTCAATACCGGGGTAATTGAAATCACCCATTATTATTACCGTTCTGTAACTTTTGTTAGCTTCCCTGATTTCTTTGAGCATTTCATCAATCTGTCCAGGCGGTCGATAGTAAACTCCCACTGCCATCGCCTTCTCCTTTTTACATGGAATTTCAATCCATAGAGATTCTACAGCAAATTTTGTTTCCTGTAGAACTTCAATTCTTTGTGACTCAATGGCTTCCCTAACATAGAACGCAACCCCTCCACCAATTTGATCAGCTCTATCATTACGATATAGTTTGTACCCAGGTATCACAGTGTCCCACTGGTTGTCCTCCTTCCACCATGTCTCTGATATTCCAATCATATCTAACCTTTCATTTAGTGCTATATATTCTAACTCTCCCATCTTATTTTTTAGACTTCTAGCATTTGTATAAAAGCATTTTAAAGACTGTATTTTATTCATATTAATCTGGTTATCGGTAGACGAGGTAATTTGGAATCTGTAAGCTCTGTCTGCTCTGTATTCAAGGGCATTTGGGCTAACATTGTCTTTATTGGAACCTCTCTGCTGAGGTGCCCTAACTTCATTTTTTTGGTAGTATCCTTCAAGGATACATTGTTCCGAACCATGCATTTTTGGGTGACTGTAGGATCTCCCCTATTATCTAGTTTAAAAGCTGTTTTATCTCCTTTTTAAAGGTTAATGCCAGCAGCCTGGTTCCATCCCGGTTAATTGTGATGCCCATCCCTTCGGAAGAGTCCCTTCTTTACTCAGAATGTTCCCCAGTTTCTAACAAATCCAAAACCCTCATCCTTACACGATTGTCTCATCCACGCATTGAGTCTCCGGAGCTCTGCCTGCCTTTTGGGTCCTGCACATAGAACGGGAAGCATTTTGGAGAACGCTACCCTGTAAGTTCTGGATTTCAACTTCCTACCTAACAGCCTAAATTTAGCCTCCAGAACCTCCCTGCCACTGTTCCCTCTAAGCTGTGCGCGTGTGCGCGCGCACACACCTCGCCGAGCAAGCGCACATACTTTATAACAGAGCGCACAAAAATTATGGTTCTGATTCTGATAGAAAACAACATAGACATCTTAAAATGTAAAAGTTGTTGTGTATTTACGGTTTTCACAAGTTCTACAGTATTATCTAGTGCAATTAATGTGGTGTACATACTGTATTCTGACTTGTAGTCAAATTTTAATGTATAGAACTCCGAGTGTCGTTATGTGACGCACAAAAATTTAACCTTCATTCAAAAGCTGCACAGCTGATATTTTATGCGCACACAGCCTACAGAAAATTAGAGGGAACATTGCGAGTCCCTACCACATTTTCCTGTCATTGGTACCAACATGTACCAAGACAGCAGACTCCTCCCCAGCACTATCTAAGACCTTGTCTAGGTGGTGCGTGAGGTCTGCTACCTTCACACCAGGCAGTCATGTTACCAAGCGATCCTCAAATCCACCAGTCACCCAGCTATCTACATGCCTAATGATCAAATCACCAACTATAACGGCTGTCCTAACCCTTCCCTCATGGGCAAATGGCCCTGGAGAAACTTCCTCGGTGCGAGAAGGTTTGATATCATCTGGAGGACAGGTCCTAGCTATGGGATCACTTCCTGCCACACCAGAGTGATGCACTACTGTCACATGACCTCTCTCCTCCATGGCAACAGGGATGCTGCCAGACTGGAGGTTGGACCTCAGGACTATATCCCTGTAGATCTCGTCTATGTACCTCTCTGTCTTCCTTATGTCTTCCAAGTCTGTTACTCTTGCCTGCAGACATCAGATTCATTCCCTGACAGCAAAGAGCTCCTTGAACCTTGTGCACAGGTAAGACCCCTCACCAACTGGGAGAAAATCATACATGTGACACTCAGTGCAAAAGAAAGCCCCCATCTCGCTGCTGGACTGCTGTCTGCATCTTCGTTTTAAGGTTGTGTTTAGTTATTTAAGTTCTTTACTTGCTAAGGGTTGCTGGGGATACTTATACTAATAAAACTATACCTAATACGTTTAATGTACTTCACTTGGAATTTAATTAATCTCATGTCCTTAATGTATACTGATGAGAATAAACAGCTGCACCTGAGAGTGAATATGGCATCTCCTTTCCTTTAAGAGGTTTAAGCACCTATAAAGCTACGATTATTCCAGGGGTGGGTGGGTGTTGGGGAGGGGAAAAAGACATTAAAAGCTGGCTGCTACACAGTACCCTGTCCTTTGCTTCTAAGGTAATCTGTGACCAATCTCCAGGGGGAGTCCCACAGCCCTTGCTTGGATAGAGGGAGTCTTGGGTTCGAAATCTAACCAGAAAGCTCTCCTCTGTGTTTTAAATTTAAACTAAAAACTCTTTGCTGCTACTAGACCCTGACCGATTTAATCTAAAGAATTCCTTTTCCCCCATGATTTAGAAAAATTCCCAGAAGTAATACTTACAATTGCAGATCTCTCTCCAGAAGTAGCAGTCCCCTTTTGTAGTACATGACCTCATTAGCCAACACTCATTGGATATCCTCTTTGTTACTGAAACATGGCTGAAGGAAGGGGAAAGCCCGCTCCTCAATTGCTGTCTTCACCTTGGATATCTGCTCCCCTCCATCTATTCATCCCTCACTCTGGGACGATCTTATCCTAACCATTTCAGAGGCTTCTTTTCAATTTCGCCATCTGGTCCTCTTGGGAGACTTTGACATTCGACTTCGACATTCATTTCCACTCACCTAGCACTGCCCATGACCATGCCTTTATCACTCTTCTCCGAGATCTTGCATTCACTCAGCATGTGCTCTCTTCCATGCGCGTAGCAGATCATACTCTTGACCTTCTTGCCACTTCCTTTGGTTTCCCCCTGCTGCCAACTTCTATTTCTACCCGCCTCCTACCATGGACCGATCACTTTTGCATTTCATTCCAACTACTTATTTTCCTCTCAGCCATCACTAATCATGCTCCCAATATGGTTCTCATATGTCTTTTTCACTGCATTACAACCTGCACTCTTGCAAATTTCCCATCGGCAGACAGGATATTGCCACCCAACGTTTCTGCTCTCCCCACAGACGAGCAAGTCACTACCTGGACCACCAGCTTGTCTACACAGCTCTAGATCGTTTGGCCCCTTTGCATCCTTACCCACCTCATCCTCCCTCACGTCATACCTGGTACCATCCCGGCTTGCATTTGCATCAATCCTATCTCTTTGAGGCTGAACATCTCTGGCGGAAACATTGTATCTCTGGCACTCTATTCCATTATCAATCCTGCCATCATCACTATTGCTCTCTTGTTCACCATGCAAAACAAAGTTATTACTCTACTCTCATCTCTACCTCCTCCAAGCACTCTCGCCAGCTGTACTCAGTTTTGAAAAACCTCTCCAATACCCACTCTCTCCCATCTACAGCAGATTACAGGATCCGAGGCAGCATGGATTCACCAGAGGCAGGTCTTGTCAGACAAATCTGATTGATTTCTTTGACTGGGTGACCAGGGAGTTGGACTGAGGGAGAGCCCTAGATGTGGCGTATTTAGATTTCAATAAAGCCTTTGACACTGTTCCTCACAGGTGACTTATAAACAAACTGAGCACCCTAGGGATGGACCCTAAAGTTACTGCTTGGGTTAGAAATTGGTTGGGTGGGAGGCGACAAAGAGTACAAGTAAATGGAGCTCACTCTGAGGAGAAGGATGTTACCAGTGGTGTGCCCCAGGGATCTGTCCTTGGTCCGATTCTTTTTAACATCTTTGTTAGTGATATAGCGGAAGGGCTGTCGGGTAAGGTGTGCCTCTTTGCGGATGATACCAAAATCTGCAATAGAGTATACACCCAGGAAGGTGTAGATAACATGAGGAGGGATCTAGCTAAGCTTGAAGAATGGTCTAGAATTTGGCAGCTGGGATTTAATGTTAAAAAATGTAAGGTCATGCATTTGGGCTGCAGCAATCCAAGGGAGCAATATAGTATAGGGGGTGAAGTACTTTTGTCCACTAAAGAAGAGCGGGACCTAGGCGTGGTTGTGTCTGATGATCTTAAAGTAGCTAAACAGGTAGAAAAGGCGACAGCAAAAGCTAGAAGGATGCTTGGGTGCATATGGAGAAGAATGGCTAGCAGAAAAAAGGAGGTGATAAGTCCTCTGTATAAGTCTTTGGTGCGACCTCATTTGGAGTATAGTGTGCAATTCTGGAGACCGCACCTTCAAAAGGATGTGAACAGGATGGAGTCGGTGCAAGGGGGGCTACTAAAATGATTAGTGGTCTTCATTATAAAGCATATGAGGACAGACTGAAGGATCTTAATATATACACCTTAGAGGAAAGGCAGGATAGAGGTGATATGATTGAGATGTTTAAATAATTCCATGGCATAAATGTTCAGGGAGAGAGCCTCTTTCAATTGAAAGCAAGTTCTGCTACAAGGGGACAAGGGATGAGGGTGAAGGGAAATAGATTCAGGAGTGATATGCGGAAATATTTCTTTACGGAAAGAGTAGTGGATCTGTGGAATAGTCTCCCAGTGGAGGTGGTAGAGATGAGAACAGTAACTGAATTCAAAAAAGCATGGGACAAACACAGAGGATCTCTAAAGGTAAAAAGGGGACTGCTGTAGTTGTTCATATGGAAGGACAGACTAGATAGGCCATGTGGTCTTTTTCTGTCATCATATTTCTATGTTTCTATGTTACTTCCACTACCTCCCCTCCCAGTCCCGCAGAAATTGCTTCTTTCTTCAATAGTAAGATCCCGGACCTCCATCTTTCTCAGCCTGCACTCCTCCATTTACTGCCTCCCCTGTCCTTCCCCACCTCCCCAGCCTAGCCTCTCCCACTGCCTGTCCACTTTTCAGTCAATTTCCTCCTCTGAACTTTCCAAATTGGTCGCTACCTGTCACAAAACCACCTGCCCCTCTGACCCCATCCCTTCTGCATGGCTGTCCAAGCAATCTCTCACACTTCTAACAGTTCTACTCACTATCATCAATTCTAGTCTAACTTCTGGAACCTTTCCCTCTACTTGGAAACAAGACCTAATTTGGCCACTACTTAAGAAGCTTCTGATCCCACTGTACACACACATTATCGCCTTGTGTCCAACTTAACCATTTATATCAAAACTTCCTGGAAAATTTGTTTTCTCCCAGGTCTCTTGTCATCTTGAGTCCACACACTTCCTACACCCCCATCAATCTAGTTTTAGACCTGGTCACAGCACAGAAGCTATCCTGCTATCCTTTCTCAATGAACTGCATGTCTCTCACGAATATGGTGATGTTAGTCTTGCCATTTCACTTGATCTCTCATTCACTTTTGACTTGGTTGATCATTTTACCCTTCTGTCTCATCTGCAGGAAGCTGGTATCCATGGCCAGGTCCTTCATTGATTCTATTCTTTCCTTTCTCTCTGGTCTTTCTCTGTCTCATCTGCACCACCTCATCTGATCCTATCCCCTCTACACTGTGGGGTACCTCAGGGCTCAGTACTTGCCCCTTTCCTTTTTAATGTTTTCTTGGCCTCCTGGCACTGATACTGCAGTCTGGCCTCTCCGCGTACTTCTTCACTGACTATATTCTTATAGTTCACCACACTGATCCCTAGGTTCCCGATTTGCTCCCTCTAAATAATTGTTTAATCGATGTTTCTGACTGGCTTGCCTCAAATATTCTCCATCTTAATCCTTCTAAAACATCAGTTATCTGGTTCTCTCTTGGCCCATCCTGTCCTTCTATTGCTCGCTCCATCTCGGGCGTATCTATTCCACTAGCCCCCTCCATCCATTATCTTGGAGTAACACTTGACTCTGCTTTATCTTTACATAAGCATTTATCTATCACCATATGCCATTGTTTTTTTCATCTTCGACAGATAAGATCCGTTTGTCCTTTTCTAACACCCTCAGCACTCACTTCTCTGCTTTTGAACTTAGTAGTCTCCTGTATTGATTGTAATGTCATCTTTACAGGCCTTCACCTCTTTCAGCTCCTTTGTCTTCAACTCTTGTAAAACACTGCCACCAGGATAATTCACCATGCATCATGCTACGATCACATCACTCCGTTACTTCTCCACTTACACTGGCTCCCAGTTAAATTCCGTGATACAAGGTACTCATTCTGACTCAAAAAGCTCTCTATAATCATACTCCCCAATATCTGTAAAGGCTGTTAGTGTAGCTGGGTTTAAAAAAGGTTTGGACAAGTTCCTGGAGGAAAATTCCATAAACCATTATTAAGAAAGGGCCCAGGATATCAATGCTTGACCCAGTACAAGCACTGTGGAACCTGTGTCTTTTGGGGAAACTGCTAGGTGCGTATGACCTGGATTGGCCACTGTTGGAAACAGGATACTGGGCTTGATGAACCAGTATGGCATATCTTATGTTCTTATGACTCTCTTCGGTTCCACACCCCCTTCCGCAGTTTACGTTCCATCCACCTCAATTGGCTTCATCTTCCCTCTGTTCCTCAGGCACACCGAGACTCCACTCACAACTCTGCTTTCTTTCATCTGGGCCCATCACTCTGAAATTCCCTGTCTACAGACATCTGGCTGGAACCCTCATTTCAAAAATTCAAGTCCCTTCTCAAAACCCACCTCTTTCAAATTGCCTATGATCTCCCCTCCCCCTACCCTTAAACCCTCCCTTTCATGTCTTACTTCTTGTCTACTTTCTTAATCCCTCTACTGATTATGATTGTATTGCTGTCCTGTCAACATTGAAGGTCCTTTCTGTTTCATACTCTGCAATGTTTACTTTGAGTTGTAAACCGCCCTGGTGTTATAAAGGGTGGTATATAAAGCACCACAATAAAGATAAAGATAATCGGGCTGAAACTTAAATGTCCCTAACATTTCTTTGGAAATTTTGTCCTAAATGCCTTAAATTTCACCTGGATGTCCTTCTAAAATGCTACTTCACAACAGTTGAATAAAGTTTATTGTGTGATATGGTTCAGTGCTTTACCAGCTGCTCAGGAAAGGAACTGCACATTACTGACCTTTTGAGTACTTCCAAACAATGGTGGGCACTGGATACCCCTCTGCAGAGCAGTTAAGGATCACAGCTTTTCCATAAATGCCATCCTGATCACTGGGCTGGACCACAAACCTGGGAGGAACTAAATGAATTAAATAAAAGAGACAAAACACATATAAATTACCCAACTGATTAGAAAACCAATCCAACAAAACCTCATCATATCACAACCTACTTTGTTGAGTCTAAAGCAGAATCAGAAACTGTTTCAATTTTGGAGCAAGCCCATTTGGCATGTGCTAAAATAATTTACCCCTGATAGTCTTGTCTTTCATGAGTATTTCCTATTTGAAAATTAGCTACAAAATACATGTGGGAAAAGTACTTTTACAGCTAAGAAGAATACATAACTTGCCTCTATATAGTGCCCTAAGATCAGATATCACAGTACAAAGAGAAGCAGTAGGGAGGTGAGATCAGTACTGTACCTAGCCCTGTGCGAGCGGTGCAGCCGCACAGGGTGCAAAGCCTTATGGGGTGCATTTCGGCTTCCTGCTGTTGCCCTGCCGCCGCCATTTTTTGTTCTCTTAGCGATGACAGGGCAATTGCGCCCCCTAAACCTTTCTGCAGGTCTGTTCCCTCCCTCCTCTGATGTGACGTCAGAGCAGGGAGGGATCAGATCTGCTTAAAGTTTGGCAGCAGCAGAGCAGAGCAGACCTGCAACTTGCACATCGGGCATCGACCCCCCTCCTCCCCATACCTCCATCCAGCTGCTATCTGCTCTTGCCCTGCTGTCTGCACCGCTGTGGAGAAAACAGAGGGTGGCAGCAGCAGGGTGAGAGCAGGCAGTTGCTGGACGGAGGTGTGGGGGGCGTGCGCCAGATGTGCAAGTCGCACAGAGCGCGATTCTGGTTCGGTATGGTCCTGGGTAAGATAAATATTTTAACATCAGAATTGCAGAATGCAGTCAGGGTGAAATCCAGAAATTGAATTTTGGATGTGCTACTGGCGAAAGACTAAGACACAGCACAGAAAACATATTCTAGGGCCTTTTGGGTCTGAATCGGTAGGCTTTATTTCCATAAACAGAGAAATGAGAAAAAAATCTTAGCAAATAATACCCTTCGTTGCAGTATTTTCGAAAAATCATTCAAGGGCTTCAATAGTTTATGGCTTTATAAAATATACCTGCCAAAAATAATCTATGGTCAAAAATACATAAATATGGGAGTCAATTTTAAAAAGCTTTGGGCAGTTGACTTTTTAAGTTAGCTGTACAAACTCCAAGGTTTGAACTTCCTGTCCCCTCACAGTGGTTAAATTATAAGCACATAATTTGATATGCATAAAACAGTCACATAAGCAGAGATGGAAATGGAAGCATTCTTGTGTATGTTCATAACTTTATCACTCAGTGATGATCTTCAGCGCTTACTTCATAAAGTTAAGGGCATAAGTCTGGTCATGGTGAAAGGCTATCCTAACTTAAGGGAATAAATTTATGTGTATAACATTAAGAATGAATATTCAGTGGTAGATTTATGCATGTAAGTCCCACTGAGGATATGAATACAATTATGCACATAACCTTTTTCCACACTTGTCACCTACATGCTGGCTTTTTGAATATCATCCCTACAATACATACGGCATAAATCAGGTTTTCCAGTTTGGCCAAGTTGATACAATATGTTAAAGAAGGAGGCAGCAGCTAATAGAAAGGCACTTTTGACACTGACTGAATGCAAAATAATGTGCTCTAGTATCACCAATGTATCCTCTGAGCTTTGCAAAGGTCCACCACCCATGTGCCTACTGCTGGGGTAAGTACATTGGTCTTATTATTACAATCATGTGAAGCAGGTAAGTTCTGCAGAATTCCCACAAACCCACCCACTCCATGCGGCTTAAACCTTTGAGACTGATGCATCACTCCTGAAGGTGGAAACATGGGCTGCAAAGCCCTGCATAGAAGAAACATTGAGCATCACTAAGGTCTCTGGAAACAGTTGAAAATCAACTAGAAAGAAAGTAAACATTATCTGATATAGCACATAAATAATTATTTATTTTAAAGCAAACTGTAAATGGTAGAGAGGGAAAAGAAGAAGGAGTCATATTATATTCCATATTCTGGAGGAGCAATAAAAGCTTTCAATGCATTTTGTGGGTTCCAGAAGAATGCAGCCATATCACTGAGTATGCTCAGGCCCGTAACACCCTATGGTGCACCTAGTTGCATTATTACGAAACTCTTGTTTATTTCAGACTCTTAGGGGGGGTAATTCCATAACCTCCTATGTGAAATGTCCAAAACTGGAAAAACACATCCTCCCCTCCTCCCCCTCACGCCCCCCCCCCCACCAGCCCTGGGTTTCAGTGGATAGAATAAGAAACTATTATTTGGCTGGAATGAACCTCAAGTATAAAAGGGCAGGACTTGCAAACCCCTGCAATATGTAAACCATCAGTATTGGTGATCAAACACCTGCTGTGAAGGAATACCTAGGAAGTACAGGCTCAAGAAGTCTGCACCTGGGAAAAATGGTAGAAACCATCATAAAGAACAAACTTGCTGAACATGTAGATAGTCATGGCTTAATGGAAGATAGCCAACATGGTTTTAGCCAAGGAAGGTCTTGTCTTACCAATCTATTATATTTATTTATTTATTTAACGTCTCTTTTATACCGCGCTATTCAGCATCAGCGCGGTTTACAATAAACAGTGAACATACACATTTCCAATAGTACTTTGTGTTTACATATGAACAGGATATTCAACTTGGCTAACAGGGTAACTATGTACAACAACAATATATACAATATATACAATTTGTAGGCTGATCATGTGTTTGTATGGTTTTAGTTAGTGGTGATTTGGGTGGTTTCGGCAAATGGTGCTGAGTTTCTATTGGTTTCAGGGTAATGTATGAGGAAGAGGTAGTGTTTCACGGCCTTCCTGAATTGGAATATGTCAGGGATTGATCTGATGTTGTGAGGGAGGTTATTCCAGATCACTGGTGCATAAAGTTTGAAAGACCTGCTGGATGTTGACTTGGTGCATTGAGTTATAGATCTTGGGACTATCAAGGTGTTTTGAGCTACTGATCTTCTGTCTCTGTTGTGGGGTGTCATCTGGATTAGCTCAGTTAGTGAGGTTGACGAGAGACCTTTGGTGGCTTTGAAGGTGAGCAGCAAGGTCTTGAAAGTAATTCTACCTTGAATCGGGAGCCAATGGAGTTGTTTCATTATAGGTGTGACATGGTCTTTCCTGGATGCTCCGTGCAGTACTCTTGCTGCGGTGTTCATTGCCATTTGCAGTGGGTTTAGGGTGGTTTGGGGGAGACCTTGAAGTATTGCATTTGCATAATCGAAATGCGGGATAATTAGTGCCTGATAGATAGTCCTGAAATCATCTGGCTCCAGCAGAGATCTTAGGTATCTAAGGGATCTAATTTTATGATATACTGCCTTTACAGTGTTACTTATATGAGCCTGCATATTTAGGTTCTGGTCTAGTGTGATGCCGAGGTATCTGATCGCTGATTTGGTCTGGAGGTCTGCTTCCTTCACTTTCAGTACTGTCGGGGCAGTGAAGTTACGGTTCCTTGTAATGAACATCACCTCAGTCTTCTTGTGTTGAATCCGGAGGTTTTGGGATTGTAGCCAATTGGATATTTCGTTTATGCAGCATGTTATTGGTTCGAGGTCTGGGTTTTCTGTTGCAAAAGGTGTGTATAATAGCACATCATCTGCGTATATCATGCAGTTGATGTTGAAAGACCGGATCAGGTTGCAGAGAGGTTGCATGTATATATTGAATAGTAAGGCGGAGAGGGAGGATCCTTGTGGGACACCTTGGCTTTGGTGGAATGGTTCTGATGATGTGTTTCTGGATCTTACCTGCTGCCATCTGTCCGAGAGGTAGGACCTGCACCACTCGAGTGCTTTACCGGAGATTCCTTTTTCTTTGAGGCGTTCTAGGAGGCGCTCATGGCTAACGGAATCAAACGCTGCCGCGATGTCAAGGAAGACAAGGACAAAGCCTTGGCGGGTATTGTCGATGCCTGATATTATGCTGCTGAAGAGTGTGGTAAGAAGGGTCTCAACTCCGTGAGATTCTCTAAATCCATGCTGGCATGGATCCAGTGGTGCGTTGGAATCAATGTGATCTTGTATTTGTCTCTGAACTATCTTTTCCATTATTTTTGCAAGCATTGGTATGCTTGCTATGGGTCTGTAGGATTCTGGTTTCTGTTGGTCGAGTTTGTTGTTTTTTAGTAGAGGTCTTATTGAAGTTTGTTTGAGGGTGCGTGGGAAATCACCTGTTGTGAACGATTGTTGAATAAGTCTGGATATGATGGGACTGAGGTCAGTCCGGAGTTCCTTGACCCAGAAAGCTGGGCATGGATCAGATTGTGCTGTGGACGTATTGATGGCTGCTATGGTGTCCTCGATGCATCGTTTGGATGGAGTTGTGAAGGTAGTGAGTGGTGTTTGAATGTAGGGCTGAAGGATGATGCTGGACGCTGGGTTGTTGTTTATCTGACAAAGCTTTGATTGTAAATAATCCGCATATGTTTGAGGATGGATTCCATTAGTTTGTTCTGATGCAGGTTCTGTTGTAATTTGCTTAACGAGGGCAAACAGGTCACGAGGTTTGTTGAGGGATCTCTTTAAAGTGTCGGCGTGGTAACGTCTCATGGTTTCGGTCACTGCGGTGCGGTGCGCTGTGAGTTGTAAATTGTATGCCTTTTGGTCTGCTTCTGAGCGTGAGCGGCGCCAGCGTCTCTCAAGTTTTCTTAGTGTCGCGAGTGAGGCTTTCAACTCAGTAGAGTACCATGCTGCTGTGTGTCGTTTCGCTTGAGGTTTGTTGTATGTTGGGCGAACAGCTATTGAACTGAGTATTTCGTTCCAGTTGGAGACTAGTTCATCAGGGTTGTGTGCTGGTGAGTTCATTAGTGGGATTGCTGATTTCAGGATTAGATCTTTGTTGAATGGTTGGAATCTTCTCGGCAGAATGTTGGACTGACCGGTTGCTGTGCTTTCATCTTTTTGGACATGGCTTGGCTGAGGAATTTGGAATAGGATTAATGAGTGATCTGACCATGGGACAGCGGTGATTGATATATCAGGGATGGTTGTTTCTCTGATGGTTGGGTCTGTTGTGAATATTAGATCTAGCATGCCTCCTTTTATATGGGTAGGTTCCTTGATTAATTGGCTATATCCTAGATCTTTCATGGCTTCGAGGAACGCCTTTGAGTGAGAGTCTTGCAGGGAGGGGAGGTTGAAGTCTCCTAGTACCCAGCTTGTTGAATGTGGGTTCTGGGAGTTTGCGGCTGCATCTATTATTGTTGTTAGTGCATCTGCATCAGATGATGGCGCTCTGTAGAGTAGATCGATGGAGGAACACTTGTTCTCTATCGAGATTGTGTCTAGGAGTGGCGAGCTGGTTGCATCTTTTATGTTGAATTGAAGGTCAGATCTGGTGATGGCGAGGACGCCGCCTCCTCTTTTGGCTGCTCTATGACATGTATGGATAGAGAAGTTAGCAGGCAGGAGCTGGTTGAGTATCACGTTGTCATCACAGGAAAGCCATGTCTCGGTGATCAGTAGTAGGTCAAGGTTATGTAGTGATATCATATCTGAGATGGCCGGCCATTTTTTACGTACAGATCTTGCATTTACAAGGGCACATTTCATGATTCGAGGGAGGGGGTTTTCTTCTTGTTGTTTCTTCTTCTTGTTGTGCTGTAATGATACCTGCAGGAGGTGGTGGTGGTGAATTTGGGAGGTTTCCTGTGATTAATAGAATGGGGTATCTGGCCCCCTCTTTCTACAACTGTGGATAGTTGGTATGTGGTTGTTGTTAGTGTATAGGCCAGTGACATTGCTTAAGCCTATAGCAAGGAGGTAGAGGGCAATCGAGATGATGCAGGGTAGGGCCATTTTGTGTGTTTTGTTGCGGTGTGGATATGGGCTGGGAGGTTGGTTGGTGGTGGTGGGTAGGTATGTTGCCTGGTTGTGTGGGGAGAGTAAAGTATCAATAATGAGTATAATGTAATGGCTACTGAAAACAGTGAGAATCTGTGTGGCACTAATGACAGCAGCTATTATTTGCTAGATACTGACAACAGTAGGTAGCTCTGTGGTAAATGGTAACAGTAGTTGTTAGAGGTAACGCTTTTTTGAAGGTGTGAATAAACAGGTAGACAATGGTAAAGACAGAAAGCAGAGGGTAGGTCTAAATGGTCAATTTTCCCAATGGAGAAAGGTGAATAGTGGAGTAGCCCAGGGATCTGTGCTGGGTCCACTGTTTTTTTAATATGTTCGTAAATGACCTGGAAATGGGAATAACGAGTGAGGTAATCAAATTGGCAGATGACACAAATTATTTTAAGTAGTTAAAATCCAAGAGGATTGTGAAAAATTGCAAGAGGACCTTGATAAATTGGAAGATTGGACATTCAAATGGCAGATGGAATTTAATGTGGACAAGAAGACAAATAGAATGCTAGGAATCATAAGGAACATAAGAACATAAGATATGCCATACTGGGTCAGACCAAGGTCCATCAAGCCCAGTATCTTGTTTCCAACAGTGGCCAATCTAGGTCATAAGTACCTAGCAGTTTCCCCAAAAGACATAGGTTCCACAATGTTTGTATTCGGTCAAGCAGTGATATTCCAGGTCCCTTTTAATAATGGTTTATGGACCTTTCCTCCAGGAACCTGTCCAAACCTTTTTTAAACCCAGCTACACTAACAGCTTTTACTACATTCTCCAGTAACAAATTCCAGAGTTTGATTACACGTTGAGTGAAAAAATATTTTCTCTTATTAGTCTTAAATAGTTTACCCTGGAGCATGTCCCCTGGTCTTTCTATATTCTGATGATATAAACATTCGATCTACTTTTACCCGTTCCACTCCATTCATTAATTTATAGACCTCTATCATATCTCCCCTCAGCCGTCTCTTTTCCTGGATGAAGAGCCCTAACCTTTTTAGCCTCTCTTCAGAGGGGTATCCTTCCATCCCCTTTACCATTTTGGTGGCTTTTCTCTATACTTTTTCTAATAATGCTATATCCTTTTTAAGATACGGCAACCAGAATTGCACACAATATTCAAGATGCGGTCGCACCATGGAATGATACAGAGGCATTATAATATCCTTTGTTTTATTTTCCATTCCTTATGATACCTAGCATTCTATTTGCTCTCTTGGCCGCTGCTGCACACTGGGCAGAGGGTTTTAACATGTTATCCATGATGACACCTAAATCTTTTTCCTGGGTTGTGGTTCCTAATGCGGAACCTTGCATCGTGTAACCATGGTTTGGGTTTTTCTTTCCTAGGTGCATAACTTTGCACTTGTCCACATTAAATTTCATCTGCCATTTGGATGCCCAGTCTTCCAATTTATCAAGATCCTCTTGCAATTTTCCACAATCCTCATGGGTTTTAACAACTTTAAATAATTTTGTGTCATCTGCAAATTTGATAACCTCACTCGTTATTCCCTTTTCCAAGTCATTTATGAGTATGTCAAAAAGCAGCGGATGCAGCATAGATCCCTGGGGTACTCCACTATTCACCTTTCTCCATTGGGAAAACCGACCATTTAGCCCTAACCTCTGCTTTCCATCTGTTAACCAGTTCCTGATCCACAATAGTACACTGGAGAATAAAACAAAGGATGCTATAATGCCTCTTTATCAGTCCATGGTGCAACCGCACCTTGAATATTGTGTGCAATTCTAGTCGCAGTATCTTAAAAAGGATATGACAAGAGGAAGTGACATCACCCAGCAGATGGTGGCTTTACTATAGAGCTCCCATTGGGGTACATTAAAAAGCTGTGAAAAGTGTGCACGTACCTCCCTAAAAGCCATCGATTTCGGGACCACCAGTTGCCCCAGCCATCTGCCATGTCGTAAGAAATTGGCAAAATTCAAATCCCCCTACGTGCACAACGAAACTCACAAAATGCGAGATCTGACAGACCACATGGCCTCAGAAGATGACTCCGAGGAGGATTTGGAGCACACTGATGACAGCTGCACATGAGGTGACATCTGGGGCTGGATGCGCACGTTAACAAAAGAAATAGTCTCCACTCAGTGGGAGATAAGGGATAATCTGGCAGAAATTAAGAATGGCATGCTCGAGATGGGGAATCAGGTGGAAAGCCTAGAGGAACAGGCTGAACAACAGGCAGAGAAGGAGAGTGCAGCCGCGGCTCAGATGCAGCAGCTTCAGGAAGAACAGGAGCTACTTAAAGATAAGTTGGATGATCTGGAGAACTGCATTCGACGGAGTAACCTAAGAATCAGGGGGGTCCCGGAAATGGACTGCTACTTGAATGCCTCCTCAGTGGTCCAAAAAGTGTCAGTGGATTTTACAGGACTCTGGTGGTGAGGCTGAGGCCCAGAACATTGGAGTGCATAGAGCTCCCAGAGCGCTGGGGCCACCAACAGCAGGGAGACCGAGAGACATAGTGGCCTGTCTGACCACATATACGCAAAAAGAGAGGGTGATGCGAGTGGCTGCCCAGAAGGGCCTTTTTGCCTGAGACATATAGACATTGAAGTGTTCCATGATCTGTTGGCAGGCATGCTGCAGCGCCAGCAAGCCATGAGTCCAGTCACATGAACTCTCCTAGGTTTGATGAAAGACTTAATGAAGGCCCAGTAACCAATGGGATGTCAAAAGGGGTAATGTTTTGGAAACCCTGTTGTATTCTTGGTTTCTATTAGAGTAATATTGTATTATTGCGCTGTTTCAACATAGGATTGGTAGGGTGCTGGGAGGGAGGGAAGGGGACGGTATGCGAGTTAAAGGATGGCTGGAGGGGCTTGAGCGGTGCGAAGAATGCATGGGGGGGGGGGACTGGGGCGATGGGAGATAAAGTGCTGGTTAATTGTGAGGGGGGGAGAAAGCAATGCATCCACGGGCGGGTCTCTTCCTCATGCTATGAAACGGAGTGGAGCTCCGTGTAATAGGGGAAGGGGAGATAGGGGAGGAGGGTAGTGGGGAAGGTATCTACAGTACAGGAGCATGGGATAAGGGAGGAAGAAGTTGTGTGAATGGCTTGTAGATTAAAGGTAAGGACATTGAATGCGCGGGGCCTTAATTCTCCACAGAAAAGGAAGATGTTGCTGTGGGAACTTCGGGAGCATCACTAGCAGGTGGTATTTGTGCAGGAGACACTTGCAGAAGAGAGATGAATGTTTGCTCAATCCCCAGACCTTTCAAACCTTTTTTGCAGCAGAAGAGGGAGACTACTGGTGGGCGGGAGTGATGATTATGATCAAAGGGGATGTTCCCTTTATTTTCGGTTGGACATACCGGAAATTAGACAAACAAGCTATAATGGTTTGGGAGGAACTGTGCAGGGAGATCATAACATTGGTGTCAGTGTACGGCCCCCAACACTGAGCAAAACAATTTTGGGGAGACTTGCATCGCTGGCTTGAAGGGAAGATCCATGGAAGAATTTTGGTGGGGAGTGATTGTAACATTGCACTAGACAGGCGATCAAGGGAGAGTGGGGGGAGGGACCCGGGTCTGCTAGCTATGCAAGAGTGGCTGCTTGAGTTTGGGTTGATGGATCTTTGGAAGATGGTTAACCCTTTATGCGGGATTACACCTTTTACTCTGCAGTGCACACATCTTATAGTCGGATCGACTATGTTTTTGGGGACTCCTACTGGGGGAATACGTTAGACAAGGCTAAAATCGGTCCCATAGCATGGACAGACCATGCCCCTCTGGAAGTGTGGTTCAGGGCTCCACTGGAGTCAAGTTGGTGGACCTTCTGGAAGCTTAATGAGTATATTTTACAGGATGAGAAGATGATTCAGCATTTGGAGAAAGTGATAGCGGATTACCTGGAATTTAATGATATGGGGGAGGTGACAACAGGGATCCTATGGGATGGGTTGAAGGCGGTACTCCGGGATCAATTACTTCAGCTGAGGGCCTGGAGGAAACATAAGTGCGAGGAGTAGACTAGGCAGCTCACATCTCAGCTAGAGCACCTTGAAGGGCCCATAGACAACGGGGAGATCCGAAGGTGCGGGCGCAGTTGGAGGAGATTAGACAACAGTTAAATGCGCTCCAGTTAGAACGGATATCAAACCAGTTACAGCAGGTCCATCAGATCTACTATGAGTTTGATAACAAGTCAGGTACTATCTTGGCCAGCAAGTTGCAGACCCGAGCATGGTGCCAGGTAATTGAAAAACTAAAGGGACCCCAGTAGAAATTATTGTAGAAAGGGAGGGAAATCAGAGACCAATTTCTGGGCTATCATAAAACCCTATATATGGTGGACTCCCCGGCAAGTGCTGCTGGTATTGTGGAATACTGCACAATGGGGGGGGAAGGTTGCGGACAACTTGAAGCCTCAACTGGTGAACTGTTGGAACATGCTATAACACTGGATGAAGTACAATCAGTTATCAAGGGGCTGGCGCGCCATATAGCACCGGGACCCGATGGCTTCACAGGATTGTTGTATAAAAATCTCTCGTGGACAGTGGGGCCTATATTGCTGTCAGTCTTTAACGCAGTGTTACAGGGGGAGGGCCTCCCGCCATCTATGCGCCAAGCAGATATCACTGTGATCCCTAAGCCAGGTAGAGACCCAGCACTGTGTGGGTCCTATCGCGTGATTTCATTACTAAATACAGATGTAAAAATCTTAGCGAAAGTCCTAGCCGAATGGCTGGGGCCGGTACACCCCAATCAGACTGGGTTTATACAGGGACGACAGGCAGCGGATGGGGTGCGGAGAATACTTCAACTGTCATGGTTGGCATGCAGGGAGTGGCAGGATGTGATGCTCTTATCAATTGATGATGAAAAGCCTTTCATAGGGTCCGGTGGGATTTTCTCTTTTCAGTGTTGGAGCATTTGGGCCTCGGCCCAAACTTTTGGTCCTGGATTCGAGCACTTTACGAAGCTCTGTAAGCAGCAGTCTATGTCAATGGGGGCTACTCTGAGTTTTTTCCTTTGGGGCAAGGGACATGGCATGAGTGCCTGCTGTCCCCACTACTTTTTGCATTAGTCATGGAACCCCTGGCTGCTAGGGTGCAGACCCTTGGGGATATTTGTGGAATCGCGGTAGGGCCTTGTCAGCACAAGATAGCTTTATTTGCCAATGACCTACTCTTTACTATATTGGCACCTGTCACCTCTCTTCCTGTGCTTTTCCGTGAGTTAAAGGAGTATGGGGCACTTTCTTGGTTTAAAGTTAACCTTTATTTATTTATTTTATTTAACAGTATTTCTAAACCGCCTTATCTTATTAATCAAGGTGGTATCACAGCAAACAATCGGGTAAAGTGAGAGAGTTAAGCATGCAGTGAGGGAGAAATTTAGTTGAGTGTGTGTTGTATTGTGTGCTAGATTGGTTTGAGCTATGTACAATGTGTGTTGTGTTGTGCGCTAGAGTGGTTTGAGCTATGTACAAGATGGACTATATACAGTGATGCAAAAACATTTTCTATACATACAGTGTTTAGGCGGTATCATGTGCTGTTATACATTCTCTGAGGTTATGTGATGTGTCCATAGTGTTCTATGAACAGCATGGTTTTTAGCTGTTTTCTAAAGTCCTTGAGGTCTGTAGTTGCCCTCAAATCGTCCGGTAGCTTGTTCCATATTGTTGGAGCAGCCATGGAGAGTGCTCTGTCGGTTGTGTCCTTGCGTGTGTGTTTGAATTCACTTGGGGTGCTGACTCGGTTGTGTGTTTGTTTTCTTCTAGGACGTGTGCTAGTGTCCGGTTGTATGAGGGTGTGCAGGCTGTTGGCTGATGTGTGCTTGATAAGACAGAGGCCTTGGCGCGTACACTCTGGCCTCAGGTGGTGCAGAGCCTGAAGGCCTCCTTTCCTTTCCGATGGATGACTCGGTCCATTAAATATTTAGGAGTCCAGGTAACTACTGTTCCTGCTGAACTGTACGTGGCCAACTACTCCCCATTATGCCATCAGTTACATGGTGACCTGCTTCGGTGGTGGGAGGGACAGCTATATTGGCTGGGCTGGGTGGCAGCTCTAAAAATGAATGTCCTCCCTCAGATGTTGTACTCGTTTCAGACTTTGCCCATGCGGGCGGCGGCAGCAGATCTTCGCCACCTGCAGAGGCAGGCGTTTACAGCCCATCAGGAGGGCAGTTTGGGGGTACCCAATTTTGGGCTGTATTACACAGCCTCCTAGATGCGCCACGTTTTTGAATGGAGGGTAAGCGATCGGAACCCTAAACGTTTCCGAGAAATAGAACAGTACTGGTCAGGTGAATTGGCGCTGCAGTACTTACCGGGATGCTGAGCTCCCCTCCAGGGGGACGGTGGCGGGAGAACCCGTATTTGTGGCATTTGTATTCTCAATGGGGATTAGGCTGGTGAGTATTGGGCGCTTGATTTTCGGTTTTGGCCACAGTTAGGGTGACACTGGTGTTTCTTCTGGGAAGGGAGGGGGTGTTCTGTCATTGGGAGAAGATGGGTTTAGATACCTTTGCTTAATTTATTGATGAGGGGAAGTTGCTCTCCTTCCCTGCTCTCCGAGTAAAGTACTACCTGCCTAGGGCTGATTTTTTTGTCCACCTCCAGGTTACCCATTATCTGCAACAGTGAGATATCTAAGTGGCATATGAGGAGGGGTATGATGCCTTGGAATCAATGTGGGTGAATTATTGGCGCAGTAGGGAGCTTATCCGGGTGTTGTACAGGGCCCTACAGGGGGCTCCTTCTCAGAAGTTCCCACACCAACAGGCATGGGAAAGGGATTTTGGGAGACAGCTTGATGAGCAAGAATGGATGAGGGTGAGAGAGAATCAAACACATCAAGTTCTATCAGTATCAGTGAGGGAGACCTCATATCAGCTCCTTTATCGCTGGTACTATACCTCCGCAAGACTTCACAGGATATACCCTACCACATCCGAGCGGTGTTAGAGACAATGTGGAATGATTGGTACTTTTATTCATGTCTGGTAGGACTGTCCATTGGTCCTTCCCTATTGGGGGTGGGGGGTATTAGAAATCAAGTGAAATTTATATACTGTTTAGATTTTGGTCTTGACATGGGTGTCTGCTTGTTGGGGATCTCGCCTGAAAGGGTGCCCAGGAAGTGTCTTCAGCCAGTTCAGGCCTGCATACAAGCAGCCCAGAGTGAGATCGCCCAGGCCTGGAAGCAGTCATTGCTACCGGAGATGGACCAGTGGAAGACCCGGTTGCGCAGGTACATCTTGATGGAGCAACTTACAGTCCTGAGGTACCAGAAGAGAAAGAGATTCTGCAAGTGTTGGGAACATTTGTTGGACTATTTAGGGAGCTGAGATACCTTTCATATGGAAGGGGGAGGAGGCTTGGGTGGGGGAGAGGGCGGGGGAAGGGAATATTACTCTGTTTGGTTGAGTGCAGTTCATGGTGCAATGTAAACATTACAAAAACAGTTTGGTTGTTGTTGCAGAGCTGCTGTTGATGTATATTTGGTTGGTGTGCCAAACGTTCAATAAAATTAAATATATTAAAAAAAAGGTACAGAGAAAAGCCACCAAAATGGTAAAGGGGATGGAAGGATACTCCTAGGAGGAGAGGCTTAAAAGGTTAGGGCACTTCAACCAGACAGCTGAGGGGAGATATGATAGAAGTCTATAAATTAATGAATGGAGTGGAACAGGTAAATGTAGATCCATTGTTTATGCCATCAAAAAAGTAGAAAGACTAGGGGACATACAATGAAGCTATAGTGTAACCTGTTTAAGACTTATAAAATATTTTTTTTTCACTCAATGCGTAATCAAACTCTGGAATTCATTACCGGAGGATGTAGCAAAAGCTGTTAGTGTAGCTGGGTTTAAAAAAGGTTTGGACAAGTTTATTATAGAGGACTCAGGAAATCCACTGCTTGCCCCGGTACAAGCATTGTGGATCCTGTGTGTCTTTTTGGGAAACTGCCAGGTACTTGTGACCTGGATTGGCCATTGTTGGAAACAAGATACTGGCTTGATGAACCTTGGTCTGACCCAGTATGGTATTTCTTATGTTCAGAACTTTGCTGTGCAGCTAATCTTCTGCCAGCCCCGATACACTCATATAACCCTTCTTCTAAAATCACTTCACTAGCTCCCCTTCCCTTTTCATATCCAATTCAAACTTCTCTTTCTAACATATAAATGCATTCATTCTACTGCCTTTCCTCTCTTCTCTCTCCCTATACCCCTCCTCATGAACTCTGCTCCTCCTCTGGCTTCTTCTCTCTGTGCCCTTTTCTTCTTCTGCAAAATCCAGACTTCCATCTTTTCACCTTGCTGCTCCTTATGCATGGAACAAACTTCCTCTATCTTTACGTCAAGTCTCTTCTCTCCCCCTCTTCAAATCCATGCTAAAGGCTGACCCCTTTGAGGCCGTATTTGGATCCTAATCCCTTCTTCTCCTTGTCTCCTTTCCTATTTGAATCCCCTTTGTCTCTTGTTCTGTCTGTCTTGATTAGATTGTAAGCTCTACGAGCACGGAATGTCTTCCTTATATGATTGTACAGTGCTTCATACGTCTTGTAGTGCTATATAAATGATTAATAGTTGTAGTAGCATCATCAAAGGATGAAGACTTTACTTCTATCTGCTATGAATCTGTTTCCTTTGATTGATGTCTCAGCTGCATTTGAGATCATTCTTTCTTATTTATTTATTTATTATTTATTTATAGTTTTTCTATACCGCACTATTTACCATCAGCGCGGTTCACAGTCAACAAAAATTGTACAATGAGGAATGATCTACGTTGAACTTACATTAAACAGGGTATATAACTTGGAGAACAGGTTAACTATGTACAGAGAGGTAGACTATTTATGGATCGGTAACAGTAAACATTTGCATGTTTTGGGCTAGGAGATAGCTCAACAATAGCTTGAGATAGCAGGAAGGGGGATCAACAGAGGGGAGGAAGGCCTTGTGAAAAGCCTTGTTATTTAGACTTCACGAGATCGGTATTTCTCAAAGAACATACAATTCTTTTCTGTCAGACTGTGGAATTCAAGTAAGGTCAGCTGATATATATTCTTCTTGACGTCATTTTACTTTAGGAGTTCCTCAAGGGTTCACACTCTCCTCTATGCTGTTTAACATTTATATTACAGGTATCTGCAAATTATTTACTGGATTGGATCTTGCTTATCAGATTTATGCTGATGACATTAAGTTCTTCATTCCTATTACTTGCACACTAAAAAATGGTCACGATTATGTTGCCCTGAGTATTAGGACTTTTAAAACTTTGAAAACTTGGATGTCATATAATAAGTTGGTTCTAAATGTCAAAAAAACAGATACTTTACTTGACCTGGGCCTTGCCTCGATCGGTTCCTACTCATTTGAAGGTTGATGAGCAGATTTTCCCAATACTTACTAAGATTAGGAACTTAGCAACAGATTCAAAAGGTATCCAGGGCTGCATTCTACAAATTGAGTATTATTCACAGATCTAAAACTTTTTTATTGAAGACTAATCTCTGAATGTTAGTTCAAGCTTTGATAATTTCCACGTTGGATTATTGTTACAACTTGTTTCTTTGGCTCTCTACTTATGTGATTCACATCTTTCAGGTTGTTCAAAATGCTGCCTTATGAGTGGTCATAGGGACCGAGTGCTTTGGTCATATCACTTCAGTTCTAAATAAACTCCACTGGTTGCCATCAAATAATGCATTATATATAAAGGTGCTCAAACTAGTTTATAAGTCCATAAATCATGAAATCTCAATTAGTGTACTATCAGCTTTGAAGATTTATGGCCCTCCCCATACCTTGCGGTCTCAGACAAAACTGCGATTGGATGTGCCTTGATTCCAATGCATGCCATTCCACAAGTTCCAGAAGTGCATCTTTTTCATGACTGCTTCCAAGCTATGGAATTTACTACCAATCGGAACCAGGGCTGGTCCAAGGGTTTCTGCCTCCCCAGGGGGGGCTCAGCTTGGTGGAGGCAGCAGTTTAAAAGTGGTGGCTTTTTGCCACCACTGATTCCATCATCAGGGGCAGGGGTGGCAGTTTAAGCCAATGCTTTGGTGCCCGTGGCAGGCTATTTGCTTTGGCACACATGGCCTGCCGCTTCTGACCCCCCCTTTGACGTAACTTCCTGTCAGAGAGGGGGGGTCGGAAGTGGCAGGCCACATGTGCCAAAACACATAGCCTGCCGTGGGAGCTGTGCTTCCCACTGAGATCTAACGTCTAGCCTGCCTAGTGGACGGGCTGGACCTGATCGGAACTACAAATTACATCAGACATACTTTGCATATCCAGCTTTCTCTGTGATATGAAGGAGGTGATAACTATGCCTAAAGATTTATGTATTATAAACTGGCAGTAGAGACATACAAAGATTGATCTTATGCTCGTGCTTGACAGCCAATATTAAGGTTTTCAGTTTTGGTTTCTTCTCTCCTTTTTTAATGATTGTCTCTTTTATTGTATATGTAATTTTATGAATGTATTTATTATGATCCACCCAGAGATATAGGGGAACATTTTAAAAGCGCTATTCATGCTTTGGACGTCTGCAAATGGGCATGCAGATGTCCAAATCACAGAGATGTCTCTGGAGGCATTTTAGAAGCTGGTTCCGGAGACGTTCCCAGTGCAAGGACATCCAAGCCATGAAGGGGGCATGATGAAGGCATGTCCAGCATGTTCCCAAAAAACTTGGACATTCTCGTCTGATTTCAGAAACATCCTGCATGTCCAAAGCCACATCACAGGCATGCCTGCTCCAGGTACAAAAAGGCATCAGAAAATGTGACATTTTAACTACTAGATAACGTCCTTGCACCAGTGCAGACAAATAGGTTGTGTCCCCCTATCAGGAAATATGGAGCCAGAGTAAATATTCAAGAAATTTCTTATGACTTCATCCTGCTATACCAGTCGATACAGTTATGGGTACATCTCAGAATTCATACACAAGAATCCATGACTACACACAACCTCAGTGAGGACAGAAAAATTCAACACTACAAGGAACCATATCTATGTACAGGATCATTTTCTGACAGAAGGCCTGTCAGGAGGATATGTGCCTTCAGGACCAACCACAGAGAAACCATAACAGGTCCTGAAATGGGCAAGCAGGAGTCAAGGAAAGGACATTTGCTGGTAAGTATAATGCCACCTTCCATATCATCCTGCAAGATCAGTCCAGACAAGTAGGATATACCAAAGCTAAGAATTCACTGGGCAGAAGACAAGGCAGCTTTCAAGACTTCTGAGCCAAAAGTTGTGTCCACCCGAACAAGTGGTAATGCTTGACAAAAGTGGAAACTGATGCCCACATTGCCAACTGACAAATGTCTGAGGTGGTAACTGAGCTATGCTTTGCCCAAGAGGATGCCTATGCCTGAGTGGAATGAGCACAGAAACCCTCCAGAACCAGCTGGTTATGCAACAGATACTCTGAGACAATGCCCTCCTTGATCCAGTGCCCCAGGTTAGACTTGGTGGCCGAGTCACCCTTACATGGGCCGCAAAAACCACAAATAGATGGTCTGACTTGCAAAAGGAGTTAGTGACTTTGATATACTGGAGAAGCACTTTCCTAACATCCCTTGGCATTGTTCCATAGAAAAGGAGAGCTGGCAGACCAGCTGATTAACATGATCCTAATCCTGTATATAGTCCCATGTTGTATATAGTTCCATGATGTATATAGTTAGCCTGTGTTCCATGTTCAATACCCTGTTCAATGTAAAACGCAGTGTGGCTTTTCCTGCTGTGCGAGTTTTGTTACCTGTGAACCGCGCTGATGGTAAATAGTGCGGTATAGAAAAACTATAAATAAATAAAATAAAAGATGATACCACCTTGAGCAAGAAGGGGGGATGGGCTGAATGTACACAGCTTCTCTGAAAATGACAAGTAAGGATCCCTGCATGATAATTCCACAACTAAGAAGATGGTCTTAAAGTACAGATTAAGTGTGAGCAGCTTTAGGGGTTCAAAAGGCTCCAACATCATGGCATGGAGAACTAAGCAGAGATCCTAAGAGGGAATGATTGAAAACAGGGAGGACGCAGGTGTCGTACCTCCTGAAGGAAACAAAACACATTCAGGTGCAAGGCTATAGGCTGCCCTGCCACAGCCCCCTGAAACATGACAAGGCTGCCACCTGAACCTTCAAGAAACTAAGGAAAAGGCCCTCTTCCAGAATATCCTGAAGAAAGGTAAGCAAGGAAGGTAAGTCCTCTGTATTAGGACCAACCTGATGCTCATGACACCAATGCTCAAACAGGCAACAAGATGTGAACACAGGCAAGGCTGGAAGAACCCTTCTTGCTTTTAGGATTGTAGAAATCATGGCAGGAGAATAGCCCTTGAATGGTAAATGTCACCTTTCAAGAGGCAAGCCACAAGCGAGAAGGGAGCTGGGTCATCCAGAAGCCCCTACCACAACAGCCCTAAGGCTATAGGAAGTCACAGAGGAAATTCCCGCAGGAGCCACATCAGGTCCCTTAACTATGCGCTCCCTGGTGTTGCTCTATACCAGGGGTCGGCAACCCGTGGCTCCGGAGCCGCATGCGGCTCTTTCTCACCTTTGCCGCGGCTCCGGAGCACACTGCCCGCCCGGTATTTATGGCGTTATGGGCTCCCTCCCTTCTTCTGCAGCCGCGGCTCTCTGCCTCTTAGGGAACCGCGGCTGTGCTTTTAAAATCATCTCGGAGCCCTTCCTGTCTTGACGGGCTCCGTGCAGCATTGTCCCACCTCTAAAGGAAGTTGTTTACCACTTCCTTTGGAGGCGGGACAATGCTGCACGGAGCCCGTCAAGACAGGAAGGGCTCCGAGATGATTTTAAAAGCACAGCCGCGGTTCCCTAAGAGGCAGAGAGCCGCGGCTGCAGAAGAAGGGAGGGAGCTGACATGGAGGGAGGGGGGCTGACATGGATGGAGGGAGCAGATATGGATGGATGGAGGGAGGGGGGCTGACATGGAGGGAGGGAGCTGATATGGATGGAGGGAGGGGCTGACATGGAGGGAGGGAGCAGATATGGATGGAGGGAGGGAGGGGGGCTGACATGGAGGGAGGGGGGCTGATATGTAGGGAGGGAGGGGCGCTGACATGGAGGGAGGGGGGCTGACCTGGAGGGAGGGAGCTGATATGGATGGAGGGAGGGGGGCTGACAGGGAGGGAGGGAGCTTGTATGGATGGAGGGAGGGGGGCTGATATGGAGGGATGGAGGGGGCTGACATGGAGGGAGGGAGCTGATATGGATGGAGGGAGGGGGGCTGACATGGAGGGATGGAGGGGGCTGACATGGAGGGAGGGAGCTGATATGGATGGAGGGAGGGAGGGGGCTGACATGGAGGGATGGAGCACTGGTAATGGGGTTGAGGGGACGAGCACTGGAAATGAGCTGATTAGGGGAGGCTAGGACTGGTAATGAGCTGATGGGGGGTAGGACTGGTATTGGGCTGATTAGGGGAGGCTAGCACTGGTAATGGGGTTGAGGGGGGATTAGCACTGGAAGGTACTGGGAGTGAGGACTGGAAAGGGGCTGATATTGGGGAGGGTTACTGGGACTGGAAATAGGCTGATGGAAAGAAGTGAAGAAAACGAAAGAAGAGATAAGAAATGGCAGATGGACCATAGACCACAGAAAGAGAGCTAAGAGAAGACAGGAAAGCAGAAGCCTCAGATCGGGACCAGCATGATCAAAGAATAAATTGGTCAGACAACAAAGGTAGAAAAAATAATTTTATTTCATATTAGTGATTTGACTACAAAATCATCATAATTTTGAAATCAAATATTGTTACTTGTTGTTGTGATATTTTCTGGCGTTTTTTTTTTTTGGTGTGTGAAGGAAGAGGGGTAGTCTTATACGGCGAGTATAGGCCAAACACCTATATTTTAACAGGAAAAGTAGGGGGTCGTATATAGCATTAAGGTAAGAAACAATATATGCAGTGTTAGATTTGTTTTAAATGTCGCAATGGTTTTGCGGCTCCCAGTTTTTTTTTTCCCTTCGGAAACGGGTCCAAGTGGCTCTTTACGTCTTAAAGGTTGCAGACCCCTGCTCTATACAATAAAGAACATGCTCCACAAGTGGCCATGGAGGAAACACATACAGCAGTCACTGTTTTGGCCAGGGATGAACCAAGGTGTCGATGCCCTGGGAGCCTGCTTCCTTATAGTGACTGAAGAATCTGCACACTTTGGCACTGGATCAGATCAGTATCTGATCCATCTCAGGATGACCCCAGAGGTCCAGAATCTACCAAAATGCCAATTGGCTCAATTTCCACTTCCAGGGATTGAGGAAGTAGTGACTGAGAAAGTTCACTTCACATTGTCGATGCCCGCAGTGTGTTTTGCTGAGAGAACTAGGAGGTTCCTTTAAGCCCAGGAGAACAAGAGGGTCATTTCCAGGGCCACTCCGGCACTCTTCGTGCCCCCTTGCATGTTGACATATGCCACTGCCATGGCACTGTCCGAGAACACCTGGACTGTTTTGCCCCAGACTCAGGGACTGGAGGTGTAGATGGTCCAAACTAATGACCCTTGCCTTAAGGTGGCTGATGGGCCATGCTTCCTCCAGGCTTTTCTAATGACCCTGAGTCAATCAGCCTTCACAATGGACTCCCCAGCCAACCAGACTGATATCTGTCAACAGGAAGAGCCACAAAAGATAGTCCAGTGGCATGCCCTTCCTTAGATGCTGGGGCTGCCTTCACCAACGCAGACTGGACACCACTGAAGGAAGGAGGGGAAGCCTGGTCTACTACTACTACTACTACTACTACTATTACTACTAAACATTTGTATAGTGCTACAAGATGTATGCAGCACTGCATAGACACATGTAAAAGACGGCCCCTGCTCATCAGAGCTTACAATCTAGTCAAGACAGACAACACAGTAGCTGTGGACACGGGACACATCTAAGAGGAATGGTAAGGAAATACAAAGGTGAGTCAAGATCCAAGGTCTCAACATCCTGAGAGCTTGGAGACCAGCGAGACAGCAAGGGTGCCTCTGCAGTAGTCTCATATGAGCTTGGGTCCAAGGAACCATTTTGATTGATGCTGCCATCAAGCTGAGAATCTGCAGGTAATCCTAAACTTGGAGCCTGCTGTGCCCAGAAGGCTGCCAGCTGAGACCACAACTTTCCCATGCTATCCTCAGGAGGAAGACCCTGCAAACATGAGTACTTCAATACTTCTCTACAATCCCACCACATGTGGTACAACGTCCCCTTCACCCTGCATTACTGCAGAAAGCACTAGATGGCAGCACCCATACATTATGCAAGCATTTTGGCATAAGGTACTACCAAAGCAACACTTTATACCCATGTTCTACCAAATTGGCAGCTACCGACAGTTTTGCAAGCCGCTGGATCAGTTGTTCCTACACCATCTCATCCCACTCCATCCCCAGGTCCTGTTGCCACTTAACTATATAATGCAACTTAGAGATTTCCTCCCCACTGAGCCCCCTGTAAAACTAAGACAGCAAATCTTTCCTTCCCAAGACCCCCATATGCAGACCTCAAACCACGTCCAATTTTTCGCCAGCTCCGCAGCTGCCTCCTGCATATATCTACATATATGGAAAATAATCACTTCCCTCCAGCTTACAGAGATCCCACAAACCCTCAAATGACCAAATTGTTCCCCAATGATACAACTGATGTACCCGCTCAATCCCCAATGCTCCCATCTATTAAGTACTTGCCTATGCGGGCCCTCGCCGGGTTGAAAACAAATGGAGATTGCCATCACCAGTGAGACTTTTTTGCTGGCTAACAAATCCCGCCTGTTATGGCAACACAACCCTAACATGTGGCGGATGAAGGTGTTTGAGACTTCTCGCTCCCACCCTTTCCAAAGTAGATCTTCCAATGACCCCCTACCGGTACCAACACCTTTTCCAATCCTACCCGCTGCTTCAGAGGTTTGCGCAACTAGGAGTAGGCTGAGCTGTGACATAATAGCATGGGAGGTCTGGCAGCCCCAGCACCCCCCTTGTCCTTTGTCCTCTGGAGCGCTCGATGTGCAATCCTTGGTGCCCAACCCTTCCATACAAACCTGTCAATCTTATGCTGCACTGACTTAAGCCCCCCCCATTCGTACCTCCATTGGCAAAGCCTGGAAGAGGTAAAGAAACCGTGGCATGAGCATCATTTTAACCACTGCAATGTGACTCAACCAGGACAAGTACTGCTGCCCTCATTGTCTCAATAGACTATCTACCTCCCCGTCGATAATTCCCCTCCAACAAATGTTCATGAGAGTTCCCTAATTGCACCCCCTGATACTGTATTTCCTTGGGAACCTACCTAAATGGGAGGGTACCCTGCAGTCATGCCTTCTGCTCCTCTAGGACTGTCAGGTTCAAAATCTCAGACTTTGTCCAATTTAATTGAAAGCCCGAAAGTCGGCCATACTCTTGTTACTTCCACATGATTAAAGGAAGAGAGATACGTGGACATGTAACTGCCAAGATAATGTCGTCCGCAAATAAGGACACACTGTAGTCTCGCTTCTCCACCCTTATCCCCTGTATAGTCTTGCTTATTCAGAGGTGTGCTGCCAAGGGTTCCAATGTCAAGGTGAACAACAAGGGCGATAACGGGCACCCTTGCCTTGTCCCCCTCTGGATCGTAAAATAATTAGAACAACCTTCATTCACTTTGACACACGTGTGGGGATGCTGATATAAGACCCATACCCAGTTTACAAAGTCTACCCGAAACCCCATCTTTTCCATCACTCTGAACATGAACATCCAGGACATGTGGTCAAACGCCTTTTCCACATCTAAGGAAAGAAGTAATGCAGGCTCCTGATGCTGCCACATGTGGCAGATCAGATTAATAGTTTTCCAAATATTATCACCGGTCTGTAACCCAGGCACACACCCCGCCTGATCTTAAGAACATAAGAACATAAGAACATAAGAAATGCCATACTGGGTCAGACCGAGGTCCATCAAGCCCAGTATCCTGTTTCCAACAGTGGCCAATCTAGGTCATACGTACCTAGCAGTTTCCCCAAAAGACACAGGTTCTGCAGTGCTTGTACTAGGTCAAGCATTGATATCCTGGGTCCCTTTTTAATAGTGGTTTATGGACCTTTCCTCCAGGAACTTGTCCAAACCTTTTTTAAACCCAGCTATACTAACAGCCCTTACTACATCCTCCGGTAACAGATTCCAGAGTTTGATTACACGTTGAGTGAAGAAATATTTTCTCTTATTTGTCTTAAATAGTTTACCCTGTAGCTTCATTACATGTCCCCTAGTCCTTCTATATTCTGATAGCGTAAACAATTGATCCACGTTTATCCGTTCCACTCCATTCATTAATTTATAGACCACTATCATATCTCCCCTCAGCCGTCTCTTTTCCAGGTTAAAGAGCCCTAACCTTTTTAGCCTCTCTTCATAGGAGTAGCCTTCCATCCCCTTCACCAATTTGGTGGCTCTTTTCTGTACTTTTTCTAATAACTCTATGTCCTTTTTAAGATACGGTGACCAGAATTGCACACAATATTCAAGGTGCGGTCGTACCATGGAGCGATACAGAGGCATTATAATATCCTTTGTTTTATTCTCCATCCCTTTCCTTATGATACCTAGCATTCTATTTGCTTTCTTGGCCGCCGCTGCACACTGGGCGGAGGGTTTTAACATGTTATCCACGATGACTCCTAAATCTTTTTCCTGGGTGGTGGTTTCTAATGTGGAGCCTTGCATCGTGTAACTATAGTGTGGGTTGTTCTTTCCTAGGTGCATAACTTTGCACTTGTCCACATTAAATTTCATCTGCCATTTGGATGCCCAGTCTTCCAATTTATCCAGATCCTCCTGCAGATCCTCCTGTATCAGACCCAGAATGACTTTATAAAGGCGAGAGGTGAGGATCTTGGCCAGCAATTTCGCATCAAGATTTAGCAGTGATATCAGCCGATATGACACACATGCCTGCATATCTTTCCCTCTCTTGGGGACGAGAGAGATACCCGCCCATCCCATCTTATCTAGTGGACCCAGCAACTTGTCCCCAAATTTCCCGTAAATCATGAAGGCTGTCAAGGCCGGGTGCCTTATCGAATTTTAGAGATTTAATTGCCAACCGCACCTCTTCCCCTCTGATCTCCCTCTCCAGCAACTCTTGAATCTCCTGCTCCAGTTTTACTAGGGGAATGGACTCCAAATAGCTATCCATCTCTGCCATCAAGGGTGGCAATGGCACAGCACAGAGCTGCTGGAAGAACTCCCCAAATGCTCCCCTTAACTCCTCCCCTTCATCAGCAGCTGGCCCCGAGGCCCTCACAGGGCCAGTATCTGAGAGCACATCTGACTTTGCTTGAATTGATGAGCTAACAGCCTCCCCACTTTATTACCTGCCTCAAAAAACTCCCATGGGGCCATTGGCATTTTAAAACAAATCTCGTCCGCATCTAAAGCATTGAATTGGACCCATACCACCAACTTCCGCCCCGTAAACTTCCCTAGCATCCACCGCCATCAGTCCCATTAGCTGAATGTAGAATTGCAACCTCTTCCCCCGTTCCCTCTTTCGTCAGGCCCCCCATTTCAAGAAAGAGTTCCATATGGTTGCTTTGAATTCCTCCCATCCCCCACCCAAACGTCCCATTGCCATTCCACTCAAAATATTTGCCAATGAGCTCCTTGACTTCCCTTATCACTTGCTCATCATCCAGCAGAGATTCAATGAGGTACCAGAACCTCGCAACCCCACCTTTCCCCCTCATCTCTAGAGTCACTCCTATAGGGGCATGGTCTATCCCTGTCATTTGTACCCATGGCACCCCCTCTTTACTGACCCAAAGCATGTCTAGAAATGAATAAGAGCCATGAACAGTGGAATAGTATGTGAATTGCATTTTTCCCAGGTTCAGGAACCTTCAAACATCTACCAAATCCTGGTCTCTAATAAAGGTTTTAAACTGAGCCAGATCCCCTCCCTTACCCTCCTGCTGTCCCATAAATTCTGTCCAAGGGTCCCATGTCATATTGAAGTCTCCACCCAGCAGCAAAAGTCCTTCCCCCATCCCCACCAGTCTGCTCGCCACTTCCATAAAGAAGCCACCCTGCCCACCCTTGGGGGCATACAATAGATGTTTACTACAAAATATCATTCCATCCCTAGGCTCATCCACAATAAAAGGTAGCGCTCTTCCTTATCCTGAACTATCTTCCCCAGTTCCGCCCTGAGATCAGCCGCTAAGAAAATTGCCACCCCTCGCTTCTTTTTGTCCACAGAATTCAATACATAGAGGTGTACAGAATAATGCTTGGGCTGTACCAACTTCTCATGTTTACATATATGATAGCTTCTCAGGAATCTGTGTAAACCACAATCACATAAAAAAAACAGGATCCACTGTACACACTAACAAAAGTATTTCAGCAAGTACAGTCAAAAAGTGAAATCATGGAGGAAAAAAGACCTCAGGATAAATGCGCTTGGCTCACTGTGATGGCGGTATGATCGTGTTTGCTGCTGGATTGTAGCAGTGGTTTAGCTTGATGTGGGCAGTCCTATTCCCTGATGCAGCCTCAGTGAAATGCCTGGCGCTAGAGTATGGCCTGTTATTGTCCCTGTGATTGAAGCTAAGTATTTGTGTCACTGATGCCATTACATTTATTGGTAGTGCTGAGCCTAGCCAAATGCCTAAAGTTATGCGATTTTGGTAATGCCTGTTGAAGATCTGGAGGGTTTTTTCTGTGATCTATGATGTGAGGACATGGTACTGCAGTAAGCCGGTGACTGCTCTAGCAGACTGGTAGCTTGTGTATTCAGGCTTTTTGAGTCATTGTGTTGGCTTTTACATTTATCCTGAGGTCTTTTTTCCTCCATGATTTCAGTTTTTGACTGCACTTGCTGAAAAAAAGAAAATTCCTTTAATTGATTATGCAAAGGACTATAACCCAGACATATTTTTTATAACTCAGACTTGGCTTAGCGAATTTGATAATATACTACTGAACCAACTAACGATACCTAATTATACAATATTTCACACTCCTAGAACAAACAAATGGGGAGGAGGTATACTGATTATCATAAAAGAAGCATTAAAACCACTATTACTTAGCTCTAAAACAATATCAGATATTGACCTGCTGGTAATAGAAAACAGAAGCATCACATTTGGTCTAATATTAAGATCACCAACCTCAAATCCATATGGCCTTACAAACATACTCGAGGAAATCTGTAACATAATTGCAAGAAAAACAATTGTCCTACTAGGTGATTTCAATCTTGCTTCCTTACAAAACTCTTGCTCTTCGTCATTCCTCACTGCTATGGAACACTTACATTATAAGCAAATGATAAATAGCCCCACCAATAAAAAAGGGAATATCCTAGACCTTATCTTTATTCCTCAAGAGATCTATTCACAACTTAATAAACCCCAGAAACTAACCCCAGTCCCATAGTCTGACCACCATCTTATTGAATTCTCTCTTGAGTTCGAACAGTCACATAACTATGCCATGAGCCAGACCACTGAGCAATTCTCAAAAACTAATAGAGTCCATTGATACTGGTATCAGTGACATTGATGAGCTTGTAAACAGCTGGAATAACACCATTAATAGGCTGGCTCTGAAACCCTAACCTGCAGCCTTTGACTCTGTCATTCATGTATTATTTATATAAAGGCTACAACAATAGGTCTAAGTGGAACTACGTTATAATGGTTTACCTCTTATCTTGTTGACAGGGCTCTAACAAGTCAGCATAGGTCAAAACCTTTCCAGCACATACCGCTAAACAAAAGACCTTCCTCAAGACTCTGCATTATCCGCCCTTCTTTTTAATATCTATATACAGCCAATTTGTTATCTAATGAAAAAATTTGACATTAGTTATGCTATATATGCAGTTGACATAATGCTGAATATGCCCTTCAACGTACATGCACCTAACCTTGAACCCATAATTTCATGCTTCAAGGAAATAGCTAATTGGCTCAAGAATCATGGACTCAATATCAACTATAAAAACCGGAAATACTGATAACTACTAGAAACCAAAAGTAAACTCCCACCTCGCAACATAGCTATCAACGAATTCAATCTCGAAGTCAAAGATGAGATAAAATACCTCGGGGTCACACTCAACAGACATCTCTCATTCAGAACCCATATTAAAAACACAACAAAGGCGATATTTAACAAAATCAGACTATTACAACACATGAAACCTCTACTACACAGTAATGATTTCAGAAAACTACTACTACTACTGAGCATTTGTATAGTGCTACAAGACGTACGCAACGCTGCCCAGACATGCTAGTCAAGACAGACAATACAGAAGGTATAGACAGGGATACATCTAGGGGGAATGGTAAAGAAACAAGATGATCAGGTGAGTCACGATCCAAAAGCAGCAGAAGAGGAGAGTTTTCAGCCTGGATTTGAAAAGGGTCAGAGAAGGTGCCTGATGGACAGACACAGGTAGTTTGTTCCAGGCGTAAAGTGCAGCAAAGTGAAAGGAGCGAAGTCTGGAATTAGCAATACAAGGGCACAGATGGTAGCAATTTGCCAGAAGAGCGGCGTTCCTGAAGAGGGGGGGTAGGGAGAGATAAGAGAAGAAGGGTAGTGAGGAGCTGCAGAGTGAATGCACTTATAGGTCAGCAGGAGAAGTTTGAAATGGATGCGGAAATGGATAGGTAGCCAGAGAAGTGACTTGAGAAGAGGGATAATATGAGCATGACAAGGCTGGCGGAAGATTAGCCACGCAGCAGAGTGTTGAACAGATTGAAGGGGAGCAAGATGATTCAAAGGGAGACCAGCAAGGAGAAGGTTACAGTAGTCAAGACGGGAGATGATTAAGGAGTGGATAAGTTTTCTTGGTAGTGTGTTCATAAAGGAATGGACAGATTTTGTTGATGTTATACAGAAGAAACGGCAGGTCTTAGCTATCAGATGGATGTGTGTGGAGGAGAGAGAGGAGCCAAAGACAACCCCAAGGTTGCGAGCCGAGGAAACAGGGAGGACTAGAGAATTATCCACAGAGACTGAAAAAGGAGGAAGAGGAGAGGAGTTTTAGGGGAAAAATAAGAAGCTCAGTTTTGGCCATGTTCAATTTCAAGCGGCGGTGAGACATCCAAGCAGCAATGTCAGAAAGACAGGCAGAGATCTGAGTCTGGACTGCCGGAGAGATTTCAGGCGTAGAGTGGTAGATCAGTGATGCAAGCTATGATAACCCCTCATATCGACTATTGTAACAGTATACTTCATGGGCTCCCTAAACATACGCTTCATCCCCTCTTAATGGCACAAAACATAGCGGCACGTATTATCTATAACAACCTTTGCATGGATCATATAACACCGATACTAAGCGCCCTGCACTGGTTACTTCAGAGCTGAATAAAGTACAAAATAATCATGATCTCGTTCAAAATCATTAGAAATCTAGCACCTAATGATTGACAAAGAAGGGACCAACTACATAACACTCTTGCAATACCAGCTGACTTCCGGAAAACTAAACAATTCACTAGTATTAGAGCATTTGAATACTTATCCCCGATGCTCTGGAACTCCCTCCCAGTTAGACTTAGAAGCATTACAGACCTTCCCACATTTCGAACGCAACTTAAAACTTTTCTTTTCATTAAACATTTTAGAGAAAATGAACCAAACTTAGAAGCAGACCCAACATAGCACACACCTCAACCACATCACATTTGCAGCACTCTCCCACACAAGTGAAACATTCTCACCCATAACTTTACTAATCTTTCACTCTAATTCAATCTCACCACACTTTTCTTACGTCACACCCCTCTTACACCTACCTAGGAATCTACCAAACTATGCCTAAAACTTCCTAATCAATGTTTTTGTATATAAATTAAACCCATAGAATCATGTAAATATCCTGATTGTTTGATACTCCTGCACCTGTTATATTGTTATAATGTTCAGTGTATCTTTGCTGTTCTGTTTGTAAACCAGTATGATTACCAGATATAGCGGTATAAAAATCACTCAAATAAATAAATACGTTTGTCAGTGTGTACAGTGGATCTCGACTTCTCATGCGCCATAAGCAGGTGCATTTCCTGTATCAGGAAAATATATGTCTTTTGTTGCATTTCTTTATATAGCCTTTGTCTCTTAAAAGGGGAGTTGAGGCCCCTCACATTAAGGGACACTATCTTAAGCATCGAGGCCATCGGAATCCAAGAACCGCCTCCCCCAATCCTTGCTCTGTAACACTCCCCCTCTCCCCCTAATGTCCCACACCTATCTCTTGCCATCGGATGTCTCAAGGCCACCACCACCACTGGCGAAAGTGGTCTGGCCCTCCTAGCATCCTATTCAGCTCTATTCCACTCCCTATCCCACCATCCCCCTGCCCCCTCAAACCACTCCATTCCTTCCTCCCTTCCACTCATACAGGTACCCCCCCCCCCAACATAACTACAAAACAGCAAACAAACCCTCTTGTCCTCCCAACCTAACTCCCACCAAACACATATTGAACATGATCAAACAGAAACATCCAGGCTTCCCTACCCCACTCTCAGCAAGTTTGTTCAACATAAATACCCCCCACCTCTCAATCCCAAATTGTTCTTCAAATCAATGCAATATACTTGATGGTGAGTATCTATGCACCGGCTCCCCTCAGGTCCGTCAGCAGTATTTCCATTATACACTCCACTCCAATGGTCAGGTCTTCCCCCCTGTCGACTCTCCTTCTTCCCTGCCCACCAACTGTCACTGCAACCTCCGCCTCCCATGGATGACTCGCTGCCACTTGGAGTGTTCCTTTGGTTCCGTTGTCTGGGATGCTGCTTCAGGGTCTAGTCCACTATGCCAACCACCAGCAGGATGCACATTGCTTCTTCCCTGGAGCAAACTCTCCATCTCTTCCGCTTCAGTATAAAGTAGAGACCAAAAGGAAAGGTCCAGCTATATCTTATACCTTCAGTCCTGAGTTTCTCCAGCACCTCCCAGAAACCTCTTTGCTTTTACATGTAATTTGTGCTAAGTCTGCATAGTCTTCAACTGAACAGCCCTCCCAGGTGAGAGCCCCGCCAGTGTGAGCTTTCACTGCCACCAGCTCCTTTAAGCCATAATCGTGAAAACAGGCTATAATGTGTCCTGCCACTCTGTGTGCCTTGTCAATGCGAAAGTCTCTTCCTTCCACTTCCACTCCTGCCATTTCCAGTATTTTTTTGGCAATCTGCTGCAAAACTTCATGGCAATCTTTGTAAGCATGTTCCTCAGGCACCCCTCAGAATTTCAGATTATTACGGCGGGACCTATTTTCCAAGTCTTCAGCTTTATCCTCTAAATCCAAGTGTACCTGATCCAGCAGTCCAATCTGGTCCTCCAAATGTTCAGCTGCTTCACATTGCTCTTCAAACCTCTCTTCCAGGTCCTCAACCCAATGGTCCAGCTCCCCCAAATTGGACTGCAGACCGTCAATACTGACCACCACCTCCTCACGGGCCCTCGTCATATCTCCTCTTAAATCTTTAAACCATGACTTCATTTCTGCCCTCAGGGACTGCTCACTATCTGGTTTTGTTGTCCGATCAAAGGCTGTCTCTCCGCATTTTCCGGCCACAGCCATCATTTTGTCTCAGGGCCACTTTGACCCTGCCACAGCAGCCATGCAGGCAAAGTCACAGCTATCCATTTTGCTGCCATCTAGAGGTCCTGTGCAGTTAATCACCACTCTGGTAGGAGCAGTTTCAGGACAGCTGGAGCCAATTTAAAAGCTTTTTCTCCCCAAAAGCTCTGGTGGCCATTTTAGCCCATGACATCAGCAGCCTCCATCAGAGATGCTTCTGACTGCAAACTGGCTTGAATAAGTCAGTTGTCCAGATATGGGTGAACACAGATCCCCTTGCACCTCAGTGCCATGACCACTACCACCATGATCTTTAAAAATGTCCTCGAAGCAGTGGAAAGGCCAAAGGGAAAAGAGGCAAACTGAAAATGAAAGCCAAGAATGGCAAAACAGAGGAAGTGTTGCTGATCCTCATGGATAGGAATGTGGAAATAGGCCTCGCCAGATTCAGGGATGTGAGAAACTCCTCATGCCACATTGCTGCATTGGAACACTGACTGTAGAGTCTCTATATCAAAGTGCAAGGTCTGCAGATGGGCATTGTTGCCCTTGATGTCAAAGACTGGACAGAATAACCTGTTCTTCTTTAGCACCATGAAATAGAGTACTGGCCCTTGCACCACTTAGCAAAGGGAACTAGGGTGACCGCCTGTAGAATGAGCAATCTTTAATGTAGCCTGAATGGTAGTCCTCTTGGCTGAAGAGTTATATGGGGAGATGATGAAGGCATCCAGGATGGGTTCCCTGCATTCCAGAATGTAGCTAAGCTATATGGTGTCTAGTACCTAGTAATCCTCGGTGACCCGTGCCCACTCCTGGTAGAAAAGGCATAACCTGCTACCCATTGGAGGCAAGCCGTAATGGGCTCCCAACTCGTCATTGCACTTGACGAGAGGAGGTATTTCTGGAAGTGGTAGGGTCCCAGAGTCCATGAGCCCCATGAAAGTACTGTGCCTGGAACTGAAAACCAGAAAAGGAAGCAAAGGTGGGCTTTTGGGGGGGCAATACTGACTGGAATCTCAGGAACTTTGAGATTACAGATCTCGGAAAGGAAGATAATGGATGGACGTCGGGGAAAGTATAGTTACTCACCTGAAGCAGGTGTTCTCTTTGAACAGCAGGAATAAGTCCTCACATATGGGTGATGTCACCGAAACAGCCTTACATGGGAATGCTCCTCAGGTTCTAAAGAAAGCTTTTGGGAGGCACATCGTGCATGCATGCCTACTGAAGCACTATCTTCTCCAGTCTAATAACATAGCAGGAGCCAAAAGGCAACTCCCCGGGAAGATGGGAGTTTTGTATGGAGAACACCTGCTCCAGGTGAGTAACTGTGCTTTCTCCATGAACAAGCTGGAAATAAGCCCTCGCATATGGGACTCCCAAGCTACAGGCTACCAGAACCCAAGGAAATCAACAGTCCAACAGGGGCAACCAACTGGAGAAACCAGGAAGAGGGATTCACCTGATTCAGTGTCCTCAGTCGACATCGACCGGAGGGATTTTTGCAGGTAGCCTGGATGGACAGAAGTGCCAGTGGGCAGAATTTGACTCTAAGACCCAAAGAGATGCCGGAGCATGGCCTGGCCATTGTGGACTGTGACATGACCCTCAAGGTGCAACCCAGTCTGGGAATAGGTGTGAGTGATACACTCTGCTAGCCAAAGGGATAGATGCACTTCGAGGTAGTGACGCCCAGCCTATTGGGGTCAAAAGAGACGAACAGTTGGGTGGACTGGCAGTGTGTCTTTGTGCACTCCAGGTAGAAGGCTAGAGCCCGCTTGCAGTCTAAGGTACACAATGCCACCTCTCCCCAGTTAGCATGAGACTGAGGGAAGAAAGTCGGCAAGATTATTGACTAGTTGAGGTGGAACACAGAAACCACTTTTGGCAGAAAGCAGGGGTGCATGTGCAGAACCATCCTGTTCTGGTGAAATCTGGTGTATGGCGGGTGAACAACCAAGACCTTGAGCTTACTGATGTGTCAGGCTGACATCATCGCCACCAGAAAAAGGGCCTTCCAGGTCAAGAATTTTAGGGGGCATGAGTCCAGAGGCTCAAATTGGGCCTGCATCAGCTGGGCAAGTACCACACTGAGATCTCAAGCCACCTCAGGGGGCTTGATTGGGGTCTTCGAGAGAAACAGACCCTGCTTGAAGCAATCCACAAGAGGGTGGGCCAAAATGGGCTGCCCCCCAGAACCACGATGGTATGCCCCATCATGCTGAGGTGAACTTGCACCGAATATGACTTCAGGACTGAGTCAGAGAAGTACAGGAGGTACTCCAGCAGCTGATCCACAGCACAAGAGAAGGGGTCCAATGCCCTGCTTGTGCATCAGGCAGCAAACCTCTGCCATTTTAGTGCATCGGCCTTGCGTGTTACGTCCTTGCGGGGAATGTTGGTAACACCTTTGGGAAGATCAAGCTCTAAGAGGATTATCCACTCAGCATCCACGCAGTGAAGGCCAGGATTGGATGCTGAGGTGCAGTAACATTCTGCCCTCCTGCGAGATGAGGTCTGGGGCAAAGCCCAGATGGAGAGGTTCCCTCTGTGAAAGCTGCAGCAGTAGTGGGAACCATGGCTGTCAAGGCCAATAAGGAGAGAAAAGGATCATGGAGCCCTTGTCGGCCAGGAGCTTCAGGAGGGTTTTTGCCATGAGTGATATTGGGGAGTATGCATACAACAAGCCCTCCCCCCAATGGAGGAGGAAGGCATCCAAGGCCAGGTGGTTACTGGCCGGCATCCTAGAGCAGAACCGGGCCACCTTGTCATTGTGTGCCGTGGTGAAGAGATCCACCACAGGAATGCCCCACTCCTGAAAGATCCAGTTCATCACTGACCTTTTGTGGGTCCACTCATATGGCTGAAAAACAGAAGAACATAAGAAATGCCATACTGGGTCAGACCAAGGTCCATTGAGCCCAGTATCCTGTTTCCAACAGTAGCCAATCCAGGTCACAAGTACCTGGCAAGTTCCCAAAAAGGTACAAAGCTTCCACAATGCTTGTCCCAGGGCAAGCAGTATATTTTCCGAGTCCTCTTTAATAAGGACTTGGCTGAGCTTGTTCACTAGGCCGTTGAGCTCGCTGGGAAGATAAAGTTGCTCTGAGGTCCATGCCATAGAGCAGGGCAAACTTCCACAACTGAACAGACTTCCAGCAGAGGAGGTATGAACCTGTGTCCCTGTACTTGTTAATGTAGATCACCACCACCTTGTTGTCCATTTGGATCAGGACCACCTGATTAGCCAGGTGTGCTCAGAAGGCGCAGAGGGCTTTGGGCTATCCCCTAAAGCTTGAGAAAGTTGATCTGGAGCAGGCTTTCCTGCTCAGACCACAGGCCCTGCATACACAGGCCATCCAGGTGGGCTCCCCAGCATCCGTCATGAGCATCTTGCAGGAGCTGCTGTCTGGAACAGGATGCCTTGCAGCAGATTCGCTGGCTTGAGCCAATGAAGGGACCGCACCATGGGCGCGGTGACTGCGACACTTTCTTGGAAGTGACCCGTCACCTGCTTCCATTACATTCTTAAGGTCCATAGGCCTGTCTCATGAAGAGATGAGCTTGAGGGGTGACATTTTTTTATTTTATTTATTTGTTACATTTCTATACCACCCCTTCCAGAGATCAGGGGCAATTTACAAGGAACCCAAAGAAACAAGTACATGGAACAGGAACAAACGTTTTACAGGTAACTTGATTTGCGGGTAGGATCAGTGAATTGGAGGTTACAATTTTTTAGAAAACTATGTACAACTTAGCAGGAAGTCTTCATGCTCAAGTTTGCCTTGCATTGCCCTTATCTTGGTTTTGTTAGCTGGTGAGTTGCCTCTGTGGTGCGTGTGTGTTTGGATATGAGTTTTCTGCTCCATAGTGCATGGTAAAGAGGTGGGTTTTTAGCTGCTTTCTGTAATCTTTGAGGTCTTTTGTTGCGCGGATGTGTAGTGGGAGGGAGTTCTAGATGCTAGGGGCAGCATAGGAGAAAGCTCTGGAGCTGGTGGCTTGTTTTGTTTTGCGGATGCAGGGTGGGATTGTTATAGAGTGGAGGGCATTCTCCCTGTGTGATCTGTTGTTTGTTGGGGTGAGAAGGAGGGTTGAGAGGAAAGAGGGGGTAACATTGTTGATGAGTTTGAATGATGTTACAAGTAGTTTATATCTTATCCATCTTTCTATTGGGAGCCAGTGTAGGGCGTATAGAAGGGGTGTGACATGGTCGGTTAGTCTGGCTTTGCAGGTGATCCAAGCTGTGATGTTTTGCATTTGTTGAAGTATGTGTAGACTCTTTGCTGGTAGACCCTGCAACAAGCTGTTGCAGTAGTCGAAGTGGGGGGGGGGGGTGATGATGGATTGAATGACTGCTCTGAAGTCGTTATCTTCAAGGAGGAGTCTTAGTTGTTGCATGGATTTTAATTTGTATAGGATTGTTCTGGCTGTTCGTTTCAGGTGGGGTATCATGCTGAGGGAGGTATCCAGGATTACACCAAGGTATTTAACTTCTTGTTTGATTGGGATTGTGGTGTTGTTGATGGTAATGGTTTGGGGTAGGGTTGTGTCTTGGTTCCTTGTGATGTGCAGCGCTTCCGTCTTCTTGTAATTTAGGCTGAGGTTGTTGGATTTCAGCCAGGAGTCAGTTTCCTTAATGCATTCGTCCAGGTTGTTGTAGGTGGGGTTATTTACATTTATAGGGAGCGACAACATGATGTCATCCGCATAGATGTGGTACTGAATGTTGTGTTTTTGGACTATGTGGGTGATAGGTGACGACATGCACCATGGCTGCCATGTGACCAAGGATCCTCAGCATTCCTCGGGATGTAGTGTGGCACTGGCACTGCATTACACCCACAACTGCAACCAGCCGCTGCATGCAATTTACAGGTAGAAAGGTCCACGCCCAAGTGGTATCGAGGAGGGTCCTGATGAACTCCAGTTGCTGTGTGGGCTGGAGATGGGACTTTGGGTAATTGATTACAAAGCTGAGGTGCTTGAGCACCTGAATGGTGAGCTTGGCAGACTGCTGGATGCTGTCCAGCATGGGACCCTTGATAAGCCAGCCGTCTAGGTAGGGGAATATGAAGACCTTCATGGTCCAGCCATAAGCGGCCATGACCGCCAGGCACTTTATGGAGACATGTGGAGCTGAGACCAGCTCAAAGGGAAGCACTCAGTATTGATAGTGTTGGCCCCCCAGCACAAACTGTAGGTACTGTCTGTGATTCAGGTGATCGGGATGTGTGTGTATGCATCGTTTAGATCCAAGGAGCACAGCCAATTGTCCTGTAGAAGGCATGGGAGCAATGTCCCCAGCGAGACCATTTTGAACTTCTCGTGCACAAGGAACCGGTTTAGGTTTTGCAGGTTCAAGATGGGCCTGTACCAGCCAATTTTCTTGGGGATCAGGAAGTATCTGGAATAGAAGCCCCATCTGACCTGAGCCGGAGGAACCAGCACTATGGCGATGTTGGCTAATAGAGTGGAGACTTCTTCCTGGAAAAGGCTCCGGTGCGCGGGGTCCATAGACTGCTCTCCTGGGATGTATGGAGATGGCAGCTGGGCGAGGTGCAGCTAATATCCACTTTTATTTTTTTAAAATCATTTTTATTAAGCAAGACAGAACAATCACAAAGAACAACCAGCAGTATCAATTAGGTATACATTAACAGCTCAAGACATAACCGGCACCCGGGTGGGGCTGTGTCTTCTCCTCCACCCGGTTCTACTAGCCAGAAGTTGTAACTTCCATCGAACCCACAGTTTTCCGTTTTCTTCCTTAACCAACCCCCCCGACCCCTCCTCCCCATCCCCCCCCCGACGCAGCCCCCACTCCACTCCACCCCTCCCCATAACCCATCCCCCTCGCCACCCATCCCTATTCCGCCTAAGCCATTCCCTACGCTATACCTTCAATAATAAGCCTGGAGCACTTCATTGCGAATAGCAGGGCGTAAAGTGTGGATATAGGGCTCCCAGGTCAATAGAAAGGATGCCCAACGCTTAGGCTTGCCCCTCGCCCCTTGTTTCTCTAATTGCATTAACTGGTGAAAGCTATTGCGCCACTCCCAGAAGGAGGGAGGGGCCTCCTCCCGCCATCTACGCAGCAGCGGACCCTTCCCCACCAGGCAGGCCTTCCTGAGCAATAGGCGTTCCCAGCAACCCTTAGGGTGGAGTGTACCCAGCTGATCCAGCACCACAAGAGACCCCGTCCAACTAATCCGTTGGCTCAGCACGCCACTCATATATTCCCGAATTTGTATCCAGTACCGGCGAACCTTTGGGCATCCCCACCACATATGCCCCAAGTCCGCCAGTGGTGATTGACATTTCGGGCAACTCCCGTCCACTGTAAGATGGCTGCGGAGAGTGCGCGTCTCGGGGAGAAATGGGCTCTAAGAATACACTTTAATTGTATCTCTTTCCAGCGAGCCCCTTCAACTAGTTCCCTGATATTTCTCAAGGCACGATGAACCAAGCCCGGCTCCACTGCCGCCCCCAGTTCGCTAGCCCATTGGCGCTCGTCCCCGGAGTAATCAATCGGAGGCACCCAATTATCGATACGTCGCTTCAGCCCCGCAATAGTGGGCGGTAAGTCCGCCCCGAGCTCAAAAAACTCAAGAATCCGCGATGCCCGCGTAGCCTCAAGCCCCCTCCTAGGTAAGGAAGCTACATAGTGGGATATCTGGGCATATGCAAAAATATGTCGATAGTCCAGTTCATATTCCCCCCGTAATAGCGCAAAGGATTTACACCTCCCTTCCTGGTCCACAAGATGGCCCAAATACCGGATCCCCTTCCGTTCCCAGAGTCTGAACATAGCCGTGTCAGTTCCTGGGGCAAAACAAGCGTTTCCTTGCAGGGGCAACCAACTGGAAACCTCCGAAGATTCCCCCCACCATGCGTTGAGCTGCTGCCAGGACCATCTGGCCGGCCGTATTAACACACTCTGAATTACCCAATCTGGCAATTTCGACCTAGCCAGGTGTAATGCCGCCGTCAATGTCTGCGGGGCGATTAGGGCCGATTCCAACGCTCTAGGAGTGTAGACCTCGGTGTCCCCCAGCCAATCCCCAATATGTCGTGCTTGACAGGCCAGGGCATATAACCGCAGGTCGGGGATCCCTATCCCTCCGTTTCTCCAACTTCGCTGTAGGCGAGACATCGGGATACGGGCCCGAGCCCCTCTCCACAGAAAGCTGCGGAAAACCCGTTCAAAGTCTCGGATATCACCGTTCCGCAGCCAAACTGGCAATGTCTGCAACCAGTACAGTATATGGGGGAAAATCACCATGCTTAAGGCTGCCGCTCGGCCCAATAATGACAAAGGAAGAGGCGCCCACGCCTGCAGCTGCAGTCGAGTCTTAGCTAGTATCCGGCGGACATTCACTTGGTATAGAGACTTGGGATCTCTAGTCAACGAGATCCCGAGATATATAAAAGCCTCCTCTGCCCACCGAAGAGGAAAGGAATCACCCCAGTCGGCTCGGAGAGTACCCCCCACGTCTAACGCTTCGGACTTGCCCATGTTAATGCGCAATCCCGCAAAACTCCCGAACCGTGTAAACTCTTCTAATAATCGCGGAAGGGAGGACCTCGAGGCCGTCAAATGTACAAGCAGGTCATCAGCAAAGGCCGCTATTTTGAACCCAACCTGACCCATCCGCACTCACTCCCGCAATCCCCCCCGCTGCCTCAATTTTTCGTATCAGTGGATCAAGGGACAGAACAAACAGCAGGGGGGAGAGGGGGTATCCTTGCCGAGTGCCCCTCTGCAGTGCAAACGCATCCGATAGGGTGCCATTACACAGCACACTCGCCGTGGGGTTAGCATAAAGAAGCCCCACCATACGGCAGAAGGACTCCCCCAGCCCATAACACGGCAACAGGAACTTCAAATACTGCCAGCCCAGCCCACCCGGTCAAAGGCTTTCTCAGCATCAAAGCTGATCAAGAGCGAGGGGGTCCCACGACGGCGCACACCCATTCCAAGGACGCCAGGATCTTGCGCAGATTGCGTACCGCGTAGCGGCCCTTCACAAAGCCAACTTGAGACTCGTGAACCAAGTCTCCGAGCACTAAGGCAAGCCGGGTCGCGAGGACCTTTGCCAAGATCTTCAAGTCGAAGTTAAGTAGGGAAATGGGCCTGTAAGATTCTGCCTGTAGGTGGTCTTTGCCCGGCTTAGGGAATAAGATAATATGGGCATGATTCCCCCCCCACGTAAACGTCCCCTGTGTTATCCGGTGCTGGTAGACTGCCACTAGTGTGGTTGGCAACACATCACCCAGTAGTTTATAAAACTCAGCCCCTAAGCCATCCGGCCCCGGGGCTTTGCAGTAACTCGCCTGTTGGATCACCGAAGCAACTTCTTCCGTCGTGACCGGCACCTCCAAACTCGCCCGTTGTTCCGCATCAAGCTGGGGGAGCGACATTTCCTTCAGGTACTCCTGCATAGCACTCCTCAGATCGGCTCCCCGTGTATACAGTTGTTGGTAGAACCGACGGAAGATCTGAGCGATCTCCCGACTCTCTGCTTGTATATGACCTTGCTCATCTCGTAAAGCTGCCACTGTACGGGTCGCCCCCTTTCCCCGCAGGCACCGAGCCAGTAATTTCCCAGATTTATCCCCGAAGCGATAAAGTTGGTATTTGTAATATAAAAAGGACTTCTTGGCCCTCTGATGAATTAGTTCATTAAGAGCCAATTGGGATTCCCACAGCAGTTGCTTGTTTGCCGCCGATGGATTAACAGCCTGACGACGCCTAGCTCGGCAGACCTGCGCTTCAAGTCGAATAATCTGCTTCGCCACCAGTTTACGCTTACGTGCCACGTATCCTATAATGTCTCCTCGTAAAACCACTTTAGCCGTCTCCCAGAATAGTTCAGGATTGTCACGATGCGGCTCATTATAGGTTGTAAACTCGTGCCATCGCTGCTTGAGAAACGAAGAGAACTCAACGTCCCTAATTAAGTCAACAGGGAAACCGCCAGAGACGAGCTGGGGGGGCCGAGTCCCGCCACTCCAGGTCCACCCAGATTAAAGCATGGTCGGAAATTTCCAAGGGACCGATCTGCGCGTCGAGGACATAAGTAAAAAGTCTTTCCGAGACTAGCACATAATCGATTCTAGCACTAGTGCCATGTGCTCTAGACTGGTGTGTAAAATCACGTTCCCCAGGGTGGAGAAGCCGCCACGGGTCCACCAGTTGTAAACGTCGCCGCATATGATGCAACGCCTTAGTGCCCTGTCGTCGGGTCCCCCCTCCCCCAGCTCTGGACACGTCAAGCTCTAAATCGAGTACACCGTTAAAGTCACCGGCTAAGATCAGCGGGGCGTCAGGCAGCTGTTCCACACCAGAACCCAAACGGGCATACAAGTCCCGATCCACTACATTTGGGCTGTACAAATTGCCCAAAATCACAGGTTGCCCTTCCAATGTCCCGGATACCATAATATATCGACCCTCTGGGTCAACATAGACCGCTTCCTTAGTGAATCGGAGTCTCTTGTGGATTAGAATAGCCACCCCACCCTTCCTACCCAATGCAGGGGCCCCCCATACTTGTCCAACCCAGTCCCTTTTAAGCTTAGCATGCTCCTCTATGCTCTGGGGAGTCTCTTGCAGCATAGCAATGTCGCACTGGTGTCGTGCCAGGGCCCGCAGCACTTTATATCGCTTGATAGGGGTTCCTATTCCACAGACATTCCAGGAAAGAATCCTCACGTCTGCCGAAATTGTAAGTAATTGGGCAAGACCGTATCTATCATTTGCCCGGAGAGACCCCCCCAGCCTGAGGTCTCCCCCTCCCTCTCCCATAAGAATGGCTTAGTAGTCCCTAATCGGTATCGTAGGGGCTGTGTCTCCCCCCCCCTCTATCCCTACCACCCCTCCCTTCCCCCATTCCCCATCGCCCCCTCCCCCCCCTCTACCCCAATCTCCATCCCCACTCTCCGCCACCCTCCCATCGTGACCACTTGAGATGTGAACGGGTCCCCCTCCCCCCCAGTATCTTTTTATTTTGTAGAGTCCCCAACCGCGATCGCTAGTCTGATAATCCCCTCCTCCCTAATAATGGCCCCCCTATCCAACCCCCCTCCCCCCCCCACCCAGCCGATCCCCCAGCTCCCCCCGATCACCCCCCGCCCCCCCACCCCCCCCCCCCACCCCCCCCCCCCCCCCCCCACTGCAAACATGAAAACAGCAAATTTTTATTTTTTTTTAACAGGCTAACAGGCCTATATGTAAATCAGCAGAGAAGGAACAAAACGGGGGGGGGGGAGGGGGGGAAGGGGGAGAAAACCAAACGGGGAACAGAGAGAGAGGGGGGGAAGCAACAAGAAAAATAACATGGTTGCCAGAACGGCCAACATCACCCCTTTAAACCCGCTGCAGGTCCTGCTGTTCCAGGCAGCCGATACGGGGCGGAGGCCTAAGATTCCAACCACCGCAGGGCCAATAGTTAGGCCAAACGCCCCGGCCTTCAGCCGACATCGGATGTACCCCTAGGAGAGGGGCAAAGGTCCGGGCCCACAGGTGGAGGGAGGCTGTAAATGAAGGTCGCCGATATCCAGCACCCTGGTCTCGCCGCAGCCACGGACATAGTTGTAGGGCTGGAGCTATAACCCGTTGCTCCCCAGCAGGCACGATAGCTCTCTCAGCTCATAGGGGGGCCAGTCACACCGCCCTATACGGGTTTACACTCCTGCCCATCTCGTGCCCCTTCACAGGTAGTCCATTTTTGAGGCCCATGTCACTGTATGCTCGCTCTCTGATCGTCCGTTGGGGATGCCAGCAGCCGTTCCACATAGGCTGTTGCCTCCGTCGCAGTTTCCATTACCCGGTGAGTGCCCTGGTGTATTATATGTAAACGGGCTGGGTACTGCACGTGAAAGCGGATGTTCGCAGCAATTAAGCGTTGGCAGACCGGCGCGTAGGCCTTACGTCGTTGGCTCAGCGCGGTGGAATAATCTGGTGTAATGCGAATCCGCATGTTCCTATATTCCACCATGCCTTTTTGCCGCGCTGCCCGCAGTAGATCCTCTTTTTGTGTGTAGTAATGGAATCTGGCCAAAACCACCCTGGGCCGCGTGTTCTGTCCTTGCGGCCGTGGCCCTACTCTGTGGGCTCTGTCGACCACGATAGGGTTGGTCCCATCTTCCCGGTCGAGTAGAGAGGCGGCCAGCTTTTCAATCAGGTCCCGCAGTTCTTTATCAGGTAGTAGTTCATCTACGCCCAAGAAGCGCAGATTTTGACGTCGGGATCTATTTTCCAATTCATTGAGTTTTAGCTCTTGTGCTCTGGATGCTTTCTGCAGTGCACTCAGGTCCCGCTTTAGCTGTTCCACTTCCTCCTCGGCTTGCATTATGCGGTCTTCCGCCTCCTGCACCCGCGCGCCCAGCGCTGACAAGGAACCTTGCAGCGTGTCCATTTTACCACTCAGAGTATCAAATCGTGTGGCCAGTGCGGCTGTAACCGCCGCCGAGATGTCTTCTATCATAGTGGAGGGGGTCGCGGTACTCGCTTTAGAGGGGGAGTCCGCCATTTTCGGTGGTCCAACAGCGCGGTCTTTCTCCCGCCTCCCCGCCTTCGCTGTAGCTGCCATTTCCCGGTTCTCCCCCAGCGAGGGATAAAAGACACGGCAACTTCTCCTTCGGGGCTTAGCACCGGCAAAAAATCGCCGTAATTCACGGTCCAAATCAACGGTCAGGGACGAGGGGGCCCGGAGCTAAGGTGACTCACGTCTTCCCAGCTCACCACATCACGTGATCCCCGCTAATATCCACTTTAAATGATGTATAACACCCAGGTGTCCAAGATGATTAGAGGCCACCTGTGGGAGAAGTGGATGGGTCACCCCCTACCTGAGGGGGTACCCTAGTGGACAGCGGCCAGCTGGCTATACTCCTGAGGAACCTATCAAAAACTCACCCTTGGCTTGGGCTGCGGGGTGGGTTGAGCCATCAGGGCTTTCTTCCTCCACTGTTGGTAGGGGTCTGACCTTTGGCTGGACCTGCGGCTGGGTCGGGAAATACTGGCGCGGGCATGGGTAAAGGCCTTCGTACCCAGGTGTTTCTTCCATGCGGGATTCACAGTCTTCTTGGAGAGCCTAGAGAGGGTCACATGCTCCTTCTTGAGCTCCTCTGCCTTTTCTTCTACCGGCTTCCTGAAGAGCTTCTCTCCCCATCAAGGGATATTGGCTATCTTGTCATAGACCTGCTGTTCCAGGTCAGAGAACTGCAACCACGCTAGCTGGTGGGCAGCGATGTCTACCGCCGCTACTCTGCCTGCAGACATGAAAGCATCATAGACTTCATGCACCATGAATTTAGAGCAGTCCTTGCCATGGGCCACCAAGGCCTGAAAAGCCTCGCGATGGTCCTCGGGGGCATGGTTGTCAAATTCCACCAGGTGCAGCATCATGACTTTGAGGAACATCCTCATATAGGTCTGGTAGGCCAGGACCCTGGCAACCAGCATGGAATCCTGATAGCACTTTCTCCCGGAGTCCAGGGTTCAATCCTCATGGCCTGGGGGCATCAAAGAATGCGTCTTGGTGCACTTAACCTGCTTCAAGGCCGGCTCAACCATGATGGAGGTGTGTGGTAATTGATAGCTTCTTAAAGCTTGGGGCCTTCTGGACCCAGTACAGGGAATCGAGTCTTTGGCTGATGACGGAAACTGTGAGGGGGTTTCCCACAGCTGCAACAGCAATCTTTGCAGGTCATGGTGAATGGACACCGTCACCATTTCCCTGGGGTCCAAGGGGTACTTTAGAAGCTCCAGTTCTCTGTCCTTGGTTCCTCCTCCAATTCCAGGGAGAAGGGGATGGTCTTGGCCATGTCCCTGATGAAGTCCTGGAAAGATATGTCCTCCAGAGGCAACTTACGCTGCTCGGGGAGAGGAGACGGGTCAGATGGAAGGTCCGGAGACTGGAGGTTTGATACTGTCAATTCCTCCTCAGTCTTTCTTTCCGATTTGGATTCTGAGAGGAAGTTGAAGCAGTGTCGGGACTCCTCCCTCCTCTGGCTCCACAACTGAGGAGAGGGAAGATGCCAGTGGCCCTCGTGTCACCCTATGTGTGGGCATTCATGTCCCAGGTATCGGATTCCGACATGCTGGAGAGGGAGAAAGCTGTTGGAACCAGTATCGAAAGCCTAGAAGAAAAACCTTTTTCAGGAATGCATGAACAAATCCTAGGGGCTCTGCAGAAAAAAAGATGGCACTGTGGCAGGTGGGAAGGTAGGCATGTATGCACAGTGTGCGTCCAAAGGCTTCCTTTGGAAGCTGGGGAGCATTCCCTTGTGGGGCTCCATCAGTGACATCACCCATACGTGAAGACTTATTTCCTGCTTGTTCACGGAGAAGAGGGCATGCCTATTCACTTCCCAAGCCCTTTGGGCCTATCCTTCGAGAGGCAATGAGGTTTGGACTCACCCAAATCCTTAATCAACTTCTCCAAGTCCTCCCTAAACAAAAACTTCCTTTTAAAGGCAAGCTGGGACAACCAGGACTTGGAGGCTCAGCCCTCTACCCAGTGGTGAAGCCACAGTCAGCATCATGATACCATTGAGAAGGCAATATCTTTACCAAGCAAACTAGATCATATATAGCATCCATCAGAAATTATGATGATGATTCCAGGAGGACAGAGGTATCATCTGGAGGTTGTGACTGAATCCACTGAAGAAAAGCTTGATTCATCAGACGCACACATAAGACTGACTGGAGAATAATAGAGGAAGTTGAAAACTTACTCTTCCGGAGAGCTTGTGATCCTCTGATACTCTTATGGGTTTGTAGGAGGGCAGTGAAGCAATTTTATTTTCTCAGGGCCATTGAGACCACCCTTTGTAATGTCTTGATTCTGCCATGTTTTTGCTTTGTTCTGTTGCTATGGTTTTGCTTTTATTTACTTTATGTTGTTTCTTATTGTATGGTGATGTATTTTATTATGTTATTATGTATGTTTATTGTATCTGCCTTGGGCTTTTTGTAAAGGCAGGAAAAGCATAGTTACTCACCTGTAACAGGTGTTCTCCAGGGACAGCAGGAAGGAGTCCTCCCATATGGGTGACGTCGGCCCGGACGAAGCCCACACAGAGCATTTCCCCAGCTTTCACAGAAAGCCTTTTTGAATGCTACCACACATGCATGGTCCCCTTCCCACCCAAGGATGCTATCTTGCTCAATCAGTTGACATAGCGAAAAGGACAATGTAGGGAGGCAACTCCAAGGAGAGGTGGGAAGGATTGTGAGGACTGATTCCTGCTGTCCCTGAAGAACACCTGTTACAGGTAAGTAACTACGCTTTCTCCAGGAACAAGCAGGAAGTCAGTCCTCACATATGGGACTCACTAGCTCCAGGCTGCCGAGGACAGAACCATGACAGCAATACCAGCGACCCATCGGATAGCCATAAGTTGCAGAAGGTGAGTCCCGAAAGAGAGACTCTGCAAGGCCCACACGTACAACAACAACATCACTCTGGTAACCTGAACACAGAAGGGTCGGAGGGCAGGAGTTGCCTACACCCCGAAAATATTACGGAGTACTGCCTGCCTGAAGGCACTATCCATGTGGGACTCGCTCTCCAGGCAGTAATGAGCTACGAATGTATGAATCGAAGACCATGTGCAGCCCTGCAAATTTCTGTCACCGGCACTGAGCAGAGGTTGGCTAACGATGAGGCCATATCCTGCACATGATGTGCAGTGATCTGGTGCTCAAGGGAGAGGCCCACTCGCTCATAAGCGAGGGCAATTCAGTCTTCCACTCAAGTGGACAGAGTTTGCTTCGTTACAGGGAGCCCCAGTCTACTGGAGTCATATGACACAAAGAGCTGAGGAGCTTTGCAATGGGCCTGGGTCCGGTGCAGGTAGAAGGACAGGGCCCGCTTACAGTCTAGCATATGCAATATGAGTTCCTCCCTGCCAGCGTGGGGCCGTTGGAAAAAGGTGGGAAGGACCACCTCCTGGTTGAGATGGAAGGGAGATACCACTTTGGGGAGGAATTTGGGGTGTATATGGAGCACTATCCTATTATTATAGAACCTTGTACATGGCGGATCCACCACCAAGGCCTGGAGTTCGTTCACTCTCCAAGCAGACGTGATGGCTACCAGAAAAACCACTTTCCAGGATAGGTATTCCAAAGAGCAGGTGGCCAGGGGCTCGAATGGCGGTCTGGTGAGTTGGAAGTGCACCACATTAAGTTCCCATTCTGCTGCAGGAGAGCGGAGAGGGGGCTTGGATAGCAAGAAGCCCCGGAGGAATCTGGAGACCAGTGGCTGGTTTGAGAGGGATTTCCCCTCTATAGGGTGATGGAGAGTGGCTATGGCACTCAGGTATACCCTCACCAAATTAGACTTCAGACCGGCATGCGAGAGGTGCATTAAGTACTGTAGCACTAGTTGCACATGGTAGGAGAAAGGGTTCTTTTCTTTTTCTGCACACCAGATGGAGATTCTTCTCCATTTGAAGGCATATGCTCGTCTGGTGGAGGGTTTTCAGGAGGCCAGCAGGATCTCCTTGACTTCCCCTGGGAGACTGAAAGGAGCCAATGCTACCCTTTCAGCAGCCATGCCATCAATGCTAATGACCCAGGTTGGTGTGCAGGAGGGAGCCCTCCTCCTGGGACAGGAGATCCAGATCCCGACCCAGTGAGATTGGGAATGCCACCAACAAGGAGAGCAGCAGAGGGAACCAGGGTTGCCGGGCCCATCTGGGGGCAATCAGAATCACTGATGCCTGCTCGCTCTGGAGCTTGAAGAGGGTCTTGGCCACTAGAGGAGTCAGTGGGAAGGCACAGAGGAGGCCCTCGAACCATGGGATCAGAAAGGCATCCGCTGCCACTCTCCCCGGGTGCAGCTGGTGTGAGCAGAAGTGGGGCAGCTGTATGTTATCCGGAGAGGTGAACAGGTCCATCATGGGCCTGCCCCAGAAGCGGACGAGTCTTTGCACCACCCTGGGGTTCAGGCGCCATTCGTATGGGCGAAGGACTCTGCTGAGTTTGCCCGCTGAGCAATTTCCCTGACCTGGAAGGTATACTACCCTTAGGAGCATTCCTTGGTACACTGCGAAGGACAGAAGAGTCAGCGCCTCCTGGCAGAGAGAGTATGAACCTGTGCTCCCCTGCTTGATTACATAAAACATGGCGACCTGGTTGTCCATCTGGATCAGCACAGGACAGTTGCACAGGAGGTGGCAGAATGCTCGCAAGGCCAGGAAGATGGCCCTGAGTTCCAGGAGGTTGATCTGTAAGAGCGACTCCTCTTGCGACCAGTCGCCTTGAGTGCAGAGATCTCCGCAGTGTGCCACCCAACCCAGGAGGGAGGCATCCATGGCCAGGACCCTCTGTGGCGCAGGCACCTGGAATGGTATCCTTGCTTGGAGGTGGCATAAGGACTGCCACCAGTTGAGGGAGTCTGCCAGTTGGCGGGTAACCCTGACCCTGTCCCACAACCTACCCGTGGCTTGAGTCCACTGGGAGCAGAGGCACCACTGGGCTGCCCGCATGTGCAAGTGGGCTAGGGGCGTGACGTGGACAGTTGAGGCTATATGGCCCAGTTGGCAGAGAAGGAGGCGAACTGGAAATGTCCGGTGACTCTTCACCTCTCCTGCCATCTGTACGAGACAATGTGCCCTTTCCTTTGGGAGGAAGGCCTTGACAATGTGTCCAACTGGGCACCTATGAACTCCAGATTTTGGGCTGGAGAGAGGTGGGATTTGGGGTAGTTGATGACAAACCCTAGGTGCTGCAGGAGACAGATTATTCGTCCTGCAGCCTGGCTGGCCTTGGGAGCTGTGCTGCCTCTGATGAGCCAGTCATCCAGATAGGGGAAGATCAAGGCCCTTTGTAGGCACACATAGGCGGCCATGAATGCCAAGCACTTTGTAAAGACTTTTGGCGAGGAGGCCAGGCCGAATGGTAGTACCCTGTACTGGTAGTGCTCTCCTCCCACCACAAACCTTAGGTACTGTCTGTGGGAGGGGTGGATCAGGATGTGGGTATATGCATCCTTTAGGTCTAATGAGCACAGCCAATTTCCCTGGTGGAAGTAGGGCAGCAGAGTTCCAAGGAAGAACATCATGAACTTCTCCCTCATCAGAAACTTGTTCAGGCTTCGCAGGTCTAGTATGGGCTGAGGCCCCCAGTTCTTTTTGGGACAAGGAAATACCTGGAGTAGAAACCCTTTTCCCACAAATGGCTGGTTACAGGTTCTACTGCCCTGTCCTTCAGCAAGCCTGCAAGCTCTGAGAGGAGCAAGGTCTGGTGAAGGAGAGGCTGCACTGGTTTACCTGGGAAGAATCCTGGGGGTGTTTGCTGGAACCTGAGGAGATAGCCCTCCTTTACCACTTGTAGGATCCACTAGTCCATGGTGACCCTGACTCACCTATGGGTGAAGAGAGTCAGGTGGCCCCCTGTGGGCTGGGGAGGGTCTCCTGGGGGAGAGGAGGGCCTGCCTGGGGAATCAAAAGCTCCCCCAAGCTGGGTGGGAGCTGGTGGCTGAGGCTTCTGAGCCTTTGGCTTTCTCTGCCCATGGCCTTGGTTCTTGGGCAGGTTCTTGTTGCTGTTGTCCCGAGAAGGGTTGGTAATGGCCTTGATGAAAAGACCACTTTTTCCTCGGTAAAGGTGGTCTTTTTCCTGACGGTTTCTTTCGGGGAAGGGTCGAGGTCTTCCTTGAGAGCCTCTCTCTGGTCATGACCTCAGCCCCTATCTCGACATCTTGTCGGTCATGGCTTGCCAAACAAGTTTTCCCCAGTGCAGGGAACATCCAGCAATTTCTCTTGCACCCATTGCTCGAGGTCGGAGGTCTGCAACCAGGCCTGGCGCCGGGCCCGAATACCCACTGATGCTACCCAGGCTGCTGATTCGAAGGCATTATAGGCAGCGCGGGATAGGAACTTTGAGCAGTCCTGGATCCTGGCTGTCAGTGCTTGGAACCTCTGGAGGGGTTCCCTGGCACGGCCTGTGGAGATGCCTGCCAGTTCTTGGATGAGGCCCTTGAGGTACATGCCTATATGCAACTCATAGGCCTGTATCCGACAGCCCAGCATGAATCTCTGGAAGCACTTGTGCCCAAGGGAGTCGAGGGCTCGGGCCTCTCTGCCCGGGGGAACAGAAGAGTAATTCTTCTGGCTTTTATGCTTTTGAATAGATGGCTCTATGACCATGGAGTTATGCAGGAGTTGGGACTTTTGGAAACCTGGGCCCTTCTTGATGCATCGGCTATCCACCAGCACCGAGGCCGGGGTCTCCCACATCCGCCAGAACAGCTGATCGAGGATGGGCTATACCGGCACCATAAGAGTTTCCTTTGGCGGGGACTCATACTGGAGGATCTCAAGTTCTTCAATGTGCAGGTCCTCCTCTGATTCGGTCGGGATCGAGAGGGCCTGGACCATGTCCCGGATGAAGTCATGGGAGGCCACATCTTTGGGAGCTCCGGGGGAGATGGCTCCGAAGGGACGTCTCAGTGTCGAGATATCTCAGGGGAGGCCTCGGCGTTGGTCTCCCAGTCAGAGCCGGAGGGCATCAAGGGCTCAGAGGCTCAGGACTCCCGTGTCTCGAGGCTGGCCCCAAGGAACTGGGGTCCTCCAGTGGATCTTGGGTCAGACTCCCAGAAACTGGCCGCAGTTAGAGGCCCGGTTATCAGGGCAGATGATGCAGATGAACCAGATATCATTGCCTGCTGCAAGGTCAGGATGGCAGAGATATTCTTCTCCAGGGCGGCCATTCTGGATTCAATGCCTGAAGGCTCTGGAGCTGTCGGCGTGGGCACCAAAGACCTCGGCCTGATGCCAGCACTCTCGCAAGTGCGTCCTCGACGAGGACTATGGTCTTGAGGAGCCTTGCACGGTCGCTGCTGGCCGAGGACTTCTTCTTATATTCCTTAAGGGGGCGCTGCTTGGAGTCCCTGTCCCGCCACAGGACCTTACTGAGTTTCACCGGTGGAACCTCGATTGGTCTCAAGGGGTTTTTCTTTTCCTTCCCGGGGTCCGGGATCTTTACGGAGCAGCTGCCGACATATAACTTTGAAGATGCCTGGGCCTTGCGGGCGGTGCTCGGCTTTAGGCTCAGCGTCAGGGAAGCTGGAGCTGAATCAGACCGCAGGAACATCCTCTCCTGCAACTCCAACCTTTTCTTGTTGGTTTTCGGAGTCATGGCCTGGCACAGGTCACAGGTAGTACTGCCATGATCCAGGCCGAGGCAGCGCAAGTAGCAGTCGTGGGTGTCTATAACAGACATGGCTTGACTGCAATGGTCACACTTTCTAAACCCACCGGGAGACCACCGGGAGACATGGTGGGAGACACCCCGTCAGGTTTGATAACCCTGGGCAAAAAAGGATGCAAATGCCGGCTCGAGGCACGCCTCGCCAAAAAGGAAAGGAAGAGCCGAGAATGGTATGAGAGATGGCGCCGGCTGGAGGTGGGAAGAGAAACTGGTATGCAAACCAGGAAAACCGGTATGCAAACCAGGAAAAAAACAACTTTTAAGGATAATTTTTAGAGGACTTTTCTGGAGAAACAGGAAAAGCATCCATTTCGCTCCACGGAAAAAAGGAGACTGAGCAAGATGCCACCCTTGGGCAGCAAAAGGACAACGCATGAGTGGTAGCATTCCCAAAGGCTTTCTGTGAAAGCTACTGAAATGCTCCGCACGGGCTCCGTCGGTGCTGTCAACCATATGTGAGGACTGACTTCCTTCTTGTTCCTGGAGAAAATATCTAATAAATGACATGAAGTGGTCTTTTAGGGCCGCACCACCCTCCATCTGGAGGGTGGTCTGCTTCATGCAGGGACGGTTCTACTATGAGGTCACCTGAGGCCTTAGGCAGCACTCGGATGGGGCGGCCCTTGGACATTGCGGCACACCGGCTCTGTTTTAATTTTAGATTTTGACGCATCTGGCCTGCCTCTGCCTTCCCACCGTTTTTTTTTTTCTTACTGCAAGCAATCTTGAGAAAAAAATGGTGGGAAGGCAGAAGCAGGCTAGAGGTCTTCCTATCTCCGCAGAACTATACACCATTGGCGTAAATGCCCCTCCCCAGCCACTTTGTCCCACTTCTGTTACTGCCACAAACATTATCGCTCCCTTCTTTTTTCAGCAAAAAAGGATCACTTCTCCAAACTTATCTCCTCCTCAGCCAACTCCTCACGTCAATTATATAGCATTCTTCGCTCTCTTTCTGCTTCTCAGGTTCCCTCTACTTCTGGTCCTCCCCCATCGAATACTCCCACCTCGGCCGCATTGGCCTCTCACTTTGCTTCTAAAGTACTTTCCATTCGTCATCTTTTTCCTGCTTGCCCTCTCCCTCTCTCTCCCCCTCCTGCTTCTTCCCCCCCTTCCCTTTCGCTCCCAGCTTCTTCACCCGTCCCGCCCCGCCCCTTTCCCATCATTAGTCCTCCTTTCAGCCTATTACCCTACCAGACTTGACTAAGGTCCTTACTGCTACCTGGAAAACTACCTGTCCCTCCGATCCCATCCCCTCACAATGGCTCCCTGAACCCTCGTTGGATTTGCCCCCCCTGATTCTTTCCATTTTCAATAACAGTCTTCTATCCGGCACCTTTCCCTCACAGTGGAAACACGCCCTAATTCGACCACTCCTGAAAAAAGCCTCCCTAGATCCTTCCCTACCCATAAACTGGCATCCTATTTCTAATCTTCCTTTTCTTTCTAAACTTCTTGAAAGGCTAGTCTTTTCTCAACTTTCTTCTCACCTTGAAGCTTCCCTAGCCCTCCACCCTCGCCAATCAGGTTTTCGTCCCAGTCACAGCACTGAATCTATTCTTATTTCTTTTCTTAATGAGTTGCACATTGCTCATGATCAGGGTTCCATATCTATTGCTGTTTCACTTGATCTTTCCGCTGCTTTCGACGTCGTTGACCACCGTACCCTTCTTTCCCGTCTTCGTTCCTCTGGTCTATCTGGCACAGTTTTACATTGGTTTCACTCTTTTCTTTTCAATCGATCTTTCTCGGTTCTCTCTGGCACTGATTCCTCCCCTTCAACACCCCTTCTTTGTGGTGTTCTCCAGGGTTCCGTCTTAGCACCTCTACTGTTTAACATCTTGGCCCCCCTGTCCCTACTAATCCAACAATATGGTATTTCTGCGTACTACTACGCAGACGATATTCTTCTCCTCTATCACTGATTCACTCACTCCCGATATTGGCCCACTTAATGCCTGTCTTTCTGCTGTAGCTTCCTGGTTCTCTGATAATTTTCTACACGTTAATCTCTCAAAAACTTTGGCTATTCTGTTCTCTGCTGGTAAACCTATCCCCTCTCTTGTCCCATTTCTTTTATCTGCTCCGATTCCTATCGTCACTTCACTACGATATCTTGGTGTTACTCTTGACTCGGCCTTGACTTTTAAGGATCACATTTCTTCAGTCGTCCAGCGTTCTTTTTACACCCTAAGGCAACTTCGTGCGGTCCGCCCCTTTCTCTCTACATCTTCTTTAACCACATTGCTTCTCTCTCTCTTGTTATCTCACGTTTAGGTTATTGTAACGCGTCCCTAGCTGGTCTCCCCTCTTCCCAACTGCATAGGCTCCAACTGGTACCTCACATCGCCGCCTGCATTCTCACTCACACCTCACGGTTTGATCACGTCACCCCCCTTCTCATCCGTTTGCACTGGCTTCCCATTCCTTTCCGCATTCAATATAAGATTCTCATTTTCGTACACAAATCACTTCACACCGGTATCCCTCTCTACCTCTCTGATTTAGTTCATTTCCACTGTTCCCCTAGAATTCTCAGATCAATTTACGCCAATTGGTTATCTCTTCCCTCACCTTCCCAGGCCCATTTGGAGTCCACACGCTGTTCTGCCTTTTTCTTTCTGGGTCCCCGCTTATGGAACTCTCTACCACCTACGCTTCATCTCAAGCTCTCTTTTTCTACCTTTAAAGCTAGACTTAAGACACATCTTTTTTGCACGGCTTTTGATCTTCTTCTCCCTTCTTCCCCTCTTTCCCCTCCCCCCAGTTGATATTTAGTTCTGTCTGTTTTGTTCCGGCCGTCCCCCCTTTTTTCTTTCTCCCTTTTCTCTCCAACTATCTCTTTCCTATTTATTTTATGGCGTTCTTTTCCTTTATTTTTGGCAGTGCTTTTATGATTTTATTGTAAACCGCTATATGCCTATGGTTTCGGCGGTATATTAAGTTTTTAAATAAAGATAAAGATAAAGAGGTGGCAATATCTAAAATGAAAATAGCTGGTGTGACGCTGCTGATAAATCAGCCTCAACCAGATCACTTGCAGGACTGCGGAATCATTTTTCAGGGAACAGGAAAGACAGAACAGGAGACGGAGTCCAGGGAGAGGATGTAAGGCTTCACACACAGTGAGGAACAATATGAGACTGTCTGTCTAATGAGAAGTTGTTTCTGAGAAAGTGCAGTTTAATGACACATTTCCCAAATCAGTGAAAACAACTCAAAGCTGTTGTTAGACCTCACAGTGAACTTTAAAATTACAGCTTTTTTTTAGAGACAGTGTATCCTTTTTTCTCCCCTAAGGAAGAGGTTTCAGATGAGGCTAGATAGTTTGCTTTACATTTCTGTATTTCATTGCCGTAAAACCCAAATAAATCAAACAATTAAAAAATAGTGATGAATCACAGATTAGCTTCATCTAGATCAGGGGGAAGGGCAAAGATTGCTACGGCTGTAACTGCACTGATTAAAGAATCCATCAAGAGGAGCGGTTAAAATGAATTTCTTGCAAGAGGCCCCATGTTTAAAAATTCCTTCAGCTTTCTTCCACGTTTGTACCTCTTTTTTTTTCATTTGCAAAATAAGTTCAGCTGGCTTGTAACAAAAAATATAGGTCAACCTATTGTGACTTTAGAAAATTAACAGGAGACAAGTTAGTGAAGATTGAGTAGTGGCTCCAGAAGCTGAGCACAGCACAAGGGTTTACAGTCATAGACTAAAAAAGGGACAGATTAGTAAATATAGTTTTAAAACGCCCCGGTTTCCCTACAAATAGCAAGGAAGTGCACCATTTCTGAAACGCTTTCACGTTCAAGGCTTGAGTAGACTTGAAAAGCAGGAAATTTTGGCAGTTTGCTTTTATTGAAAACAGAAAAAAGTACAGAGAACAGAGGGACCAACTTTTTATTATGCTAAATGTGTTTTTTATCAATACAGTTATCTCTTTAGAAATCCTGGTTTTTATTTTATTGTATTGCTTTATTTTTTTTTTGCCGTGTGGCAAAAGAAATGCAATTTGTCGTTTGGAAATTCTTCAGTTATGTGAACTGCTTTCTATCGTTTTGATTACTTTAAAAGTAAATATGAAGAATGTGCATAGAAAGTAGATGTTCATATGTGCTGGAGGTAGATGCTGGGGCAAGAGGAGAACTGCATTTGCTAATATGATTGTAATGTAATTTATTTGATAAACCGTTCACAGTTTACAATAATAAGTGAACAATAGTATTTTAAGGTTATTCTTCACTGTAGTTTGGCAAATTTAATTCATAAAAAAAGAAAAAACTACATATTTTTGAAGTATAAAAACGGGAATTATTTGTTGCCGTAGAAGGAAAGACACTGGATGGATATTGTAGATGGGCTTCATGGAAAAAAAGTCTGGGTGGCACTTCTTGCATGCCTGTAGTTTTCGGTTTGCTTCACTGAATCTGAGTTCTGGTGAGCAGCCGTGAGAGGTGACAGTATCCACAGTGCACTAGCAGCGAGATGCTGCTGCTGCCCACACTGTTGAGCCCCTCTTGTTTGGCATATTTAGCAGCATATTTAGCAGCATGTTTCCTAAACTCTCCGCCATACTGTGTCAGACCAAGGTTCCTCAAACCCACTATCCCGTTTCCAACAGTGGCCAATCCAGGTCATAAGTACCTGACAGATTTCAAAAATGCACACAGGTTCTGCAATGCTTGTTCCGGAGCAAGCAGTGGATTTCCCAGGTAATCGTTAATAATAGTTTATGGACCTTTCCTCCGGGAACTTGTCCAAACTGTTTTTAAACCCAGCTATACTAACATCTTTTGTTACATCATCTGGTAACTAATTCCAGAGTTTTATTATGTGGGGCCATAGGCTAACTGCAAGGAGGCAGTTACATCCCCCGGCAGTTACTGCATTTCAGTGTGGCAAAACAGCTGCAGGTACAACTAAGACCACATACTGAGGTGGCATTAGTTGCACTCACACTACTTGCACCGAGCCATTATGTTAGTTTCTGCCGACAATGCAGATGCCTGTGTGTGAGAGTTCTTTCACTCGCCTCACTCTGCAGTAAAGTATAATTTTTGGAAAGAATCCTGTAAACCTAAAAAGTAAAGAGTAAAAGCATTTTTTGACTACATATGTGTGTTTTTAGTTTGTATTAATATATTCCCTACTTGGTGAAGATCTATCTCTGTTCTGCATGTGCGACTGAGGCTACATGTTCTGTTAGCATGGAGTTTCTATGTAGGGTGCTGTAGTAATCCGGTTTGTTCAGTTTTCTGAATAGGAATATGGATGTTCTAGGGCCCACTGCAATATTTGTGGTGCTGCCTTTTTTGGGTATGCTCCATGTTGTGTGAGTTTGGGAAGTTAGTGTTGTTGTGGAATAGTAGATTTGCTCTATGGGTCCTGTACTCTGGGTTCTTGGTAAGATCAACTTTAGGGTGTTGGTTGGGGGGGGGGGGAGGGAGGGGTACCGGAATATGTATTGTCTTTGAGATTTGCAGTTTTGTTTTCTTTATGCTGCCAGACAGAAATTTAAATTATTTTGTCAGGTCAGATTAAAGAAAATTTCAAATTTTAAGGAAACGTCTCAGTTTAATTTTGTTTAGTAGCATGATAGCTTCACCGCTACTGAGTTCCAGACTTTTCCAGCTCTAGCACAATCCAATCCAACATTTGAATTCATGGCTACCAGGATTAGTTTCTCATTTTATATATTCCCTCTTCATCAATAATCTGGTCATAGCGAAATAGATTTGATGTGCAGATTGGTGATGGTCTGATGGGGGGGGCTGTGTAAGTGGCTTTTTATTAATCAAATTTAATGGGGGGGGGGGGTATTATGTTTGTTTTATTGTAACATCTGTTTTATTACATTGCATGTATATGGAAGCCACCTAGGATTTTAGATTGGTGGCATATACATTTTAAAATAAAGTGTACTAAATTTATGCAAATGATGCTGCAATGAATTTCCACACAGTGCTCTACATCACCTCCTGCCGCCCCTGAGAGGAAGTAGACAGGGGGGCACTAGGAGGTGGAGGAAAGCAGAAACCTCAGATCGGGACCAGCATGATCAAGAATAAAATGGTCAGACAACAAAGGTAGAAGAGAATTTTATTTTCAATTTAATGAACAGTCTTGGTGCTAGGTACTAATAAGGCACATTGCAATGTGCACTCCAGTCATGTAGGTACCCCCACCGTGTGGTACGGTCATGGGCAGATTCAAGGCATGCAAGACTAATGCACAGTATTTAGGTATGTACTTAGTGCACATATCACAGCTAATGCACGCAGACACAGGGGCGGCTCAAGGCAATCTGCTGCCTAAGGCAAAGTATGAAAAGGCGCCCCCCCCCCCCCACCTTAGAGGGGGCGGGGATTTTTCATAAATCCAAGCAGAGACTGGACCAAACCAAAAAGTCAATTAGATTATATGGAGGAAATGCAAGATATTTGCACATGGGGCCATACCGAGCTGCAATCATACTCTGTGAGACTTGCAGCTCGGGCACACGCCCCCTCATCCCCCCATACCTCCGTCCAGCGCTGCCTGCTCTTTCCCTGCTGCTGCTGCCCTCTGTTTTTTTCTTGGAGGCGCCAGCAGGAGGGAAAGAGCAGGCAGCGCTGGATGGAGGTATGGGGAGGAGAAGGGGGGCATGCGCCCGATCTGAAAGGCACCGGCACTTTAAGCAGATCTGTCCCTCCTTGACATCGAGTTGGAGGAGGGAGGGACCAGACCTGCTTAAAGTGCTGCGAAAAGGCTTGGGGAGTGCATTTCGGCTGCCTGCTATTGTCCTGCCAGCGGTGGCAGGGCATCAGCAGACAGCCGAAATACGCCTCCCAAGCCTTTCCGCCCTGTGCGGCTGCACCGCTTGCACAGGGCTAGGTATGGTCCCATTTGCACACCAAGGAACTAAAAGACACCAAGAACTAACAGCACAGTTTATAAAACTAAATCATAACTCATTTTTATTTTGTTGTTATAAACTGCATTATGGTTCTTGCTTTTTCTTTTTCAACATATATTTTGCATCCACAGTAGGTGCAGAGCAGAACCAGGACATTCACCCACGGAACTCAATATTTAAGAAAAAAAAATCTGATTCTGATCATCTCACTAACAAAAACAACCACTATTCTCCAGTACCAGGCATATTGTGAACTAATACAAAACCCTAGAACAAAGAGCAAACCTACCATACCATACCATATCAACACAAACTTCCAAAAATCACATAAGGAGCCCATCCAAAAAAAGTATCACTGTAAATACTACAGTGGGCCCTGGAACATCCATACACCTATTTGAAAAGCTGAACAAGTCAAATTACTACAGTACAGTATAGATCTTTATGTACAAACTCCATATTAACAGAACACCTGAACTCAGTCACACACTCGCAACATTGACCCTCACCAAGTACAGAATAAGTAACCACAATCTAAATAATAATATGTAGACTAAATTTAAATTGAAACCCTAAGAAGCCAGAGTCCACATGCAGTGCAACATCAGATAAATAAGAGATGCAGCTCCCCAATACTGTGTAAAATATAAAAATAGCACAAAGTCCAATCAATAAAATTAAATAAAATTATTTTTCTACCTTTGTTGTCTGACCATTTTATTCTCTGATCATGCTGGTCCTGATCTGAGGCTTCTGCTTTCCTGTCTTCTCTTAGCTCTCTTTCTGTGATCTAAGGTCCATGGTCCATCTGCCATTTCTTATCTCTTCTTTTGTTTTCTTCACTTCCTTCCATCAGCCCATTTCCAGTTCCAGTAACCCTCCCCAGTATCAGCCCCCTTTCCAGTCCTTCCCTCCCAGTACCTTCCAATGTCAATTGCCTTGCATTCCCACGACTGCAACTGGCGTCCATTCCTTTCCAGTCCCCCTCCTTCCCCACTGTCCAGCCCCTTCTAGTCCAAATACCATCCCAGATATTAGCTCACGTCCATTCTCAGTGCCGCCACCCCCCCCCAGTCAGCTCCCTTCCAGTCACACTACCCTCTGTCCATCCCCCTTCCAGTGCCATATGCATGTCAGCTCCCTTCCAGCCTTTTCCCCGTTACCCAACCACCTACCACTCCCATCCCCAATTGTCAGCTCCCTTCCAGTCCCCCTTCAGTACATCCCAGGTGTCAGCTCCTTTCCAGCCCCCTCCTTCCCCGTGTTAGCTCCCTTCGTGCCCCCTCCTTCCCCTGGCAGACACTCCCATTATCCACTCCCTTCCAGTCCCATTCTACCATCCTCCCTCATCAGCCCATTTGTAGCCCTAGCCCCTAGTTTTCTTCCAGGGCCAGCAGCACTCTCCTCCCCTCCCCCATTAGCCCATTTCCAGTCACAGCCCATTTCCAGTCCTATCCCCCTTATCCTCCCACTTCCAGTCCTAACCCCCCAAAGCCCATTACCAGTCCTAAACACCACCCATCAGCCCACCTCCAGTCCTAGACCCCCCCCATAGCCAATTACCAATCCTAAACCCCCCAATTAGCCCATTTCCAGTCCTAGCCCCCCCTGTAGCATATTACCAGTCCTAAACCCCCCATCAGCCCATTTCCAGTCTTAGCCCCCCCCCTGTAGCCCATTACCAGTCCTAGCCCCCCTGTAGCCCATTACCAGTCCTAAACCTCCCCATCAGCCCATTTCCAGTCCTAGCCCCACATAGCCCATTACCAATCCTAAACATCCCCCATCAGCCCACTTCCAGTTCTAACCCCCCATCAGCCCTTCCAGTCCTAAACCCCCCCATCAGCCCATTTCCAGTCCTAGACCCCCCATTGCCAATTACCAATCCTAATCCCCCATCAGCCCATTATCAGTCCTAGCCCCCATCATCCCACCTCCAGTCCTAAACACCCCCCATCAGCCCACCTCCAGTCCTAGACCCCCCATAGCCAATTACCAATCCTACCCCCCCAATCAGCCCATTTCCAGTCCTAACCCCCCTATCAGCCCATTTCCAGTCCTAGCCCCCCATAGCGAATTACCAGTCCTAAACACTCCCCATCAGCCCACCTCCAGTCCTAACCCCCCCATCAGCCCACTTCCAGTCCTAGCCCTCCCCATAGCCCATTACCAGTCCTAAACACCCCCATCAGCCCATTTCCAGTCCTAGCCCCCCCATAGCCCATTACCAGGCCTAGCCCCCCATCAGCCCACCTCCAGTCCTAACACCCCCCATCAGCCCATCTCCAGTCTTAACACCCCCCCCCCATCAGCCCATTTCCAGTCCTAGACCCCCCCATGGCCAATTAGCAATCCTAACCCCCCTCCCCCCATCAGCCCATTCCAAGTCCTAACCCCCCCCAGGGAAATAAAAAAAAGGAACCTGGCTGCTGAAGCCGCTCTCCGCCGCGGCAGCAGGAAGTGCCCCGCGGCCTCCCCGGCAGAGCCCTCCTGTCTACCTCAGTTTTAAATAGAAAGGAAACTGGTGTGGAGCCTTCCCACGTCTGTGAAGGACCGACCCTGTGCAGCTTTGTCCCGCCCCCAAAGGAAGTTACATGCCGAGAAGCGGACTCGGCAGCGGCAGCAACTTGTGCACTTGCTTTTGTTTTTGTTTTTTTACTTTTTGAAGGCGAAGTGAGGCGGCTATTTTGGGGGCATTTTTTGCCGCCCTCAAGATTTTTCCGCCTGAGGCAGCCGTGTCACTTCGCCTCATTATAGAGCCGCCCCTGCGCAGACAGCACAACGAGGCAGGAACCAACAGAAAAAATAATGTATCGCAGCAATGGTCACTCCGAATAGCCCAGAACACAAAGGACACACTGTCCAGTAGATAAAGTCAGGTTGCCCCCCAAAAACAAGACAGACAGAGACTTAGTTTTGGTGCTCACCCCTAGGGAGCAAGAAATCAGGAAGATCGTGCCGGGCTCTGTGCTATTGCCATGTTGCCAGGGCCTGCAGGCACATACCTCTGAGAAGCCTTTTTCTAATCTTCAGGGAGAGCCAGAGAAAGGAAGAGGGGAGGCACTGAGGCAAAGAATCATTTTCCAAACTTCTGGTTGCTCAACTGGCCTTTAACAAGATAAGGAGAAGGATCTGAACCAATTCCTCTCTTCCTTATGGCAATACTGTGTTTCCCCGAAAATAAGACCTATCCTGAAAATAAGACCTAGCGCGTTTTTCTGAGATTCCCATAATATAAGCCCTACCCCGAAAATAAGATCTAGTGCAGATCACGTCTGACAGATTCGGAACCTGGGAGGAGTCACCGGGGAGGAGTTTTCCTTCTGCTACACTCCCTGACGCTGATCGGGTGCCAGTGCTGTGCTGCGGGCCTCTTCCTTCGCTCCAAGGGTGCTCTCCTTTAAGTTGTTGGTGCTGTTGTGCCTGATTGGCTTCGGCGGGTGGACCGGGGAGGAGCTTTCCTCTTGCTCCACTCCCCGACGCCGATTGGGTGCCGGTGCTGTGCTGCGGGCCTCTTCCTTCGCTCCAAGGGCACTCTCCTTTAAGTTGTTGGTGCTGTTGTGCCTGATTGGCTTCGGCGGGTGGACCGGGGAGGAGCTTTCTTCCTGCTCCACTCCCCGATGCCGATCAGGTGCTGGTGCTGAGCTGCGGGCCGCTTCCTTTGCGCCAAGGGCACTCTGCTTTTTGGAAGATGGTGCTGTTGTGGCCTGATTGGCTTCGGTGGGTGGACCGGGGAGGAGCTTTCCTCTTGCTCCACTTCCCGACGCTGATCGGGTGCCTGTGCTGTGCAGCGGGCCACTTCCATCATCTGTGCAGGCAGGAGCTGCAGTGCCACTCATTCTGTGCTGTCAAGCTGTATATAAAAAAAAAAAAGCCCTACCCCGAAAATAAGCCCTAGTGCATCTTTTGGAGCAAAAATAAATATAAGACCCGGTCTTATTTTCGGGGAAACACGGTACTTTAAAAAAACACCTGTTTTAAGAGCGATTCTAGTGGAGCCTCCAGCATCGAGCTCCAGTGAGGAAGTCACCTCTAAGGCTGGCTACTCATGAGCTAAATCAAATCTTTCCCAACTTTTTACCAGAGCTGCATCAATGCATCCACCATCTGCTGAAGACAGAGAAATACTGAGGTGTGCCCCTAACTGCTTTGACTGGATGAAGTCATAAGAAACCTCTGTAATATTTTCTTCGTCTCTATCTCTACTAAAGGGGAACACAATCTACTTGCCTAGACTGGTCTTGCAGGATGACAGGGAAGTACTAGTTTTGCCAGCCAAACATCTGGGGGGTTTGGAGAAGGAGGTACATCAAACACTGATGGGGAAGGAAGGATCTTGCTTTCATTTTGCCATGCCAACGAACTCCCCCATATGCAAAGCAGCATATGACAGATGTCCTCACCCCAAGTTTTTGTTACGGGAATGTCTAAGGATAAGGACATTATGAGTGGTGTGCCATAGGGACTGGTCCTTGGTCAGATTCTTTTTAACATTTTTGTAAGTGGTCATGATGTATATCTGGAAAGGGGGGCTGCGGTCTGACGGCAGAATGTGAACTTAAATTCTACCATGTTTTTGGGACTCTGTTCCCAATTGAAAAAGTTGTAACTATTGGTTTATTAGTTCTTGTCTACTTTATCTGTTATTTACTGATTGTAGACTACTTTGAAAAGAAAATGAAAGGTGCTATATCAAATACAAATAAACAAAAACATAAACATAAGTGATATTATAGAAGGGCTGTCAGTTATATTTTGCCTCTTTGCGGATAATACCTAAATCTACAGCAGGGTAGACACCCAGGAAGGTGTAGATAACATGAAGAAGTATCTAGTGAAACTTGAAGAATGGTTGAGAATTTGGCAGCTAAATTTTAATGCTAAACAAACTGAAAAGTGCACACTTCTAGTGTGACTCAGTGGTGTGTTAACCCCATTTGGGGGTTACATGTGTGTGCAATGGAGAATGTCGGAGGGGGGGAGCATGTACGTGTGTGTGTGTATGTGTGCATATCATCAGGAGTGTGTAATGGGGAATGTCAGGGGTGCATGCATATGCATGTTTGAGTGTAATGGGGAATGGGCATACGTGTGTGTGTTGGCAAGTGCTTATGTGTCTCAGCAGCTTTGTTTAGGTACCTACATCAGGGGCTGTGTGTACATGTGTGTCTTAGTGTTGTAGTGGGAGGTGTCTATGTGTGCGTATGTGTTGGAGGGGATGGTGTTTGTGTGTGTCAGTGGGTGACTGTGTGTCCATGTGTGTTAGAGGGATGTGTGTGTGTCTGCACTTTCTCCTGTCCTCCTGGACCTACTCCTTGTCCCTCCCATCCTCTTGCACTAGTCCCCATTCCTATCTTTCATTGCTCTCTCTTGCACACTCTCTCTTTTTTCTCCACCCACCCAGGCACTCTCCCTTCCCTACTACCCAATCTTGCACTACCTCAGGCCTTCACTACTTACCTCCCTTCTCTTTCTTTCCTCTAATCCTTCCCCTTCCCTTATGCTACACCCCTAGCACAGCCCATTCCCTTCCCTGACCCTGTTTTTCCTTTTACCTGCCCCTTCCTGGTAAAAGGGGGTGCTGTGCAGAAATAGCTTCAGGATAGGAGGGTATAATCCCTCCTGAAGAATGCCTTACAACTTCAGCTTTGGGCACTCAGGTGGTTCTGTGGGCAGATTTGGTGGCCAAAGCCCTCCTACATTGGGTCCAGCAGTTGCCAGACAGCCCCAAGTTGGTGAGAATGGAGTATGATGCTTCATATGTAGCTAATGCTCTGTACGACTTGATCAGGATTTCCTCCAAGTCCACATCAGCAGTGCTATTAACCAGGTGTGGCTCTGCAATTGGGCTGCAGATTCCACTTCCAAGTTAAGCCTGAGCAAGTGTCCCTTCAAGGGCTGGTTGCTCTTTGGGAAGGACCTATAGAAGTTGATAAAAGACTTCAGTGGGGCTCAAGAATAGACCCAAGGGTACCTGGAGTGTGCTTTAGAGTACTCAGAGTGGTTCTTGGAGATACTCCGGAAAGAGTAAAAGTCTCAGCAGGGCCTGCTTCTCTTATGGGTCTAAACCCAAGAAAGATTTCAACTTTTGGGCTTCCAATGCTCTCAGGACTCAGCAGCATCTTCATCATGAGCCAGTAAGACCCTGAAATGAGATCCAATTGGTCCCTTCTGATCAGGGAGCAGCTGCAGCTGTTTTACTCTGTCGAACCATATCACCTCACACCAATGGATCTTAGAGGTCCTCAGAGTTATGCACTTGAGTTCACAGATCCTCTTCAGGATGCTTTTCTAGAGTCTCCCTGTGGCTTCTCGCTCAAGTGAGCAGCGATCGAGGAAACTTTGCAGTACCTCCTGCAGTTGCAGGCTATTGCACCCATGCCCACAGCAGAGCAGGGACAAGGGCTGTCATTCCATATTTTTTTGTAATACCCAAGAAGGGTGACTCCCTCTGGCCAATTCTAGACCTGAAGGCATTCAAGGCTAAACTTCAGGTTCCTCACTTTCACATGGAGATCCTCAGATAGGGTCCACCAAAAAGAGCACCTCACCATGTTGTTCGAAAGAACCCAGTCACTAATACGTGGTGGTTAAAACCAAAGGATACTTTTATTAATTCCAAAACCTGAGAGCCCGACACAGGCCGTGTTTCGTTTTTTCACTTCCTCAGGGGATTCAGGTCTGCTGGGAAGAGCAGCAACTCAAGGAATTTTGTACTCAGTCAGCTCCCTGATCCTGGGACTACCTGTAAATCCTAGGAGCTATGGCATCAACCCAGTTAGTCTCTTGGTCTAGGGAGCACATGTGCACCCTGCATAGATGTTTGTAGATGCACTGGGAGCTAAAAGACCAGCGAGATCAAGGAGCCGTTGGATTGGTGGTTGCTCTTTCACCATCTATTGGAAGGGTGCCTCTGTAAGTGCCAGACTGGGTGATAGTCATCAAGGATGCCAGCCTGAAGGGCTGGGAATCCCATTGTTTGGGTCTCTGGTTCCTGGTTGATCAATTGGCTGAAGACTAGAGTGATCCACCTAGCACTGTATTAGCGGACAAAGCAGTCCACACATTCTCAGACAATGCCACAACCATGGCTTATGTCATCAAGCAAGGCAGAACTCACAGTTCCGCGATGGCAGTCAGGATGATGGAGCTATGTCATTAGGCAGTGGAACATCTGCTTGCCCTGTTGGTTGGCCTACACAGCAGGCATTGAAATGTACAGGCCAATGTCTTGAGTCACAGTTCTATTGATCCTGGCAAGTGAGAGTTAAACCTTCACCTGCTCAATCTCATTGTGAGGAGGAGAAACCTTCCAGTAATCAAGCTGATGGCCATACAGGTGAATGCCAAGGTGGAGAACCTCTTCTGCAACGGGAAGGATCTGTGGGCAGTGGGCTTGGGTGTCCTGTTTCAGGAGTGTCCCCTATATATATATTTCCCCATGGCCCTTGGTGAGCCATCTTATTTGCCGAGTTCTATCTCACCTGGGCCTAGTGATTCTTGTGATACTGGACTGGCCATGTAATCCATGGTACATAGATCTATTGAGGCTGTTGGCCAAACCCTCTTTCTGGTAAGTGCATGCCAGAGGGAGTCAAGGCTATTTCTACTAAGGTACAGGCCTCCTCTTGAAATCTGCCTTGGTGTCCCTGGAGGACATCTGAAAGGTGACTACCTGGTCATTTCTGAGCAATTTTGTGAAGCATTACAGGTTGCATGTGGGTTTTGGAGCAGATGATAATTTTCTTTCCTTCAATCCTGCTAAGCCAGTCCAGAACCCACCAGGAATATTATTTCTACAGATCTCGGAGCCCTGCTGCCTCTTTATGGATGCAGAACTGAATTTGCAGAAAGAGCCAAATGGTTTGTACATAGTTATGATAACATTACTAACTTGCATTGTTTCTCTGAGTTCTCTCTAAGTTTTTCAGTTTGCTTACTGCTTAAGAAGTTTCATACTGGTATTTCTCAGTGCTGCACCAGTAGATATACCAAGTGATAATATCACTGAAAGTTGCTCTGGTCTGCCTCCATCTGCTAGCTGGGAAGCATAACCCACTTATCTGGACTGGTCTAGCAGAATTTAAGAAAAGAAAATTATCAGGTATGTAAATTTCTCTATGTTTACGTTTATTTGAGACTTCCTATACTGCCCTGCACCTGGCACTACCAGAGCGGTTTGCATAATAAAAACTAAAAAATGATCAATATGAATAGAACTCCATAAGTTGGACAGGAAAGAAAAGACAAAGAACTACATATAAAACTAGATACAGCCAGAGACCAAGTAATCTTCTATCCTGTCTTACCCACGAAAGCCAGGTTAAACAGATGCATTTTCAATAGTGATTTAAATCTTTTAAAGGAAGAATCCATTTGAATCAGTGGTGGGAGAGCATTCCAGAGACTGGGGGCCAGAAATCAGAAGGCAGCATGTCAGGATACCTCCAGGTGTGCATGGGATACTGGAGGAACAACCAAGAGATTGGTATTCTGAGAAGACAATAGGCAGAAGGGGCAGTAGGGGACAACTACTGAGGATAGTAGTATACCCTAGTAGCTATAGTGAGGACCTTGAACTGAAAATGATAGGGAAGGGGAAACCAGTGGTACCTATAGAGCAGTGAAGTTACATGGTCAAATTTAGTGGCATTTGTCAATAAGCAGATGGCTGTATTCTGAATAAGTTGTAATATTTAGAGATTTTGGGAAAAGAAGCTGCAATAGACCGAATTACAATAGTTGAGACGTAAAATTACTAAGGCATGGAGAAGAGTATTCAGGGACTGGGGAGAGAGATAAGGTTTTACTGACCTGATTTGGCATAAAGAAAAGAAGGCAGAGGGAACAGTTGAAGCTACCTGCAAATCAAAGGAAAGTTGGGGATCAATAATAACTCCTAGATGAGTGAGAGAGGGAACAAGAGGTATTGGTGTTCCAGCAATCAAGGGGGTTGCTGCAGGTATATAAGGGCTCTTAGTTATCCACATAGCCTACAACTTATTGGGGTTCAATTTGAGGCAATGGGTGAAGAGCCAGGCAGCCACAACATCCAGATAGTTATTGAAAGACAGAAGGTCTGAGGTAACCTGGGCAGTAGTGTAAAATATTAGAAGTAATCGTATGTCATCTACATGACAATAACAAGAGCGTTTTGGTTTCCTAGACCATGGGATGCAGTTCCAAGGGTTGCAGAGCAGAGATGGCATCCATCTGTCCAAGAAAGGTCAATGCGTCTTCGGTAGTAGACTGGCTAATCTACTGAAGAGGGCTTTAAACTAGATTCGTTAGGGATGGGTGAAGAAATCCCCCAGGTACGTGAAAGCCCCCAGGTAGGTGATACATTAAATACCTTTATGGAAATGGGTAATAGGGGTAACATATGGAAAGCAGTATGTATAAATGCCCGTAGCATGGGAAATAAGATCCCTGATCTTGAAGCTTTGGTGGGAGTGGCTGACTTGAATTTAGTGGCAGTTACAGAAACATGATCAAGAAACATGATCAAGAAACATTGATCAAGAAGCAACAGTTCGAACGGAACAAGGAGAAACAGAATGGTTTAAAATAAGCAAAGGTGTAAGACAAGGCTGTATACTTTCCCCCTACCTGTTTAATTTATATGCAGAACAAATCATCAGAGAAGCAGGATTGTATGAAGACAACAGAGGTGTGAAGTGGAAGACTCATCAACAACCTTCGCTATGCTGACGATACTACATTACTGGCTGAAAGTGAAGATGATCTGAAACATTTGCTTCTCACAATCAAAGAACATAGTCTCAAAATGGGCCTGCACCTTAATGTAAAGAAGACAAAGATCATGACAACTGGCATAATCAACAGGTTCATCATTGAAGGAGAAGAAATTGAAATTGTGAACAACTTTAACCTACTTGGATCAACTATCAATAAAGAAGCAACAAGCAGTCAAGAAATCAGACGACGCATTACTCTTGGCAGTATGGCTATGAAAGACCTAGATAAGATTCTCAAGAGCAGAGATGTCTCTCTCCATACAAAGATTCGACTTGTTCAAGCCATGGTATTTTCAATAACATCATATGGATGTGAAAGCTGGACAGTGAAAAAGACAGTCAGGAAGAAAATTGATGCCTTTGAATTATGGTGCTGGTGGCGAATACTGTGTATACCATGGACTGCCCGAAGAACAAACCAGTCGGTACTAGAGGAGATCAAACCTAAACTTTCTTTAGAAGCTCAGATGACAAGACTTCGACTTTCATACTTTGGACACATCATGCGAAGAGAGAGATCATCATGCTTGGCAAGATAGAAGGTCAACGCAAAAGAGGAAGGCCAGCAATGAGATGGATCAATACAATAACAGCAGATACGGGTACCAGTTTGTCAACAATGAGCTGCCTGACTGAAGACCGAACACAATTTAGGATAGCTATCCAGAGGGTCGCCATGAGTCGACTCCGACTCGACGGCACTTAACAACAACAACAACAGAAACATGGTTCACAGAAAACCATGATTGGGATGTAACGATACCAGGCTATACTTTATTCAGAAAGGACAGGGTAGGAAGAAGGGGAGGAGGAGTGGCACTATATGTATAAACTACTATTAAAGCTTTGGAATTACAGAGCTTAAAAGGGAGAGAGGGGGCATTGTAGGTTAAACTAGAAAGAGGGAAAGAGAAATCTGTTTGCAATGGTATAAAATACAGACCTCGCTCACAAGAGGAAGAGGTGGATGGAGAGTTAATTGAAGACAATCGCAGCATAGCTAGGAATTGGGAAGTGCTACTGATAGGGGATTTCAATATGCCAGATGTTGACTGGCACATTCCTGCTGCAGTATCTTCTAGAAATAAGGAGATCCTGGATTCTCTACAGGGAGAACTATTCAGGCGATTGGTAACAGACTTCACACGTGAAGGGGCCATACTGGACTTGGTGCTTACCAATGGTGAAAGTGTTTCTGATATTGTAGTGGGAGATCATTTTGCATCCAGTGATCACCAGATGGTGTGGTTCAGTATTAGGACTAGGGCAGTTAGAATCCATTCAAAGGTGAGGATCTTAGACTTTAGGAAGACTAACTTTGCTAAGATGGGCCAATACCTCAGGGAGTCGTTAGAGGGATGGGTGCAGCTGGGGGAAGTAGAAAAACAGTGGTCAAAACAGAAAGGGGATATTTTAAGGGCAACCAACCTTTTTGTTACACTGGTAAATAAAGGTAAAAGGAAAAGGAGACCGCTATGGCTTTCGAAAGAAGTAGATGAAAAAAGTGAAGAAAAAGAGGGAGGCCTTCATGAAATACAAGAGATCACAGAGAGAGGAAGACAGGCATCTGTATTTGGAAAAACTTAGAGAAGCTAGCAAAGTAGTCAGGAAGGCAAAGATTCAAAAGGAGGAGGAAATAGCCAATGTAATAAAATGGGGGGATAAGACATTTTTTCAGATATGTTAGTGAGAAGAGGAAGGGCAAAAGTGGTATTGTCGGACTCAAGGGTGCAGGGGAGCAATACGTAGAAGCTGGTAAGAATAAAGCAGAATTGCTTAACAAATATTTCTGTTCTGTGTTCACAGATGAAGAACCAGGAGCAGGACTTCAGAAAACACCCACAAACAGGAACGGAAGCAAGGGACATCTTGAACAATTTTCAGAAGACTGTGTTCATGAGAAACTAGCTCAACTTAAAGTAGACAAAGCGATGGGACCAGATGGGATACACCCTAGAATACTGAGGGAACTTGGGGACGTTCTAGCAGCTCCACTGACTGACCTTTTCAATGCCTCATTGGAGTTGGGAGTGGTGCCAAAGGACTGGAGAGAGGCTCATGTGGTGCCTTTACACAAAAGCGGAAGTAAGGATGTGGTTGAAAACAACAGGCCGGTTAGTTTAACTTCGGTGGTGAGTAAATTATTGGAAACACTGCTGAAAGAGAAAATAGTGAAATTTCTGGAGTCCAGCGGATTACAGGATTCGAGGCAGCATGGATTCACCAGAGGCAGGTCTTGTCAGACAAATCTGATTGATTTCTTTGACTGGGTGACCAGGGAGTGGGACCAAGGGAGAGCCCTAGATGTGGTGTATTTAGATTTCAGTAAAGCCTTTGACACTGTTCCTCACAGGCGACTTATAAACAAACTGAGCACCCTAGGGATGGACCCTAAAGTTACTGCTTGGGTTAGAAATTGGTTGGGTGGGAGGCGACAAAGAGTACAGGTAAATGGAGCTCACTCTGAGGAGAAGGATGTTACCAGTGGTGTGCCCCAGGGATCTGTCCTTGGTCCGATTCTTTTTAACATCCTTGTTAGTGATATAGTGGAAGGGCTGTCGGGTAAGGTTTACCTCTTTGCGGATGATACCAAAATCTGCAATAGAGTAGACACCCAGGAAGGTGTAGATAACATGAGGAGGGATCTAGCTAAGCTTGAAGAATGGTCTAGAATTTGGCAGCTGGGATTTAATGTTAAAAAATGTAAGGTCATGCATTTGGGCTGCAGCAATCCAAGGGATCAATATAGTATAGGGGGTGAAGTACGTTTGTCCACTAAAGAAGAGCAGGACCTAGGCGTGGTTGTGTCTGATGACCTTAAAGTAGCTAAACAGGTAGAAAAGGCGACGGCAAAAGCTAGAAGGATGTTTGGGTGCATACGGAGAGGAATGGCTAGCAGAAAAAAGGAGGTTATAGTGCCTCTGTATAAGTCTTTGGTGCAACCTCATTTGGAGTATAGTGTGCAATTCTGGAGACCGCACCTTCAAAAGGATGTGAACAGGATGGAGTCAGTGCAGAGGGTGGCTACTAAAATGATTACTGGTCTTCATTATAAAGCTTATGAGGACAGACTTAAGGATCTTAATATGTACACCTTAGAGGAAAGGCGGGATAGAGGTGATATGATTGAGATGTTCAAATACCTCCGTGGCATAAATGTTAAGGGAGAGAGCCTCTTTCAATTGAAAGCAAGTTCTGCTACGAGAGGACATGGGATGAGGGTGAAGGGAGATAGATTCAGAAGTGATATGCGGAAATATTTCTTTACGGAAAGAGTAGTGGATCCATGGAATAGTCTCCCAGTAGTGGTGGTAGGGATGAGGACAGTAACTGAATTCAAAAAAGCATGGGACAAACACAGAGGATCTCTAAAAGTAAAAAGGGGACTGTTGTAGTTGTTGATATGGAAGGACAGACTAGATAGGCCATGTGTTCTTTTTCTGTCGTCATATTTCTATGTTTCTATAACATGAGATTCCAAGGTCTTGAATGTGTGAGAAGGGGAGAAAGAAAGATGTTGAATCATAGAGGGGAGAGAAGAGATCCCTGTGTAACCTCACAGGGAAAGGTCAGAGGAGATGAACTGACATGGTTGCCTGAGTATACTAGAAAAGATCAGTCCCAAAGAAATGAGGTAAATCACCTCAGGACCTTATCCTGAACTCCAAATTCTGCCAGAAGTTGCAGAAGCAAAGTATGATCTATGGCAGTGAAAGCAGTGGACAGATCCAGCGAAACAATGAGTGTGATGTGGTGCGAATCAAGCTTACTATGACGGTTGTTTATCAAGGCAGAAACTGCCATTTCTGTACTGTGATGGATATGGAAGCCTGATTGTTTAGGGTGCGGGAGATTAGTTTTGGTTACAAAGTCTGAAAGCTGTAAGAATGCAGCTTTCTCAATTACTTTAAAAAGAAATGTTAAGTTAGAAATGGGTCAATACTTATTCCAAAAGGAAGGGTTGAGGCCAGCCTTCTTCAAGATGGAGCAGACAACAACTTGCTTCAGTGAGGATGATAATGTACCTGTTGAAAAACTCTGATTAAGAATGGACTGTAGTAATGGGAAGATCTCCAAATTGGGAAGTTTAAGCCAACTTGAAGGGATAAGATCCAATGAGCAAGAAGTTGGTTTAAGTAATATAACTTAAGGCCACATTGAATATTGTGTGCAATTCTGGTCACCGTATCTTAAAAAGGATATAGCGATTTTAGAAAAGGTACAGAGAAGAGCCACCAAAATGGTAAAGGGGATGGAAGGATACTCCGATGAAGAAAGGCTAAAAAGGTTAAGGCTCTTTAACCTGGAAAAGAGACGGCTGAGGGGAGATATGATAGAAGTCTATAAATTAATGAACGGAGTGGAACGGGTAAACGTAGATCGATTGTTTACTTTATCAGAATATAGAAAGACTAGGGGACATGCAATGAAGCTACAGGGTAAACTATTTAAGACTAATAAAAGAAAATATTTTTTCACTCAGCGTGTAATCAAACTCTGGAATTTGTTACCGGAGGATGTAGTAAAGGCTGTTAGTGTAGCTGGGTTTAAAAAGGTTTGGACAAGTTCCTGGAGGAAAGGTCCATAAACCATTATTAAGAAGTGACCGAAGATATCAATGCTTGACCCAGTACAAGCATTGTGGAACTTGTGTCTCTTGGGGAAACTGCTAGGTACATATGACCTAGATTGGCCACTGTTGGAAACAGAATACTGGGCTTGATGGACCTTGGTCTGACCCAGTATGGCATATCTTATGTTCTTATGTTCTTAACTAGATTTTTGACAGCTGGGAGTTGATAGCTCATTGAAAGTCGACCAGGTTGAAGCCAAAGGTGGAAGAAATGAATGCATATTACTATCCACCAAGGAAATTTTTGAGAGAAAGTAATCAGCCAAGACAATGGATGAAGGCAGAGTCTGAGCTAAAATAGTAGTGTCAAAAGTAGAAGAAGAGGAGAATAGCTTGAATAAAGCCTTAGGCTTATTAGTACTCTTTTTATTTGTTTTACTTACCAGATAATGTCCTTTCCTTGAGTCCTGCTAGACTAGTCCAGACAAGTGGACTGTGTTCCTCTACCAGCAGTGTGTGGAGAACCCATGAAATATTCAGACTTCAATGACATCATCCCCATGCCTCTTTCAGCCTGAGCCATTAGGGGCAAAATCTGCTTTCCATATGATTGGGTATGAATGCTAGTTTGAACCTCACACAACCTCAATGAGAATAACAATGTTCAACTAAACAGGAGGGAAACCATGTACAGGATTAGTTTGAACACATAGCTTGCCAGAAGCTTATGAGCCTGCAGGGCCAACCACTCAGATTATAGTAGACCAACACTGTTCCAGGGGCGGGTCGTGGACTGGTCTAGAAGGACTAATGGAAAGGACATTATCTGGAAACTATAATGTCACCTTCCATATTTTCCTGCTAGACCAGTCCAGACAAGTGGGACATACCAAAGCTATGCCTCCACTAAGCGAGAAGAAAAAACACAGCAGCTCATAAAACCTCTGAGCCATGTTTACCCAAGCATGGATATCCAAGTAGTAATGCTTGACAAAAGAGGAAAATGATGTCCACATTACCACCCGACAAAAGTCTGAGTGAGCTACGAAGCTATGCTCCACCCATAAGGATGCTTGTACTCAAGTAGAATCTGCATGCAACCCCTCTGGAACTGGCCAGTTCCGTAACAGATATGCAAGTAGTGGTCTCGCTGAGCCAGCACTCCAAAGCAAACTTGGCAGCCGCATCAACCTTACATGATCCAGCAAGCAGCAAAATAAGATTATGGGCCCGATTTTCAAAGGCATTTACACGGGTAACTTTCCTAGTTACCCATGTAAATGCCTTATCTGGGATTTTTGAAGGGTACCTATATGGGTAGTGCCCTTCAAAAATCCCAGATATGTCCCTAACGCACCCAGATGCTATGCGGTAAGCATGGGGTGTGTTAGGGGCATTCTGGGGCGGAGCAGAGGCGGAGGAAAGGGCTAACCAGGTGGCACCAATTTCCGATGCTACCTGCTTAGCCCTCTCTACTTAAAGACAGGCGTGGAAAACCCTTGCCTATCTTTAAGGCGCAGGGGCTAAGTGGGTAGCATCGAAAATCAGTGCTACCCGGTTGGCTCCTGCAGCTTCCAGGTTATGCGGCAAGACCTGGATTTTCAATGCCAGGGCTGCATAAGACCCCAGCATTGAAAATCCGGGTTAAGCAGAAAGGTGGCAGGATATGTGCTGACACGGCACATAGCACTACCCAGTTCAAAATCGGGCCCTACCTGACTTACGAAAGGACATCCACAAGGTGAAGATAAGAACATAAGAACATAAGATATGCCATATGGGTCAGATCAAGGTCCATCAAGCCCACTATCCTGTTTCAAGCAGTGGCCAATCTAAGTCATAAGTACCTAGCAGTTTCCCCAAAAGACACAGGTTCCACATTGCTTGTATTGGGGCAAGCAGTGGATATTCTGGGTCCTCTTTAATAATGGTTTATGGACCTTTCCTCCAGGAACTTGTCCAAACCTTTTTTAAACCCGTCTACACTAACAGCTTTTACTACATCCTCCAGTAACGAATTCCAGAGTTTGATTACATGTTGAATGAAAAAATATTTTCTCTTATTTGTCTTAAATAGGTTACACTGTAGCTTCATTGCAACTCCCATAGTCTTTCTATATTTTAATGGCATAAACAATTGATCTACGTTTACCCGTTCCACTCCATTCATTAATTTATAGACCTCTATCATATCTCCCCTTAGCCGTCTCTTTACCAGGTTGAAGAGCCCTAACCTTTTTAGCCTCTCTTCATATGGGTATTCTTCCATCCCCTTTACCATTTTGGTGGCTCTTCTCTGTACCTTTTCTAATAACGCTATATCCTTTTTAAGATACGGCGACCATAATTGCACACAATATTCAAGGTACGTTCACACCATGGAACGATACAGAGGCATTATAATATCCTTTATTTTATTCTCCATTCCTTTCCTTATGATTCCTAGCATTCTATTTGCTCTCTTGGCCACCGCTGCACAGTGGGCAGAGGGTTTCAACATGTTATTTCTTATCTCTCCCTCGACCTTGCTTCTCAAAGAAGGTGGGCAGACAAGCCACATAGGGCTCGATATTCAAAAGGCAAATGCTCAGTAAACTATGTAAATGCCTTTTGTCGCGCCCTCTCTGGCCAAGCGGTAGCCACTGGTATTGCAAGGCTCTGGAGGGTGGTAGTTGTGCCTTCACTGATATAAACCACAAAACACTTCTTTCCAAATTAAAGGGTTTTATTCCCCGTCCCTTGAGGGTACTTTATATTCAGGAACATAAATCAAATGCCTTGCTTGGACATATAACATAAAGTAACAAAAGCAAACAGAACTTGCTTCCTTCAGCTTCCAAAACAATAAATAAATGAAAAGAACAAAACAGCTTAAATACTTCAATATGGTTCTTTCTCCTGTGGCTGACAGCACAGCTTATATCTGCTTTACTTAGAGAGAGCTGCAGCCTGTTGCTTATAACACTAAAGCTATGACACAAACTAATTACTTATCTGAGAGAGAACTCAGGTTCAATCAAGGTCAAAGAGCAGTCCATCAATTCTGGCATATCATTTTCTTCTGCATTTTGATATTCCATTAACTCCGGCTGACTGGAAGGCTCATTCTGGACCTCAGTAGTAACGTGGGAGAATGGCTGGTTAACCTCGTCAGACAGGAAGTTCCTCTCTTCCTTAGAGCTAGTGTCTCTCTGGGAATTACCATGTATTCTAGAGTTGAGCTTTTCAGGGCACTGCCCCTGCTGGTATTTTAGAATATAGCTCAACTCCTGGTTTGCTCTGCTAGTGGGATAATTAAGGGAATTTCTCTGCCGGTTCAGGCTTCCCTTTTGTAACCCAGCTGAGCTAAATTGGAGAGCTCGTGACGGAGTTTCACAGGGAGCTGTGAGCTTACAATGACTACAAAACTCTTCAGCTTTATCTGGTAAGTAAAACCTTTTTCTTCTAGGGTTTTTAAAACCAGAAGAAGGGATATTTTCAGCCTCTAGATAGTGGGACCTTGTGTGCCTATTTCCATACCTCCAGGGTTGTCTTCTTTCATATGGCAAATCACTCTTGCATTCACTCTGTGCACTGGAACCTGCAACTGCAGTCTTCTTGCGTCTCTCTGGCTCAAACACACTATCTGGCTGTTGATATCTCTCTGCTTCACTCAGGTCTTCGGTTCCCCTCTGACCTTCACGCTGGCTCTCTAGTTGCTCCAAAGTCTCATTGTCACTCTCTCTTACATTCTCATACCTGCTCCATGCTTCCCAGGGTTTTAGCTGCCTTTGCTGTATTCTCTCAGAGTGTGTCCGTGGCTGCTTCAGCTCCTCTCTCTCTCTGATTGTCTGGGAGCCTATTTTATCCCAGTGTTTCCTTGCTCCACCCCCACCCAGCTGAACCCTGTCAGGTAAAGTGAATTCCCTTCCTGTGCTGGCTGGGTGTGTCCTCATTGGGCTTTTGCACGTGTTTCTAGGTTGCTCACGGTAACCATCTGACATTTCCTTGTTTACCCTGTCACTTTTCCTGTGCTCCTTTATGCTGAACTGCGTTTTCTCGTGTTGTTCGGGGTCTGCCCTGTTACACTTTAAAGGGATATTCAGAGGCACTTTCATGATTAGTGCCATTGAATATCCCCTTCTAACCTTGGTACATGTCCCAATGCTATGCAATTAGCATTGGGGCATGTCATGGACATTCCAGAGCGGAGTGGAGGCAGAGACTGTCACTAACCGGGTAGCGGAGATATTGCTACCCGGTAACGAGCTGTGGATAAAACTAGGCCAGCTTTTGCTACACCTAATTTTATCTGCAGGAGCTAACTGAGTAGCAGTGCAATATCGCCGCTACCCGGTTAGGCTCTGTGGTGGCTTCCTCTGTGTGGCAAACCTGGATTTTCAATGCCATTACCGTAGCATTGATTATACGGGGTTAGGGGTCAATTGGCATGGCTATGTGCCATAACGGCGCATAGCCTGCCCAACTGAATATCGGGACCTTGATTCTCATGAAAGGAAGATAGCACTTTGGGCAAAAAAGAAAGGCACAGGCTGAATGAAGATGGCCTTCTCCAAGAAAACAGATAAGGATCCCAGCAGGACAGAGCTTGAAGTTCGAAAATCTGTTTTGCTGAACAAATCATGACAAAAAAACCCAGTCTTAAGAGTTAAATCCATAAGGGTACCACACTTCAAAGGCTCAAAGGGCTCCAACATCAGTGACTGGAACACTAGATAGAGATGCCGAACCCCCTGAAGACAATGTGAAACATCTGCATATGAGGTCAAAGACCATCCAGCCACTGGACCTCTAAAACAGGACAAGCTGCTACCTGGACTTTCAGGGAGCTAAAGGAAAGGCCCTTTTTTAGACCGTTCTAAAGCAGAGACGGCACATTCACCGCCTCAGGAACAAACTTTGTGCACTGCACCAACACTCAAAAATGTCCCAGACCTGCACATATGCCAGGCTGGTAGAACCTCTCCTGGCCTTGAGAAGAGTGGAACTACCATAGGAGAATAGCCTTTACATGTCAAATGACTCCCTTCAAGAACCAATCTGTAAGCAAGAAGACAGCTGGGTCATCTAGAACAATCAGCCTTTGGTGCAAAAGGTCCAAGAATGGGGACAATCATAGAGTAGGTTCCTGCAGGAGCCACATCAGGACCCCGGAACCACGGTGTCCTTGGCCAATCCAGCACCACCAGACCAATCCAGTCCAGAAGACGCTCTGTGCACCAAAGTACACGTCTCACAAGGGCCATGGAGGAAACACCTACAGCAGGCACTGCTTTTGCCAGGGCTGAACCAAGGCTTCAATGCCCTCAGACCTTGCTCCATATGACGACAGAAGAAATGGCATGCTTTGGCATTGGATCAGGCCAACCTCCAATGACGAAAATCTTCTGAAACATCTCCAGACTGAATTCCCACTCTTTGAGATTGAGAGAGTGATGACTAAGGAAGTCCACCTTTACATTGTCCACCACAACAATGTGCTGAGCTGACAAAGCTAGGAAGTTCTTTTCCACCCAGGTAAACAAGAGTCATTTCTAGTGCCACCTGGCACTCCTTATACTGCCTTCCTAATTGACAAATGCTACTGCTGTGGGCATTATCCGAGAACACTTGCAGCACCCTGCCCTCGACCAAGGGCTGGAAACACAAGAGGGCCAACTGGAAGGTCCTTGATTTGAGGTGGTTGATGGGCCCTGTGGCTCCAACACTTCTGAGCCATCTGGTTTGACAATGGGTGCAGCAGCCCGTAAGATTGGCATCCGTTGACAGAAGAATCCACAAGTGATTGTCTAGTGGTGTATTCTTTTTCTAGATGATGTGGCTGTTTTAACTGCAAGTTGGCATACACCTTCAGCTCGAAGGGAAGCCTGAGCTCGAACTCCTGAAAGCTCGGGGACCACTGAGTCAGCAAAGACCACTGGAGCGTCCTCCTATAAGCATGCGCTCACAGCATTATCTCCATCACAGCTGCCATCAAACCAAGAAGCTGCAGATAATCCCAACCCTTGGAGCTGTTGGGAACAGAACACCGCTAGTCAGTTCAACAACATCTGCACTCTCTTCTTGAGCAGAAGACTCTGCCAACTCAATTATCGAATCATGCTTCCAAGAATTCCAGGGACTGGGAAAACTCCAACTGACTTTTCCCCAGAATGATCATCCAGCTGAAATTCTCTAGTAACAGTATCACATGGCATTTGACAGAAATTGTGCTCAGATGAGCCAATCGTCCAGACATGGGTGCACACATATCCCTTGGCATCATAATGCAGCAGCCGCCATCACCACAACTTTGGATAACATCTTTGTGGAGGTGAAAAGGCCAAAGGGAAGGATGGCAAACTGAAAATGTGAGCCAAACACGACAAAACACAGATATCGCTGCTGATCCACATGGTTCGAGATACAGTATAAAAACAAGCATTGGCTAAATCCAGAAATGCTAGGAAGTCCATTCAGCAAAATGCCTGAACCATGAATCTTAGAGCTTTCATAAGAAAGTGCAGCACATGTAAATGACTATTGGCACCACAAAATAGATGGTATATCTGCCCTTGCCCCATTGGGCTAGCGGAACTGGCACCACTGCATTCAGGCACAGCAACTAGTCCAATGTGACTTGAGCAGTGTCTCCTTGTCTGCTGAACCATGTGGGGAAATGACCAATCCCTCTGGGATTGGCTCTTTGCATTCAAGGACATAGCCATTTTGAATGGTATCTAGCACGTAGTGATCCTTGGTGACCCGTTAATATTTCTGAAGGAAAGGCAAAATCTGCCCCCAACTGGAGGCATCTGGGAATCGGCCCTCAAAGCTTCATTGCACTGAAAGGGAGGGACCCCCTCTGGAGGGGACAGAATCCTGGGCCTACAAGCCCCTCAAAGGGCTGAGTATGGGTCCGAAAACCAAAAGAAGAAGGAATAATGACGGAAGTCCCAAGACCCCCAGAAATCAGTCCAACGTGCCCACGACAGTCGGGTGGAGGCCAAGGAGAAGAACGGCCCTGTATGCTTCCCAGGCCTCTTTTGGCCTATCCTAAGGGAGATAATGAAGCTTGGACTCGCCCAATCCTTCACCATCTTTTCCAATTTGACCCCAAAAAGAAGCTTCCCTTTAAAGGCCAATTGAGTTAGCCAGGCTTGGAGGATGCATCCTTCACCCAGTGGTTGAACCAAATCCAATGCCATCTCCTTGTCAACAGGGCAATATCTCTAGCCACCAAGAAGACTAGATCATACATAGCATTCAAAAGGAAGGCAGTGGCTGATTCTGAAAAGGGAGTAGTATCCTTTGGCGGAAGAGACTGAATCTACTGGAGAACGATTTGAGACATCAGGCCTGCACACACCGCCAACTGAAGAATAGTAGCAGCTGCTGCAACTTACTCCTCAGAAGAGAACCCACTTTACTATCCATAGTATCCTTTAAGGCTGATCCGCCTTCCAGGGAAATGATGGTAAGCTTCATGACTGCCATGATTTGTGCATCCACCTTAGACACCTGGACCCACATGATGCCCTTCTCCTCCAGGAGAGCATACATCCTCTTACACACCTTTAACGCCTTAGGCAGGGAATCAGGAAAGTACCATTCTGACCGTATCATGCTCTTGATAACCTCTGGAAATGAGAACTGTTATAGTTTTCCAAACTCCCCGCAAGAGTGAATGGACCTGTGGCCCCTACTCTCCTGCTGGAGCATCAGCCTGACTCAAGGTGAATGAAACTCAATCAATCAATGCCGCCATGTCTTCCTTCCAGAACATGCGGATAATGCCGACCTCCTCAAGATCCTCTTAAGGTGAAAGAGCCATTTCATCTGCATTAGATCCCTCGGCTGAGATCTTTATCTTTATTCAGGCTTTTAATATACCGCCCAAGACACAGGCATCTGAGCGGTTTACAATAAATCTATAATGCTGCTGGGAAATAGGAAAAGGAATGCCAGAATTCAGATAGGAAAGGGACAGTAAAGTAGACACTCTGCAAGAGAAAAGGGGACAGGGATGGGAGAGAGACAGAGATGCATCAGCGTGGTGGAAGGAGGGGGAGGGAATGTCTGAGAGGGAGGGAGAATAAAGGCAGTACAGTAAAGTTTTTAACAGTGATTTGAAATTGTTGAAGGAGGATTCCAGGTGGAGGTTTGGCAGGAGGGAGTTGTCAGAAACAAAGTCCAAGTCCAAGTTTCGGAGAGACCCCAACTAATCCACATCATCATAATGCAACCTCCACCTAGGTCGCTTAGGAGGCACCCGAGCTGGGCTACTGCACTCTGCTTAACCCTCTTGTGATTGAGCTCAAGGGAATCCAGAGGCTGTAGGATATGAGTTTCCACACCTATAAAGATCAGGCTTGAGGTAGAAAGGAAAAGAATTCCAGGGAGGACAACCCAGAATCCGAAAGCTCCCCTCTTTGAGAATGACCGTCAGTCACAGGGTAATCCAAAGAAAGCACATACTCTTGCAGGTCTCAAAAGATTGCATACAGAGCAAGGTGAAAAAAAGCCCATAGCAGACAATGAGGATAAATCAAAGGGAACTTTATTGGAGCATCTAGTGGTCCTACCCTACACGGCCGTGTTTCGGCAGTAGCCTTTGTCAGGGGTGTAGGGACCTTGAATAGACAATCATAGATGTAAAAATTACAATAAAATATGCAACAGGTGATCAGAACATAAATCAAAATCTTAAATTAAAAATACAAGAAAAGACCAATAAAAATATACAATAAAAAATAATTACAATAAAAGGTAATTCCAATAAGAAAGATAATTTCTAATAAAAAATTATGTGACAGAGAGAGTATGGACAACAATGGTATAAAATAGGATTTACATACCTGGTAAAAGAAGTACAATTAAAATATAATAAAAACATGATGATAATACACAAAAATACAATAGGAGACAAGGGTAAAAGAATAAAAACAGATAAACAGATATAATGGAACATGACAGTCTAGATCAGACAGTAAACACAGGCTATTGAAGAGCTAGGTATAAATAGGAATACCCATCAGACAAAGAGGGTATATACTCCAGTGGGAGAGTGGAAGAGCAGAAAAGGGCAGCGCATACAAAATGTCAGTCAAAAACGAACTTATTGTTTATCAACTCCATTCTAGAGAATGTTATCTGTGGAATATACATCTACAGGACAGATGCAAGTCACAGTGAAAGAACACAGGCACAATACTTATTCAGCCTAAGGATAGTCTGCGATGGACCGAATGGGTCATGAATGTGGTTTGAATTAGGTGTATGTGCAGGTGTACCTATCTTGCAATGTGGCAGGTCACAAGGGACCGCACACCTTGCACATGTGCTGCCTCAGGGGTTAGGGCCACACTGTGTGTGACTGTTGTTTGGCGTTGGAGGTATAGTGGAGGGAAGGGCATCTTAACCTCACAAGTGGCTTGGCCTTTGGGCAAGAGATGTATTCTGCAGCTGTGTGTCTGTTATGCAACTACAGTACTGAGTGTCTAGTGCAATACATACAGCATGTATGCCGCTGTAGGCAGGTCCTAGGTGTGGTTTACCACTGTCTCAGAATGTGCCAGCCACATTGTTTAATGTCCTGTTTAGACCATTGCAGGCAGGGACCTGCAGTCTCTTTGATTCTAGACCAGTGGTTCTTAACCTGTGGGTCACGACCCCCATGGGGGTCGCCACAGGATTTAGCAGGGGTCGCCTCACTCCGCCGTTAAACCCCCCCCCCCCAAAAACGCACAAGTTGCTGCCGCTGCCGAGTCCGCTTCTTGGCAGCGGCAACTCACCGCCTCCCTTCTAATGCAGCCGTGGTTCCCTGCCTCTTAGGGAACCGCGGCTATATCTGTAAAACCGTTGCGGAGCCTTCCTGCCTCTTGATGGGCTCCATGCAGCGTTGTCCCGCCTCCAAAGGAAGTTGTTTACCACTTCCTTTGGAGGCGGGACAATGCTGCATGGAGCCCGTTTAGAGACAGAAAGGCTCTGCAATGGCTTCATAGGCATAGCCGCGGTTCCCTAAGAGACAGGGAGCCGTGGCTGCAGAAGAAGGAGGCAGACATGGAGAGAGGGGAGCAGGGAACCTGCAACGGGGCTGACATGGGGAAGGGGGGCTGATATGGAGGGAGGGGGCTGACATGAACAGAGGGGGCTGACATGGAGGGAGGGAGAACATAAGAACATAAGAACATAAGATATGCCATACTGGGTCAGACCAAGGTCCATCAAGCCCAGTATTCTGTTTCCAACAGTGGCCAATCTAGGTCATACGTACCTAGCAGTTTCCCCAAGGGACACAGGTTCCACAATGCTTGTATTGGTTCAAGCATTGATATCCTGGGTCCCTTCTTAATAATGGTTTATGGACCTTTCCTCCAGGAACTTGTCCAAACCTTTTTTAAACCCAGCTACACTAACAGCCTTTACTACATCCTCCGGTAACAAATTCCAGAGTTTGATTACACGTTGAGTGAAAAAATATTTTCTTTTATTAGTCTTAAAACGTTTACCCTGTAGCTTCATTGCATGTCCCCTAGTCTTTCTATATTCTGATAAGGTAAACAATCGATCTATGTTTACCCGTTCCACTCCGTTCATTAATTTATAGACTTCTATCATATCTCCCCTCAGCCGTCTCTTTTCCAGGTTAAAGAGCCCCAACCTTTTTAGCCTTTCTTCATAGGAGTAGCCTTCCATCCCCTTTACCATTTTGGTGGCTCTTCTCTGAACCTTTTCTAAAATTGCTATATCCTTTTTAAGATATGGCGACCAGAATTGCACACAATATTCAAGGTGCGGTCTCACCATGGAACGATATAGAGGCATTATAATATCTTTTGTTTTATTTTCCATTCCTTTCCTTATCATACCTAGCATTCTATTTGCTCTCTTGGCCGCCGCTGCACACTGGGCCGAGGGTTTTAACATGGTATCCACAAGGACGCCTAAATCTTTTTCTTGGGTGGTGGTTCCTAATGTGGAACCTTGCATCGTGTAACCATAGTTTGGGTTGTTCTTCCCTAGGTGCATAACCTTGCACTTCTCCACATTAAATTTCATCAGCCATTTTGATGCCCAGTCTTCCAATTTATCAAGATCCTCTTGCAATTTTCCACAATCCTCCTGGGTTTTAACAACTTTAAATAGTTTTGTGTCATCAGCAAATTTGATAACCTCACTCGTTATTCCACTTTCCAGGTCATTTATGAATATGTCAAAAAGCAGCGGACCCAGCACAGATCCCTGGGGTACACCACTATTCACCTTTCTCCATTGGGAAAATTGGCCATTTAGCCCTACCCTCTGCTTTCTATCTTTTAACCAGTTCCTGATCCACAGTAGTACACTGCCTCCTATCCCATGACTCTTTAGTTTTGCCAAAAGTCTCTCATGAGGGACCTTGTCAAAGGCTTTCTGAAAGTCCAGATACACAATATCAACCGACTCACCTTTGTCCACCTGTTTATTCACTCCTTCAAAAAACATAACAGATTAGTAAGACAAGATCTTCCTTGTCTAAAGCCATGTTGGCTGTCTCCCATTAGGTCATGACTATCTATATGCTGAGTAATTTTATTCTTTATGATGGTTTCTACCATTTTTCCCGGTACTGATGTCAGGCTCACCGGTCTGTAGTTTCCCGGATCACCCCTCGAACCCTTTTTAAAAATTGGTGTTACATTGGCGATCCTCCAATCCTCAGGTATTAGAGATGATTTTAATGATAGTTCACAGATTACTGATAGCAGGTCTGCAATCTCAAATTTCAGTTCTTTCAACACCCTTGGATGTATACCATCCGGCCCAGGTGATTTGCTACTCTTCAGTTTATCTAATAGTTGTAAGACATCTTCCCGATGTATCGATATTTCCTTCAATTCTTCCACACCTTTAAATACCACTTCAGTCGTGGGTAACATCCCTACATCTTCCTCAGTAAAGACCGAAGCAAAGAATTCATTCAGTCTCTCCGCTATCGCCTTGTCGCCTCTTAGTGCTCCTTTAACCCCTTTATCATCTAATGGACCAACTGACTCTCTCACGGGTTTTTTGCTACGAATGTACTTGAAAAGGTCTTTATTGTGCGTTTTTGCTTCCGCAGCAAGCTTCTTCTCAAATTCCCTCTTTGCCTGCCTTATCAATGCCTTGCATTTGACTTGCCAGTGCTTGTGCTGTTTCCAGGTTTCATCATTTGGCTCTTTTTTCCATTTCTTGAAAGATGCTTTTTTGGCAACAACAGCCTCTCTGACCTCAGCTTTAAACCATGCTGGCAATTTTTTGGACTTCCTTCCACTTTTCTTAAAGCGTGGAATACAGCTGGTCTGGGCTTCCAAGATAGTATTTTTCAACAACACCCAAGCTTGATGTACGTCTTTAACCTTTGCAACTGCTCCTTTTAGTTTTTTCTTAACTGTTTTCCTCATTCTATCATAGTCTCCCTTTCGAAAGTTAAAGGGTAGTACTGTGGATTTCCTTACTATCCCTCCTCCACTAATTAAATCAAAGGCGATCATGCTATGATCACTATTGCCAAGTGGCCCCAACACCCTTATCTCTTGCACTACATCTGGTGTTCCACTAAGGACTAGGTCTAATATTGCTTCCCCTCTGGTCGGTTCATGAACCAGCTGCTCCAAGAAGCAGTCATTTATTTCATCTAGGAACTTTATCTCCCTAGCATGTCCTGTTGTGACACTGACCCAGTCGATGCCGGGGTAATTGAAATCACCCATTATTATTACTGCACTGTAACTTTTGCTAGCTTCCTTGATTTCTTTGAGCATTTCATCATCCATTTGTTCATTCTGGCCAGGCGGACGATAGTACACCCCCACTGCCATCGCCTTCCCCTTTTTACATGGAATTTCAATCCATAGAGATTCTACAGCAAATTTTGTTTCTTGCAAAACTTTAATCCTTTCTGACTCAATGCCCTCTCTAACATAGAGCGCAACCCCTCCACCAATTTGATCAGCTCTATCATTTCGATATAGTTTGTACCCAGGTATCACAGTGTCCCACTGGTTGTCCTCCTTCCACCATGTCTCTGATATTCCAATCATATCTAACCTCTCGTTTAGTGCTATATATTCTAACTCTCCCATCTTGTTTTGTAGACTTCTAGCATTTGAATACAAGCATTTTAGAGACTGTATTTTATTCATATTAATTTGGCTATTGGTAGACATGGGTAATTTGGGATCTTTAAGTTCTGTCTGCTCCATACTCGAGGGCATTTGGGCTACTTTACTCTTTTTTGGAACCTCTCTGCTTTTTGTAGTATCCTTCAAGGATACATTCTTCCGAACCATGCGCTCTTGGGCGACTGTCGGCTTTCCCCTATTATCTAGTTTAAAAGCTGCTCTATCTCCTTTTTAAAGGTTAATGCCAGCAGCCTGGTTCCATCCCGGTTAAGGTGAAGCCCATCCCTTCGGAAGAGCCCCTCCTTTCCCCAGAATGTTCCCCAGTTCCTAACAAATCCGAACCCCTCATCTCTGCACCATTGTCTCATCCACGCATTGAGACTCCGGAGCTCTGCCTGCCTATTGGGTCCTGCGCGTGGAACGGGAAGCATTTCGGAGAACGCTACCCTGGAAGTTCTGGATTTCAACTTCCTACCTAAAAGCCTAAATTTAGCTTCCAGAACCTCCCTACCACATTTTCCTATGTCATTGGTACCAACATGTACCAAGACAGCAGACTCCTCCCCAGCACTATCTAAGACCTTATCTAGGTGGCGTGTGAGGTCCGCTACCTTCGCACCAGGCAGGCATGTTACCAGGCGATCCTCACGTCCACCAGCCACCCAGCTATCTACATGCCTAATGATCGAATCACCAACTATAACTGCTGTCCTAACCCTTCCCGCATGGGCACTTGGCCCTGGAGAAACCTCCTCGGTGCGAGAGGGGTTTACATCACCTGGAGGACAGGTCCTAGTTACAGGATCACTTCCTGCCACACCAGGGTGATGCTCTCCTGTCACGTGACCTCTCTCCTCCATGGCAACAGGGATGCTGCCAGACTGGAGGTGGGACTTCAGGACTATATCCCTGTAGGTCTCGTCTATGTACCTCTCTGTCTGTCTTATGTTTTCCAAGTCTGCTACTCTAGCCTCTAGAGAACGGACTCGTTCCCTGAGAGCAGAGAGCTCCTTGCACCTAGTGCACACGTAAGACCTCTCACCAGCTGATATGGAGGGGGCTGATATGGATGGATGGAGGGGGCTGACATGGATGGAGGGAGGGGGCTGACATGGAGAGAGGGGGGCTGACATGGATTGAGGGAGGAAGGGAAGGTGTCTGACATGGAGAGAGGGGGGCTGACATGGATGGAGGGAAGGGGGGCTGACATGGATGGATGGACGGAGGGAGAGGGGGCTGACGTGGACAGAGGGAGGGCTGACATGGAGGGAGGGAGGGCTGACATGGACAGAGGGGGGACTGACATGGAGGGATGGATGGAGGGAGGGAGGGGGCTGACATGGACAGGGGGCTGACAGGGAGGGAGGGAGGGGGGCTGACATGGAAGGATGGATGGAGGGAGGGGGGGGGCTTACATGGACAGAGGGGGGGGCTGACATGGACAAAGGGAAGAGACAGGGGGACATACTGGACAGACAGGGGATAAATGCTGGACAGAGGGGAGAGACAGTGTGGGTTAGGATTATAATGGGCAGATGGGGGGGCTAGGACTGGTAATGGGTTGATTAGGGAAGGCTAGGACTGGGAATGGACCAATCAAGGGGGGGTTGGGACTGGTAATGTGCAAATAGGGGGGGGTAGGACTGGTAATGGACTGATGGAGGGCTAGTATTGGAAATGAGCTGATCGGGGAGGTTCGAACTGGAAATGGGCTGATGGGGGGGGGGGGGGGGAAAGGACTGATAATGGGCTGATTAGGGAGCCTAGCACTGGTAATGAGGTTGAGGAGGGACTAGCACTGGAAATGAGCTGATTAGGGGAGGCTAGCCCTGGTAATGGTGTTGAGGAGGGACTAGCACTGGAAATGAGCTGATTAGGGGAGGCTAGGACTGGTAATGAGCTGATGGGGGTAGGACTGGTATTGGGCTGATTAGGGGAGGCTAACACTGGTAATGGGGTTGAGGGGGGACTAGCACTGGAAGCGAGCTGATTGGGGGGCTTCGACTGAGAATGGGCTGATTGTGGAGAGGGGAAGATAGAGCTGCTGTCGCTGGAAGAAAACTGGGGGCTAAGGCTACAAATGGGCTGATACGAGGGGATGGGAGAATGGAACTGGAAGGGAATGGATCTGAGAGGGGCTGCCATGATATTTGTACTAGAAGGGACTGGTCAGTGGGGATGGAGGGGGTCTGGAAGGGAATGGACACCAGTAGAAGTCATGGGAATGCAAGTTGACATTGGAAGGTACTGAGAGTGAGGACTGGAAAGGGGCTGATACTGGGGAGGGTTACTGCGACTGGAAATAGAACATAAGAACATAAGATATGCCATACTGGGTCAGACCAAGGTCCATCAAGCCCAGTATTCTGTTTCCAACAGTGGCCAATCTAGGTCATATGTACCTAGCAGTTTCCCCAAGTGACACAGGTTCCACAATGCTTGTATTGGTTCAAGCATTGATATCCTGGGTCCCTTCTTAATAATGGTTTATGGACCTTTCCTCCAGGAACTTGTCCAAACCTTTTTTAAACCCAGCTACACTAACAGCCTTTACTACATCCTCCGGTAACAAATTCCAGAGTTTGATTACACATTGAGTGAAAAAATATTTTCTTTTATTAGTCTTAAATAGTTTACCCTGTAGCTTCATTGCATGTCCCCTAGTCTTTCTATATTCTGATAAGGTAAACAATCGATCTACGTTTACCCGTTCCACTCCGTTCATTAATTTATAGACTTCTATCATATCTCCCCTCAGCCGTCTCTTTTCCAGGTTAAAGAGCCCTAACCTTTTTAGCCTTTCTTCATAGGAGTATCCTTCCATCCCCTTTACCATTTTGGTGGCTCTTCTCTGAACCTTTTCTAAAATCGCTTATATCCTTTTTAAGATACGGTGACCAGAATTGCACACAATATTCAAGGTGCGGCCTCACCAAAGAACGATATAGAGGCATTATAATATCTTTTGTTTTATTTTCCATTCCTTTCCTTATCATACCTAGCATTCTATTTGCTCTCTTGGCCGCTGCTGCACACTGGGCCGAGGGTTTTAACATGGTATCCACAATGACGCCTAAATCTTTTTCCTGGGTGGTAGTTCCTAATGTGGAACCTTGCATCGTGTAACCTTAGTTTGGGTTGTTCTTCCCTAGGTGCATAACCTTGCACTTGTCCACATTAAATTTCATCTGCCATTTTGATGCCCAGTCTTCCAATTTATCAAGATCCTCTTGCAATTTTCCACAATCCTCTTGGGTTTTAACAACTTTAAATAGTTTAAATAGGCTGATGGAAAGAAGTAAAGAAAACGAAAGAAGAGATAAGAAATGGCAGATGGACCATAGACCACAGAAAGAGAGCTAAGAGAAGACAGGAAAGCAGAAGCCTCAGATCGGGACCAGCATGATCAGAGAATAAATTGGTCAGACAACAAAGGTAGAAAAAATAATTTTATTTCATATTAGTGATTTGACTTCAAAATCATCATAATTTTGAAATCAAATATTGTTACTTGTTATTGTGAATTTTATAAATAAAAACATATTGCAAAGGCCTATAATATATTAATAATTCAACAAATGATTACAGCGACAATGCGTTAATGGTAAAGGAAGAGAAATGCATTTGATTTTATCATTGGGGTCACCACAAGTTGACCAATGGTAAAAGGGGTCACGGTACAAAAAAGGTTGAGAACCACTGTTCTAGACACTGCTGTGCAGAAAGGTGTGGAGGTATTGCCTAATGGTTAGAGTACTGGCTCAGTAAGCAACAGACCAGGTTTGAATCCCACTTGTTTTCTTTGTGGCTGTGGGAAACTCACTTCAGTATACTGCCAGAAACAGACTGGGGTCTGCATTGACAGGAGGACACACTTTCTTATACTTTTTTATGTGTTACAATAGCACATTGGGTCTGCAAACATGCATATTGCAATCATGCCCATCTGACAGCATAACTTTATTGGCTCTGCTTTAGCCCATTGCAAAGGGTTGGACATGTTCACCCTGCAGATATGTGACACATGAGTTGTACATGATTGAAATATTTCATCATAACTGAGATTGAACATCTTTGACTCCATCACATATATTCAATACATGCAGGCACATCCCACTCCTGGGATGGCTACCTGCAGGGATCATCACATGTCCTTACTTGCTCCATAGGCCAATATGAGAGATGAGGCCAATATGAGGCCAATATGTTAGATGCGCATGTGTCAGGAAGATTGTATGGTGGTTAGAAAAGCTGAGACAGCTGTCAAACCCAAATAGCTGGTATTGGAACTTCCCCGTGGCACAGCTACTAATTTTTTACACAAACTACAACTGCATTTATGTGGTCACATTAGGTCCATCAGGCAGCAAGGCCATACCGCACTCTCATCTACTGCCATTCATCCTTCAGTGCATCCATCAGCATATGCCCATCATGTACAGTCATGTATTCTCCTGTCAGCTGCTGCACTATGGCACACCCAGGAACATTTTAATCATTAGGATGTATCACTCACACCTCTCCTGTGAATGATCTGCACGTCACCATTCCTGTTCAGTCATCCTTTTGATGATCACATCATGGCAATGCTGGCTCTGCCAGGGAACACTTCTCCCCAGTCCTATGTCACACACTGACATTACAGAAGATTACGTGGGCACCCCTCACTGATACAATACAGATGCCTCCCACATACTCATCCCACTTACTAACACATAGGATACATATGGATCTGACATGTCCATCAGTTCTTACCTTTCCTTTCTTCCATCACCTAAACTGACTTTCACAAGGGTTCCCTTAGTCTGCATTAAGGTGACTGTCATTTTCAGGTGTTAAGGTGCACGCTTGGCACCTTAACATCCGGTGTCCTGTTAGCGCTGCCTGACAAAGGATGGCTGTTATAGTAATGAAGGAGCAATCACTACTGGATCTGTGGGCAGTCCTGCTGAGGGGGAAAGGGAGTCTTGACTACCAGGCTATTTGACCCCGAGGGCCCTCCAGACCCACCTAAGGATACTGGTTGCAAGAGACAGGCACTGCCCCTGTCAGCCCTCATGCTTCGGATGGCTCCACCAGAGTGAAATCCAGCCCCAGGCCACTTTGAATCTGTTGCTTCAGCCTTCTAACTCACACTCTGCCTCTTTGTTTGCTTTTTTTTAAAGTCTTTTCAAAGAAGTCCACTACGAAAAAGGGTGCTCCCTCAGCTGCAGAGGACTGAGAATACTGGAGGCTGGAGCTGAAGAGGGAGCTCTTATAAGATGACATCAGAATTCTGTAATGCTCAGTCCTTACCTGCTGGTGGATGGAGGAAACCCACTCATGTGTGACTGGACTAGAGGGACAATATGGAATATAATTTTGACAATTTTCACCTTTTTTTGGCTGTACGATACATATTTTATTGTTATTGGCCACCTATCATAACTACAATGCTTTCCAGCCCCCACTCCTTTGAGATTGGCATGGTACCCATTAGTCAATATTTTGGCATGCTTTCTACCTTTAAAAATGGCCTTCACGGTTCAGCCAGTTTCAATTATTACAATTCTGGATTGGTGACTAGACAGCTATTTGCAATCCAACACATCACAACAGGTAAATTCTGCAATTAAAATTTCCCATTTTGAAATCCATACAGATATTCTCTGCAGCAGGACTGTTGTTTGACTGCTGTTGATTAGTTTCAATGCACCTCTTTGAGTTTGTGCATGGTTTAATTGTGACCTTTATGATGACCCGGTTCCCCAGTGGTTTCATCCCCCCTCCCTCCACACCCCCTTCTCCTTTTCCCCTCTCTCCCCAGAGTATTTGGTTTTGTTTGCTAGTAAGGTCCTCCGATCATCCTCTCTAATTCAGGTTTTACACGTGTCCTTAGGCTGAATAAGTATTGTATTCGCATTTTTTCACTGTGACTTGCATCTGTCCTGCGGATGTATATTCCATAGTTGACATTCTCTAGAATGGAGTTGAGATGAGCTGCCCTTTTCTGGGTCGGGCAGTGGGGAAAAGGGGGCTGAGGCCACGGGAGTCGGTGGCGCCTGCAGGAAGGACGTCGCCGCAGGCAGCAGGGGCACGCTATGCTGGCCTCAGGCCTGATTCTGGTTACTGTGGGAATGTTTTGTTCCCGCGGTCCAGAATCGTGTCCAAATGGGCCCATTTTGCTTGGGGCAGTCCAGACGGCCCGGACATGCCCCTCCTGAATCAGGCTCCACGTGTTTTATTGGAATTACCTTTTATTGTAATTATTTTTTTATTGTACATTTTTATTGGTCTTTTCTTGTGTTTTTAATTTAAGATTTTGATTTACGTTCTGTCCACTTGTTGCATATTTTATTGTAATTTTTACATCTATGATTGTCTATTCAAAGTCCCTACATCCCTGACGAAGGCCGCTACTGAAAACAGTCGTGTAGGGTAAGATCACTAGGCACTCCAATAAAGTTGCCTTTGATTTATCCTCATTGTCTTCTATGGGTTTTTTTCACCTTACTCTGTATATGATCCCCAGTCACAGGGATACAGCCAGAAGCACAGTCTCTGGAACTCAAAGCCTGGTCTGTCAACCTTACCCACAGCGCCATCCATCGCCTCCTGCACTGAGGTGGAAAATGCCAGGCAAACTGAATCCCCTTGGTGGGAGAAGGGAGATGAGCCTTCCAATGATCAGTCAGAGGCTGTCATGCCAAAAAGGCAGGTTCTGGAATCCAGTAAAGAGTCTCTTCACTTGGTACAGATCAAACAACACCTCCTGGAAGATGACATAAAAAGTTAAGGCAAACACTTGCATGTGCTAAGGCCACACAGGCACAAGAGCATGCGCTAACGGAGCACATACAGGAAAATGCATTATGGCACTTGGACAGGAACGCGTGTTGGAGTCACTCAGGTGAAATGCACGTTAGGACCGCGCAATCACAAAGCGCTCAAAGACAGAAAATGATAGCACTGCGCTTTGGAAAAAGCAGGAATCTCAAGGCTGTGCCAACAGTCACCCACAGTCCACCCCGATTTGCGCCCCAAAATAGGCAAAATCTGAAGCCCCCATACAAGGAGAATGATGAGGGCATGCCTTGGTACTCACCCCCTTGGAGCCCCAGGCAGGAACAGCTGTGCCAGGTTCAGCTGCTGCTTACTTCTTTTTTAGTTTTTTATAAACTGGCTTGCAGTCTCATAACTCTGAGGCGAGGGGGACAGATGTGAGGCAAGGGGGCGTTGATGTTGTGTAAGGCAGCTTAAATCCAATCCTTCCAATTTTCCTTCCAAGCCCTTAACAAGATTAAGAGTGTGAAGCTAAATCAATTTTCCTCCTCCTATATCTACCAAAAAGCCCATAATCTACTAGAGCCTCCCACATCACGCTCAATTGAGAGAGTCACCCGAATGTAGTCGTTCACGAGAGAAATCAATCTTTTTCCTCTCAATCAGATCCTTATTTATTTAGATTCTATCAGAGCTGAGACAAATCCAATCACCATCTATGGAGACAGAAAAATACTATTTTGGCCCCTAGTGGCTCAGGCAGATAGAGGCATGGGGATAATGTCATCGAAGCCTGAATATTTCATTTGTTCTCTGTCTCCACACTTCTGCTGATGGGGACCACAACCCACTTGTCTGGAGTAGTCTAGCAGGACAATATGGAAACAGGGTTTTATATTCAGAAAAGAAGTTTTTCAAAACTGCACGCCACATACATGTATAAAACTATGCACATATGGTCAGTCCACACATCAGCGGGGGAGCAGCCTGATGGTTAGAGCACTGGTAGGGAACCAAAAGACCAGGGTTCAATTCTCACTAGCACTCCTTGTGGCCTTGAACAAGTCACTTAATTCTCCACTGCCTCAGAAGAATCCAAAGGGCTTGTTTACAAAGCCACGGTAGCAGTTTCCGATCGTTATCGGAGCCACGGCCCCATTGATTTCAATGGGGCCGCGGCTCCTATAACGATCAGAAACCGCTACCGCAGCTTTGAAAACAAGCCCCTAAGTTATCAATGTCCCTGTTTAACATACATTACCAAGTTTAACTTGCAATGTAAACTGCTTTGACTAAAGTGGTATAAAAAACCTGCTAAATAAATAAGTGTATGAGCATAACAGAGAAACAATCACAGGCAAGCCTGGATTTAGGAAAATGCCTCAAGAGCCCCCTTCTGATTAGTGCCAGAGGGATGGCTTTGTTGCTATGCCTGAGTCTGGGTTGGTCATGAAGCAGCATAGCAACAACTACATACCAAAGCTTCAGCATAAAGTAAGCAAACCCTCATGCTACATATAACATCTATGGTACTCTATCTTTCTTCCATACAAATAAGAGGCTGGGCAGAACATTATAGAGGCTGTCTGTAGCACAAGGGTTTGCCTGCTCCCATGCTGAAACTTTGAATGCTACTTGCAACTGCTGCTCCAGAAAGAATGTGAGATGGCAGGATCAGAGGAGAGAATGCAGAGCACCTCTCCCCTCCTCCTATTGGCAAAAGACATGCTTGGGGAGGAGGGAAGGAATGGCACTGCCTATGGGCGCTTGGGCAATAAATCCAGCACTGGTCACAGAGGCCTATTTTTGGATTCCAAGAACATAAGATATGCCATATTGCGTAAGACCAAAGGTTCATCAACTCCAGTATCCTGTTTCCAACATTGGTCAATGCAAATCGCAAGCACCTGTTAGGTTACCAAAGGGTAGACAGATTCCATGTTGCTTATTCAAGGGGTAAGCAGTGGATTACCCCAGTCCACTTTAATAATGGTTTGCTGACTTTTCCTCCAGAAACTCGACCAAAACGTTTTTCCCAGCTGCACTAACAGCTTTTACTACATCCTCCAGTTACAAATTCCAGAGTTTGATTATGCTTTGGAAGAAAAAAAAATATTTTCTCCAATTAGTCTTAAATGTGCTACAATGTAGCTTAATTGCATGTCCACTAGTCTTTCTACTTTTGGAAGGAGTAAAGAACTGATCTACGTTTACACATTCCAGCTCACTCCTTATTTTATAGACTACTGTCATATCTCCCCTGAGCCATGTCTTTCTTTCCTCATAGGGGTATCTTTCCATTCCCTTTATCATTTTGCTCAGTTGTCTCTGTACCTTTTTGAATTCTGCTATATTCTTTTTAAGATACGGCAACTAGAACTGCACATAATACTCAAGGTGCGGTTGCTGCATGGATAGATACAGAGGCATTATAATATCCTTGGTTTTATTCTCCTTTCCTTGTAATTCCTAGCATTCTATTTGCTTTCTTGGCCACCGCTGCACACTGAGCAGACGGCTTCAAGGTATTTTCCATGATGATGCCTAGATCCTTTTCCTTGGTGATGATTCTTAATGTGGAACTTTGCATCGTGTAATCGTCCATCCCCTCTGCAGAACTTTCACTCTCAGACATTTTGAAAGACTCCTCCACCTGCTGAACCAACGAGAGAACATTTCATTTCTTTCTACTGGCTCAGTGTCCAGTGATGATTTTGTACCACGTAGCAGCACCTCGAACTCTGAAGCCTATATACCTGGTTCAAAGTTCTTGGCGCCATTAGGCAGCATAGAAACATAGAAATATGACGACAGAAAAAGACCACATGGCCTATCTAGTCTGTCCTTCCATATCAACAACTACAACAGTCCCCTTTTTACCTTTAGAGATCCTCTGTGTTTGTCCCATGCTTTTTTGAATTCAGATACTGTCCTCATCTCTACCACCTCCACTGGGAGACTAGTCCATGGATCCACTACTCTTTCCGTAAAGAAATATTTCCGCATATCACTCCTGAATCTATCCCCCTTCACCCTCATCCCATGTCCCTTCATAGCAGAACTTGCTTTCAATTGAAAGAGGCTCTCTCCCTGAAGATTTATGCCATGGAGGTATTTAAACATCTCAATCATATCACCTCTATCCCGCCTTTCCTCTATGGTGTACATATTAAGATCCTTAAGTCTGTCCTCATATGCTTTATAATGAAGACCACTAACCATTTTAGTAGTCACCCTCTGCACCGACTCCATCCTGTTCACATCCTTTTGAAGGTGCGGTCTCCAGAATTGCACACTATACTCCAAATGAGGTCGCACCAAAGACTTATACAGAGGCACTATCACCTCCTTTTTTCTGCTAGCCCTTCCTCTCCGTATGCACCCAAGCATCCTTCTAGCTTTTGCCGTCACCTTTTCTACCTGTTTAGCTAGTTTAAGATCATCAGACACAACCACGCCTAGGTCCCGCTCTTCTTTAGTGGATAAAAGTACTTCACCCCCTATACTATATTGTTCTTTTGGATTGCTGCAGCCCAAATGCATGACCTTACATTTTTTAACATTAAATCCCAGCTGCCAAATTCTAGACCATTCTTCAAGCTTAGCTAGATCCCTCCTCATGTTATCTACACCTTCCTAGGTGTCTACTCTATTGCAGATTTTGGTATCAACCGCAAAGAGGCAAACCTTACCCGAAAGCCCTTCCGCTATATCACTAACAAAGACGTTAAAAAGAATTGGACCAAGGACAGATCTATGGGGCACACCACTGGTAACACCCTTCTCCTCAGAATGAGCTCCATTTACCTGTACTCTTTGTCGCCTCCCACCCAACCAATTTCTAACCAAGCAGTAACTTTAGGGTCCATCCCTAGGGTGCTCAGTTTGTTTATAAGTCGCCTGTGAGGAACAGTGTCAAAGGCTTTACTGAAATCCAAATACACCACATCTAGGGCTCTCCCTCGGTCCAACTCCCTGATCACCCAATCAGAAATCAATCAGATTTGTCTGACAAGACCTGCCTCTGGTGAATCCATGCTGCCTGTAATCCGCTGGACTCCAGAAACCTCACTATTTTCTCTTTCAGCAGCGTTTCCAATAATTTACTCACCACCGAAGTTAAACTAATTGGCCTATAGTTTTCAACCACATCCTTACTTCCGCTTTTGTGTAAAGGCACCACATGAGCCTCTCTCCAGTCCTTTGTTATCACTCCCGACTCCAACGAGGCATTGAAAAGCTCAGTCAGTGGAGCTGCTAGAACGTCCCCAAGTTCCCTCAGTATTCTAAGGTGTATCCCATCCGGTCCCATCGCTTTGTCTACTTTAAGTTGAGCTAGTATCTCACGAACACAGTCTTCTGAAAATTGTTCAAGATGTCCCTTGCTTCTGTTCCTGTTTGTGGGTGTTTTCTGAGGTCCTGATCCTGGTTCTTCGTCTCTGAACACAGAACAGAAATATTTGTTAAGCAATTCCGCTTTATCCTTATCAGCTTCTACATATTCCTCCCCTGCACCCTTGAGTCTGACAATACCACTTTTGCCATTCCTCTTCTCACTAACATATCTGAAAAATGTCTTATCCCCCAATTTTATTGCATTGGCTATTTCCTCCTCTTTTTGAATCTTTGCACCAGATCGTTATTGAAAGCTGAGCCAGTAGAAGACAGGGGACTCTTCTCATGTTGGCTCTGCACTGGGACCCTTTAGAAATGTCCTGGAGAGAGAGGAAATTGAGAGTAATTGTATTTGAGGTGAGTTGGTGAGGGGTGGGGGTCCAGAGGGTAACGGCATTTAAGTATAGGCCTGATATGATATACAAAGAGGAGTGTGTGTGTTTGAAGAGAGTGATATTGGTCCCTTGGAACAACCATTCCTTGGATCTCTTAGCCAGGTGAAAGGGACCCACAAATTTGAATTTACATATGCACATTAATAAAAGTGAGCTAATTTTTAGCATGTGCTTAGTAAACAGGTAGTTACAGATTTCTCTCTAGGTAAACTATATAGTTGCCTTGGGGTACTGTGGTAAAATAAATGCCTCTCCTGCAGTCTGGGGGCACTATATCACAAGCACCACTCAGTCTGAGCACCAACATCCCATCAACTATGTCAGCAGACTTTAGCAAACTGCAGAAATCGCAGCCAACCCATACCTAAGCTTTGAAGGAGTGGGTCCAACAGGACACTGCTGCTCAAGCTATGCAATGCTTGAGAGGGAGGGATGCCCCATGGAGGAAGAGGCACTCTTTAACCAAGACACTTCCTCAGCCACCACTCACCTGAAGGAAGATACTTCCCATCCAGGGACACCAAAGAGGTAAATAAGAATCTGTATATCTATGAGACAGTGGCCAAAGAAGTCAATTGCAAGAACATATCGACTCAAATTTTCTCTTGGACAGCCACCAACATGGATTCCGCAGCAACCATGGAGTAGAAACCTTGTTCATCTTTCTATCAGATCGGCTTATCAAGGGCATTAAAAAAAAACAAACAAGGCTTCATTCTTATTTTTCTGGACATTGCAGCTGCTTTTGACACAATATGCCATGACATCCTCATACAACGCCTATTTAATATAGGAATCCAAGACACTGCCCTAAAATGACTATGTTCATACCTTACAAATCGCACCCAATATGTACAAATTGGTCAAATGACCTCCAGTCAATTCACCCAGATATAAAGCATCCCTCAAGGCTCTGCCCTTTCAGCGTTATTATTTAACATCTACATACAGCCAATCTGCAACATCATAAGCACATTCAACGTCTACTATCCCCTTTATGCTGATGATATTATGATATATGCTCCCTTTACCAACACAAACACAGACTACGCATCAATTACAACCTTCTTCAATGCTATAAACAAATGGCTATCAGAACATAAACTCAATATCAATCTCAAGAAAACAGAGGTATTGTTCCTCACGAAAAATCAATCCTTCCTCTCCCCAAAGGTTATTAAAGGTTAACAGCATCAACCTGGAAGTTAAGTCAGAAGTAAGATACCTAGGTATTACCATAGATCAGCACCTCACATTCCAATCACATGTAAATAAAGTAACTCAATGCATTTACAGCAAGTTAAAGACACTCCAACACTTACGGCTCCTTCTTGAACCACATGCTTTCCAAACAGTCTTCCAGTCAATGATACTGCCACACTTCAACTTCTGTAATGCCATCCTCCATGGAATTTCAAAGATCTCATTACATCCACTACAACTCACCCAACATGCGGCCCCACGAATTCTGATGTGCTCATCCAGATACAGCCACATCACTCCCATTCTAAAAGAGTTACATTGGCTACTTCTCCTCAGTTGAATCAAGTACAAAGCCCTAATAACGTTAAAAATAATCCACCAGTAATCCTCTCAATTCCTTCAATCCATCATAACAAAGACCCCAGAAAATTTCCAAAGAAGAAATAATACTACTAAGCACCTCCCACATGTCTCCCCCTCCTGTCTTACTATGTAATGAGTTTGAATTGCCATGCAATATGTTGCTTTGCCATTTAAAATACTTTGATTATAAGAGAAGGTGGTATAGAAAACCTGTAAAATAAAATAAATAAATAATGCATCAAACCTTCTAATTCTGCCTCCAACACTGACCAAGAGCAATCAGACAACTTGCGCTAGGGCATTCTCCATATATGCCCATCGACTCTGTAATTCCCTACCACACCTCATCAGAGACACCCACAACTTAATAACATTCAGGAAGCTGATAGCCCCACCTGTTCATGAAACATTTCAATGGGCTTATTTGACTTGCCCCACTTATCCACCCTTCCCTTCCCCCTTTTACCCCTAATTTAAGAAATAAACGGGACCATTTACCATTTCAAGTAACTTCTAAATTTTGTATATTGTTACTCTGTTCTGTGTTATCCATAGTTCCACTCATGTTTATTGTAATTCAGTTCTTGTAAAATTGTTCCATGTAATGTTGAAGTTCAGTTCTTTGTAAACCACATCAATCCTCGTAAATGTGGTATGTAAGAAGAAAGAAAGAAAAAAATAAATAAGTCAGTGGCCAATAATAATGAACGCAGAATAAAGATCTAGGAGCCTAAGGATAGTGGAGGATTTAGTCAGATGGATAAGTGGCTGAAAAAGTGAAAGAGGACAACTTAGGTGAAATGAGAAGGGCAAAAAGAGTGAAGAACAGAAATGGCATACTGGGTCAGATCAAAGGTCCATCAAGCTCAGCATCCTTTCTCAGCCAGTGATCAATCCAGGTCATAAATACCTGACCACACCCCAATGGATAGATCCAATCTTTTTTGCTTATACTCAGGGATAAGCAATAATTTTCCCATGTCTATCTGGTTAATAATGGTTATGGATTTTTCCTCCAGGAACTTCTTTAAACCTTTTTTTAAAGAGTGCTAAGCTAGCTGCTTGCACATCATTCTCTGGCAACAAACTCCACAGTTCAACTGTACACCAGGTTCAAAAAAATATTTTCTGTTGTTGTTGTTCTTCTTCTTCACTGCCGTCAAGTCGGTGTCAATTCATCGCGATCCTCTAGATAGTTGTCCTAAATTGTGTTCAGTCTTCAGTCAGAAGGCTCATTAATGACAGACTGGCACCCGCAGTTGCTGTTATTGTATCGCTCTACCTTATTGCTGGCCTTCCCCTTTTGCGTTGACCTTCTACCTTGCCAAGCATAATGTCTTTCTCTAATGATCTCTCTCTTCCCATGGTGTCCAAAGTATAAAAGTCGAAGTCTTGTCATCTGAGCTTCTAAAGAAATCTTAGGTTTGATCTCCTCTAGTAATGACTGGTTTGTTCTTTGGACAGTCCATGGTATACACAGTATTTGTCGCCAGCTCCATAATTCAAAGGCATCAGTTTTCTTCCTGTCTATCTTTTTCACTGTCCAACTTTCATATCCATATGACGTTACTGAAAATGCCATGGCTTGAAGAAGTCGAATCTCTGTATGGAGAGAGACATCTCCGCTCTTGAAAATCTTGTCTAGGTCCTTCATAACCATTCTGCCAAGAGCAATGCGTCATCGGATTTCTTGACTGCTTATTGCTTCTTTATTCATAGTTGATCCAAGTAGGTTAAAGTTGTCCACTATTTCAATTTCTTCTCCATCAACGATGAACTTATTAATTTTGACAGTTGTCATGATCTTTGTCTTCTTTACATTAAGGTGCAGGCCCACTTTAAGACTATGTTCCTTGATCTTGAGAAGCAAATGCTTCAGACCGTCTTCACTTTCAGCCAATAATGTGGTATCATCAACACAGCGAAGGTTGTTGATGAGTCTTCCACCAATCTTCACACCTCATCTTCATACAATCCTGCTTCTTTGAAAATCCAGGGTAAAGGTGTTGGTGGGCAGGCTATGCACCGATGTGGCTCATAGCCTGCTTAAATGAAAATCAGGCCCCTAGTTCTTAATTCTCTTACATGGGTACACGGGCACAAAAACATTTCATTTTTTCTATGGATGAAGGAAAGCGAAAAAAATATATGCATGCAAATTTGAAAAAGATATTCTGTGCATGTACTTTATGCCACCCCCACAACTGGCGCATCTCACTGTCCAAGCTGTGTACTTGCACAGAGTGGCAGCTTGAGAGAGCAGCAGCCTGAGACAACTGAGCTTCAGCAGGTATGGGGAACTTGATAGGTCCCCCTTAATATCACCCCAGTCAACATAGGTACTGGGGATAGAGGGAGCAGTGGAGCACAGCTGCCAGGAAGCAGCACCACTGCTTACTTGCATCGGGCCATGCAAAATGAAGGAAGAGCTTGGAAAGGGTACCCCCAACTTATAGGACGGACTACTGAAACTGAAGACTGTTTCCCTTCTTATTTATTTATTTATATTCTCTTATATACTGTGCTATTCTGCATCAGTGCGGTTTACATTGAACAAACTGAAATTACATTGAACAGGGCATTATAACTTGGAGATAACTATTTTACAGGGAACTTGGGCTATGGAGGGTTAAGTGGCTTGCCCAAGACCACAAGGAGCACCTGTGGGACTAGAAACCCCAGTCCTTCCGGCCCAAGGTTGCTGTCCTCTAGTGGGCTTTGAACCCCTGACCTTCCGGCCTGAAGTACATTGCCCCAACCACTAGGCTACTCCTCCACTCCTCCACTTATCTGCAACTGATGCACCCTTCATTTCAACTTTGAACTCAATTTCAAGGCTGTACACCATGCCAGAAATGGTTGCAGAAGGGCAACCTCTTCCGTCTCCACTGGCTTCCCATTTCCTTTCGAATCCAGTTCAAACTTCTCACACTCGTTCACAAGGCTCTTCATACCTCCACACCACAATACCTGGCCGATCTCATCCACTTTCACAGCCCCCGGCACACCTCAACCGCCTCACACTACCCTCCCCCTCACTTGCTCACCTTCAATCTACCCGCTCCTCAGCTTTCTTCTTCATAGGTCCGGCTCTTTGGAACTCCCTTCCCTCTACTCTCCGGCTGGAGCCCCATCACCCTATCTTTAAACACGCCCTAAAAACCCATCTCTTTTCCCTTGCCTTTAATCCCCCTCCCCTCTAGCCTTTACCCTTTACCCTTTCCCTCTGCTGACCTTCCTCTCTCGTTCTTTATCTCTCTATCCTCTATTAAGTTGTAACTTTCCTTTCCTTTTCCAGCCTTGTGCCTATTGTAATGAAGATTTATTTTATTGTAAACCGCTCTGTTTATCACTGAAGGGCGGTCAATCAAGCCAATAAACATAAACATAAACATAAAGCACCATTTCCAAGCATACTGCCTCCTACTGTTTATTGGTTCACTCCCAGCAGGAGGTAGAGAGAAGCCGCATACAGTACCTTTCCCTTATCCAGGGGGATTATCTCACAAGAATGCATCCATCTCTTTCCTCTGGGGCCTTAATATATTTCAGGTGAAGTGCACTGTATGTGCACCCATCTTCATACTGGAGATTCAAACACAGTTGTCCTGATCTGCAGAGGTACTGAAATCTTTCCAGACAAGTTAAATGGAAGTTGAACTTAAAAAAAAAAATGATTGTGAGTTCAGTTAAAATGTGTGAACTACCACTCAACCAATCATAGAAAGATACAGCTTCAAGTTACTTCTGGTGGTCATATTGTAAAAAAAATGTATATGCCAGGTACTGACACACTGCTGACTGAGCTTAGTCTCTGGATGCCCATTTCTGAATGCTGGACTGTTCAAGTCTTGTGCTACAAGTTTTGGGATGACTGGATAATCTGCCACGTCTTAAGACAGGGAAACACCATCAACTCCATTTCAAGCTAATACCATCCAGATGACTACTGGCTATGTACTTACCTCTTACAACCAGTTGGCTCTGGTGCTCCACAGCGGCGGCCTCATTCCTGGCGATACAGGTGTAGTTTCCATTGTGCATCAGAGACAGATTAAAGATCCTTAACGAGCTTGTGAAGTCAATGTTGTCAATTGTCACCCCCAAGCTGGCTGGGATAGGCCGGCCATCCTTCTGCCAGGTGATTGTGATTGGCAAATCCCCTGAGACCACTACACATGGGATGAAGACTCGCTGTCCAATGGAGAACCTCTGAGACTCAAACGGTTGGATGAAAGGTGGAACTGGAAGGGAAAAGGACAAGAAAATAACTGTACTAAAGAGGGTCTAATTTTCCCTGAAAATATGTGCAAAGGCCCAAAGAGAATGTATGTATTTTATTTACAAACAATTGATTACCATGAAGCTCAAATTAGTTACAAGATGAATAATAATACAAAACTCAGAAAATACCTAAATACTCTCTATAAATCCCATTAGTCTTTATTCCCCCAACTTTCAACCCTCCTCTATCTCCTTGCCCATGACAAACTCAATTTCATCTTCAAATTTTAAAAAAAGTCTATATAATCCATCTCCCTTCCTTCCAATCCCTTATGCCCAAAGAAGAAGATAACACTTAAAACGGCAAAAGCTTTCTCTCACCTGATGCTTATGAAGTAAAAACTTGTTCTTAAAGCCAGGCCTCTATTTTCTTCATAAACAAAAGATAATTACCCTCATGTCTCAGTAGGGTTGCCAACTGGCTCCAGATGCGCCCGACAGGCTTGATCCAGTCCTGGATTTACCCCATTGCATACAGGGATATGTAGTTCTGATTTCTCCATTGCACTCCATAAGAAAAGCAAGACTACAAGTCCCTGCATGCAATGAGGTAAACACAGGGCTGGAACAAGCCTGTCGGGCGCATCTGGAGCCAGTTGGCAACCCTATGTCTCAGTTTCACTGGCAAAGCATTCCAGAGCCTTTGTGCAAAATAACTGAAAGCCATCCTCCTATTGCATGTTAATTTGATACCCTGAGGTCCTCGTATATTTAACAACTGTTGAAATAAGCACAATTCTCTTGCTAGTATGCCAATTGGATGACCCTAGTTCAGGTTAAGTCTGAACAGGAGCTCACCAGAGCTCCACTGAGACCAGTGAAGATGAACACAGGTTGCCAGGGTAACCCACAGGAAGTGGCAGCTTGCCAGTCACTGAAGCAGCAGTACTAGAAAAATTGTTTGTTTTTCACATAATTTAGTCAGCAATTAAAACAAATCATGCAATTAAGGTTTCCTTTTTCTCACTCTGGTTTTTTTTTTCATTTCTGAGGCAACAGTTTTTTCAAGTTCCTTCTACCAAGCAACTCCTTCTATGCAGCAATCTAAATAAAGACACTGCTGTGCTAATCCTCAACAGAGCCCCATGCAAGTGGCACACTGCTACGTTTAAAGCATGAATACAGCACAGACAGCTGAAGAGTAGATCTTTACTAGAGTCTCATACAGGCATTGCACTGATATATGTAAAGCATGAATCCAGCAAAGACAGAACAGATCTCCATCAGAGCCTAATGCAGGTATGACACTGGTGCACGCAAGGTATGAATCCAGCGTGAAGGCAAAAGAGCATAAGAGCCCCATGCAGGCTATTAAGTAGGGTTGCCAGATGTCCTGATTTTATCAGGATTGTACTGATTTTTGGAAGCTTGTCCTAATTTGAAAAATGTCCTGATTTTGTCCTAAATTTTGGCGTTTTGTCCTCACTTGTCCTGAATTTCTGTAAAATTTGACAGATAATTAAGATGAATATTTTAATACAAATGAAGTTATTTTTATTTGCTTATTGTACATAAAATGGAGAAATGAAACATTAATTAAAGTTAATTAACTTTAATTAACATTAAAGTTTTTCTTTTTTCAATGTGTGAGTGTGACTCAGTGTTTTTGCCCAAAAATGTTCCTTTTGGTGTTTGTTTGGAAAAGGGGAAACATTTTAGGCTCTTTCCTGAAAATGGGAAAGTTTGGGTTCCTTTGTACATACCAAAAATAGCAAATTTAAGACGTATGTAAAGGGGGGAAAATATAAAAATTTTCCAGAAGCGCAAAGTTTTGATCACAGTTTATCGTTTGTTAAACTTTTTCAACTTTTGTCATCATAGTAATGTTTTAATATAAATTAATTTTCAATTATGTATAATGTCACTAGTGGAACGAGTATTTTCGGTATGTAAGAAGCAATGGACAGATGATCGAAATCGATTGGATATTAAAACTGTAAAATGCTTGGAAATATGGCATATAATGTTTCATTTTATATTCCATATTTCCTTGTACTGTAGCGGCAGAGCACAAACAATCCAATAATACCAGGAGTCTGTTCAGAAGGTCCAAATCATTTATTTGTGCACAAGACTCAAGCAGAATCACATTCAAAATGGCTGAGCAATGGTTTCTAGCAAAACAACAACTTTTATACTGTTCTTGTCCATTCTAGGTATAGGCAAACTTCTCATTGGTCCCGGTAACCCCTTTCACCCCATCTATTGGTCCCGGTACCAATACGTAGCTCCAATGAGGACCTTGGTCTGGGCTTAGCACCTGCTTACCCCCCTTACAGTCCTCATTACAATGGTCATTTCTTGGGCTCTCGTTACATTTTACATCCAAGGTCACTTAGCTGACTAGAACATGTGGGAAAGCAGGGCACTGTAACTTTTCTTTCAGCAGAGTTAATTAATTCCATAGAAGCTTCACTCTCTTATCAATACCAATTAAAACTTGTTTTTCTATCTCTTCTAAGTTTCGTTTCTGCTTAGCTATGCTGGGTTATGCTTAGTTAAGTTTCGATTCTATGGAAGCAGTATTGGGGGGGGGGTTTCACTCCTCTGGGCCTAACCACAGGCTTCATTTACAGGTCAAGCTGCTTAGGCCTGTCTGTTTAGTTCAAGCAGCATGGATCATAGGCCTTCGCCTACCACATTCCCCCCTTTGATTATTCTCACCCGCAAGTGAGAAAGGGTGAGAATCAAATCACATAATACTAGGTAAAGGTATCACTCTGTGGTATAGGGTAGTAGTTTCACATAGCTAGTATCTTTGTAGCTGCCTTGCGCTCTACAGTGTTATTAATAACGGAAGTTATCATTCGCAAGCAAAGTGGCAAGAAACAAGGGAGCAACAAGCAGATAGTCAGAGTCCATAGTTTGGCAAGAGTGGGAAAAAGAACTAAAGGAGTAGAAGGTTCAGGAGCATTTATGCCGGACCACCAAGATGTCTTCTTTATTGTGCTGTTGTAAAACTTCTGATTTAGACAGTCCAGCTGTCCAATCTTCATAGCAAATTGTGGTCCGGTGCGAACAAAACACAAACTGTCAACAATGGGGTGGGCCAATACCCACTCACTAGTAGTATTATGTAAATCAGTCTGATTGTAGGGGATGGAATAATTAAGTTCTTGAGCCTCCCAAGGCCACTGATCTCCCATCTTGGTTCCTCCACAAAGAAACAGTCATAAATGTGGAGACTAGATGCTACTGCTTCGGCAAGTTCAAGAAACAAGTTCTGGGAGGCATGAAGAACCTTCAGCCCAGTTCGCGTGGTACTTATACAGGCTGCACAGGGTGGTAAAGCAAAAGTCATTTCAAAGCACCCCAAGGCTGCTGCCGAAATAAAGCAATAATAAGAATTCATAATGGGCATAGTCTCTGGAAAATTGGTGGAACTGTCGGCATCCACAACAGATAACAGATGTAGAGTTGATTGTAGATCCTCGAGCTTCTGCCATACGTAGACCTACCAGCTTTGTGGCAGGAGTAGGGCTGTAGATTCCAAAGTATCACTGTCCTCTGGGATGTCTCAGGTTCTTAAAATATCATAGTACAGTCTCTCAGGCTATTATTGCCTCCTTAGAGCAGTTCACTTTTTAGGAGATCAAAACAGTTTTGTTCTCAGAGCATTTGAACATAGTCTCTTAGAAGACTCAATTTCTTAACACAACACAGTCTATTTCTGATGATTGCAGCTTTCTCCAGATGCGAGGCTTACCTTCAGATAAATGGACAGTCTTGAAATAGTGCAGTTTCCGAGGGACCAATAAGTCTTAGGTCCGTGGCTGTTGTCGTAGGGTGAGGCGCAATGGAGTCTCAGGATGCTGTACAGTAGTCCAGTGATCAGGTTCAGAAACAGTTGCTGGCTTTACTCGACTATGATGGATCCAAAGTTCGAATTCTGCGACTTTTACTGCAGTTGGAGATGACAGGATGACAACATAGGGTCCCTTCCAATGCAGGGCTAACGGTATCCTTCTCCACTCTTTGATCCACACTGAGACTCCAGGCTTGAAAGAATGCAAGGGTTCAGGCAAATTGATGGGTAATCGATTGTGTACCCAGGTATGAAGACTCTGCAAAACAGAACTTAAAACCAATAGTTCATGCCTAATAATTTCAGATCCTATCTGTCTCACATCTCCTTTTATTCCCTATAAATAGGCTACAGATTCTCAGAATCTCAAAAAGGGGGAACTCCTAAAGACTTAGCAGGGGCTAAGTATTTCCTAAGAAGGGCTATAGGAAGAACCTGGGGCCACTTCAGGTAAACCTCTTGGCAAAGTTTGGACAACTGAGATTTCAAGGTTCTATTCATACATTCTACTTTTCCTAAAGTTTTGAAAGCTGTAGGTAGTATGCACCTGATAATGTCAATATCTTGGGGCCATACTTAATGGACTTGCTTCCTAAGGTTATCCACCCTCATTGTTTGTACAGGGTCCCATGTGCATGCAAGGTTGTAAGGGCATACTTGGAATCTGGGTACACATTTAGACAGAGCCCTTTTCCTATTGTTAGTGCTCTAGTGAGGGCTATCAGTTCAGCTTTCTGTGGTCAAGTTTCTGGGGCCAGGGCTGAGGACTCAACTACCAAATCAGGGGTCACCACTACATATCTAGCACAACAATGTCCATTGATGATGAAACTGCCTTCAGCCACAAAGAAAGTCTGTTCAGGGTTCTCCAGAGGGACATCAGTCAAATCCAGGCGGCTTGAGAATACAGTGTCCATAATTTCTAAACAGTCATGATCAGGGGATCAAGACCAACTGGTAACAACATAGCAGGATTCAAAGCTTGACTGACCTTCAGTTGTATCTGGGGGTTTTCACGCAACATACTCTGATACTTCAACATTCGTAGATTTGTTCCTTTGTGTTTCATATTGGTTAGAACAAAGTGTGGTACAGTAACTGGAAGATTCTGTCTCAAAGTGATCTTGTTAGTTTTGAGAGATTGAGTCAACACTCCTAGAACATTTCCTTGCGACTCATGAACATAGAGACTGTAAGGTTTTTCTGGACATCTGGTAGACCCAGAATTGGTGACAACATCAGAGTGGTTTCCAAAGATCAAAAGGCTGCATCCTGTTCAAGTCCCCATTCCAATGGAGACTTTTCCATTCCTTTGGTAGCTTGACACAATGGTTTTGCTAGCAGCGCAAAAGTGGGGATCCATATACAACATACTCTGTGGCACCCAAGAAGGCTCTCACTTGCCTCCTGGTGGTTGGAGTAGGAATACTGCATACAGCTTCTTTGCATTCTGGTCCCAGGCGTTGAATTCCGCTGGACAACTGGAATCCTAGGTATTTAACTTGTTTGACATAATTGCACCTTAGCTCTTGAGACTTTGTATCCAGCCTCATTAAAAAGGTGCAAGAGTTCACTGGTGGCCTGTAGACATTCACTTTCTGAGTTGGTGGTTATGAGCAAGTTGTCCACATATTGAAGTAGAATTCTTTCTCCTGGAATTACTGGATAACTTGTCAAATCTTTTGCTGAGTGAGGCGAGTTCTTGAATCCTTGAGGTAATCTTGTCCAGGTGAGTTGGCCCCGCCTTCCTGTAGTGGAGTCTTGGGCTCAGGTCCTGTACTGGATGATAATCCCCTGTCCCAGGCTTCTTCACTGGGAGAAGGGGAGTGTTCCAAGGTGACTGACATTCCTTGAGAAGTCCATACTTCAGCAGTTTCATTAAATGGCAGTGGATTCCTGCAATGGCTGGTCAGGGAAGAGGATACTGCTTCACATGCACTAGTTCCGCTTCTGGCTTGAGGGTGACGATGACAGGGGCTATGTTCTTCGCTAGGCCAGGTGGGTTATCTTCTGCCCATACTTCAGGTGGGGCTATAAGGTTGGCGGGTATACAGGAACTTGTTGACTTGACTGGAGATGTGTTATAGAACCGCCACTCCTCTTCTCGGGGAACAGTCAGCACCATCAATCCAGCAGGCTTTGGGTTCACAGTCATTTGCATTTCTCTCTCTTCAGCAAAGGATATCTGTGCCTGAAGCTTTGCAAGCAGATCTCGGCTCCAAAAAAATGGAATAGGGCACTCAGGCATATACAGGAACTGGTGCATTATTTTCTGTCCCCCTAGTTCACACATGCGGTTCTGCAGAAAAGGCTTTGTGGCCTTAGCCCCAGTAGCTCTGATAATGGTGATGCTCTGATAATGGTGATGCATCGAGAAAAACACAGGGGCTACTGGCTTTAGTATTCTGCTCCAGTATCCCCCATAAAGTCCATATATTGGTCCCCTATTTCCAAACTGACCATAGGCTCCTGGGGACCCAGGAAAACTTAAGAGTCTGGTCTGGCCTAGTCTTCATTCATGCTGTAATATGGCATTGGCATAGTCGAAATGAGGTATGACCAATGCCTGGAAAACTGTCCGAAAGTCAGATGGTTCAAGCATGGAGCGTAGATGCCTAAGTGAGCGGATCTTGTAGTAGACTGATCTGACTATGTTTCCTATGTGAGCCTTCATGTTGTTGTTAAGTGCCGTCGAGTCGGAGTCGACTCATGGCGACCCTCTGGATAGCTATCCTAAATTGTGTTCGGTCTCCAGTCAGGCGGCTCATTGTTGACAGACTGGTACCCGTAGCTGCTGTTATTGTATCGATCCATCTCATTGCTGGCCTTCCTCTTTTGCGTTGACCTTCTATCTTGCCAAGCATAATGTCTTTCTCTAATGATCTCTCTCTTCGCATGATGTGTCCAAAGTATGAAAGTCGAAGTCTTGTCATCTGAGCTTCTAAAGAAAGCTTAGGTTTGATCTCCTCTAGTACCGACTGGTTTGTTCTTCTGGCAGTCCATGGTATACACAGTATTCGCCGCCAGCACCATAATTCAAAGGCATCAATTTTCTTCCTGTCTGTCTTTTTCACTGTCCAGCTTTCACATCCATATGATGTTATTGAAAATACCATGGCTTGAACAAGTCGAATCTTTGTATGGAGAGAGACATCTCTGCTCTTGAGAATCTTATCTAGGTCTTTCATAGCCATTCTGCCAAGAGCAATGCGTCGTCTGATTTCTTGACTGCTTGTTGCTTCTTTATTGATAGTTGATCCATATCCAGGCGTTGATCTAGGATGACTCCCAGGTATCGTATTGATGGTTTAGAGTGCAGCTCAGCTTCTTTTACTTTAAGATATTGTGGTGGGGTAAAGTTGGGGTTCCTCGTAATGAAGAGTACTTCCATTTTCTTATGTTGTATTCTGAGGTTTTGAGAAAGAAGCCAGTCAGATATTGCATTGAAACAACTCGTCAGTGGGGAGAGGTCCAGATGCTCAGTAGAGAAAGGAATGTAGAGAAGGACATCGTCTGCGTATAACATGCAGTCGACATTGAAGGACCGGATGATGTTACAAATTGGCTGCATGTAAATATTGAACAAGAGCGCAGAAAGGGAGGATCCTTGTGGGACTCCTTGACTTTGGTGGAAAGGTTCAGAATTTGTCCCTCCGGAACGAACATGTTGCCATCTTTCGGACAGGTAGGATCTGCACCATTCGAGCGCTCGTCCATTAATGCCTTTGTCAATCAGTCGTCTTAATAGATGCTCATGATTTACTGAATCAAAGGCTGCAGCGATGTCCAGAAAGATGAGAGCAAAACCCTTATGGATGTCATCAATGCCTGTGATTATCTTGCAGAAGAGAGTGGTGAGGAGAGTTTCTACTCCGTGGAATTCTCTAAAGTCATGTTGGCATGGGTCTAACGGTGCAGCGGAGTCGATGTGATCCTGTAATTGTCGTTGAGCTTCCTTTTCAATGATCTTCGCAAGTAGTGGAATGCTGGATATGGGTCTATAGCAGGGGTCTCAAACACGCGGCCCGTGAGACAACTTTGTGCGGCCCGCGACAGAGGAAAACAAAAAAAACCCAAAACCCTGGCTTCTGCCGTTGCCGCCGTGGCAGCGGCAGAATCAATTGTCAAATTTAAAAAAAAAAGACTTCTGCTGCTCAAGCAGCAAAATCAGCTGTCCTGCGGCCCCTTCCCCTGTGCCCGGAGATCCGAGTCTGCTCTATCAGCGGCGTGCTTTTCAAGCCGCGAGGAGAGTATTCCCCTCTCGCGCGGTTTCAAGCCGCGCGAGAGGGGAATACTCTCCTCGCGGCTTGACAAGCACGCCGCTGATAGAGCAGACTCGGATCTCCGGGCACAGGGGAAGGGGCCGCAGGACAGCTGATTTTGCTGCTTGAGCAGCAGAAGTCTTTTTTTTTTAATTTGACAATTGATTCTGCCGCTGCCACGGCGGCAACGGCAGAAGCCAGGGGTTTGGGGTTTTTTTTTTTTCACTCCTTCGCTGGACGGTAATGAGCTATGGCGGGGCTGACTGATATGGGGTAATGGTGGTTAGGACTGGAAGTGGGCTATTGGCAGGGGGGGGGGGTTATGACTGGTAATGGGCTATGGTGGGGGCTAGGACTGGAAATGGGCAGATGGGGGTTAGGACTGGAAGTGGGCTATTGGCAGGGGGGGGTAATGACTGGTAATGGGCTATGGTGGGGGCTAGGACTGGAAATGGGCAGATGGGGGTTAGGACTGGAAGTGGGCTATTGGCAGGGGGGGGTTATGACTGGTAATGGGCTGGGGGGGGTTATAACTGGTAATGGGCTATGGTGGGGGCTAGGACTGAAAATGGGGTGATGGGGGTTAGGACTGGAGGTGGGCTGATTGGGGGGTTAGGACTGGTAATGGCCTATGAGGGGAGGTAAGACTGAAAATGGGGTGATGGGGGATATGACTGCAAGTGGGCTATGGGGGGGACTAGGACTGGTAATGGGCTATGGGGGGGGTAAGACTGAAAATGGGGTGATGGGGGGGTAAGACTGGAAGTGCGCTATGGGGAGGTTAGGACTGGTAATGGGCTATGGGGGGTCTAGGACTGGTAATGGGCTGGGGGGGTTGCTAGGACTGGAAATGGGCTGAGTGGAAGGGGGGCTTGAACTGCAAATGGCTGATGGGGAGGGGGCTTGGAATGGAAATGGGCTGTGAGGGGAGGGAGCTAGGATTGGAAATGGGCTGATGGGGGGCTAGGATTGGAAATGGGCTGATGGTGAGGCTAGGATAGGACTGGAAATGGACTGATGCAGGGACTAGAAAGGAGCAGATGCTGGGTGGGGCTGGAACTAGAAGGGAGCTGATGTTGGGGGAGGATTAGAATGGGATGGAGCTGGGAAAGTGAAATGGAGAGGGGAAAAATATTTTGTCTGGAAGAGAAGACAAATCTACAATTGGCCAGGTATTGGGAGAGTAAGTGGGGATTGAGGATGGAGGGGTAAAATTTGAGTGGATGAAATAGGAATGAGGAAAGAGCAAAAGGAGAAAGATTAGTATGTTAAAGCAGATGTAGAGAGAGAGAATGGAAAAAAACTAGAAGAGAGAAGAAAGGACAAATGGACAGCAGACGATGGAGATAGCAGAAGACACGAAGAAACCAGAAGTGGCTGGAGCAATTGCAACTGAAAAAAAATGCACAAAAGGTAGAAAAATATCTCTTTATTTTGAATTTATTAACTGGAATATGTCAGCTCTGGGAAATGTGCATCATTAATGTTTGCACTTTGTTTAGTACAAGAGGAAATTAATTTATAGTTTTATTTCTACAGTGTTGTTGTACATTCCAAGTTTGGCTTTTGGGGTTCCCAGTTTAATTATTGTCTTCCTATTTCTAAATCTTTTAGTCTTTCTTTATCCATACTCATTAAGAGGCATGTTTACTAAAAGTTAGTGTATGGTAACATTATGCAAATAGTTATGCAAATGAGGCCCCTTATGCAAATGAGGCCCCACGTCTTATGCGGCCCCCGGGTTACTTTACAAGTCCTCATTTGGCCCTCAAAGCAATTTGAGTTTGAGACCCCTGGTCTATAGGATTCCACCTGCTGGGGATCAAGTTTGCAGTTTTTTAGCAGAGGTCTAATAGAGGTGCATTTAAGGGCGGAAGGGAAGGAGTCGGTTGAGAAGGAGAGGGTCATTATTTTGGACAGTACTGGGCTGAAATGGCTGCGAAGCTCCTTGATCCAGAAGGCTGGGCATGGATCAGACTGGGCAGTAGTGATATTTAGGGCAGCAATAGTGTCTTCGAGTTCTCTCTTGGTGGGGGTAGAAAACATGGTTAGTGTTGTTTGGCAGTCTTGCTCTATTTCAAAGGATGTAGTAGAGATTTTGTCAGTCTGACATATTTTGGATTGTAGATAAGTTGCAAAATCTTGTGGGTGTATCTCAAATGGAGGTCCAGAGGATGGTTCCTTTGATAAGGTCTTAACCAGGTCGAAAAGGTCATGCGGTTTATTAAGCGATCTCTTTAAGGTGTTTGAGTAGTACTGCTTCATCGTGTCGGTGATTGCGTTGCGATGCACAGCTAGATGACAGTTGTATGCTGTCTGGTCATGTAAAGAATGAGATCGGCGCCAGCGTTTCTCTAGTTTCCGTAATTGGTTAAGTGATGTTTTAAGATCAGCTGAGTACCATGGGGCACTCATCCTTTTGCCTGGGGGCCTGTTGGTTGGCGAACGTAGGGCAATCGAACTGAGGCATCTGTTCCATTGAAAGATAAGGTCATCAAGGTTCTGGGTGGTTTCAGAGAAGAGTTGTTGCGTCTCCGCAAGGATAAGATCTCTGTTTTTTATTTATTTATTACAATTTCTTATATACCGCGCTATTTAGTATCAGCGCGGTTTACATCATAACTTAACGACCATAACAACAAGCTGTCAGGTTTTACATCGAACAGGAGTACAAACTTGGATAACGGGGTTAACTATATACATAAGCTATTTACACTGGAAGGATAGGTAAAAATCAGATAATGCATGTAAGGGCCTTTCTAGATTGGGTCATTTCCTTAGAGGTATATCTAGGTTTAATTGCTGTCTGGGAAGTATTGGAGGAAAAGGTGGGTTTTGAGAGCCTTCCTGAACTGATATAGATTGGCTATGGCCCTAATGTCAGGGGGTAGAGCATTCCAGCATTTGGGGACATAAAAACTGAATGCCCTGTTTGTGGTTGTTGTGTTGGACTTTGTCGATGTCTTTGGTATTGCTAGCAAGTTGACAGCTGTTGCTCTTCTGGATCTGTTGGGGGGGACAATGTGGATGAGATGTGTGAGTGAGGACGCTGAAATACCTTTGATTGCCTTGAAAGCTAATAGAAGGGTTTTGAATGTGATCCTCCCATGGATCGGTAGCCAGTGCAGCTGTTTAAGAATAGGGGTCACATGGTCGTTTCTGGATGCTCCGTAAAGGGCCCTAGCTGCGGCATTCATGGCCAACTGTAAGGGGGTCACAGTGTAGATTGGGGGAGGCCTTGTAAGATGGCATTTGCAAAGTCAAAATGCGGTAGGATCAACGCTTGATATATAGTTCGGAAATCATCTGGGTCCAACAGGGAGCGTAGGTGCTTTAGTGAACGGATTTTGAAATAGACGGCTTTGACTATGTTGCTTATGTGGCATTTCATGTCGAGATGTTGGTCCAAAGTAACTCCCAGGTATTTTATTGCATCTTTGGTTTGCAAATCAGCTTCGTTGACACTGACGTGGGCTGGGGGAGTAAAGTTGGCGTCTCTGGTGATGAATAGCACCTCTGTTTTTTTATGTTGAATGCGTAGGTTCTATGTCTGGAGCCATGTTGAAACTGCATTGAAGCAGTCTGTGAGTGGGGCCAGGTCCATGTGAGTTGTGGAGAAGGGCATGTATAAGAGAATATCATCTGCATATATCAAACACTTCACATTAAATGATCTTATGATATTGCAGATGGGCTGCATGTAGATATTGAAAAGTAAGGAGGATAACAAAGAGCCTTGAGGTACCCCTTGCTTTTGATGGAAATGTATTGACTCTTCTGATCCAGATTTCACATATTGCCATCTACCGTCCAGATAAGATTTGCACCATCCTAGTGCACTGTTGCAGACACCCTTTTCTTTCAGTCTTCCAAGGAGAATTTCGTGACTCACGGAGTCGAACGCCGCGGCGATGTCTAGGAAGATGAGCACAAAACCTTGACGGATGTTGTCAATTCCTGTGATGATGTCGTTGAATAGACCAGCGAGTAGTGTCTCGACCCCATGATATTCTCTGAACCCATGTTGGCAGCTGTCTAAGGGAGCAGCGGCATCGATGTGATCTTGAATTTGCCGTTGTGCCTCTTTCTCAATTATTTTGGCTAAGAGGGGGATACTGGCTATTGACCGGTAGGAGTCAACTCTTTGGGGATCAAGTTTGGGGTTTTTCAATAGTGGCCTAATGGAAGTCTGCTTGAATGAAGTGGGAAAATATCCTGTTGTGAAGGAGAGTTTCATTATATTTGCGATGACAGGGCTGAACACATCACGTAGCTCCTTGATCCAAAAAGCTGGACATGGGTCAGTCTGTGCAGTGGAGGTGTTGAGAGAAGCTATGGTGTCCTCGATACATTTAGTGGATGGTGTGGAAAATATGTTAAGTGGGGATAGGCCTGTTGGTTCTTGATATGGGACCGCTAACACCTTGTTGGTTTGCACAATCTTGGATTGCAGGTAATCAGCGAATTCTTGCGGGTGAATCTCGCTGTGTTGTTCAGGAGATGGTTCCTTTGAGAGGGATTTGACCAGATTGAAGAGGTCACGTGGTTTGTTCAGAGACCTCCTTAGGGTGTTAGTGTGATATTGTCTCATTTTGGTAGTGATTGTTTCTCGGTGTATTGCAAGGTGGGTTCGGTAAGTGGTCTGATCTTCAGTTGAGCGCGATCGGCGCCATCGGCGTTCAAGTCTACGTAGTTGCATAAGAGACGATCGCAGCTCAGGGGAGAACCATGGGGCGGAGCTTCTTTTTGTCCTTGCTGTATTCTTAGGGTTCGTGTGTTGTGAGATGGCAAGCAGGCTAGAGTTCCAGTAAGCGATTAGTTCATCAAGGTCCGGTGTGGTTTTGTTGATGAGTGATGGGGTCGACAGGATGTGTTCCCTATCGAAGGGGTGAAAGCATCTAGTGGCAGTTCGAGAGGTGATGCTTGAAGGTCGGCTTCCGTTCGGCTGGTTATTGTTGATGGATATCTGGATGATGATCAATTTGTGGTCGGACCAGGGTACATCTATGACTGATATTGGAGGATTGTGGTTTTGGTCCATGACTGGGTGTGTAACAAAAACCATGTCAAGAATGTTCCCCTTTGTGTGTGTGGGTTCATTGATGATTTGTTTGAGACCTAGGTCTGCCATTGCATCAAAGAACGCATTTGCATGGCTTTGGGGTAAAGATGGGAGATTGAAATCACCCATTATCACCCATTATCCAATTTGGTTTGTTGGGAGAGAGGGTGTTAGCTGCAAGGTCAATAATGGTTGGAAGGTCATCTGGAGAAGTGGATGGTGTTCTATATAACAGGTTGAGGGAGCATTGTTGGTTAGCAACGGAGAGGATGTCCAGGCTGTTTGTGCTAGAAGAGTCCAGAATGTGAAAGTTGAGGTCAGATTTGGAGATTATGAGTACACCTCCTCCTTTTTTGTTTTCCCGATGTCTCGTATATATGGAGAAATTGGGGGGTAGTAGTTGGTTGAGGAGGACGTTGTCTTCTGATGATAGCCATGTTTCTGTGATCATAAGTATCTCCAGGTCATAAAAGGAGATTATGTCAAGGACAACAGGCCATTTTTTGCGAATGGAACGCGCGTTGATGATGGCACATTTTAGTGGTCGGCATCTCAAAGGTTTTTCCTGTCTGGGTGTCTTGGATAGCTGGAGTGCTACATGTATCAAGTGGGAGTGGCATGTGTAGGCGTCACTTCCTCGGTTGGAGTAAGGGGGACAATTCCATCTTTTTCCATGGCTATTCAGGATTGGAATCCTGCCTTGTGGCGTGTAAAGAGTCTGGGAGGTTCCAAGCCAGTGGGTGAGAAGGTAGAAGCTAAGAATGACAGCGACCTGAAGGGCCATTCTGAGGGTTTGGATTGAGTGTGAGACCCTATAGATACGAAGTGGGGAAGTGCAATACTGCAATACTGGGGTGGTACAATGCTGTTATGAGACACAATACAGTGATGAGATTCTTCAGTACAGAGGAGCAATTATACGAGAGTGCACACATTGAGCAGGTACAGTTTACATGCTAAGATATTGCCTATCTTTAAAGAGAGAGGGTGCAATACTGAGATGATACAGAAATAAAGAACGAAGCTAGCAGATTATATTGATCTTCGATTGGCAAAATTGCAATATTGAGGTGGTACAAAATAAACTATGATGCAAGCAGGTTACTTTGAAAGTTAAAGTGGCTTAATAATAGTCCATCAAATGGGCTGCGTTGTTTAGCAGTGATCCAATGTGAGCTTGGCAGAGTAGAACGGACTAGAGTTTCTTAAGTGGTGTAGGGTGCAGGGATACTGACCGGCGTTGTTGTCTGTAGTTGGATGTGTTTGCTGTTAGAGTATGCCGTCTGGAGCTGGATAGGGTGTGGCAGTCTTCTGGTGGCACTCCTCTCGGTCCCCAGGCGCGGGCCGGTCCGGTGGCGCGAACTTTAAAGTTCCTGGCTGGAGCCCCGATTGGACAGGATGTTGGTGCTGCTGCTCCCACCGCTTGAGGCACTATCCCCAGACTGGGGAGAGCCGATGAAGGCGGCGGGTGAACAGGGACCATGCGCCCGATGGTGCGAACTTTTAAAGATCTATTCAGCAACAATAGCACAATCTTACAGTTCAGGTGTTGGTAGATAGTTGGTTTCTTGGTTGGGCGGCAGGGGGCTGAGAGAAGCACGCGTCGGGTCACTGGGGAGCTGATTTGGGATATTTTCGCCTCGCCTAAGGGCCACGCCAAAGGGCCCTCTGGCGAGGCCCTCAGGGGCGGGCCTGCCAGGCACAGGCACACCCGATGGCGCGAAGCTTAAACGTGCTCTGCTGAGCCCCGATTGGGCTGTGGTGAGCTGGAGGCCCCTCCCGCTGCTGGTGGCTCGATCCCCGGGAAGGGTAGAGCTGCTGGTGGTGGCGGGGGCTGAAGAGAGCTGGAGGCCCCTCCCACTGCTGGTGGATCGATCCCCGGGAAGGGGAGAGCTGCTGGTGGTGGCGGGGGCTGAAGAGAGTCGGCGCCCGATGGCGCGAAGCTTAAACGTGCTCTGCTGAGCCCCGATTGGGCTGTGGTGAGCTGGAGGCCCCTCCTGCTGCTGGTGGCTCGATCCCCGGGAAGGGGAGAGCTGCTGGTGGTGGCGGGGGCTGAAGAGAGTCGGTGTCCAATGGCGCGAAGCTTAAACGTGCTCTGCTGAGCCCCGATTGGGCTGTGGTGAGCTGGAGGCCCCTCCCGCTGCTGGTGGCTCGATCCCCGGGAAGGGGAGAGCTGCTGGTGGTGGCGGGGACTGTTGTAAGGCTTAAAACATCGAGAGGGCGGTCTTGTGGTGTTGTTTTGTATTTTGTTGATTTTTGTATAGGCATTGTACGAAGGAATCTGGATGATGATCAGTTTGTGATCTGACCAAGGAACAGGCGTTATGGAGGTTATAGGGTCCTGGGCTGGGTTAAGAGAGGTTTGCGGGGCAAATACTAGATCCAGGATATTTCCCTTAATGTGAGTAGGATCATTAACTAATTGCTTGAAGCCAAGATTTTTCAGGGCATCGAGGAAGGCTGATGCTTGATTATCTTGTAGCGTGGGCAGGTTAAAGTCCCCTAGGATCCAATTTGGGATGCTTGGGTTCTGAGTGTTAGATGCCAGATCAATGATAGCCGAGAGATCATCTGGGGAGGCTGAAGGTGCTCTGTAAAGCAGGATGATTGAGCAGTGTTTATTGGAGATGGTGACGGTTTCAAGGTGGTTTGAGCTGGTGGAGTCTACAGTTCGAAAATGGAGGTCTAACCTTGTGAGGATGAGCACGCCACCTCCTCTTTTATCTTGTCTATGACTTGAATGTGCGGTGAAGTTCTGGGGGAGGATCTGGTTGAGTAAGACGTTGTCTTCGGTGGATAACCACGTCTCAGTGACCATGAGTATATCAAGGCTGTGGCTGGCAATGATGTCAGTGATGGCTGGCCACTTCTTCCGGATAGAACGGGCGTTGATGAGGGCACATTTTAGGATATGAGGGTAGGGGTTTTCAAATCGTTTGGGTTTCATAATGTGGTGAAGTGTAATGTGTAGCAGGTGGGGGTGGTGTGGTCGGTTGACCCAGGTTATGTTATCGTGGGATGCATTAGTCCACTTTCTCCCATGGCTCCGTAAAATAGGGATCTGTTTGGATGCTGGGATTAAGGCGAGGGAGTTGGAGAACCAACTTGATATGATGATAACGCATCCTATTATGGTGGTAATGGGGGAACCCATTTTGGCGGAGCAATATGTAATTGGGAGCGGGTTAATCAGGTTAGACTACTAGGAAGTTATTAACAACCTCTTGATACTTAGAGCAGTATGATAGGTCACAATAGACAATATAGTCACAGGCAGTGGTTAAGGTTAGATAGCTAGTAATATACTGATGACTGAAACTGGTGAGGTTACTGACAACAGTAGAGTAGATTGTTAGCAATAGTGGATTTTTGGTAGCAGTGCAATGGTGATTGGAGCTGATGGGGCTACTGACAACAGTATCTAGGTTAATTGGCTACTGATAACAGTGAAAACAAAAGGTTGATTGGCAATGTAAGATTACTGGTAACAGTACAGTGGGTGCTAGTAGTGTAACAGTAGCGATTGGTACTTTTAGAAGGCTACTGACAACAGTATTGTAAAATACACAGAGGTGACTGGTATTCTTAAAAGGTTACTGACAACAGTATGGTAAACACAAGGAGCAAAGGTGACTGGTACTATTAGTAGTAATGACGACAGTATGGTAAGTAGATAAGTAAATTTAAAATAGACATGAAATGTAGTGGCTATATAGTGAGGCTATACTTGCAGTAGATAGTATGGGAGAGGAATGTCTGGGTTAGAGGTTAATCCAGTTCTTGTCGCGTGAAGTCTGCATTGCTGGTCATGAATTGTGCAAGGAAGTACAGTGCTGTAGGCGGGTTCGTTGGTAAGCGAGCTCAACCTCGCGGGAGCTCAAGCTGCTGGAACGTTTTGTGAAAGGTTCTGTGGCCGTTGAGTTATGTGGGCCAGCTGCCTAAGGGCCACGCCAAAGGGCCCTCTGGCGAGGCCCTCAGGCGCAGGCCCTCAAGGCGCGGGCGCGCCCAACGGCTCTTACTTTTAATACATGTAAATAATGTTTTATTGTGTTTGATGCCTAATAAAACATTTTTTTGAAAAGTGTTATTTTTTGAAATAATGTCCTGATTTTGGACCAAAGGTATTCATAAAACATTAATAAAGCATAAATAGCTGAAGAGTTCAATATTCATCAAAGTCCCATAGAGATTTCACACTAATACTGTACATGTAATCATTGTTGCCGCATGGACAGCCGAAGAGGGAATCCTCATCAGAACTCCATGCAGCATGCAGACATCACATTAATAGGAGTATAATAGCCCCCCCCCCCCAACTTCAGTTCACTAGAGCCACCAACAGATCTGTTTTTTTAGGATATTTACAATGAATGCTCAAGCAGCACATCTGCATATATCTGGCCTTTGAAACAGGTTAAATTGCATACTTTGATTATCCTCCAAATTAAACCTCCGCTGTGTCTCATAAGGACTAGAGCTGGGTATCATTAATGTAAAGTAGGAACATAACAACCCTGGGCACTTAGGAACGCATGCTCTGGCTGGTGTAGGAATATATTCAGACCTCATTTTTAACAATCACGTACACAATCAGGTTGGCATTAGAGCAAGGATGTCCAATGTGAAGTCCATTAGCCAAATGCAGCCTGCATAACCTTGGGATGAGGCCCATTTGAGAGTTTTAGCAAAAGAAATTAACTAATTAGCTAACACACATGATTTGGAAGCATTATAGAGCTACTTGATGTCTATGAAAACACAATTTCAGAAGATTCACACATTTTGATGAGTAGAAATCATGCTATAACAGGCCAAAATATTCATGCAGCCCAAACACACATGGATTTCTGATCATGCAGCAGGCTATAGAAAAATTCATGTGGCCATCATACGCATGGTTTTCTGATCATCACTGTTGAAAAAAACTTGGGCATCCTGCACTAGAATATGCAGACCTTACCTTTAACAATCGCATGCACAGTATGGCTGGCACTGGAGCATGCAGATCTTAACTTTAACAGCTACATGCATGCTTTAACTGGAACTAGAGAAAGGATTCTAGCACTAAAGCAATGGCTCCCAAACCTGTCTTTAGCTATTTTTTTAAGATACTAACAGGTGTGAATTTTCAGCAGCCACATATCAGCATAAAGATATATGGAGAAGTGGAGAGAGAAGGTTGTCTGACCTGTGTGGAGCCTGGGTAATGGCACTATTGCGAGGCGCCAGATCGGGAAGTGTTGCAGCTGCTGACAGAATTTGTTGGAGGAGGAGGATCAGGCATACTATGGAGAGATTGCCACTCCTGTCTTCCGTCATCTAAAGTGTGCTGGCTTCTCCCTACAAAAATAGCAAATCTGTCCAAGGTACAGCCGAGGGATGCATGGCCAAAGGGGAATATGCCCCTTCGGTGCCACTGGCTTGGACCCCCAGAAATGTGATTGAGAGATATGCTTCCTGGGAGAGGTAAGCACAAGATTTAGTATAAGGGTGCATCATTAGCTGTTATTAAAACTGGTCCAAAGGATAAGCATGTGGAACATCTGTCTTCCACATCAATTAAGACCCCTGATCAGACTTCAGAGTTATCTTCCTCTCTCTCTGGGGCCTCTTTGAGACCAGTTTTGAGGACCCTCCCAAACCTCCTGCTCAGGTTTTGGGAGAGAAGCAGGCTTCAACCCCAGATGTGGAAATGGATCTTAACTCTCCCACTAGTTCAGTTTTAGAACCTTCAGTGCCTATTAATTCTTCTCCCAATATGTTTGCTCCCTTACCTACCTAAGATGATTCACTATGCTGGTGTCTTCGGAGTTGGACCAAGAACCTGTGACTACAGAATCTGACAAAGATATATTACTCAAGATATTAGTAACATTGTTTCAGCCACTAATACTTTGCTTCAGATATTTGCTTAATAAACTTGTTTTTCTTAGGACAAAGGACTCTCCCGCCACCATCCTCAGCTCTCCTCATCGAGGGATCGAGCCTCCAGCAGCGGGAGGAGCAGCAGCCATCCCTGCCCAATCGGGGCAGTTTCCCGGATTCAAAAGCGCAGCGCCATCGGGTGAGCCTGCGCCTGGTGGGCCCGCGCCCGAGGGCCTCACCAGAGGGCCCTTTGGCGTGGCCCTTAGGCGCGGGCCCAAGGGAAGGGCACACGAAACTCCTGCTCCTGCTAGCCCATATACACCCATCAACTACCTAGCTCCAGACAGCAAGCACTATTAAGAAGCACATTCCAGGGCAATGTGCACTACAACAAAGAGACATAACAGCACCTCCAATCTACCCTACCTATAGACGACAACCCAACTATTGAACTGCCAACAGACCTACAAGGTGAATTGACTTAGTCATATTTATAAGACCAATGCTTACTTACTGATCCTAATCTGTGTTTTAAAAGTCACTACCATATTAATCTCGCATCTAATAATATCTAGTAATATCTAGCAATATCTCACTTTAGCAGTGAACCGAGTTGTTATATAATCACAGTATAGTGACAAGCATAGAGACCAATAGTATCCATAGAAAGATTTTATATAATTGAAAATCTATACTCAATCCTTTGACCTCACCAAACGCTCTCAGAAACAAACACACTGACCTTAACTATTATTAAGGTACCCAGACATAACTAACACATCACAAATATGGCTATATCTCTCCTTTCACTCTAATTTATACCCTGACCAGTACTTTTTACGAAGCTAATTCTCTTACACAGGGCTGTAACCCTATCCCACTATTTTTCAGCACCAGTAGGAAATATTACCATAACCAACACCAACTATCCCCAAACCCCTACTACAAAAGACAGTCGCACTTACTCTATGCCACTCTCGAACCCACAGCAACAACAAACTTTAAGGTAAAACAAAATCAACAAACCCTCAAATGCGCACTCATCAATGCACGTTCGACCCGCAACAAATGGCCTGCCATCGCATACCTACTTTCAAGTCTAAACTTAGACATCCTACTGGTAACTGAAACATGGTTGTCAGATGCTGATAATACTCTTCTAAACCAAATCACTCCGACCAATTTCTCAATCTACACATGCAACAGAGAAATCAAAAGAGGAAGTGGTGTACTCATCCTAGCCAAAACCGCACTTCAATACCGGATTAACTTCACTAAGAGCACACAACACCTGAATGTGTTGACTATCACCAACAAATTCAACACTATAAACCTCATCTACAGGGCACCTGGCGTTTCATCAGAAGAACTCTCCGATGTGATCGACCTAGCCTGTAATCCCCAAAGCACACACAAAGCTAATTGGTTGATGGGAGACTTCAATCTTGCCTCCACCCAGCAAGAATTAGCTATCACCTTCCTCGAGGCAATGTCAAACCTAGGCTATAAACAAGCCGTGAAAGATCCCACCCACCAACAAGGTAACCTCCTAGATTTAGTCCTTATTCCACCTTGCGACACCAGCAGACCAAACCAAATCGAATTAGCTGTCTCCCCCGTCCCCTGGTCTGACCATAACCTAATAACATTTCAGATACCAACACCACCAACAGCAGACCGCCACCCAATCGCACGTAGACCAGAGAAACCATCCCGATTCAAACAGCTGGACAGAGACATCATCACCCAGCATGTAATCCCTAAGCTATCTAAACCATCCTCCAGCCTCAACGAAATGCTCACAAACTGGAGCACCACCCTCACTCAAGCTGCCCAGCATCCAAACAGCAACAAGAAACATACAGCTAATAATCAAGCCCCAAAAAAGCATAACGCGCCATGGTTCTCCTCAAAACTACGATCCTCATTACTACACCTGAGAAAACTTGAGAGAAAGTGGCGACGGACCCGCAGCCCAGCAGACCAAAGTACATATTTAGAACACCTGAAAAACCATAGGGACTCAATGTGGGCAGAAAGGAAAAGATTCCATACTGAGCTCCTCAATCGCTCATTAAGTAAGCCTCGTGACCTTTTCAATTTAGTAAAGTCACTGACCAACCAACCACCACAATCACAACAGGAGTGTATCCAACCTCAGACATACACTAACTACATCCAATCCAAAGTAATAAAGGTGACTACTACCACACCTTGTGAGTCCTTTCTGGACCCGAACACTCAACCCCTACTTACTAAGCTCTCACCCCCATCAGTGAAAACCATCGAGGAAACAATTGCCAACATCAACACCATGACAGCTCCAAACGACCCTTGCCCAGCCCACTGGATCAAAACAATGCATTCAGAACTAAGTCCATTCATAGCTGATATCGCAAAGCAATCTTTCATAACTGGAGTCTTCCCAGAGGACCTTAAGAAAACATCCATACGACCATTACTGAAGAACAACCAACTCGACCCGAATAAAGAAGACTCTTATCAACCAATCGCCAGTATCCCTTTCTTAGCCAAAATACTTGAGAAAACAACCCAAAGACAGATTCAACAGCATATAGACACAACCTCTCCGCTAGACCCGTGCCAACATGGTTTCAGAGAGGCGCATGGCGTAGAAACCCTGTTGACCTCATTAACAAACACACTCACCAATGGGATAGACAACATCAAGAAAGGCTTTGCATTGATCTTCCTAGATATCTCCGTGGCGTTCGATTCAGTAGATCATGAACAACTCCTGATGAGACTCCATGCAAAGGGAATCCGTGAATGCGCATGGGAGTGGTGCAAGTCTTACCTTCAAGGCAGATGGCAGCAAGTTAGGATTAGCAACAAAACATCAGAACCCTTCCAGCAAAGACAGGGAGTACTACAAGGATCGTCATTGTCTGCACTATTTTTCAATATTTATATGCAGCCAATCTGTGACATAACCCACTCCTTCGGCATATCCTGCCTCATGTATGCAGACGACGTTCTGTTATTCACACCTATAACGATCGCATGCCCAGACCTCACAATGCTAATTAAGTGCTTTGATGCAATAACAGACTGGCTCTTCAGTCAGAATCTACGTATAAATTTCAAGAAGACAGAAGTGCTATTTATCACACGGAACAAAGATTTCTCCGCGCCATCAACACTGAAAGTTAGAGACGCAGAACTTCCTGTCAAATCCAACATACGCTATCTAGGAGTAATATTAGACCAACACTTGGACTTCAAAGACCACATCAAACGGACAGTACAAACTATCTACTTCAAAATTAAAACCCTCCGCCACCTGAGACCCATGATGGAAGCCGACGACTTTCGAACAGTCTTCCAAGCCCTAATAACACCTCACTTCGACTATGCTAATATAATACTACACGGCCTCCCAAAGAACACCCTCAATCCACTACAATTAGCCATGAATGCAGCGGCTCGTGTTCTCGGCGGATCATCCAGGAAGGACCACATCTCACCCATACTGAAGGAACTTCATTGGCTCCTAATAAACTGTAGAATCTTATACAAAGCCCTCCTCATTACCTTCAAAGCATTCAATAAGTCATCACCCCCTTCAATTGTTGATCTAATCACTCACACCCCCAATAACAGAGCCAGAAGAGCTTTTGCAGAAAACACTCTAGTCATACCAAACGAATCTATAAAACTTAACAAATCAACCATCAACAGGGCATTCACAAGCTATGCCCCCAGATGTTGGAACAAACTACCTGCTGACATAAGAGCAATCAAAGACCTCATGCAGTTTAGAAAAGCCATCTAACATCACCTGTTCCTCATGCACTTTACACGGCCAGGTGATCCCCCCTCCCCACCCACACACTCACTCATATATGGCAAGTGAAACCACATTTACAATAAAATATAATCTAATTCTATCCCATACTATATCACAGCTCTCTAATTTCTCTTTACCAACAGAGTACAAACACGATATAAGCTAAACTGACAGCAAAATCTTGTTATGAATCCAATCTGCTAATTACCAGTAGCTAAATCTCAAATGTATATAGTTCCCCCAGTTCTCCCTTGTTCAATCCCTGTTCTCTGTAAACGTAGGACTAGTTATATGTCCAAGTGTTTATTGTTTCGATGTAAAACGCACTGATGAAAAATAGCGCGGTATACGAGGGGGTACCCAAAAAAACCAGGAATAACATTGCCGTGGGCGGAGCTTGTGTAGTACGCACTTCTGCCGCTAGGCGTGTATAGTGCAACTCATTGTCAGTTCAGTGCCGCCTGTGTTGTCGACCTGGCTTGTTCTGTTCATCTGCAATGATTGTTTTTGCTAGCGCTGTTTTGTTCTTGTTTCTTTTTTTATGATGACAAGTTTAAGTGAACAACGTGCATCTGTGAAATTTTGTTTTCTATTCGGTAAAAATGCTGCTGAAACTGTTTTAAAGTTGAAAACAGCTTATCAAGATGACGCTATGGGAAAAAGTCAAGTGTACCAGTGGTTTGCTCGGTTTAAAAATGGCAACATGTCGATTGATGACAAACCTCGTTCTGGGCGTCCATCAACTGCCCGAATCGACGAAAATATTGAAAAAATTAGAGAGCTTGTGCTCACAGACCGTCGACAGACAATTGATCAACTGTCAGAGATTAGTGGGTTATCTTGGAGCTCGGTTCAGCAAATTTTAAGTGAAGATTTGGGAATGAAAAGGGTTGCTGCCAAGTTTGTTCCTCGGGTTCTGACTGACAATCAAAAGGAACATCGAGTTGAAACATGTCGTGTTTTGAAACAACAGCTTGAAACTGATCCAGATTTTCTGTCAAAGGTCATTACAGGTGATGAGTCATGGTGCTATGGTTACGACCCAGAAACAAAGCAACAGTCAAGCCAATGGAAGACGTCATCGTCACCTCGTCCAAAAAAATGTCGTCAAGTCAAATCAAACATCAAAACAATGCTGATTTGCTTTTTTGATGCCAAGGGGGTAGTTCATTCAGAGTTTGTTCCCCCAGGTCAGACCGTCAATCAAACCTTGTATTTGGAAGTTTTAAGAAGATTGTGCAACAGTGTTCGTCAAAAAAGACCTGATTTGTGGCAGACGGGAGACTGGTTCTTCCACCACGACAACGCACCTGCACACACAGCCATCTCTGTTAGACAGTTTTTGGCTAAAAATGGCATGGTTCCGCTGCCCCACGCACCTTACTCGCCTGACCTGGCTCCGTGCGACTTTTTCTTATTTCCACGCATGAAAAGGGGCATGAAAGGACACCGATTTGACAACATTGAGGAAGTCAATAAAAAAAAAAAAGGGAGGAGCTGTCAGCCGTTTCTAAAGATGACTACAAAAAATTTTTCGAACAGTGGAAGCACCGGTGGGACAAATGTATCAGTTGTAATGGAGAGTATTTTGAAGGGGATAAGGTTGTTTTGTAAAGAATTTGAAATAAATAGCTTTTAAAAAATAACTCCTGTTTTTTTTGGGTACCCCCTCGTATAAGAATTGTTAAATAAAATAAATAAATAAATAAATTTTATCTCAGGTTGCCTTGGAAATGCTTGGTTGGTATCTTCTGAACCTCTCCAATTTGTGGATTTTTTTGAAAGATGAGAAGACTAAATATTCTTGATTTTACAATTTAGGAGAATTGGTTGATAAGTGCCCAATATTTATTTATTTTTTATCTTTTATTTATTTATTTTTTGTATTGGTACCTCCCTCTTTCCTTGATGTAGGTTGTTTGGTTTAAATGTAGTAATGACTTAATATACTGGATTGTTGAGTAATCCGGCATTTTTCCTGTATATAGATAGATAGATAGATAGATAGATAGAGTGACATTTTGCTTACCAGATAATGTCCTTTCCTTAAGTCCTGCTATACCAGTCCAGACAAGTGGGATGTGTTTCCCTACCAGCAGATGAGTGGAGACAGAAAGCCATTGAAATACCCAGGTTTCAATGGCATTACTCCCATGCCTCTATCACCCTAAGCCACTAGGGGCAACCCAGTATTTGTATCAAAACATGTGGTAAGTCATGGCAAACCTCACACAACCTCAATGAGGGTAACAACATTTAACCAAAGAACACACAAACTATGTACAGGAGAGCTTGAACATAAAGCTTATCAGTAGGTTATGAGCCTGCAGGGCCAACCATTCAGATTACAGAAGACAATACAGTTCTAGGGGCGGGCCCTCGACTGGTCCAGCAGAACTCAAACCAGTCCAGACAACTATGACATTCCAAAGCTATGCCTCCACTGGGCAGGACAAAGACACAGCAATTTGTAAAACCTTTGAGATAAAGGCTGTGTCTGCCTGAGCGTGGACATCCAAATGATTGTGCTTGACAAAAGTGGAAAGTGATGCCTATTTGCCACCCTACAAATCTCTGAAGGGTCTACAGCGCTATGCTATGCACATAAGGACCCTTGTGCTTGAGTAGAATGTGCATGCAAACCCAGTTCCATATCTGGCCAGTTCCATATCTGATACACAAAGGCAATTGCCTCCTTGATCAAGTGCCCCACTGTAGACTTTGTGGCCCTGTCACCCTTGCGCAGGCCTGCAAACAGCATAAAAAATGGTCCGATGTACAAAAGGAATTTGTAACCTCCATGTACCGAATATGGGTGTACATATGTCCCTTGGCACGGCAGCACAGAAGCCACCACTACCATTGAACTTGGAGAATATCCTTGGGGTAGTGGAGAGGCCGAAGGGAAGGGCAGCAAAATGAAAGTGTGAGCCAAGCATGGCAAAATGCAGATATCTCTGCTGATCCTCCCAAATCAGAATATGAAAATAAGCTTTGAACAAATCCAGAGACACTAGGAACGCCCCTCGGCACACCACCTGAATCACAAATCTCAGAGTTCCCATTTGGAAGTGCAGCACTCACAAATGAGCATTGACCCCCTTGAGATCAAGAACTGGCCAGAAGGAGCCATCTTTCATTGGCACCACAAAATAAATTGAATATCTGCCTTTGCTCTATTCGACTGTGAAAACTGGCACCACTGCTTCCAGGCATAGCAGCTAGTCCAATGTGACCAGTAGGGTGGCTCTTTTGTCTGCTGAACCACAGGGGGAGAAGACAAACGTCTCCAGGATTGGCTATTCGCATTCCAGGACAAATCCGTATTGAATGATGCCTAGCAAACAGCAATCCTTGGTGACCCGGGCCAATTCCTGAAAGAAAAGACAAAGCCTGCTGCAATCTGGAATAGGCCCCCAAACCTTCATTATGCTGAATGGAAGGGACTCCCTCTGGAGAGGACAGAACCCCTGAGCCCATCAGCCCCTAAAAATGACTGAGTATGAATCTGAAATCCAGAAGAAGATGGAGAAAAAAGTCATTCCTGGACAATAATGATGGGAGTCCCGAGACCCCGGGAAGTCAGTCCAGCATGCCCTTGATGGCTGGGTGGAGGCCAAGTTGGGGAATGGCCCTGCATGCTTTCCAAGCCCTTTCAGCCTATCTTCTGGAAGGTTATAAGGCTTGGCTTCACACAAGTCCATAACCAAACAACTCAGGGAACAAGTCCGATCTCTGGAGGCTAGAGTAGCAGACTTGGAGGACATAAGGAAGACAGAGAGTTACCATAGACGAGACCTACAGGCATATAGTACTGAAGTCCCACCTCCAGTCTGGCAGCATCCCTGTTGCCATGGAGAAGAGAGGTCACGTGACAGGAGAGCATCACTCTGATGCAGCAAGAAGTGATCCTATAGCTAGGACCTGTCCTCCAGGTAATGTAAAACCCTCTAACTCCGAGGAGGTTTCTCCAGGGCCATGTGCCCACGAGGGAAGGGTTAGGACAGAAGTTATAGTTGCTGATTCGATCATTAGGCATGTAGATAGCTGAGTGGCTGGTGGATGTGAGGATCGCCTGGCAACATGCCTGCCTGGTGCGAAGGTAGCGGACCTCACGCACCATCCAGACAAGGTCAGATAGTGCTGGGGAGGAGTCTGCTGTCTTGGTACATGTCGGTACCATTGACATAGGAAAGTGTGGTATGGAGATTCTGGAGGCTCAATTAGGCTTTTAGGTAGGAAGTTGAAATCCAGAACTTCCAGGGTAGCATTCTTCAAAATGCTTCCTGTTCCACGCACAGGACCCAAAAGGCAGGCAGAGCTCAGCAGTCTCAATGCTTGGATGAGACAATGGTGCAAGGATGAGGGTTTTGGATTTGTTAGGAACTGGGGAATATTCTGGAGAAAGGAGGGGCTCTTCCATAGGTTGGGCTCCACCTTAACCGGGACAGAACCAGGCTGCTGGCATTAACCTTTAAAAAGGAGATAGAGCAGCTTTTAAACTAGATAATAGGGGAAAGCCGACAGTCGCCCAAGAGTGCATGGTTCAGAACAATGTATCCTTGAAGGATACTTGCAAAAGATTGAAGTTAGGAAGTTAGGAGGAGTGGCCTAGTGGTTGGGGCAAGGTACTTCAGGCCGGAAGGTCGGGGGTTCAAATTCCACTAGAGGACAGCAACCTTGGGCCGGAAGGACTGGGGTTTCTAGTCCCATAGGTGCTCCTTGTGGTCTTGTACTCTTTGTCGCCTCCCACCCAACCAATTTCTAACCCAAGCAGTAACTTTAGGGTCCATCCCTAGGGTGCTCAGTTTGTTTAAAAGTCGCCTGTGAGGAACAGTGTCAAAGGCTTTACTGAAATCTAAATATACCACATCTAGAGCTCTCCCTCTGTCCAACTCCCTGGTCACCCAGTCAAAGAAATCAATCAGATTTGTCTGACAAGACCTACCTCTGGTGAATCCATGCTGCCTCGGATCCTGTAATCCGCTGGACTCCAGAAAGTTCACTATTTTCTCTTTCAGCAGCGTTTCCAATAATTTACTCACTACCGAAGTTAAACTAACCGGCCTGTAGTTTTCAACCACATCCTTACTTCCGCTTTTGTGTAAAGGCACCACATGAGCCTCTCTCCAGTCCTTTGGCACCACTCCCGACTCCAACGAGGCATTGAAAAGGTCAGTCAGTGGAGCTTCTAGAACGTCCCCAAGTTCCCTCAGTATTCTATAGTGTATCCCATCCAGTCCCATCGCTTTCTCTACTTTAAGTTGAGCTAGTTTCTCACGAAAACAGTCTTCTGAAAATTGTTCAAGATGTCCCTCGCTGCTGTTCCTGTTTGTGGGTGTTTTCTGAGGTCCTGCTCCTGGTTCTTCATCTGTGAACACAGAACGGAAATATTTGTTAAGCAATTCCGCTTTATCCTTATCAGCTTCTACATATTTCTCCCCTGCACCCTTGAGTCTGACAATACCACTTTTGCCCCTTCCTCTTCTCACTGACATATCTGAAAAATGTCTTATCCCCCCATTTTATTGCATTGGCTATTTCCTCCTCCTTTTGAATCTTTGCCTTCCTGACTACTTTGCTAGCTTCTCTAAGTTTTTCCAAATACAGATGCTTGTCTTCCTCTCTCTTTGATCTCTTGTATTTCATGAAGGCCTTCTTCTTTTTCTTCACTTTTTCAGCTACTTCTTTCGAAAGCCATAGCTGTCTCCTTTTCCTTTTACCTTTATTTACCATTTTAACAAAAAGGTTGGTTGCCCTTAAAATATCCCCCTTCAGTTTTGTCCACTGTTTTTCTACTTCCCCCAGCTGTTCCCATCCCTCTAACGACTCCCTGAGGTATTGGCCCATCTTGGCAAAGTTAGTCTTCCTAAAGTCTAAGATCTTCACCTTTGAATGGATTCTAACAGCCCTAGTCCTAATACTGACCCACACCATCTGGTGATCACTGGATGCAAAATGATCTCCCACTACAATATCAGAAACACTTTCACCATTGGTAAGCACCAAGTCCAGTATGGCCCCTTCATGTGTGAAGTCTGTTACCAATCGCCTGAATAGTTCTCCCTGTAGAGAATCCAGGATCTCCTTACTTCTAGATGATACTGCAGCAGGAATGTGCCAATCAACATCTGGCATATTGAAATCTCCTATCAGTAGCACTTCCCCTTTCCTAGCAATGCTGCATATGTCTTCAATTAACTCTCTGTCCACCTCTTCCTCTTGTGAGGGAGGTCTGTATATCACACCAATGCAAACAGATTTCTCTTTCCCTCTGTCTAGTTTAACCCACAATACCTCCTCTCTCCCTTTTAAGCTCTGTAATTCCAAAGCTTTAATAGTAGTTTTTACATATAGTGCCACTCCTCCTCCCCTTCTTCCTACCTTGTCCTTTCTGAATAAAGTATAGCCAGTTATAGATACATCCCAATCATGGTTTTCTGTGAACCATGTTTCTGTAACTGCCACTAAATCCAAGTCATAAACTCCCACTAAAGCTTCAACATCAGGGATCTAATTTCCCCTGCTATGGGCATATATACACACTGCTTTCCATATGTTACCCCTGTTACCCATTTCCATAAAGGTATTTAATGTATCACCTACGTGGGGGCTTTCTTCACCCATCCCCAACGAATCTAGTTTAAAGCCCTCTTCAGTAGATTAGCCAGTCTACTACCAAAGACGCATTGACCTTTCTTGGATAGATGGATGCCATCTCTGCTCTGCAACCCTTGGAACAGCATCCCATGGTCTAGGAAACCCAAACGCTCTCGATGACACCATTTATGCAGCCATGCATTCATCTCCAGGATGCGAGCCTCTCTGCCTTGGCCTTTACCCTCAACAGGGAGGATTGAAGAGAACACCACCTGTGCACCTAACTGCTTCACCCTCTGTCCCAGAGCCATTAAGTCACTTTTGATACATTCCGAGGGATACCTGGCAGCACCATTTGTTCCAACATGGATTAGCAACATTAGGTAATAGTCAGTGGGCTTGATGAGTCTCGGCAAACTCTCCGTAACATCTAGGATTTTGGCACCAGGCAGGCAGCATACCTCTCTGGACATCAAGTCTGGTTGGCAGATGGACGCCTCAGTACCGCTCAGAAGAGAGTCTCCAACCACCATTACCCTTTGTTTCCTTTGTGGTCACCGATTCTGCAACTTTGGGTTATTTGAGCTCTGGTTCTTCCCTTTCCAGCGATGCTTTCACCTCCTCCACTTCCAGGGCTGCATAATGGTTCTTCAATTCAAGGGCTGGAGAAGTTGGATTGGTGATTTTGCAGGCCCTGGTGACTTGTGTCCAACCATCTTCATTCTGTTGGCACCCATATTCTCCTCTGCTGGAGAGCTTGGTTGCTGCAAGAAGCATCTCATCAATGTACTTCTCTCTGTCTTGAATGCTCCTCAGCATCGCCACCTCCTCTCTGAGTTCCTCCACTTGTTTCCTCAGAGCTTCAGCATGCAGGCACCCTGCACATGGAACCGGTCCTTCAACTGGCATTAGGACCTCTGCCTGGACAGAGGCAGAAGCTGTAACAGGGGCAACAGCTTTAGCGATATGATTTTTCCCAACCATTTTTCTGTTTGTGGAGCTTGGGTATCTGTTAATTTATTTTATTTTTTATTTATTTATTTACCGTACATTTATATCCCGCTGCTTCCAGTGATCAGCAGCGGTTGTTACACATGGTAAGGTTGGCTGTACTGGCCAGAATTAAGGCTGTATACAAACTGATTTAGGGAGGGGGGGGGGGGGGGAACCACAGCAAAAACACAGGTTACAGGCTTACAGTTGATTGTTGTTGAGGTTCACCCAAGGTACATTATATACATATATACAATTGACAGGTTCACACAAGGTACATTATATACATATTTACAATTGACAAGACTGTTAAAACTTTATAAAGCAAAAGAGAGAGATCTACCAAGTACCAGCCGGTTTCCCGGCTGTCCTTTCAGAGAAAAAGCAGTTAAATCTCTTTAATTATATTCAAAATGTGCTGCTACAAGTCTCTGTGCGTTGTTAAATGGGGAGGTGCCCTATAAAGCAAGACTGCTCACTAGGGGTGGGTGGGAAGGGAGGGAACTAACATCTGATTTAGGTGTCAGCAGTTCCCAAAGCTGAGAAGGTTACTAGAGTCCAACAACCTACTCTGCTCAAGGAAATTTCTACTAAAGCACCAAAAAAAAAGTAACTTTGCTTTAAAAATATACAAAAACCCTTTTAAGAGCTCCCAGTCAGAGAGCTAGCAATTTAATAAAAATACACCCTCAAATCCTTACTGTTGTTTGACCTGTAGAGCCCCTGTAGAGCCCCTGTTAGGAAAACAAGATACTGGGCTTGATGGACCTTGGTCTGACCCAGTATGGCATATCTTATGTTTTTATGTTCTTATATTCTTATGTTCTTAACTTTTCTAAATCGGTCCCAAAAAGGAGCTTTGCCTTAAAGGCCAATTGATTTAACTATGCTTTGGAGGACATGTCCACTGCCCAGTGGCGAAGCCAAATGCAACACCATGACAGCTTCAATAGGGTTATATCTCTAGCTGCTAAGCAGACAAGATCATACATAGCACCAGAAAGGAAGGCAACAGCTAACTCCAAAGATGGGATAGTGTCATCTTTGTGAGAGAGATTGAATCCACTGCAGAAGGGGCTCAAGATGTCAGGCCTGCAGACACCACAAACTTCAGAATAGCAGCTGTTGCTGCAGACTGGTTTTTCAACAAGGAGTCCACCTTTCGATTCAGAGCATCCTTTAAGGCCAAGTCACCTTCCACAGGAATGGTAGTCCGCCTTGTAACTCTCATGACTTGAGCATCTACTTTAGGCATGCAGAACCATGTGATGCACTCCTCCGCCAGGCGAGCATACATCCTGTTATACACCTTTAACTCCTTAGACGGGGAGTTATGAAGGTCCCACTCTGACCGGACCATGTCCTTGATAACCTCTGGGAATGAGAAGACAGTTGTTGATTTCTGCACTCCCTGTAGAAGTGGATGGACCTGTGGCCCTTGCTCTGCCACTGGAGTGACAGCCAAGTTCAAGATGGATGAGATTAGAACAATCAATGCTTCTAGTACTTCCTATTGGAAAAGGTGGATAATGCCAGCCTCCTCATAATCCTCTACATGTGAAGGCACTTCATCTTCCGCATCAGTTCCACTGCCAAGAACTCAGAATCAAAATCTAACTCTAAGCCTTAGACAAACACCAGCTAATCCACATCTCCACAATGAAACATCCACCAAGGGCACTTAGAAGGCGGCACTGGAGACGTGCTTCCACACTCATCCTGTCCCTCACATGACTGAGCTTGAGGGAATCCAGAGACTGCAGGGTCTGAATTTCCATGCCAAAATGAGGCTTGATGTAAAAAAGGAAATAATTATTGGGAGGACAATAGATCTCCCCTCTCAAAAGGACTCCCAACCACAGGGAATATAACCACAGCTGAACCCTTAGAGGAAGTGGAGTGATCTGAAGCACGGTCACTGGAACTCCCAGTCAGCTTACCATCCTTACCCACAGTGCCATCCGTTGCCTCCTACACTGAGGCAAGCAAAGCCGGGCCAACTGAATCCTCTTGCTGGGAAAAGGAAGACAGGCCCTCCAGAGATGAGTCAGAGGCTCCTATGAAAAAAGAATCTAGAGACAAAACACCTCCCTTGCTACAGGCTAAACAACGTTTCCTGGAAGATGACAAGAGAGTTAAGGAAAGGCAAACACTTGCGCGTGCTAAGGCCGCATCAGCACAAGAGCGTACATTAATGGAGCACATATAGTCGCGCACAAAAATGGTGCTTGGGAAAGAATGTGCATTGGAGCCACTCAGGCAGAATGCACGCTAGGACTGCTCGACCAAATGGCACACAAGAAGAAAGCACTAACAATATGCATTGGAAAAGGGCGAGAAGCCCCCACACCAGGTCAATGGTCACCTGCAGTCTACACCGATTTGCACCCTAGATGGATGGGATCTAGAACCCTCAACAAGGACAATGATGAGGTAAAGCCTTGCTGCTTACCTCCTGGGAGCACCAGGCAAAAAGATTATGTCAGGCTCAGCGCTGCTCCCCTCAAACTGGTTTTCCTTCTCCTTCTAGATCTTTTTTTTTTTTTAACACTGGCTTGCAGTCACATACCTCTGACAGCCTTCAGGCAGAGCCGGGGGTACAGAGGAGGAGGGAGGGGGCATTGAGGTTGTGTGAGGCAGCTTAATCCTTCCAATTCTTTCCAATTTTCTGGCTGCTCAACAGGCCTTTAACAGGATAAGAGCGTGGAGCTGAACCAATTCTCCCTCCTCCTATGGCTACCAAAAAGACCACAGTTTAGTAGAGCCTCCCATGTCATGCTCAAGTATGAGAGTCACCCACACATGGTTGTTCACGAGTGAAATCAATCCTTTTTTCCTCTTAATCAAATCCTCATTTGTTCAGAATTTATAAGAGCTGAAAAAATCCAACCATCATCTGCTGGAGACAGAAAAACACTGAGTTGCCCCTAATGGCTGAGGTTGATAGAGGAATGGTAGTGATGTCATTGAAACCTGGACATTTCATTAGTCCTCTGCCTCCACTCATCTGCTGATAGGGAAAAACAACCCACGTGTCTGGACTGGTTACCCGGACGATATGGAATCTTAATTTAAAAAATACTTTGGAGAAGTTATATGTATAACCTTATGTCCATTTTTAAAGAGCTATCCATGTACTTCGCCATTGCTGAAAATACAAGGGTAAAGTTATATTATAACATCTCAATATCAAATTTTGTTTGGATTTAGGAGACAGTCCTCACACCCCTCTCTCCCCCTGTTGTCTCCATTCTCCACTGATGTTCCTCTATTTGCAAACTCATAAATGGCTGGACAGGATGGAAGGGTTTAAAAAAGTGTGTCTTGTTATGGTAACAGGGGGTGTATGAGGCATTTTTAGATAGAAATTTATTTATTTTTATTTATTTTATTTAACATCTTATTTATACCGTCTTTCTACAAGTCAAGATGATTCACATATAACTCAGTGCTTGAACATTAACCAACTTTAACCAAACATGCTCATTACATTTAATAATACATTTAACAGTAGCACAACAGGTATTAAGGGTGGAAAGAGTTCATAAACTTAACTATATACACTGAGATAGGAATCAATGCTAATTGTGATGACAGAATCTTATTGAAATATGTAGATAGTAAGTGTCTTTGTGTGTGTGTGGTACAACAGTGGCTTGCCTGTTTGTGCGTAGGATGCGGCAGTGGGTGTCTTTCTGCAGGTGGAGTACAGGGCTGTGGTGCATGTGTGTGCATGTGCTGCAGAGCTGGGAAGCCTCTGTGTGTGAGGTGCCGAGGTGGGGTGCCTGTGTGTGATTTGTGCTGCAGTGGTGAGGTTCTTATGCGCAAATGTGTGTGTGTGATGTGGAGGTGGGTTTTGTGTGTGTGTGTGTGTGTGTGTGTCTGCAGGGCCGGCCCGTCCATTGAGCAAGAATGTTTTTTGCACAGGGCCCCGCGTTTCAGGGGGCCCCGTGCAAAGAACATTCTGCTTTTTTAAAAATTAAATTTAAAAAAAAAAAAGCTGGCTGCTGCCACTGCCGCTGCGGCAGCGGCAGAATGGAGTGTCCCGTGGGGCCCCCTCTGCCCAGCTGAGCTCTCCCGGCCCGGCTGAGCCCCACTGCGCCGGCTTTCAGATACGCGAAGGGAGAGTGTCTCCCTCGCGTCTCTGTTAAGCCCGCAGGGGCTGATGGGAAGCAGGGGCTGATGGGAAATTTCCCATCTGCCCTTGCGGGCTTAACAGAGACGTGAGGGAGACACTCTCCCTTCGCGTATCTGAAAGCCGGCGCAGAGGTGCTCAGCCGGGCCGGGGGAGCTCAGCCGGGCAGAGGGGGCCCCGCGGGACACTCCATTGTGCTGCTGCTGCTGCGGCAGCGGCAGCAGCCAGCTTTTTTTTTTTTTTTAAATTTTCCATGAGCCGATGGGGGGTGGGGGGGTAGGACTGGACATTAGGGGGGCGGGGGGCTGGTGGGGGGGGTTGGAATGGTAATGGGCTATGGGGGGGTTAAGACTGGTAATGGGCTGTGGGCTGATGGGGGCTGTCAGGAAATGGGGTGATGGGGGCTTAGGACAGGTAATGGGCTATTCGGGGGTTAGGACTTATAATGGGCTATGGGGGGGCTAAGACAGGAAATGGGCTGATGGGGAGGGGTTAGGACTTGAGGTAGGCTGATGGGGTTAGGACTGGTAATGGACTGTGGGCTGTTGGGGGGGTTAGGACTGGAAATGGGCTATGGGGGGGTTAAGACTGGGAATGAGCTGTGGGCTGAAGGGGGCTGTCTGGAAATGGGGTGATGGGGGTTAGGACTGGTAAGGGGCTATGGGGGCGGTGAGGACTGAGAATGGGCTATGGGGGCTAGGACAGGAAATGGGCTGATGGGGAGGGGTTAGGACTTGAGGTGGGCTGATGTGGTTAGGACTGGTAATGGGCTGTGGGTTGATGGGGGGGTTAGGACTGGCAATGGGCTATGGGGTGCTGACTGGAAATCGGCTGATGGGGTTAGGACTGGAAGTGGGCTGATGGGGGGTTAGGACTGGTAATGGGTTGTAGGGGGGCTTAAACTGAAAATGGGGTGATGGGGGGTTAGGACTGGAAGTGGGTTGATGGGGGGCTAGGACTGGTAATGGGTTGGCGGGTTGCTAGGACTGGAAATGGGCTGAGTGGAAGGGGAGGCTTGAACTGCAAATAGCTGATGGGGAGGGGGCTTGGAATGGAAATGGGCTGTGAGGGAAGGGAGCTAGGACTGAAAATGGGCTGATGGAGCAGCTAGGATAGGACTGGAAATGGACTGTTGGGGGGAGCTAAGATTGGAAATGGGCTGTGGTGGGGGCTTGAATTGAAATGGACTCATGGAGGGGCTAGAACTAGAAGTAGGCTCATGGGGGGGCTTGGACTGGAATTGGGCTGAGTGGAGGGGAGCTAGGATTTGACATGGGCTGATGTTGGGGCTAGGAAATGACTAGAAATGGGCTGATGGGGGGCTAGGATTGGAAATGAGCTGATGAAGGGACTCGGACAGGAAATGGATGGGGGAGCTAGGACTGGAAATGGGCTGATGGGGGGCTAGGACTGGAAATTGGCTGATGCAGGGACTAGAAGGGAATGGATGCTGGGTGAGACTGGAACTAGAAGGGAGCTGATGTTGGGGGAGGATTAGAATGGGATGGGGCTGGGAGAGTAAAATGGAGAGGGGAATAATATTTTGTGTGGGAGGGATGAAAAATCTACAATTGGCCGGGTATTGGGAGAGTAAGTGGGGATTGAGGATGGAGGGGTAAAATTTGTGTGGATGAAATAGGAATGAGGAAAGAGCAAAAGGAGAAAGATTAGTATGTTAAAGCAGATGTAGAGAGAGAGAATGGAAAAAAACCTAGAAGAGAGAAGAAAGGACAAATGGACAGCAGACGATGGAAAAACATAGAAACATAGAAACATGATGACAGAAAAAGACCACAAGGCCCATCTAGTCTGTCCTTCCATAACAACAACTACAACAGTCCACTTTTTACCTTTAGAAATCCTCTGTGTTGGTCCCATGCTTTTTTGAATTCAGTTACTGTCCTCATCTCTGCCACCTCCACTGGGAGACTATTCCACGGATCCACTACTCTTTCCGTAAAGAAATATTTCCGCATATCACTCCTGAATCTATCTCCCTTCACCCTCATCCCATGTCCCCTCGTAGCAGAACTTGCTTTCAATTGAAAGAGGCTCTCTCCCTGAAAATTTATGCCACGGAGGTATTTAAACATCTCAATCATATCACCTCTATCCCGCCTTTCCTCTAAGGTGTACATATTAAGATCCTTAAGTCTGTCCTCATATGCTTTATAATGAAGACCACTAATCATTTTAGTAGCCACCCACTGCACCGACTCCATCCTGTTCACATCCTTTTGAAGGTGCGGTCTCCAGAATTGCACACTATACTCCAAATGAGGTCGCACCAAAGACTTATACAGAGGCATTATCACCTCCTTTTTTTCTGCTAGCCATTCCTCTCCGTATGCACCCAAGCATCCTTCTAGCTTTTGCCGTCGCCTTTTCTACCTGTTTAGCTACTTTAAGATCATCAGACACAACCACGCCTAGGTCCCGCTCTTCTTTAGTGGACAAAAGTACTTCACCTCCTATACTGTATTGCTCCCTTGGATTGCTGCAGCCCAAAGCGCTCGAGTGGTGCAGGTCCTACCTCTCTGACAGATGGCAGCAGGTTCGATCCAAAGACACATCATCAGAACCATTCCACCAAAGCCAAGGTGTCCCACAAGGATCCTCCCTCTCTGCCTTACTGTTCAATATATACATGCAACCTCTCTGCAACCTTATCCGGTCCTTCAACGTGAACTGCATGATATACGCAGATGACGTGCTATTATACATGCCTTTTGCAACAGAAAACCCAGACCTCTCACCAATAACATGCTGCATAAATGAAATATCCAACTGGCTACAATCCCAAAACCTCCGGATTCAACACAAGAAGACGGAGGTCATGTTCATTACAAGAAATCGTAACTTCACTGCGCCTACAGTACTAAAGGTGAAGGAAGCTGACCTCCAGATCAAATCCGCGATCAGATACCTTGGCGTCACACTAGACCAGAACCTAAATATGCAGGCGCATATAAGTAACACTGTAAGGGCAGTATACCATAAAATCAGATCCCTTAGATACCTACGATCTCTGCTGCAGCCTGATGATTTCAGGACCATCTTTCAAGCACTAATAATTCCGCATTTCGATTATGCGAATGCAATACTGCAAGGACTCCCCCAAACCACTCTGAACCCACTGCAAATGGCAATGAACACCGCAGCAAGAGTACTACACGGAGCATCCAGGAAAGACCATGTCACACCCATTATGAAACAGCTCCACTGGCTCCCGATTCAAGGTAGGATTACATTCAAGACCTTGCTACTCACCTTCAAAGCCACCAATGGTCTCTCGTCAACATCACTATCAGAGATAGTCCAGAAGACACCCCACAATAGGGACAGAAGGTCAGTAGCACAAAACACCTTGATAGTCCCAAGATCAATGACTCAATGCACCAAGTCAACATCCAGCAGGGCATTCAAACTTTATGCACCAATGATCTGGAACAGCCTCCCTCACAACATCCGAACAATCCCAGACATATTCCAATTCAGGAAGGCTGTGAAACACTACCTCTTCCTCCTACATTACCCGGAAACCAATGAAAGCTCAGCACCAATTACCGAAACCTCACAAATCTCCTCTGTCTGAAACCATAAGAACACATGACCAGCCTGTAAATTGTATATATTGTTATTGTATATAGTTACCCTGTTAGCCAAGTTGATTCTCCTGTTCATATGTAAACACAAAGTACTATTGGAAATGTGTATGTTCGTTGTTTATTGTAAACCGCACTGATGCTGAATAGCGCGGTATAAAAGAGACTTTAAATAAATAAATAAATGCATGACCTTACATTTTTTAACATTAAATCCCAGCTGCCAAATTCTAGACCATTCTTCAAGCTTAGCTAGATCCCTCCTCATGTTATCTACACCTTCCTGGGTGTCTACTCTATTGCAGATTTTGGTATCATTCGCAAAGAGGCAAACCTTACCCGACAGCCCTTCCGCTATATCACTAACAAAGATGTTAAAAAGAATCGGACCAAGGACAGATCCCTGGGGCACACCACTGGTAACATCCTTCTCCTCAGAGTGAGCTCCATTTACTTGTACTCTTTGTCGCCTCCCACCCAACCAATTTCTAACCCAAGCAGTAACTTTAGGGTCCATCCCTAGGGTGCTCAGTTTGTTTATAAGTCGCCTGTGAGGAACAGTGTCAAAGGCTTTACTGAAATCTAAATACACCACATCTAGAGCTCTCCCTCGGTCCAACTCCCTGGTCACCCAGTCAAAGAAATCAATCAGATTTGTCTGACAAGACCTGCCTCTGGTGAATCCATGCTGCCTCGGATCCTGTAATCCGCCGGACTCCAGAAACCTCACTATTTTCTCTTTCAGCAGCGTTTCCAATAATTTACTCACCACTGAAGTTAAACTAACCGGCCTGTAGTTTTCAACCACATCCTTACTTCCGCTTTTGTGTAAAGGCACCACATGAGCCTCTCTCCAGTCCTTTGGCACCACTCCCGACTCCAACGAGGCATTGAAAAGGTCAGTCAGTGGAGTTGCTAGAACGTCCCCAAGTTCCCTCAGTATTCTAGGGTGTATCCCATCCGGTCCCATCGCTTTGTCTACTTTAAGTTGAGCTAGTTTCTCACGAACACAGTCTTCTGAAAATTGTTCAAGATGTCCCTCGCTTCTGTTCTTATTTGTGGGTGTTTTCTGAGGTCCTGCTCCTGGTTCTTCATCTGTGAACACAGAACAAAAATATTTGTTAAGCAATTCCGCTTTATCCTTATCAGCTTCTACATATTCCCCCCCCCCCCCCTGCACCCTTGAGTCTGACAATACCACTTTTGCCCTTCCTCTTCTCACTAATATATCTGAAAAATGTCTTATCCCCCCATTTTATTGCAGTGGCTATTTCCTCCTCCTTTTGAATCTTTGCCTTCTTGACTACTTTGCTAGCTTCTCTAAGTTTTTCCAAATACAGATGCCTGTCTTCCTCTCTCTGTGATCTCTTGTATTTCATGAAGGCCTCCCTCTTTTTCTTCACTTTTTCAGCTACTTCCTTCGAAAACCATAGCGGTCTCCTGTTCCTTTTGTCTTTATTTACCATTTTAACAAAAAGGTTGGTTGCCTTTAAAATATCCCCTTTCAGTTTTGCCCACTGTTTTTCTACATCCCCCAGCTGTTCCCATCCCACTAACGACTCCCTGAGAGTTAGCAGAAAACATGAAGAAACCAGAAGAAAGTGGCTGGAGCAATTGCAACTGAAAAAAAATGCACAAAAGGTAGAAAGATAACTCTTTATTTTGAATTTATTAACTGGAATATGAAAGCTCTGGGAAATGTGCATCATTAACGTCTGCGCTTTGTTTGGTACAAGAGGAAATTAATTTATAGTTTTATTTCTACAGTGTTGTTGTACTTTCCAAGTTTGGCTTTTGGGGTTCCCAGTTTAATTATTGCCTTCCTGTTTCTAAATTGTGATTCCTTTTTTGGTGATGGTCTATATTTTGCATGTGTAACTGAGCTGAGGTATTCTGTTTATGTAATTCCTATTTGACATTGCCACTTGTTCTCTTTCCCCAGTATTCTCTGAAATGTATTAGTTTAATATTTGCAGTGTTGCCTTTTGATAGGTAGGGTATGGTGCTTTGTGAGTCCTGGTAATGCTCTCAGGATATGGCGGGTTTGCTATGGGTTCTAAATGGGCAGCGTTTGTAGTAGTTCCTAATGTGCCTGGCGGTTGGCACTGGATTATAGTAATGTAGAAATCTTTTAGTCTTTCTTTATCCATACACTCATTAAGAGACATGTTTACTAAAAGTTAGTGTATGGTAACATTATGCAAATAATTATGCAAATAAGGCCACATATGCAAATGAGGCCCCACACCGAGTCTCCGCACATGGCCCCGCACCCCCCTTGGGCCACCCCTGTGTGTCTGTCATGCAGATGTGGGGTGTGCGTGTGTGTGTGTCTGTTGAGCAGAGGTGGGGTGCATGTGTGTGTGTCTGTCATGTTGAGGTGGACTGCCTGTGTGGGTGTGTCTGTGCTGTGGAGGCAGAGTGCCTGTATGTATGTGTGGGAGTGGGGAGATGCACCTTTTGGCAAATATACATTGTTACCTTTTATTCTCATGTATTCATTCTTTTAACCTCCAACACCTTACCCTCTTTCCTCCCTCTCCAACCATTTCCCACTCTGTTCCCCTTCAAAACTCTCTCCCCTTCTCCCTCCCCCCTAGCACTCCAACCCCCTGCCCTCCTTTCTCCTCATCCTCTTTCCTTTGTTTAATTAAGCTACAGGCCCCTCAAATTTGTGCTGCCTCACACCCCTCTCCCATCTAACCTTTTTTTTTTGTCAGGCCCCAATCTGGTTGTCCTGCCCGCGGAGGATGGGATCCCTGCAGGTAGCCTACTGCTTTCCAGGTCAGGATTGCAGCCTTCCTCTCCTGTTCTGCCCACGCAGAATCTAATCTCCCACAGGTATTTACCACGATCATGGCTTTCTTCTGCTGTTCTATCCATGGGAGATGAAGCTCCTGCGGGAAGCCAGTCACTATCTTTGATTGTGGCCTTCCCCTCCTGTTCTGCCCACAGAAGATCTGATCTCCACAGGCAGACAGAAGAGGTCTTTGTGCCCATAATCACTTTTTTTTTAAGGAGGGAGCAAGAAAATCCCAGGCACCAGGTGCAAATTTCTGGTCACCATGGCAACCTGAGATTTGTCAAGCTCTACTGTATACCTTTATATCTACTACTTCTGCAGATGAGATATATGGATTCATTTATCCATATAGTGGTTGAATATCACAAAATATATAGATACAGTTGTGGTCGATATTATTGGTAGCCTTGTATTTTAGGTATGTTGTGTACATCTCAAAAAATAATTGGAAATATTCCAACTATATGCCATCGTAATATTTTAATAGTATGTTCAAAGGTATACAACAAAAAAAGATGTCTGTGCAACTTTGACGTAGAAATGTTTAAGAAAAAAAAATATGACCAGGACAGCATTAATGGCACCCTTCACTAATATTTGGTTGCATAACCCTTGGCAGTGATGACAGCCTCCAAACGTTTCTTGTAGCCATCTATAAGTTTCATACATCTGTCTGCTGGTAGTTTCTCGCACTCTTCAACTGTGATTTGTTCCAGCTCATTAATGTTTCCAGGATTCCTTTAACCAATGGCAGATTTCAACTCTTTCCAAAGGTTCTCGACTGGACTGAGATCAGGATTCATTGCTGGCCAGTTTAAAACAGTCCATTTGTTCCTTTTTAACTTTCTTTTGTACTTTTGGATGTATGTTTTGGGTCATTGTCCTGCTGGAGGACCCATTATCTTCAACCCAAACCTAGCTTTCTGACACTAGGTAGCACATTTCGCTCCAAAATACCTTGGTAGTCCTCTGAGTTCATGATTCCTTTAATATGTTCCAGTACTCCAGTTCCTGAGGCAGCAAAACAGCCCCAAAAGCATTATGGAATCTTCACCATATTTAACTGTAGGAAGGGTGTTTTTTTCCTTAGTAAACTTCATTTCTTCGCCTATAAATGTATCGCTGGTCTGCACTGCCAAAGAGCTCAAGTTTGGTTTCATCTGTCCACAGAACATTTTCCAGAAGGATTGCGGTTTCTCAAGGTGGGTTTGGGGAAAGATCAGGCATGCTTTTTTATGTCTGTCTTTGAGCTGTGGGTTCCTCCCTGGCCTTCACCCATAAAGTCCTTCTTTGTTTAGTGTGTGGCATATGGTGCGGGTTGAAACAACCACTCCAGATTGCTCCAGGTCGCCTTAAGCTCTTTGTATGTTGTACGTAGTGTTTTACCAACAGTTCGCACTAGCCTTCAAAGAATTCTTGGATTAATTTTCCTCTTCCCACCATGTCCTGGGAAGTTCTTGCAGTTCTATGAGCAGAAGACTTCTTAATAACATTCCAAACTGTAAACACATAAATCCCAAGGTCTTTGGATATGGCTTGTGTCCCCCTTTGAAGTTTGATATTTGGTGAAAATAGCTTTTCTGACCATCTGCCTTGGACTGTCTCCTTGCTCACCTTCCTATGAAGCCCCGCCTCCCGGTCGTGACGTGGCCGTTGTCACTGGCTCCCTCTTCCCCCGGTACTGTAGAACGCAACCCCTTCAATCTCCTCCCCTGTTGTTCTCGTCCGGCTCCCTCAACCTCTGCTCCCTCCACGTCCATTTCCTCCCCAGTTGTCCCCCTCATTACATTCTCTCTGGCCCTTCTAAACTGTCGTCCCATCCACTCGAAGACCCACTTAGTTCACGATCTCTTGATCCAGCATTCTTTGGACGCCCTCTTCATCACGGAGTCCTGGCTCCATGAGGGGGAGGATGCCCTCCTTCACCAATGCCTTCCCCCTGGCTATTCCGCCTTTCATACTCCCCGTCTCCGCCGCTCTGGTGGTGGGGTGGCACTAATCTTCAGGTCCACCCTTTCACTTTCACTGGTGTCACCCCCCCCCCCCCCTGCCTATCCCGAATCTCTCCTAGTTCGTTCTGACTCTCCTACCCCCATTTATTTCCTCCTCCTCTACGTTCCCCCTTCCTTATGCCCCGGTCTCAGGGACTTTCTTTTGCTCACTTTATCTGACTCTGTCCTCTTGTCCCCCCATCTAGTTATCTTGGGCGATCTCAATGCTCATCTGGACTCTCCATTGCGTCCCCGTGACAAGGCCCTCTCCTCCCTTTTCTCAGACTTGTCCCTTCTCCAACATGTAGTTTGCCCAACCCATGCCTCCGGCCGAACTTTGGACCTTATCCTTACTCTCGATCCCTCCCCCTATCTCCCTTCCAATATTCATTCTCTTTCCATTCCTTAGTCTGACCACCTTTGTCTCTTTTTTTCCTTCCCTCTTCCCTTCCCTGGGCCAGTAGGTCCCTCTTCTTCTGTCCCCCTAGCCCCGTCCCTCAGACGGTGCTCTACCCCACACACCCTACACTCCTTCCCCCCCAGCTAGCTCCCTCTTCCCCCCTGAATTTCCCTCCCTTTCTGTTGATCAACAGGCTGACTCCTGGTCCTCTACTCTTTCTGCTGCCCTCGACACCATAGCCCCTCTTCGTCCTGTGTCTCTCTGCCCCTCCTCCCACCATCCCTGGTATCACCCCGGCCTTTTCCTTCACCGGGCTCACCTTCACCGCGCGGAGTGCCTCTGGAGGAAATATCAATCCACTGCTTCCTACTCAGCTTTTCGCCAGGCTCACCTCTCTTACTGTTCCATGATAACCTCGGCTAAGCATTCCTATTACTTGCGCCTTACAGCTTCCTCATCTAATTCCTCCAGACGTCTTTTTCACGTCCTCAAGTCCCTCTCCTCCACTTCCACTCTTCCTCCCCGCCCCTCCCATCCCTCTCCCAGCCCTTCCACCCTTGCCTCCTTTTTTGCTGATAAAGTTCTCTCTCTTCGTTCCTCCTTCCCTGCCTGCCCTCTTCCCCTCTCCCCTCCCCCCGACTCCCCCTCTATTTCACCCTTTGCTATTTCCTCACCCCCTTCTCGTACATTTCCCCACATCTGGCATTCATTTTCACCTGTCTCCTCATCTGCTCTTATTAAGGCCATTTCATCCGCTCATCAGACTACTTGTCCCCTTGATCCCCTGCCCTCCCCTTGGCTGCTCCACCCAGATCTTGCCCATGTGCCCTACATTCTCTCCATCTTTAACTCTAGTCTTTCCTCCGGCCTCTTCCCTTCCAGCTGGAAACATGCCATTGTCCGCCCTCTCCTGAAGAAACCCACCCTCAATCCCGCCTCCCCCGCCAACTGGCGGCCAGTCACCAACCTCCCTTTTCTATCCAAAGTCCTCGAGAAACTTGTCTTCTCCCAACTGCCCACTCACCTCGACTCCACTTTTGCCCTCCACCCTCATCAATCCGGCTTCCGTGCAGGCCACAGTACCGAAACCATCCTCACAGCACTGCTTTCTGAACTTCACCGTGCACACGACCGTGGTGACTTCTCTCTTGTGGTGTCTTTGGATCTGTCCTCTGCTTTTGATGTTGTTGACCACCGCACTCTCTTGTCCCGTCTGTCTGATTTCGGTGTGCATGGCACCATTCTGCAGTGGTTTTGCTCCTTTCTTTCCTCCCATACTTTCTCGGTTCATTCCAGCCCCTCCGCCTTCCCCCCCCCCCACCCCCTCGATCTGTGGTGTTCCCCAGGGTTCTATCCTCGCCCCCCTACTTTTCAACATCTTCCTTGCTCCCTTAGCTTTGCTCATCCAACAGTCTGGTATTTCCGTTTACATCTACGCTGACGACATTCTTTTGGTCCACCACACCTCCTCTTCTTCCCCTGATCTCGTCCCAATTAATCATTGTCTCTCCTCCGTTGCCTCCTGGTTTGAGTCAAACTTTCTACATGCTAATCCTGCTAAATCCTCTGCGATCTGGTTTTCCTTTGGACGCTCCCCTCCCAGTTTGTCACCCGTTATGGCTTCTCACTCCATCCCCCTGGTACCGACCCTCCATTATCTTGGCGTCACCTTAGACTAGTCCCTCTCTTTTCATGAACATATTTCCTCTGTTATACGTACCTCCTTCTTCCATCTGTGTCGTATCAGGGCCGTTCGATCACTTCTTCCCCCGTTGTCTGTTGTCACTCTCGTCTTGTCTCTGGTGATCACCCATTTAGACTATTGTAATGCTATCTATGCAGGCCTCCCCTCTTCCCAGCTCCGCCGTCTTCAATTAGTTCAGAATGCTGCCGCCCGTCTCATCACTTCTTCCCCTGCGCGTTCTCACGTGTCTCCTTGTCTTCTCACCCTTCATTGGCTTCCGATTAAGTTCAGGTTTGTCTTTAAGTTGCTCATCATCACACATAGGGCTCTTCACACTAACACCCCCCAGTACCTGGCCGACATCATCCATCTTCAGCCCTCTCCACGCCTTCTTCGATTGGCCCATGGTAATCGTCTCTTTCTTCCTCCCGCTGCCCTGGCCCATTTGGAACTTACCCGCCACTCCGACTTTTTCTTCTTAGGTCCCGCCTTGTGGAATTCACTCCCCCTATCTCTCCATACCAAACTGTCCTATCCCCGCTTTAAAGCACTCCTCAAAACCCATCTCTTTTGTCAGGCCTTCGATCTCCCTCCCCTTGTCAATGGTGCCTCGTCCCCCAGTTGCGCCCCCCACCCTCCATGATATCTCCCCATACGTCCTCTCTTACCTTCCCCTCTCCCTCCCTTCCCCCATCCTCTCGTCCCTCTTTGGGCCTTTTCTGTCCTCTACCTGATTTTAACTGTCTCTCCCTGTCCTATTATCATTTGGCGTTCTTTTCTGACTTTGTTTTCAGTAGCCTACCCTTTTGTATTGTACACCGCCCTGACGCTTCAGCCTGGGCGGTTTATCAAATGATGCGAATAAAGATAAAGATAAAGATATCTCAGGCAGCTTTCTTATCTTCACCATAGTGAAAATGGAAAATGGAGTGAATGTGGTCATTTTAAACATTAAGAGCCATCATACTTTGGTTGATTCAAGTCATGTGAGTACTGACAATTGATCACAGGTGCATCTAATTTTACTGTAATGGGAATGTGGTTCTTCTGTACAAACTGATTGAATTGTTTATAAGGGTGACAATAATCATGTCTTGGCAATGTCCCAGTTTTTATACTATTTCCTTTTTTAATTGGTCTTGTTTTATTTGATTCTTTGATGTGTCAAATATGTGTGAATATATAGTCCAAAGTAATTTCACTGGCCACTTTCTTTTAGGAGAAATTGGATATTAAGGAGTTTAACTGCAAGAGTGTCAATAATGTTGACCCCAACTGTAACTTGAGGTCCTACCCTCAGAACGCCCAGACTCTTAAATTCTGTCTATTTCTACTTATTTGGTTAAAATTTAACCATATATCATCCTGGTATTAGGGATGAAACACTTTTGCGGTTGGCACCCAGTTTGCATCGAACAAGTAGTTTTCAACATTGGTCTACAATGAAATACATGAGATCTATTTGCACACAATGGAAGTAATACATGCTAATATCTCTCAAGCCTTACTGCCCTGATGGTATATTTAGGAATACTGCAAGAGCATATGCATTTCTCACCTTTAACAGCCACGTTCACACTCTGGCTGGTGGAGAGCTGAGGCTGTACCAGGACATTACAAGTATATTCTCCCTCATCCATATTCTTTTGCACATCTGAGAGTTTCAGTGTCCCATTGTTCTCAAATGCTACTTGCCGATGGTTGAAAGGAAGGAGGTTAGAGTTCTTGTACCACTTGATGGAGTAATATGGATAGCCAATCACTCGGCAGTGGATATAAGTATCCCGCCCTGCTATTGCTGTAATGTTTTTCATTGGTCGAATGCTTGCTGGACCTGGAATGGCACAGACGCAAAAACTCTTGAACATGATTTAAGAGACAACTGTTAACCCTAAGACATATTATGTATGACATGAATATTATTATGCATATTATGCATGAATGCTTTTGGAAATATTTGGAAAGTTTAGTTTGTACATATGAGGTCATCTTCCCAAGACCCTCATCTGTGAATAAGTGGGATTTTAAGCATAAATACCCATGTGCTCAGAAAACAGGAACAATCTTCAGTCAATATTAGCCATATAAAATGCCATTTGAACGATGGATTTGATTTCTAAATGGAGAGAAAATGCCTACAAACTCAGTGCAATAAAACAAAGATGATTATGTATCTGACATTTAAAAAAAAGAAAATCAGTACGGCACAGTCAATTCAAAGTCCATTCTATCAAGCCGGCCACTTCTTTTTTGTGAATCTACATTTAGCCTCCTACCTCTAGTCAGATGCTTAACTTGCTTGTTTGAAAATTTACAGGGTTTCCAACTGCAGTTTTAGATGTCTAACAGCTGTGGTTAACTTTGGGCTAAGAAAGAGACTGAGAATAATTAAAGCTTGCTGTCATTTGGACTTGCCCACTTTATATTGTCCAGGGTGAATTTTTAGAAATCCACTCTATGGTATGATAGATGGCTAGATTATAGCAGTCTGGGTTCAAGCAAAAAGCTAGCTAGGTGATGGTTGAAATTTTTTCTAAGCTTAGCCACAAATGATGTATTGACCAAAGCTGACTGCCATTCATTAGATATGGCTGGCTAAGGGTAGTTTAGCTAAATTGTACTGTTTGATACACTGCCTTTTCCTGTGTGCAGAATAAAACAAAACAAATACAAGAAAGAATACACACACAAGTAGAGATAAAATATTTCAGACAACTGCATTGCATGACACCAAGACATGGAAGTATATACATGATATATTAAAACTTATAGCTAATCAATAAGGTGACATTTTGCTTACCAGATAATGTCCTTTCCTTGAGTTCTGCTAGACTAGTCCACACAAGTGGATTGTGTTCTCCTACCAGCAAATGTGGAGACAGAGAAAGCTTCCAGAGGTTTCTTATGACATCATCATTTCATTAACAGCCTGTGTCTCTATGGGCATAATACATACGCATATGGTCAGGAATCTGTGATGTCACACAAGCTCAGCAAGGATAAGAAGGTTCAACAGAACAGAAAACATAACTATGTATAGGATCACTTCAACAGAAGGCTTGTCAGAAGGTTATGAGCCAACTACTGAGAGTACAATAGGCAAGAACAGTTTCCAGGGGCGGATCCTAGACTGGTCTGGCAAGATTCAAGGAAAGGACATCATCTGGTAAGTAAAATGACACCTTCCATATGGCCCTGCCAGACCAGCCCAGACAAGTGCAAAGTACCAAAGCTGTGAGAAGAAGACACGGCAGCATGTAAATCCAAGCAGTAGTGCTTGATAAAAGTGGAAAGTGATGCCCATATTGCCACTCAACAGATGTCTGAGGGCGTGATTAAGCTATGCTTTACCCACGAGGATGTATGCGCCTGAATAGAATGTACACGCAAACACTCTGGAACTGGCCGGTTCCACAACAGATATATGGAGGCAATAGCCTCCTTCATCCAGTGCCCCAGAGTAGACTTGGCAGTTGCATCACCTTTATGTGGCCCCACAAACAGCACAAACAGATGGGCTAGCTTGCAAAGGAGCTCGTAACCTTCAGTACTGGAGACACATTCTCCAACAGATGAAGGTCCTTTTCCTTCCTTTGGCACTGCTCCTTGGAAAAAGAGGGATTTACATGGAAGAAGGATACCATCTGATTTACATGGAAGAAGGATACCACCTTGGGTAAGAAGGACGGAATTGGCTGAATGCTCACGTCTCCTCCGAGAATGTTGAGTAAGAGTCCCTGCAGGACAACACCTGCAGTTCAGAGATATATCTCACTGAATATATAACGACTAAGAAGACAGTTTTAAGAATAAGATCTTTAAGTGTAGCCCACTTCAAAGGCTCAAAGGACTCCAAAATTAGGGCCTGGAGCATCAGGCAGAGATCCTACGAGGAATCAATTGAACACAGGGGAGGACGTAGGTGTCACAATCCCTGAAGAAAATGGGCCACATCTCGGTGTCAGGCAATGGACTGCCCTATTACCTGCCCTCTGAAGCAGGATAAGGCTGCAATCTGAACCTTCAGAGAACTAAGGGAAAGATCCTTGTCTGGGCCATCCTGATGAAAGTCAAGCAAGGATGGCAAGTCTACCATATCAGGACAAGCCAGAACTCAAAAATACACCACATGCACATGTAGGCAAGGCTGGCAGCTCTTCTCCTATCTTAAGGAGCATGGCAACCACCGCAGGAGATTAGCCCCTGCCTGCTAATCGGCACCTCTCAAGAGCCAAGCCCATATGCGAGAAGATTGCTGAGTAATCCAGAAGGACCAGCTCTTGACATAACAGCCCCCTCTGGCTGTGGGCAGTTGCAGAGGAGGTTCTTGCAGGAGCTGCACCAGGTCCCCGAATCATGGTCTCCATGGCTATTCTAGTGCCACCCCAACAACCTAACCCAGATGTCACTCTATGTGGCAAAGCACACATCCTACAAGTGGCTACAGATGAAAGACAGCACAGCATGCGGGAGCGAGGCAAAAGAAATGTCTCAATCCTTTAGTCGATGAAGATACAGCTTTGTTAAAACAACCCCTACCCTGGCCGTGTTTTGGCAGAATGCCTTCTTCAGAGTGTCAAACCTCCAACAAACAGAAAATATAATTACAATGTAAAACCTTTCAAGCAAATCATGAATAAAAATATCATAAAAACATTAAAATACAATCAACAAATGCAGCCATTAAAACAACCACAATAAACGTAGGACATTCAAAAAATAATGTTAGCTGAAGATATGTTAAAAGTGCTCCAGAAAGGAGAAAAAAAATAGAACCAATAAAATAAAAAAATAAGAACAATAAAGTGATATTGCTAAGATGCAATAATAACACTTAAAAGAACATATGGCACGAGGATTATAGGAAGGTGGTCTGGAACACTAATCTGTGATGGGGGGGTGTAAATAAAGTGAATAAAATGTGTATAATCATCATTGAATCAATAAACCCCTTATGCATATAGTTAGACTTGGAGGGCACAATATTCTAAAGGCATTTACACGGTTTACTGACCGCTGAATAGCCCTAACTAACGCTGCTATACACCCCAATGCTAAGCCGCATAGAACTGGAGCATGCTATGGGCGGTCCGGGGCATATTGTTGGCAGCGACAATCGCTAACCGAGTAGCGGCAATACTGCACTGCTACCAGGTTAGCGATCTGCAGGTAAAACTAGGTGAAGCAAAAGCTGGCCTAGTTTTACCCACGGGAGCTAACTGGGTAGCAGTGCAATATCACCACTACCCAGTTAGCTTCTGGGGCATCAGAGGCTCTGCGGTGACCCAGCATTGAATATCTGGGGTTAGAGGTCAGCTGTGATGGCTATGTGCTGTAGCGGCGCATAGCTGTCTCAACTGAATATCATGCCCAGAGATCCTAAGGCAGATCAGAAATTATTCAGTGTTACAGACTCCATTCAGGCGAAATGATCAGGCAGGAGCAGATGATAAAAGGAGAGGGAGTAAACATTATATTAATGTAAAAACGTTTTGGGGGAGGGGGAAAAGAGAGCAGACAATAAAAACTTAACAATAAAAACTTACTCGGCTGTATTCATGACTGTGTATAGACAGTACAGAAGCACTGTCAAGATGCTTGAAAGCAGAATAGGACAAAACTCTTGGATAAATTAAAAAGCCATGGGATAGGAGGCGATGTACTATTGTAGATCAGGAACTGGTTAAAAGATAGAAAGCAGAGGGTAGGGCTAAATGGCCAATTTTCCCAATAGAGAAAGGTAAATAGTGGAGTACCACAGGGATCTGTGCTGGGTTTGCTGCTTTTTAACATGACACAACCAAGTACCTACTTGTCGTGATTGTAAACCGCTCTGATGCCCTTCAGCCTGGGTATATCAAGAAATTGCATAAACTAAACATATTCGTAAATGACCTGAAAATGGGAATAATGAGTGAGGTAATCAAATTTGCAGATGACACAAAATTATTCAAAGTTGTTAAAACCCAAGAGGATTTTGAAAAATTGCAAAAGGACCTTGATAAATTGGAAGATTGGACGTTCAAATGGCAGATGAAAGTTAATATGGATAAGTGGAAAGGTATGCACGATGCAAGGTTCCATATTAGGAACCACCATCCAGGAAAAAGATTTAGGAGTCATCATGAATAACACATTGAAATTCTCCACCCAGTGTGCAGCAGTGGCCAAGAAGGCAAATAGAATGCTAGGAATCATAAGGCAAGGAATGGAGAATAAAACAAAGGATATTATAATGCCTCTGTATTGTTCCATGGTGCAACTGCACCTTGAATATTAGGTGCAATTCTGGTCGCCATATCGCAAAAAGGATATAGTGGAATTAGAAAAGGTACAGAGAAGAGCCACCAAAATGGTAAAAGGGATACCCTTAAAGTTAGGGCTCCTCAACCTGGAAAAGAGATGGCTGAGTGGAGATATGATAGAGATCAACTGGGGTCCGTAGCAGAGACACACATGTGAAAGATGGTCTCTGCTTGTCAGAGCTTACAATCTAGTCAAGACAGACAACACAGTAGCTGTAGACATGGGATACATATAGGGGGAATGGTAACGAAACACAAAGGAGATCAGGTGAATCAAGATCCGAAAGTGGTTGCGAAGAGGTGAGTTTTCAGCCTGGATTTGAAAAGGGTCAGAGAAGGTGCCTGACATACAGATTCGGATAGTTTGTTTCAGGCATAAAGAGCAGCAAGATGAAATGAGCAAAGTCTGTAATTAGCAATAGAAGAAAAGGGCATAGATAGAAGTGATTTGCTTGGAGAGCGGAGTTCCCGAGGAGGGGTGTAGGGAGAGATAAGAGAGGAAAGGTAATGAGGAGCTGCAGAATCAATGCACTTATAGGTCAACAGGAGAAGTTTGAACTGGATATGGAAATGGATAGGGATTCAATGAAGTGACTTGAGAAGAGGGGTAATAAAAACATGAAGAGGCTTGCGGAAGATTAGTCGCGCAGCAGAGTGTTGAAAAGATTGAAGGGGAGAGAGATAATTTAGAAGGAGACCAACAAGGAGTAGATTACAATAGTCTAGATGAGAGATGACTAAGGACTGGATAAGTGCTTTAGTAGTGTGTTCAGAAAGGAATGGGCAAATTTTGTTGATGTTGTAGAGAAAGAAATGACAGGTTTTAGCTATTAGTTGGATGTGTGTGGAGAAGGACCCCAAGGTTGCAAGCTGAGGAGACAGGGAGGGATAGACAGTTCTCCACGGAGACTAAGAAAGGAGGAAGGGGAGAGGAGGGTTTAGGGGGAAAAATAAGAATCTCAGTTTTGGCCATGTTTAATTTCAAGCGGCGGTGAGACATCCAAGCAGCAATGTCAGAAAGGCAGGCAGAGATCTGGGCCTGGATTGCCGGAGAGATTTCAGGTATAGAGAGATAGATCTGAGAGTCATCAGCATAAAGATGGTACTGAAAGCCATGGGAAGAGATGAGTGCACCAAGAATTCTTATTCCTTGAATACTTTGGACCAAGCCCAAACAATGAATACCGCCTGCATCACCACCTCACTCATCAAACACCCACCCGTATCCTAGTTCAGAACAACATGTAAATAGCTAGCTAGCCCCCCTAGCGTATGTTACAATATGTTCATTATGTTATAATATGTTACTTAAGTGTTCAGTGTAATATGTACTACTGGTTATTAATTTCTCTTCTTGCACTAAGTTCCATGTAAACCATCTTGACTTGTAGAAAGACAGTATAGAACAACTGTTAAATAAATAAATAAGGGGCTGGATATACAGTGAGAAAAGGAGTGGACCCAAGACAGATCCTTGGGGTACACCAACTGAGAGCAGGATAGCAGTAGAGGAGGATCCACCAGAACAAACACTGAAAGAGCAATGGGAGAGATAAGAAGAGAACCAGGATAGCACAGTCCTTAAAGCTAAGTGAGGACAAGGTGTCAAGGAGAAGGTTGTGGTCAACAGTGTCAAAAGCAGCAGAAAGGTCAAGAAGGATGAGGATTGAGTAAAGGCCCTTGGATTTTGCCAGGAATAGGTCACTGGAGACTTTGGCAAGAGCTGTTTCAGTAGAATGTAAAGGACAAAGCCAGATTGTAGAGGATCCAGAAGAGCTTGAGAGGAGAAAGTTGAGGCAATGGAAGTGAACTGCACGTTCAAGTAGTTTAGAAATGAAGGGGAGGAGGGAGATGAGTTAATAGTGAGAAGGATAGGTAGGGTCTAGTGAGGTTTCTTGAGGAGAGGAGTAACCATAGCATGCTTGAAGGCTGCAGGGAAAATTGCAGTGGAGAGCAATACGTTGAGAATATGAGAGATGGAAGGGACTACAGTGGAGGAGATGGAGCTAAAGAGACGGGTGATAAAAGGATCAGAGGAGCAGGTAGTAAGTTTGGATGAGGAAAGAAGCAGAGCAGTTTCCTCCTCAGAGATCACAGAAAAGGAAGAAAGGGTAGCAGAGGTAAGGGGGAAAGGTAGGATTGAAGAAGGGGAGGAAGGGAAGTAGCTGACCTCGTGAGGAATTGCTGAACAGTTGAACAGGTCCTTCGGCGAAACAGAAGGTATCCAAGGAAAGTTTAATAAGTGCAGATTTCTCTTCTGCACAGAGCTCTCTAAAGTTTCAGTCTTTAAATGGATACTGGATATATCATTAACAATAGTATATGTTAATGTAGTTAGATCTTCTGATTTAGCCTCCAATTGGGTCACGCATGATGTCAATAGGGCTACCTCTTGTTTCTGATGGTCCTCAGTTTGCACTACTCCGGAAAGTACACTTTGAAGGGAAGCAAATTGGGAAGAAAAAGAGGTTTCCATTGTCTGCAAACTGGCCCAGAGAGTCTCAAACTTAAAAGTTGTAGGTCTCAACAGCAAGGATCCGGGCTCCATGACACCGGCTTGAGTCAGCTGGAAAGCCAGGGAAAGCACCTTCTACGAACCCAAAGGAAGTACCCGCGTCCACCGGGGTTCTGATTGAAACCGCGACCATCTGTACCTGTCCTGGCATGGCAGTAGAGCTCTCCCCCATTAATAGTGTCACAGCCAATTCCTGACCAATATCAGGGGGGACTGCCGAAGATAAGCCAACGCCGTGAGAAGAGGGCTGCATCGAAGCAGATCGTTCCTCTAGGCTCAAGGTAACATCGAGCTCTGAAGGAAGTGAGGAGCCTCCTTCCTTTCCCACAATCCCCTAACAAACTTACTTCTGGAGCAGTACTCTCGGGCTGCACCAGTGGGATGCACAAAAGCATCGAGGAGCCTCTTAGCCACTTGAATGCCCTTTTGCAACTCTTGCCACATCGCCTTTCATTTCCGTGGCAATAAAGGTAATAAATTAAGAGAAGCAAGTCTAGAGCTGCCCAGAATATGTTTGCCATCTTTTACATGTCCTTAGCTAATATTATTTTATGAATGTCCTATGTTTCATTGTGGTTATTTTTAATGGCTGCCTTAGTTGATTGTGTTTTAATGTTTTATTTATCCATGCTTATATACTGCTTTTCACCAGATCAAAGTGGGTTATGGTATATATTTCATTTTGTACCTAAGGCAACAGGTTAAGTGGCTTGTTCAAGGCCAAAAGGAGCATCTCCATTAGGCCATTCATGCTTTATTTGAAAGTTTTTACATTGTGATTATGTTTTCCGTTTGTTGGAGGTTTGACCCCCTGAAGATGGCATTCCACTGAAACACAGCCAGTGTAGGGGTTGTTTTAATAAAACTGTATCTTCATCGACCAAAGGGTTGAGATTCTTTCGCCTTGCTCCTGTTTGCGAGTGTGGGTGCCCTGTTGTGAACCCACAGATGAAAGTCATACAACAGGCAGTGCTTTTGTGGTAGGCGAAGGCCTATGATCCATGCTAATTGAACTAAACAGACAGGCCTAAGCAGCTTGACCTGTAACTGAAGCCTGTAGTTAGGCCCAGAGGAATGAAAACCCCCCTGAATGATGACACCATAGAATTGAAACTTAACTCAGCTTAACTGAACATAGCTAAGCAGAAACGAAACTTAGAAAAGACAGAAAACAGCTCTAATTGGTATTGATAAGGATGTGAGAAGCTTCTATGGAATTAATTAACTTGCTGTAAGAAAGGTTACAGTGCCCTGCTTTCCCACATATTCCAGCTGGATAGCGACCTTGGAGGAGAGAAGTATCAAAGTTAGTGAACTGACCATTGTAATTGGGACTGGAAGGGGGGCAACCAGGTGCTGAGCCCAGATCAAGGTCCTCATTGGATAGCTACGTAGTGGTACCAGGACCAATAGATGGGTGAGAGGGGTTACTGGGACCAATGAAAAGTTTGCCTATGTCTAGAATGGAGAAGAACGGTATAAAAGTTGTTGTTTTGCTAGAAACCATTGCTCAGCCATTTTGAAATTGCTTATTGCTTGAGCCTGTGCACATTAAACTGGCTTGGATCCTTGAAAAGACTCCTGGTTTTATTTATTGCATGCTTATCTGCTGCTACACTTTAACCAGACTTACTACTACTAATAATCATTTGTATAGCGTTACAGGGTGTACACAGCGCTGTATATATAGATGTAAGACACAGTCCTTGCTCATCAGAGCTTACAATCTAATCAAGACAAAACGCACAGAGGCCAGTTCAGAACGGGACACATCAGGCACATCCGGACATCAAAAACCTGAACAGGCCAGGCCCGATTCTGCACCCGCAGCAGCAAGACCGCCTTGATTGAAGGAGAAGGTGGTATAGAAATAGTTTTAAATAAATAAATAAACTAAATAAAGATGTTCTGCGGGGGCAAAATCTGGCGCAGAGGGCCTGGACAGGCAGGCCGTGCCCAGATTCTGAGGACCTAGATGTCCAGCCTACTCTCCGCTGAAGCCGGCCACAGTGCCTGCATCGACGCCATAACACCAGGATGCCATGTACAGGCCCTGCTTTACCACCACTGCACTAACCTGCTTTTCCCCACCACCCGACCCCGCAGAGGCCTCTCAAGGCCGGGATCAGGCGACGGGGTACCTCCTGCTGTGGCTCCATTCATTGGGAGGGGGAGGGGTCTGCCGGTGCCACACTCCTCCATCAGGTGGACTTATTCCACCTCAGAGGTAGAATAAGTTCCCCATCTAGCTTTAGGATCCTGGACATTCAGGGCCACGACCGGAATCGGCCCTGTACATCCAGAGTCAGGGTTCCGCCTCCACCCCGTCCACGCTCCTTCTTCAGCCCACCCCCATCCAGAACTCCCCGCACATCTACCCTGTACATGTGGGGAGCTTTGGGCAGGAAATCCGACACAGGCATTTTTCGGGGATGCACGTCCAAACCAGACGTACATTCCCACTAAACACTGCTCAGAATGACCCCCTTAGTGAAACTGGGGACTCGAGTATCGTAAGATACACCAAAGTGGACAAGAGAATCAGGAGCATCAGAATCCAAAAGTGTCTTCAAAGAAGCAGAGTTTTAGCCTGGATTTGAATAGGGCTAGAGAAGGGGCCCGATGCACAGACTCAGGTAGTTTGTTCCAGGCATATGGAGAAGCAAGATAGAATGAACAAAGTCTGGAGTTGGCAGTGGTAGAGAAGGAGACAGATAAAGGGATCTGCTAGAGTAGTGGTGTTCCTGAGGAGGGGTGTAGAGTGAGATAAGAGAGGAAAGGTAGTGAGGAGCTGCAGAATGAATGAACTTGTAGGTAAGTAGGAAAAGTTTTAACTGAATGTGGAAACGAACAAGAAGGAAAAGTTTGAACTGGATGTGGAAACGAATAGGGAGCCAATGAAGTGATTTGAGAAGAGGGGTTACATGATAATAGCAACACTGGTGGAAGATAAGCCATGCAGCTGAGTTTTGAACAGATTGAAGGAGAGAGAGGATTCAGAGGGAGACCAGCAAGGAGCAGGTTACAATAGTCAAGATAGGAGGTGACTAGAGAGTGAATAAGGGTCTTAGTAGTGTGTGCAGAAATGAAGGGACACATTTTGTGATATTATAGAGAAATGTTTTAGCTATCTGTTGGGTGGGGGCAGAGAGAGTAGAGTCAAAGATGTCCCCAAGATTGCAAGCTGAGGAAACAGGGAAGGGTGTAGTGTTATGTACAGAAATAGAGAAGGGAGGAAGGGGTGAGGTAGGTTAGGGAGAAATATAAGGAGCTCAGTTTTGACCATGTTCAATTTCAGATGGCGGTGAGATATCCAGGCAGCAATATAAGATAAGCAGGCAGAGATCCGGGACTGGATTTCTGGAGAGATTTCAGGTACAGATAGGTAGATCTTAGAATCATCAGCATAGAGATAGTACTGAAAACCATAGGAGGAAATAAGTGCATCAAGGGACTGAGTGTAGAGAGAGACAGAGCCCAGAGGTACACCAACTAAAAGTGGGATGGCAGTATTATCTTTATCTTTATCTTTATTAGCACATTTTATATACCGCTCACGCTCAAGGCACCAGAGCGGTTTACAATAACAGAAATAATAAGGCTGCTGAAAAGGAAAAGAATGCCACAACAAAAGGAAAGGAAAGTATGAGATAGGACAGAATAAGAAAGGAGGATAGAGCAACAAGGCAAAGCGGAAACATTGCATAGTAGTGGAGGGTTGGGGAACATCTGAATTCAGCGGGGTGAGGGAGATGAGGGGCAGGGGGAGGAGGGAGGTTAAAAGCAGAGCAAAATAAATGGGACTTCAGCATGGTCTTAAATGTTTTGTAGGAGGGTTCTAGGCGGAGGGCAAGGGGAAGCGAGTTCCAGAGTCGGGGGCCTAAGAAGAAGAAAGCAGAGGAATGGGTGGATTCAAGATGAGCCTGTGATGGAGAGGAAGAGACATGCGGTTCAGATGGACTGACCTGAGGGAACGATGAGAAGAGTGAAGATGAATTTGATCTGCGAGGTAAAGGGGAACACCGGTATGAATGGTTTTATGCACATGGATGAGCACCTTGAATTGTATGCGATAGGCAAGTGGAAGCCAGTGTAGGTGAATCAGGAGAGGGGTGATATGATCGAAACGTGAAGCATGCATCAGGATATGTGCCGCTGTGTGATGAACCAGTTGTAGTCTCTGCAATTGTGATTGGGGAAGGCCGGCTAGAATGACATTACAATAGTCTAGACGAGATACCACCAGGGATAAGAGTAGTGTGGTCATAGAAGGGGCTGATATAAAAGGGCGAACTGCACGAAGTTGTCTCAGGGTGTGGAAGGACCATTGCACCACAGAGGAAATATGTTCTTTGAATGATAAGGCAGAGTCCAGGATAACCCCCAGGTAACGCAGGGAGGGAACAAGAGGAAGTGGAGTGGAGGACAAAAGAGGAGCAAGAGAGGGGGCTGGAGCACCGAAGGTAAACCAGATGGCAAATGTTTTAGAGGGGTTCACATGCAGGAAGTTAGAGGAGAACCAGGTGGCCACCGAGGCCAGGCAGGAATTGAGGGGAGCGAGGTCTAGGGTGGTGGGGTCAGTGTGGTGAAGAAGAATAATATTGTCTGCGTAGTAATGAGCTGTGATGCCATGCTGCTGGACCAAAAGGGCAAGGGGGGGGGGGGGTCATGAAGACATTAAATAGGAGGGGGACAAGGACCTTGTAGAGGAGGATCCACCAGAACATACATTAAAAATATGATGGGAGAGATAAGAAGAAAACCAGGACAGAACAGAGCCCCTAAACCCAAGCGAGGAGAGGGTATTGAGGAGAAGGTGGTGATCAACAGTGTCAAAGGCAACAGAAAGGCCAAGAAGGATGAGGATAGAGTAAAGGTCCTTGGATCTGGCAAGGAACAATTTGATGGAGAATTTAGCAAGAGCTGTTTCTGGGGAATATAGAGGAGAAAAGCCAGACTGCAGTGAATCCAGAAGGGCTTGAGAGGAAAGAAAGTCAAGACAAGGAAGCTGTAAAACTAGAGGGCATAACATGAAGCTGCAAGGGGGTAAACTGAAAGGCAATGTCAGGAAATACTTTTTCATTGAAAAGGGTGGTGGATGCTTGGAATGCCCTCCCGATGGAAGTAGTGGGGGCAAATACAGTGACAGAATAAAATCAAAACAAACATAGCTATCTCTTGTATCTCAGTAAATAGGGGTGACCTACACGGAGCGGTGGGTACACCCCTAAACAAAGGCAGACCTAGATGGACCATACTGGGCAGACCTAGATGGACCATACTGGTCTTTATCTGCCATCATATACTATGTTACTATGTATGTTACTATGTACGTTAAGACAGCAGTGGTGAACTGCTCGTTCAAGTAGTTTTGAAGCAAAGGGAAGGAGAAAGATTGGCCGACAGCTGGAAGGACAGGAAGGGTCTAGTGAGAGCTTTTTGAAGAGAGGTGTGACCAGAGCATGTTTGAAGGCCACAGGAAAAGTTGCAGTGGAAAGCGATAGGTTAAGGATATGACAGATGGAAGGGATGACGGTGGCTTAGTAGACGGGTGAGAATGGGATCAAAGGAGCAGGTAGTCAATTTGGAGGAAGAGAGAAGATTTGCATTTTCCTCCTCAGTGATTTCAGAAAAGGAAGAAAGGGTGACAGAAAGTGAGGGAAGTATTTGGGGTTGAAAAGGGGGATGTGGAGGTGGAGGTGAACATGTGAAGAATTCAAGGCTAATCTTTTAGACTCAAAGTAAGGTGTCCTTGGCCTCAGAACCTGCCTCTCTGCAGTGACTGAAGAGCCTATGTGCTTTAGCTTGGAGCAGGTCACAATCAAATCTATCTCAAGACCCCAGCAGCACAAAATTTGCTAAAAGGTCGCCTGACTCAATTCCCACTCCCGAGATCAAGAGAGGGGCAACTGAGGAAGTACACCTCCATGTTGTCAATTCCAGTTATCTATAGCTCAAATAGAGCTAGAAGGTTCCTTTCTGACCAGACAGGAGAGTCATCTCAAGGGCCACACTGGTACTCTTCATGCTCCCTTGCCATTTGATATACACCACTGCCGTGGCATTGTCTGAATACACCCAGACCACTCTGCCCTTGACTACAGTCTGGAAGTGCAAAAGGGCTCTTCCTTCAAGACGATTGATGGGCCATGCTGACGCCTAGCTGCTCCAACAGCCTTGAGTTGCGGTTCTCACAATGGGATCCCCAGCCAAAGAGGCTACCATTCGTCAACAGGAGAAGACACAAGTGATTGGCCAGTGACATATCCTTCCTCAGATGCTGTGGTCACTCCTCCACTTCTAGCTGGCGTCCCATCTCTAATATCCCTTTCCTTTCTAAGCTTTTAGAAAAACTTGTCTTCACTCAACTGTCCTCCCACCTTGAAGCCTCCCTCACTCTTCACCCACGACAATCAGGCTTCCATCCCGGTCACAGCATGGAGTCTGTTCTTCTTTCTCTTCTAAACGAACTACACACCGCTCACGATCGTGGCTCCTTCACTCTCACTGTCTCCCTTGATCTCTCTGCCGCATTCAACCTTTTTGATCACCGTACTCTCCTTTCACGCCTTCAAGATGCCGGCCTAGCCGGCACTGTTCTTCACTGGTTTCACTCTTTTCTCTCTGGTCGGTCTTTCTCAGTCTTTGCTGGTTCTCTTTCTTCCCCCTTCACTCCCCTTCCCTGTGGTGTCCACCAGGGTTCTGTCCTCGCTCCCCTTCTGTTTAACATCTTCCTGGCTCCCCTCACCCTCTTGGTTCAACAACACGGTGTCTCCACTCACTATTATGCCGACGATATCTTTCTTCTTTACCACACCGACTCAGTTTCCCCTGATATCACCCCCCTTAACAACTGTCTCTCCTCAGTGGCATCTTGGCTTTCCTCTAATTTCTTACATATCAACCTCTCTAAAACTTCAGCCATTTGGTTCACCGCCGGTAGCCCTGCCCCTTCCCTTACTCCCTTGCTCTCCTCCACTCCTATTCCTATCGTTACCTCTCTACACTACCTTGGTGTGACCCTCAACTCCTTCCTATTCTTCAAAGCCCATATCTCCTCTGTAGTTCAGCGCTGTTTTCTCACCCTATGACAACTCCGATCTGTTCGTCCCTTCCTTTCTTTCTCCGCTATGACCACCCTCCTCATCTCCCTTGTTGTTTCACGCCTAGACTATTGCAACATTTCCCTAGCCAGTCTCCCCCAATCTCAACTTCAACGTCTGCAATTAGTTCACAACACTGCTGCCCGTATCCTCACCTGCTCTTCCCACTTCGATCATATCACCCCCTTCTCATTCGTCTGCATTGACTTCCAATCTCCTTTCGTATTCAGTACAAATTCCTCTTCTTTGTTCGCAGGTCTATTCATACTTGAACCCCCCTTTACCTTGCTGATCTGGTCCACCTCCACACTCCCCACCGTTCCCTCCGTACTATCCACATGAACCGCCTAACCCTACCTTCCCCTTCCCAAGCCCACCTAGAATCTACCCGCTTCTCCGCCTTCTACTTCCTTGGCCCCCGCCTCTGGAACTCGCTCCCCCCCCTGGACCTCCGCCTACAGCCCTCATTTAAAACCTTTAAAGCAAATCTAAAAACCCACCTCTTCTGCCTAGCCTTCGGCCTTTCTCCTCCCCCATGTCCTCTTTCACCACCCCCATGCTGATGCTCCCTGACTTGCTCTATAATCTATCTGTAATCTCTACTCTTCTCTCTCCTTTCCTATCATATTATGGCGTTCTCTTCCTATTTTCTATAGCAGTCTTTAATTGTATTTTGTAAACCGCTCAGACGCTGTTGTGATGGGCGATCTATTAAGCAACTCAATAAACAATAAAAGAAGAAGAGAAAAAGGGCTTTCTGGGGCAGTACCTACAGTAGTCCTGGGTGCCTCGGGACTCCAAGTAGCGTGAACAAGAAAATCAGGTATACATCCAGGAGGAGGATGCACTTGTATGCCTCCCAGGCCCCTTCAGCCTACCTTCCAAGAGGCAATGAGGTTTGGACTCACCCAAATCCTTAACCAGCTTGTCCAAGTTTGCCCCAAACAAAAGCTGCCCTTTAAAGGCGAGCTGGGTCAACCAGTACTTGGAGGATGTATCTGCCATGCAACATCACACCACCATCAACAGAGCAATATCTTTATCCACCAAGCAGATGAAATCATACATAGCATCTGACAGAAAGGCCAACTCCAAGAGAGGTGGAATATCCTCTGGCACAAGACACTGAATCCACCGGAGCAGAGTTTTTTTATACTGCTTTATCATTTCAGTCAAAGCAGCTTACATTGTAACTTAAACTTGGTAATGCACATTAAACAGGGACGTTGATAACTTGGATTTTTCTGAGGCAATGGAGAGTTAAGTGACTTGCCCAAGGCCACATGGAATGCTAGTGGGAAACAAACCCTGTCCTCTTGGTTTCCAAGCCAGTGCTCTAACCATTAAGCAACTCCTCCAATCAAGACAGAGTCAACAGGCCAACACACACCACAAACTGAAGGATAATGGTAGATGCTGCAAACAGATTCCTCAGGAGAGATTCCAAGTTACGATCTATATCAGGGATCTCAAACTCCAGTCCTGGAGGGCCGCAAACCAGTCAGGTTTTCAGGGTATCCCTAATAAATATGTATGATATATATTTGCATACAATGGGGCAGTGCATGCAAATATATCTCATGCATATTCATTAGGGATATCCTGAAAACCTGACTGGTTTGCGGCCCACCAGGACTGGAGTTTGAGACCCTGATCTATATAGTCCTTCTGAGCTGTTCCGCCTTCGTCTGGGATGGTAGTCCGTTTTGTGACCACTCTAACATGTGCCACTGAATATCTGTAGGTGCCATCACTGCATGCTCCAATGAGGGGTGATCCAGGAGTGGCACCTGGCCATAACCAGGCGGTAGCAATATTGAGCCACTGCCTAGCTATGGCTAAGTAGCAAAAGTCAGGTACAAAAAAGGCTGGCCTATTTTTCACCACAGAAGTTAACCAGGCAACGACTGAATATCACTGCTGCCTGGTTAGCTTACAGCAAATCCAGGCAAGCTGGATATTCAATGCCAAGGCCAGATATGACCCTGGCATTGAATATCCAGGTTTAAAATTCGGCAGTGGCAGCTAGCTATGTTAGATCAGCTAGCCACCACCGCTGAATATGAGGCCCGTTTTTTTAAGCAATGGACATACAATAGCCTCTTTTCTTCAGGCTGAAAATAACCCTGAGTCAGAATGGTGTTCAGCATATTGTTGAAGTCACAGTCATAGGTCCTTCACTAGTTTTACAGGCATGGGATCATCTACAGACGTAGAAAGGTTCATAGCTGATAATGGATTGCCTATAACAGTTCACCTAGACTATCTGCTGAGATTAGGATGAAGGACGTCATAGAGCTCCCCAATTTGGGATGGAAAGTGCAGGTATCTGGCACAGAAAGAGTCAAGAACCTAATATGAGAAAAAAATAGCAAAGGAATTTGAAAAGAAAGGAAGATAGAGTGCATATCAGTTGAATGCAAAAAACTGGTGCAAGAGTAAGAACATACGAACATAAGATATGCCATACTGGGTCAGACCAAGGTCCATCAAGCCCAGTATCCTATTTCCAACAGTGGCCAATCTAGGTCATACGTACCTAGCAGTATCCCCAAGAGACACAGGTTCCACAATGCTTGTATTGGGTCAAGCATTGATATCCTGGGTCCCTTTTTAATAATGGTTTATGGACCTTTCCTCCAGGAACTTGTCCAAACCTTTTTTAAACCCAGCTACACTAACAGCTCTTACTACATCCTCCGTTAACAAATTCCAGAGTTTGATTACACGTTGAGTGAAAAAATATTTTCTCTTATTTGTCTTAAATAGTTTATCCTGTAGCTTCATTACATGTCCCCTAGTCTTTCTATATTCTGATAGCGAGTTACTTTGGATAGTTTGCATGGAAAGGACGATAGCTGCACATGTAGCCAAAAAGGCATATTTCTCTAACTTATGTTATTGATGATTCTTAGAGAGTGGCAGGTTATCAGAGGAATTTTTCTTTCATCATGCTCATTCAGCATGCAGTGACTGTTTTAGCAGATGAAGGCCCCTATGATAACACGAATAGCTATGGAAAGAGCAAATGAAGAACCTTTTTAATGAGGTAGTTGGCCAATACTGAAAATTAAAATTAGCCCCCAGAAACCTCTACTTATAAATTAATTAAATATAGTTGACTAATAAAAGAACCCAGGATATCACTGCTTGACCCGATACAAGCATTGAGGAACGGTGTCTTTTGGGGAGACTGCTAGGTACTTATGATCTAGATTGGCTACTGTTGGAAACAGGATACTGGGCTTGATGGACCTTGGTCTGACCCAGTATGGCATATCTTATGATCTTATGTTCTTATAAATATTTTTAGCCAGTTGGATCTAGCCTTCTAATTCTGTATTTAGGGAATGTGATATGGTAGAAGGTGACATTTAACTAGATAATGTCCTTTCAAGTACATTCGTAGCAAAAAACCTGTGAGAGAGTCAGTTGGTCCATTAGATGATAAAGGGGTTAAAGGAGCACTAAGAGGCGACATGGCGATAGCGGAGAGTTTGAATGAATTCTTTGCTTCAGTCTTTACTGAGGAAGATGTAGGGATGTTACCCATGACTGAAGTGGTATTTAAAGGTGCGGAAGAATTGAAGGAAATATCGATACATCGGGAAGATATATTACAACTATTAGATAAACTGAAGAGTAGCAAATCACCTGGGCCGGATGGTATACATCCAAGGGTGTTGAAAGAACTGAAATATGAGATTGCAGACCTGCTATTAGTAATCTGTGAACTATCATTAAAATCATCTCTAATACCTGAAGATTGGAGAATCGCCAATGTAACACCAATTTTAAAAAAGGGTTCCAGGGGTGATCCGGGAAACTACAGACTGGTGAGTCTGACATCAGTACTGGGAAAAATGGTAGAAACCATCATAAAGAATAAAATTACTCAGCATGTAGATAGTCATGACCTAATGGGAGACAGCCAACATGGCTTTAGACAAGGAAGATCTTGTCTTATTAATCTGTTATGTTTTTTTTGAAGGAGTGAATAATCAGGTGGACAAAGGTGAGTCGGTTGATATTGCGTATCTGGACTTTCAGAAAGCCTTTGACAAGGTCCCTCATCAGAGACTTTTGGCAAAACTAAAGAGTCATGGGATAGGAGGCAGTGTACTATTGTGGATCAGGAACTGGTTAAAAGATAGAAAGCAGAGGGTAGGGCTAAATGGCCAATTTTCCCAATGGAGAAAGGTGAATAGTGGTGTACCCCAGGGATCTGTGCTGGGTCCGCTGCTTTTTGACATATTCATAAATGACCTGGAAAGTGGAATAACGAGTGAGGTTATCAAATTTGCAGATGACACAAAACTATTTAAAGTTGTTAAAACCCAAGAGGATTGTGGAAAATTGCAAGAGGATCTTGATAAATTGGAAGACTGGGCATCAAAATGGCAGATGAAATTTAATGTGGACAAGTGCAAGGTTATGCACCTAGGGAAGAACAACCCAAATTATGGTTACACGATGCAAGGTTCCACATTAGGAACCACCACCCAGGAAAAAGATTTAGGCGTCATTGTGGATACCATGTTACAACCCTCGGCCCAGTGTGCAGCAGCGGCCAAGAGAGCAAATAGAATGCTAAGTATGATAAGGAAAGGAATGGAAAATAAAACAAAAGATATTATATTGCCTCTATATCGTTCCATGGTGAGACCACACCTTGAATATTGTGTGCAATTCTGGTCGCCGTATCTTATAAAGGATATAGCGATTTTAGAAAAGGTTCAGAGAAGAGCCACCAAAATGGTAAAGGGGACAGAAGGATACTCCTATGAAGAAAGGCTAAAAAGGTTAGGGCTCTTTAACCTGGAAAAGAGACGGCTGAGGGGAGATATGATAGAAGTCTATAAATTAATGAACGGAGTGGAACGGGTAAACGTAGATCGATTGTTTACCTTATCAGAATATAGAAAGACTAGGGGACATGCAATGAAGCTACAGGGTAAACTATGTAAGACTAATAAAAGAAAATATTTTTTCACTCAACGTGTAATCAAACTCTGGAATTTGTTACCGGAGGATGTAGTAAAGGCTGTTAGTGTAGCTGGGTTTAAAAAAGGTTTGGACAAGTTCCTGGAGGAATGGTCCATAAACCATTATTAAGAAGGGACCCAGGATATCAATGCTTGAACCAATACAAGCATTGTGGAACCTGTGTCCCTTGGGGAAACTGCTAGGTACGTATGACCTAGATTGGCCACTGTTGGTAACAGAATACTGGGCTTGATGGACCTTGGTCTGACCCAGTATGGCATATCTTATGTTCTTATTTTCTTATGTTTCCTTGAGTCCTGCTAGACTAGTCCAGACAAGTGGGTTGTGTTCCCCTACCAACAGATAGAGACAGAGAACTAATGAAATGTCAAGGTTTCAATGACATCACTCCCATGCCTCTATCAGCCTGAGCTACTAGAGGGCAACTCAGTATTCCTCCCAAAGTATATGGGAAAACAAAGCAAACCTCATGCAACCTCAATGAGGACAACAAAGATTAATAAAACAGCAGAGAAACTATGTACAGGAAAGGATGAACAGAAGGCTTCAGCAGGATATGGACCTGCAGAGACACGCATGTAGACCATAGTGAACCAAAGTTACTGCCGCAGAATTACAGACCAAAAGTAGTTCCAGGTGTGGGTCCTGGACTGGTCTAGCAAGATTCAAGAAAAGGACATTATTTGGTAAGTAAAATGTCATATTCTATATCATCCTGCTAGACCAGTCCAGACAAGTGGGACATACCAAAGCCGTACCAAAGACACCGCAGCTCGCAAACCCTTGGAGTCAAAGGCTGTTTCTGCCCAAGCATGGACATCCAAACGATAATGCTTACCAAAAGTGGAAAATGATGGCCACGATGCCGCCCTACAAATGTCTGAAGGAGCTAATGAGCTATGCTTTGCCCACGAGTACGCTTGTGTTCTGGTAGAATGGGTATACAAACCCTCTGGAATTGGCCAGTTCTGCAGCAGAGGCAACAACCTCCTTGATCCAGTGCCCCAATGTAGACTTGGCTGCTGCCTCACCCTTGCAAAAGCTAGCAAATAGCACAAAGATAATATGATTTACAAAAGGAATTTGTAATCTCCAAGCACCGGAAAAGCACCCTCTGGACATCCACAAGATGAAGATCCTTAACATTCCCCTGACACTGCTCCTTAGAGAAGGAGGGCAGGTAAACCACCTTGTTCAAATGAAAGGGAGAATCACCTTGGGTAAAAAGGAAGGCACAGGCCAAATGGAAACGGCCACCTCTGAAAAGGACAGATAAGGATCCCAGCAAGACAAAGCCTGTTGTTCAGAAATCCACTTTGCTGAACAAATCACAGCCAAGAATGCAGTCTTGAGTGTCAAATCCTTCAGTGTAGTGTGCTTTAAAGACTCAAAGAGCTCCACATCATGGCCCTAAGCATCAGACAGAGATCCCAGGAAGGGACAACTGACCAGAGCGGAGGACACAGATGCCAAACCCCCTGAAGAAAATGCAAAACATACAGGTGCAAAGCTAGAGACTTTCCAGTCACCAGACCTTTGAAATAGGCCAAAGCTGCCACCTAAACTTTCAAAAGAGCTAAGAGAAAGGCCCTTTTCCAGACCTTCCTGAAGAGGGCCAACAGAGCCGGCACTTTGGCTGCTTCAAGAATTAGCTTTCATGTGCCGCACCAACACTTAAGAGGTACCAGACTCACACATATGCCAGGCTGATAGAATTCCTTTGGGCTTTGATCAGATTGGAGACTACTGCAAGAGAATAGTGCTTATGCGTCAGCCGACTCCTTGCAAGAGCCAAGCTGTAAGCGAGAGGGGAACCGGGTTGTCCAGAACAATTGGCCTCTGACACAACCAGCCTCAAAATGAGGGCAGATGAAGAGTAGGTTTCTGCAGGAACCGCATTAGGTCCCTGATCATGCTCTACTGAGCCAAACCAGCACCACCAGAACAATGTAGCCTGGATGGTGCTCTATGCGTTGAAGTACATGCCCCAAGAGCGGCCAAAGAGCAAGAACATACAACAGGCAATGCCGTAGCCAGGGCTGAAACAGGGCGACAATGCCCTTGGACCCAGTTTCCGTGCAGCGACTGAAGAAATGCACACTTAGTCATTGGAGCAGGGTGCCATCATGGGGCAATCCCAATGGCAGAGAATCATCTGAAATGCCTCCCAACCCAACTCCCACTCTTTTGGATCATGAGAGAACACTCACACTGCCTTGTCCTTGACCAACACAAGAGGGCCAGCCAAATAGCCCTAGCTTCGAGACTATTGATGGGGCACACTATCTTCTGTGGCTCCAACAGCTCCAGGCCATTCAGACTACCATGTGATCAACTAGCAGCATGCCCCTCTTCAGATAATGTAGGTGTAGCCACACCTCAAGCTAGCTCTCAATTCCGGTTGGAATGGAAGCCTGAGCTCGAACTCTGGTCAGGAAGGACTGTCTGAGTGGCATCATATGAGCACACACCCATGGCACCATCTTGATTGTTGCCACCATCAGGCTGAACTGTGCTTCCAAAAATATCAGGGCTTGCAAAGGCTCTAACAGACACTTTTCCCGATTGATCATCCAGCCAAGGCCTTCCAGAAGCACACCCAAGATGCTTCCAACTGAGAACAGGCTCAGAAGAGCCAGTCATCCAGAAATGGATGTACACATAGTCCTTAGTGCCGTAGCACAGCAGATGCTACTGCCATGACCTTGGAGAATGTTCTCGGGGCAGTGGAGAGACTGAAGAGAGGATGAAGAATTGAAGGTGTGAGCCAAGCATAGAAAAATGCAGAAATCTTTGCTGATCTTCCTGGATCAAGATATGAAAATAAGCTTTGGCCAAGGTCAGAGATGCTAGGAACTGCCTTCGCTGCAATCACAGATCTCAGAGTTTCTATTCAGAAGCACAACACACGCCAAAAAGAATTGATCCCCTTGAGGTCAAGCAATGGTTGGAAAGTGCCATCCTTCTTTGACACCCCGACATAAATGGAATATCTGCCCTTGCCCCGCTTGGCCAGGGGAACTGGCACCACCGCCTTCATTCAATATGACCCATGCAATGGTTCTCTTGTCCGTTGAACCACATGTGGAGATGACAGATGCCTCTGGGAATGGCTGCTTACCATCCAGAAATCGTCCAACAAAAAGGGCAAGAAATCACGTTGAAACCAGAGACACAGTCCAAAAACGTGATTAAGGTGGAAAAACAATTTTATTTAACAAAAGCCTCTTGTCAGCCCGACACAGGCAGTGTTTCGCAATCCTTCGTCAGGGGTTGATCAGGTCAAATCCTACAACCATAAAAAACATAAACATTTAATACAAAAATGTAATTAAAATGATGTGAAAGAACAGAGCAATAAATATATTCCATAAAACATACATATATACGTGAAAATAGTTATCATGAATAGTTAGAATAATAAATATAATATAAAACAAATAAAAAGAAGGGACAGTGTGGATCCCCCCCTTTTTAGTTACACTTGTCCCCAGTTTTATTTAGCTGGTTTTATAATTATGATATTTATTATGTATGTTTTAAAAGATATTGCTAGTTTTATCTATTTATTTGTCTGTGGGCTATTTATTTATTTGTTGCTCCTGTTGCCTTCTGTTCTACTTTGTCCCTAGTTTTATTTAGTTGATTTTATACTTTTAATATTTACTATGGATGTTTTAAAGGTAATTGCTATCTATAGTTATTTATTTGTCTGTTGGTTATCTATTTTAGTTTCACAAGTACAGTTTTCTTGGAAGGCCACAAGTTGCTGGGTCTTCTTGCAGAGGTACCTCTTGTTTGTCACATTTCTGTTCTGTCTTCGAATCTGTTTTTATTAGTTTATACTTAGTTTTACCAGTTATATGTATATAGTATGATTCTATTTAACTATTTATAATTGTGTATCCACACTGTCCCTTCTTTTTATTTGTTTTATATTATATTTATTATTCTAACTATTCATGATAACTATTTTCACGTATATATGTATGTTTTATGGAATATATTTATTGCTCTGTTCTTTCACATCATTTTAATTACGTTTTTGTATTAAATGTTTATGTTTTTTATGGTTGTAGGATTTGACCTGATCAACCCCTGACGAAGGTTTGCGAAACACGGCCTGTGTCGGGTTGACAAGAGGCTTTTGCTTACCATCCAGGACATGGCCGCTTTGAATGTCGTCGATTACCCAGCAATCGTTTGTGACATCTGGGAATGGGTCCCCAAATGTTTCTTTGTGTAGAATGGAGGGGATATAGACCCTGGACCTACGAGCCCCCTGAAAGGCAGGATTATGGGTCCAAAATCCAGAAGAAGAGAAGGAAGACTTTCTGGGACGATGATGACAGGAGCCCCGAGACCTACAGAAGTCAATCCAACTTGCTTGTGAAGAACAGGCATACTATATATCAGAGAGAGGAGTGTCCCTATACGCTACCCAGGCCCTTCTGGCCCATCTTCTGGGTAGTAAGACAGCATCTCTTCCCAGAAGACAGGCACCTATATCAAGCAAAGCAGCTTCCTGTAGCAAGTCCTGCAATTCAACCAAGATGTGCTGGAGAAAGTCATGCTTATAGCGTGTGCCCCCCAAATGATTTGGAAACAGTCTTCAGCGTGCTCATAATATGTGATGAAGGTGCACAGATACCACACATGTTGACGTGCACTGTGCGGAATGTGGGTTATCATACAAGCCATGTGGCTGTAGCATGCACACGAAGTGCAAGCATGAGGTGGGAACTGGTAGTGAAAAAAATGTGATCATCAATGGTTCTGCTTCCATATGCAACAAGCGCCCCACTAAGCAGCCAAAGTCAGGTGCCCTCATTGACAACTTTGAACAAATACAGATATGTAGATTCGGTACAGAAATGGGAACTTAGATCTGATACTCACCCCTGGGAAGTCCAAGCAGCAACAGTGCTATTCCAATGCAGCCACATAACCTCTTGAAGTTTCACCCAAACTCGGGGAAGGAGGAGGGAAAGAGATCACTGAGGATGTGCTAGGGTCCTGATCCAACAATTTTGGCTGTTCAATTGGCCCTTAACAGGATGAGGACAGGTAATTGAACCCACTTCCTCTTCAGCAAACCCAGGCGGGCACCTAAGTATAAACCAACGGGAGTCTCCCATGTCAAACTAAAGTGAGGAAGTTGTCCCTAAGATCCAGGGCTAGTCCCAGAGTTTGTTCAAGGTGCTGGCACCCTAGGAAAACCTTAAGTCTTATGCCCCCCCTTAGCTGTCAGAATCTATTGTTTAGCTTTGAATGCCCTCATCTTTTCCACTCACTAGAAGCTGCCTTCCTAACGGGGTTATTCTGTGCCATGAATAGCAGGGATGGACGTCCCAATGAGATGTCCATCAACGCTATTTGTGCCTTCTCTCATCACAGGGTAGGAGTTGCCTAGACCCTGAAAAGGTTATGGAGCACGACCTGGCCAAAGGCACTGTCCCGTTGGGACTCTATCCAGGCACTAATGAGCTGCGAAGGTATGGACTGAAGACCAGATGGCGCCCGGCAGATGTCTGCCAGAGGGACCAAGCAGGTGAGCAACTGATGTCACCATAGCCCTGACCCAGTGCACCGTGACCCGGCCTTCCAGCGGAAGCCTTGCCTCCTCATAAGCCTGGGCAATACAGTCTGCCACCCATGTGGACAGTGTACACTTGGACACCGCCTCCCCCAGCTTACTGGGGTCAAAGGAAACGAAAAGCTGAGAGACTTTCTGGTGACCTTAAGTGCATTGAATATAGAAGGACAAGACCCTCTTACAGTCCAAGGTATGGAGGACTGTCTCTGCCCGACTGGCGTGCGATCTGGGAAAGAAGGTAGGGAGGACCACCTCCTGGTTGAGGTGAAAAGAGGGCTCCACCTTCAGAAGAAATTTGGGATGCGTGCGAAGCGCCACCCTATTCTTGTAAAACCTGGTGTAAGGCGTCTCGACCATGAGGGCGTGGAGCTCACCTACTCTACCGCAGAAGTGAGAGCAACCAGGAAAACCACCTTCCAGGAGAGATAGCGAAGGTGGCACCACATTGAGATCCCATTTGGTTGCCGGGGGGTGAACCGTGGGCTTAGACAGAAGTAGGCCCCTTAGGAAGAGGGACACAACTGGGTGGACCGAGAGGGGCTTCCCGTCCACCTGATGGTGGTTCACCGCTAGGGCACTGAGGTGTACTCTAACAGAGTTAGACTTGAGCCCTGCCCGGGAGAGGTGGAGCAGGTATTGCAACACCATGACCACTGGACAAGAGAAGGGGTCGGTCCCCCGCTCAGTGCACCAAAACGCAAACCTATGCCACTTAAAGGTGAAGGCCCATCTGGTAAACGCTTTGTGTGAGGCCAGCAGAACATCCTCCACTTCTTTCGGGAGGTGCAGTGGAGCTAAAGTCACCTTCTCAGCAGCCATGCTGTCAGCAAGTGGGAGCCAAGGTTGGGGTACAGGAGAGAGTCCCCTTTCTGGGAAAGAGCCATGGAGTGGACCCCAGAGGTATGGGGGCCTCCACCGCTAGCTGCAGAAGCAGCAGAAACCATGGTTGCCTGGGCCACCTTGGAGCCACCAAGATGACCGAGGCTCTGTCGTGGAAAATCTTGAACAGAGTCCTGGCGATCAGTGGTGTCGGAGGAAAAGCATACAGCCCCTCCGACCATGAGACCAGGAAGGCATCGGCAGCTACCCTGGCAGGGTAAGGCTGCCTTGAGCAGAAACGGGATACTTGGTGATTGTCCTGGCTTGCAAACAGGGCTATCACCGGTTCCCCCCAGGTTTGGAAAAGCCTGCTGGGAACCCTTGGGTCCAGCTGCCACTCGTGCAGCTGGAGAATCCTGCTGAGTCTGTTGGCCAGCAAGTTGTCTTAGCCCGGCAGGTATACCACTCTGAGGAGTATGCCCTGCCAGACTGCATAAGAGCAAGGATTCAGGGCTTCCTGGCAGAGGGCACAGGACCCTGTGCCTCCCTGTTTGTTCACTTGGAAATGGCCACCTGGTTTTTCGTCTTAACTTGGACTGACTGGTGGTCCAGGTGATGATGGAAGGCCTTCAGGGCAAGATGAATGGCCTGCAGCTCCAGGAGGTTGATCTTCTGAGCGCTCTAGTCTGGGGACCAAGTGCCTGGGTGCAGTATCCCTCGCAATGGGCTCCACAGCCCAGCAGGGAGGCGTCTGTGGTGAGAACCCTCGAGTGGTGGGGGGGGTGGGGGCCTGGAAAGGCATCCCTGCCTCCGGGGCAATAGCCACCAGATCAGGGACTGTACCAGCTGCCGGGTCACTCAAACTCTGTCCTGGAGATGTCCCGTGGCCTAGGACCATTGGTCCCTAAGGCACCACTGCGCTGTTCGCATGTGGAGGCGGGCATCTGGAGTGACATGCACCATGGAGGCCATGTGTCCGAGGAGGCACAGCAGATGCCTGGCCGGCATCGAGGGATGGTGCTGTATTATTTATTTATTTTATTTAACAGTATTTCTAAACCGCCTTATCATAATAATCAAGGTGGTATCACAGCAAACAATCTGGTAGTGTGAGTGTGTTATACATGCAGTGAGGGTGAAAATTTAGTTGGGTGCGTGTTGTCTTGTGTGCTAGATTGGTTTGAGCTATGTACAAAGTGGGCTATATACAGTGGTGCTAAAAACATTTTATATACATACAGTGTTAGGCGGTAACGTGTGCTGCTATACAGTCACTTAGGTTATGTGATGTGTCCATAGTGTTCTATGAACAGCATGGTTTTCAGCTGTTTTCTAAAGTCCTTGAGGTCTGTAGTTGCTCTCAAATCGTCCGGTAGTTTGTTCCATATTGTTGGAGCAGCCATGGAGAGTGCGCCATGAGCCTGGCTGCCCTGTCTGCGGGTAGGAAAGCCTTTGACTGAAGGGTGTCAATCCTTGCCCCAATGAATTCCAGCCCTTGTGACGGGCAAAAGTTTGACTTGGGGTAGCTGATAACGAAGCTCAAGTGTTACAGGACTTGGGTGGTGCGTGCCATGGCCTGCTGCACCTCGGAGGCTGTAGTGCCCCTGATGAGCCAGTCATCAAGATAGGGGAAAACAAATATCTCCTGGAGCCTGAGAAAGGCGGCGACCTATGCCAGGCACTTTGTGAATACCCCGGGGACCAAGGTTAGGCCGAAGGGAAGTAACCTGTATTGGAAATTATTGTCCCCCCACCACAAAGCGTTGGTACTTCCTGTGGTTTGGGTGGATTAGGATGTGAGTATAAGCATCCTTTAGGTCTAAGGAGCATAGCTAGTCTCCCTGGCGGAGGTAAGGCAGCAATGTCCCAAGGGAGAGCATCTTGAACTTCTCCCTCACCAGGAATTTGTTGAGGATGCACAGGTTGAGGATGGGCCTTAGGCCACCTGTCCTCTTTGGCATGAGGAAGTACCTGGAGTAGAACTCCTTGCCCTTGAGGTGGTGGGGCACTGGTTCCAATGCCTGGTCCTCTAGAAGGCCTGCCAACTACTTCAGAAGAAGGTCCCGGTGAAGGGGAGACCTGAGGGGCTCTCCTGGAAAGTAGTGTGGAGGTACTTGGCTCAGGTGGAGGAAGTAATCCTCCATGATCACCTTTAATGCCCAGGAATCGGTGGTGATAGCTCCCCAACTGTGGGCATAAAGGGTGAGGTGACCTCCTGTAGGCTGCATGCTGCAGGAGTCAAAAGCTCCCTCCAGGCTGTGCCAGAGCTGGAGCCTGGGGCTTGGGAATCTTCTGCTTACGCGGACCATGCCCCCGTCCCTTAGCCTGCTGCCCTTGCTGGGGAGCAGGGAGGCCTGGTAAGGGGGGCAGTTTCGGTAAGCAGTGGACTTCCTCGGGTAAAAGGGCTATTTACCCGAGCCCTTCTTCCGGGAAGGGGCAGTGGTCTTCTTGGAGAGCCTAGTCCTCGTCATGAACTTGGTCTCCAGTTCTGTGGCCTTGTCGGTCAAGGGTTTGCCGAAGAGGTTTTCCCCCTGACACGGGACATTGACCAACTTGTCCTGTACCCACTGTTCGAGGTTGAACGACTGGAGCCAAGCTTGGCGGCATGCACTGATGCCAGCCGCGGCTAACCGGGCCGCTGACTCATAAACTCGGAGCACTCATGGACAGCTTTGGACAGGCTCTTGAAGCGCTGCAAAGGCTCCTCGGGGAGACCTGCTGAGAACCCGGCGAGCTCCTTCACCAGGTCTCTCAGGTACATACCCATGTACAGCTGGTAGGCCTGGATGAGGCAAATCAGCATCGAGCCCTGGTAACACTTCCTGCCAAGGGCATCCAAGGTGCGGGCCTCCCTGCTTGGGGGCACCGAGGAGTGCGTCTTCTGACTCTTCAGTCGATGCATGGCCGACTCTACAACCATGGAGTTGTGCGACAGTTGTGACTTCTGAAACCCATGGCTCGGTGTACTCAATACATCGAGTCGAGCCGCTTGCTGATCACCGGCATCGATGTCGATGTCTCCAACATGCAGAGCATAAGCCGTTCCAGTATGGGAGGCATGGGCACTGTGAGGGTTTCCCAAGGGGGAGCCTTGTACTGAAGGATCTCGAGCTCGTCAGCTCGAGGATCCTCCTCGGACTCCATCGGGAAAGCCAAGACCTTGCACATATCCCGGGCGAAGTCCAAAAAAACCATATCCTCCGGTGGGGACCTTCTCCGAGGTTCAGAAACTGGGGAATCGGAAGGGACATCACGATGATGACGGGTGTCCGGGAACTCCTCATCTTCGGTCTTCCAGCCGGAGGCCTCCAAGGAAGACTCACGGTGTTCCTCGTGCCTTGAAAGCCCTGGCACCCCATGCCCCAAACCCAGCAGACTCATCGGTGACAACCTCAGCCTCGACGAGTGGGAGGCCGAGTGCAACCTCAGCCAAGGATCCACTCGGGCCCGCATGGCCTCGAGGATCAGCTCAGCCTCCAGCGACGTCTTCGACTTCGAACGCCTGGTGGTTGGGGAGGAGAAACCGAACGTGCCGGACATCAGCACCCGCTGCTGGTCCAAGAAGGCAGCGACACTACGCTCCAAGGCCGCCATCCTGGAAACCAGTCCTGAAGGCTCCGCAGCCTTCGGCGCAGGCACCGATGCACTTGGGCCTGATGCCGGCTCCCCCGGAGGGGAATCCTTGACGAGGACAGTGTGTACTTGCCTAGGCCGATCCGTAACCAGGTCCTTTCGAAGAATCTTAGCTGGACGCTCCCTCTCCGACGTCTCGAGCGGACGCTCGGGGCTCCGTGACTGGCCCCGGGAGGAGCCCGGCTGATTGGAGCCATCCAAAGACGCCGCCTTCAAGGGTTTCTTCTTCCTCTTTTATTCCCTCGAGGGAGACACCCTCTCTGAGGACCCACGACGATGATGCTTCTCCCGAGTCATCAAGGCCTCAGATGAGGTCCTGGGATCTCGGATGCATGGGGGAGTCAGGGAAAATTTTGTCATGCTGCTGCTGGTGGCTTCTCAAGGCCTTTGAAGACATTTTCTTACACAGGCCACAGACCGCCGGATCATGGTCTGGACCAAGGCACTGGAGGAGCAGTCATGCGTATCGGTTAGGGACATAATCTTCCCACACTGATCGCACTTTTTGAACCCACTGGTAGCCATGGGGGGAAAAAGAACCCCAGCAAGGTCGAAAAACCTTCGGGCTGCCAGCAAAAAGACGCCCAAAGAAAAATGAAAACTTAAGTAAAAAAGGAATCGACCGAATACTGAGACACCGAGGTCGGGGCGGGAAAGGCACCAGCACAAGACCGGAGACAAGCAAAAATGAAAACAGACGTCATCTGGTGAACTCCGCGGAAGAAAGGAGACTGAGCAAGATGGCAGCCTTGGGCGGGAAGGGGACCACGCATGTGTGGTAGCAATCCCAAAGGCTTTCTTTGAAAGCTGGGGATTTGTTCTGCGCAGGCTCCGTCAGCGCCGATGTCACCCATATGTGAGGACTGACTTCCTGCTTGTTCCTGGAGAATATCTGCCTTGCACGTTCAAGTCTGGCAACATGTGCGGTAAAGTTATTCCATCTCCAAGGTGGAATAACTTCCCTGGATGTTTTTAAAGTTGTGGCCAAGGTGGGGATGGAGCAGGGGGTGCCAGGGGACATTCCCCGTAGCCCGACCCTGGCCTTAGGAGGCTAGATTGGGGGTGGGGCTGCAGGGAATAAGCAGTTTTTGCCGGCAGCTGGCATCATGGCTTTTAAATGGAGCCGTGGTGCCATGGCAACTGGATGTCATGGTGCTGCGGCTTCATTTAAAAGCCCTGACTGAGTTAGCCAGGCTTTTCATGTATGTGTAGGCCGGACTGAATCGCAGTCCCAGCTTGCACGTGCATGACTGTTCGCAATTTTGATCCCGCGGGGCTAGATGTGCCCCATGGGATCAGAATCATTATCCCCTCTGTACTTCCGGCTCAGACCAGACGTACAGAGAGGATCTACGTGTGGGATAGAATCGGGCCCTAAGTGACCGCCTTGGTTGCCTAATTGTTGACCCATCCCTGCAAAGCGCAGATTCTTACAAGCTAAATCAATCTCTTTCAAAGGTTTCACTGAGCTGCTCAGATGTGTCCACTCTCTGCTGGAGACAGATGGGTTGTATTCCTTTAGCTGCTGCAGATATACAGTAGTGCAGGATGAGGTAATCAGAAACCTCTGGATTTTTCTCTGTATTTACATCTGCTGGTAGGAGAACACAACCCATTTGTGTGGACTGGCCTAGCAGGAAGATATGGAACTATCCAGTCCACAATCCATTAGATTCTTATTAAATTTGAATATGAAGCAATGCCCTTAATTCTAGGGCCTTAACTATAGGGGGGTGGCAACCAACCAGGGCACAAAGCCATTTTGTGGGATGGAGAAAGAACTCAAATACAAGTATGAACTAGTAGCAGGTAAAAGATAGGAAGTGTATAGCTTTCCTCCTACCATCTAGGTTGTGGGGAAGAAAAAGTGAAAAAAGGATGGGTATCAGAATGGAAGAAAGGGGTGCAAATAAACTTGCCTGCCCTAGACACTAAAATATCTAGTTGTAGCTCTGATTAATACTGAGAAACTGAACCAAATATAATATAGAAATACTTATGAAGAGGCTTTTAGGTAGGAAGTTGAAATCCAGAACTTCCATGGTAGCATTCTCCGAAATGCTTCCTGTTCCACGCGCAGGACCCAAAAGGCAGGCAGAGCTCCGGAGTCTCAATGCGTGGATGAGACAATGGTGCAGAGATGAGGGTTTTGGATTTGTTAGGAACTGGGGAACATTCTGGGGAAAGAAGGGGCTCTTCCGAAGGGATGGGCTTCACCTTAACTGGGATGGAACCAGGCTGCTGGCATTAACCTTTAAAAAGGAGATAGAGCAGCTTTTAAACTAGATATTAGGGGAAAGCCGACAGTCGCCCAAGAGCGGATGGTTTGGAAGAATGTATCCTTGAAGGATACTACCAAAAGCAGAGAGGTTCCACAAAAGAGTAAAGTAGCCCAAATGCCCTCAAGTATGGAGCAGACAGAGCTTAAAGATCCCAATTTACCCATGTCTAACAATAGCCAAATTAACATGAATAAAATACATTCTCTAAAATGCTTGTATGCAAATGCTAGAAGTCTAAAGAATAAGATGGGAGAGTTAGAATATATAGCACTAAATGAAAGGTTAGATATGATTGGAATATCAGAGACATGGTGGAAGGAGGACAACCAGTGGGACACTGTGATACCTGGGTACAAACTATATCGTAATGATACAGCTGATCAAATTGGTGGAGGGGTTGCGCTCTATGTTAGAGAGGGCATTGACTCAGAAAGGATTAAAGTTTTGCAGGAAACAAAATCTGCTGTAGAATCTATATGGATTGAAATTCCATATAAAAGGGGGAAGGCAAAGGCAGTGGGGGTGTACTATCGAGCACCTGGCCAGAATGACCAAATGGATGATGAAATGCTCAAAGAAATCAAGGAAGCTAACAAAAGTTACAGCGCAGTAATAATAATGGGTGATTTCAATTACCCCGGTATCGACTGGGTCAGTGTCACGGCAGGATATGCTAGGGAGATAAAGTTCCTAGATGAAATAAATGACTGCTTCTTGGAGCAGCTGGTTCATGAACCAACCAGAGGGGAAGCCATATTAGACCTAGTCCTTAGTGGAACACCAGATCTAGTGCAAGAGATAAGGGTGTTGGGGCCACATGGCAATAGTGATCATAGCATGATTGCCTTTGATTTAATTAGTGGAGGAGGGATAGTAAGGAAATCCACAGTACTACCTTTTAACTTTCGAAAGGGAGACTATGATAAAATGAGGAAAACAGTTAAGAAAAAACTAAAAGGAGCAGTTGAAAAGGTTAAAAACGTACATCAAGCTTGGGTGTTGTTGAAAAATACTATCTTGGAAGCCCAGACCAGCTGTATTCCACGCTTTAAAAAAACTGGAAGGAAGTCCAAAAAACTGCCAGCATGGTTTAAAGGTGAGGTCAGAGAGGCTGTTGTTGCCAAAAAAGCATCTTTCAGGAAATGGAAAAAAGAGCCAAACGACAAAACCTGGAAACAGCACAAGCACTGGCAAGTCAAATGCAAGGCATTGATAAGGCAGGCAAAGAGAGAATTTGAGAAGAAGCTTGCTGCGGAAGCAAAAACGCGAAATAAAGACCTTTTCAAGTACATTCACAGCAAAAAACCTGTGAGAGAGTCAGTTGGTCAATTGGATGATAAAGGGGTTAAAGGAGCACTAAGAGGCGACAAGGCAATAGCAGAGAGACTGAATGAATTCTTTGCTTGGGTCTTTACTGAGGAAGATGTAGGGATGTTACCCATGACTGAAGTGGTATTTAAAGGTGCGGAAGAATTGAAGGAAATATCGATACATCGGGAAGATGTCTTACAACTATTAGATAAACTGAAGAGTAGCAAATCACCTGGGCCGGATGGTATACATCCAAGGGTGTTGAAAGAACTGAAATATGAGATTGCAGACCTGCTATCAGTAATCTGTGAACTATCATTAAAATCATCTCTAATACCTGAAGATTGGAGGATCGCCAATGTAACACCAATTTTTAAAAAGGGTTCCAGGGGTGATCCGGGAAACTACAGACCGGTGAGCCTGACGTCAGTACCAGGACAAATGGTAGAAACCATCATAAAGAATAAAATTACTCAGCATGTAGATAGTCACAACCTAATGGGAGACAGCCAACATGGCTTTAGACAAGGAAGATCTTGTCTTACTAATCTGTTATGTTTTTTTGAAGGAGTGAATAAACAGGTGGACAATGGTGAGTCGGTTGATATTGTGTATCTGGACTTTCAGAAAGCCTTTGACAAGGTCCCTCATCAGAGACTTTTGGCAAAACTAAAGAGTCATGGGATAGGAGGCAGTGTACTATTGTGGATCAGGAACTGGTTAAAAGATAGAAAGCAGAGGGTAGGGCTAAATGGCCAATTTTCCCAATGGAGAAAGGTGAATAGTGGTGTACCCCAGGGATCTGTGCTGGGTCCGCTGCTTTTTGACATATTCATAAATGACCTGGAAAGTGGAATAACGAGTGAGGTTATCAAATTTGCAGATGACACAAAACTATTTAAAGTTGTTAAAACCCAAGAGGATTGTGAAAAATTGCAAGAGGATCTTGATAAATTGGAAGATTGGGCATCAAAATGGCAGATGAAATTTAATGTGGACAAGTGCAAGGTTATGCACCTAGGGAAGAACAACCCAAACTATGGTTACACGATGCAAGGTTCCACATTAGGAACTACCACCCAGGAAAAAGATTTAGGCGTCATTGTGGATACCATGTTAAAACCCTCGGCCCAGTGTGCAGCGGCGGCCAAGAGAGCAAATAGAATGCTAGGTATGATAAGGTAAGGAATGGAAAATAGAACAAAAGATATTATAATGCCTCTATATCGTTCCATGGTGGGACCGCACCTTGAATATTGTGTGCAATTCTGGTCGCCGTATCTTAAAAAGGATATAGCGATTTTAGAAAAGGTTCAGAGAAGAGCCACCAAATGGTAAAGGGGATGGAAGGATACTCCTATGAAGAAAGGCTAAAAAGGTTAGGGCTCTTTAACCTGGAAAAGAGACGGCTGAGGGGAGATATGATAGAAGTCTATAAATTAATGAACGGAGTGGAACGGGTAAACGTAGATCGATTGTTTACCTTATCAGAATATAGAAAGACTAGGGGACATGCAATGAAGCTACAGGGTAAACTATTTAAGACTAATAAAAGAAAATATTTTTTCACTCAACGTGTAATCAAACTCTGGAATTTGTTACCGGAGGATGTAGTAAAGGTTGTTAGTGTAGCTGGGTTTAAAAAAGGTTTGGACAAGTTCCTGGAGGAAAGGTCCATAAACCATTATTAAGAAGTGACCGAAGATATCAATGCTTGACCCAGTACAAGCATTGTGGAACTTGTGTCTCTTGGGGAAACTGCTAGGTACATATGACCTAGATTGGCCACTGTTGGAAACAGAATACTGGGCTTGATGGACCTTGGTCTGACCCAGTATGGCATATCTTATGTTCTTATGTTCTTATATAACCATATCTAAATTCCAGAAGGTAAATTATTATATTGAGTAATCCTTTCTCCTAGGATGTGTGCCATTGAGTCAATGATGACTCCTAGTAAGCCAGTAGCCCCTGGGTTTTCTTAACAAAGTGTGACAGGAAGTAGATTGTCAGGCCTTTCATCTAAGAAAATGGAAGTTTAAAATGACTTGGCCAAGGCCACAAGGATTACCAGTGGGAACTGACCCTTGGTCTCTTGGGTTCAACCGCCACTACTCTAACCACTAGGCTACTCCTACATATACTAAAGTCTGTGCCTTAACCTATTTTGGATTGTTGTCAGTTGACCCAGTCCCACAAAAGATAATGAATGGGTAAATCACTGTAGAAATTAGCATCCGACACAAATGCTTTACTGTATTTACAGGAATATCACTTTCTCTATCTTACAATTGCAAAAATGTTTGTTGCCTTTAACCTGGTTAATACTGATGTCAGACCGATGATTTGGGGGCTTTAATTAACAGGGCAAAGTTTGCTCTGCTTAGCAATCTGGAATGGTTGAGTAGTTTAGTGGTTAAAGCAGTAGGCTTCAAATCAAGGGTCCAAACCTCTCTGATACTCCTTGTGATCTTCAACTATCTACTTAACCCTCCATTGCTTCAGATACAAACTTAGATAAGCCCTTTAGGACAGAGGAAACACCTACAGTTCCTGAAAGTAACTCAGCTGCCAGAGCTGCTACTGAAAAGGCATGAGCTAAATTTAGAATCCTCTTCCCACGTTTTAGGAACTCATTCTATTGCAGCAGGACCTATTGTATGTATGACTAAATATTGATTTTGTAGCATGTCCCACAGTCTGCTGAAGACGTGTCTTGGTGAGTATATCTGCATGGTGGTGTGGACATTAGATCTTATTCAGCTAAGTGACAATGCCCTGTTTACCTCCACTGCCTACTTGCTGATCTTCCAGGATTTTGTGCCACTGCTACTGGAGTTTCTCAGAAAAATAAAAAATCTCTCAAAAAATCACTGCAAGCCAACAGCCTTCATTCATTAAGCGTCTATCAATAAGACATGCAATAAATGACAAAAAGAGAAATTCCAACATGATTTGCAAGAGCCAAACATTTAGAAAGAGATTTTCAATTCGAATGAAAAGGAAGAGGGAACACATGGGAGAAGGAATACAGGCCACAAATCCAACATCAAATCAACAGATGCAATTTAATATAAAGCTGGGTGAGAAGGGAGAATGTGAGTAATGCTAAGTTAGTTTCTAGCATTACAAAACTTGGCCTGATATATGAGGTAAAACCAAGTCAACTATGATGAGTTATATGTGTTTTTTGAAGAGCTGATTTGACAAGCACCTCTTACGTTTATTCGAGCCTGATAGAGGATGACTCCTGCGGAGTTGTTGGCAGTGCAGCGGTAGACTCCACCATCCCGGACCTGAGTGTTGGTGATGTTTAGGTAGCTCAGCACATTGCCCTCTGAAGTGATGATCTGGCTAATCCGGTGATTGCCATTTTTAACGATTGGGTCATCATCCAACGTCCATGTGATGGTTGGCAGAGGTGTGCCTTTCACATTGCACATGAGAGAAACAGGTTCACCAGGACTCACCACTTTTTCACTGAAGGCAGAAATGATTTTGGGTGTCCCATCTGCAGACAATTAAATAAATGTCAGAGAAGACAATGCAGCAGAGATGAAGTTAAGAGACACACATCTAGGGAAGACTGGAGAGCCTTGTTATACTTTAGCGCACCTACTACTACTACTACTACTCAGCATTCATATAGCACTACCAGTCGTACGCAGCGCTGCACCATTCAATAAAAATGAATGTATGCTTATTTGATACTTCTAACTGACATATTCGATAGACATAGTGTAGTAGACTGCATTGGAACAGCATCTAAGGATCAATAACGGAATATATACTACAATAAACTCCAGTATCTTCAGGGAGATTTTGGACCTCTCCTGGTTTGTTTGGGTTTTTTATTATATCTTCTTGGTACCTTGTAGAACTGATGTGAAATGGAGGAAACAACTAAAAATACCTCAGTGTATTGGGTTGAACCTTCAAAAGCTTGGACTGGTCTAAAATCTCGCTTCTGAAACTACGCCTCACTCAGTGATATAGCCAGGATTGATTTTTTTGGGTGGGCCTGAGGATAACAAGGGCAAGTTACTAGAACTTTGAATGTTGATACTGCTTCCAGTTCTCCTCTCACTGGCCCATGCCACTCTCATTGACTGAGTGGGCCTGATTCCAAAGTGGTGGTGTCAAAGTCCACCTGTGGCTATGTATGTGGTCTAACAGTACTACTGGTAACATGAAAAGGTTGTTGATTTACTTCTGGAGATTACCTGACTCCAAGTCATAAGAAACAGGTGAGTTCATTCCAATGTTACATCCCTTTTCATGAAGAGCTATGGGCGTGTCTCGGTGAGAAAGTTCTGACAGAGAACTTGAAACACAGGGCTTCCTTGCTTGTACGCAATGATCTGGGGATGGGTAGTCATCTGGCATTTACCATACCTGCATTTGACTATATCAATACATCCTGGGTTTCTGCTTATCAAGATCAACAGTCCTGAGGAGAAAGGAACAGCCACAGCCCACACCTTGCCTGCCAGCCCTTACACCTCTACCTCCATTATATGATCTGAACATGCTGCTCTTCCCCCAACCAGCCACTTCCACCATCCCATCTAGCTCATCATAAGATACTGATGTAGAAAACGTGCAATCTTGCTCTTCCTCTATACCCACAATCACCTCCCTCTGTTTACATCAGTATTGCCATTGGTCACACTTTATGTCATTTCAAACAGACATTTCACAAACAAGTCCCTGATCATACTTCGCTGCACCATTTCCCAACTAATTGCCTTCCTCCTGCTCCTCACAAAACTTTTTATTTTTTAAGACAGGAACAGACTTTTTTGGGGAGGGGATGAAAGCAGACCTTATTTTCTCAGCAAGACCATGTCTTTAGAAATTTTCCTGTCAGTCTCCAATGACCTCCATTCTCCATTCTTTATATTGCTTACAAGGGGACCGGCGGCGCCTGAGGTTTCCCCTGCGGTCGGACAGACACGGTTCCGACCGGGCCAAACCTGGAGGCGAATTGCGTGGAATATTTGCTTGAATACCATTCACTACTCGCACATTCCCGGCCAACACACCAAGAATATGTAGCAGCGAAGTGCAGACAATGAATAAATCCAGGAGTCAATTTACAGGGTCCAAGCCAATTTATTGTGCACAAGGCCCAGTTAGTCAAGCTTCAAAAAGGACTGAGCAAAGTTCTTACAGAAACATATTAATTTATACATTTCTTTTCAGTTTGATACATGCAGACTTTCTATTGGCCCCAATGCCCCATTTGTCCAATCGGAGATACCTCCTGGGCCTAGCACCCAGCTCCCTCCTCTAGGACTGTTCTAACAATGGTACAGTTTCTAGGTTTGGATACTTCTCTACTGCAAGATCATTTCTGGCTCTAGGAATGCAAGTATTGAAACATTTCTATCTTCATAGCACAAGAGAATAATGAAAGATTTATGCATTCATGAAAACTTATTAAGCAGTTTAAAACAGTTTTCTCATTTTTCACAGATTTTTGGTTCTTTCTCTTAGATGGGGGTTGGAATCAGGGCCTAACTTACAGGCCTTTCATATTTGCAGGCTATCATAGGCCATAGTCTGCCACAATATATTATCAATAGGGGCTCTTCAGGCTCTCTCACTCACAGGAGATAGTTGCCAAGGTAACAGAACCTAGGCAAATAATCTCTTATGTTCTTTTCCCCTCTCTAGCCAGTGTCCACACCATGCCTGTACTAGAGGGACTCATTTGTGTAAGTAGATTACTGCCTGCACTGGTTTATTAAGCAGAATCTTGTGTCGGATGCTTGATGAGGTAATTCTGAAAAGTCCATGGTGTTGCAAATGTATGTGGATGGTTTCAGCAGGCATAAATTGTTGGCAATATTCAAGTGCCCAGGTATAACTACAATGTATGCCCAATAAGGTGGTACTTTTATAAAGCCTTTTCCAAGCACGGAGCTTGTTTTACACACAGAAAAGGACTTTTATAAAATTGTACAACTGTGTATAGCAAAAACCTTATGCACAAGGAAAGTATGTGCCTGCTTTTAAGTGATCTGGATGTAGATGTTTCTGGGGGCTTGGTCTGGGTGAGACAGAGGTGGAATTGGATTTACAAACATTTTATAAAATACTTCTTTATGCACATAGAAAGGGCCAGTGCAAGGATATGAGGCGCCCTAATCAAACCTTAATTCTTGCGCCCTTCCTGCCCCTGCCCTGCTCTTAAAGCCAATGCTGCTGACCCTCTCTGGGACCTGCAGAGCTGGCAATGACAATAAAATAGCAAAGAAATGCTTTCCAGAGTCTGAACCACTGCATGCTCATGCTGTGCTCTGAAAGGCCAGCTGGTTCTTCCCCCATGCAAACAGGAAGTCTGTATTGGAGGGGACAGGACAAGCTGGATTTACAGAGCGCAGTACCAGCACACAGTAGTTCAGGCTCTGGACAGTGTTTCTTTGCTGTTTTATTGTCACTGCCACAACTGCAAGTCCCAGAGCGGTGTGGTAATGGCAGGAAAGGGTCATCTTCCAAAGTATGGTGCTCTAGTTGACTGTCTTGCTTGCCTAATGGTAGCACCGGTTCTGTGCAGAGAATACATGCATACATATGTATATCTTTGGAGCATGTGGACATTTATCTGCCGGCATTTGTGCACTATTGAAGTGGGAACTAGGTGCCTATTTTATAAAGGCACATAACTGCTGACTGTATGTTGCCTTTATAAAATCATTTTAAAATGGGCACCTTTATGGACTTCTCATATACTTGTCTTGTAATAAAATTAACCCTAAAACGTTCTGTGTAAACCTGCTATTTCTGTGGCTAAAGGACTGCAGGTAAAATTGCCCATGTATATTTGAAAATCAAATATGCATTGGCTGGGTTTATGGCCCTGATCTAAACACACTTCTAGGAACTTCTTTTTTGAGTGCACATAAAAGTATCTATAGTGTGAAAACTACTGTAGGTTTATTTTAAGCTATGGTAAACAAAGCTGCTAAGTTACCCAGTTCCACGAGGGAGACTCTACTAGTCCTTGTTTTAAACTTACATCCCAAACCAGTGTGGTATTTGTAGTCCTGATTTTAGCCACTGAAATTGGTGTTACAGATCTGCACAGGATAGAGTTGCCAGAAATCCATAACTAACCCAAAATCTTCCTCCTCCAACCATGTAACCTGAAAGCTCTTCATGAAGGGCAAAATGTTCAGCCAGGCCAATCTACCTGGATAAATGTCTTTGAAAATTGTCCTCAATATGATTTAAATCCCTATCCCTATAATCAGCTGACAAGCACTTTGTGCATCATATGACCTCACATAAAGAACAAGCACTCTTTCTATAGTAGAGTGCAAGTGTGTTGCATTGAATCACAGTCTTCTCTGACTGTGCAGGGTTTAAGAACATAAGATATGCCATACAGGGTCAGACCAAGGTCCATCAAGTCAGTATCCTGTTTCTAAGAGTGGCCAGTCTAGGTCATACGTACCTATCAGTTTCCCCAAAAGACACAGGTTCCACAATGCTTGTATTGGGTCAAGCAGTGATATCCCAGGTCCCTTTTAATAATGGTTTATGGACCTTTCCTCCAGGAACTTGTCTAAACCCTTTTAAACCCGGCTACACTAACAGCTTTTACTACATTCTCCGGTAACAAATTCCAGAATTTGATTACACGTTGAGTGAAAAAATAGTTTATCTTATTAATCTTAAATAGGTTACCCTATAGCTTCACTGCATGACCCTAGTCTTTTTATATTCTGATGATGTAAACAATCTATCTATGTTTACCCGTTTCACTCCAATCATTAATTTATAGACCTCTGTATAAACTGAGCAGACATAAGTTTACACAGCTGCCATGGCAGCGCTAAAAATATAAATGTAAAACACAGTCCCTGCTCATCAGAGCTTATAATATAATCAAGATGAAAAAAAATGCAGAACTGGGGACTAGAGTATGGCAAGATACACATAAGTAGTGGACAAGAGAATGAGGAGCGTCAGGATCCAAAAGCAGCCTCAAAGAGGTGGGTCTTCAGCCTGGACTTCAATAGGGCCAGAGAAGGAGCCCAACGCACCAACTCAGGTAGTCTGTTCCAAGCATATAGAGCAGCAAGGTGGAATGAACAAAGTCTGGAGCTGTCAGTGGCAGAGAAGGGCACAGATAAAAGGGGCCAGAGGAGCAGAGTTAGTGCTCTAAACTGCAGTTACCTAGCCTAGCGAGGTAAAAGAAGCCAGTGAGAGGGACACTCCAAAGCAAGTCTGTAGGGTAACTACAGCAGGAATTGCAAGAGGAAATGATACAATCTGACAGCAGAGCATAAAGGGAACCTGCAGACTGAAAGGAGTGGCATCCTTGAGAGTCCAGGAAAGAGACAAGCTGGACCAGAAGCACTAGAAGCTGTAGTGTGCTGCAGAGAACAAGAGAGTCCAAGACACCAAGAAAGACAGTAGCTAATAGAGGCTTTGACAAATTTTCTTGGAATCTAGGAGCCAGCTGCCGAAACCTAGGTAACAGTGCACCCCCCTTCCCCCTAGAAAGGTGTGTTGCAGTTACTTTTTTATGTTTTATTTTTATTTATTTATTTATTTATTTATTTATTTTATTTTATTTAACACTCATTTATATACCGCATCTTCCAGCGATCAGTTGCGGTGTACAATTAACAACAGTTAACAAAGCGAAGTTTGTTTTACATAGAACATCTTAACTTTTTACATAGAACATCTTAACTTAAACAAAGCAGAGAGTAATAACTAAGCAGAATATTTCAACTAAAACAGTGTAACAATTTATCTAAACAAAATGTAATGTCTGTACAACGTAAGGCAGTACATAACAGTTGCAACTATATACATGTGGAGGTATTAGGGCATAATAGAATGGAGCGTCATTTCGTTTAAGCTATGTATGTTGTCCGTTATAGTAGGGAGTATATACTTGATGTGGGCAGGTTCCTGTTTAGCCTTTATCTAAGTCGAGTGGAGGGTTTTCCATGGTATTATAGTGTTTAGTGAATAGATACGTTTTCAATTTTTTCCGGAATTCCGTGATCTCTGTTAGTGATCGTAGGTCCTCTGGTAGTGAATTCCAGATGGTTGGAGCTATGTGGGAAAAGGCTCTATTGTTTGTTAATTTGTGAGTTTTTATGAATTCTTTTGGAATCTTTAGTTTATTTAATTGTCCTTTTCTATGAGTAGGCTTAGGTGGTTCTTTGCATATTAGATTACATAATGTCTTTGGAGCCATGTCATTTAAGGCTTTGAATGCAGTTATTATTGTTTTGTATATTATCCTGCTTTGTATTGGTAACCAGTGAAGGGATGCTAGTATCGGTGTTATGTGTTGGAGTGAGTTTATTTTTAATATAATTCTAGCTGTTGCATTTTGCGCTAGTTGAATTCTTTTGATGTTTTGTTTTGAAATGCCCATAAGTATTAGGTTGGCGAAATCGAAGTGGGGGGTTATGGTAGCCTGTGTTATATTAATAAAATCTTGTATAAATATGAGGGGGCGTAGTTGTTTGAGGATTTTAAGTTTGAAGTAGATTTTCTTTATGGTATTTCTAATGTGGGTTTCCATTGTAAGGTGTGTATCTAAAATGACACCTAGATACACATAAGTAGTGGACAAGAGAATGAGGAGCATCAGGATCCAAAAGCAGCCTCAAAGAGGTGGGTCTTCAGCCTGGACTTCAATAGGGCCAGAGAAGGAGCCCAACGCACCAACTCAGGTAGTCTGTTCCAAGCATATAGAGCAGCAAGGTGGAATGAACAAAGTCTGGAGCTGTCAGTGGCAGAGAAGGGCACAGATAAAAGGGGCCAGAGGAGCAGAGTTAGTGCTCTAAACTGCAGTTCTCTTATATACCATGCTATTCTGCATCAGTGCGGTTTACATTGAACAAATTGAAATTACATTGAACAGGGCATTATAACTTGGAGATAACTATTTTACAGGGAACATGGGCTATGGAGGGTTAAGTGGCTTGCCCAAGACAACAAGGAGCACCTGTGGGACTAAAAACCCCAGTCCTTCTGGCCCAAGGTTGCTGTCCTCTAGTGGGATTTGAACCCCTGACCTTCTGGCCTGAAGTACTGTGCCCCAACCACTAGGCCACTCCTCCACTTTTAGGGTCTGATTTACTAAGACTGTTTTCTCATTTTCAAAAAAGTTTAATAAATCTGACTCTTAATGGGCCACGGTACAGTGCCAGCAGAAGGCAGTGGCCCCACTTCTCCTTCCTCTAGTCCCTCTCCCACCACTGCCACTGACCCTTTAAGCTACACACCTGTGTGTGTTTATGTGGAGAGCTGGGATGCAGAGGTGTGGTGCAGATGTAGTGCCTTCATGTGTGTTTGTGGGATGGCGAGGTACAGAGGTGGTGGGTGGGTGTCTGTGTCTGTGTTGTGCCTGCATGGGTGTATGTATGTGTGGGGTGCCTGTCTGTGTATGTGTGTGGCGGGGGGAGGGGGGAGGGGGAGGGGGGGGGCGGGGGGCGGGGAGGGGGTGTTCCTGTGCTCATGCTGCATTTTCTGATACAACACTACATAGGTTAAACCAATTCACATCCAAGAAAAAACCCAGTCTCTTATAATCCAAATGTTTATTGTAATAAGTAAATTGTATAACTTACTTCAGAGACTGAATCAAGAGGTACTGCACTCCTGGTTAGATATGTAGCATGCTGGATCTGTCTGAATTATGGATTATGGAGATATTTGAATGAATACAAACTGGAGCAGGTTGAAATGTTGCAAAAATGTAAAATGGAACATATAAAATATAGATGGATGCAAGTAATATATGCAGATTCGAGTTGAACTGAATTGGTAAAAGGGTGATGCAAATCCAAGAGGAAGAAATGAAAAGGAGAGGTCTGTAGGGAGGGGTGCAGGGAAATTACCCAAAAGGCCGAGGAAACTTCAATAATCCAATGGGATCACATAATATATCCTGTAGTATGGCATGGTCAGGTAGGCATTAAGGAGACTGGAGGAAGTGGGTCACCTAGACCTTTAAACCTATAGGAACAAGGATTACAAACAAATATGAAGCTAGTTGCCCTAACTTACAACTGGCAACAAGAAATAATACAATGAAAGCATGCACACACAATAGTCGGGGCAGCACAGTAGATACCACTATTATTAAATTTTATATATAACCAAACATATTCGCTTTGACCTCTATAAAAAGCAGTATATAAATATAGTCAAATAAATAAATATCAAAGCATGCAAGTCCATAATACAAATTTTAGAATCTCTCAGTGGTCCAAGGAATTTTTTCTTCATTCTGCCAGATATGGAAAAAGGCACAAACACAATAAGAAAAGGTCTTTGAGTCCCCAAATGTTTGAAACAGCAGACAGTCCATAAAGTTCATGTGTCTAATGAGGCACAAGGAGACTTCCTAAGAGATTAGTCTGAGGAAGGATTTTGTTGTCCCTTGGTTTGTGGTTCTGTTGTGGGACGAGCATCTAGCGGGGTCCCAGTCCTCTGTTTGTTTCAGCATGCCATCTATTTTATTCTGGCTTGCTATCCCCTTTTTCCCATCTCAGTTCTCTCTTCAATTATAAGGACATTTCCATCTTTGCTGGGAAAGGTCTTAACAAGTCTCAATGGCCAGTTGTTACATTGAGACTGGTTATCCTTAAGTAAGAGAAAATCACCTTTGTGGTTGTATGGCTTGCTAGATTGCCACGTATTGCGACTTTGAAGAGTTGGAAGGTACTTACGTTTCCATTGGTTCCAAAAGGGTTGGCAAGACTTTGGACTTTCCTCCATTGCCATTTGTAGAGATTCTTCTTGTTGAACACTCCAGGTGAAGCTGGCACACTTCCAGTCTTTTGCATCAAAAGCAAAGCTGGCATTAGAACCAATGGTGACTCTGGATCAGTGGATACTAGAACCAAAGGTCTTGCACTGATAATGACTGAGACCTCTGCCAAGAGGGCAATGAAGACTTCATGAGTGAGTCAAGTAGTCCCAATCTCTGAAAGCATGGAATCTAAGATGTGATGAGCAATTCTAATCATGTGTTCCCAAGTGCCTCCCATGTGTGACAAATGAGGGTGAGTTGAATATCCATGTACATTTTTGGTCACACAGGTACCTTTCAATGACACAACTGTCAATTTTATCTGAATTTGTACTTAGCTCTCTGCAAGCACCCAAAAAATTGGACCCACGGTCAGAACTGATTTGTTTGGCTGGTCCTCTAACTGCAAAAAAACTTTGAAGAGCATTTATGAAGCTGGATGTATCCATGGATTCAATAACTTCAATTTGAACAGCATGGATGCTCATACATGTGAACATCACATCCCATCATTTACTGTTTGTCCATCCTCTTCCAGTTCGTCGTGACACAACTTCCCATGGTCCGAAGACATCCAGGTTGACACAGATGAATGGTGGTTCAGTACTAAGCCGGTCATCTTTTTTTCTTGGTACTTGTCTCATAGTTTGCGGCATTTAACACATATGTGAATCACAGTAGTGATGCATCATTTTGCTCCAATAATCCAAAATCCTGCAGCTCTGATAGTTCCTTCTGTAAAGTGTTGACTTTGGTGTTTGACTTGCTCATGATAGTAATGCACAAGCAAGGCAGAGATGTGCTGCCAACCTGTGATGATCAAGGGGCTCTTTTCACCCTTATCTAATTCGTCATGTGTGAGCCAACCATCAACTCTTAGCAGGCCATCATTTCCAACAAAAGGATTCAACTTCTGAAGAGGGCCATCTCTGGGAAGGTTTTCCCCTTGGTTGATGCACCTGAATTCTTTGCCCTATGTTTCTTATCATATGCAGTGCAGAATCGCCCATTCTGCTCGAGAAAGTTCATTGCTTGTGAGAGGCATTGTGCAGAGGTACCACCAGTGACAAGTATTTGATTCTCAGTCCGATATCGGGTGGTATGAAAGTGCAATATGGATGAGCTATAGCTCTTCTGAGTGTCACTCATCTTGAAAAGTGGTTGAAGCAGTGTCCTCGTAAGTTCCCTTCAGGAACAATGCTGGTAGTGAGGGTGGTTATCTCTGGACAGACTTCTGAATCAGATTCAGGATTCAGTAGCTCAAAAGAATTCTCTGAAGGTAGGGGTGTGCATTCCAGTGTAATATTGAAATCTGACCCTGTTAATTATGTTGTCTGCATCAGCTTTGATGCCAGGACAGCTTTTGTAGCATGGTCTGCTGGGTTCTGGTTGGTAGGCACATAATGCCATTGTTCTGGTTGTGTTAACTTCCGGATGCATACAACTCTGTTACTGACATACACATAGAAACTCCTGATTTGATTATGTATGTAACCCAGCACTATCTTGCTGTCAGTATAGAACTTAAACTGATTGGATGTCCATCTCACTTAGTATCATCTCTGCTATCTCTACTGCCAATACCGCTTCACATAACTCCAGCCATGGAATAGTGTGGTTAAGCTGTGGTGCTAAGCTTTACCAAAGATGAATCCCATATGAGGCATGCCTTCTGCATCTGTCACCTTCAGGTAGGCTACTGCAGCAATTACCTTTTCAGATGCATCTGAAAAAACAGAAATCTCCTTGTGGCAGGTATCCTTGAGAGATTATAGAGGTATATGTATGTGGGATATGAAGCTGTTCAAGTGCTAGTAGGGAATCTTTCCATGCTTCCCATTCATGCCTCCTTTCTTTAGATAATGGGGCATCCCAATCACTTGTACTTGATGAAAGTTCTCTTAGCAAGGACCTTCCTTGTATGGTGACTGGAGCCACAAACCCTAGTGGGTCATATGGGCTATTCACTGTAGATAAAACACCTCAACGAGTATATGATTTTTCTTGGGTTTATAAGGTAAAAGTGTCTCTTTTTAAGTCCCAACTTAGACCGAGACTGCATTGTAGCGGAGGTATTATCAACTTTCAAACCCAAGTTTTTCAAGTCTTTAGCATGGTCTTCTGAGGAGAATGCCTTTCATCACGCTGTTGAAGGCTATTTTGTGAAGTCTCAAGTTGGCCTCTGCTAGCATTGCCTGCGTCCTTTTCAGCAGGTTGATGCTTCTTCTTTAGTAGGTAGGGACGTCAGCCCATCATCCACATAAAATCTCTTTTGACAAAATGTCTGGTATCTGTTCCATACTCCTTTTCTCCTTCTTGAGCTGTTCTCCTGAGTCCATAGGTTGCAACAGCAGGTGATGGATTATTGCCAAAAATTTGAACTCACATTCTGTACTCAGCAATCTCATTACTCATCATTGAGGTAGCACAGGAACTTCAGGTAATTTGTCTTTGTGGACGACAAAACAGTAAGGGCCTGATATTCGAAAGGCATTTACATGGTTTACAGCCCTGTAAACCATGTAAACGCTGCTATCCGGGATATTCAACGGCACTAATGCATTTAGTGCCGCTGAATATCCCTTCTCTTCTCTCTTACATGCTTCGATGCTAACCGCTTAGCATCAGGGCATGTCGGGGGGGGGGGGGGCATTCTGGGGAGCCGCAGAGACGATGACAATTGATAACTGGGCAGCAGCGATATTGCATGCTGCCTGATTAGCAACCTGTGCCTAAAAGATAGGTGAGGCAAAAGCCTGCCTATCTTTAAGCACAGGGGCTAACCGGGCAGCATGCAATATCACTGTTGCTGGTTATCGACTGCAGCTGAGAAGCAATGTGGTGATCCCAGATAGTCAATGCTGGGACCGCATATGACTCCAGCATTGAATATCCAGGGTTAGAGGTCGGCAGGGAGGGCTATGCACTGAAGGGATGCATAGCCCTCCTAACTCAATATTGGGCCCTAAAACATTTGCTGGATGTCAGCTGCTATGGCGACAGGCTCTTTTCTGAAGCGGATCAAAATCCCCAACAGGTTGTTCATCAGGTCAAGCCCAGTGAGGAGCACATTGTTCAGAGATGTTCCTTGGAATTGAGCGCTGGAGTCAAATACCATTCAGATTTGACCTGGCTTCTGTGGGTGATAAACACCAAAGGTCAGTAGGCGTCAGCACTCTTCATTCTTTTTCAAAGGTGGAGCTGACTCTGCATGGCCATTGGCCAGCATGTCCTTCATGAATGTTACTAAATTCTTTCTTGTCTCTAGTTTCCTTTTCAGAGTTCTTTGCAGTGAAGCAAGACACGAGACAGTATGGCTTTTACTGTTAGGAAGTCAGTATCTGGGAGTTCAAAATGGAAAAGAAGCTACCCAGCTATTTGACTCATCCTTAGAGAATTCCTTGTCCATAATTCTCAGGAATTCTTTATCTTCTATAGAGAGAATATCATCGTCTCTTGTGAACTGGAATACTGAGCTCCCCTAGGTGCTCTCTTAAGATTGACAGGGATGTAATCCTGAAGGTCTGAAAATCACAGCTCACTGGCTCCTTGCAGTCGAGAACCTCTTTGATAGAAAAATGGTGGGGGCATGGTTCGAATAAGGAGGTGCACCCATTTTCTACTACACTGGTTACACATGTGCTAAGGCTTGATTTATGTATTCTGTTGAGGCAAACATCACCTACTATCACCCATCCCAAATTGAGATAATGGATATAGGAGGTGCCATGAGGACTGTTGCATAGTTGATGAACTTTGTGCAAGGACAGTATGTCTCTGCCCAGTAGAAGTAGAATTTGAGATCTAGATCCAAAGACAGGATTAGAGGATAATTCCAAGCAGCTTCTGGTGTAGGAACTTTATCTCGATTGTCTGGTATCTGGTCACATTCTGTAAGAGCAGCTAGTTGCAACTTGATGCTTCCATCTACAGTATAGCTTCTATCATATACCAACTTGCTTTCCTTCCCATCGACTCTGAGACTCAGACTCCTTAACACATTCTGAGTGTGTAAGAAGAGTAAACTTCATGTATGCCAAACAAGTCTTAGGACTCTGACTTTGCTAATGACTTGTCGCTTTGATCCTCCATGATGACATTCATTTTTATTGACTTTTCAGACAGTCCTTTGGGCTACACCTTGGCTAAGCATACTGTATCTCAGCACAGGACTTCCCACTGTGGCCTTCTCCACACACTTCTGTACATTTGGCAATAACCTCAGGTACTGATGCCTGGGTTTCATCATTCTCCCTGCCATGATTCAACATAGGGGCTATAGATTCTGGGGATTTAGTTTTCACCCCCTCTGGGTATAGGGAGTTGATGTATTGGCCACTGCCACAATCTGTACACTTGATAGTTACCTTGCAGTCTTTAGCAAGACGAAGAACAACATTTCTAGCAGATTCTGTAACTTTTGAGCAGTTCTTTACATTCTTCTAAAGGTTTTTCTCTAAATCCACAAAATTTCTTTAAAGGGTGAGGTTTCTTGTGTTAAGGGCACTGTCTGTCAGGATCTTCCACCTTGTATGATGTGGGTGACACTGATATCTTGTGTAGAGATATGGGTTATCTTATGCTACTTTGCTTCTTAGCTGGCCTTTCATTTTGAAAGTAACTGGCCTTGGTCACTTCAGATGTATCAAGTGAAAAGCTAGAATCATGCCACCTTAATGCCAAATCTTGGATACATCTTGAGAAGACCACAAAAGGAGGAAAGTTTCCATTTTGTTCTTTTTGTATTTTGCACATATTTGGACCATTTTTCCCGCAGATTGTATGGCAGCTTCTTTGTGATTGGCCTTATGCCACAAAAGATGCCCAGGCAGCAAACCCTGAGGTGCGGATCAGCTTTGACTGCCTCTAGTTCCAGGAGCAGGCCTCCCAGTTCTTGTAGTTTACGATTGTCTTTGCCTGATACCTTTGGAAAGTTTTGAATCCTTTCAAACAGTGCATTCTCAATCATATCTGGATTACCATAGTGCTGTTCAAGTCATAGCAGTATAGTCACATAGCATATGACAGCAGATAAAGACCAGTATGGTCCACCTAGTCTGCCCAGCAAAGTGGCAAGGTAGGTGCACCTGCCGCTCCATGCAGGTCACCCCTTCCCATGCCTTTGTTTAGGGGTGTACCCACCACTCCGTGCAGGTCACCCCTATTTGTTGAGATATAAGAGATAGTTAAGTTTATTTTTATTTTATCCTGTTGCTATAAAGGGATCCACTGTGTTTGTCCCATGCCATTTTGAATTCTGTCACTTTATTTGCCCCTTCCACTTCCATCGGAAGGGCATTCCAAGCATAGAAACATAGAAACATGACGGCAGAAAAAAACCACATGGCCTGTCTAGTCTGCCTTCCCATATCAACCACTACAAGAGTCCCCTTTTTTCCTTTAGAGAGCCTCTGTTTGTCCCATGCTTTTTTGAATTTAGATACTGTCCTCATCTCTACCACCTTCACTGAGAGACTATTCCACGCATCTACCACTCTTTCCATAAAGAAATATTTCCGCATATTACTCCTGAGTTTATCCCCTTTCACCCTCATCCTATATCCTCTCATAGTAGAGCTTGCTTTCAGTCGAAAGAGGCTCTACTCCTGTGCATTTATGCCACAGAGGTATTTAAACATCTCAGTCATATCACCTCTGTCCTGCTTTTCCTCTAAAGTAAACATATTAAGGTCCTTAAGTCTGTTCTCATATGCTTTATAACGAAGACCACTAACCATTTTAGTAGCCAGCCTCTGCATCAACTCCAATCTGTTTATATCCTTTGGAATGTGCGGTCTCCAGAATTGCACACAATAGTCCAGGTGAGGTCGCACCAAAGACTTAGAGGCACTATCACTCTTTTCTTCTCTGGCCATTCCTCTCTGTATGCACCCAAGCATCCTTCTAGGTTTCACTGTCACCTTTTCTACTTGTTTAGCTACTCTGAGATCATCAGACACAATCACGCTTAGGTCCTGTTCTTCTTTCGTGGACAGAAGTACGTCACCTCCTATACTGTACCCCTGGATTGTTGCAGCCCAAATGCATGACCTACATTTTTTAGCATTAAATCTCAGCTGCCAAATTCTAGACCACTCTTCAAGCTTAGCTAGAACCCTCCTCATGTTATGGGTGTCTACTCTCTTGCAGATTTTTGTATCATCCACAAAGAGGCAAACCTTACCCAACAGCCCTTTAAAAAGAATCGGACCAAGGACAGATTCCTGTAGCATTCCACTGGTAATCTTCTTCTCTTCAGAGTGAACACCATTTACCCGTACCCTTTGTCGCCTCCCACTCAACCAATTTCTAACCCCAACAGTAAATTTAGGGACCATCCCAAGGGTGCTTAGTTTGCTTACAAGTCGCCTGCGCGGAACAGTGTTAAATGCTTTACTGAAATCAAAATACAATACATCTAGGGTTCTCCCTCGGTCCAACTCCCTGGTCACACAGTCAAAGAAATCAATCAGATTTGTCTGACAAGACCTATCCCTTGGTGAATCCATGCTGCCTCAGATCTGGTAATCCGTTGGACTCCAGAAACATCACTATTTTCTCTTTCAGCAGTGTTTCCAATAATTTACTCACCACCGAGGTTAAACTAACTGGCCTGTAGTTTTCAACCACATCCTTACTTCTGCTTTTGTGTAAAGGGGCCACATGTGCCTCTCTCCAAAGATGCATTGAGAAGGTCAGTTAGGGGAGCTGCTAGAATGTCCAAGTTCCTTCAGTATTCTTGGATGTATCCCATCTGGTCCCATCACATTGTCGACTTTTAGTTTAGCTAGTTCCTCATGAACACAGTCTTCTGAAAATCGTTTGAGATACCCCTCGCTTTTGTTCCTGTTTGTGGGTGCTGCCTGATGTCCTGCTTCTGGCTCTTCATCTGTGAAAAAGTATTTCTTGATGTTGTCTTTCAGTTTACCCCCTTGCAGCTTCTTGTTTTAGAGCTTACCCATCTCTGAAAAAGGTTTGTTTGTTCATTAATACCCTTTAAGCATTTAAAGGTCTGTATCATATCTCCCCTGTTCCTCTTCCCTCTAGCGTATACATATCTTCAAGTCTCTTTTCATACATCAAATCTCTTACCACAAATAAACAGGATGATAGCACCAATAACGACATAAAAGCACAAACATTAACTGACCACTACGCCAGCAAACTCAACTCACCATCAACAGGATACCCCAACCAAACACAAACTACAAACTACACCCCACACCCTGTCACAACAGCGACAGTCTACAATGAGGAGTGGTACGCCTTCTACCCCATCGAGTCCAGTCAAATAATAAACAGAATCACAAGCCTAAACACCACAATCTCCCCAATAGACCCCTGCCCAGCAGCTTGGCTCAAAGCAACAAAAAAAGAAATTGCCCATTACTTAAGACACATAGTAAACCAATCGCTACAACAAGGAATCATGCCAATAGAGCTCAAAAAATCCCTTATAAGACCTATACTAAAAAACAAAACACTCAATAAGGATGGCCCATCCTCATACCGGCCTATCTCATAAGAACATAAGATATGCCATACTGGGTCAGACCAAGGCCAATCAAGCCCAGTATCCTGTTTCCAACAGTGGCCAATCTAGGTCATACGTACCAAGCAGTTTCCCCAAAAGACACAGGTACTGGGTCAAGCATTGATATCCTGGGTCCCTTCTTAATAATGGTTTATGGACCTTTCCTCCAGGAACTTGTCCAAACCTTTTTTAAACCAAGCTACACTAACAGCCTTTACTACATCCTCCGGTAACAAATTCCAGAGTTTGATTACACGTTGAGTGAAAAAATATTTTCTTTTATTAGTCTTAAATAGTTTACCCTGTAGCTTCATTGCATGTCACCTAGTCTTTCTATATTCTGATAACATAAACAATCGATCTACGTTTACCCGTTCCACTCTGTTCATTAATTTATAGACTTCTATCATATCTCCCCTCAGCCGTCTCTTTTCCAGGTTAAAAAGCCCTAACCTTTTTAGCCTTTCTTCATAGGAGTATCCTTCCATCCCCTTTACCATTTTGGTGGCTCTTCTCTGAACCTTTTCTAATAACTCTATATCCTTTTTAAGATACAGCGTCCAGAATTGCACACAATATTCAAGGTGCGGTCTCACCATGGAACGATATAGAGGCATTATAATATCTTTTGTTTTATTTTCCATTCCAATCCTTATGATACCTAGCATTCCATTTGCTCTCTTGGCTGCCGATGCACACTGAGCCGAGGGTTTTGACATGTTATCCATAATGACGCCTAAAACATTTTCCTGGGTGGTGGCTCCTAATGTGGAACCTTACATTGTGTAACCATAGTTTGGGTTGTTCTTCCCTAGGTGCATAACTTTGCACTTGTCCACATTAAATTTCATAAGCCATTTTGATGCCCAGTCTTCTAATTTATCAACATCCTCTTGCAATTTTCCACAATCCTCTTGGGTTTTAACAACTTTAAATAGTTTTGTGTCATCTGCAAATTTGATAACCTCACTGTTATTCCACTTTCCAGGTCATTTATGGATATGTCAAAAAGCAGTGGACCCAGCACAGATCCCTGGGGTACACCACTATTCTGCTTTCTCCACTGGAAAAATTGGCCATTTAGCCCAACCCTCTGCTTTCTATCTTTTAACCAGTTCTTGATCCACAGTAGTACACTGCCTCCTATCCCATGACTCTTTAGTTTTGTCAAAAGTCTCTGATGAGGGACCTTGTCAAAGGCTTTCTGAAACTCCAGATACACTATATCAATCGACTCACTTTTGTCCACCTGTTTATTCACACTTTCAAAAAAACATAACAGATTAGTAAGACAAGATCTTCCTTGTCTAAAGCCATGTTGGCTGTCTCCCATTAGGCCATGACTATCTACATGCTGAGTAATTTTATTCTTTATGATGGTTTCTACCATTTTTCCCGGTACGGACGTGAGGCTCACTGGTCTGTAGTTTCCTGGATCACCCCTGGAACCCTTTTTAAAAATTGGTCTTACATTGGCGATCCTCCAATCTTCAGGTATTAGAAATGATTTTAATGATAGTTCACAGATTACTAATAGCAGGTCTGCAGTCTCATATTTCAGTTCTTTCAACACCCTTGGATGTATACCATCCGGCCCAGGTGATTTGCTACTCTTCAGTTTATCTAATAGTTGTAATACATCTTCCCGATGTATTGATATTTCCTTCAATTCTTCCGCACCTTTAAATACCACTTCAGTCATGGGTAACATCCCTACATCTTCCTCAGTAAAGACCGAAGCAAAGAATTCATTCAGTCTCTCCGCTATCGCCTTGTTGCCTCTTAGTGCCCCCTTTAACTCCTCTATCATCTAATGGACCAACTGACTCTCTCACAGGTTTTTTGCTACGAATGTACTTGAAAAAATCTTTATTTCGCGTTTTTGCTTTCCACAGCAAGCTTCTTCTCAAATTCTCCCTTTGCCTGCTTTATCAATGCCTTGCATTTGATTTGCCAGTGCTTGTGCTGTTTCCAGGTTTCGTCGTTTGGCTCTTTTTTACATTTCCTGAAAGATGCTTTTTTGGCAACAACAGCCTCTCTGACCTCACCTTTAAACCATGCTGGCAGTTTTCCAGTTTCTTAAAGCGTGGAATACAGCTGGTCTGGGCTGCCAAGATAGTATTTTTCAACAACACCCAAGCTTGATGTAAGTCTTTAACCTTTTCAACTGCTCCTTTTAGTTTTTTCTTAACTATTTTCCTCATTTTATCATAGTCTCCCTTTCGAAAGTTAAAAGGTAGTACTGTGGATTTCCGTACTATCCCTCCTCCACTAATTAATCAAAGGCAATCATGCTATGATCACTATTGCCAAGTGGCCCCAACAGCCTTATCTCTTGCACTAGATCTGGTGTTCCACTAAGGACTAGGTCTAATATGGCTTCCCCTCTGGTAGGTTCATGAACCAGCTGCTCCAAGAAGCAGCCATTTATGTCATCTAGGAACTTTATCTCTCTAGCATGTCCTGCCGTGACACTGACCCAGTCGATACCGGGGTAATTGAAATCACCCATTATTATTACTGCGCTGTAACTTTTGTTAGCTTCCTTGATTTCTTTGAGCATTTCATCATCCATTTGTTCATTCTAGCCCGGTGGTTGATAGTACACCCCCACTGCCATCGCCTTGCCCTTTTTACGTGGAATTTCATTCCATAGAGATTCTACAGCAAATTTTGTTTCCTGCAAAACTTTAATCCTTTCTGACTCACTGCCCTCTCTAACATAGAGCGCAACCCCTTCACCAATTTGATCAGCTCTATCATTACGATATAGTTTGTACCCAGGTATCACAGTGTTCCACTGGTTGTCCTCCTTCCACCATGTCTCTGATATTCCAATCATATCTAACCTCTCATTTAGTGCTATATATTCTAACTCTCCCATCTTATTTTTTAGACTTCTAGCATTTGCATACAAGCATTTTAGAGACTGTATTTTATTCATATTAATTTGGCTATTGATAGACATGGGTAATTTGGGATCTTTAAGCTCTGTCTGCTCCATACTCGAGGGCATTTGGGCTACTTTACTCTTTTTTGGAACCTCTCTGCTTTTGGTAGTATCCTTCAAGGATACATTCTTCCGAACCATCCGCTCTTGGGCGACTGTCGGCTTTCCCCTATTATCTAGTTTAAAAGCTGCTCTATCTCCTTTTTAAAGGTTAATGCCAGCAGCCTGGTTCCATCCTGGTTAAGGTGAAGCCCATCCCTTCGGAAGAGCCCCTCCTTTCCCCAGAATGTTCCCCAGTTCCTAACAAATCCAAAACCCTCATCTCTGCACCATTGTCTGATCCACGCATTGAGACTCCGGAGCTCTGCCTGCCTTTTGGGTCCTGCACATGGAACGGGAAGCATTTCGGAGAACTCTACCCTGGAAGTTCTGGATTTCAACTTCCTACCTAAAAGCCTAAATTTAGCCTCCAGAACCTCCCTACCACATTTTCCTATGTCATTGGTACCGACATGTACCAAGACAGCAGACTCCTCCCCAGCACTATCTAAGACCTTATCTAGGTGGCGCGTGAAGTCCGCTACCTTCACACCAGGCAGGCATGTTACCAGGCAATCCTCACGTCCACCAGCCACCCAGCTATCTACATGCCTAATGATCGAATCACCAACTATAACGGCTGTCCTAACCCTTCCCTCATGGGCACATAGCCCTAGGGAAACTTCCTCGGTGTGAGAGGGTTTTACATCACCTGGAGGAGAGGTCCTAGTTACATTATCACTTCCTGCCACACCAGAGTGATGCTCTCCTGTCATGTGACCTCTCTCCTCTATGGCAACAGGGATGCTGCCAGACTGGAGGTGGGACTTCAGGAGCATATCCCTGTAGGTCTCGTCTATGTACCTCTCTGTCTTTCTTATGTTTTCCAAGTCTGCTATTCTAGCCTCAGAGAATGGACTCGTTCCCTGAAAGCAAAGAGCTCCTTTCACCTAGTGCACACGTAAGTCCTCTCACCAACTGGGAGAAAATCATACATGTGACACTCAATGCAAAAGACTGGAAAGCCCCCATCTCGCTGCTGGACTGCTGTCTGCATCTTAGTTTTAAGTTTTTGTTTAGATCTTTAAGTTCTTTACTTACTAAGGGTTGCTATGGATATTTATACCAATAAAACTGTACCTAATACGTTTAATATACCTTGTTCACCTGAAGCTTAATTAATCTCAGGTCCTTAGTGTATGACTGATTTGGATAACGAGCTTCACCTGAGAGCACCTCCTGTCTGTTAAAATGTGTAAGTACCTATAAAGCTACGATTACCCCATAGGTGGGTGGGTGTGGCGAGGGAGGGAGGGAAATAACACTTATTAAAAGAGGGCTGCTACACAGTACCCTGTCCTGTGCTGCTGAGGTAAGCTATATTCTTATTTGATTTAAATTATAGCTCTTTGCTGCTGCTAGGCTCTAACTTGTTATGAAATTTAAACTACAAGCTCTCTGCTGCGTTCTAAATTTAACCAGAATGCTCTCTTCTGTGTTTTAAATTTAAACTAAAAGTACTTTGCTGATGCTAGGCCCTGAATGACTATTAAATTTAAACTACAAGCTCTCTGCTGGGTATGAAATTTAACCAGAAAGCTCTCTTCTGTGTTTTAAATGTAAATTTATATTGCTGCTACTAGGCCCTGACTGATTTAACAAAAAATAGTGGGTTCACAGATTAATTAGCTTTAATAAAAAGAATTCCTTTCAGAAAAATTCCCAGAAGTATATACTCACAATTGCAGATCTCTCTCCAGAAGTAACAGTCCCCTTTTCTAGTCTTTCAAGACTCAAGTATACCATTCATAGCCAAGACTATCGAAAAGACAGTCCAGCAGCAACTACAAGATCACATTGACACCACAAATGCACTTGACGACAAACAATATGGCTTCTGTCAGTTCCATGAGGTATAAACCCTTCTACTCGTGCTTCTTGATAAACTATACAAAGGCCTTGAAGACAATAAGAAAATGTTCATACTAATATTCATAGATATAACTGCTGCATTCAATACAGTAAATCATGGGACCCTCATCAACAGACTAGAATCCATAGGAATAAAAGGAACCCCCCCTAAAGTGGTTCAGATCCTACATATCCAACAGAATGCAGCAGGTACACTTCAATCAAGAAAAATCAAAGCCATTCCCGCAAACACAGGGAATACCTCAAGGCTCAGCGTTGTCCTCCCTATTGTTCTACCTCTACATAAAACCCATCTGTACGATTTTTCAGAAACACAAGATTAATTACCACGTTTATGCAGATAACATAATGCTATACACTCAACAGGACACAATCAATCCGAACTATAATCATCTGGAGGAATGGCTCAAGGAAATGCAAACCTGGCTACAGCAGAACAGTATGTCCATAAACCACAAGAAACCGAAATAATGTACATCTCCAAAAAACCGAACTTCAACCCTCCCTCAACTATCACCATGAACAATAACTCATACAGCATCACAAGTGAGATAAAATACCTAGGAGTGACATTCGACAGAAACCTCAAGATGGAAAAATACCTAAGACTTCTGAACCGGGCAATATTCCACAAACTAAGGGTCCTCCAACCTCTATGCAACATCATTGAACACGCTGATTTCAGAACAGTAGCTCAAGCGCTCATCACACCTCACCTAGACTACTGCAATGCCATTCTCCAAGGGCTACCAAAAAAACCCCTTAACATACTGCAAATGGCGCAAAATGTCACAGCCCGGATCATAATGAAGTGACAACTATCTGAACATATCACACCAATACTAATGGAACTACATTGGCTTCCCACTACTGCCCGCATAAGATATAAAGTAATTGTAACAACATTCAAACTGATAAACAACATAGCACCATCTTACCTCTCCACCCTTATCACAATGCAGCCCACTAACAGAAGCAGAAGAGCACACAACCTAAACACCCTACATGTCTCACCATACATCCGCACTGTCAAAGTTTCCACAAGTAACAGAGCCTTCTCCTATATAGCTCCCACACAATGGAATAAACTACCAGATGCACTGAGAGCAAACAACAACCTACAGGATTTCAGGAAAAAACTAAAAAAATACCTGTTCCAGGAATACTACGGTATAACATAAATAAAAGCAGAAAGAATCAAACCCCGCAGCACAACACGACAAGAGTACTAAGAAATCACTGTATAAACTATAATTGTATATAGTACACGCTGTATAAATGCAACTGTAAATAATCCAAACTGTATAAATTCAAATTCACGAAATGCAGATGTAAATAATTTGATTCTCGCTCTATGTAACAATTTTTTACTGTGCAGAGTGTAATGTAATGTAAACCGCTACTGATCGCTGGAAGAAGTGGTATACAAATGCAACCAAATAAATAAATAAATAAAAAATAAATCTTCTGGCACAGGCTCCAAATCATTTTGGTCGCCTTCCTCTGAACAGTTTCAAGTCTTTTTATACCTTTGTGAGATATGGTCTCCAAAACTGAACACAATACTAGAAAGTGAGGCCTCACCAGTGTCTTCTACAGTGGCATTAATACCTCCTCCTTTCTGCTAGTAATTACTCTCTGTATGCAACCCAGCATCCTTCTGGCTTTGGTTACCACTTTATAAAACTGTTTCGTCACCTTGAGATCCAGTGTGAAAAGTCTCATCCACATCTCAGCTTGTCCCTCTGAGGGGTTGTTTATATATGATTTTTGTTTCTTGACTCGTTTTGCAGATCCACTTTCCAGCCATTGCACAATCAAACTGATCTCATCCTTTGGGGAAAGGTTCAGATCTGCCATGCCATTTTTAAAATCAGATTTTCAAGCTCTGTAGTTTCCAGGGTAGTCATCAAACTTAGTGAGTGTTGTATTTATGAGCTCCCTGCGAATCAAATACTTGGCCAGATCTAATCTGTCCGATGTCTCTGTTTAAACATCAGGAGGCTTTTGCAGGGTGCTGTCTTGAGGCATGTTCCATCACTCATTGCCTGCTTTGTTATTCTTGAATGATGGTATGGAGCAAGGGGTTTGTCAATGATACTCTTGCTGATGACAACTTCCCAGATTTGTTGTGCAGCCAGTTCCCATAGAGCACTGGGCTATGAGGCTGAGGTGAAGTATCTTCCTCTGTGCGTGTGCCTGGAGCATGAGCCAGCTGTAGTGAATCTGTATGTCTGTGAGCGTGTGAATCACTATAGTAGTGATTAATGTCCATAGCATGTTGCACATTAGGCTACTACTACTACTGAACATTTGTATACAAGACGTGCAGCACTGCACAGACACATGTGAAAGACGGTCCCTAATTGTCAGAACTTACAATCTAGTAAAGAAAGACAACACAATAGATGTAGACATGGGATATATCTAGAGGGAATGGTAAGGAAACACAAAGGAGATCAGGTGAATCAAGATCTGAAAGCAGCAGCCAAAAGGTGAGTTTTCGGCCTGGATTTCAACAGGGCCAGAGAAGGTGTACTTGAGGATCGCCTGGTAACATGCCTGCCAGGTGCGAAGGTAGCAGACCTCACGTGCCACCTAGATAAGGTCTTAGATAATGCTGGGGAGGAGTCTGCTGTCTTGGTACATGTCGGTACCAATGACATAGGAAAATGTGGTAGAGAGGTTCTGGAGGCTAAATTTAGGCTTTTAGGTAGGAAGTTGAAATCCAGAACTTCCAGAGTAGCGTTCTCCGAAATGCTTCCCGTTCCACGTGCAGGACCCAAAAGGCAGGCAGAGCTCCGGAGTCTCAATGCGTGAATGAGATGATGGTGCAAGGATGAGGGTTTGGATTTGTTAGGAACTGGGGAACATTCTGGGGAAAGGAGAGACTCTTCCGAAGAGATGGGTTTCACCTTAACTGGGATAGAACCAGGCTGCTGGCATTAACCTTTAAAAAGGAGATAGAGCAGCTTTTAAACTAAATAATAGGGGAATAGGGGAGACTACAATCATACCTGGAACAAGAACTACCTGAAGTGCAAGCAGGATTCAGAAAAGGGCGAGGAACGAGAGACATCATTGCGGATGTGAGATGGATCCTTGAAAAGACTAAAGAATACCAAAAGGATATCTATTTGTGCTTTATCGACTATAGCAAAGCTTTTGACTGTGTAAACCATGAGAAACTCTGGGCCACATTAAGAAGCATGGGTATACCAGAACACCTGATCGTTCTCTTGCACAATCTGTACATTGATCAAGAAGCAACAGTTCGAACGGAACAAGGAGAAACAGAATGGTTTAAAATAAGCAAAGGTGTAAGACAAGGCTGCATACTTTCCCCCTACCTGTTTAATTTATATGCAGAACAAATCATCAGAGAAGCAGGATTGTATGAAGACAACAGAGGTGTGAAGATTGGTGGAAGACTCATCAACAACCTTCGCTATGCTGATGATACCACATTACTGGCGGAAAGTGAAGATGATCTGAAACATTTACTTCTCACAATCAAACAACATAGTCTCAAAATGGGCCTGCACCTTACTGTAAAGAAGACAAAGATCATGACAACTGGCATAATCAACAGGTTCATCGTCGAAGGAGAAGAAATTGAAATCGTGAATAACTTTGTTTGTTATTGAAATTGAAATCGTGAATTGCTTTGTTTAAGTTATGATGTTCTATGTAAAAAGTTAAAATGTTCTATGTAAAACAAACTTCGCTTTGTTAACTGTTGTTAATTGTACACCGCAACTGATCGCTGGAAGATGCGGTATATAAATGAGTGTTAAATAAATAAAAATAAATAAATAAACTTTAACCTACTTGGATCAACTATCAATGAAGAAGCAACAAGCAGTCAAGAAATCAGACGACACATTGCTCTTGGCAGAATGGCTATGAAAGACCTAGATAAGATTCTCAAGAGCAGAGATGTCTCTCTCCATACAAAGATTCGACTTGTTCAGGCCATGGTATTTTCAATAACATCATATGGATGTGAAAGCTGGACAGTGAAAAAGATAGACAGGAAGAAAATTGATGCCTTTGAATTATGGTGCTGGCGGCGAATACTGTGTATACCATGGACTGCCCGAAGAACAAACCAGTCTGTACTAGAGGAGATCAAACCTAAGCTTTCTTTAGAAGCTCAGATGACAAGACTTCGACTTTCATACTTTGGACACATCATGCGGAGAGCGAGATCATTAGAGAAAGACATCATGCTTGGCAAGATAGAAGGTCAACGCAAAAGAGGAAGACCAGCAATGAGATGGATCGATACAATAACAGCAGCTACGGGTACCAGTCTGTCAACAATGAGCCGCCTGACTGAAGATCGAACACAATTTAGGATAGCTATCCAGAGGGTCGTCATGAGTCGACTCCGACTCGACGGCACTTAACAACAACAACAACAATAGGGTAAAGCCGACAGTCGCACAGGAGCACATGGTTCTGAAGAATGTATCTTTGAATGATACTACCAAAAGCAGAGAGGTTCCAAAAAAGAGTAAAGTAGCCCAAATGCCCTAGAGAATGGAGCAGACAGAGCTTAAAGATCCCAAATTACCCATGCCTACCAATAGCCAGACTAATATGAATAAAATACAGTCTCTAAAATGCTTGTATGCAAATGCTAGAAGTCTAAAAAATAAGATGGGAGAGTTAGCCTCCACACCTGCTGTGTCTGGATATGCCTGCTGCTGTGGTAGCCAGATATGGCACCTTTATCAAGCATTGCCCTTCCCCCGGGCTATCAACTGTTCTGCAACCATTGGTGCTGCACCAGCATGTAGCTTAGCCCCAAAGCCCTGTCTCCCTATTCAGACACACAGCTGTGCCTTTCAGGGTGCATATGGCCTAGCATAGTGCTCAGCCCCCCCCCCCATGCCCATTCAGGTCTTCTTACCTGTATAGGCGGAGTTGGATAGCCTTCCATATGGCCATGGATAGCTGCAGATTTGGCCGCCAGCCCCCCCCCCCCCCCCGGAGTCTTGCATCCTCTCGTACTGCAGCACGGAACAGGCAAGGGCTTCCGACTCGTTGGGCCAGAGGTTTAAGAACATATGAACATAAGATATGCCATACTGGGTCAGACCAATGTCCATCAAGCCAAGTATCCTGTTTCCAACAGTGGCCAATCTAGGTCATACGTACCTAGCAGTTGCCGCAAAAGACACAGGTTCCACAATGCTTGTACTGGGTCAAGCATTGATATCCTGGGTCCCTTCTTAATAATGGTTTATGGACCTTTCCTCCAGGAACTTGTCCAAACCTTTTTTAAACCCAGCTACACTAACAGCCTTTACTACATTCTCCGGTAACAAATTCCAGAGTTTGATTACACGTTGAGTGAAAAAATATTTTCTTTTATTAGTCTTAAATAGTTTACCCTGTAGCTTCATTGCATGTCCCCTAGTCTTTCTATATTCTGATAACGTAAACAATCGATCTACGTTTACCCGTTCCACTCCGTTCATTAATTTATAGACTTCAATCATATCTCCCCTCAGCCGTCTCTTTTCCAGGTTAAAGAGCCCTAACTTTTTTAGCCTTTCATCATAAGGATATCCTTCCATCCCCTTTACCATTTTGGTGGCTCTTCTCTGAACCTTTTCTAATAACGCTATATCCTTTTTAAGATACGGTGACCAGAACTGCACACAATATTCAAGGTGTGGTCTCACCATGGGACGATATAGAGGCATTATAACATCTTTTGTTTTATTTTCCATTCCTTTCCTTATGATACCTAGCATTCTATTTGCTCTCTTGACCGCCGCTGCACACTGGGCCGATGGTTTTAACATGTTATCCACAATGACGCCTAAATCTTTTTCCTGAGTGGTGGTTCCTAATGTGTAACCTTGCATCGTGTAACCATAGTTTGGGTTGTTCTTCCCTAGGTGCATAACTTTGCATTTGTCCACATTAAATTTCATCTGCCATTTTGATGCCCAGTCTTCCAATTTATCAAGATCCTCTTGCAATTTTCCACAATCCTCTTAGTTTTTAACAACTTTAAATAGTTTTGTGTCATCTGCAAATTTGATAACTTCACTCATTATTCACCTTTCTAGGTCATTTATGAATATGTCAAAAAACAGCAGACCCAGCACAGATCCCTGGGGTACACCACTCTTCACCTTTTTCCATTGGGAAAATTGGCCAATTAGCCCTACCCTCTGCTTTCTATCTTTTAACCAGTTCCTGATCCACAATAGTACACTGCCTCCTATCCCATGACTCTTTAGTTTTGCCAAAAGTCTCTGATGAGGGACCTTGTCAAAGGCTTTCTGAAAGTCCAGATACACTATATCAACCAACTCACCTTTGTCCACCTGTTTATTCACACCTTCAAAAAAACATAACAGATCAGAAAGACAAGATTTTCATTGTCTAAAGCCACGTTGGCTGTCTCCCATTAGGCTATGACTATCTACATGCTGAGTAATTTTGTTCTTTATGATGGTTTCTACCATTTTTCCTGGTATTGACGTCAGATTTACCGGTCTGTAGTTTCCCGGATAACCCCTGGAACCCTTTTTAAAAATTGGTGTTACATTGGCAATCCTCCAATCTTCAGGTATTACAGATGATTGTAATGAACATTCACAGATTACTAATAGCAGGTCTGTAATCTCATATTTTAGTTCTTTCAACACCCTTGGATGTATACCATCCAGCCCAGGTGATTTGCTACACTTCAGTTTATCTAATAGTTGTAATACATCTTCCCGATGTATCAATATTTCCTTCAATTCTTCCGCACCTTTAAATATCACTTCAGTCATGGGTAACATCCCTACATCTTCCTCAGTAAAGACCGAAGCAAAGAATCCATTTAGTCTCTCCGCTATTGCCTTGTCGCCTCTTAGTGCCCCTTTAACCCCTCTATCATCTAATTGTGACGGCTTTTAGGAGCATGGAGTGGCATGAGCTAGTCACCTCCACACAGGCTTGAATTTATGTCTGACGGGCAGGGAGGAGGACAAGGGATGGAAGGCTTGGGGCGCACCGCCATCTGCACAACCAGTCACAACAAGGCTACGGAAGTTGTGGTTAAGCTTGAGCCTGGTGACACCACAGGCTGGGGGTTAAAGAGGAGGAAAGGAGAGAGGTGAGAAAGAGGGTATATAGCCGGGTTAAAATTACACCAACTAGATGGACATTGATGGAGATATTACAATGTAGACTGGGAATATGTCATTGTTAACTGTTTGATGTTTTGAATAAAGCCGTGGCCAAGCTTTTGCCATGCACGCTTGTTGAGTGAGTCATTTCAAGTGCTGTGGGTGAGAGAGTGCGAGTGCCGATGTTATGGGTATACTACTCATCAAACTGATTGATAGGTTAGATAAGGATGATGGCAGCCAATCAGTGTTCACTTCTGGGTTATGCACCGCCCATGCCCCATCCCTTCCCATAGAAATGAATGGAGTTAGCCCCTCCAAATCCCTGCCCTATATCCTGCCCTACCAAGCCTACATCCCATCCCCCTGACATGCCTATATCCCAACCCTGACATGCCCACATCCCGCCCCACCACACCCCTAAAGATCACATCAGCCAATCTGCGCTCACTCCCGGGTTAGGGCATATCCACACACCCCCAGCCTACATTACCAGAAATGGACCATGTTGCTTTTCAATGATGTCATCAAAAGCAGGGTGTCATCGGAAATGGACCATGTCGCTTTTCAGGGACATAACCAGAAACAGGGTGTCTGATCCTGGAAATCAGGATTGTACTTAGCCCTGTGCAAGCAGTGCAGCCGCATAGGGCACAAAGGCTTGGGGGGGCGCATTTTGGCTGCCTGTTGTTGCCCTGCCGCCACCACTTTTTTTTTCTCAGCGGCAGTTAGGTAACAGCAGACAGCCAAAATGAGCCCCCTAAGCCTTTTTGTGCACTTTAAGCAGGTCAATCCCTCCCTCCTCTGATGCGATGTTAGAGCAGGGAGGGACATCTCCTTAAAGTGCTGGCGACTTGCAAATCAGGTGCGCTCCCTCTCCTTCACCTCCATCCAGCCACTTTCTGCTCTTTCCCTGCTGCTGGCACCGCCATGTAGAAAACAGAGGGTGGCAGCAGCAGGGCAAGAGAAGGCAGCGGCTGAACAGAGGTATGGGGTGGAGGGGAGCGCACGCCCGATGTGTAAGGCACACAGAGTGTGATTCTAGCTCTGTACGACCCTGCTGGAAATATAAGTTTTTGTTTCCGGTTTATGCCGACATCACTGGAAACAGAATGTCTGCTCCAGAAAATACAAGTGACTGGTTCCACTACGAACCCAGAAAACAGAAAACAATTTTTTTCCCCTGCCTGAGCTTTTCTTTTTTTTTCTTTCCCTCACAAAGTAATGCCTCATTGCTTTTAGTGAAAGGTGTGTATTGCAACCTATTTATAACTGATTAGTCAACAAATTTTTACAAAAGTCATGTTACTGAAATAAAAATAGTCATTTCTTATCAATTTTTATATACTGATCACAAATATAACAGTGAAATTGCAAGGTTGGCTCCAGTTTTTTTGTAATCTACAAGAAATAATGTTTACATCACGAAATGCATGCCAATAATAAATATAATAGGCCTTTGGTTAATACCTGTAAAAAACCAAGTCATAGAATACTTCTTAGATTTATTCGCCTGTCTCTTGTACAGCTGTTCGGGAGCTTCTCTGGGGAGTGTCCAGCAGTAGTCAGCCAGCATTTTAGTGGACCATTTTCCCTGGTATCTTTGCTCCATCGTTGCGATATCCTGGTGAAAACGTTCACCCTGTTCATCACTAACCATACCACAGTTGTCAGGAAAGAAATCGAGATGCGAATCAAGGAAATGGATCTTTAGAGACATATTGCAGCCAAGTTTCTGATACTGCATCAGCTTGTCTTCTACTAGTTCCTTGTAGTTTTCTGCCCTAACATTCTCGAGAAAGTCTGTTGACACTAGGCGAAAAGCATGCCATGCTTGTTTCACATCACCCTGCAGCAAGTTGTTGAACCGGTCATCTTTGAAGAGCTCTCGAATCTGAGGAGCCACAAAAACTCCCTCTTTAATCTTTGCTTCGCTGAGTCGAGGGAATTTTTCATGCAGGTATCGGAAAGCTGGAAAAGTGCTGTCCATGGCTTTCACAAAGTTTTTCATCAAGCCTAGTTTGATGTGAAGGGGTGGTAGCAGGATTTTGTGAGCCTCAACCAGAGCTGGGTGCTGGATATTCTTCTCTCCAACTGTTACATTTTGTCTGCGATTCCATTCCTTCCACAAGTAGTGCCAATCCCTTGCTCGGCTATCCCCCTCATATAAGAAAAACATGTATTTTATATATCCCTGCTGCAGTCCCATTAAAAGGGCAACTACCTTCAAGTCACCACAGAGGTGCCAGCTGTACTTGTTATAGTTAATGGAAGTCAGTAGATGCTTTAAGTTATCATATGTCTCTTTCATGTGGACCTATATAATATAACTGGTGCCCTCAAAATTTGACAAGAAAGCCTAACCAAATGAGATCTCTCTTATTCTGTCGTTGCCTGCAATCCAAAATACAATCCAAAATTCTTCTTAATATGTTAATTTAGTTTTTATTCATTTTTCTTTTTTCTTTCTTTTTTCTTATGTTTTTCCTTTTTTCTCAAAACTTAATTATTAATAAATATACATCGTAATTCTTAAAAATAGAAAGTGCAGGTCTCAGACTAACACCGGCAGCGCTCATTTGCATAAATCAAAAAGCAGCATGCCTTCACGCATCAATGACCTTCTCAGCACTTATCTATTGGCAGAAAAAATCAACAGGGATTAGCAGCTTTTCCAACACTTCCTGTTAGATGCTTTCTTCAATCTTTTTTAGCATCTATTTATTCATGTTGTTTATAGTATAAGATTGTGCTTATCTTTAGAATATGAAGATGTTAAATCACCCCGACGCCACCAAAAGGGTACCGCAAAAATGCGTTTCGTATCTCTTCCTCAGGGGGGATATTTTACTTCATAGCACGATCTTAAAATGGAGCGCGAATATTCATTTTCTGTGGCTTCTCAAACGTATCTTCCTGAAACTTGTTCACCAGCATGTCACAGAACGCCGCGATTTTTCAGTCGTGGGGTAGAAATCACATGTTTGTCGAGAGTCCCCGCCTGAGATGCTACCTGGGCGCCTTTTTCTTCCGCTTTCCTCCTGGAATTTCCTCTACAGACAAACCAGCTCCTAAGGTGCTCCTAAGGGGATCACAAGGGGCGTATCCTGCCCCTTTGGACACGCCCCTTAGGAGCAAGCCCCAACAGAACGTCGACGGCAGAACGCTGTATAGACACAGCGAGATTTTTATCCAGGGCAGAGAATGACGTCAGCTGAGCTGTCCTGCACACGCCGGGAAATCTCAGCACCGGCTCCCTCAGCCTCCACGGTGTCAGACAGCAAGATGAAAGAACGCTCCCAGAAGTAAGTTTCACAGCAAAGCTTTTATCCAGGGCAGAGAATGACGTCAGCTGAGCTGTCCTGCACACGCCAGGAAATCTCAGCACCGGCTCCCTCAGCCTCCACGGGGTCAGACAGCAAGAAGAAAGAGGTATTTTGACAACCTTTGATGCTAATGTTCCATCATGAGTAGAATTGTGCAATATGGTAGAACTCAAACTCATAGCCCGTCAAAAAAGCAAATAGATAATAAGTTCTAATAAATAGCTAAAAGAAATAAAAAGAAAGAACAATAATAAAAGACATGCCATACCAAATAAATATAGCTAAAAAGGATAAAAAGGGGGGGGACAATAATAAGAGTCATAAAGAATAAAATTGAATGTGTAAAATATGCCGTGCCAAATAATTAACTTGAAAAATGTAAAAAGGGGGTATTTAAACAACTTTTGATGATAGGAATATAACTCCTAGCCCGTCAAAACTAACTAAATAAAGACAGGATACTAAAATTGTTGGTCAAATTTCGTCGATACAGCGGGCCCTGACGTCATCAGTTCAGGACTCACTGCTTCTACATCGTCGTGACGAAATGTTAGAGAATGTTTCACGCATGAAAAATCTTCGTCTATTAAATTTCCCCCGCACTCATTTTCTTGCTCCAACTATTTTGTTCTCTAAATATATGAGAGATGTCCTAAAGATCTCGGATCCGGAGTCTATTCCTTTGTCAAAAATATACTATTTACCCTCTGGAATTAAAGTGACTCCGGGTCCTGAATCTGAGGCTGCTAATGTTGAGGCGGGGGAAATGGATCATCTTTCTGTTCAGAGTTTGGATCTATCTGCTTATTTGGAAACCTCTGTAGAAGAGATTTCAGTTCGAGCCACGTTATTAGTTTCTTTTTCCTTAGAAAAAGATAAGGATAGGATTTTTCAAGCTTATTTTAAACATCGTCGTGATAAATTCTTTGGTCAGGTGGTACAAGTATTTCCGGATGTTAGTCGAGCTACTCAATTGAGGAGGAAAGCTACCCTTGCATTGCGCCCTCGGGTGCTTGCAATTGGAGCTTCCTTTCTACTTAAGTACCCTTGTAAATGCCTTGTGTCTTTTCAGGGTAATTCAATCATCTTTTTTGATTCTCTACAATTAGAGACCTTTTTACATAAGTCAGGATAAGGGTATCGTTAATGTATTTAAGTGCTTGGTTCTTGCTAAGTTAAAAGGGGTTATATGATTTGTTCTCCACTCTCGCTCAGGATTGTGTGTTTCTTCTTTTTTTTCTTTGTATATGAATGCGCTCCAAATTTTGTGGGCTAGTTTTTGGGAATGATGTATTTTTGATATTGCTAATATGATATGGTTGGGAAAATTATCTGTATTGCCTGAGATTTTCTGAATAAAAAAACTTTTCAAACTTAAAAAAAAAAACTAAATAAATAAATAATAAATACTAATAAATAACTAAAAGCAATAATAAAGGGTATGCTGTGCTAAATAAATAACTTAAAAAGTATAAATAAAATGAATAAGAATGTGAAAGAAGTATACCGCCAGATTACAGACACTACGTTTTATTTAAAGACTTATTCAGATCCAGCGCAGACATTGAAACATAAAGTTGACACCTTATTATATATAGGCAAGGAAACGAGATATTTGACACAAAGGGTTCAACTTCATGACAGTTACACATCCGGTTACGCCTAAAATTTATGTTTTGTCTAAAATTCATACATTTTTTGCCAGGTCGTCCCATTATATCGGCCATAGGTTCCCTTTTTGAGCTAATTGTCCAAAATTTAGATGTTTTTTTGAGACCTTTTGTTATACAAGCACCCTCCTATGTACGAAATTCCTCTCATATGATTCAATTGCTAGATCAGTTTCAGGATTATCATCAAAATCTTTTGTTAGTAACCTTAGATATTAAATCGCTTTACACCAATATACCACCGAAAACAGCACTTAGAAACATAGAAACATAGAAAAATGATGACAGAAAAAGACTACATGGCCTATCTAGTCTGTCCTTCCATATCAACAACTACAACAGTCCCCTTTTTTCCTTTAGAGATCCTCTGTGTTTGTCCCATGCTTTTTTTGAATTCAGATACTGTCCTCATCTCTACCACCTCCACTGGGAGACTATTCCATGAATCCACCACTCTTTCCGTAAGAAATATTTCAGCATATCACTCCTGAATCTATCCCCTTTCACCCTCATCCCATGTCCCCTCGTAACAGAACTTGCTTTCTATCAAAAGAGGCTCTCCCCCTGTGAATTTATGCCATGGAGGTATTTAAACATCTCAATCATATCACCTCTATCCCGCCTTTCCTCTAAGGTGTACATATTAAGATCCTTAAGTCTGTCCTCATATGCTTTATAATGAGGACCACTAACCATTTTAGTAGCCACCCTCTGTACTGACTCCATCCTGTTTATATCCTTTTGAAGGTGCGGTCTCCAGAATTGCACACTATACTCCAAATGAGGTCGCACCAAAGACTTATAGAGAGGCACTTTGCAAACAAGCATTCTTCTAGCTTTTGCTGTCGCCTTTTCTACCTGCTTAGCTACTTTAAGATCATCAGACACAACCACCCGCAGTCTAAGATAGATATTATGACTAAACCTACCCCATAAGACACTCATGAGTATAGCCTGTTTAATATGAAAATCCAATGTAAATAGTTACCCCAAGTTAACCAAGTTTTATTTCCTGTTTCCTGTAAGCACAGTTCATTATATGCAACGTGTATGTTTTTGTTTTATGTAAACCGCACTGATGTCGAATAGCGCGGTATAAAAGAAATGTAAATTAAAAAAATAAATAAATAAAAAAACATGCCTAGGTCACGCTCTTCTTTAGTGGACAAAAGTATTTCACCCCCTATACTATCTTGCTCCCTTGGATTGCTGCAGCCCAAATGCATGACCTTACATTTTTTAACATTAAATCCCAGCTGCCAAATTCTAGACCATTCTTCAAGCTTAGCTAGATCCCTCCTTATGTTATCTACACCTTCCTGGGTGTCTACTCTATTGCAGATTTTGGTATCATCCACAAAGAGGCAAACCTTGCCCAACAGCCCTTACGCTATATCACTAACAAAGATGTTAAAAAGAATCGGACCAAGGACAGATCCCTGGGGCACACCACTGGTAACGTCCTTCTCAGAGTGAGCTCCATTTACCCGTACACTTTGTCGCCTCCCACTCAACCAATTTCTAACCCAAGTAGTAACTTTAGGGTCCATCCCTAGGGTGCTCAGTTTGTTTATAAGTCACGTGTGAGGAACAGTGTCAAAGGCTTTACTGAAATATAAATACACCACATCTAGGGCTCTCCCTCGGTCCAACTCCCTGGTCACCCAGTCAAAGAAATCAATCAGATTTGTCTGACAAGACCTGCCTCTGGTGAATCTATGCTACCTCGTATCCTGTAGTCCGCTGGACTCCAGAAACCTCACTATTTTCTCTTTCAGCAGCGTTTCCAATTATTTACTCACCACCAAAGTTTTCAACCACATCCTTACTTCCGCTTTTGTGTAAAGGCACCACATGAGCCTCTCTCCAGTCCTTTGGCACCACTCCCGACTCCAATGAGGCATTGAAAAGGTCAGCCAGTGGAGTTGCTAGAACGTCCCCAAGTTCCCTCAGAATTCTAGAGTGTATCCCATCCGGTCCCATCGCTTTGTCTACTTTAAGTTGAGCTAGTTTCTCATGAACACAGTCTTCTGAAAATTGTTCAAGATGCCCCTCGCTTCGTTTGCGGGTGTTTTCTGAGGTCCTGTTCCTGGTTCTTCATCTGTGAACACAGAACAGAAATATTTGTTAAGCAATTCTGCTTTATCCTCATCAGTTTCTACATATTCCTTCCCTTCACCCTTGAGTCTGACAATACCACTTTTGCCCTTCCTCTTCTCACTAAGATATCTGAAAAATATCTTATCCCCTCCATTTTATTGCAGTGGCTATTTCCTCCTCTTTTTGAATCTTTGCTTTTCCTGACTACTTTGCTAGCTTCTCTAAGTTTTTCCAATAATAGATGTCTGTCTTCCTCTCTCTGTGATCTCTTATATTTCATGAAGGCCTCCCTCTTTTTCTTCACCTTTTCAGCTACTTCTTTTGAAAGCCATATCGGTCTCCTTTTCCTTTTACCTTTATTTACCATTTTAACAAAAAGGTTGGTTGCCCTTAAAATATCCCCTTTCAGTTTTGTCCACTGTTTTTCTACATCCCCCAGCAGTTTCCATCCCGCTAACGACTCCCTGAAGTATTGGCCCATCTTGGCAAAGTTAGTTTCCCTGAAGTCTAAGACCCTTGCTTTTGAATGGATTTTATCAGTACTAGTCCTAATACTGAACCACACCATCTAATGATCACTGGATGCAAAATGATCTCTCACTATGACATCAGAAACACTTTCACCATTGGTAAGACCGAATCCAGTATGGCCCCTTCATGTGTGGGTTCTTTTACCACTTGCCTGAATAGTCCTCCCTGTAGAGTCCAGGATCTCCTTACTTCTAGATGATACTGCAGCAGGAATGTGCCAATCAACATCTGGCATATTGAAATCCCCTATCAGTAGCACTTCCCCTTTCCTAGCAATGCTGCGTATGTCTTCAATTAATTCTCCATTCACCTCTTCCTCTTGTGAGGGAGTTCTGTATATCACACTAATGCAAATAGATTTCTCTTTCCGTCTTTCTAGTTGAACCCACAGTGCCTCCTCTCTCCCTTTAAGCTCTGTAGTTCCAAAGCTTATAGTGCCACTCCTCCTCTCCTTCTTACCGTGTCCTTTCTGAATAAAGTATAGCCTGGTATAGTTACATCCCAGTCATGGTTTTCTATGAACCATATTTCTGTAACTGCCACTAAATCCAAGTCAGCCTCTCCCATTAAAGCTTCAACATCTGGGATCTTATTTCCCATGCTACGGGCATTTATACACACCGCTTTCCATATGTTGTTCCTTTTACCCATTTCCATAAAGGTATTTAATGTTTTACTTACCTGTTGGCTTTCACTTACCTGGAGACTTTCTTCACCCATCCCCAACGAATCTAGTTTAAAGCTCTCTTCAGTAGATTAGCCAGTCTGCTACTGAAGACATGTTGACCTTTCTTGGACAGATGGACACCATCTTTGCTCTGCAACCCTAGAAACAGCATCCCATGGTCCAGGAAACCAAAATGCTCTCGATGACACCATCCACACAGTCATGCATTCATCTCAGAGTGGAGGAGTGGCCTAGTGGTTGGGGCAAGGTACTTCAGGCCAGAAGGTCAGGGGTTCAAATCCCACTAGAGGACAGCAACCTTGGGCTGGAAGGACTGGAGTTTCTAGTCTCACAGGTGCTCCTTGTGGTCTTGGGCAAGCCACTTAACCCTCCATAGCCCATGTTCTCTGTAAAATAGTTATCTCCAAGTTATAATGCCCTGTTCAATGTAATTTCAGTTTGTTTAATGTAAACCGCACTGATGCAGAATAGCACAGTATATAAGAGAATGTAAATAAATAAATCAATCTCTACCCTCAACAGGAAGGATTGAAGAGAACACCACTTGCACACCTATCTGCTTCACCCTCTGTCCCAGAGCCATGAAGTCACTTTTGATATGCTCAGAGGGATACCTGGCAGTATCATTTGTGCCAACATGGATTAGCAACATTGGGTAACAGTCAGTGGGCTTGATGAGTCTCAGCAAACTCTCCGTAACATCTTGGATTTTGGCACCTGGCAGACAGCATACCTCTCTGGACATCAAGTCTGGTCTGCAGATGGACACCTCAGTACCCACCACTATCCTTTGCTTAATTGTGGTCGCCGATTCTGCAACTTTGGGGTGCTTGAGCTCTGGTTCTTCCCTTTCCAGGGATGCTTTCATGTCCTCTACTTCCAGGGCTGCATAATGGTTCTTCAGTTCAAGGGCTGGATAAGTTGGATTGGTGATTCTGCAGGCCCTGGTGACTTTTTTCCAACCTTCGTCATTCTGTAGGCTCCCATGTTCTCCTCTGCTGGAGAGCTTGGATATTGCAATAAACATCTCATCAATGTACTTCTCACTCTCTTGAATGGTCCTCAGCCTCGCCACCTCCTCTCTGAGTTCCTCAACTTGTTTTCTGAGAGCTTCTACCTGCAGGCATCCTGAACATGAAACTGGTCCTTCAACTGTTATTGGGACCTCTGTCTGGACAGATGCAGAAGCTGTAATGGCGCCAACAGCTTTGGCGATACGATTTTTCCCAGCCATTATTCAGTTGGTGGAGCTTAGGTATCTGTTAAAGCAAAAGAGAAAGACCTACCAAAGAATCGGCTGGTTTCCCAGCTGTCCTTTCAGAGAAAGTCAGCTTATGTTTCCTCTGTGTCATACATGTGCTGACACACGGCAACAGGAAATGTGTGCCCACACAGATGAGGAGAGAGCTTTTGTGGGGACTTGGTGTATGGTGGAGATGAATGTAGCCATCATTTGCACCTCCATCACCTCCGGCTACCCCCAGTGGTGCAATGATACTGAAAAACAAAATTTGTACATTGCTGATTTCTACAGAAAAGGGGGAGTGTGTTTGCATGCAGATGAGATTAACGTAAACCCTGCTAGACGTCAAATACCTTGTTCTATGTAAAAGTTGGTTGATGTAATTGTTCTATGTAAACCACTTTGAATTAATGATAAGGTGGTATAGAAAACCTGTTAAATAAACAAAACAAATAAATAAATAGCAAAACTTTTCTTAAATTCTTTGTGGGGTAAATTTGGTCATAAGAACATAAGAACATAAGATATGCCATACTGGGTCAGACCAAGGTCATCAAGCCCAGTATCCTGTTTCCAACAGTGGCCAATCTAGGTCATACATACCTAGCAGTTTCCCCAAAGGACACAGGTTCCACAATGCCTGTACTGGGTCAAGCATTGATATCCTGGGTCCCTTCTTAATAATGGTTTATGGACCTTTCCTCCAGGAACTTGTCCAAACCTTTTTTAAACCCAGCTACACTAACAGCCTTTACTACATCCTCCGGTAACAACAAAGTTTGATTACACTTTGAGTGAAAAAATATTTTCTTTTATTAGTCTTAAATAGTTTACCCTGTAGCTTCATTGCATGTTCCTTAGTCTTTCTATATTCTGATAATGTAAACAATCGATCTACGTTTACCCGTTCCAATCAGTTCATTAATTTACAGACTTCTTTCATATCTCCCCTCAGCCGTCTCTTTTCCAGGTTAAAGAGCCCTAACCTTTTTAGCCTTTCTTCACAGGAGTATTCTTCCATCCCCTTTACCATTTTGGTGGCTCTTCTCTGAACCTTTTCTAATAAAGCTATATCCTTTTTAAGATACGGCGACCAGAATTGCACACAATATTCAAGGTGCAGTCTTACCATGGAACGATAAAGAGGCATTATAATATCTTTTGTTTTATTTTCCATTCCTTTCCTTATGATACCAAAGAACAAACCTGCCTACCACAAGCATTATGAGAGTACCCGATGATCTCTTTAAATACCTGTTTTCTTCTGAATTTGAGGTTTCATCATGCAACTTTATCAATGATGAAAAAGCCTCTGTGTCTTGGAGGCACTCAAAAGACCGATGCATATTGTGAGCTTAGACCAATGTTTTCATTACCTGTTTTACAATGGCTTATGCATGTCTAGAGGTGTACAATCTTCTAGACAGTTTGCAAGAGTGCTGCCTGTACCATGATACAGATTCTGTGATATTTCTAAGTCAAGAGGGTGATCAGAACCCATCTTTGGGTGATTATTTAGGTGAGCTCACAAGCAAGATACCCACAGATGAACATACCACAAAGTTTCTATCAGCGGGAACTAAAACATATGGTTATAAGCTGTCAAGTGGAAAGACCTGTTTGAAAGTGAAAAGGGGATTACGCTAAACGTAGAAAACTGTCAGAATATCAATTTCACTAGTTTGAAAGATCTAGTTTTTGACTGTAAGCCAGGGGCAGCAGATTTACCCCAGAAAAAGATAGGATTACAACAACCTGGTATTATAAGAAACAAAAAGAGTTGGACAATAGAGACTGGTGTGATTAAAAAAACCCAAAAGGTTGTGTATGACAAAAGGGTGAAGGTGGAAGATGGCTTTAGCACACTACCCTACGGATACTAGCATGGTGGATGTGCGCTGGTCACACCTTTTTTCTTGTATTTTAGCAGGGCCATCCAATTCAGGCAAGAGCTTCTTTGTTAAAAAGCTGTTAGAACACGCTGGTCATGTATTGACTGTTATGCCTGACAATGTTGTATGGTGTTACAGCTGTTGGCAACCTTTGTATAAAGAAATGTTAAATAAATATCCTTTTATTACATTTATGGATACTTTGCCTGATACTTTTAATGATGACCGAATGTTTCCAGCCAATAAAGTAAACTTGATTATTGTAGATGATCTAATGGTTCTGCCTGTAAAAGTGGTGAAATAGAGAAATCCTTTACCAGGTATGTGCATCTCAAAAACCTGAGCATCAAAAATATTGTTCAGAATGATTTCTGCCAAGGGAACACAAGCCGAACTATAACTTTAAATACCAAATACATGGACTTAAGAATTCTAGAGATATGTTACAGATTGCCATTCTAGCCAGACAGACAGACTAGATAGGCCATGTGGTCTTTTTCTGTCGTCATGTTTCTACCCTGGAAAAGCACAATTCTTTTTAGACATCTTCGAGGATGCCACCAGAAAGCCGTATGATTATCTCACTGTGGATTTAAACACCACAACGCTCGAGGCTTACAGATTAAGGACAGATATCTGCCCATCAGATTGGACTATGGTATACTGTGAAAAAATACAAACCCCCATAAAAAGAAGTGAATATGTAACTAGTCCTTCATACATTCTTGTATGTCTCATACAACATGTCTCTCCATGTAAAGAGAAACCTGCCCCTTTTAAAACGTTTGGTTCAAGCCTCTCTGCAGCACAGAAAAGCCATCCTGAATACAGCTTCTAATGATTTGGTGGCTGCTATAGTTAACATTCCACTTTCACAACACCAGATAAACATTTTAAAAGGGAAGCATCACGCCATAAACAGTCTGTGCGATAAAAGACTACCCGTTAAAAAAAGAAGCAATTGGTGAGACAATCGGGTGGTGTTATTGGCCCCCCTGTTAAGTTTTGCTGATAATAGGGTTCTGACAAATCGCTAATGAAGCACGCTGAATAAACGTACCTAGTCCCTAGTCAACAACTCGAGCACTTGAGAAGCCCTCCAGATCGGGAAGAAAATATTAAAACCACAACCATTCATAGGTTAGATGAAGAAATGAAAAGCATCCTTCAAAGCATTGGTATGTCTGAACATGGAAAGGCTAAAAATTACTCAGAAGTGTTACAGCGCTATCTCGTGCTTAACAAACAAAGAGATATGGAAAAAGAAAATATAAACTTGCATCTACAGGCACAAGATGAGACATTGACGAATGCATTTCTAGAAAATATTATACCTCCAAACCCTGCAATACGAGAAGTGTTAAACAGTAGCAATATGCACTAAAGGAAAAATGCTGAGGTACTGCTTAAAAAACTGTTAAAAAACAAGGGCGTGGCATTCTGGGAGGAAAATGGAAAATTTGTATACTGGGGAAAACCTGTCAATGGTTCTTACCTGCTCAACCTCGTTTGTGGGACTACGCTGCCCCAAGCTCCTTCACAACGAAGAATATCCAAAGGCTGGGGGGAGTTCATGCAAACCCTAGCTGAATTAAATATGCCCTCCACAGTAATGGCTAATCTGGCCAACAGAGATGTGCTGGCACGCCTCAAGGAGAATCCCTCTGTGAAGGTTACTAAAATGTACATGAAGCCTGAAAAGACCATAGAACCCCTTCCTCATAAAAAATGTAAATTATCTCATAGCTACCGGTGGTTAAGTGTATAAAAAATGTATTTTCAATAAAATTTTTAAAAACAAAACTAAAAGACTGTAGACATTGGTTTCTTTTTTTTTTTTTTTTAAACTTTTATTTTCATTTTGCAACAAACAAAAGAAACAACACACCAAAGGAGACAAAACAAGTATACAATAAAGAAAAGTAAACCCAATTACCCCCCACCCCCACGCTTCTTCTCTAGCTGATTATGTCAGCATGTGAGCGCTTCCAAACAACAGTGATTATACATCAAAACAATCAAAAGAGTATCTGCGATACAGAATAATCATGGGACAAAGATATATACAAATTTAGACAGTCAGATGAGAGCATTGAGCAGAATGTACATAGTCATTGAGCATCTTCCATTTAGACCGATGATGAGGAGTCTGAATGGGGGAAGCAAACATACGAGGTATTTGTTCATATTTACTGTAGAGACAGACATGATTCCACCATTCATTGGGGCTCAGATGGGAGCTATTTTTCCAGTATTTCGTAATTAGGGAAATAGCAATGCCAAGCATAAAGTCCAAAAGGAAGTAAGCCGTTTTTGGAAGAGAGGGGATCCCCGCAGCTGAGCGAAGTCCCACTATCCTCCAAGAAAGGGGCTCTTGAAAGTGCAAAATAGACTGGATACGACCCCAGACCCGACGCCAGTAATACTGTAGTGCGGGACATTCATACATAACATGAGGTAGTGAACCAATGGCCGCATGACATGTCCAACAACTATTGCCCTGAGTAGTGTTCCATTTGGCTAATCTGTCAGGAGTGTAAAAACACCGGTGGGCTAGGAAGAAGAGTGTCTGAGTGAGTGAGGCGGATCGGGAGACCCGTGTCACTCTACTCCAGACAAGGCTCCATTGCTCCGGGGTCAAAGTCACATGCAATTCTCTCTCCCATGCTTTCTGCGCTATAGGGGTATCTCTAGTTATAGCATTACATAAGGTTTTGTAAAAATTGGATGCTACACCCGGTGAACTACCGATAGATCGGATAGTCTCCAACCAACCTTGTGTAGGGGAGGCCGATGGCGGGAGCACCTTAGCACTCCGAAGGCAATGCTGAAGTTGCACCAACTGAAAGTAGTGTTTCGCTGGGAGACCAAATTCAATTTGCAATTCACTAAAAGTTTTCCAGCGACCTTCATGGAACAACTGACTAGGAATCCAAATGCCCCTAGTGTACCAGGGGCTCCACGCCATCGGCTTATTTTGTATTCGAAACCGAGTATTGTACCAAAGTGGGAGCTTGTCTAACGGACAGAGTCGGGAGTCTAAAGATTGCATAAGATTATTAAAGGCACCTAAGGTGTCTAAAAGCATTGGTGGAAAGTGGGAGTCTGATGGGAGAGTCATACCAGGGAGAAAAGTAAGAGGAATCGGTTTGCAAAGGTCCTCTTCTATGTCTAGCCACACAGGTCTACTCGGTACTGAATCTTCCAGCCAACGAGCGCCTTGTTTGAGAAGAAAAGATTGATGATACTTCAGGAAATCAGGGAATCTGACACCCCCATTTTCCTTATCTGCTTGCAGCTTATGTTTCGCTATCCTAGGTGTCTTGTTTTGCCACAAGTATCTAGTCAGAAGGCCCTCTATATCTTTATATATACGTCGAGGTAAGAGACAGGGCAACATTTCTAAGATATAATTCACTTTCGGAACAATCATCATTTTTATGGTTTCTAATCGACCCCACCAGGTAAGTGTTAAAGGAGTCCAGCGGTGAGTAAGCGCCCGGACTTTAGAGGTTAAGTCTTTGGCATTGAAGGAGATAGTGTCTTCCAAAGGAGAACAATAGTGAACCCCAAGGTATTTGACCATGCGAGGTTGCCATAAAAAGGGGAAGGGTTGCATATCTGCCTGATGAAGCAAAGGATTTAATGGAAAGGCTACCGACTTGGTCCAATTTATCTTATAACCGGACAGTTGTGAGTATTTACCAATTTGCTCTAGGACAGCCGGTACTGAGTCTATAGAGACAAAAAGCATAAGGTCATCAGCATACGCTGAAATTTTGATTTCCCTATGGGTGAAGGGGACTCCATGAATCTCCTCCGATTGCCGGATTAGTAAAGCCAAGGGTTCGAGTGCAAGATCGAAGAGAAGTGGAGACAGTGGGCATCCCTGGCGAGTGCCGCGTTGAAGGGGAAAAGGCTGAGACTTTAAAGCATTGGCACATATACTGGCTGTAGGCTGTGCGTACATGGTGCGAAGACAACGGAGAAAACCTTCCCCGAATCCGTACCAGCGGAGGACTGCAAACAGGAAGGGCCACTCTAAGCGATCAAAGGCCTTCTCAGCGTCAAGTGAGAGGCCAACAAATGGGCGATCAAGATTAACTGCGGTAGTCAGTACATGGCATAGAGTCCGAGCATTGTCAGCAGTTGATCTACCAGGAATGAAACCGCATTGATCTGGGTGTATTAAGGTAGGCATCCTATCAGAGAGCCGGGTAGAGAGAATGGTGGCAAATATTTTATAGTCCGCGTTTAGGAGGGAAATTGGACGATAATTAGCTGTTAGTTGCGGGTCTCTCCCCTCTTTCTCAAAAACTACTACATTTGCCATTGAAAAGGACCCAGAGGGAGAACCCTCCTCGGCCAGAGCAGAAAAATAAAGTTTCAAAACTGGAGCTAAGTCAGCGTGAAAGGTTTTGTAGAATTCAGCAGGGAGACCGTCTGGGCCTGCGGCTCGACCTGAGGCACATTTCTTGATAGCAGAATGAATTTCTGAGACAGTAAATGGTGTGTCCAAGGCCACTCTATCTTCGTCAGATAGGGTCGGTCTTTGTACCCCTGAAAGTAAGCGTTCAAATACATCTGGCTCAAAATCACATTCAGATTGATAAAGCCGAGTATAAAAATCACGAAAGAGTTCTAAGATTTCGGTATCTTTAGTGACCAAGCCCCCCCCCCGACGGATTACGGAGGGCGGTAACACGCTTGGCTTCTTTTTGACCTTTTAGGGCATTTGCTAATAATTTGCCAGCACGATTATTTTCCCGATAATATAGCCCTTGTTGTGATTCAATATTTTTAACAGCAGCAGTGTACAAAAGCTGATTGTATTGAAAACGCAAGCGTTGTAAACGGAGTAAAATACATGGGTCAGTACGGGACGTGAGGAGACGCTCCCCAGCTTGTATCTGCTGCTCTAGAATCAGTAAATGCTGCTTTCTTTGTTTCCCCTGCCGAATTTGATAGCTAGTTATAGTTGCGCGGATAGATGCTTTAAAACCCTCCCACCAAGCCCAACTCGCTGTGTCATGGGGTGAGTTAAAATGAAAATAATCTTGGATAGCGGCCTTTATATCAACCTGAAAATCTTTTTGACCCAGTAGGGATCTATCAAAAAACCAAGCTCGGGGAGAATCGTCCCGCGCAGTGACATGTAATGATAAAGATATGGCAGCATGATCTGAAATATGGAGAGGATGAGTCCTAGTCGTGTCTACTTGAGAAATCAGTGCTTTGGAAATGAGAAAGAAATCTATTCTAGATTGGGAGTGATGGGGGGCAGAAAAGAAAGTGAACTCTAAGTCGGAGGGGTGAAGCAGCCTCCATATATCTACCAGCGCAAGATCTTGCATCAGAGCTGTAAGGGTAGCAAGACTCTTGGGTGGACTACTCGTTCTAGGCGGCTGTCTATCTATCAGAGGGTCTAACACTTGATTAAAATCACCACCAAGTATTAATGGAGTATTGGCAGAGGCCTGTGCCAACTGCGCAATACTTGCATAGTAAGCAGGGTTGTCCACATTCGGGGCATAAATGCAAATACATGTAAATTCACTATCTCCAACCTTAAGATGTACTCGGGCCCATCTACCCTCCTTGTCAGCGCTAGTATCAATTACAGTAGCTTGCAAAGATTTCTTAACCAGAATGGCTACCCCGCACCGTTTGGAAACGGCGGGAGAATAGGCAGCCACCATGTAAGGCTTAACATTGAGTTTCAGTGTTTCAGCAGAGTTTAAGTGCGTTTCCTGAAGAAACGCTATATCAGCATGCTCATGGCTAAGATAGCTAAGGATTTTCTTTCTTTTGATTGGACTATTAATGCCCTTTACGTTGAGTGATAAGATTTTACATAAGGCCATTCAGACAAGTTAAAAATTCTGAGCATGATAGCGCACATAATTTCACAATGTCCCTCATATTGACTGTATCTGGCTGTACATATGGCATAAAAGAAAATAAACTTAGATAATACAATGAAGCGCCCCACATTAAAAAAGAAAAACCGCAGCGCGGTAGAGAAGAAGCAGAACCCCAAAAATTACTGGCGACCATGTGTCTGCGGGGAGAAGCCCCAGAGAAGGCCGAAATTGAAAAAACACATAACCTGTAGGACTGTGCGTGCTCCGAATCCGACCGAGGCACACATCATGGAGGGATAGGAGACCAAAAAACAAAAAGTCATAGAAAGAAAGAAAGAAAGTCCAGGTAGTCTCTGTGCTTGACTATGACCGCCGCATCGGGCCCTTCAAAATGGCGGACAGAGCCGGCAAATAAAAGTCCAAGTCGTTGGATTAGCGCATCTGCTCTGCTTCTTTGGAGTCTAAAAATGTTGATAGTAGATCAGGATCTTCGAATGTCCTGGTTTGGTTGTGGAGAGTCACTCGGAGCTTCGCGGGATACAACAGGCCAAAGCGAGCCTGTAGCTGTTGAAGTCGAGGGCGAAAAGCAAGGAGTTTCTTCCGTCGGTCAACGGTAGGCTTTGCCAAATCAGGGAAGAAGGAGACTTTGTGACCTTCAAATTCCAAATGATGGTTCGCCCGGGCAGCATTTAAAATTTGTTCCACTTGTTGATATCGTAGCAAGCGAAAGATAATAGGCCGGGGGGTCGTTCGGTTGAGCGCCATGTGGGTAGGAACACGGTGTGCACGATCGACTTCCAGTTCTTTATGAAAGGTGATCTTCAGCAAGGAGGGAAGAGTTTTGAGCAGGAATTCTCTCATATCTCCCGCTTCCACCCCCTCCGGTATTCCAATGAGCCTCACATTGTTGCGACGGGCTCGATTATTGCTATCTTCTAACTCCTTTTGAAGATTTTGTATCTGGCGCTCAGCCTTGTCCAGTATGCCCAAGCGCACCGCGTGCGAGTCGAGGACCCCCGCCATATTGTCCTGCCGTAATGAGAGACTTTCAAGTCGGTCCTGGAGCACTCCAAAGTCTTCTCGCATGGCTCTAAGCGCTTCTCCATTGGACTGCACCAATTCCTTCACGCCGCGTATTTCCTCTAAAATCTCCAGGTGCATTTCGGGGTTTTCCCGAAATGGAACCATCTTCTGTGGGGAGGACACCTCTGTTTTGGAGCGTTTTCCGTGAGAAGAAGAAGGAGACCCGAAGTCCAAGCGCGCTGGTTTATGGGCCGCCATCCCCCCCGAGGTACCCCGGTCAGCCCGGAGCGAAATAGTAAGTTTGTATAGGTATTAAGTCAGGATTCTAAGTAGGCCTCTCGGGAGCTTCAGCGCAAAGCGTCTTACCCGCTGGACATCAGGCTCCGCCCCCGACATTGGTTTCTTTTAAAAAAAAAAACCTAGAGGGTTACTTTTTATTTGGGGAAAAAAGCAAAACATTCATGGTAGAAAACACACCCCTGCTGGTTATGAAACAAATTTCTAAAAGATCTACACAAAGTTTGTTTTCTTTGTTTCTTGCTTTTTACAAAATGTACCACCATATCATCATTTTGCATTAAATCTTCAGAATAAATTTCTAAAGTATTTTCAGCGATGATGCAAGAAAAACACACAATGATATCCGCAAGCTGTGGACATTGGGTGCTGTTAATGCCTGTTGTGATATAAAAAAGCTTTACAGTGTTTATTGAAGGAGCTCATAATGCTGGTAGGAAAGAATAAGCTATCTGGGGATTGTCCATAAGAATAGCAAGGTTACTTACCTGTAACAAGGGTTCTCCGTGGACGGTAGGATAAATCAGCCACACCTGGTGACGTCCTCCGGGCGGCGCCATATGGAAGTGCTCTCTAGAGTTTAGGACTCTCTGGTCATGCCCCTAGGTAGCCCACCTCCCTGACCCGCCCCTGGGCTGGTCAGTCATGTTCCTAGCTAGGTTTCCCCGGCGAGGGGCGAGTCACTGCAGAGACCTCCTCCAAGGAGGTGGGTGGGATTGTATGGCTGACTTATCCTGCCGTCCACGGAGAACCCTTGTTACAGGTAAGTAACCTTGCTTTCTCCATGGACTGCAGGATTGCGTCAACCACACCTGGTGCCACCCTAGCAGCGCAGAGCGCCAGAGGTGGAGGAGTCGAATAAGGACAGGTGAGGCAATGAGGGCATGACTTTAATGAACAACAACATAACATAACAGGTCTGACGCAGCAGCACTGCGGAACAGTACGAAGGTCAATCGTGGAACAACAACAGTGCAGATAAACCGTGCAAAGACAGTGCAGATAAACAGTGCAATACAGTGCAGATAAACAGTGCAATACAGTGCAGGTAAGACAGTGCAATACAGTGCAGATAAACAGTGCAACAGGTGCAGTGGCAGCGCAGGGAGGCGCGAGGGCGCGCATTGCTAACATCGCTGAACGGTCAGATTGTGGGCTTAGCCACGCTGCCGGTGGCCTCTGGAGCTGTACCGGACACTTCCCCGACGACAGAGGCGAGAACCGCTGCACCCAACGCACAGTCCTCTTTGGAACGCAGGTCCAGGCAGTAATGCTTCTGGAAGGTGTGTGGCGTAGACCATGTGGCTGCCTTGCAGATGTCCATGAGTGGAACTGAGTGTAAGTTGGCTAGGGAGGTGGCCAATGCCCGGAGCTTGTGTGGGCCGACAGTCAGTGCTGATGGATCGGCTGAGGCATTAATGCAGAAGGACACACAAGAGGACACCCAGTTGGAAAGAGTCCTCTTGGAGACGGGAAGGCCCGGCCTGTTAGGGTCGAAAGAGACGAAGAGCTGATCCGTCTTTCGGACCGGGAGTGTCCTCTGCAGGTAGATCCTGAGGGCCCGTAGGCAGTCCAAGGTATGCAGACGCTGCTCTTCCAGGGATGAGTGGGGTTCCGGGAAGAAGCAGGGGAGCTCGATGGATTGATTGACGTGGAACGATGAAGCGACTTTGGGGACGAACGTGGGGTTGGTCCGCAGAGACGCCCGGTCATGAAGTAGCAGCGTGTAAGGCGGATGTGCCATTAGAGTCTGTAGCTCACTGATCCTCCTTGTGGAAGTTATGACCACAAGAAACAGAGTTTTCCAGGAGATGAACTTCATTTCCGCGGATGGGAGCGGCTCGAAGGGTGCCTGTGTCAGCCGCAGCAGGACAGAGTTGACGTCCCAGGGCGGTATAGGTGCCCTGACCGGGGGCTTGAGGTTGTTAAGTCCTTTCATGAAGCAGGTGGCTATGGGCAGCGCTGAAATGGGCATGTTCCCGTCCGCCGGCGCGTGAAGGGCTGCTATGGCAGATAGGTGTACCCGGATGGACTGTGTCTTGAGGCCACTGTCGGACAGCGCCTTGAGATATTGAAGGACCTGTGCGACAGGGCAAGTGGTCGGTTCTAGGCCTTGCTTCGCGCACCAGATGCAGAATCTTCTCCACTTGAGGCCATAGGATTTCCTAGTGGCAGGCCTCCGAGCTGCTAGGACAACATCTTGCACCTCCTCTGGGAGCTTGAGACCGGAGAGGCCTACCCGCTCAACCTCCAGGCAGTGAGAGCGAGGGCTCTGAGGTTGGGGTGGCGAGTTGTGCCCCCGTTCTGAGTCAGGAGATCCGGCTCGCGGGAAAGGTGTACGGGTCCCTCGCAGGCAAGACGTTGCAGTAGTGTGAACCACATCTGGCGTGGCCAGTGGGGAACTACGAGGATGGCGTGTGCTCTGTCCTGTACGATCCGCTGTAAGGTCGCTGGAATGAGGGGAGTGGGTGGGAAGGCGTACACTAGAGACCACTCCCCCCAGCACACGTCGAATGCATCCGCTGCCAGTCTGTTGGGTGAAGGGTGTCTGGAACAGAACAGGTTGCACTTGGCATTCGATTCCGTTGCGAACAGGTCTATCAGGGGCGTTCCCCATAGCTGGAAGAGGAAATCGATCGTCGTCTGTGAGAGCGACCACTCGTGGGGTCTCAGTTGCCTGCTGAGCTTGTCGGCAAGTATGTTCATATCCCCTGGTAGGTAGGTGGCCCGGAGTTTGCAGTTGTTCTCCAAGGCTAGGCCCCATAGCGCCCTGGCCTCGTTGCAGAGGGAGCGGGAGCCAGTCCCCCCCTGTTTGTTCACGTAGAACATCACTACTTGGTTGTCCGTTTGGATGAGGATGGACTTGTTCGCCAGGTGTTGAATGAAAGCTAGGAGAGCATACCTTATGGCTCGTAGCTCGAGGAGATTGATGTGTAGGCTTTGCTCCCTCGGTGACCATGCACCTTGTGTGCTGAGGTTTTGGAGGTGCGCTCCCCAGCCGGTGTTGGACGCATCGGTGGTGAGAGTCACTTGGTGCGGCTGCTGATGAATGTCCTTGCCCATGGACAAGTTGGATTTGTCCGACCACCAGCGTAGGCGATCTCTGATGCTCTGGGGCATCGGGACTGGGGTGGACAAGGTTTGGGAGTACTGGTTCCAGCAGGTATGCAGGTGCCATTGGAGTGGCCGCATCATCAATCTCGCCGCAGGGAGTACTGAAGTTGTAGCTGCCATGTGGCCCAGGAGGCGGAGCAGGGCCCGAGCCGAGGAGACTTTCACTGCTGTGGCAGCAGTCGCAAAGGAGGCGATAGCAAGCTGTCGACATTCTGGCAGGTAGGCTCGTGCTGTCCGGGTGTCGATCTCCGCCCCGATGAACTCGAGTCGCTGAGATGGTTGTAGCTGTGACTTGTCGTAGTTGATGACGAAGCCCAGAGAGGTAATCACGGCTGTTGCTTTCCGGAGTGAACTCCGCAGGTCCCGGGCCGAGGGTGCTGTGAAGAGCCAGTCGTCCAGGTAGGAGAAGACGGATATCCCTATCCTGCGCTGCGACCACGGCTACGCACTTCGTGAAGACTCTTGGTGCTGGGGACAGGCCAAAGGGAAGGACTTTGGTATTGGTAGTGGCGACCCAGCACCTGGAAGCGGAGGTATTGCCTGTGCGCCTTGTGGATGAGGATGTGGGTGTAGGCCTCCTGCAGATCCAGCGATGCCAGGAAATCGCCGGATTGGATCAAGGGTAGGATGGCGTTGAGGGAGTACATCCTGAATTTCTCTTTGACGAGAAACTTGTTGAGTCTGCGCAGGTCTAGGATAGGGCGCATGCCGCCTGTCCTTTTTGGAATGAGGAAGTACCTTGAATAGAATCCGGAGTTGATTTCGTGAGGCGGTACTTCTTCGATGGCTCGAGAGGCCAGGAGATGTACCAATTCCATGGCCATTGGCAATTGCAGGTGGGAAGGGGTCCTGCTGGACGGTCTGTTGTGCTGGACTGGAGTTGCATGAAAATGCAAGCGGAACCCACTTTGGATGATGCGGAGGACCCAGGAGTCGGAAGATATCCTTTCCCACTCCTCGAGGAAGTTGGACAGGCGACCCCCTATCCGGGTAGGCGCCTGTGAGGCAGCGTCAAAAAGAAGAGGCGCCTTTGGTGGCAGGAGTGGAGGTGCCCTTCCTTTGTTTCCTGTCCCTCTGGGACTGTCGCTGGTTGGAGGGTCCCTGGTAAGAGTTATTCTTGTACCTCGGTGCTTGCCACTTGCGGTTAGAGGGGTACCTCTTGTTGGAGCTGTAGTTATTGGAGGAGTAGTAGCTTTTACGCTGGTAGCCGCCCTTCTGAGGCGCACTGTGGCGCTCAAATCCTTCCTCAGCGAGGGTTTGCAGGGTGTTGCAATGCTCTTTCATGACATTTACAACATCCGTGACTTTATCTCTAAAGAGCGATTCGCCGGAGCAAGGGGCATCCGCGATCTTGTCATGTGTGTCGTCGCTGAGGCCAGAAGCTCTGAGCCACGCCCACCGCCTGGCAGCTATCGCCGTGCCTGCTGTACGCGCTGAGGTGTCAAAGGCATCGAAGGCTGTACTAGCTAGATGTTTGCCGCACTCGGAGATGTCAGTGAGGGGTCCAGCAAACAATGCCTGTGTCTCTTTAGGGAGTGTTGCGACCGCACTTCTTATGCTGGCCACACAGGTGTCCTGGAATAAGATATGCTGGAACTGATGCGTTGCTATCTTTGCATTAAGCATGGCCCCTTGGAAGACTTTCTTGCCGATATCGTCCAGGAGCTTGGGATCACGACCAGGCGGGTGGTTAGCGTGGGAGCGTGAGGATCTGACCCTTTTTAGGGCTGAGGAGACAACGATGGATTGATGTGGTAGCTGAGGTAGCGTGAATCCTGGCGCGGATTGGATCTGGTATTTGGAATCCAGCCTCCTGGGAAAGGGGCGCCCTGAGGCGGGGGTCTGCCACACCTTGAGGTAGTCGCCCCGCAGCTTACGATGCATGGGTAAAGAGAAAGGCGTCTTGGGAGCTGAGAGATAGCTCAAGACCTCTGGGTCCTGCTCCTCCGCCTGTCCAGGCGGGACCAACGCCAGGGCAGAAGCCACCTTTTGTAAAAATGTTGAGTAGGAACGGTCCTCTCGTGGGGGAGGAGGACCTTCGGTATCAGGAGGAAATCCTGGGTCGGGCACACTGTTGACGTTGGAGGCGGAGGCAGAGCCCACGACAGCCTCTATGTCTCGCTCCTCCGCCGTGTTGTCCGGGGAGCGAGGAGAAGAAGCCCCTGCTAGCCTGCAGTCAGGGGATGCTCTAGCTGGGGATCTGGAGGGAGACCGGGCAGGGGGAGCAGTAACAGGCTCTGGCTTGGAGGGAGCGCCGACAGTCTGGACAATCTGAGTCAAACGTTTTAAAATTGCAGAGTTATTGTGAGAATCAGCCACATGGCTGCAAGATCTAACCTGGCGTGTCCTTGATCTGGCACTCGAACTGTCTCTCCTCCTGTCCCCGTGGCGATGTTCCCCATGGCGCCGCTTTCGCGATGGTGCCGGGCTCTCAGAGGAGGAGGAGGAAGAGTGGCGCTGCCTGCGGTGTCCGCGGCGCCGCTTTCGCGATGGTGCCGGGCTCTTAGAGGAGGAGGAGGAAGCGTGGTGCTGCCTGCAGTGTCCGCGGTGTTTCCTGCGTTCGGGGCTCCGGCGATGCTGCTGCAAGGGGGCTCCGAGAAGGGAGGTAGGATTCAAGACGGAGGCTCCGATCCCCAATGCAATGCCCTGGAGGGGGCGGAGCTTACCATCGCGCGGGCTGCTGGGCCACAGTGGGAGGAGCTGGAGGACTGCCGGATACTGTCGGAGGACTCATGGCGGCCGCCATTGTAGAACTCCACATGGCCTTGAGGAGATGTGGAGGGTCCCGGAAAATGCAGATCATGCTCAGAAGGGTAAGCTGCCGCGAGGGGAAGGGCTAGGCATACCTCTGAGCCGCCTCGGGCAACGGGGATAACTTCTGTAGCTGCCGGCTGCACAAATATGGGAGCGAGGGCCCGATCATGCACCTCTAGCACCGCGGGAGCGTCCTCCGTGGTAGCGGTGGCACGGCTGGGGATGGAGGCCCGTCCAGGCACATCCCAAGCCGGCAGAGGGTCAGCGACAGTCAGAAGGCCAGTATTGGAGGCCGGAGTTGATCCATGGTGCCCTTTTTTTCTCTTGGTGCCGGCCCCGCAGAGCTTACAGCCTTTGATGGAGTAGGAGTGATTCCCACATAGTGGGCACTTTTTAGTGTTGGACTTAGGCATATTAAGAATAAAATAAAAAATAAAAATAAAAAAATGAGAGAGAGAGCAGGGTCCGTCTTGCTGGCAAGGCAGAAGGAAGAAGACTGACCGGCCCGGGGCGGGTTGGGGAGGTGGGCTACCTAGGGGCATGACCAGAGAGTCCTAAACTCTAGAGAGCACTTCCGTATGGCGCCGCCCGGAGGACGTCGCCAGGTGTGGCTGACGCAATCCTGCAGTCCATGGAGAACAAAAAATTCCCCTGTTCCAACTCCACCCACATAGAGGGCTAACCAGTGTTCTCCAGGGAGGTTGTGAGAGTGTGTATTTACCACCAAACACACAGGCTTCCTTGATATTTGTACATCAGCTAGCCAGTCGCTGGGCAGCAGATCTAAAAAGGAATCTGCAACACAGGGGTCCTTCTTTAAAATATGAAAGATCTGTATGGTGTTCATGTTCACAAATGATCAAAAAGAACATTCCTTCTATGATTAATTTCTATCACATTGTCAAAACCCCATAAACAATCATGCTATGTGGGGTAAAGCTATGGCAAAATGTATTTCAGCCCACAGATTACGGGTTTTAATCAGTGAGTAGTGGTCTGCACACTCCTCATCAGGCAAAAGGTCAAAGTTCTTTGAAAAACTCTTGGCGGTCAATCAGCAATGCACTGTCTTTCAGATGTTTACCAGTTGCTTGCACAAGTTGCATATATTCTCTTGAAGAGGTTTCATGGGTACTTGTTCACCATCCACATACAGAGTGGCTAAATTAATATCATAATGTTTAAAAATGAAGGGATTTTTAGCATAATTATCGCTGAACTCATCATTATTCACAAATCCCAGCACGATGAACTTTTCTAACTGTCTCAAAAAGAGATTTTCCTGGTTAATCACACAGGCTCTGGCCGGTATACTAAACACCTTCAGCCCCACACGATCAATAGCATACTTGACATTAGCTTTCAGCAGAGCTTCCGCATGTCCCAAGTGCACTCCGGGGGAAACTAACTTTTTTTACAAAGAGGGCAGTGTTTAGGATAAGGAGTTTATAACTTTCGTTGGCATCATTAAACAGAAAGCATTTTTGTTATGGATCAATTTAATTTTGAGATCCATCCCATTAATCAGTAGCTTTTCTTGGAAAAATAGATCACTATGTAAATGCCCCAATAGCTCCACCTTGTGGCTAGAGGCAGTAAATTGGGCCCTTTCAGTAAAACCAACTTCATGCTGACTGGCTATGTCTTTGTAAAAGAGACTGCTTGTAAACTGTGATTTGAGGGGTCCTTCACCATAACTGAGAAGCAGTTCTATGAGGGCTCTGTAGGGATAACAGTTGTTGCTCTGGCTAATGAGTTGGTCTCCCAAGGTGACATCCAGCCAGCTAAAAATAGATGTGATTGGGTAGTTAACCAGTGCTACTTTGACTGTCGGATTAATGTCTGAGCCATCTTCTTCCACAATTTTAAAGGTCAGATGCAACAGAGTACTATTTAAATCAATGTAGTCTTCACCATGACCTGCAATGTAGAAGTCCAAAGAGGCTGTTTCTGACAAGGCCGATAATGGCAGAATTTCCACATAGATGCTTTTTTTGATACTGGTTTGGGTCGGGGCTAGTTGTAACTGGTCCAGTTCTGATTTAAATCACTCTTCAGAGCCGTGATGTACAAAAGCCAATGTGCTTTTTAGAATATATCTCGCTTCCTAGAGCTGGTGCATCTCTTGTTAGACCTGTGGTTAAGCTTCTGAGACTTGACACCTTTGGGTTTCTTTCTTTTAAAAGGCTTGGGAGGTCCTTGCAGTTGCTTCTGAGGCTTGGTTCAGATGTTTTTGTTTTGTGTTTAAAAGGCTGCACAGTCTTCCTCTATTGAGGCTCAGTTCAATGACCCTCACCAGTGAAGTGCAGAACAAATTAGCTCAGCATTTCCAAAGACAAAATGGTAAGGGAGGGAAGGGGGTGGAATCAGAAGATTCATTAACCGTCCCATGGCAATTAGCTAAAAGAAGGGAGGAAGAGATAAAGTGGGGGATATTCAAAGGCATTTACATGATTTTCAGACTTGCAAACCATGTAAATGCCGCTGAATGGGATATTCAGTGACATGTGGGTGCCGTCACTACATGCCCCAGTGCTAAGTGGTTAGCATGGGGGGGGGGGGGCGTGTTGTGGGAGTTCCGGGGCGGAGTGGAGGCAACACTCATCAGTAACTGGGTAGTGGCGATATTGAGTTGCTGCCCAGTTAGTGATATGCGGGTAAAGTAAGGTGTAGCAAAGGGTGGCCTAACCTGTGGAAGCTAGCTGGCAGCGGCTCAGTATTGCCACTGCCCAATTAACTTCTGGATTCTGCGGCAACCCAGATATTCAATGCCGGTGGCCAGATATGGCCCTGGCAATGAATATCCGGGGATAGAATTCAGTGGCGACAGCTAAACACTTTAGAAGCGCTAGCTGCCACAGCTGAATATCCCCCCTCCCCCCCAAAGTGTTTAATATTTTGGATCAGATAATGGGAAGCCTGGAAGATGAGTGGAGGAGTAGCCTAGTACCCAGAAGATCAAGGGTTCAATTCTACTACTACTACTACTGAGCATTTGTATAGTGCTACTAGCAGGGCAGGATTTACCTTGAGTGAGGCCCTACGCCAACAAAAATTGTGGGCCCCCAGAAAAGATAAAAATGAGCACGCTGGATCAGCTGCGTGCTGTTGGCCCTGACGTCATAATTAAACTGGGAATCCCAAAAGCCAAACTTGGAATGTACAACACTGTAGAAATAAAACTATACATTAATTTGCTCTTGTACTAAACAAAGTGCAGACGTTAATGATGCACATTTACCAGAGCTGACATATTCCAATTAATAAATTCAAAATAAAGAGATATTTTTCTACCTTTTGTGCATTTTTTTTCAGCTGCAATTGCTCCAGCCACTTTCTTCTGGTTTCTTCGTGTCAGCCCAACTCCAGTCTTAACCCCCCCAGCCCATTTCCAGTCCCAGCCCCCCCCCCCCCATCGGCTCAAGTAAACTTTAATAAAAAAATAAATAAAACGCTGGCCGCTGCCGCTGCCGCCGCGGCCGCATGGACTGTCCCGCGGGGCCCCCTCTGCCCGGCTGAGCCCCTCCGTGCCGGCTTTGAGAGGCGCGAAGGGAGAGTGTCTCCCTCGCGTCTCTGTTAAGCCCGCAGGGGCTGATGGGTTTCCCATCTGCCCCTGCGGGCTTAACAGAGACGCGAGGGAGACACTCTCCCTTCGCGCCTCTCAAAGCCGGCACGGAGGGGCTCAGCTGGGCAGAGGGGGCCCCGCGGGACTGTCCATGCTGCCGCGGCAGCAGAGGGGGCCCCGCGGGACAGTCCATGCTGCCGCGGCAGCAGCCAGCGGTTTTTTTTTTAATTTAATTTTAAAAAAGCTAACAATTTGTTCAATTTTTGTGGGCCCTTGCCAGCTGTGGGCCCTACGCCACGGCGTAGTTGGCATATAGGTAAATCCGGCCCTGGCTACTAGTCATATGCAGCGCTGCACAGACATGTAAGAGACTGTCCCTGCTCATCAGAGCTTACAATCTAGTCAAGACAAAACACAGGGAAGGTGTAAGCAGGAGTAAAACAAGGAAAGAAAAGGAGATCAGGGGAGTCAAGAGCCAAAAGCAGCAGCAAAGAGGTGCGCTTTCACCCTGGATTTGAAGAGGGTTAGAGAAGGTGCCTAGCATACAGACATAGGTAGTTTGTTCCAGGCATAAGGTGCAGCAAGGTGAAAGGAGCAAAGTCTGGAGTTAGCAGTAGAAGAGAAGGGCACAGATAGAAGCAGTCTGCCAGAAGAGCGGAGTTCCCGAGGGGGGTTGTAAGGAGAGGTAAAAGAAGAAAGGTACTGTTGAGCTGCAGAGTGAATGCATTTATAGGTCAGCAGAAAAAGTCTGAACTGGATGCGGAAATGGATAGGGAGCCAATGAAGTGACTTGAGAAGAGGAGTAATATGGGCATGACGAGGCTGGCGGAAGATTAGCCGCGCAGCAGAGTGTTGAACAGATTGAAGGGGAGAGAGATGATTCAAAGGGAGACCAGCAAGGAGTAGGTTACAATAGTCAAGATGGGAGGTGATCAAGGAGTGGATAAGCCTTTTAGTAGTGTGTTCAGAAAGGAAAGGGCATATTTTCCTAATGTTATAGAGAAAGAAACGGCAGGTCTTAGCTACGAGATGGATGTGTGTGGAGAAAGAGAGAGAGGAGTCAAAGACAACCCCCAGATTGCGGGCTGAGGAAACAGGAAGGAGTACAGAGCTATTCACAGAGACTGAGAAAGGTGGAAGAGGAGGGGAGGTTTTAGAGGGAAAGATAAGAAGTTCAGTCTTGGCCATGTTCAATTTCAAGCAGCGGTGAGACATCCAGGCAGCAATGTCAGAAAGGCAGGCAAAGATCCAGGTCTGGATTGCCGGAGAGAGTTCAGGCGTAGAGAGGTAGATCTGGGAGTCATCAGCATACATATGGTACTGAAAGCCATGGGAAAAGATGAGCACACCAAGGGACTGGGTATAGAGAGAGAAAAGGAGCGGACCCAAGACAGATCCTTGGGGTACACCAACTGGGAGCGGGGTAGCAGAGGAGGAGGTGCCACCAGAACACACACTGAAAGAGCAATGGGAGAGATAGGAGGAGAACCAGGATAGTACAGAGCCCTTAAAACCAAGCGAGGACAGGGTATCGAGGAGAAGGTTGTGGTCAACAGTGTCAAAAGCAGCAGAGAGAGATGAGAGTAGTAAAGAGACGACGAGGATCAGAGGCAAGAGAGTTAGTCAGATGGACATAGTAGTCTTGTTTGGCAAGAGCTATGGCCGACTGCAAAGAGACAAGCATGAATTTGAAGTGTAGAAAGTCTGCAGGGGAGCGGGATTTGAGCCAAGCATGCTCAGCAGAATGGGCACAGGAACATAGATAGCGGGTAGTGGATGAAAGCCAGGGCTGGGGTGCAGAACCTCTCACAGGACGTGGGATGGGTAGAGGGAGAGCATCCAGAGCCGAGGAGAGTGCAGCATTATAGGAAATTACTGCCTCGTCAACAGACTTAGATGACACAGTGGAAGAAAGAGATGAAGAAAAGGTGGAAGAGAGAGCCAAGGGATCAATAGCATGAAGGTTTCGAAATAGGTTGGAGGAGACAGGATGAGGCTGAGGCAGCAGGTGATGAAGATTAAAGCTTAAAAGGTGATGGTCAGATAAGGGAAGAACTGAGTTACAGAAGTTCGAGTGTAAGCAACTAGAGAAAAATATCAGGTCCAGGCAGTGGCCATGCTGGTGAGTGGGGGCAGTGGAACAAAGTTGGAGGTCAAACGAGGAGGTAAGGGAGAGGAGCTTTAAAGCATGAGGGTCAGAGGGGTTATTGACATGAATGTTAAAATCCCCAAGAATAAGAGTGGGGGAAGAGGAGTCCAGAAAGAAGGAAAGCCAAGAGTCAAAGTCAGTGAGAAAGGTAGAAGAAGACTTGTCAGGAGGTCAATAAATAACAGCTACCCGGAGAGGAAGTGGGGTGAAGAGGCGGATGGAGTGGACTTCAAAAGAGAGAAAGGAGTGAGACTGAGGCAGCAGGAGGGGTTGGAATTGGCAAGAGGGAGAAAGTAGAAACCCAACACCACCACCACGGCCAGTGGGGTGAGGCGTGTGGAAGAGCTGATAGCCCCCATGGCAGAGGGCAACAGTAGATGTGTTATCATCTGGGAGGAGCCAGGTCTCACTTAGAGCAAGAAGATGTAGAGCATTAGAGACAAAGAGATAGTGAGTAAAATTAAGTTTATTAGAGACAGAGTGTGCGTTCCACAAGGCACATGAGAAAGGGAGAGTGGAAGGGGAAAGGAGAGGGATATGGATAAGATTAGACATGTTGCATGAAGATCTCTTCTCAGAGTGAGACAGAAATCTAGGGGGGCCAGGATTGGGGTTGATATCTCCAGATGAGAGAAAGAGAAGGAGTAGCAGAGTACGGAGTAGAGAGGAGACAGTACGGCGGAAACGAGGGTGAGGTCGCTTTAGAGAGAGAGGAGATGGTTGAATGAGAGGGAGAGAGCGATGAAGCTCAAGAGCTGATGATCAGTTAGAAGACAGAATGGAGGGGGAGGTGAGGGTGGTAGAGGGGGGATGAGAAGTGAAGGAGTGATGGTGCTGGTAGGAGGGGAAATAGCTAGAGAGTATGAAGAAAAGGAAGACAACGTGATGTGGAGCCATGGAAGAGGAACAGAGAGGGGCTAAGCAGCATATGTTATCTTACAAGCAGTGAGGTAGCAATGGAGGCTACAGGCTGTGCAGCATATGCTATTTTTACAAGCAATGAGGTAGCAGTGAGGTAGCAATGGATTTACACGCTATGCAGCATATGTTATCTTTACAAGCAATGAGGTAGCAATGGAGTCTACACATATGTTATTCTTACAAGCAGCAATGAGGTAGGAATGAGGTAGCAATGGAGTTTACAGGCTGTGCAGCATATGTTATTTTTACAAGCAGAAAAGTTACAGAGAAGAGACACCAAAATGGTAAAGGGGATGGAAGGCCACTCCTATGAAGAGAGGCTACAAAGGTTAGGGCTCTTCAACATGGAAAAGAGAGGGCTGAGGGGAGATATGATAGAGGTCTATAAATTAATGAATGGAGTGGAACGGGTAAACGTAGATTGATTGTTTACGCTATCAGAATATAGAAAGACTAGGGGACATGTAATGAAGCTACAGGGTAAACTATTTAAGACAAATAAGAGAAAATATTTTTTCACTCAATGTGTAATCAAACTCTGGAATTTGTTACTGGAGGATGTAGTAAAGGCTGTTAGTGTAGCTGGGTTTAAAAAAGGTTTGGACAAGTTCCTGGAGGAAAGGTCCATAAACCATTATTAAAAAGGGGCCCAGGATATCAATGCTTGACCCAATACAAGCATTGTGGAACCTGTGTCTCTTGGGGAAACTGCTAGGTACGTATGACCTAGATTGGCCGCTGTTGGAAACAGGATACTGGGCTTGATGGACCTTGGTCTGACCCAGTATGGCATATCTTATGTTCTTATGTTCTTAAGCAGCAATGAGGTAGTAATGAGGTAGCAATGAGGTAGTAATGGAGTCTACAGGCTGTGCAGCATATGTTATTCTTACAAGCAGCAATGAGGTAGTAAAGAGGTAGCAATGAGGTAGCAATGGATCCTACAGGCTATGCAGTGCAGGTTGTCTTGCTTAACGTGTGCTGCTTACCAGTTTGGGTAGCTCGGTTTGGGATAGCTTGTCTTAGAGTGTGTAGGTTCGGGTCACGTTGGTAGTTGGAAAGGTTTCCGTTGGAGGGGTATCAATTATGATCCACACCTAAGGGCCACACCAAAGGGCCCTTTGGCGAGGCCCTCAGGCGCGGGTCCACCAGGTGCGTGCCCGCCAGGAGTCACTTCCTTTTTTAAAGCTGGAGTCCTGCTTGTGTTGGGCCCTGATTGGCCGCCGGTTGGAGAGCGGGAGGGGTTGCAGCCCTCCGCTCATCTCCTTGCTGCCAATCGGGGCTCAGCAAGGTGGTGTGCTGTGCTCCAATGTCGCCGAGAGGTGCTTCCTTTTTAAAGCTGGAGTCCTGCTGGTGTTGGGCCCCGATTTGCCGCCAGTTGCAGAGCGGGAGGGGTTGCAGCCATCCGCTCTTCTCCTTGCCGCCGATCGAGGCTCAGCAAGGTGGTGTGCTGTGTTCCGATGGTGCTGGGAGGCGCTTCTTTTTTAAAGCTGGAGTCCTGCTTGTGTTGGGCCCTGATTGGCCGCCGGTTGGAGAGTGGGAGGGGTTGCAGCCCTCCGCTCGTCTCCTTGCCACCGATCGGGGCTCAGCAAGGTGGTGTACTGTGTTCTGATGGTGCCGGGAGGCACTTCCTTTTTAAAGCTGGAGTCTTGCTTGTGTTGGGCCCTGATTGGCCACCGGTTGGCAAGCGGGAGGGGTTGCAGCCCTCCGCTCTTCTTGCCACCAATTGGTGCTCAGCAAGGTGGTGTGCTGTGAATTCCCACTGGTACTCCTTGTGACCTTGGGCAAGTCACATTACCCTCCATTGCCTTGGAAGAAAAGGCCTGGCAAGCTACCTCCGGTTATACATACATTGCCAAGAAAACACAGAGTTCTGCTGGATTGCCAGGAGTCAGCACTGACTTAATTGCACTTCAAAAAGAAATGGGAAGATATTCCTGAGGAGGGAGAAGTATTTTCACCATCTTATTCCACTAGATAGGAAAAATTCATAAGATGCCCCAAATAATTAATAGATAATCTCAGAGGTATAAAAAGATATTGCATACAGATTCTGAAAAACTGCAGGAGAACCTTACAAGACTGGAAGACTAGGCATCCAAATGGCAGATGAAATTTAATGTGGCTAAGTGCAAATTGATGTACAAAGGGGAAAAAATAACCCAAATCATAGCTATACGATGCTGTGTTCCACATTTTGTAACCCCCCCATGTAGACAATGTACATCCCTGTGCACCCATAGTCACCCTATTTTATAAAGTGATGCATGCGCATGCTTCATTTTATAAAATAGTTAAGTACTGAAATGCCATACTCTAGGCCAAGGGCTTCAGAATGCTGTTTTCCATGGGCGGCCAATCTCCGCTCTTGGGTCAGCCAAAATTCAAGCAGTTGTGATCGCCGGCCTTCCCCTCCTGTCTACCCGCAGGGATCTAATCTCCTTCGGGCAGACAAGAGGGATCTGTGCTGCAATCGCAGCGCTGTTCTGCCCATGGGGAATGGGATCTCCCGCAGGCAGCCTGCTGCTAGCCAGGTCGCAATCGCCCGCCATCCCCTGTTTCCCATCAGCGCCGGCAGGCTTAACAGGGCCGCGAGAAAGGGAAACTCTCCCTTCGTGGCTCTGTAAAGCCGTGCTAAGGGAGCGAGGAGGGCTCTGCTGGGGAGGCCGCGGGGCACTTCCTGCTGCCGCAGCAGCAGCGGCTTCAGCAGCCAGGTTCTTTTTTTTATTTCCCGGGGGGGGGGGGCAGGACTGGAAATGGGGGGGGGGGTTAGGACTGGTAATGGGCGATGGGGGGGGTTAGGACTGGAGGTGAGCTGATGGGGGTGTTTAGGTCTGGTAATGGGCTATGGGGGCTAGAACTGGAAATGGGCTGATGGGCAGTTAGGACTGGTAATGGGCTATGGGGGGCTAGGACTGGAAATGGGCTGATGGAGGGGTTAGGACTGGAGGTGGGCTGATGGGGGGTGTTTAGGACTGGTAATGGGCAATGGGGGCTAGGACTGGAAATGGGCTGATGGGGAGGTAGGATTGATAATAGGCTATGGGGGGCTAGGACTGGAAATGGGATGATGGCGGGGGGCTAGGACTGGAAATTGGCTGATCGGGTGGTAGGACTTGTAATGGGCTATGGGGGAGCTACGACTGGAAATGGGCTGATGGGAGGTTAGGACTGGAAATGGGCTGATGGCGAGGTTTAGGAATGGTAATGGGCTGATGGCGGGGGGGGGGGCTAGTACTGGAAATAGGCTGATGGTGGGGGGGTTAGGACTGGAAGTGGGCTGATGGGGGATTAGGACTGGTAATGGGCTATGGGGGGCTAGGACTGGACATTGGCTGATCGGGTGGTAGGACTGGTAATGGGCTATGGGGGGGCTAGGACTGGAAATGGGCTGATGGGGTGGGGTTAGGACTGGAAATGAGCTGATGGGGGGTTTAGAATTTATAATGGGCTATGGGGGGGGGCTAGGACTGGAAGTGGACTGATGGGGGGGTTAGGACTGGAAGTGGGCTGATGGGGGGTTTAGGACTGGTAATGGGCTGATGGCGGGCGGGCTAAGACTGGAAATGGGCTGATGGCGGGGGGAGGTTTAGAACTTGTAATGGGCTGATGGGGGGGTAGGACTGGAAGGAGACTGATGGGGGGTTTAGGACTGGTAATGGGCTGATGGAGTGGAGTTAGGACTGGAAATGGGCTGATGGGGGTTTAGAAATTGTAATGGGCTATGGGGGGCTAGGACTGGAAGTGGACTGATGGGGGGTTAGGACTGGATGTGGGCATTGAGGCAGAAAGGATTAAAGCTTTGCAGGAAACTAAATTTGCTGTAGAATCTCTATGGATTGAAATTCAATGTAAAAAGGGGAAGGCGATGGCAGTGGTGGTGTACTATCGACCGCCTGGCCAGAATGAACAAATGGATGATGAAATGCTCAAAGAAATCAAGGAAGCTAACAAACGTCACAGCAGAGTAGTAATAATGGGTGATTTCAATTACCCAGGTATTGACTGGGTCAGTGTCACGGCAGGACATGCTAGGGAGATAAAGTTCCTAGATGACATAAATGACTGCTTCTTGGAGCAGCTGGTTCATGAACCGACCAGAGGGGAAGCCATATTAGACCTAGTCCTTACTGGAACACTAGATCTAGTGTAAGAGATACGGGTGTTGGGGCCACTTGGCAATAGTGATCATAGCATGATTGATCACCTTTGATTTAAATAGTGGAGGAAGGATAGTAAGGAAATCCACAGTACTACCTTTTAACTTTCGAAAGGGAGACTATGATAAAATGAGGAAAATAGTTAGGAAAAAACTAAAAGGAGCAGTTGCAAAGGTTAAAGACTTACATCAAGCTTGGGTGTTGTTGAAAAATACTATCTTGGAAGCCCAGACCAGCTGTATTCCACATTTTCAGAAAAGTGGAAGGAAGTCCAAAAAACTGCCAGCATGGTTTAAAGGTGAGGTCAGAGAGGCTGTTGTTGCCAAAAAAGCATCTTTCAGGAAATGGAAAAAAGAGCCAAATGACGAAACCTGGAAACAGCACAAGCACTGGTAGGTCAAATGCAAGGCATTGATAAAGCAGGCAAAGGGAGAATTTGAGAAGAAGCTTGCTGTGGAAGCAAAAATGTGAAATAAAGATTTTTTTCAAGTACATTCGTAGCAAAAAACCTGTGAGAGACTCAGTTGGTCTATTAGATGATAGAGGAGTTAAAGGGGCACTAAGAGGCGACAAGGCGATAGCGGAGAGACTGAATGAATTCTTTGCTTCGGTCTTTACTGAGAAAGATGTAGGGATGTTACACATGACTGAAGTGGTATTTAAAGGTGCGGAAGAATTGAAGGAAATATCGCTACATCGGGAAGATGTATTACAACTATTAGATAAACTGAAGAGTAGCAAATCACCTGGGCCGGATGGTATACATCCAAGGGTGTTGAAAGAACTGAAATATCAGATTGTAGGCCTGCTATTAGTAATCTGTGAACTATCATTAAAATCATCTCTAATACCTGAAGATTGGAGGATCGCCAATGTAACACCAATTTTTAAAAAGGGTTCCAGGGGTGATCCGGGAAACTACAGACCAGTGAGCCTCACGTCAGTACTGGGAAAAATTGTAGAAACCATCATAAAGAATGAAATTACTCAGCATGTAGATAGTCATGGTCTAATGGGAGATAGCCAACATGGCTTTAGACAAGGAAGATCTTGTCTTACTAATCTGTTATGTTTTTTTGAAAGTGTGAATAAACAGGTGGACAAAGGTGAGTCGGTTGATATAGTGTATCTGGACTTTCAGAAAGCCTTTGACAAGGTCCCTCATCAGAGACCTTTTGCAAAACTAAAGAGTCACGGGATAGGAGGCAGTGTACTACTATGGATCAGGAACTGGTTAAAAGATAGAAAGCAGAGGGTTGGGCTAAATGGTCAGTTTTCCCAATGGAGAAAGGTGAATAGTGGTGCACCCCAGGGATCTGTGCTGGGTCCGCTGCTTTTTGGCATATTCATAAATGACCTGGAAAGTGGAATAACGAGTGAGGTTATCAAATTTGCAGATGACACAAAACTATTTAAAGTTGTTAAAACCCAAGAGGATTGTGGAAAATTGCAAGAGGATCTTGATAAATTGGAAGACTGGGCATCAAAATGACAGATGAAATTTAATGTGGACAAGTGCAAGGTTATGCACCTAGGGAAGAACAACCCAAACTATGGTTACACAATGCAAGGTTCCACATTAGGAACCACCACCCAGGAAAAAGATTTAGGCGTCATTGTGGATAACATGTTAAAACCCTCGGCCCAGTGTGCAGCGGCAGCCAAGAGAGCAAATAGAATGCTAGGTATCATAAGGAAAGGAATGGCAAATAAAACAAAAGATATTATAATGCCTCTATACCATTCCATGGTGAGACCGCACCTTGAGTATGGTGTGCAATTCTCGTCGCCGTATCTTAAAAAGGATATAGTGTTATTAGAAGAGGTTCAGAAAAGAGCCACCAAAATGGTAAAGGGGATGGAAGGATACTCCTATGAAGGAAGGCTAAAAAGGTTAGGGCTTTTTATCCTGGAAAAGAGACGGCTGAGGGGAGATATGATAGATGTCTATAAATTAATGAACGGAGTGAAACGGGTAAACGTACATCGATTGTTTACGTTATCAGAATATAGAAAGACTAGGGGACATGCAATGAAGCTACAGGGTAATCTATTTAAGACTAATAAAAGAAAATATTTTTTCATTCAACGTGTAATCATACTCTGGAATTTGTTACCAGAGGATGTAGTAAAGGCTGTTAGTGTAGCTGGGTTTAAAAAAGGTTTGGACAAGTTCCTGGAGGAAAGGTCCATAAACCATTATTAAGAAGGGACCCAGGATATCAATGCTTGACCCAGTACAAGCATTGCGGAACCTGTGTCTTTTGGGGAAACTGCTAGATAAGTACGACCTAGATTGGCCATTGTTGGAAACAGGATACTGGGCTTGATGGACATTGGTCTGACCCAGTATGGCATATCTTATGTTCTTATGTTCTTATGGGCTGATGGGGGGTTTAGGACTGGTAATAGGCTGATGGCGGGCGGGCTAGGACTGGAAATGGGCTGATGGTGGGGGGCGGGGTAGGACTGGAAATGGGCTGATTGGGGGTTTAGGACTGGTAATGGGCTATGGGGGGGTTAGGACTGGAAATGGGCTGATGGGGGGTTTAGAACTTGTAATGGGCTGATGAGGTAGGACTGGAAATGGGCTATGAGGGGTTAGGAATGGAGGTGGGCTGATGGGGTGGTTAGGGCTGGAGGTGGGCTGATGGGGGCGTTTAGGACTGGTAATGGGCTATGGATGGCTAGGACTGGAAATGGGCTGATGGCGGGGGGGGGAGTAGGAGTGGTAATGGGCTATGGGGGGGTTAGGACTGGAAATGGGCTGATGGGGGGTTTAGAACTTGCAATGGGCTGATGGGGTAGGACTGGAAATGGGCTATGGGGTGGTTAGGAATGGAGGTGAGCTGATGGGGATGGTTAGGGCTGGAGGTGGGCTGATGGGGGCGTTTAGGACTGGTAATGGGCTATGGATGGCTAGGACTGGAAATGGGCTGATGGGGGGGGGGTTAGGACTGGTAATGGGCTATGGGGGGCTATGACTGGAAATGGGATGATGGGGGGTTTAGGACTGGTAATGGGTTATGGGGGGCTAGGACTAGAAATGTGCTGATAGGGGGTAGGACATAATGGGCTATGGGCTGGAAGTGGGCTGATGGTGGGGTTTAGGACTGGTAATGGGCTATGGGGGGCCTAGGACTGGAAATGGGATGATCGGGAGGGGGGCTAGAAGTGTAAATGGGCTGATGGGGGTAGAACTAGAAATGGGTTGATGGGGGGTTAAGAATGGAAATAGGCTCATCGGGAGGGGGGTTAGAACTGGAAATGGGCTGATTAGGGAGGCTAGGACAGAAAATGGCCTGATGGGGGGGGGGGGTTAGGACTAGTAATGGGAAGACGGGGGGCTAGCACTGGAAATGAGTTAGGACTGATTATGGGCTGATTGGGGGGCTAGGACTAGAGTGGGCTGGGACTGGAAATGGGGTAATGGGGGAGGGGAGGAGAGTGCTGCTGGCCCTGGAAGAAATCTAGGGGCTAGGGCTACAAATGGGCTGATGCGGGAGGTAGAATAGGACTGGAAGGGAGCGGATAATGGGAAGGTCTGCCAGGGGAAGGAGGGGGCATGAAAGGAGCTGACACGGTGGAAGGAGGGGGCTGGAAAGGAGCTGACACCTGTGATGTACTGAAGGGGGACTGGAAGGGAGCTGACACTTGGGGATGGGAGTGGTAGGTGGTTGGGTAATGGGGAGGAGACTGAAAGGGAGCTGATATGCAAATGGCACTAGAAGTGGGGTGGACAGAGGGTAGGGCGACTGGAAGGGATCTGACTGGGGGGGGGTGGCACTGAGAGTGGACGTGAGCTGATATATGTGATGGTGTTTGGACTAGAAGGGGCTGGACAGTGGGGAAGGAGGGGGGCTTGAAGGTAATGGACACCAGTTGCAGTCGTGGGAATGCAAGGCAGTTGACATTGGAAGGTACTGGGAGAGAAGAACTGAAAAGGGGGCTGATACTGGGGAGGGTTACTGGAACTGGAAATGGGCTGATGGAAGGAAGTGAAGAAAAAAAAGAAGAGATAAGAAATGGCAGATGGACCATAGACCACAGAAAGAGAGCTAAGAAACATAGAAACATAGAAATATGATGACAGAAAAAGACCACATGGCCTATCTAGTCTGTCCTTCCATAAGAGAATACAGGAAAACAGAAGCCTCAGATCGGGACCAGCATGATCAGAGAATAAAATGGTCAGACAACAAAGGTAGAAAAATAATTGTATTTAATTTTAGTGATTGGACTTCGTGCTATTTTTATATTTTAGACAGTATTGGGGAACTGCATCTCTTATTTATCTGATGTTGCACTGCATGTGGACTCTGGCTTCTTGGGGTTTCAATTTAAATTTAGTCTACATATTTTTATTTTTACTTTAGATTGTGGTTACTTATTCTGTACTTGTTGAAAGTCGATGTTGCGCATGTGTAACTGAGGTCAGGTGTTCTGTTAACATGGCGTTTGTACATAAAGATCTATACTGTACTGTACTAATTTGACTTGTTCAGCTTTCAAATAGGTGTATGAATGTTCCAGGGCCCACTGTAATATTTACAGTGATGCTTTTTTTGGATGGGCTCCTTATGTGAGTTTTGGAAATTTGTGCTGATATGGTATGGTAGGTTTGCTCTTTGTTGTAGGGTTTTGTATTAGTTCACAATATGCCAGGTACTGAAGAATAGTGGCTGTTATTGCTGTTGTTGTTGTTAGTGAGATGATCAGAATCAGATTTTTTTTTTTAAATATTGAGTTCTGTGGGTGAATGTCTTGGTTCTGCTCTGCACCTACTGTGGATGCAAAATATATGTTGAAAAAGAAAAAGCAAGAACCATAACACAGTTTATAACAAAATAAAAATGAGTTATAATTTAGTTTTATAAACTGTGCTGTTAGTTCTTGCTGTCTTTTAGTTCCTTGGTGTGCGAACGGGACCGTAACTAGCCCTGTGCAAGTGGTGCAGCCGCACAGGGCGGAAAGGCTTGGGGGGTGTATTTCGGCTGTCTGCTGTCGCCCTGCCGCCGCTGGCAGGACAATAGCAGGCAGCCAAAATGCACTCCCCAAGCCTTTTCGCAGCACTTTAAGCAGATCTGGTCCCTCCCTCCTCTGATGTGATGTCAGAGTAGGGAGGGACAGATCTGCTTAAAGTGCCAGTGCCTTTCAGATCGGGCGCATTCCCCCGTCCTTCTCCCCATACCTCCGTCCAGCGCTGCCTGCTCTTTCCCTGCTGCTGGCGCCTCTGTGAAAAAAACAGAGGGCGGCAGCAGCAGCAGGGAAAGAGCAGGCAGCGCTGGACAGAGGTATGGGGGAAGAGGGGGACGTGCACCCGAGCTGCAAGTCACACAGGGTGTGATTGCAGCACGATATGGCCCTGTGTACAAACATCTTGCATTCCTCCATATAATCTAATCAGCTTTTTGGTTTGGTTCAGTCTATGATTGGATTTCTGAAAAAGCCCCGCCCCCCCTCTAAAGTGTGTGTGTGTGTGTGTGTGTGTGTGTGTGTGTGTGTGTGGCGCCTTTTCATACTTTGCCTCAGGCAGCAGATTGCCTTGAGTCACCCCTGTTCCTAACCCTTCAGACCTCGGCGCGTCATCTGCAAGCAGAGCTCGCAGGATGCCAGCTGGTGATCGGGTCCAAGGCATTGCAAGCACCAATTGTGGAAGTCGATGGCAGAGATGGTCTTGTCACACTTTGTGCATTTTTTAAAGCCACAAGTTGGCTTAGACATGCCGAAAAATACCACCTCAGCAAAATTAAACTGGAGAGCTGCTGTGGGAAGGAAAACAACCCCAAAGGGTTAAAACACACTGAAGGCGAGAAAAAGAGAGAAAGAAAAAACCTAAATTGGTAAAACTGATTAACCGATGACAGATGGAAAGGAAAACACAAAAAAATGGTCCACGAGGGCCAGAGAGAAAATCTTTTTTCCAGACTAAAGGAACATGTCCTAGTGGCTCCACAGAAAAAAAAAGAAGACTAGAGCAGTGTGGAGGAGTAGCCTAATGGTTAGAACACCAGCTTGGGAACCAAAAGGCCAGCGTTCAGTTCCTACCAGCATGCCTTGGGCAAGTCACTAAGCCCTCCATTGCCTCAGAAAAATCCCATCTATGTCTCTGTTCAATGTACATAACCAAGTTTAAGTTGCAATGTAAACAGCTTTGGCTGAAATGATGAAGTGGTATAAAAAAACCTGTTAAATAAATACACTGGTGCACTTCCCAAACACTTTCTTGTGGGGCTCCGTCAGAGATGTCACCTATACATGAGGACTTACTTCTTGCTTGTTCACAGAGAATAAAGATGAATTATTTTTTATTTAAAAAACACACCTAAGAGTAGACATTTATTTCTAAGTGGAGTGTATTTTTTGCAGTTTCGTTGAAGTCGCCCATCTATGGCTTTGATGTGATTTGTCTCCCCCATCCATAAAATAAGCTTTGTGTAATCCCTTGGGATTGATAGTCCAAAACACTACTCCAGTGGACGCAAGCTACAGAGGCAACATAAGAGGACAAATATTGTAACTAACCTTCTAGCACCACTTGAATATAGTCTTGTGCTGACATCTTGTCCTTGCGTATGAAGCACTGATACGCTCCACTATCACTTTTGGTCATGCCATCCATTATAAGGTTTTCGTTGGCAACACCAGTGATCCTGACATGGTTTACAGGGTTGATAATTTCACCGTTGTGGTACCAAGACACTTCAGGATCATCAGCTCCTGTCACACAGCAGGCCAAGGACACCTGGCTACCCACACTAGTCTTCACTTTCCGTGGGCTGATTGTTGCCTTCAAAGGTTCTGTGGGTTTATATTAACAAAGAAAATCAAAGCATTATTGCACTTCAGTGTAAAAATACCACACATGGAGGGTAATTTTATAAACTCCCACAAAATTAAGATGTTTTTCTGCACATCACTAGCGCCTATTTTATAAAGCCAAGTATGCATTTACTTTATAAAACAGGGGCAGAAGTGTCCCTGTTTAATGTACATTACCAAGTTTAAGTTACAATGTAAACCACTTTGACTCGAATGATAGCGGTATAAAAAATCTCCTGTTAAATAAATAAGTGGTCAAAAATGCATGTACAGCATTGAGTATGCTTTGTAGCGCTATACAAATGATAAGCAGTAGTAGGCGCAAGCACTTGCACAAACCTTATGTTGATGTAAATGCTGGTGCTTAGATTTTTATTTTAGTATTTTACGCGCAAAGCTTAGCACTGCCCAACCTCCGCCCAACCTCCTCTCCTGTACATGCCCATGGGTCTGAAGCGCATACTTACAGAATAGCGACTGGCCAAATTAGGTGTGCAAAGATCCATTCACATGCATAAATCACTGAAAAAGCGTAGTTATTCACCTGTAACAGGTGTTCTCCGGGGACAGCAGCAATCAGTCCTCACATATGGGTGATGTCGGCACCGATGGAGCCCTCCTGAAGCATCCCCCCAGCTTTCAAAGAAAGCCTTTGGGAGATGCTACCAAACATGCGTTGTCCCCTTCCCGTCCAAGGGTGCCATCTTGCTCAGTCAGATGACATAGCTAAAGACAGCAAAATAAAAGCTGGTAAAGAAGCAGCTCCAAGGGGAGGAGAGAGGGTTGTGAGGACTGATTCCTGCTGTCCTCCGAGAACACCTGTTACAGGTGAGTAACTATGCTTGCTCCGGGAATAAGCAGGAAGTCAGTCCTCACATATGGGACTCACTAGCTACAGCCTGGCTGAAGGCACTGTCCCGTCGGGACTCTCTTTCCAGGCAGTAATGAACTGCGAATGTATGGACTGAAGACCAGGTGGTGGTCTGGCATATGTCCCCCATCGGGATGGAGCATAGGTTTGCCACCAAGGTTGCCATAGCCCTGACATGGTGCGCCATAACACGGCCTTCCAGCAGGAGCTCTGGCTGCTCATAGTTGAGGGCAATACAGTCCGCTACCCAGGTAGACAGTGTATGTTTGGTCATCACCTCTCCCAGACGACTGGGGTCGTATGAAACAAAAAGCTGAGCAGATTTGCAGTGGCCCTGAGTACACTGGATGTAGAAGGACAAGGCCCTCTTACAGTCCAAAGAGTGTGAAGTACCGTCTCTCCCCTACTGGGGTGAGGTCTTGGAAAGAAGATGGGAAGTACCACTTCCTGGTTGAGATGGAAGGACAATACCACTTTCGGAAGGAATTTAGGGTGTGTGCAGAGCACCACCCTGTTCTTATAGAATCTGGTATAGGACGCCTCCGCCATTAGGGCCTGAAGCTCGCTGACTCTGCAAGAGGAGGTAAGTGTGACCAGGAATGTCACCTTCTACGAGAGGTATTGGAAGTGGCAGGTAGCCAGAGGCTCAAAGAGCGGGCGAGTGAGCTGCCCCAAACCACATTGAGGTCCCACTCGGTCGCCGGAGGGCGAACCAGGGGCTTCGATAGGAACAGACCCCTTAGGAAGCGGGTCACCAGCGGCTGGACCGAGAGGGGTTTACCTTTCACTAGTTGGTGGTGTGACGCCAGAGCACTAAGGTGCATTCTTATGGGGTTAGACTTAAGCCCGGATTGCGAGAGGTGGAGAAGGTACTGTAACACCAATCCCACCGGGAAAGAGAACGGGTCCATCCCATGCTCTGCACACCAAGTTGAAAACCTGCGCCATTTGAGAGCGTAAGCTTTCCTAGTGGAAGCCTTACGAGGGGCCAGCAGGATCTCCTCTAGCTCACCCGAGAGGTTCAAAGGGGCTAGGGTCACCCTTTCAGCAGCCACGCCATCAGTGACAGGAACCCCAAGTTGAGTGCAGAAGATAGCCCCCCCTCCTGAGACTGGAGCCCTGGAGAGTTCCCCAACAGGATGGGGGTCTCCACCGATAATTGGAGAAGTAGCGGCAACCACGGTTGCCTGGGCCATTGAGGGGCTATCAGATTGAGCGAGGCCTTGTCGCGGAGGGTCCTGAACAAGGTTTTGGCAATCAGTGGTATGGGAGGGAAGGCGTATATGAGGCCCTCCGACCACAAGAAAAGGAACACGTCCGCCACCACTCTGGAGGGATGGGCCTGCCGGGAGCAGAAGCGGGGCAACTGGCAGTTGTCTGGGCTGTCAAACAGATCCATTACGGGTTCCCCCCAGAGGTGGAAGGGCTGGAAGAGCCGGTTGGCCACAATGGGGTCCAGCTACCACTCATGCAGATGGAGGACCCTGCTCAATCTGTCGGCCAGTAGGTTGTTCTGGCCTGGCAGATATACTGCCCGCAGGAGTATACCCTGTTGGACTGCGTAGAAGCAGAGGGCCATTGCCTCTCAGCAGAGGGCATGAGACCCCGTGCCCTCATGTTTGTTCACATAGAACATCGCCACCCGGTTGTCTGGCTGGTGATGTAGGCAGTGGCAAAAAGCTCAGAGGGCTAAGTATATCTAGAAGGTTGATCTGCTGGATGCTTTCGTCCTGCGACCAGATGCCCTGGGTGCGGAGTTCCTCACAGTAGGCTCCCCAGCTGAGCAGGGAGGTGTCTGTGGTGAGGACTTTTAAGGGGCTTGGGGCTTGAAAAGGCATCCCCGCCTTGAGACATTAGAGAGTCTGTCACCAGGTCAGAGAGTCCACCAACTGGTGGGTCACTGAGACTTTATCCCGGAGACACCCCATGGCCTATGTCCATTGGTCCCAAAGGCACCACTGCATGGTCCTCATGTGGAGGTGGGCATCTAGGGTGACGTGGACCGTGGAGGCCATGTGCCTGAGGAGGCACAAAAGGAGCTGAGTGGGCACTGAGGGACGGTACTGTACGTCCAGTGCCCGGGTCCTGAGGCGGTCGGCTCAGTTTCTGGGCAGGAAGGCCTTTACCTGGAGGGTGTCCAGTCTGGCCCCGATGAACTCCAGACATTGTGTTGGAAGGAGGTGAGACTTGGGGTAGCTTATCACAAACCCCAAGTGCTGCAGGACCTGGATGGTGCACGCAGTCGCCTGCTACACTTCTAAGGCCGTGCCTCCCTTTATGAGCCAGTCGTCCAGGTAGGGGAAGACAAAGACCCCCTCGAGGCAGAGGAAGATGGCCATGACTGCCAGGCATTTTGTGAAGACCCTTGGGGCAGAGGCCAAGCCAAAAGGCAGCACCCTGTACTGGTAGTGCCTACCCCCTAACATGAATCGCAGGTACTGCCTGTGGTTGGGTTGAATGAGGATGTGGGTATAGGCATCCTTCAGATCCAAGGAGCATAGCTAGTCTCCTTGCTGGAGGTAAGGCAGCAATGTTCTAAGGGAGAGCATCTTGAACTTCTCCCTCACCAGGAACTTGTTGAGGTTGCGCAGTTCAAGGATAGGACTTAGACCTCCTGTTCTTTTTGGCATGAGAAAATACCTGGAGTAGAACCCCTTACTCTTGAGGTGGTGGGGCACTGGTTCCACTGCTTTGTCCTCGAGAAGACCTGCAAGTTCCTTCAGTAGAAGGTCCTGGTGAAGGGGAGACAGGAAGGGCTCTCCCAGAAAATAAGGGGGAGGTGTCTGAATCAGATGGAGGAGGTAACCCTCCTTGACCACTCAAAGTGCCCAGGAATCGGTGGTGATGGTTAGCCACCTTTGGGCACAGTGGATCAGATGTCCCCCTGTGGGCTGCAGACCTCCTTGGGGTGGAGAGGCTATGTCCAAGGAGTCAAAAGCTCCCCCCTGGCTGGGCCGGGGCTGGCGCCTAGGCTTTGTGAGCCTTCTGCTTACGAGGGCCATGCTCATGTCCCTTAGCCTGCTGACCCTGCTGGGGAGCCGTGGAGGCCTGAAAAGGTGGGTAGTTTCTGTAAGCAGCCCCTTTCCTCAGGTAGAAGGGCTTTTTACATGAGCCCTTCTGTTGGGGAGGGGCAGCAATCTTTTTGGAGAGCCTGGTCCTCGTCATGAACTCGGTCTCCAGCTGGACAGCTTTGTCGGTCATGGGCTTGCAAAAGAGGTTCCCTCCTTGGCATGGGACATCGACCAATTTGTCCTGGAGCAATTGCTCGAGGTCAGATGACTGTAGCCAAGCCTGGTGTCAGGCACTGATGCCTGCCACCACTGCTCGAGTCACCGACTCGAATCCGTCATAACAAACTTGGAGCACTCACGGACAGCCTTGGCAAAGTTCCTGAACCGCTGCAGGGGTTCCTTGGACAAATCAGCTGAGAACCTACCGAGTTCCTTCGCAAGGTCTCTCAGGTACATACCCATGTACAGCTGGTAGGCCTGGATGCGGCCAATGAGCATCAAGCTCTGGTAACACTTTCTGCCGAGGGCTTCGAAGGTTCGTGCCTCCCTGCTGTGCATCTTCTGACTCTACAGTCACCGTTTGGCCAACTCCACCACCATGGAATTGTATGGAAGCTGTGACTTCTGGAAGCCCGGGCTCCGGCAGACTCGATACATCGAGTCAAGCCGCTTACTCACTACCATCACTGATGCCAGTGTTTCCAACATGCAGAGCATCAGCCATTCCAGGATGGGAGGGATGGGCAAAGTGAGCGATTCCCTCGGAGGGGCCTCATGCTGGAGGATTTCTAACATCCACCCGAGGGTCCTCCTCCAATTCCGTTGGGAATGCTAGGGCCTTGGACATGTCCTTGACAAAGTCAAGGAACCCCATATCCTCCAGCGGAGACTGGCACCGGGTCTCCAAAGCAGGGGTGTCCAAGGGGATGTCTCGGTGGTGATGAGTCGGGCGACTCCTTATCCTCTGTCTCCCACTAGAGGACTCAAAGGAAGGATGATCCTTGGGCACTGGGGCTGTCCACGGCCCTCCGAGTGCACTGGCTGGGGACGATCGTGGCCCCATTGAGCAGGAGCTGGATCGAGACCTCGGCCGAGGATCGACTCGAGGCTGAAGGACCTCGAGGATCAGCTCAGCCTCCAGGGATGTCTTCGACATTGAGAGCCCGGTGGTCAGGGTGGATGAACTGGTAGTACTGGACAACAACGCCCGCTGCTGGTCCATGAAGGCAGACAAATTGTGCTCCAGGGCCACCATTTTGGACTCCAAGCCATCTGCCCCAACGCCAGTTCCCCCAAAGCAGAGTCCTCGATAAGGATGGGGTTTGGTGACCTTGGCCGGTCCGAGGTCGATTCCTTTCTGGGGAAGTTTGCAGGCCACTCCCTCTCCGATCCCTCGGACAAGCATCAGACTGCAGGCTTGGGATGTACCTAGCCTGTCGGATCCATCCAGGAATGCCGCCTTTGAGGTTTTCTTCTTCTTCCTGGGTTCCCTTGAGGGAGACCCCCTTTATGAAGAACCATAATGCCGCTCGGGTTCAGAGGGGCCCACCCGAGATGTTGTGGCTTCAGATGGGGTCCTGGACTTTGGAGGCACTGGGGATTCAGGGAAAAACTTATCGTGCTGCTGCTGGCAGCTCTTGAGGGTCTTGCTGGACATCTTTTTGCAGAGACTGCATGCTGTAGGTTTGTGGACCGGCCCTAGGCAGTGAAGTTAGCAGTCGTGTGTGTCAGTCAAGGACATCATTTTGGTACACCGATCAGACTTCTTGAAGCCACTGGCAGCCATGGGGGAAAAAAGTTCCCCAGCGAGGTCAAAGACCTGCCGAGCTGCCAGCTGGAAAAAAGGCACAAAGATGCCAAAAATGAAAAACTACAAAAGGAACCCAAACTCGATGCCCAGATAGCGAGGTCGGGTGGCGGGAAGAGTACCGGTGCAGTACCGAAGGCGAATATGAAACTCAGGAGCAAAAAAATCAACTTTTTTCAGGGACAAGCCAGACGGACGTCTGAAGGGCTCCGCGGAAAAAAGGAGATTGAGCAAGATGGCACCCTTGGGCGGGAAGGGGACTATGCATGCGTAATAGCATCTCCCAAAGGCTTTCTTTGAAAGCTGGGGGGATGCTTCCACGAGGGCTCCATTGGTGCCGATGTCACCCATATGTGAGGACTGACTTCCTGCTTGTTCCTGGATGTGATTTATTAGAGTTGATGGTACATAACTTTATGTGGTTCCTCATAAAATTACCTCCATAGCACCTATCTATGTCAATACATAAAAATCTTTTTTGTGGGTAAGAGGATTGTGAAGTCTCAGACTCATGTATTGCAATATCTTTATTGTTGGCCCTTTAAAAGGTATCACAACCTACAAAAATTCCAAATTTTCTCTACCTCAGGATCCACTAACAAGCAGTAATAACCATGTAGCCTACCACAAAATTCAATAAAATATCAAACATGTTTTAACAATTCCCTCTCCCCTATGGTTAGATTGACATTTGGGGGATAATTTCATATGGAGCTGCCTAGATTTAAGTGGCAAGTACGAACCTAAATATCAATATTTTATTCATTGATGCACCTAAGTGGCCTATTATAGAATAGTGGCTAGTATAAAATTCTGCAGCATGTTTGCATCACGAATACTTTCACTGTGGGCATGCACAAGGGTGGAGTTTGATTCGAACGTGGGTGGAGCACACAATTACGCACACAGATTACAAAATATGATATATGCACTTTCTTGAAAGAATCTATGAGTGGACATATACAGTAGCTCCAGGGCTGGTGTACGTAAATGCCCATGCCTGAACTTAAGGTACATCTTCAGCCACTTATGTTAATATTCTATAAAGAAAAGTAGGCACATACTTTTCCTTATAAAATAGGAATGTTAAACTAAGCACCCACCAGACACATTCTCCTGATATGCCCCTAGGCATAGGATTTTCTGTACCCTCTAATTCCTCCTCAGTGGGAGAGAGAAGGGAGTATCATATTAGAGGAGGATCACACTGAAATGATATCGAAGGACAGAAACATTTAGGCAGCTGCCTGTCAAGGGAAATGTTACAAGTGCCTAGTTTAAGGTAGTCAAACTGCATACATTTTAAGCTTATTTTATAAAGGCAAATAGATGCCACATCTTTTTAAAACACTAGCATATGTGATAAAGATTGCACCTTAAATTCAGGCATAGGCATTTTCAGTAGATGTAAATGAATGCATGTAACATTCATATGTATATACAAAAATTAAGGTATTTTATAATTAATATTCATACTTGCAAATTCTGCCTGTGCTCCGCCTAGACTGCACCTCCCTAGCTATGCCTACTGTCATCTTCATGCCAAAGTATGTGTTTTTACACCAGTCAGGATTTTATATGAGAGCATTAACACATAAAATGACACATTCACATATTAATGACATTATGAAATTACCTCCAAAGTATCTAATGGGTAATTTGTCCTGGATCCTTGCATAATTTAAGTACAATAAATGCTGGAAGAAAATACTTCCAGTGGCATTTCATTCCAAAACCTAGAGAGCTCTGTAGGCAATCTACTAATTATATGAGATGGTTTTTCAGACAATGAAAGTGCTGGACAGTAATGTCACATAACTTGCAAGCTGAGACTAAAAAAGTTGCATGCAAATGTATATCTGTGATCCTTTAACAATTTCATGTAAAAAAGGCACACTGATCTCTGAAGAGGGTATTGGAGCATTGATTGAATATCACGACCCAGCACTAAGAGAGGCTTTAATTCTTTTATAACATTTTGAATAAATTTTGCTCCCATTTTCTGAAAGCCAACTTCTCAAGAATGACAGGCAAGGTGAGGAGGTATTCAGAGTCTTTGCAAACCATGGGATGAAAGGGAAGGCCCCTCCCCCCCAAGGCACAACCCATCAGTGTTACTTGCAACCCATCCCTACCCCAGCAACCACCCTCCTTCTGTTTTACATCTTTTTCCTATCCTATATGTATTGCCTTTGAAACATACCATCCCCAGTGAATAAGATACACAAGCTTGGTTCTCCTGCATCACATTGCTATGAACACTTCCAATATTCTTAGTTATGTTCCCCTGGGTTGGGAGCTGAGAATGCTGTGTTGCAGGGAGAGACAGCAAGTAGGACTGGTCATCTACTCGGCAGGCTAGATATCCGCCTAGGGGGGCAGACCTTGGGTAGGGGTGGCAGTATTTCCTCTCCATGTCCTGCAAAACAGTAGCAGAGCAAGTTTCTGTCAGCATGGTGGTGGGCCTTTAAGCACCTGCACATGCATCTGTTCCTGGCCTGCAGTCCTGGCTTCTCAATTCCTGTCAGAGGGGTGGGAACAGCAGGCCATGAGTGCATGTGCATAAACATCTGTGGCTGAGTCAAGACCAGAGTTTCCCTCTGTTTGCTGATACAGGGTGGTGACTGGATTTTAGGTTTATTACTCACTTTTTCCAAATGGGGGGGGGGGTGCGAGGTGTTTGGGTAGGGAAGGGAAGGAAAGGGGAGGTGTTGAACTGTAGCAGCAGAGCACATACAAACCAATGATACCACAGTGGGGGAGGGGAGTTGCAGGACAGTGAGCCATTCAAATGGTGGGGGCACACATGGCCAAAGGTTTGCCTAGGGCAGGAGATACCTTTGGGCTAACTCTGGCAGGAAGAAGTGCTTCTGTTTCTCCATGGACCAGCAGGATTGCATCAGCCACACTTGGTGACGCCCTCCGGCGGAGCCATGCATACGGAAGTGCTCTCTAGAGCTCAGAAAGGTGAGCCCTTCTGAGCCCACCTAGGTAGCCCATCCTACCGGTCCGCCCCCTGTTCCGGCCAGTTTTTGTTCTTCCGCCTTACCAGCAAGACGGACCCTGCTCTGCTCTCGCTTTGTTTATTTCTTTGTTTTCATTTTTCTGCCAAGCAATGCCCAAGTATTATGCCAAGAAGTGCCCTTATTGTGGCAATAAGAACCGTACCTCTCAGGGATGCTCCCACTGCGGCAACATGAAGAAAGGGTACCATGAGGTCTGCAAGAACTCCGCTCCTCATTCTGACCCTCCGCCGGCCCAGGATGTGCCTTAACGGGCCTCCATCCTCAGCCGAGCCTCCGTGCTTCCAGATAATGCCTCCCAGCTGAACGCGCCATTCACAGCTCCGGGCACAAGAAACATCCCCCTGCTACTCCGGGAGCCGGCGCACCTACCCGCGGTGCTGCGGAGGTAAGCCCTGCTGATTTCCAAGAGGCTCCGGCCAGTCTGGACCTTGCTGCTCAAATAGCTCACATGCTCGCTGCTCAAATCGCTCCCATGCGGTCTCCTGGATCACGAGTCCACGCCGCACAAGATGGCGACGGCCGGCAGTCCTCCCAGCCCCGGCTGAGGTCCGCCGACTCCGCCCAACCGGGGGGCATGGCTTCCAATCCCAGAACTTCCAGTCAGCCCAGGAACGCCGGTTCTGAACGAAGTCCCGATCAGCGCAGTGAAGCCGGTTCTCAGCATGCCTCCCCAAACGCTTGTGCACAGCTCCTCGTCCCAACAAGCCTGATCGCCGCGGGGATTCTCTCCGATGAAACAGGTATGCCTGCACACTGCAGCGCTTCTCAGCACGGGGGAAACCAGCCCCTCACAAATGCCCTGGGGGAAGCCACTGAGGCTCTTAACCCCTTAACCTCCGGCGCTCTGTTGCTCGATGACAACCACAATAGGAGTGCCTCGGTCTATAGATCTCTTCACCGCAGGAAGCGGAACAGAGACAGAGGGCATAGCAGCAGCAGTGACTCTGGTCACAGAGCCCACCGATCGAAGCGGCGCAGACATTCCAGGCACCATCGCCACGATCCCAACACCGCAGGCACCGCCCCGACGACACCCGCAGCGACAGCAGTGGGAATTGGGGTTCTCCTCGCCGCAGCAGTTTCAGCCTCAGCAACTCCTCTGCTATCCTCAACCTGTTAACCCAGCTTCTGCGGCAGTCTGCCCCAGCAACTCCCATGGCACACGCCTCGCTCCCTCCCGACGCTGAGATTGCGCGGTGAACTCCCGGAGGAGCAGCGCCTACCTCCGCACCTGAGGAGAGGACCAGAGACCCCTCCCGTGCACCCTCACCTATCCCGGTCCGGGAAGATCTCTCCCCTGACACCACCGCCGAAGACCAGGACATAGAAGCAGCAGTGGTGGGGTCGGCTTCCACGGAGCATATCAGCTCGGAGAAGACGCAGACAGCTGAGACTGAGGAGCCCCCTCCCGCGGAGGACCTCACCTATCCCAAGTTTCTAGCCAAACTTGCCACCACCCTCGCTTTAAATATCGCTGATGCTTCGGGGGAGACAGTTCCAGAGGTTCTGAAATATCTCGCAGCACCAAAACCTGCTTTCGCACTGCCCGTGCACCAAAGGCTGTTGGACAATCACTCCAAACTGTGGCAGACACCAGCGTCTGGCCGACCCTTCCCCAGACGGCTCGACTTCAAGTATCAGGTAAAGCCTGTCCCTGGATTTTCTCAGTCACAGCTTCCACACAACTCCATTGTCGTGTCTTCAGCGCTCAAGCGTACCAAGTCCTCACGCACCCACGCCAATAGCCCCCCGGGCCGCGACAATAAACTCCTCGATGACATCGGGAAGAAAGTATTCCAAGGGGCTATGCTTAGCGCAAAAATTGCAGCCCACCAATTCCAGCAAGTTCTCTTCCTTGACACCTGCATGGCAACCTTGCGGACAACGTCTGCATCCCTCCCGAAGGAATCTCTGGCTCTATTCTCCAGTGCCCTTGCCGATATGTCTGAGTGCAGCAAACACCTGGCTAGCGCAACCTTTGACTCGTTCGACACAGCCTCGCGTACCGCCGGTACGGCTATATCTGCGAGGCGCTGGGCATGGCTGAGAGCCTCTGGCCTGCGGGAGGACACCCATGATGGCATTGCCAATGCGCCCTGCACCGGAGAATCACTCTTTGGGGACAAAGTTAAAGACACCGTCAATGATATGAAGGAGCACTGCACCACCCTGCAAACCCTTGCTGAGGATGGCTTCGAGCGCCAAAGTGGAGCGCACAAAAGCAATTTCCAGAGACGATCTTACTACTCTTCCAACAAGAAGTACCCCTCCAACAGGAAAGGGCAGCCTAACAAATATAGAAACAACTCCTACAACGGACCCGCTCACCAGCGCAACTCCCAGCGGGACCGTAAGCAAAAAAAGAGCAACCCACCCCCTGCGAAGAGTGGGCCATCCTTTTGACGCCTTTCCTCCGGAGGACACCCGGATCGGGGGTCGCCTGACTTACTTCCTGAACGAGTGGCGACGCATCTCCTCCGACTCCTGGGTTCTCGAAATCATCCAAGAGGGATACAGAATGCGCTTCAGCTCAACACTACGCCAAAACAACCATCCCATCAGCGAAACACCCCCACACCTACGCCTGGCTATGGCCGCGGAACTGATGCACCTGCTGTCCTCCAATGCCATAGAACAGGTACCGTCGGACGAGATAAACTCTGGCTTTTACTCCAGATACTTCCTCATTCCCAAACGGACAGGTGGGGTATGCCCGATCCTCGACCTCCGCAACCTCAACAAATTCATCATCAAAGAAAAGTTCAGGATGTACTCTCTAAACTCCATCCTGCCCCTGATTCAACCCGGCGACTGGATGGCATCCCTGGACCTACAGGACGCCTATACCCACATCCGCATCCACAAGTCGCACAGGCAGTACCTTCGCTTCAATGTGCTGGGCCAGCATTATCAGTACAAAGTCCTTCCTTTCGGACTGTCGCCAGCTCCACGGGTATTCACCAAGTGTGTGGCAGTACCCGCAGCGCATCTCCGCAAGCAGAACATATCCATCTTTCCCTACCTGGATGACTGGCTCCTAACAGCCCCCTCAGCACCGCAGCTTCAGGAGGCTCTGAGGATAACCAAGTCCCTGATATCCTCACTGGGGTTCATGATCAACTCCAGCAAGTCGCACCGCACCCCCTCACAGAGGCTGGAATTCATCGGGGCCGAGATCAACACCCGACTCTCGAAGGCATTCCTTCCCCAGCGCAGGCTAGTGGCTCTGACCTCACTCGCGACCAGCATGGCTTCTGCGGAGACTTCTACGGCGAAATCCATCCTACGCCTTCTAGGCCACATGTCCGCCACCACCTCTGTCATCCACATCGCCAGGTTACGGATGCGGCCACTCCAGTGCCATCTACGTGCCCGCTGGAACCAGCACTCGCAACCCCTCGCCACCCGCATTCCCATGACCTCCAGAATCAGGACTCAGCTACACTGGTGGACTGTTCCGGAGAATCTCTCGGGGGGAAAGGACATGCACCCACCGGAGCACCAATTGACCTTGACCACGGACACTTCCAACTTAGGCTGGGGTGCTCACATTCTGCAATTCAGCACGCAAGGGGCCTGGTCGCCACAGGAGAGACTCCTACACATCAACCTAATGGAGTTAAGGGCCATCAAGTACGCTCTCAAAGCATTCTTAACTCACGTACAGAAGAAGTCCGTCCTCATCCAGACGGACAACCAAGTGGCCATGTTCTACATCAATAAGCAAGGGGGCACCGCTTCTCGCTCACTCTGCAAGGAAGCCCTGCAGATCTGGTCCCTGGCCCTGACGCACGGGTGCAATCTCCGTGTCTCCTACCTGCCAGGCGATCAGAATGTCTTAGCAGACAAGCTCAGCAGGCAGCTGCAACCGCACGAGTGGACACTTCTCCCGGAGGTCACAGACAGTCTCTTCCGCCAGTGGGGGCGCCCGAGCATCGACCTATTCGCCACGGAACAGAATGCAAAATGCCCTCTCTTTTGTTCCAGACACCCGTCCAGCAAGCGACTAGCGGCGGATGCATTCGACGTGTGTTGGGGGGAGTGGTCTCTGGTGTATGCCTTCCCCCCGACACCCCTCATCCCTGCGACACTCCAGCGACTGATTCGCGACAAGGCTCGCGCCATCCTAGTGGCTCCCTACTGGCCCCGTCAGATGTGGTTTGCACTCCTCCATCGCCTAGCACTGACGGAACCCAAGCGCCTGCCACTCAGGCCAGACCTACTCACGCAGGACGAGGGCAAAACGATGCACCCCGATCTCAAAGCCCTGGCTCTCACTGCATGGAAGTTGAACGGATGAGCCTTTCTTCACTCCGGCTCCCTTCAGAGGTGCAGGATGTGGTCCTTGCGGCCAGGAGGCCCTCCACCAGGAAGTCCTACGGCCTCAAATGGAAGAGATTCAGCATCTGGTGCGCAGCGCAAGGCCTCGAGCCCACCACTTGCCCTCTTCCCGAGGTCCTTCGGTACTTGACTTCTCTGTCTAACCTCGGCCTCAAGACTCAATCCGTCAGAGTGCACCTCTCGGCAATTGCAGCATTTCATGCTCCGCCCAAAGGGGCTACCTCCATTGCAGCTCTACCCTTGACTAACCGTTTCATGAAAGGCCTGGCAAACCTAAAACCCCCGCTCAGGTGCCCCGTTCCATCCTGGGACCTCAACGCTGTGCTGCTTCGCCTGACCGAGGAACCCTTTGAGCCGCTGCAGTCGGCCGAAATGAAGTACGTCTCATGGAAAACCCTGTTTCTCGTAGCCATAACATCTGCCAGAAGAATCAGCGAGCTACAGGCATTGATGTCCCACCCCCCCTACACGCAATTGCACCAGGATAGAGCTTCCTTAAGGACCAACCCGAAGTTCGTCCCCAAAGTTGCATCTGCTTTCCACGTAAATCAATCCATTGAGCTTCCGACTTTCTTCCCAGAACCCCATGCCTCGGAAGAAGAGAGCCACCTACACACGCTGGACTGTCTCCGGGCTCTCCGGATATACCTGCTCCGCACCGAACCTATTCACAAAGGCCAACAACTGTTTGTTTCCTTCGACCCAAACCGGCCAGGCAGGTCTGTTAATAAGAGGATCCTTGCGCACTGGGTCGCCTCCTGCGTTTCCCATTGCCTCAACCCTACAGACACACAGAACCTGCCAAGAGTGGGCCCTCTGGCCACCACAGTTGCCAGCCTTCGTTCTGTGCCTCTGGTGGACGTCTGCAGAGCGGCCACCTGGACCTCCCCGCTCACGTTCCAAAGGCACTACTGCCTCGACCTCAGAGCCCAGGAAGACTGTGCCCTCGGAACTGCCGTCCTCTCCACTGTGATGGACGGGAGGGAGAACACCTAAAGCCTGCCCAGGTTGTTGCACTATTGCACTATTGCACAACCACTATTGCATTTTGCACAAGTTAATTATTGTTGCACAATCACTGTTCTTGCACTGTTACCGTATTAACAATTGTTGCACTAAGCTGCATGTCTCTCATCCTTAATGATCTATTGGCTTCCTCCTCCTCCTCAGCATGCTCCAGCTAGGGAGGCACCAAGTGTGGCTGACGCAATCCTGCTGGTCCATGGAGAAAACGAGGTTACTTACCTATAACGGGAGTTCTCCGTGGACAGCAGGATAAGTCAGCCACACAATCCCAACCCACCTCCCTGGAGGAGTTCAGCCTCTGCGTCCGCTCCCTGTCCGGAAATTGGCTAGCTAGGAACACACTGGCCGGAACAGGGGGCGGACCGGTAGGATGGGCTACCTAGGTGGGCTCAGAAGGGCTCACCTTTCTGAGCTCTAGAGAGCACTTCCGTATGCATGGCTCTGCCGGAGGGCGTCACCAAGTGTGGCTGACTTATCCTGCTGTCCACGGAGAACTCCCGTTACAGGTAAGTAACCTCATTTTCCTGCTGCTGCTCCTGCCTTCTGTAGCCTCTTGGCTGACTGAGAAACTCTGAACAATGGGCTGCAGAGAGAGGAAGGAACTGTAGCAGGGTGCAAGACTGCCTTCCACTGCCGGATGGGAAGGGGAGAGCCGTAGGCAGAAACAGAGGGAAAATAGATAAAGAATGAGAGAGAGAGGGGCTAGGAATGGATAAATGAAATGAAAGGGTTTAACAGCTTGGAGAGAAGGTGCTGCTGAGCTGACAGAGAGAGAAAGCATTGTTTGTTTCTTATTCATGACAGCAACACATATAAAGAAAAATTATGAAGAATTTAGAAGAAAAGAAAGACTTTCTAAAAGATAAAGAATATAAAGACAAAGGAATCTTAAGAGAAGACTAAGAACAAACAGAGACAGTGGACAGAAGTCAAACTAGAAACAGAATTGTTTAAATGTAGTAAATATTTCTGTGCTTGCTTGGCTTGGTCAAGGGTAGCAAGCAGTAGCCCTTCTCCAGCTCTGACGTCACCAGGATAAATAAGCGTGTCAATATTCTTAAGGATTTATACAATTGCCAGTTGCCACTGACCACACTGAACTGTTATTCATATATTTGCAAGAAGTCATACAGATAGAATGGGCTGCATATCTGCATTACCGAACCCATACTATCCATATATTTTAGGGATGGAAGAAGGCAGAGTGAGGGCAGGGCTAAAAATTTTCTATGTAGTGGAAATATTCAGCCACTATATGGATAACTTCAGCCTAAATTAAATGCTTAGGCTACCTGTACAGTAGCTGAATATCATTGCTATATGGATAGTGACTGGCAGTCAACAGCACATACATATATTCAGTGACGCTGACTATGAGAATATCAGACCTGCATATACATATATTTTTAACAGCTGCAGCTGGTGTTTAAATACCGCCGCTGAGTGCTGCTACAGAATACTATTCCAGAGGTATTTTACTAGAAAGTACATGAGAGAGCATGAGGAGGTTCTGACATTATGCGATGCAATGAACTGAAAACTTTCTCCTATCTAGCAGCTCTGTTATGATGAGGGCTTATGGTTAAGTCTCAAATTGAAACGGGAATAGAAAGGAATGCAATGCAATGTTTCTTCTAGGACAAGCAGGATGAGTCAGCCACACTAGGTGATGTCATCTGAATGCGCCGAGACGGAAGTACTCTCTATAGCTCAGAAGGGCTTGGCCCTTCTGAGCATGGGCTACCCAGGCCCCACCCCCGGGTACACCACTAGCCAGCCACTTTCTACTCTTCTGCCTTGCCAGCAAGACAAACTCTCCTACTCTCTAACACCATTAAAATAATAGAATATATCTTCACCCTAAAGAAGACAGAAAAGCACAGAAGAAATCAGAAGCTTCAATCAAGACCATGCCTAAAACCGGGTTTTAAAAAATGCTGTGGGTGCTCCAGGAAAATGAACTCCACAGACTCACACGATCAATGTCTAAGATGCCTCGGCGTCTCCCATAAAGTTGAAGACTGCGCTCACTTTACTAAGATGTCCCCTTGTGCCAGGAAATCACGGTGACATGCTCTTCAGGATCTCCTCCAGGTGAATAGAGACTCTGCAATCTCCCCAGCTGACCACGCGGCTCCCCACGCTGCTCCTGCAGGCACCATCTCGCTCAAGTTGCAATCGGCTCCTCCTGCGGCTCCGGATGTGCCCCCTGCTGGCCTCCATCCACAGCCGTGCTGCTTCCTGCCTGCTCTCCACGGCGGTCTCCCTGCGGTCTGCAGCTTCAGCCTCTTCGGAATCCCCTCTGGTGCTCCCCAGACCTTCGAGGGATTCCCCGGGTGTGCCGGTGGCCATCTTGCTTCCTTACTTCGCCCCGGACTCCACCCACCATAGCGCCCCTTCCACCGGCGAGTCTCCAGACCGCGCCGACATAGCAGAGGCTCCAAGAAGCACCATAAGCACCGGGGGAGACATTCAAGCAGCAGCAGCAGCAGCAGCATGAGCAGCAGCCCTCCTCCAAAAGGCGCAGACAGAGAGCATGGCACCAGCACAGGAAATCCTCCTCGAGAAGCATTTCCAGCTTCAACAGTCCTGCACTCCACAGCAGGTATGTGCTCCCCCCGGATTCAGATACTGACTTTGACCCCCCACTGCAATCCCCTATGGACTCAGAGCCCCCGGAAGCACCCTCTCCTCCTCTCCCTGAGAGAGTAAGGGTACAGCAAGACACTGCTCCCGCGGATCTTCCCCAGCGAAGAACCTCCGACATGGCCATGCAATTCACCTCCTTGCTCTCCAGCCTTTTCCAACAATGGGTCCAAGCACATGGAGCTCCCCCCACTCACTTCCTGGGACTCGTGGGCCCCGACCCTTCAACAGCCTCACCAGGGCCTGCACCTTTGCCCTCCTGAAACACGGGCACACCCTGCGACGGAGAACAGGCCACTGCCCCTGAGTTCCCTGCTCCTGCAGAACCCTCCTCGGGACCGGAACTCGCGTCAACAACGGCAGACCCTCCTCCCAGCAACCCAGAGGACCTCACCTATCCTAGATTCCTCGAAAGCTCTCAACAGCTGTGGCCCTGACAGCACCTGCCACCCCTCCGACCAGCACCCAGAAACCCAGGCAGCGCTAATGTTCCTAGAGACTCCCAGGGCCCCTGCACCTATACCCATGTATCCCCTGCTCCATGAGAACCTCCTCAAACTATGGGAGAACCCTAACTCTGGGCCCCCCACCTCCCGCAAACTGGATATAAAATATCAGGTCCAAGCCTTGCTGGGATTTGACAAGACACAGCTCCCACACCACTCCATAGTGGTGGAATCAGCCCTCAAACGCTCCAAGTCGACACAGACACATTCCAACAACCCTCCAGGCAGGGACCTCAAGCTACTCGATGACGTCGGAAAGAAGACTTTTCAGGGCACCATGCTATGCTCAAGGGTGTCCACCCACCAGTTTCAACATGCCCTCTACCAAGACATCCTCCTGGGGCCGCTGAAACCCGCAGTCGCCGCGCTACCGCAAGACAGCCAAGCCTCTGCCAATCTCTCCTTGGCGGACCTTCAGGAGTGCACAAAACACCAAGTACAAGCAGCCTTCGATGCCTTTGATGCAGCTGCATGCACCGCTGGAACTGCTATCTCCACTCGTCGCCTCGCCTGGTTTCGGGCCTCTGGACTCCAGGAGGATACCCATGACCGCATAGTTGACTCCCCCTGTACCGGTGACTCACTATTCGGCAACAGGGTAAACGACACCGTCACCACAATGAAGGAGCACTGCACCACGCTGCAAACTCTCGCGGACGAGGGCTTAGAGTGCACCAACCGCAAGAGCTCCTACCAACAGAAGCCGTACTCTTCCTCCAAACGACAGTACAACTCATACCGGAAGTGGCAACAACCACGGTACAAGCCACAGCCTTAACAGGCCTCCTACCGTAATAAACCATGCTAATGAGAAAGGAGACAGCAAAAGACCTCCCAAGCCGGGTCAACGAAAACCAACCAGGCCTTTTGACAAGCAACCCAAAGCCAAACCCCCCACCGGGGGTCGGCTCACCACCTTCCTGCCAACCTGGGAGTCCATCACAACAGACAAGTGGGTCCTACAGATTATCAAGGAAGGGTACCACATCAGATTCCTCTCCACACCGTCACAATGCAAACCTTCCTGTGACAAGATGGAGACTGCCTTACTCACAGACCTATCAATGGAGATATCCTCTCCTGGCATCCAAAGCGATAGAACCCGTACCGATGAAGGAGATGCACTCTGGCTTTCTACTCCAGGTATTTCATGGTCCCCAAGAAGTCAGGTGGGGTCCGCCCCATCCTCGACCTTTGCATCCTCAACAAATTCATCGTCAAGAAAAAGTTCAGGATGCACTCCCTTGGGTCGATCCTCCCTCTCATCCAACGCAGGGAGTGGCTCACATCCCTGGACTTAATGGACGCCTACACGCATATCGCCATCCACAAGGATCACCGCAAGTTCCTCCGCTTCCAGATCCTGGGGAAGCACTTCCAATACAAGGTCCTTCCCTTCAGACTATCAACTGCAGCATGAGTGTTCACCAAATGTGTGGCCGTTGCAGCCGCACACCTCTGCAAGCGGGGCATATGCGTATTCCCATATCTAGATGACTGGCTGATCTCAGCACCCTCCTTACAGGAAGCCACATCAGCTACATGCCAGACCATCTCCCTCTTATCATCTCTGGGCTTTCTGGTGAATTACCAGAAGTCACACCTGCAGCCCATCCAGCACCTCAAATTAATCGGAGCAATAATAGACACCACGGTCTCCAAGGCATTCTTGCCGCACCCTCGGAGGGACGCCATTGTTCGACTGATACAGCGCACCTCGGAGAATGGCCCCACGACCGCCCGAGTACTACTCTGCCTTTTGAGCCACATGGCAGGATCGACCCAGATGGTAACCATGGCGAAGCTTCAAATGCATCGCTTACAATTGCACTTGAGGTCACACTGGAACCAACACTCACAGCCCCTAAGCACACCCATCCCCATGGATGCTGCAGTCAAAGCGTCACTCCTCTGGTGGACCCACAGGAAGAACCTTACAAGCGGCCGCCCCCCGAGACAGCCCGTTCATCAGCTGACCATCACCACAGACGCCTCCCCATCTGGCTGGAGGGTGCACTGCCTCCACCTCTGCACCCAAGGAGCTTGGACGACACGGGAACAGACCTATCATATCAACCTCCTGGAGCTCAGGGCAATCCGGCATGCCCTCAAAGCCATTCATAGCCTAATCCATGGGAAGGCTGTCCTTCTCCAGACAGACAACCAGGTAGCCATGTTCTACATCAACAAACGGAGGAATAGGCTCCCACGCCCTCTGCAGGGAGGCCCTACAGATATGGATGTTTGCAATATACAATCACTGCCTCATCCGGGCATCCTATCTACCGGGACTCCAAAACGAACTAGCAGACCGACTCAGCCACCAGCTCAGCTTCCACGAATGGACCTTCAACTGTCAGGTGACCCACACCCTCTTCCAGCGGTGGGGATAACCACAAATGGACCTCTTTGCTATGGAGGAGAACACCAAATGCGACACCTTCTGCTCAAAATGCCCCTCTCGCCGCAGCATCGCCCCGGATGCATTTGACGTGTATTGGGAGGACTGGTCACTAGTGTACAGCTTTTCGCCCTTCCCCCTGATACTGATGACCCTGCAGTGCATCATCTGGGACAGGGCACAAGCCATCCTCATCGCACCCCACTGGCCACCTGGCACAGGAAGCGCCAATCCACCTTCTCCTGATGCTGGACCTAATCTCCCAGGACAACGGCAACACCCTCCACCCCAATCTGAGGACCCTGTCCTTAACAGCATGGAGGCTGAGCGGGTAACCCTATCATCCCTCCACCTCCCACCCGAGGTCATACAAGTGGTACTCGCAGCCAGATGCCCCTCGATGAGGAAGCCATATTGAAATGGAGATGCTTTACCTCCTGGTGCTCCACCCGGCAGCTTAACCCTTTCTCCTGTCTCATGCCGCAGGTGCTACAATACCTCACCGGACTTTCCCAACAGGGATTGAAGCCTCAGTCCACCCGGGTCCACCTCACCATGATTGCAGCCTTCCATGACCGCTGCGATGACGTATCCATCGCAGCACAGCCTATCGTTGCCCGCTTTATGAAGGGACTCAACAACCTACACCCACCGCTCAGGGACCCGGTTCCTCACTGGGACCTTAACGCCGTCCTCAACCAACTCGCTCTACCACCCTTCGAGCCTTTGCACTCAGTGGTCATGAAGCACGTCTCTTGGAAAACACTATTCCTGATCGCCATCACATCAGCCAGGCGAATCAGCGAGCTACAAGCCCTGGTGGCCCGCACACCCACCCTACACCCAGCTCACCAATGACAGAGCTTCCCTCTGGACGTACCCAAAATTCGTGCCTAAGGTGGCCTCTGCTTTCCATGTCAACCAGTCCATAGAACTGCCTAGCTTCCACCCCAAGCCCCACTCCTCCTCCAAGGAGCAAAGGCTAAACACCCTGGACTGTGTCACAGCCCTCCACATCTACCTTCTCCGGACTGCACCTCTCCACAGAGGGACACAGCTCTTCGTCTCCTATGACTCAAACAAACTGGGTCATCCAGTCTCTAAATGGACCTTGTCCCTGTGGATCTCCACCTGCATCGCCTTCTGCTTGGAGCAAGTGGGTACAGGACCTGCACCCCCAGTCAACGCCCACCAGCTACGAGTGATGGCCACATCCATCGCAAATCTGAGGTTGGTCCCTGTGGTGGATATCTGCAGAGCCGCCACCTGGTCATCCCTCCTCACCTTCCAAAGACACTATTGCCTCGATCTCTCCAAAGGGGATGACCTCGCCTTCGGTCGGGCTGTCCTATCCACAGCAGACCCTCAGAGCCAGTGACTCTTGACTGTTGAACGTCTCTACCTCAGCACCCTCTAGGTCACAGCTGTATTGCTCTGCTGTTCAATTGCTGTTTTGATATGCTAAACTTGCACGGTCTCGCACCTTATTGTTATCATGCACTATTGTGTTACATTGCACTGTTTTGCACTATTGTTCTGCACTATCTGTCCTGCACAGAGAATGTCTGTTTTGCATTAGAAGTTACTAGAACTGCGTTTTTGCACTAAGAAATTACTAAGAACTGCACAACTCTGTTCCGCAATAAACATGCATGTCTCACTCATTTTGAGTCCATTATATTCTCCTTCACTCTGACCAACTCTTGCACCTCAGCCCTTCATAGCTTGGGAGGCACCTAGTGTGGCTGACTCATCCTGCTTGTCCTAAGAAAAAGCGAGGTTACCTGTAACGGGAGTTCTCTGTGGACAGCAGGATAAGTCAGCCACACATTCCCTCCCTCCTCCCCTGCAAGGTTCCGGCCTCCTTCCTGGTCCATGCCCCTAGCAGTTAGCCTCAGCTAGTAACTCAATGGATGGCTAGGGGCGGACCCAGAGGTGGGGCCTGGGTAGCCCATACTCAGAAGGGCTAAGCCCTTCTGAGCTATAGAGAGTGCTTCCGTCTCGGCGCCATTGGATGTTGTCACCTAGTTTGGATGACTTATCCTGCTGTCCACGGAGAACTCCCGTTATAGGTAAGTAATCTCGCTGTGCCTTCCAGTCATTACTGACTCCTGGAGACCCAGCAACTCCTGGATTTACTTGGTAGTGTGAATGGAAGTAGATTGCCAGGCCTTTCTTCCAAGGCAGTGGAGGGTTAAGTGACTTGCCCAAGGCCACAACGAGTGTTAGTGGGAACTGAACCCTGGTCTCTTGGCTACCAAGCCAGTGCTCTAATGTTCCTTTTTCACAAAAATAAAATAATTTCCCATTACATTCCAAGGGAGGCAGTTATGGTAGGCCAAGTGGGCTCACTGTGCAGCATCTTAGCACAGCAACAAGAAAAGGTGACAGGAGAGATGGGTGGAGTTTGTAAAGAAACAAGAGGTAGATTGCACTCAAAACTCTAGGTGTTTCTTGGTTCAGTTTCCCTCTTGATTGGATACGAATTCTTGTCATCCCTTCTCATTCTCAACACATCCCTCCTATACAACTAGGCTTTTTGGGTGTGCGGCCAATGTAGGACTGGTGAAAGGATATGAGGTGCCCAAGGCAAACTTAATTCCTAGTGTCCATAATTCCCATCTCTACCACCTCCAGTGCTGCAGTGCTGTTCCTGCTTCCACCCCCTCCAATTCCATTTCCTCTTTACATGGGGGTTAAAGCATCTGGGACCAGCTACTTCCACCACTATGCAAAAAGAAGCATGACATGTGACATTTTAAAAGCATTGCCACTGCTGTACGTCCTGGAGAGGGATGGCAATGGCCCAAACAGGCTGTCCTCTGACCACTGGAGCTCTAGGCAACTGCGTAGTTTGCCTAATGGTGGCACTGGCCCTGGACCTATGTAACTGCACAAGGCTCCATACATGAAGGATGCTGCCAAGCCTGTGCTCCCATCCCATGTTCTTCCACATCATAAAGAGGTTAGGGAGAAAATGGTGATAGGCAGAGTGTGGGGGAGAAAGAAAGAGGGATGTTGTGCCAATATCATCACTACCAAGGAAGGGGCACTGTGTCAAAGGGTGTCACCCTTAAGGTGGTACCAATTTCTGATTTTGCACAGGGCTAAAATTAGCCTAGAACCAGTCCTAACTCAACTCTCCAGGCCAGCTACTCATTATGTGGCCATTAGAGTTGTATCAGTTGGGTTGACACATAGTGGGTTGATATGAATGCATGCTTCTGTGTCCAGTTACAATCCATAAAACCAATGCTTCCAGGACTGCTGGATGTCATCTAGATCTCCTGATCAGTATGTGATCTCTGGGGTTTTTAGGCTGAGGGCAAGAAGCACCTTTCTTGAGCATACAGGTGACAAAGTGGCTCACAGGGACTCTCTAGGGATAGGACTGACACTTTCCTGAAATGCATGAGTTCTGGGGGAATTGCAGCATAGAATGGGATAGCAAAGTCCAAGAGGGAAGGGCAACACACACTCGCAAAATGTGTAGAGATCAGGTATGGAGCAAGGCAAAAATAAATCACAGAAGGCAAAAATATCTATTCCAACCTTTATTAGCATCTCAATCAGTTCAACCCTACACAAGTCGTGTTTCAGCAATTGACAAAACACGGTCCTTGTAGGGCTGACCTGACTGAGATGCCAATAAAGGTTCGAATAGATATTTTCGCTTTTTGTGGTTTATTTTTGCCTCGCTCCATACTTGATCTCTAGAATAGGATAGCAGGCATGGTTCCCCTTCTGAGAAAGTGGAGCAGGAACATGATACATGCCTGTGAAGAAGGGGAAATAATTGTGATATGAGCTAAATCTGCTAAGGAGGGACAAGGGGATGGGCAGCAGTGAAGGGATGATAGGTCTAAACTGCAGGGGAGAAATGCTGACCAGGGAGGAGTAAAAGAAACCTGATGTGGAAAATAACCAGAAAGGCCAGGAGGAGCGGAGTAGATCAGGTCAGAAGGAAGTAAGGAGCAAGAAAGTTTATGATGGGACAGTGGAAATGGTAGGGCGTATTAAGCATTCTAACCTGAACATAAGTCATACTATGCCTAACAAGTAAGAAATAAGGGAAAGAAGTAGAAAGGAGTAAAAGGAGATTAAAAGGGGGTTCAGAAAAAAGTGGGGGTTGCCCTGGGAAAAGAGAAAGTGTATGGTGTGCACAGGAAGTATAGGGAAAAGAGACTGCTGAGGATTGGTTGGAAAAGGGAGTGTGTTGTTGGTAGGAAACTGCAAATCTTCTTTCCACCTCCAAACTGACTACCTGCTTCTCCGATCCCATTCACACCTGTCTACTAAGCTCTATCTCTTCTGCTGACATCCTTTCCATCTATCATATTCTTAACCTATCACTTTCTACTGCAACTGTTCCTGTGGCCTTCAAACATGCTCTGGTTATACCTCTCCTCAAAAAGCCTTTACTAAACCCCACCTGTCCTTCCAGTTTTCGGCCTCTCTCTCTCTCCTCCCCTTTGCTTCAAAACTATTTGAACAAGCAGTTTACCAACACTGTCTTGACTTTCTTTCCTCTCATGCCCGTCTGGATCCACTGCAATCTGGCTTTTGTCCTCTACATTCTACAGCAATGGCTCTTGCCAAGTCTCCAATGACTTGTTCCTCACCATATCCAAGGGCCTTTACTCGATCCTCATTTTCTTGACCTTTCTGATGCCTTGATACTATTGATCACCATATTTATCTTTTATCTTTATCTTTATTGAGTTTCTTGCTATACCATACCTTCAGAGACCAGCAGAACAGTTTACAATAAGTTAAAAAAATACAGAGGCCAAAACTTGGCCAGGAAACAGAAAGGAACTACAATTCTTCATAGAAAAGCGACAAGCATACCCAGGATAGAAGAGAGAGGTGAAAGAGAAAGGAGGAGAGTAGGAGGGGTGGGGGGAAAATTAGCTAGGGAGGTCTGACAGGAGGTCATAGATCTTCTCCTCAATATCCTGTCCACCCTTGGATTTAGGGGCTCTGTTCTATCCTGGTTTTCTTCTTATTTCTCCCATCACACTTTTAGTGTATCTTCTGGTAGATCCTCCTCTACTGCCATCCTGCTTTCAGTTAATGTACCTCAGATCTCTGTCTTGGGATCTCTCCTTTTCTCTCTCTACACTCAGTCCCTTGGTGCACTTATGTCCTCCCATGGTTTTCAGGAACATATTTATGCTGGGTGACTCCCAGATCTACCTTTCTGCACCTGAAATCTCTCCAGGAAACCAATCCCAGATCTCTGCTTGCTTATCCGACATTGCTGCCTGAATGTCTCATCGCCATCTGAAAGTGAACATGGCCAAAACTGAGCTCCTTATATTTTCCCCTAAACCCACCTTACTCCTTCCTCTCTTCTCTATATCTCTATATAACACTATACCCCTCCCTGTTTTCTCAGCTTGCAACCTTGGAGTCATCTTTCTCTTTCTTTGCACACATTTCATTTCATTCATTTATTTATTTAAGATTTGATATGCCACTTAATGCGGTTTACAATAGAATACAATAAAAACTGAAGCAGAAAATGAAAAGAACACCAGTATGTATAGGACAGACGGGAAAATGAGAGATGACAAGGCATGGCTGGAGGAGGGTGGTGAGAGAGGAGGAAGGGGTGGACAGGAAACAAAAAGAAGTCAACAGAGGGAGTCCAGTGGGAGGTCAAAAACCATGCAGAAAAGGTAGGTTTTAAGTCAGGCGTTGAACTTTGTAAAAGAAGACTCTAACTGGAGATGTGGAGGAAGATTATTCCAAAGGGAGGGTCCGAGGAAATAAAATGCTGAATGGCGAATATATTCAAAATGGGCCAGAGAGGGAGAGGGTAGGTAAAGATGGTTCATATGAATTTCATGGAGAGAGCATTGTGGGGCCAATAGATAGCTAAAACCTGTCACTTCTTTCTCTATAACATCAGCAAAATTTGTCCCTTCATTTCTGCACACACTACTAAGAACTTTATTCACTAGCTAGTCACCTCCCGTCTTGACTATTGTAACCTGCTCCTTGCTGGTCTTCCTCTAAATCATCTCTCTCCCTTTCAATCTGTTCAAAACTCAACTGCATGGCTTATCTTCCACCAGTGTCGCTATTATCATGTAAACCCTCTTCTCAAGTCACTTCACTGGCTTCATAACCATTTCCAAATTCAGTTCAAACTTCTAATTACCTACAAGTGCATTCATTCTGCAGCTCTTCACTACCTTTCCTCTCTTATCTCATTCTACACCCCTCCTTGGGGACTCTGCTCCTCTGGTAGATCTCTTTTATCTGTGCCCTTCTCTGCAACTGCAAACTTTAGAATTCGTTCATTCCACCTTGCTGCTCCATATGCTTGGAACAAACTAAAACACAGAAATATAGAAGCCTGACAGCAGAAAAAGACCATATGGCTTATCCAGTCTGCTCTTCCATAACAACTACTATAATCCCCCTTTTTCCTTTAGAGAGTTAGTGCATCGGTGTCCTCTAAATCCAGGCTAAAACCCCACATCTTTGAGGGTGCTTTGGATCTGATGCTCCCCCCTCTTGTTCACTACTTATTTGTATCTTATCATACTCTAGTCCCCAGTTTTGTGATGTTTTTTCATCTTGATTGTAAGCTGTGATGAGCAGGGATTATGTCTTACATCTTTATGCACAGCGCTACGCACACCTGGTAACATTATATAAATAATAAGTGGTAGTAGTAGAAGTAATAGTAGTAGATGGGCCAGGTTGGACTGGAAGGATAGACAGACTATGACATAAATGGGCTGTGGGGGAAAGTAGAGTGAGATGGGTGTAAAATGGTGAGAATGAGCTGGGGTTGGAGAGAGTAGAGAGACTAGTGGGACTGTCGGTGCTTCCCAGCCCCTTTTTTAACCTCATCTTTTTAACTGTCGGTGCTTCCCAGCCCCTTTTTTAACCTCACCTGTAATGCTCTATATCTAAATATGGCCTGGCCAGCTATGTCCATGACCCATCATGCTTTACATTCTTGTTTACGCTGGCCATAGCTTCTTCCTGTGTTTCCTGGCACTAATTGTAATCTTCAAGGCTGAGAGTATGTGTGTTCTTTGATTCTAGCTTGGCCTGTATTTTTGTCTTGCTAGGCCCAAACCCTGCACACTCCTGTCCAAAGTATGGTTACCCAGACTTTTCATATTAGGCCGCATATACTCTCTCTTGTAGCCCACATGCTTTGTCTTCTGTGCCATCCATATACTGTGTGCAGTTCCAGCACGCAAGGGTGCAGTTATATAAAGCAAACATATAAAGCAGACCTGAGCCAAATTATCCCTTCAACCCCCAATAATTTTGAAAAGTTGGCTCCAATGGATTTTTACAAATAGCATGCTGGAATGAATATAAGACACAATGTTTGGACATAAGTCTCCATCCCACTTACGCTTGACATGCAGTGTTCCTATGACCTCGGCATTCCCATAGTTGTTCCACACTTCACAGATATAGGTGCCAGAGTCTGAAGGTCGTGTGTCCTCAATCAGCAGCCCAATGACGGTTTGCCGGAACCTACTGTCTAGCTCCAGTAGGATACTGTCCTTCAGCCAGCGGTACTTTGGTATTGGGTGCCCTGAAGCTTTGCAGGGCAGCTCCACTCGCTGACCTGTCATGGCTTTGTGGTGCTCAAATCCATCAAGAACGGATGGAGCAGAGTTTGCTGGATCTGCAAAGCAAGCAAGTGACATGGCTTTTCAGCTTTTCTAGTTAAGTGATGATAAAGGCCCAGCATTTAGCAATATTACTCCCTCAGTTGGAAATTTATCTCTTTAGTAGTATTTGGCTCACACCTTTCCAGTAATAGTTCAAGGCGAGTTACTGTCAGGTACAGTAGGTATTTCCCTGTCCCCAGAGGGCTTACAATCAAAGTCTGTACCTGAGGCAAAGGAGAGTTAAGTGACTAACCCAAGGCCATAAGGATTACCAGTGGGATTTGAACCTGGCCTCTTTGGTCATAGGTCATTGTTCTAACCACTTGGCTGCTCATCAACTCTGAGTTTATAAGCAAGACTGCATATCACACCAGCTGGATGAGGCTCAGGAACGCACTAAATTGCCTACTGTAAGAGTTTATATAATATGGTATTCAGCTACACTGTGAAGTACACAATTTTCAAAACCCAGATAGTTTGAAGATCCCATTACCAACAGACCTTCAAGATGATTTTCAAAGGAAAGCTAACTGAGTAGTTTCAGGTGAGGAGATCACAAGATAGCTGGTGTAATCAGTCCAAACTTCTGAAAGGTAGTGCACTTAATCAAGAGATGAACTTATTATAAAGTTATTTGATAGGCATGTTAAAGAGGGCATTGAGTCAAATAGGATAAAGGTTTTGCAGGAAACAAAATTCACTATGCAATCTCTATGAATAGACATTTCATGTAAAAAAAGAAAGGCAATGGCAATGGGGGTGTACTACCATCTGCCTGGCCAGAATGAACAGATGGATGACAAAATACTAACAGAAGTTAGGGAAGTTAATAAAAACAACAAACAGTAATAATAGGTGGTTTCAATTATCCTGGTATTGACAGGGTCAATGTGACATCAGGACATGCTATAGAGATACATTTTTTAGATAAAATAAATGACTGCTTCATGGAGCAGCTAGTTCAGGAACTGACATGAGGGAAAGCTATTTTAGACTTACTCCTTAGAAGAATGCAGAATCTAATGCAAGATATAATGGTGTTGGAGCCACTTAGCAACAATGATCATAACATCCCATTTGATTTAATAAATGGGGGGAAGGAAGCAAGGAAATCCATGGAGATAGCACTTTCAAAAGGCAGATTATGATAAAATGAGGATAACGGTTAAGAAAAAATTAAGAGGAGCTGTTGCAAAGGTTAAAAGTTTATATCAAGCCTATGCATTGTTTAAAAATACTATCTTGGAAGCCCAGATCAGATATATTCCACATTTTAAGAAAGGTTGAAGGAAGACCAAATGACTGACTGAATGGTTAAAGGTGAGGTCAGAGAGGATATTTTAGCCAAAAAAGCATCTTTCAGAAATTGCATAAAGCAGCCAAATGACGAAAACAGGAAACATAAGCACTGGCAAGTTAGGTACAAGGCACTGATAATCAAAACTAGTAGTTTTGTCAGTTAGAGGATTTACTGAAAGATTATCTACATATGCCCATACAGACCCTATATAGCATATAAACACTTATTATGAAGCTTAGAAAATCTTGTTTTTGTTGGGCTCTACTCCAATACTGCTATATTTATTGTTTGAGTCCTTTTTTTATTCATACAATCTTGTTTAAAACCATGCATATCAATTTCTAGCAAATCACTGCACTCCAACACAGGGCTATGTTTCAGACAGCGTAATATGAATCATTACATATCTTGCTTGAGGGGGTTAACTTCACTTATTTTTGGCTGAAAGCTTCTTTTTCAAGCATTTTCCATTTCTCCACCATTCCATCACAATCCCAACATTGTGTGGTCTGTTGAAAGCCAAAAAAACACTCCCTGTTCTGTTTTTTTAAGAGACCTCTCCCAACGTTTATTATCGCAGAATTAAAGTAATGTGGTTCATTCAATATCCATGTTCATCCCTAATGGATCTATTGATTGCAGTTGGAAAATCCACCACTGTTCTAAATAGGTCAATCTACTTCCTCACAATATTTTACTATGGGGTATGTTTACTAAACCGTCTTAACGTTGCAGCAGTGGTATTATTGCGTGATAAGTGATGTTATCGCACGATAACATCACTTATCGTGCGATAATGCGATGGTGGCATTAAGGCACACTAACACTGTGAAATCCGGGTCTGAAGGGTGGAGTAAGGCTTCCCAGAAAGCGGAGAGAAGGGGTCAATGGGCGGAGAGTGGGCAGTGAGAGGCTCCAGGCACACTAACACTGTGAAATCCGGGTCGGAACACTAATGCCAGTGAAACCCTCACGTTAGGCACATTTGCAGGAAAGAGAAACCATTTAAGTCAGCAATGTGCAGCAAAGGCAGGTAAACCCAGAAAAGTGATAGTTGTGATACATGTGCAGGAACCAAAAAGGCAAATAAACATATAAAATGACCAGAAACACATTTAAAATCGCAATATCCAAGCTGGACAATAGTGCTATTAATGATAAACATAAAGCAACACTACTGACAAAGCGTAAAAATTAATATATCATGTTTGGAAGGGTCTATGCTCTTTCCCCCTACAAAGTGAATGATCACACATTGAAATAGTGCTGACCAGGGTTTTTTTCGTTTAGATTGGGCAGGTTTGTTATGGCGTGCACATGTGCAGCAACAGCAGAGTGGGTACGTAGGAAAGGGCAACTGTACTGATGCTGTAAATGGGATCAGGGGGCTGCAGGCAGCAGATGCTGTGGTCCAGCTGGGGCACAGTGTGGACTAGGTAGATGCCTAGGTGGCACATAGGAATGCCAAAACTGTAAAGCAGCAAGACAGCAACTGAGGAGGATCCAACATGGGCATGAGTGTGTGTCCCACAGTGTCACAGGGGATATTACCCAGCAGGTACCCCCAAGGGCACATAACATTGGCAGGCGGTGCCGAGGGAAAGCACGCATGTCCATGTAGGCACCCCTACCCGAGAACCCACATCATAGGCAGCTGCCTACCAGCACACTGGATGGCTTGGGACTGCGCACCACCAGCACCACCGGCATAATGGCATGGCAGCATGGTGGCGGAGGGGGCAGCGGCATCTGCCTACAGCAGACCATGGCCTAGCCCCATTTAAGTGGGTGCCGTGCAGTGCAACAGACAGGGTCTGTCTGACGAACAGTCATGGTATCCCCAGGGAATGATCTGTCCCTGCGGCAACAGTGTGGTGCAGTACACACAACCAGTGTGTTCAGGAGCAGAAGATAACAAGTTCAAATCTCAGCTGAGGCTCCTGCCAACCCTGTCCCCATGTTTTACCCAGTAATAAACCATGGTAATAAAGACATAACCTTTATTACAGATAAAATAAACATGCCTGAAACACCTATAGAAACATAGAAACATAGAAATATGACGACAGAAAAAGACCACATGGCCTATCTAGTCTGTCCTTCCATAACAACTACAACAGTTCACTTTTTGCCTTTAGAGATCCTCTGTGTTGGTCCCATGCTTTCTTGAATTCAGTTACTGTCCTCATCTCTACCACCTCCACTGGGAGACTATTCCACGGATCCACTACTCTTTCCGTAAAGAAATATTTCCGCATATCACTCCTGAATCTATCTCCCTTCACCCTCATCCCATGTCCCCTCGTAGCAGAACTTGCTTTCAATTGAAAGAGGCTCTCTCCCTGAACATTTATGCCACGGAGGTATTTAAACATCTCAATCATATCACCTCTATCCCGCCTTTCCTCTAAGGTGTACATATTAAGATCCTTAAGTCTGTCCTCATATGCTTTATAATGAAGCCCATTAATCATTTTGGTAGCAACCCTCTGCACCGACTCCATCCTGTTCACATCCTTTTGAAGGTGCGGTCTCCAGAATTGCACACCATACTCCAAATGAGGTCGCACCAAAGACTTATACAGAGGCATTATCACCTCCTTTTTTCTGCTAGCCATTCCTCTCCGTATGCACCCAAGCATCCTTCTAGCTTTTGCTGTCACCTTTTCCACCTGTTTAGCTACTTTAAGATCATCAGACACAACCACGCCTAGGTCCCGCTCTTCTTTAGTGGACAAAAGTACTTCACCTCCTATACTGTATTGCTCCCTTGGATTGCTGCAGCCCAAATGCATGACCTTACATTTTTTAACATTAAATCCCAGCTGCCAAATTCTAGACCATTCTTCAAGCTTAGCTAGATCCCTCCTCATGTTATCTACCCCTTCCTGGGTGTCTACTCTATTGCAGATTTTGGTATCATCCGCAAAGAGGCAAACCTTACCCGACAGCCCTTCCGCTATATCACTAACAAAGATGTTAAAAAGAATTGGACCAAGGACAGATCCCTGGGGCACACCACTGGTAACATCCTTCTCCTCAGAGTGAGCTCCATTTACTTGTACTCTTTGTCGCCTCCCACCCAACCAATTTCTAACCCAAGCAGTAACTTTAGGGTCCATCCCTAGGGTGCTCAGTTTGTTTATAAGTCGCCTGTGAGGAACAGTGTCAAAGGCTTTACGGAAATCTAAATACACCACATCTAGAGCTCTCCCTCGGTCCAACTCCCTGGTCACCCAGTCAAAAAAATCAATCAGATTTGTCTGACAAGACCTGCCTCTGGTGAATCCATGCTGCCTCGGATCCTGTAATCCGCTGGACTCCAGAAACCTCACTATTTTCTCTTTCAGCAGCGTTTCCAATAATTTACTCACCACCGAAGTTAAACTAACCGGCCTGTAGTTTTCAACCACATCCTTACTTCCGCTTTTGTGTAAAGGCACCACATGAGCCTCTCCCCAGTCCTTTGGCACCACTCCTGACTCCAACGAGGCATTGAAAAGGTCAGTCAGTGGAGCTGCTAGAACGTCCCCAAGTTCCCTCAGTATTCTAGGGTGTATCCCATCTGGTCCCATCGCTTTGTCTACTTTAAGTTGAGCTAGTTTCTCACGAACACAGTCTTCTGAAAATAGTTCAAGATGTCCCTCGCTTCTGTTCTTATTTGTGGGTGTTTTCTGAGGTCCTGCTCCTGGTTCTTCATCTGTGAACACAGAACAAAAATATTTGTTAAGCAATTCCGCTTTATCCTTATCAGCTTCTACATATTCCCCCCCTGCACCCTTGAGTCTGACAATACCACTTTTGCTCTTCCTCTTCTCACTAATATATCTGAAAAATGTCTTATCCCCCCATTTTATTGCATTGGCTATTTCCTCCTCCTTTTGAATCTTTGCCTTCTTGACTACTTTGCTAGCTTCTCTAAGTTTTCCAAATACAGATGCTTGTCTTCTGCTCTCTGTGATCTCTTGTATTTCATGAAGGCCTCCCTCTTTTTCTTCACTTTTTCAGCTACTTCCTTCGAAAACCATAGCGGTCTCCTGTTCCTTTTGCCTTTATTTACCATTTTAACAAAAAGGTTGGTTGCCCTTAAAATACCCCCTTTCAGTTTTGCCCACTGTTTTTCTACATCCCCCAGCTGTTCCCATCCCACTAACGACTCCCTGAGGTATTGGCCCATCTTCGCAAAGTTAGTCTTCCTAAAGTCTAAGATCCTCACCTTGGAATGGATTCTAACAGCCCTAGTCCTAATACTGAACCACACCATCTGGTGATCACTGGATGCAAAATGATCTCCCACTACAACATCAGAAACACTTTCACCATTGGTAAGCACCAAGTCCAGTATGGCCCCTTCACGTGTGGGGTCTGTTACCAATTGCCTGAATAGTTCTCCCTGTAGAGAATCCAGGATCTCCTTACTTCTAGATGATACTGCAGCAGGAATGTGCCAATCAACATCTGGCATATTGAAATCTCCTATCAGTAGCACTTCCCCTTTCTTAGCAATGCTGCGTATGTCTTCAATTAACTCTTTGTCCACCTCTTCCTCTTGTGAGGGAGGTCTGTATATCACTCCAATGCAAATAGATTTCTCTTTCCCTCTTTCTAGTTTAACCCACAATGCCTCCTCTCTCCCTTTTAAGCTCTGTAATTCCAAAGCTTTAATAGTAGTTTTTACATATAGTGCCACTCCTCCTCCTCTTCTTCCTACCCTGTCCTTCCTGAATAAAGTATATTTTACCCTACAGAGTACAGACACCATAAAAATGTGCAATCCCTAGAGCAGAGTTTCTCAACTGAAGTCCTTGAGGGCCAAACACCATTCAGGTTTCATGCTGTCCCTAATAAATATGCCTATGCTGCATTTGTATGCGCCAGCCCATTGTATGCAAATGTATCTCATGCATATTCATTAGGGACAGCATGAAAACCTGAACAGTGTTTGGCCCACCAGGACTGGAGTTGGGAACCTCTGCCCTAGAGCAGCGGCCAACAGGGGCATAAATACCCACACCCACAGGCTCCACTATCCAAAGCCTCATGGAGAGTCGGGCTGTTGGGCCCTGCACAGAGCAGCATCTCACAGTACTGGCACCTGCATACCTCAGCAATGCCGTCCTAAACTTGGGAACACGTTCCACATATATCAAAAGGTTGCTATGATTAATGTCAGCTATAAATCCTAAGTTAAACACAATTTGTTGATAGAGATTCATCATAGCAACCTTTCTGATATCTGTGGAGTGTTTCAGTTATTGAATCTGACAGTGTTTACCACCTCGGGGAGTGACCCTAACAATATTGAGTACCATAGCAATGCCCGCACTGTGCCTATATTTGCACAATGCTGGCATAGGTGTGGGAGTGTGTGTCTGTCTATCCAGTGTGTTGTGGCTGCTTGCACTGTTTCCAGTGTTAGCCTGCCAATGTGCATAATGAGGAGCAAGGTACTGTGGGTATGGCCCGGACAGGGTGGCATGGGCAGGATGCATTTGCACAGGGTATAGGGCAAAGGATGGGACATTGTAGTGCCCAACCACCACCTGCATGGACAGGGTGGCCACAGCATGTCATGCTGGGAGGTCTCTCTCACCCTGACTGAGCAGTGACCATGGCATGGCTAGGTTCCCCCATAGTGCTATACATTATCTTTTTCAAGTGATATTTATGGGTTCTTTTTTCTGGGGCCTAATCACTGATATGCCTGTGTGGTGTGTGTGCTGACATCACAGGTTTGGGTGCACACAGTTCCTCCACCAACATACACTATGTACTAGCTAGCAGACTGTCTGCAGTTAGTATCTGTATGGCTGCACTACCCTGCAGGGTGCAGCAGGTGCACACTGACTGCTCTCTGTGGGTGAATGTCAGATTGTAGTGGGGGGCAGATGAGCTGACTGGGCCCACTACCTATCTGCCACTGGCCCGCTCCCAAGTGCAGATCTTCAGCAGCTGTCTGTTTGCCACCAGGACTGGGGTTGCTGGCACCACAGCCTGTCTTCATGTACCTCCACTGCCCCCCTTGCAAAGGGTGAGAGTGTGGGTCTGTTGAGGGCAGATCATATCCCCCACCCTGACCCAGAGAGTGTGGTTTGCTAAGTACATTGTTGCCATGTGAGCCCTGACACACCCCTGCTCCCTAAACAAGTGACCATAGCAAGAACAGTGGATATGCACTATGTTGTATGCATCATGGTCCACAAGGGCCAGACATGACTAGCAATTACAAATGGACACAGAGACCTCCTAAAGGTGTCTGCAACAAATACCTGTCACACTGGCACTGATGGAGACCTGCAGCACAGCCCACCTCAACCAAACCGGGTACTGCGGACCTGGTGCTGGCCATGCCACCTCAACCTCAGGGTGAGCACAGAACATGCACGTTGGCATGGCCTGTGGGTACTCTGTGCCAGTAACATGCACGGTCATTCCCCCCTACCAAGCTGATGTGCTGTAGAGGTGCATACCCCATCCGGTGAGCAGATGTAGACTCTCTTCTGCATGTGAATTGCGTTATGGTACTGTTGGTTCTATCCTATCCTGGTAGCCACAGCAGACAGTTTTATGGTGATGTGTACTCTCTGTAGCCAGCCATAGGCATGATAACTCCCATAGTGATATAGCACAATGGTTAATGCAAAGATGTCAATAGCAGAGGTCATGGGTTCAATTCCTCTCTTTTCCCCTTTTTTTTATGACTGTCCTATATAACTACGTTTCATTCGTGTAACAGTTAAATCAGTGCAGATCTGTGCTGCCGCCACATTATAGCCACATCACTGTTGCCATCCATCCTTCTGTCCGTCTGTGTGCGTGCCAGCTGTGTGGCATCCTGCCCTAATGTGCAGCCTGCTACCCCATGTCCTGCACTGGCACATGTTTCTGCATTGCGGCTCTTCATGTTTGCTTCTTCTGTGTCTGCTCTGCATGACACTGCTCTCCTCTGTCCCCCTGTCATTGCACTTATCCTGCCACCTCTACCTCCTCTGGTGGACACATATCCCCATCCTCTGCCACACACTGTCATTGTTGCACTGTACATTACCATTACCCTGTACATTGGTACAGCTGCCCCCGATATGTCTGTCCACTTTACCTGCTGCCACATGGGCTGCACGCAGATTTGGCTGGTCCATGAGCTCCGTCATCTGCTTCCTTCCATCACTTGTTCATTGCCTTTCCTTGGTGCTCTGTGCAGTGTTATGGTTACATCTGTGTTTGAGCCATACATTTCATGCTTGTGATTTTGGGGCACCTTTGTGCCCCTGGGCACATCTCCTGTGTCACCTTGGCATCCCTGGGGCATCTTTCGCAGCACCTTAGGTTTGGCCGGGCTTATGGGGCACCTTATATGCTGCCTTGGAGGGTGCCAACCTTTCCTGCTGCCCTCTGGAGCACATTATGACCTGCCTTGGATGACGTGGGGCTTTATGATGTGCCTTATGGTGCGCCCTAAAAGGTGCATTAGGTTGCGGCACTGGGGTGAGGTGCAAATTGTTGGGATGTGTCTGACTGTTACAAGCTGGAGAAGGGATTGCCTCAGACAGTCTTTTAACTGAGCCCATTGGGGGATCAAACTCATGACCATTGTATCAGCAGTCAATTTATTAACCACTGTGCTACACCTCTGTTGTTGTGTTTGCAGGTCAGTGCGCCTAATTAAGGCTAACGTGCGTTAACGTGCCATGGCTCCCTCTATCGTGCGATAATGGACTTTATCACACTATAACCCGAAATGCTACCTTAAGACCGGAATGCCCACTACCTTATATGGCATTCGTCACAGTAAGACTGCAACTAATGCCTTTAACATTAAGGGGTATGTTTACTAAACTGCGATAATGTCATTTGCGGTAGGTTCTGCGGTAAAGTAGAGATGCCAATATAAAGGCATGGGCGTTGCATCGTTACAGCAAGCTGACAACTAACACACGTTAAAAGACGTCTTAGACTAACGAACGTTATAAGGCGCCTTGTAAAGCGCCTTGCAAGGCGCCTTAAAAGGCGCCCTATAAGGTGCCTAGTAAGGTGCCTTATAAGGTGCCTAGTAAGGTGCCTTATAAGGTGCCATGTAAGGTGCCTTATAAGGTGCCATGTAAGGTGCCATGTAAGTTGCCTTATAAGGTGCTGTATAAGGTGACATGTAAGGTGCCGTATAAGGTGCCATGTAAGATGCCTTATAAGGTGCCATATAAGGTGCCGAATAAGGTGCCGTATAAGGTGCCTAGTAAGGTGCCTTATAAGGTGCCTAGTAATGTGCCTTATAAGGTGCCATGTAAGGTGCATTATAAGGTGCCATGTAAGGTGCCATGTAAGGTGCCTTATAAGGTGCCCTGTAAGGTGCCTCATAAGGCGCCCTATAGGGCCTCCTAGGCTAAGCGCCATATTAGGCACCCTTGGACAAGGCACCGCAGAAGGCACCCTGGGCTATGGAACCATAGGTTAAGGTGGCCTAACAAGGTTATGGTGTCCTAGGTTAGTGTGCCCTAGGGACTGCAAGGTGCCTCAGGATGACATGCATGACCTGTGCGGAACAGAGACAGATGTAGCCCTAACACTAGATAGAGCACTCAGGAAAGGCAATGAACAGGTGAGTGAAGGAGGGAGAAGTGGGAGCCGCTGGACCTGCCATATCTGCAGGCATCCCATGTGCCTGCCAGCACCAATGACAAACATGGTGGGGCAGCTGTACCACAGCACAGGGTGTTGGCAATGTAAAGTGCCAGAAAAATAGTTGATGGCAGACAATGGGAATACATGTCCACCAGTGGAGGCAGAGGTGGCAGGATAGTTACAATGATGGGTGGACAGAAGAGTGGTGGTGCCATGCAGATCAGGCACAGGCGAGGCAAGCATGAAGAGGCGCAATGCAGGAAAGGGTATGACATGGGGTGGCAGCCTGCACTGGCAGATAGGACTCTACACAGCTGACAGACGCAGATAGATGGACCGAGGGAATGTTGGAAATTGTGGCGAGGATATTATGGGCTGGAAGCACAGATCTGCAAAAATATGACCTCTACAGGCATGCACACTATATGAGTAGGACAGGCATGAGAGGGGGGAACAATGAGGAACTGAACCCATGAACACTGCCAAGAATGGCATTATATTAACCAGTAGGCTATACCCCCATGGTATATGTCACAGCAATGTCTGGGTACAGAAGGACTGCAGGTCACCGCACAAATTGTCTGCTCTGAGTGCCAGGATAGGGTAACCCCACCACTACCCATGATGCAATGCACATGCTGAATAGCTGTCTACAGCTGATCACCAAATGGGGTCTGAACCTCTCCGGTCCCCCAGCTTGGAAAGACGAACTGACAGTGCGTGATACTGGCATGGAGTAGCTACAGACCATACCATTGTGCAGGTACTGTGTTCACCCTGAGCGATAGGATGGGTGCCCAGCACCAGGTCCGCAGTACATTTGCTACTAGAGATAGGTCCTGCTGTACATCCCCATCACTACCAGTGTGTGACAGGTGTTCTGTACAGTGCAGCCGAAGGTAATTTGGTGTCCATCTGTATTCTGCAGTTACATGTGGCCCTGTGGGACCAGACACCAGCCAGATTAGTGTGTACCCCATGTGAGGGTCTGGCTAACATGGGCAGCTGTTAGGGCAGAGGGGTTCCTAGAATTGCATGAGGTGTGTATAGCAGTGGCTGTATAGGTCACAGTGGTATACACTACATACCCCAAAGGGCCCACATCACCCTTTTGTAGGTAAAGAACAGTGCCCACACCCCAGGGAAGCAACCTCTATCCTGTTTGTACGAGACAGCCCTCCAGAGTTGGCAGACCAGCAGCAATGCTGGGGTTAGGTCTGGAAACCCCAAGTGCCTCCCACCACTATCTGCCAGTCACCAGCAGACAGCACAGTCAGACTGTACCTTAAAGGTGTTCCGACCATGCACAGTCTAACAGCAGACAGTCCACCAGTAACTATGTGCAACAAGCAGGCATCTCAGTGATTGGGACCCCAGCACTGGGGAACACAAATATATCACTAGAGATAAATAGTGTAGAGCGCTATGTGGGAACCTAGACCTGCCATGATCACTGCTCGTTCAGAGTGAGTGTCCTCCCAGCATGCCATGCTGTGGCCACCCTGTCCATGCAGGTGGTGGTCAGGCACTACAGTGTCCTAGCCATTGCCCCACACCCTGTGAGGATGCATCAAGGGTAAGCAAGTTTTTGTATGTAGCAAGTTTTTGTAAATAGTTTACCCCTGTTATCTAAGTTACTTGCCCTGTTATCTGTAAACTCATACATGTTAACTGTACTGAGCGTTTCTGTTCCATGTAAACCGCGCTGATGCTGAATAGTGCGGTATATAAGAGAATGTAAATAAATAAATAAATAAATCCTGGCCAATCTGCCCTGTCTGGGCCATACCCAGAATACCTTGCTCCTCATTATGCATCTAATCAGGCTAACGCTGGTAACAGTGGGACATTTTGGGCCCAGTGAAGTGTGGGTAGCCATAGAACAATGGATAGACATATAAACACACTCACTCCTTCTGCAGCATTATACAAAGATAGGGGTGGTTGGCAGCCCTGCCCGCCACACTAGTCCTGAGCACAGTGCCAACATTGTTAAACTGTGCAGGGGGTAGTAGTAGTGCTCTGGTGATAACATCATCCCACTGCTGGGGCCAACAGCCTGCCGCTCCATGCATCATTGGATTGTGGAGCCTGTGTGAGTGGGTGTTTGCACCCCTGTTCGCCGCTGCTTTGGGCTTTGCACATGTTGCTGTTGTATCTGCATTGTAGGGTAAAATATAGGGACATGCTATGCTGGAACCACAGCTGGGATTTGAACCTGTGACCCTCTGCTCCTGGACACACTGGCTGGGTGTACTGCACCACACTGATGCCATAGATGCATGGTAGTCCCTGGGGCTACCTGCACTTTTCCTCAGCCAGACCTTTTATGTTGCACTGCACACCACGTACTGCAGCAGAGCATGGCCTAGGTCCACTGCAGGGAGGTGGCACTGCCCCCTCCAGTACGGGAACATGCCCCCCTGCCAAGCTGACGTGGCCATTTGCTGTCGGTGCTGGTAGTGCACAGTCCCAGGCCATCCACTGTGTAGGTAGGCGCCCGCCTAGGGAGCAGGTTCCGGGGTGGGGGGCTTACATGCACATCCTCACATCCCCCCATCACTGCCTACCACTATTATGTCCCCTCCACATGGGGGTGGGATGGCTGGGGGGATGTCAGGTCTGTGCCCTAGCGACTATTGGCTAGGGTGGACCAGGTAGATATTGGTGGATTGTGTTTGGCCTTGGTTAACTGCTGTCTTGCTGATCTCAGGTGTCTATGTTCCTATGTGCCACCTAGGCGCCCGCCTGGTCTACCCTGTGCCCCAGCTGCCCATGCTACATGTCCCGCCTGCGACCCCCTATGCCCCATTTGCACCATCGCCATAGTGGCCATTCATACTTTGGCACTATGGTATTGCTGTACATGGAGCACTACTATCATAGTTTTTGGGCTCCCTGCCTGGGCTGTACATTGCTGTACATTGCTGACACTAAAATGGTTTCTCTCTCCTGCATATGTGCATCTAACGGCAGGTTTTCAATCGTGTTAGGATTCAGCTCTTCAGATCAGCGCGTTAGTGTGAATGGAGCCTCTCCCCGCCCACACTCCGCCCACTGACCCCTTCTCTCCATCCTCTCTCCACCTTCTGTGGTGTTTACCGTGCCGCAGAATGTGAACGATCATTAAGTAACGATAATACGCGTTATGAGACGTCTCATAACGTGCGTTAACGTTATTTAACGATTGTTAATGTTACATAATGCGCGTTATGTAACGTTACCGCAGTTTAGTAAACATACCCCTAAGACGGTTTAGTAAACACACCCCTATGTTCTGCTTTATTAATTGTCTCCATTACTAAAAGCATTAAGTCTAGAGAACAATTATTTAGTACACCATTCCAAGCATGGTTCTGATTGAACATCTGTGGTTCTTTTAAGATTCAAAGACCCCTAGGAATCATCTGTTCCTTTACATATTGGGCTAGCATAGCACTGTGTCTTTGCACCATTCGTGCCTTTGTTATCCTCTTTTTATAATGCTAACAATTCTGCTCATGATTGCGGGGAACAGGATCAAGCCTTTACAAAGAAATGGAATGGTATACTAAATAAGTGATCTCTAGACTTGATGCTTTTATTAATGCAGACAGTTAATAAAGCAAAACTTAGTAAAACATTGTGAAGAAGCAGGCCATATATTTAGTACACTCCATTGGTGAGTTATACAGTAGATCAGATATCTCTATAGAAGCACGGGGGGAATCGTGAGATTAGATTGACCTGTTTAGATCAGCGGTGGATTTTCCAACTGCAATGAATAGATCCATTAGGGATGAACATACATATTGAATGGACCTCACTACCTTAATTCTGTGATATCAAGCGTTGGGAGAGGTCTCTTTAAAAACCGGAACAGGAAGTATTTTTTTTAAGAGCTTAGAGGGTGTTGAGCAGACCAGACAACACTGGGATTATGATGGAATGGTGAAGAAATAGAAAATGCTTGAAAAAGAAGCTTTCAGCCAAAGATAAGTGAAGTCAGCCCCCTGAAGCAGGATATGTAATGACTAATATTACACTATCAGAGACATAGCGCTGTGTTGGGTTACAGTCATTTGGTTGAAATTGAAACATATGGTTTTAAACAAGATTGTATGAATAAAAGAAGGACTCAAATAAAAGAAAAGGACTGCTTATATATCACTACTGAAGTAGAGTTCGACAAAAAGAGTTTTTTCTCAGCTTCATATTAAGTGTTCAAATGCTATATAGGGGTATATTTACTAAACTGCGGTAACGTTACATAACGCATGTTATGTAACGTTAACAATCGTTAAGTTACGTTAACGCGCGTTATGATCGTTAACATCTCATAACGCACGTTAACGTAACTTAACGATCGTAGACGTCCTGCGGCATGGTAAAACACCGCAGAAGGTGGAGAGAGGACGGAGAGAAGGGGTCAATGGGTGGAGTGTGGGCGGGGAGAGGCTCCTTTCACACTAATGCGCTGATCTGAAGAGCTGAATCCTAACGCGATTGAAAACCTGCCGTTAGATGCACATTTGCAGGGGAGAGAAACCATTTAAGTGTCAGCAATGTACAGCATAGGCAGGGAAACCTACAAAAAGTGATAAGTGTAATACATGTGCACAGAACAAAAGGGCACATAAACATTAAAAATGAGCTCAACAAACTGGAAAAAAAACATAACCAAGCTGGCCAATAGTGATATTAATGGGAAACATCAACCCCCCCCCCCCCCCCGAGAAAGCTCCAAAAAAAGAGATATTAATCATGGAAGGGTCTATGCTCCGTCCCCATACAAGGTGAATGAGCCCACAGTGAAAAAGCGCTGATCAGAGCTTTCCCTTGTTATTGGACAGGTGTCCTATCGCGTGCACATGTCCCGCAACAGCAGGGTGGGCATGTCGGAATGGGCAACTGGACAGATGCCGGAAAAGGGGACACAGAGCGCTGCAGGCGGCACATGCTGTGGTGCAGCTGGGCCACAGTGCGGACTAGGGTGATGCCTAGGTGGCTCATATGAATGCTGAAACAGCAGAGCAGCCAGACAGCAACTTCTGAAGGCCCAACATGGGCACAACTGTGTTTCCCACAGTGTCACAGAGGATAGTACACAGCAGCTACCCCCAAGGGCACGGAACAGTGGCAGGCGGTGCTGGTTGGAAGCATGGACACCTATGTAGGCACCCCTACCCCAGAACCCGCACCATAGGCAGCCACCTACCCGCACACTGGATGGCCTGAGACTGCGCTCCACCAGCACCACCAGCAGAAGGGCATGTCAGCATGGTGGCAGAGGGATACCGGTGATGGAGGGGGCAGTGGGAGCTGCCCAGAGCAGACCGTGGCCTTGCCCTGTGTAGGTGGGTGCCATGCACTGCAACAGACAGGCCCTGTCTGACGAACAGTCATGGTATCACCAGGGAATACACAGACTCTGCGACAACACGGTGGTGCAGTGCACAAAACCAGTATATTCACAAGCAGAAGGTCACAGTTCAAGTCCCAGCTGTGGTGCCTGCCAACCCAATCCCCATATTTTACCCACTACTAAAACGTGCTAATACAGACAGAACCTTTATTGCAGATGAGGTAAACATGCCCAAAACACCTACATTTTACCCTACAGAGCACAGACACCATAAACATGCGCATTACCGAGAGCAGAGTCTCCAAAATGCAGTCCTGGAGGGCCAAACACCATCCAGTTTCCATGCTGCCTCTAATAAAGATGCCGGTGCTGCATTTCTATGCACCGCCCCCATGGTATGCAGATGTATCTCATGCATATTCATGAGGGACAGCATGAAAACCCGAACAGTGTTTGGCCCACCAGGACTGGAGTTGGGAACCTCTGCCCTAAAGCTGTGGCCAACAGGGGCAGACACACCCGCACCCACAGGCTCCATTATCCAATGCCTCCTGGAGCGTCAGGATGTTGGGCCCTGCGTGCATCTCCCAATACTAGCACTAATACCTCGGCAATGCCACCCTAAACCTGGGAATATGGTAAACATCTATCAAACGGTTGCTATGATTACTGGCAGATAGCAATTGCAAAGTTAAGCACCATTTGCTGATTGAGCTGCATCATAGCAACCTTTCTGATGTCTGTGGAGTGTGCTACAGGTCTGGTGTCTGATAGTGTTTACCACCCTGGGGAGTGATCCCAACAGTATTGCTTACCATAGCCATGCCTGCACGCTGCCCAGGACTGGTGTGGTGGCCAGGGCTGCCAAACACCTCTATAGTTGCACAATGCTGGCATAGGTGTGGGAGTGTGTGTCTGTCTATCCAGTGTGTGGTGGCTGCAAACACCCTCCACAGCACACACTGCTAGCACTGTTGCCAGTATTGGCCTGCCAATCTGCATAATGAGGAGCAAGGTACTGTGGGAATAGCCAGGATAGGATGGCCTGGCCTGGATCCATCATTAGATAGCATAGGGCAATGGCTCAGACATTGTAGTGGCTGGCCACCACCTGCATTGACAGGGTGGCCACAGCATGTCCTGCTGGGAGGTCACTCTCACCATGACTGAGCAGTGACCATGGCATGGCTAGGTTCCCCCATAGTGCTGTATAGTATTTCTCTCATGTGATATTTATGGGTTTTCTTTAGGGGCTCAATCACTGACTTATCTGCTTGGTGTGTATGCTGATATCCCAGTTCTGGGTACACACATCTCCTCCAGGAGTATGCACTATGGACTAGCTAGCTGACTGTCTGCAGCTAGTATGTGTCTTGCTGGAACATCTTGCAGGGTGCAGTGGCTGGAGGCTTGCTGCTGGAGAATGTCAGATAGTGGTGGGGGGCAGTTGTGTATTTACAGGCCTACTGTCTGTCTGCTATTGCTTTATGGATGTGTACAGCTCTGCATTGCCTGCCCTGTAGGGTGTCTGTTCCCCAGCAGGATGGTCTCCTCTACTGCCACCATTGCAGGGAGGTAGAATGTGGATCTGTTGGTGGGTGATCCTGTTTCCCACCCTGAGCCCCAGAGGGTGGGTTGTGTGATGTTACATAATCCGCCTATGGGCCCAAACACCCCCCCCTCCTTCCCCCACATCATGTAACCATGGCACCAACACAGGATATGCACTATTCTGGGTGCATCATAGCCCATAAGGGCTAGACATGACTGAGAAATACAGGAGGACACAGATGTATCCTAGGTGTGTCTGCAGGAACTACCTATCACACACTGATGTGGACCTGCAACATGGCATATTTCAGCCATGAAAGGTGCTGTGGACCTGGTGCTGGGTGCCCCACCTACCCTCAGGGTGAGCACAGTACCCGCACAATGTGACAGTCTGTGGCTACTCTGTGCCAGTACCACACATGGTCAGTTCCCCCTACCAGGCCGAGGTGCTGTGGGGGTGCATACCCCATCTTGTGCCCATCTGTCGACTGCTGATTTGCATGTGCAGTGCATCATGGATATGGGTGGGTTAATCCTATCCTGGTAACCACAGCAGGCAGTTTGTGTGGTGACGTGCAGTCCTTCTGCAGCCAGCCAGGGGTTTGTTAGCAGCTGTAGCCTATTGGTTACTTCACTGCCTGTGAAGCCAGAGGTCATTGGTTCAAACCCATGGTGGGGTTATTTGATAGGGCTGTCTGAGGCATTGTCTATTTTTAATGTACATTAGTGCTGCCAGCAAAAACACCCTCAGAGTACTGTAGGCACCTTATAGGGTGCCCTATAAGGCACCTTATAAGGCGCCCTATCAAGCGCCTTATAAGGTGCCCTATAGGGGACATTATAGAGTGCCTTGGCGGACAGTGAACTTTATAATGTGCCCTATGGAGTGCATTATGGGGTTCCTTATGCGGCACCTTAGGTTACGCACCGTGAGGGTGTGTTTGCTGGCAGCACTAATTAAAATAAAAGTAAAATGCCTCAACAATCACTACTTAAACGGTGCTGCTTCAGCCAGTCTTATGCATTAGGCACACTGGGGAATCAAACCCATGACCCCCTGTACCATCAGTCAGTGTAGTAACCATTGTGCTGCAGCTCTGTTTCTGTGTTTGCATGTCTGCGCGCCTTCTTAAGATTAACGCGCGGTAACGTGCCATGTAATGCTCGTTAATTTATGGCGCCTTGTAACGCGCGTTATCGGTAACGATGTACCGCCCATGTCCTTATTTGGGATTTCTGCCTCTACCGCGGATCCTAACACGAATCACATTACCGCAGTTTAGTATACATACCCCATAGGGTCTTTATAGACATATGCAAGGCATTGATAAGGCAGGCAAAAAGAATCTGAAAAGAAGCTTGCTATGGAAGCAAAAGCTCATAATAAAAACATTTTTAAGTACCTTCATAGCAAAAACATCTGAGTCAGTTGGACTATTAGATGATTGAGGGGGTTAAAGGGGCACTAAGGGAGGACAAGGCCATAGTAGAGAGACTGAATGAATTCTTTGCTTCAGTCTTTACTGAAGACGATGTAGGGAAAATACCAATGCCAGAAATGATATTTAAAGGTGATGTATCAGAGGAATTGAAACAAATCTCAATAAACATGGAAGATGTAGTACAGCAATTTGATGAACTAAAAGAGTAGCAAATCATCTGGACTGGAACTCAAAAATGAGATTGCAGGCCTACTATTGGCAATCTGTAAACTATCATTAAAATCATTTGTTCTACATGAAGATTGGAGAATGGCCAACAGAATACCAATTTTTTAGAAAGGTTCTAAGGGTGATCTGGGATACTACAGACGGCAGTACTAGGCAAAATAGTGCAAATCATTATAAAGAAAAAAACTACTGAACATATAGGTATCGATGCTTTAATGCGATAAAGCCAACATGAGATTTAGCCAAAGAAAGTATTTGTTTAACAGGTTTTTTATTCCGCTTTATCATTTCAGTCAAAGTGGTTTACATTGTAACTTAAAATTAGCAATGTACATTAAACAGGGACATTGATAACCTGAATTTTTCTGAGGCAATGGAGGTTTAAGTGGCTTGCCCAAGGCCACAAGGAGTGCTAGTGGGAATCAAACCCTGGTCTCCAAGTTTTTCCTCACTAATCTGCTGTACTTTTTTGAAGGTGTGAATAAACAAGTAGATAAAGGTGAACCAGTTGATATAGTCTATCTGGATTTTCAGAAAGCCTTTGACAAGGTCCCAGATGAGAGACTCTTGAGGAATTTTAAAAGTCAGTAGGACAATGTGCTACAGCGGATGAGGAGCTGGTTAAAAGACAGAAAACAGTAGGACAAAATGGCCAATTTTCTCAATGGAGAAAGGTGAATAGTAGAGTACCCCTGGGATCTGTGCTGGGACTACTGCTTTCTAAAATATTCATAAATGATCTGGAAATGGAGAGAATGGATGAGGTGATCAAATTTGCAGATGACACAAAATTATTCAAAGTTCTTAAAACACAATAGGATTGTGAAAATTGCAAGAAGACCTTGAGAAATTGGGGACTGGATATAAATATATTGGTTTATTGCGCCTTGACTTTCTCAAGATGTGAGCCACTACATGTTGTTTTTACTTGAGTGTATCTATAATTTGTTAATATCTTTATTAATTGTGTATTTCGTTGTATTGTACCTGATTTTGTACTATATGCAAAACTTTAATACAAAAATAAAATAACTAAATGCAAAAAAACAAAATTGGGGGACTGGGCATCCAAATGGCATATGAAATTAATCGTGGACAAGTGAAAAGTTATGAACTTAGGAAAGAACAACCCAAACTACGTTTATATTATGCAAGTTTCCACATTAGGAATCACTCCCCAGAAAAAGGATCTAGGTGGCATTGTGGATAATACATTGAAACGTTCTACCCAGTGTGCAGCAGCGGCCAAGAACGCAAATAGAATGCTAGGAATCATAAGGAGAGGAATGGAGAATAAAACAAAAGATATTATAATGCTTTTGTATCTCTCCATGTTGCAACTACATCTTGAATATTGTGTGCAGTTCTGGTTACCACATCTAAAAAAAGGATATAGCGGAATTAGAAAAGTCTTAAAAGGTTATGGCTCTTCAGTTTGGGAAAGAGGTGACTGAAGGGACATATGATAGATGTCTGTAAAATAATGAGTGGAGTGGAACAGGTGAATGTAGATTGGTACTTTACTCCTTCAAATAGTAGAAAGACTAGTTTTAAATGTGCTACATTGTAGCTTCATTGCGTGTCCCCTAATCAGAGATAATATTTTTTCACTCATCGCATAATCAAACTCTGAAATTTGTTGCCAGAGGTTGTAGTAAAAGCTGTTAATACAGGTGGATTTAAAAGAGATTTGGATAAGCTCCTAGAGGAAAAGCCCATAAACCATAATTAAAGTGGACTGGAGAAATCCACTGATTACACCTGCAATAAGCATCATGGAATCAGTCTACTTTTTGGGAACCTGCCCGGTACTTGTGACCTGGATTAGCCACTGTTGGAAACAGGATACTGAGCTTGATGGACCTTTGTTCTGACCCAATATGGCATATCTTATGTTCTAAATTTCTTGGGTCAATATTCAGCCATAGCATTGTCAACAGTTTTTTCAAACACCAACTGTCATGGCTAAAAAAAAAAATCCAAATATTCTGCTCCAGCATACAGATTGTAGCTTGTGCTGAATATTCAGAAAGTGGCCAGTGATAAATATTCAGACAATGTGGTAAGAGCTGCTGCTATCCAAATAGCGACAATAATTTACAGTGCTATGCAGGTGGAGGCCAATTATACACAGGGCCTGTCCGGCCCATCCGAACATCCAAAATCTGGATGGGCCGGCTGTGCACCCGCTTCTGTACCCACGGGAGCAGAATTGGGTGCATTGGGCCTGGATGTACAGGACGTACCCCGATTCTGGCACACTGTACATTCGGTGCCCTCCCTGTCTAAGTTTCCCAAGTCCCCTGCATGGAACCCAGTGCCATGGCGTCCCATCGCCATGACACCGAGATGCCATGTAGGAGTGCCAATTGTCCGCATGCCTACAAATGTCCCCTTTCTCCGCCACCCAACCCCCGGAATGGCCGGGATCGGGTGTCAGGGAACCCCTGCCGCTCCTCACTTGGGTTCAGCGGGCCGCGGGTGTCAATTCCCCTCCACCCGGGGGACTTATTCCACCTTCAAGGTGGAACAAGTCCCCCATCTAATTTAGCAGACCCTGGACATACAGGGCCACGACCGGAATTGGCCCTGTATGTCCAGGGTCAGGGTCCTGCCTCTGGCCCGCCATGCTTCTCCTCCAGCTCACTCCATCCAGAGCCCCCGTACATCTCCCCAGTATGTGTGGAAAGCTTTGGGCAGGAAATCCGGCACAGACGTTTAGTGGGGATTAGCGGAGATGTACGTACAAGTCAGAAGTACATCCCTGCTAAACATTGTTCAGAATCTATCACTTAGCCTGTCCAAATAACTTAGGACAGCAAAACTGTTCTAAGGCTATCCTGATAATTATACTTATCGTGGTGCTGAATGTTGATGCTTTAAGAACAATTGCTGGCTCTGCCCCCACTCTGAACATGGACCCAGGGGTGGCTTTATCATTAGGTCTCACTCTTCCTAATCTGCTGTTGCTGCTGCTACTACTGCATCACCATCATTGTCGCCTCTTCTCCGGGGTGTGGGGCAGCATCAATCACCTCCTCCTGACGCTGATGACTAACGACAACTTAAAAAAGAAATCAAACAAAAGCGCGGGGTCTTCCCAACTCGAGCGTGCTTCTAAGGCCCACTTCCTTCTGACTCATACTTCTATGTCAGAGGGGGGTGGGACCAACAGAGACTTAACAGGCATGTCATAAGAACATAAGATATGCCATACTGGGTCAGACCAAGGTCCATCAAGCCCAGTATCCTGTTTCCAACAGTGGCCAATCTAGGTCATACGTACCTAGCAGTTTCCCCAAAAGACACAGGTTCCACAATGCTTGTACTGGATCAAGCATTGATATCCTGGGTCCCTTCTTAATAATGGTTTATGGACCTTTCCTCCAGGAACTTGTCCAAACCTTTTTTAAACCCAGCTACACTAACAGCCTTTACTACATCCTCCGGTAACAAATTCCCCGTGTTTGATTACACGTTGAGTGAAAAAATATTTTCTTTTATTAGTCTTAAATAGTTTACCCTGTAGCTTCATTGCATGTCCCCTAGTCTTTCTATATTCTGATAACGGAAACAATCGATCTACATTTACCCGTTCCACTCCGTTCATTAATTTATAGACTTCTATCATATCTCCCCTCAGCCGTCTCTTTTCCAGGTTAAAGAGCCCTAACCTTTTTAGCCTTTCTTCATAGGAGTATCCTTCCATCCCCTTTACCATTTTGGTGGCTCTTCTCTGAACCTTTTCTAATAACGCTATATCCTTTTTAAGATACGGCGACCAGAATTGCACATAATATTCAAGGTGCGGTCTCACCATGGAACGATATAGAGGCATTATAATATCTTTTGTTTTATTTTCCATTCCTTTCATTATGATACCTAGCATTCTACTTGCTCTCTTGGCTGCCGCTGCACACTGGGACGAGGGTTTTAACATGTTATCCACAATGACGCCTAAATCTTTTTCCTGGGTGGTGGTTCCTAATGCGGAACCTTGCATCGTGTAACCATAGTTTGGGTTGTTCTTCCCTAGGTGCATAACTTTGCACTTGTCCACATTAAATTTCATCTGCCATTTTGATGCCCAATTTATCAAGATCCTCTTGCAATTTTCCACAATCCTCTTGAGTTTTAACAACTTTAAATAGTTTTGTGTCATCCGCAAATTTGATAACCTCACTCGTTATTCCCTTTTCCAAGTCATTTATGAATATGTCAAAAAGCAGCAGACCCAGCACAGATCCCTGGGGTACACCACTATTCACCTTTCTGCATTGGGAAAATTGGCCATTTAGCCCTACCCTCTGCTTTCTATCCTTTAACCAGTTCCTGATCCACAGTAGTACACTGCCTCCTATCCAATGACTCTTGCGAAAAGTCTCTGATGAGGGACCCTGTCAAAGGCTTTCTGAAAGTCTAGATACACTATATCAACCGACTCACCTTTGTCCACCTGTTTATTCACACCTTCAAAAAAACATAACAGATTAGTAAGACAAGATCTTCCTTGTCTAAAGCCATGTTGGCTGTCTCCCATTAGGCCATGACTATCTACATGCTGAGTAATTTTATTCTTTATGATGGTTTCTACCATTTTTCCCAGTACTGACGTCAGGCTCACTGGTCTGTAGTTTCCCGGATCACCCCTGGAACCCTTTTTAAAAATTGGTGTTACATTGGCGATCCTCCAATCTTCAGGTATTAGAAATGATTTTAATGATAGTTCACAGATTACTAAAAGCAGGTCTGCAATCTCATATTTCAGTTCTTTCAACACCCTTGGATGTATACCATCCAGCCCAGGTGATTTGCTACTCTTCAGTTTATCTAATAGTTGTAATACATCTTCCCGATGTATCGATATTTCCTTTAATTCTTCCACACCTTTAAATGCCACTTCAGTCATGGGTAACATCCCTACATCTTCTTCAGTAAAGACCGAAGCAAAGAATTCATTCAGTCTCTCCACTATCGCCTTGTCGCCTCTTAGTGCCCCTTTAACCCCTCTATCATCTAATGGACCAACTGACTCTCTCACAGGTTTTTTGCTACGAATGTACTTGAAAAAGTCCTTATTTCATGTTTTTGCTTCCGCAGTAAGCTTCTTCTCAAATTATCCCTTTGTCTGCCTTATCAATGCCTTGCATTTCACTTGCCAGTGCTTGTGTTGTTTCCAGGTTTCGTTGTTTGGCTCTTTTTTCCATTTCCTGAAAGATGCTTTTTTGGCAACAACAGCCTTTCTGACCTCATCTTTATACCATGCTGGCAGTTTTTTGGACTTCCTTCCACTTTTCTTAAAACGTGGAATACAGCTGGTCTGGGCTTTGAGGATAGTATTTTTAAATAACACCCAAGCTTGATGTAAGTCTTTAATCTTTGCAACTGCTCCTTTTAGTTTTTTCTTAACTATTTTCCTCATTTTATCATAGTCTCCCTTTCGTAAGTTAAAAGGTAGTATTGTGGATTTCCTTACTATCCCTCTTCCACTAATTAAATCAAAGGCGATCATGCTATGATCACTGTTGCCAAGTGGCCCCAACACCCTTATCTCTTTTATTTATTTAACATTTCTTATATACTGCCTTTCATGATATCAAGGTGGCTTACATTGAACAAACTGAAATTACATTGAACAGGGCATTATAACTTGGAGATAACTATTTTACAGGGAACATGGGCTATGGAGGGTTAAGTGGCTTGCCCAAGACCACAAGGAGCACCTGTGGGACTAGAAACCCCAGTCCTTCTGGCCCAAGGTTGCTGTCCTCTAGTGGGATTTGAACCCCTCAACATCTGGCCTGAAGTACCTTGCCCCAACCACTAGGCCACTCCTCCACCAGATCTCCACTCCTCCACTCCACTCCACTCCTCCACCAGATCTAGTGCAAGATCTCTTGCACTAGATCTGGTGTTCCACTAAGGACTAGGTCTAATATGGGTCCCCTCACTCAGGACACCAGTCAGGTGGTTGCCCTAAGCCTAAAGAAGGCAATATATTCCCAGGCTATATAATTTCCTTAAAATAACTGCAATGATGTTTATATGCTGAAAGAATTGTAGCAGTTTAATCTAGTCTGGGAATCTAATACAAAAAATATTGAATCCTGACACTACATACTGGATCCGCGTGATTTTTAATGTAACTAAATATTCTGCCAAAGACAAAGGAGATACAAGGTGATCACATACCAAGGAGCAAAATCAGAATGCAAGAACCACGGCACAGTTTTTAACATCAAAATAAAATGATTATAATTAATTTTATTTTGGCATTTGAAACTGTGCTGTGGTTCTATCTTTTTCTATTTGAACATTCATTCTGCACCTAAATGGAAACCCTCTCCCAACAATGGATACAGATCAGAACTAGGACATTTCCCACAGAACTCAACATAGCAAAAATAATTTCTGATTTTGGTGTCATCTCAGTTAACACTAACAGCAATATAAACCAATACTGGGCATACTGTGAAGTAATACAAAACCTTACAAAATTAATCAGGACCTATAGAGAAAATCTACCATACTATAACAGCACTAATATCCAAAACTCAAACAACATAAGAACATAAGATATGCCATACTGAGTCAGACCAAGGTCCATCAAGCCCAGTATCCTGTTTCCAACAGTGACCAATCCAGGTCACAAGTACCTAGCAGGTTCACAAAAAGACACACAGGTTCCACAATGCTTGGATTGGGGCAATCAGTGGATTTCCCAGGGCATTCAAAGCTAAACAGGGGAACATAAGGCTTGGGGTATGCCTACACTGCCAACACCTGGAACCAATTCTGGGGTCAGCCCTGGGCCTGAGATTAACATGTATAGGCACAAAGCAGTGTGAATTTTGACATTGCCTTCAATTATTCTCTCATTGAGCTGTTCTGCTGATGACTGGGTGGGCCTTATGCCAGAGTGGAGGGCCATGGCCCACCCTTGACTACACCCCTGAATGCAGTACAACACCAGGGAAATAGAAAGAGATGCATATGCCAATGTAGTGTGCAAATAAAAAGACAGAACATGTATCAGTGATGCTGAGAGCTAAACTATCGGTAGTTTAACTACTGGCAGGGTCTCCCAAGATGGACAGGTCTCAGCTGAGGTGCCAGACCAAGACAAACCACCCATCTGGGCAGCAGCAGAATGGGACAGTGTTGACGGCGGAGGATCACATTTTTGTGACAACGGCAACAACACCAAACTTAAACTGCGCGGAAGAAAGGCCCGGCAATCTACTTCTGTATCTTGCCATGAAAACCCAATGGATAGCTACAACAAAACAAATTGTGCTATGGTGCTGGAAGATGAGACCCCCAGGTCAGAAGGCACTCAACTAGCTACTGGGGAAGAGCTGAAGACTTTTCAGAGTAAAGCCAGCATTTATGATGTGGTTGGATCAAAGCCCTCGGGAAGTCTGACTGCTGATGTAGCTGCGCATGAAATGAGAGTCAGAAGCTGTAAAGATGTCTTACACATTGGAACATGGAACGTACGAAGCATGAACCAAGGGAACTTGGAGGTGGTCAAGAATGAAATGGAACGTGTACAACTTCATCTGTTGGGTGTCAGCGAACTGAAATGGACTGGCATGGGGCACTTTGCATCAGATGATCACATGGTCTACTATGCTGGAAATGAAAGACAAAGAAGAAATGGTGTTGCATTTATAATAAAGAAGAAACTTGCAAGAACTGTAATGAAATACAATGCAGTCAGCGAACGCTTAATCTCTATTCGTCTACGAGGATTGCCTATCAACACAACTATAATTCAAGTTTATGCCCCAACAACAGCTGCAGAAGAGAATGAAATTGAGGAGTTCTATGAACAAGTACAAGCTGAAATTGACAGAACATGCAAACAGGATATCCTGATAGTCATGGGTGACTGGAACGCAAAAGTTGGCAACAAAGAAGAAGGCAAAGTAGTTGGAAAATATGGACTTGGCAAGAGAAATGAAGCTGGAGAAAGACTGATAGAATTCTGCAAGACCAATGATCTATTCATCTCAAACACCTTCTTCCAGCAACACAAGCGGCGACTGTACACATGGACTTCACCGAATGGATTATATAAAAATCAAATTGACTACATATGTGGAGGTCAACGATGGAAAAGCTCTGTAACATCAACAAAGACAAAACCTGGAGCTGACTGTGGTACAGATCATCAACTACTAGTATGCAAACTCAAGCTAAAGTTGAAAAAGAGCAAACCACTCATGAATGCAGCAAAATATGACCTTGAGAATATACCACTGGAATATAAAGACTGCCTGCAAAATCGATTTGCTGCTTTAGATACAAATGACAGAGCTCCGGAAGAGTTATGGAATGACATCAAGAAGGTTGTGTTGGAAGAAAGCGAGAAGTCTCTACAAAAGGTGAAAAAGCAAAAACGGCCAAAATGGATGACGGAAGAAACTCTGAAAATTGCCCAGAAACGCAGAGAAGCTAAAGCCAGAGGAGAAAGAAAGTCAATCGCAGAACTCAACAGAGATTTCCAAAGTGCAGCAAGAGAGGACAAGGAAAAGTACTACAATGACACTTGCAAGGAAATAGAAGCAGAAACTATTAGAGGAAGAACAAGATCGGCTTTCCTAAAGCTATGAGAGTTAAAGAAAAAGTTCCAGCCTCAAATTGGAATGTTACAAGATGCTCAAGGTTCTATGTTGAATGATGCTGAGAAGATCAAGAAAAGGTGGAAGGAATATACAGAGTTTTTATATGATAAAGATCAAGTGGACCAACAGCCGTTTCAACCTGTACCTTATGATCGGGAACCATTGGTGATGAAAGAAGAAGTTGAAGCAGCATTGAAAGCCTTATCAAAGAACAAAGTACCAGGCATTGATAGCATTCCCATGGAAGTATTGCAGCAATCTGATGCAGCTGTTACCGTACTCACAAGGCTCTGCCAAGAAATATGGAAGACAACATCATGGCCAACTGACTGGAAAAGATCTGTGTTTATACCAATACTAAAGAAAGGTGATCCAACTGACTATGAAAATTATCGCACAATCGCTCTGATCCCACATGCCAGCAAGATTCTACTGAAGATTATTCAAAAGAGACTACAACCATACCTGGAACAAGAACTACCTGAAGTGCAAGCAGGGTTCAGGAAAGGGCGAGGAACGAGAGACATCATTGTGGATGTGAGATGGATCCTTGAAAAGACTAAAGAATACCAAAAGGATATCTATTTGTGCTTTATCGACTATAGCAAGGCTTTTGACTGTGTAAACCATGAGAAACTCTGGGCCACATTAAGAAGCATGGGTATACCAGAACACCTGATCGTTCTCTTGCACAATCTGTACATTGATCAAGAAGCAACAGTTCGAACGGAACATGGAGAAACAGAATGGTTTAAAATAAGCAAAGGTGTAAGACAAGGATGCATACTTTCCCCCTACCTGTTTAATTTATATGCAGAACAAATCATCAGAGAAGCAGGATTGTATGAAGACAACAGAGGTGTGAAGCTTGGTGGAAGACTCATCAACAACCTTCGCTATGCTGATGATACCACATTACTGGCTGAAAGTGAAGATGATCTGAAACATTTGCTTCTCACAATCAAAGAACATAGTCTCAAAATGGGCCTGCATCTTAATGTAAAGAAGACAAAGATCATGACAACTGGCATAATCAACAGGTTCATCGTTGAAGGAGAAGAAATTGAAATTGTGAACAACTTTAACCTACTTGGATCAACTATCAATAAAGAAGCAACAAGCAGTCAAGAAATCAGACGATGCATTGCTCTTGGCAGAATGGCTATGAAAGACCTAGATAAGATTCTTAAGAGCAGAGATGTCTCTCTCCATACAAAGATTTGACTTGTTCAAGCCATGGTATTTTCAATAACATCATATGGATGTGAAAGCTGGACAGTGAAAAAGATAGACAGGAAGAAAATTGATGCCTTTGAATTATGGTGCTGGCGGCGAATACTGTGTATACCATGGACTGCCCGAAGAACAAACCAGTCGGTACTAGAGGAGATCAAACCTAAGCTTTCTTTAGAAGCTCAGATGACAAGACTTCGACTATCATACTTTGGACACATCATGCGAAGAGAGAGATCATTAGAGAAAGACATTATGCTTGGTCAACGCAAAAGAGGAAGGCCAGCAATGAGATGGATCGATACAATAACAGCAGCTATGGGTACCAGTCTGTCAACAATGAGCCGCCTGACTGAAGACTGAACACAATTTAGGATAGCTATCCAGAGGGTCGCCATGAGTCGACTCCGACTCGACGGCACTTAACAACAACAACAAATTGAAAATCAAATTAATTTTTCTACCTTTGTTGGCTGGCCATTTTATTCTGTAATCATGTTGATCTCCAACTCTAGTTTCTGCTTTCCTCTGTCTTATCGTAACTCGCTTTCTAGGGTCTCTGGCCCATCTGCTACTTCTTTTCTCTTCTGTCTTTTTTACTTCCTTTTGTCTCTGGCATTCATCTTTTCCTTTCAGATTGTTTTCATTTATTTTTTTTTCTCTCTCTCTCTGTCAACTCAGATCTTTCTTGCCATCTAATACTTAATCCCCCCTCGGTACTTTATCTACCACTTTTCAACCCTTAATACAGTCCTCTCCTTCCCCAACCTTTAATTCTCCCCTTTTTCTCCTCCTCCTCCCCCTCCCGTGTCCATCATCTCAGCTACACTAACAACTCCTCCCCTGTGCAGTGCCTCTCCCCTATTGGCGGCAGCAGCAGCTTAAAAAAACAAAAGCAAGCAAAAGCGTGGGGTCTTCCCGACTTGGCATGTCTTTTAAGTTTCTGTTGGTCCCACCACCCTTCTGACATGAAAGTATGAGTCAGAAGGAAGTGGAACCTTTAAGGTCTCTCCCCTCTCTCTCCTCCATTGAGTGCCTCATCCTGCTTTTCTCCCCCCACCCCACCCCACCATGTCCACCATTCCTCCTCCCTATTCCTGTCCTGTGTCCAATATATCCCCTGTTCTCTCCACACCCCATATCTAAAATTTCAAATTTTCTTCTCCTCTCTAGCATTCCCTCCTATCTCTTCTCCCTGCAGTGTCCACTATCTCCCCTCTTTCCCATTCCCGGTGACCACCATTTTCCTCTTGCTCTCTCCCCCTGTGCCCAGCATCTCTCTTCTTGTCCTCCTCCTGTTTCCAGCATCTCCCCTCTTTCATTCTCCCCCATAATTTCCAGCATCTGCACTTTCTCCCCTATCTACCCCCATGCAGAGCATCTGTCCTCCATGAAATGTTCAACATCTACCCTTTCTCCCCACCCCATGACAGAATCTGATGTCCATTTCCCCATGGCCAGCATGTGCTCTTCATGCCCTTATGGCAGGTATTTGCCTGTTCTTTCCTTTCTCCCCCCATGCCTAGCATCTTCCCTTTCTCCCCTATGCCCAGCATCTGCCCTTTCTCCCCATTTCTCCCCATACCCAGCATCTGGCCTTTCTCTCCATATCCCTCCATTCTCAGCATCTGCCCTCCATACCCAGCATTTGTCCTTTCTCACCATATCCCCCATAACCAGCATTTATCCTCCATTACCCATGTCCTGCATTTGCTCTTTCTCCCCTGTGCCCTCATCATGCCCAGTATCTGCCCTTTTCCTTTATGTCCCCCCACCATGCCCAGAATCTGCGCTTTCTCCCCCATCCCTCCTCATGCCTAGCAGCTACTCTTCATCCTTCTTCTGGAAGCCCTCTGCCCACTGCCCTTCTCATCCCATGGCCAGCATATGCCCTTCTCCCCTGTGGTCACTATCTGCCCTGTCCCCCCATGGCCAGTATCTGTCCCTCTGCCTCCATGCAGCATCTTTTCCCTGCTTACCAATGTCCAACATCTGTCCCCCCTGCCCTTTTTTGTCCAGCATCTGCTCTCCACCTCCACACCCTCCCTACCCACCCACCCACCACTGCCTCTCAGGTACCTACCAGGTATGTGTGGCCTGGATTGGCCACTGTTGGAAACAGGATAAAGGGCTTGATGGACCTTGGTCTGACCTAATAAGGCATTTCTTATGTTCTCTCTCTCCCTTCCTGCCACTGCCTCTTAATATCGGTGGCAGCGGCAGCTTAAAAAAACAAAAACAAGCAAAAGCGCGGGGTCTTCCCGACTTGACATAAAATAAGGAACACAGTTAAGAAAAAACTAAAAGAAGCAGTTACAAAGGTTAAAGACTTACATCAAGCTTGGGTGTTGTTGAAAACTACTATCTTGGAAGCCCAGACCAGCTGTATTCCACGCTTTAAGAAAAGTGGAAGAAAGTCTAAAAAACTGCCAGCATGGTATAAAGGTGAGGTCAGAGAGGCTGTTGTTGCCAAAAAAGCATCTTTCAGGAAATGGAAAAAAGAGCCAAATGATGAAACCTGGAAACAACACAAGCACTGGCAAGTCAAATGCAAGGCATTGATATGACAGACAAAGGGATAATTTGAGAAGAAGCTTGCTGCGAAAGCAAAAACGCGAAATAAAGAATTTTTCAAGTACATTCATAGCAAAAAACCTGTGAGAGAGTCAGTTGGTCCATTAGATGATAGAAGGGTTAAAGGGGCACTAAGAGGCGACAAGGCGATAGCGGAAAGACTGAATGAATTATTTGCTTCGGTCTTTACTGAGGAAGATGTAGGGATGTTACCCATGACTGAAGTGGTATTTAAAGGTGTGGAAGAATTGAAGGAAATATCGATACATCGGGAAGATGTATTACAACTATTAGATAAACTGAAGAGTTTCCTACCTTCCTGCCTGCCACAGCGTCATCTTCTCCAATTGAATATCAAAACAGTAGCCAGAAAACTCCTCCTCGGGGTGGTGGGATGGTTGTGAGGACTTATTCCTGCAGGCCACAGAGAATACCTGCTACAGGTAAGTAACTATGTTTTTTCCGTGGATAAACAAGAAGTAAGTCCTCATATATGTAACTCCCAAGCAACAGGTTACTGAAAACTGAGGAGGCCAAAAGCCCAACAGGGGCAACCGAACCGGAAAACAAGAGAAAGAGCATGGGTAGTCCCTCTAGGTGACTCGACTGATTCAGCATCTACAGCGTACAGCATCACTGAGGAGTGCACTTTTTTGGTAGCCTGGATGGACAGAAGGAGTTGGAACCTAATTCCCAAAGAGATGCAGGAGCATGCTTGGCCAAAGTTGCTGTCACATTGGGAATCCCCATCCAGACAGTAATGAGCTGTGAAAATGTTGACAGAAGATCTCCTCCATGGAAGATGGAGCTTAAGTTGGCCACTGACACAGACATGGCTCTGACATCATGAGCCATGACATGACCATCAAGGCTCAAGTCTGCTTGGGCATAAGCAAAAGAGATGCAGTCTGCTAGCCAAATTGACAGAGTGTGTTTCAAAATGGCACCAACTTGCTAAGATCAAAAGAGGGATTTATGGTGTGCCTTTGTCCGTTCAAGGTAGAAGGCCAGGGTGTGCTTGCAGTCCAACATGTACAATGCCATTTCCCCGCTATTGGCGTGAGGCCTGGGGGAGAAAGTCAGCAGAATGACTGACTGGTTGAGGTAGAACTTAGATACCACCTTTGACAGGAAATGCAGATGCATGCGCAAGACCACCCTATTTTGGTGGAACCTGGTATACGGTGGGTGAGTCATCAATGCCTGGAGTTCAATTACATGGCATGCTAAAGTGATCGCCACCAAGAACAAGATCTTACAGGTCAGTAATTCCAGAGGGCAGGAAGCGAGAAGCTCAAAGGGAGTCAAAAAGAGCTGTGCCAGAACCACATTAAGGTCCGATGCCACTGGCGGGATCTTGATCGGATGTTTAGAAAGGCCCCAGTCGCATTCAGGTGACCAAATTGGACTTGAGGCCGGAGTCCGAGAGGTGCAGGAGGGACTCCAGCAACCTGTCCAAAGCACAGGAGAAGGGATTCAGAGCCCAGTCCATGCACAAGGAGGAGAAGCTCAACTACTTGTACGCATAAGACTTTTGCATAGACGTTTTGTGGGAGGCCAGAAGAACCTCCAAACATTCTCAGGTAGGTAGAGCTCTGAGAGGACAATCCACTCAACATCCACCCTGTCAGGGCCAAGGACTGGACGATGGAATGCAGCAAGGTCCCTTTCTCCTGAGATATGTGATCTGGGCACAGCCACACAGACTCCCTCCGAGAGAGCTGGAACAGCAGGGGGGAACCACGGCTACCAGGGCTGAAGAGCCCTAATCTCTTTAAGCCTTTGCTCATAGAAAGTATTTCCATCTCTTTTATCATTTTGGTCATCCTTCACTGAATGTTTTCATTTTTTTAATTTTTTAATTTTAATTTATTTTCATCAGCATACAACCAAAATATTTAACAGCAACCATTGTTCTGACTCAAACAGAAACAAGAAATGGATCAACAAAGCAGAACAATACAGCAGCATCTTAGTTCGATCCTCCCTCCTGTACCCCAAACCATTTATTGACGTCTTTTTGGGGGGGGGTTTGAACATGTATTCTTTCCCCCAAACACTCACTATTCATCCAACACTCCGCCTTCCCACCAGACTATCACCAATCATACTATCCATCCACTCCAAACTTCTACCCCACTTTGTTATTCAAACCCCACTCGTCCCCCCAAAACCCCCTTATCTCCTCCCTCTTGTTCAACTGAAGGCTCACCCAACCCCAGTCACTCTTGAAAACTTTTCCATAGCTGATAATACTCTCTCCACTCCTTCCACTGATCTGAGAAGTATGTCCGCAATTCACACCATGCAGTATCACTCATCAGCCATTGCCCAATATCTAGGCCTTTCTGATCCACCAATGTACAGAGAATCACCTTTTGCACAGCAAATAGCCCCACATACATGAACCTCCTCTTAGCTTTAGATAGTTTGATGCTCCTTAAGTCCTCCACATCCCCCAACAATAGTAACTACGATAAGTACATTCAACCTGCACTCCCATGTATGTGGTGTGTTCGATCAATACCTGCTCCCAGAAAAACCACAGGTTCCTATATTCTAAAAAGGTATGCACCAACATACCCTTGTGAACCTTGTACTACCCACACTTATCCTCCACAGGCCCATATGGACTCCCCTTTCCCTTGTTATAAAAGTGCGATGCAACAGCCGGAGTTGGGATTCTTGTTGCACCGTATTGGACAAATATAAAAAACCCCATTCCCAAATAAAGTATCCAGATCCTCTTCTTAAAGATGCTGTGCAATTTCCCTGGTCCTTATCTGCAACAAAGTCTCTATCCAAGGCCTCAGCCTAGTTTCCCAGCAAACTCGATACCACCGCGATAAGGTGTTAAACCATGATGATGTAGACTGAACATTTTTTTCAAGAGCTCCCCTTTCGAAAGACCCTGCAGAGCCCAGCAATAATGATGAGCTTGCCAGTAATTTATGTATTTTTATTTATTTGTTATACATTTCTATACCGCCCTTTTCAAAGATCAGGGGCGGTTTACAAAAAACAAACATGTTACATTTAACAGAATCCAAGGTAACCAAAACAGATCAAAACAGTAACTATTTACATATCGACTATATACATGATTTATGCAAAGCAAGATAGTAAAGTAGCTATGTGAACTCGGGAGTAAGGGGAGTTCTGAAGGGACTACTTATGTATGTGTGTAAGGGGTCAGAAAGCATTGGGTGTGTTGGGGCATGTTCCCTTGTTGTCTCTAGTGTTACCGTAGTATTCCTTGAAAAGGAGTGTTTTGATCTCTTTTCTAAATACTTGGAGGTCCTTTATTGAACAGATTGAGTCTAGGAGGGAGTTCAATAGACTGGGAGCAGTTTAAGTGAATGCTCGTGCTTGTGTTCCGTTTGGTCTTTCGAATAGAGGGAGGAATTGTAAGAGTGTGTTGGGTGTTTACTCTTCTAGATCTAGTTTCTGTTGGGATATGTAATAGAGTTGTGAGGAAGGATGGACGTATTGTTACTCAGTTTGAAAGTGGTCATTAGGGTTTTATATTTTATTCGGCTAGCGACTGGAAGCCAGTGGAGAATGTATAAAATTGTTGTGATATGATCTCTTAGTTGGGCTTTTCAGGATAATTCTTGCTGTGACATTCTGGGCCCTCTGGAGAATGTTCAGATTCTTTTTGGTGTTGCCCTGAAACAAGCGGTTGCAGAAGTCAAAGTGAGGGGTTATGAGGGCTTGTACTATGGATCTAAAGTTTTGGGTGTCAAGGAGGGGTCTAAGCTGTTGAATGATCTTGAGTTTGAAAAATATAGTTCTGATTGTTTGCTTGATTTGAGATAGCATGTCAAGAGATGTATTAAGTATTATTCCCAGATAATTGATCTCCTGTCTCACTGGGAGTATGGTGTTGTGTATGGAGAGTGAATTGGAAGGGATGAAGTTATGATTTCTTGAAGTGTATAATACTTCCATTTTCTTGAAATTAATGCTGAGGTTGTTGGGGTTTAGCCAGGATTCTTCTTCTTTGATGCAGTCTGCCAGATTGTGGTAGGTGGGCTTCGATATATCAATGGGTAGGTATAACATGATGTCATCTGCATATATGAAATATCCAATGTTGAATTTTCTGAAGATGTTGGTAATAGGTTGAAGGTAGAGGTTGAATAATAGGGCTGAGAGGGCAGAGCCTTGGGGTATTCCTTGTTCCTGTGGGAAGGCAGAAGAAGTTTCTTGACCTACTTGTACTTGGAGCATACAGTCAGAGATGTAGGAGTTAAACCATTGAAGAATTGTTCTTCCTATTCCAATTTGGGCCAGTCTCGAGAGTAGAATATTACAGCTAATGCTGTCAAAAGCAGAGGCTATGTCTATGAAGACTAGAATGAATGCCTGTTTTACATCATCCAGTCCACGGATGAGGGTGTAAAATAGAGCTATTAGTAATGGAACCAGTGCAACTCTGCCTATTTTTTCTGAAGCTCAGCAAGATCGAGAAACCACCCATTGGTTCCCTGTAGAGTGCACATACCCTAAGGCAACCCAGTTTTTCCCACTCCCTAAACACAGACCCTCCTACCTTTGGGGCAAACTCCAGATTTCCCACCAGTTGCAAATAGGTTGAGACCATAGTCGGGGCCTGCTCCAATCCTTGCCACCATTTCCAGGCCTGTTTAAAATACTTTAACATCTCATTGCAGCAAATCCAGAACTCTGCCAAACTTTAGGACCATACATCAAATTGACAAACTTAATTGGGACATAAAGCTCATCCAGTAGTCCCTCAGGCACATATTGGACACTTCTCGTGCATATTTTATGTATCCAGCACAGCATGGATGCTCCGTTATAGAGCCATATATCAGGTAATCCAGTCCCCCCCCCCCCTGCTCTAAGCACAGCTTAGTGTGGCTAATCCATGCCCCCTGGCTTTTCCAAATAAACTGCCAGATCATCCCTTTAAAGGCCTTTTCTTCTGGAACCCCCAGTCACAAGGGAACTATTTGGAGAATGTACAGTAACTTGGGAAGCAGTACCATTTTGACCAGTGCAGATTTACCCATCAAGGACAAAGGTAAATACTTCCACTGTTCACACAAGTACTTAATATCCTCAATCTTGTCCACTATATTTACTTTGTAGATGGTACAATGACTATTACTTAGACATACCCCCAAATATTTGAAATGCCGCTGAGACCACTGCAGAGGAGAAGCTTCCCCCCCCCCCCCACCAAGTGGACAGGTAACCTCGCCCAATGTCAGGGCATCAGATTTACCAAAATTGATTTTTAGCCCAGCAAAGGACCCTAATTCCTCCACCATTATAAATACCCTACCAATATCCCTATGTACATTGCCCAAGAAGAAAAGCATGCCATCAGCATACATATTTAATCTTAAAAACAGCTTCCCCATCGGCATCCCTTGTATGTCCAGATCCTCTCATAGCTTAGCAGCTAGATGTTCCAAAGACAACACGAACAGTAAGGGTGAAAGTGGGCACCACTATTTTGTGCCCCTCAAAATGGGAAAATGACTGTTAATTATAATTTGAACTGTGGGTGCAGTATAAAGAATGCGTACTCACTTTAAGAAAAAATCCACAATATTAAACCGTTCCAGCACCCAGAAAAGGTATTTCCACAGAACCTTATTGAATGCCTTTTCAGCATCTAAACTAACAATGGCTGCTTCACCTTTCCCATTTTTATGAGCCTGGATGGCCGCTAAAGCCTTGAGGATGTTCACTGATGCCATCCTGCCATGTACGAAACCCACTTGGTCTCGACATTAAGGGGCTTGTTTACAAAGCCGCGGTAGCAGTTTCCGATCGTTATCGAAACAAGCCCCTAAAAATTATGCATGTTTAAATATAATGTCTCAATGTCTTTACTATGGGTCTATACTTTTGAGAAATTGAAAGTACATGATGTGCCATCTTAGAATAAATAGTCCAATGCTTTCATCATGGGTTTACTTCTCTTGAGGAAATGTAAGTACACGATGTGCCATTCCAAAATGCCATATATGTTGTCGACTTGTTTACAAGGGCTAATCTGCACAACCTGTAGATTTTCATGGGGTACCACCATATTTTAATTTGTTTGCTACATTTCAGATCAGATATAATCAGCTTCTTCTTCCCCTCGGGTGCCTCCCTCCTTTCCATTATCTTGACATTCCGTTTTAACGTTTACCTCATTGCATACTTTTATTTTAATTTATTTACAATGTTTATGTGTTCTGTTCCAGTTGCACAACAGTTTGTTTACTAATTTCTTTGGATACAAACTAATTGGTTAATCTACTTTGGTGAGTTTGACATTTATTCTGTTACTTATATTTTACCACATCTGCTTGTCCTATTTACTATTTTCACAGACATTGTTCTTAAGATATATATTCTTCTCTGTTTATGGTTTCCTGTTCTTATTCTTTATTTCTATTTGTCAAATCCATGCTTTTACTATTTTATTGTACACCAACTTTTCCCTTGCTCAGTTTTATAAATGTGATTCTTTTTTATATATATGGTTATTTATAATGTATGGTTTTATGGTTTATGATTATATATTTTGTTTTATATTTTAGTGGTCACAGACCCCTGATGAAGGCAATTTGGCCGAAACACGTGTAGGGCTGACCAACCAATAAAGATTATTTTTCCTCTAAGGGCTTCCTGTCACCTGCTTTTGTTTGTTGTTTTGCTTGGACTGCGGGTGATGTGCTTTTTTGTTGCGAAACCCACTTGGTCTTCATGCACTAACTGGGGCAGATACCTTTGCAGTCTATTTGCCAAGACAGAAGTCAGAATTTTCCTATCTTGATTTAGCAAGGAGATGAGTCTATAAGATCCCACTTCCACTGGGTGATTCCCAGGCTTGGGCAATTCCACTATGTATGCTCAGGTCTGCTGTGGGCACAACTTGCCCTCAGTGAGCACTGCTGCAAACATGTCTCTAAGTGCCCCCCAGCCAATCCAGGAACAGCATGATCTTATAAAATTCTGCCTGCAGTCCATTGAGTCCCAGGCTTTTGGCTAGCCTTAATTTTTTAATGACTCCCTTATTTCCACTATAGTGATGGGCCTATTCAGAGTTTGCAGCTCTTCCTTCAGCAATTGAGGAAGCTGCAGATTCCTAAAAAACACCTCTCTTTGAGCCATCTTATCCACCCCGCTTATAGCGCCTGATAAAAGTCAACAAAATATTGGGCCACTCCCTGCACATCCTCTGTGATCTCTCCTCTACGATTCTTAATGAGTGAGATTACTTTCTTACCATGCTTACTCAATTCTAAATGGGCCAGCAATTTAATGGCTTTATTACCCCATCTATGCAAACTATACTTATACAAAAAGATATCTAGTTGGGCACATGCTGTCAGGATATCATTAAATTGTCTTTTGAGCTCTATCACCTTCCTATCCTCCTCTCTCAGGATAGAAACATGCATTTTATAATATGCATTAAGTTTCTTAGTTAAGTCACTGAGTCAATTTCTCCCGTTTTTTTCCTATCAGCTGCTATGTACCCCATGATGTGCCATTGCATCACCACTGTTGCCATCTCCCAATAACTAAGTCTGGACCGCACTGAGCCCTTGTTAAAACTCTCATATTCCACCCACATCTTCCACACAAATTCACAGAACTCCTTCCTAGAGTAATAAGAGGGATTTAGCTTTCCAACTAAAGTCTGTACTCCTGGGATCATAGCCTGGACCATTCACACCATAGCATGGTCAGACAGCATATTCTGTTCTATTTCTACATTATGTGGTTTATCTGTCCAGGAGATAGGCACCAGAAAATAATCTATCTGGGAATACATTTTATGCAGATTGGAGTAGAAAGTGAAGTCTCTCTCTCATGGATGCAAATACCTCCATGCATCTACAACCCCCAGTTCCGTTGTTACAAAATGTATCCCTTTCTCAAATGCCCTTTTCTTACTACACTACCAGGCCTATAGTCAAAACATGGGTCAGAAACAATGCTAAAATACGTCCCCCCTTTCCAGAACATGAACATAGTCGGGGTACTACAGACCTTTTGCAATAATAGTAGAGAAAAAACTGTGATTATACACATTGGGCTTGTGGAGATTGCACAGCAGTATTTTAGCATATCCCCCCCCCCACACCCTCCATTTCACCCAGCACCAAAACGTACCTCCCTTCTTGGTCCTGGATGCATTTGTGTACCTGAAACCCCAACCCTTTCTTTAGCAGATTAGCTACCCCTCTCTGCCTGCTGTTGAAGGCAGAAGCATACACCTCTCCGAACCAAGACCTTTGCAGCTTTTCATGTTCATTGGCACTCAAATGAGTTTCTGCAAAAAAGCAATATCCCTCCGTGCCTTTCTCATCAGGCTTAACAGCTTTGTTACGCTTCATGGGTGAATGAAAGCATAGTTACTCACCTGTAAAAGGTATTCTCCAGGGACAGAGGAAATCAGTCCTCACTTATGTGTGATGTCGGCACTGACGGAGCCCGCGCAGAGCAATTCCCCAGCTTTCAAAGAAAGCCTTTGGGATTGCTGCCACACATGCGTGGTTCTCTTCCCACCCAAAGGTGCCATCTTTCTCATTCAGGTCCCAAAGCTAGAACCCTACTAAGCAAATGGCAAGGGAAGGACCAAATAGCAACTCTTCAGGCGAGGTGGGAGGGTAGTGACGACTGATTCCTGCTGTCCCTGGAGAGTACCTGTTACAGGTGAGTAACTATGCTTTCTCCAGGAACAAGCAGGAAGTTAGTCCTCACTTATGGGACTCCCCAGCTACAGGCTACCGAGCCTGTAACCCAAAATGCCCCAGTGAGGCTGTGAGCAGAAGTCGATGCCCAAAGGAGCCCGAGTCCTTGGGTCCCCAGGTCGAAGCTCTCGGTAGCTGTTGGAGAAGGGTTGGAAGGCAGGAGTTGCTTATACCCCGAACAGATTACGGAGTACAGCCTGGCCGAAGGCGCTGTCCTGGCAGAACTCCCTCTCCAGGCAGTAGTGCGAAGTGAAAGTGTTCGCTGAAGACCAGGTCGCAGCCCAGCAGATGTCCGTTAGAGGTACTGAGCGCAGCGAAGCCACCAAAGCCGCCTTGGCTCGGACGTCATGCGTGGTGACCTGTCGATCCAGTGAGGCACCAGCCTTTGATTGGGCAAAGGCAATGTAGTCCGCCACCCAGACAGAGATGCTGCGTTTGGTGACTGTCTGCCCCAGGTGATTGGGATCATAGGCAACAAAGAGCTGGTCGGATTTGTGATGAACCTGGATGCGCTGCAGGTAGAAGGCAAGAGCCCTCTTGCAGTTGAGTGTATGCAGTACCGCCGATGCCTGGTTGGCATGCGGTCTCGGGAAGAAGGTCAGTAGAACTATCTCCTGATTGAGATGAAAGTTCGACACCACCTTCGGTATGAACTTGGGATGGGTGTGGAGGACCACCCTGTTCCTGTAGAACCTGGTGTATGGAGCCTCAGCCATGAGGGCCTGAAGTTTGCTGACTCAGCGAGCCGAAGTCAAAGCCACCAGGAAGATCAGCTTCCAGGAGAGATGTCGAAGCAAGCACGTCACCATCGGCTCAAAGGGTGACCGTATAAGCTGCATAAGCACCACGTTGAGGTCCCACTGTGCCGGAGGAGGCCAGATGGGAGGATTGGAAAGCAAGAGGCCTCGCATGAAGTGGGAGACAAAGGGCTGCCCTGAGAGGGGTTTTCCCTCTACAGGGAGGAGGTTCTCCAAAATGGCGCTCAGGTGTACCCTGACCGAATTAGATTTCAGCTCTGCCTTCGAGAGATGGAGGAGATACTGCAGAACCCACTGGGTAGAGCAGGAGAATGGGTCGATCTGGAGCTCGAAGCACCAGACTGAGAAGCGTTGCCACTTAAAGGTGTACACCCGTCTCGTCAAGTCCTTCCTCGATCCGAGGAGAACCTCCTCGAGCTCCTATAGTGTATTTGGACTTTCAGAAAGCCTTTGACAAGGTCCCTCATCAGAGACTTTTGGCAAAACTAAAGAGTCATGGGTTAGGAGGCAGTGTACTACTGTGGATCAAGAACTGGTTAAAAGATAGAAAGCAGAGGGTTGGGCTAAATGGCCAATTTTCCCAATGGAGAAAGGTGAATAGTGGTGTACCCCAGGGATCTGTGCTGGGCCCGCTGCTTTTTGACATATTCGTAAATGACCTGGAAAGTGGAATAAAGAGTGGGGTTATCAAATTTGCAGATGACACAAAACTATTTAAAGTTGTTAAAACCCAAGGGGATTGTGGAAAATTGCAAGAGGATCTTGATAAATTGGAAGACTGGGCATCAAAATGGCAGATGAAATTTAATGTGGACAGGTGCAAAGTTATGCACCTAGGGAAGAACAAACCAAACTATGGTTACACGATGCAAGGTTCCACATTAGGAACCACCACCCAGGAAAAAGATTTAGGCATCATTGTGGATAACATGTTAAAACCCTCGGCCCAATGTGCAGCGGCAGCCAAGAGAGCAAATAGAATGCTAGGTATCATAAGGAAAGGAATGGAAAATAAACAAAAGATATTATAATGCCTCTATATTATTCCATGGTGAGACCGCACCTTGAATATTGTGTGCAATTCTGGTCGCCGTATCTTAAAAAGGATATAGCGTTATTAGAAAAGGTTCAGAGAAGAGCCACCAAAATGGTAAAGGGGATGGAAAGATACTCCTATGAAGAAAGGCTAAAAAGGTTAGGGCTCTTTAACCTGGAAAAGAGACGGCTGAGGGGAGATATGATAGAAGTCTATAAATTAATGAATGGAGTGGAACGGGTAAACGTAGATCGATTGTTTACATTATCAGAATATAAAAAGACTAGGGGGAATGCAATAAAGCTACAGGGTAAACTATTTAAGACTAATAAAAGAAAATATTTTTTCACTCAACGTGTAATCAAACTGGAATTTGTTACCGGAGGATGTAGTAAAGGCTGTTAGTGTAGCTGGGTTTAAAAAAGGTTTGGACAAGTTCCTGGAGGAAAGGTCCATAAACCATTATTAAGAAGGGACCCAGGATATCAATGCTTGACCCAGTACAAGCACTGCGGAACCTGTGTCTTTTGGGGAAACTGCTAGGTACGTATGACCTAGATTGACCACTGTTGGAAACAGGATACTGGGCTTAATGGACCTTGGTCTGACCCAGTATGGCATATCTTATCTTCTTATGTTCCTCCGGGAGGTGCAGCGGAGCTAAGGCAACCTGTTCAGCTGCCAGACTGCGTTAACAGGCCTGGGGCACAGCCCAGGGGGACTAGAGGCTCGGACAAGAGCCGGAGCAGAAGCGGGAACCAAGGCTGTTGAGGCCACGAGGAAGCAACGAGGATCACCGAAGCTCGGTCCTGCTGAACCTTGTGGAGGGTCCTCGCAATGAGAGAAGGGAAAGCGTAAAGAAGGCCGGAGGTCCAGCTCAAGAGGAACGCATCTGGGAACACTCTGCTTGGGTGCGGAACCGGGCAGCAGACGCGGGGAAGCTGCGCGTTCACCGGGCTGGTGAACAGGTCCATGGATGGGGTCCCCCAATGATGGAACAAGAGGTCGGCGACTTCCGGATCCAGGCGCCACTCGGGTGGGTGGAGGATTCTGCTGAGTTTGTCCATGAGGACATTCTCCTGGCCTGGGAGTTAAACCGATTGTAGGGTCATCCCCCGGCGAAATGCAAAGGAGCAAAGAAGGATCGCCTCTCGGCAGAGGAGGCAGGATCCTGTCCCCCCCTCCTTGTTTATGTAAAACATGGCTACCCAATTGTCAGTCTGCACGAGCACAGACTTCCCCCTCAGATAGCCCTCAAAGGCCCTCAGGGCGCATCGGACCGCCCAAAGCTCGAGCAGGTTGATCTGCTGCTGAGACTCCTCGGGGGACCACTGCCCCTGGGTGCACAATGCACCGCAGTGAGCTCCCCACCCCAGCAGGGAAGCATCCGTCATCAGGACAAGCTCGTGCTGAAGGGTCTGGAAGGGCTGAGGGGTCCTGCCACCAATCCAGGGAGTTGTGGAGACTGCAGGATACACGGATAGGGTCCTTGAGGTGGCTGGAGGCCTGGCTCCATTGTGCCCTGAGGTACCACTGGGTTGTCTGCATGTGCATGCGGGCGTGGGGGACCACATGGACGGTGGAGGCCATGTTTCTTAGGAAGCGCAGCATGGCCCGTGTTGTAATCCAAGCCCTGCTCTGGACCTGGGCTGCCATGGCCCGGAGGTGGTCTGCCCGGTCCGTAGGCAGGAAGGTGGTCGCTCGCTCCGTGTCAAAGCATGCACCGATGAACTCCAGGGTCTGCACCGGCTTGAGGTGGGACTTGGGGTAGTTGACCAAAAGCTGAGACGTTCGAGGAGAAGAATCGTGCGTGACGCTGCCAGGTGTGCTTCACCGATTGAGGTCCCCATGACGAATCAGTCGTCAAGGTAGGGGAAGACAGGTATGCCCTGCTGCCTGAGGGAGGCAGCGGCCGTGGAGAGACATTGTGAAAACCTGACGTGAGCCCGAAGGGGAGCACCCTGTATTGATAGTGTTCCCCCTGCACCCTGACGCGCAGGTATTGCCTGTGCTGGTGGTGGACTAGGATGTGGGCTTAAGCGTCCTTGAGATCCAAGGAGCATAGCCAATCACCCTGCTGAAGGAAGGGCAGCAGGATGCCAAGCGATAACATTTTGAACTTCTCCCACACCAGAAACTTTTTAGGTTCCGGAGGTCGAGGATGGGGCATATGCCCCCCATCTTTTTCAGAATGAGGAAGTAGTGGGAATAGAACCCACGGTCTCGAAGGTGCAGAGGTACCTTCTTGACCGCCCTTTGGGCGAGGAGGTTGGACAGCTCCTGCTGAAAGAAAGTCTGGTGCAAAAGGAGTCGAGTAGGCTCCGCTGGTGAGAAGGGAGGAGGACACCTGTCCAGGTGGAGACGATATCCATCTCAGACCACCTGGAGGACCCAGGTGTCCAACGTGATTGATGCCCACTGCAGGGAAACAGGGACAGGCATCCGCCCACCAGCAGAAGTGCTGCAGGGGGCGAAAGGCTATGCCGTCGGTGTCAAAAACCCTTTAGGCTTGCGGTGGCCATACGCTCCTCCCTTCCCATGCGTGCTGGAGCCGGCGCAGGGGAGGGCGGGAAGGGTGGGTAACCCTGGTAGGGGAGCCCCTTTCTTTGGAAGAATGGCTTTTTTGTTTGCTGCTTCTTCCGAGGGAGGGAGGAGGTCTTACGCGAGAGACGAGACTGAGTCACGAATTCCGTTTCCATATGAGCAGCCTTATCCTCCTTAGGTTTACCAAACAGTTGCTCACTGACTCAGGGGACTGAAGCCACGCCTGGCACCAGGCCCTGATGCCAACTGCCACCACTTAGGCGGAGGACTCAAACCCATCATACATGGCACGGGAGAGGTACTTCGATCACTCTGCAAAAGATCTCAGGAGGGTTTGGAACCTGAGAACCCGCCGAGCTCCTTGGCGAGGTCACGCAGGCACATGCCCATATACAAATGGTATGCCTGGAAGCGGCATGTGAGCATAGACCCTTGATAGGCTTTGTGCCCAAGGGCATTGAGGGCTCTTGACTCCATGCCCAGAGGGACCAAAGAGTGTGACTTCGGGCTCTTTTGCATCCGCATCGCTGACTCCACTACCATGGAGGTGTACATGGCGTCAAGGCGCTTGCTCACAATGGGAACCGAAGCAGGTGTCTCACACATGCGGAGGAGCACCTGGACAAAATGGGAGGAACTGGAACAGTAAGAGACTCCCGAGGCGGGGACTCATACTGTAGAATATCGAGCTCCTCCACTTGCGGCTCCTTTTCAGCATGCATAGCCAGGCTGAAGGTCCGTGCCATGTCCCACACGAACACTAGGAATGATGTGTCCTCGGGCGGCGAACGCCTCTGAGAGGCGGGCAGGGATTGATCCAAAGGGAGGTCCCTGTGGGCATGGGTCTCCGAGGAGGTATTCCTGTCTGACTCCTAGCCCAAGAAGTCTGAGAAGGAGTCCGACTTGGGCTGGTCGCCCCATCCAGAGGCCGAGGCCCGCTTGGATCCAGAGGCCTTGGAGGATCTCACTCCCGAGGACCAGGAAGGCGAGCGAGACCAACACCAAGGACCCTCACGAGGCCCACGGCTCTCGGGGGTTTCCAGGACAGGTTTGGGTGTCCCTTTCGAGGGAACCTCGGTCTTGAGGCGTGGGCCAACAGTGCTGGGCATGAGTGCCTGCTGGGCAGCTAAGAAGGCAGAAACGCTGTGCTCTAGTGCCAGCATTTGGCACTCCCACGTAGGCACCCTGCGACGCTGACACCGGGATTACCGGGTCTGGTGTGGAGGAGGAGAGGGGGTCCTCACCGAGATGACCCTCAGGAGACCGGGTGCCATTGCCGGAGGCCTCCGTGTCTGTACGGATTATCTTTCGAGACTGCTCCTTGTCCAACTCTCGGGAACGACGAGGGGTAGCTGAGCGACTGAGCGGAAGAGCACTCACGCTTGTCTGGGGCCCCTGACAGCGACTTCAAGGTCTTATTTTCCTTACCCCTCTCCACTTCGGGGACCCCTGGTCAGAGTGCCGCCAAGAGCACGGAGCCGAACTGGGGGATCCCACCAGCAGAGGAATGACCGAGGGTGCCACAGGGGATTCCAGGGCCACCTTCCGGAAAATGTCATCGGACTTCTGCTTACGACTTAGCAGGACTTTGGAAGACATTTTCTTGCAAAGACAGCAGAGCTCTGGGTCATGGTCAGCCCCAAGACACCGAAGACAGCAGTCATGGGTGTCAATGAGTGACATGTTTTTGGAGCATCTGTCACATTTCTTAAAACCGGTGGCCATTGGGGCAAAAAGGGCCCCCGCTAGGTCAAAGACCTTTGCGGCCAGCGGTTGAGGGAAAAAAAGGGTGCGAAGCCCGCCAATGGAAATTTTTACCGAAAAAGATGTCCCCTTGCTCAAAGGAAAAAGAGCAGGGGAAGATGGGTAAAGGACTGGTGCTAACAGAAAAAACACAGGCAAGAGGCCGAAAACAAGGGACGAGGACATGCGTCCGAAGGTCTCCGCGGAAAAAGGGAGACTGAGCAAGATGGCACCTTTGAGTGAGAAGAGGACCATGCATGCGTGGCAGCAATCCCAAAGGCTTTCTTTGAAAGCTGGGGAATTACTCCACGCGGGCTCCATCAGTGCCGACGTCACCCATAAGTGAGGACTGACTTCCTACTTGTTCCTGGAGAATCCCATCTACATTCAATGTTACCATCACCTACCCTGAAGATTCAGCATAAATGTACAGTTGCTTTGTCTATGATTGCAAGGCAATCCCTCTCCCCAGCCAAAGAGGCACCACCCTGTATCAGGCTCCTGAACTTCTCACCATGGAGAAATCCAACTCAAACTACTCCCCATCAGTTACATTGTTCGAGCAGTCCTCTACCCCGCCCCCTCCCCACCTTCCATTCAGACCACATACTCTACAGCCATATAACCATATACTCCCTCCTGCCTTCTCCATTCCCTTCCCTCCAACCCACTCCCCATCAAGCACAGGCCTTCCCTACCCTCCCCTCACCCACCACCATATTACTCAACAGTCATATGATCTGTAGCAGAAAGCAAATATTCTTAGGCACCAAATTACATTGAGGACAACAATCATGAACTGAACAGCAGTTGTGAACGACTCCCCCAAGGCTAGATATCTCACTTCAGCAGAGGTCAGGCTAATCTCTCTCCCCCCCCCCATCCCCTCAGGGATAATGGGGGCACTGGCCACAGATGTGCCAAACTGCTGTAAGAAAAACCTTGCTTACACCTCTAAAGAAATAGCAAAAAGAAAAAGAAAAAAAAACTATGTAGCCTCAGTGTACCCAGCCAAATCTCATCAATCAGCGTTCAGTCATCACAACAGTTTGCTCCCAGAGAAAGTCACCAGAGCTGTCTCCTTGCGAGTCAATCTGGAGTCCCTGTTCTCCAGGTCCTCCACAAATATTTTGATGTTATCCCTGCCCTCCAAGGTGCACACATTACCAGCATGGAACACTCTCAACTTTGCAGGATAAAGCAGGTTGAATTTTATTCCTTTTGCAAAGAGCCAGGAGTAATATGGTGTAATCTCCCACCAACATGCTGCTACCTGTGCAGAAAAGTCCTGAAATATGAGCACCTTTGTCCCTTCCAGCTCCAAAGATTTTTGCTTTCTGTAGGCCATCAGAAGTGCTACCTTGTCGACATAAGTTCAGCACTTTAAATATCACAGATCAAGGTTAATTTTAGGTTATTTCTCCTAATTCAATTCTCTTGGTCTTCCAGGGGTTCTTCCAGGGTTGCATTGTTCCACTGTAGCTGATGCTCATGTGCCTACGCTCCTCCAGCGCCATGTCTATTGATTGAATGCACTGGGTATTCTCAACAATTAGCCTGGAGTGGCTGCTCAAGGTTTCTTTCACCTCATCCAGAGTAGACTGGAATTTCACCAATTTATTCTCTAACACCGCTGTCTCATTTTTAGTGAGGTACTTGACCACTTCCTCCGACATAATCAAGACATTGTTTCCCTTGGGTAGCAACCTTTTTCGCCATTGCTCCATCCAAACAAGCTCCACTTGAATTTGTGTTGACTTAATACTCCTCTTGATGCATTTCTGTACAGGAGAGACTTTTTTAAAGGCAATACTCTTCTGGGGAGTATAGCTTCCCCTAGTCTTTTTTGGCATTCCCACACAAGCCCTCAAGTCCCACCATGTACCACCCAGTGGCAATGCTGACTCCAGCCTTGTGGTGGGCCCAGTTCTAACTAAGAAAACTGTATGACCCCACACCTCTGATGCACTCTCCACCGGGACACTATGGCATGGAAGTTCGCTCCAAGGCTCAAAGACTTAGCAGCAACGCTTGTACACTCCAACACACCCGAGCGTTCTTAAGTGCACCTCTGCACTGCTTTCGCCATTGTTTACTACCATTCATCCTGGGTAATCACTCACTGACGCTTTTTAGGGCCTAATTCCAGCACCACAACTCCAAGCCTCCAAAGCTCACCTCTTCCAGGAAGTGACCGCTCACTCTATTTGTACACTTCCAAGGTCCCACTCTTTCTTTGAGGACCTCTCAGCACGTTTCACCACCTGATGGCAAACTCAAGTCCCATTGTGCCTCAAGCAGTATCATGTGACGCTTCACAAAACTTGGCTCCGCAGGCCGTCATCAGGGCTACCAACCTCCTCTGCAGTGGTTGCACCATGGAGTGATAAATAAACATAGAAACATGATGACAGAAAAAGACCTCATGGCCTGTCCACATAGTCTGTCCTTCCATATCAACCACTACAACAGTCCCCTTTTTTCCTTTAAAGATCGTCTGTGTTTGTCCCGTGCTTCTTTGAATTCAGATACTGTTCTCATCTCTACCACCTCCACTGGGAGACTTCCACGGATCCACCACTCTTTCTGTAAAGAAATACTTCCACCTATCACTCCTGAATCTATCCCCTTTTACCCTCATCTCATGTCCCCTCGTAGCAGAGCTTGTTTTCAATCGAAAGAGGCTCTCCTCCTGTGCATTTATGCCATGGAGTTATTTAAATGTCTCAATCATATCACTTCTATCCCAGTTTTCCTCTAAGGTATACATATTAAGATCCTTATATCTGTCCTCATATGCTCTATAATGAAGACCACTAACCATTTTAGTAGCCACCTTCTGTACAGACTCCAGCCTGTTTATATCCTTTTGAAGGTGCAGTCTCCAGAATTGCACACAACACTCCAAATGAGGTCACACCAAAGACTTATACGGAGGCACTATCACCTCCTTTTTCTGCTGGCTATTCCTCTCCCTATGCACCCATCCTTGTAGCTTTTTCTCTTGCCTTTTCTACGTGTTTAGCTATTTTAAGATCATCAGACACAATCACACCTAGGTCCCGCTCTTCTTTAGTGGACAAAAGTACTTCTCCCCTTATACTATATTGCTCTCTTTGATTGCTGCAGCCCAAATGCATGACCTTGCGTTTTACATTAAATCTCAGCTGCCAAGTTCTAGACCATTCTTCAAGCTTTGCTAGATCCCTCCTCATGTTATCCACACCTTCCTGGTTGTCTACTCTATTGCAGATTTTTGTATCATCCACAAAGAGGCAAACCTTACCTGACAGCCCTTCCGCTATATTACTAACAAAGATGTTAAAAAGAATTGGACCAAGGACAGATCCCTGTGGCACACCACTGGTAAACTCCTTCTCCGGAGAGTGAGCTCCATTTACCTGTACACTTTGTTGCCTCCCACTCAACCAATTTCTAACCCAAGCAGTAACTTTAGGGTCCATCCCTACGGTGCTCAGTTTGTTTATAAGTCGCTTGTGAGGAACAGTGTCAAAGGCTTTACTGAAATCGAAATACACCACATCTAGGGCTCTCCCTCGGTCCAACTCCCTGGTCACCCAGTCAAAGAAATCAATTAGATTTGTCTGTCAAGACCTGCCTCTGGTGAATCCATGCTGCCTCGGATCCTATAATCTGCTGGATTCCAGAAGCCTCACTATTTTCTCTTTCAGCAGCGTTTCCAATAATTTACTCACCACCAAAGTTGAACTAACTATCCTGTAGTTTTCAACCACATCCTTACTTCCGCTTTTGTGTAAAGGGACCACATGTGCCTCTCTCCAGTCCTTTGGCATCACTCCAACTCCAATGAGGTATTGAAAAGATCAGTCAGTGGAGCTGCTAGAACGTCCCCAAGTTCCCTCAGTATTCTAGGGTGTATCCCATCCGGTCCCATTGTCTACTTTAAGTTGAGCTAGTTTCTCACGAACACAGATTTCTGAAAATTGTTCAAGATGCCCCTCGCTTTTGTTCCTTTTTGTGGGTGTTTTCCGAGGTCCTGCTTCTAGTTATTATGATATCCTTTGTTTTCATTATCTATTCCTTTCCTAGTGATTCCTAACATTCTGTTTGCTTTTTTGGCGGGGCCAGTGCAAGGAGATGAGGCACTCTAGGTGAACCTCATCCCTTGTGCTCTCAATCCCCATCCCCCATGGTACCCATTACTGCTACTATTCCAGCCCTTCTCCAGGAACTGCAGCAGCAGTAATGGCCGCAAACAGCCCGCAGTGCTTACTTTACAACTTCACCGCTACAGACTGTTTCCAAACAGGAAGTCAGCATTGGGCATTGGAGGGGGCAGAAGCAAACAACCCCATGGCATCAAAGTTGTAAGGTAAGCACAGCGGGGCTGTGTATGACCATTGCCGCTGCTTCTGGTCAACAGCAGCAGTAATGGGTGTCTTTGTTTCTTGGCTGCTGCCACACACTGAACAGATTTCAATATACTGTCTACGATCACAGCAAATCCTTTTCTTGGGTGGCAACTCCTAATGTGGAATCTAGCATTGTGTATCTATAGTTTGGGTTATTCTTCCCTACATGCCTTACTTTGCCCTTGTTCACATTAAATTTCATATGCCATTTTCATGCCCAGTCGTCCAATCTCACAATGTCGTCCAGCAGTTTTTCACAATCCACATATAATTTAACAACTTTGAATAATTTGGTGTCATCTGCAAATTTAATATCCACACTTGTTTTTCCCAATTCCAGATAATTTATAAATATGTTAAAAGGCACCAGTCCCGGAATTCAAGATGGTAGCAGGGAGGAACGCTACCTGAGCTGCTTCTGAGCCAGTGTCTGGTCTGGAGGTCTTTCTGCGACCGATGCCATGGGTCGCAGAAAGCACAAGCAGCTGGACCTACCCTCGGGTCCTCCAGCGCGGAGTTCATCTGGACAGAGGACTTTGGCTTTTTGCGGATTTTCTAACGGTGTTGGAACAGCATCTGCAGTGGGGCCGGCAGTGGATCTCTCTCACATCGCATCCTGGCTTTCTCAGAACTCTCTTCACTTAAACCCCTCAAAATCCACGGCTATGTGGGTATCTCTTAGTGGTTCTTGTCCTGCTGTTTCTCCTATGATTGATTCGGTTCCTATTCCTCTTGTTTCTTCTTTCCGCTACTTGGGGGTTACTCCTGATTCAGCACTTTCTTTTCATGATCACATTTCTTCACTCACCCGACGGTCCTTTGTGACTCTTCGGCAGATTCGGGCTACTCGTTCTCTCTCTTTTCCCCTGACTCTTTGGTTACTCTTGTCCTGGCTTTGGTAATTAGTAGACTTGACTATTGTAATGTTTTTCTGGCTAACCTTCCTAAATATCAGCTCAAACGGTTGCAATCCATCCAAAACACCGCAGCTCGCCTTATCACTTTTTCCTGGCCTTTCGACCATGTCACTCCCCTCTTTCTTCGTCTGCACTGGTTGCCTCTTCGTTTTCGCTATCAATATAAGTTTCTGATTCTGATTCACCGTACTATCCATACTGGCCACCCTTTGTATCTTGCGGATCTGATTTCTCTTCACACGCCCTTCCGTCAACTCCGGTCTATCCATGCTAATCGTTTATCATTACCTTCTCCGTCACAGGCCCATCTGGAGCAGACTCGCCATTCCGCCTTTTTCTTTCTTGGTCCGTTTCTCTGGAATTCTTTGCCACCTTCCCTCAGGTTAGAACCTTTGTATCCTCAATTCAAGTCATTACTCAAAACCCATCTGTTTACACAGGCTTTTGACCTCCTCGCCAGTACCCCCCCCCCCCCCCGAATTTGTAGTTGGTTTCTTGTTTTGTGCTGTTTGTCTGTTGGTGCCCTGTCCTTTCTTGTTTTGTATTTAGTTTTATCTATTTTATTTTAGTTACTTGGTTTTACTGCTGTGTGCTGTGTGCTTTGCTTTCCTATCATTTTATGGCGTTCTTTTCTATGATTTGCAGTGTGGACCTTTTATTGTACACCACTCTATGCCTAGGCCGCAGCGGTTTATCAAATGTTTTAATAAATATAAATAAAGATAAAGATCTATCGTCTCTGGGCGCTTCAGGTATACAGCTCTCGCCAGAGCTGTGGACCCCCCTCCCTTCCCCCCACCACGTCCCGGAAGTGATTCGTCAGTTGGAGTTGTGCTCCCCTCTGGCCTGCTGATGAGCATGCCAATGAAGGGGTGAAGAGGGCTCTCCACTGATGGGGTCAGCGTCTCCGGAACCTGGAGCACAGTGCAGCATTGTAGGTGTGATGTGGACCGTTGCTGAGGATGTGGCCTCGGGGCAGTTTGGAGCTGTGCTAAAATCTGGAGTTAAGTCCTTGGTGAAACCAGTGGTAGTAAATTTGGATGCGCTGTGGGAAGCAATTGCAACAGTGAACTCTTCTTTCATGAGTTCAGTGAGTACTGATGTATTGGGGGTTAAGAATGCTTATTCTGAGATTTCCAATATTCAGGAGCAAAGGCGGGGAAAATCCTCTCAATGGAACAGGAAATGGAACAGCTCCGGGGTCTCTTGGAGGCCCAGAATAAGGACAGATCTGCGACTTTGAGGAAGATGAAATATTTGGAAAATCAAGTTTGGCATTGTAACATCAGGTGTTTTAATCTTCCTAGATCTCCAGTGTTGTCAGTGGGAGAGATGCTGAGGAAATACTTTGGGGAGGTATTGAAATTTCCCCTGGAACATTTTCCTTCTCAGTATCTCAGTTTATGTCTTTGCGGGCTAGGGCTCTCAGTGCTGTTCCTGGAGCTGTTTCCTTGGGGGTGGGACCTAATGGGGTTTTTAGAAAACTCCCTAGAGGTAATTATAGGGAGATCTACCCTGCTTGTAACTCTGGCTTTGGAGTCAGATAAAATTTTAATTTTTCGTTCATATTTTAAGAACTTCAGTCAGTCTTTTCTGGGGTCTCAGGTTAGGTTGTTTCCTGATTTGTCACGGGGGTCTCAGTTGAGGCGGAGGGAGTTTATGGGCCTTCGAACTAGGGTCTTGGCTCTTGGTGCTTCCTTCCAGTTAGTTTCCTGTTAAATATTGTGTTTCCTATAAAGATAAGGTTTATATGTTCTTTGAGCCCAGTCAACTTGTGAAGTTCTTTACCGCTAGGGAAGAAGTATCTGTACAGATTGCTCTTGCTTCCCACATGGCTGACGTGTAAGTCTTCACCTGCCGTTTATTTTTTTCTTTTGTAAATGGAGGCTGGGAGTTTTATGCTCTGGCCTCCCATTTGGTTTATGTTTCCTTTATCCCCCTCTTTTTTTTATTGTAGGCTAATTATGATATGGATGTATATTATTTAAATTCCAGGTTGTTTTCTTTGACGTATCCTTTATCTTTGCATTCATGGAATTCTTGGATATATATATTTAAACTTTTAATAAATATACAATTTTTAAAAAAAGGCACCAGTCCCAATACAGATCCCTGAGGTACTCCACTATTCGCCTTCCACCACTGAGAAAATTGATCATTTATCCCTATTCTCTGTTTTCTCTCTCTCAACCAGTTTCCAGTCCACATTGCCTTCTTTTTCATGATTTTTTAACTTCCTCAGATGTACGACTTTGTCAAATGCTTTCTGACGGGGGCAGTGAAACACTGTTTTGGCTGGAGTGGCCAAAGATACCAAGCTCCAGTCCTGCCTCCAAGTTCTCTATTCCTGATGCTATGTTGGGCAAAATATTGGGACCATGACTAAGGGGCGACTCAAGGCAATCTGGATTGAACCAAACCAAAAAGCCGATTAGATGATATGGAGAAAATGCAAGATGTTTGCACACCAACGAACTAAAAGAGAGCGAGAACCACAGCACAGTTTATAAAACTAAATTATAACTCATTTTTATTTTGTTGTTATAAACCGCGTTATGGTTCTTGCTTTTTCTTTTTGAACATATATTTGCATCCACAGAACCCCCTTCAACAGTGGGTTTAGAGCAGAACCAGGACATTCACCCACAGAATTCAATATCTTTAAAAAAATCTGATTCTGATCATCTCACTAACAAACATTCTCCAGTACCAGGCATATTGTGAACTAAAACAAAACCCTACAACAAAGTCACTGAGTATCTATAGAGCAAATCTACCATAGCATACCATACAATACTATATCAGCATCAACTTCCACAACTCATATAAAGAGCCCATCCAAAAAAAGCATCACTGTAAATACTAGTGGGCCCTGGAACATCCAAACACTTATTTACTTATTTGATTACTACAGTGCAGATCCGTACATACAAACTCCATGTTAACAGAACACCTGGCCTCAGTCACACACTCAGAACCCAGACCCTCATCAAGTACAGAATAAATGACAACAACCTAAAACAAAAATATGTAGACAAAAATTAAACTGAAACCCTAAGAAGCCAGACTCCACATGCAGTGTAACATCAGATAAATAAGAGATACAGTTCCCCATACTGTGTAAAATATAAAGTCCAATCACTAAAATGAAAATACAATTATTTTTTCTACCTTTGTTGTCTGACCATTTTATTCTCTGATCATGGTTGGGGCAAGGTACTTCAGGCCGGAAGGTCGGTGGTTCAAATCCCACTAGAGGACAGCAACCTTGGGCCGGAAGGACTGGGGTTTCTAGTCCCACAGATGCTCCTTGTGGTCTTGGGCAAGCCACTTAACCATCCATTGCACATGTTCCCTGTAAGTATTAGTGTATGTGTCTCATATCCCCGCGTGTTAAATGTATCCCCCAATTGTGTTGTGACCGCTTTGATTGAAGGATAAGGCGGTATACAAAACTGTCTAAATAAATAAATAAAATAAATGCTGGTCCCGATCTGAGGCTTCTGCTTTCCTGTCTTCTCTTAGCTCTCTTTCTATGGTCTATGGTCCATCTGTCATTTCTGATCTCATCTTTTGTTTTCTTCACTTCCTTCCATCAGCCTATTTCCAGTCCCAGTAACCCTCCTCAGTATCAGCCCCCTTTCTAGTCCTCCCCTCAAAGCACTTTCCAATGTCAACTACTTGCATTCTCAGGACTGCCTCTGGTGTCCATTCTCTTCCAGTCCCTCACCTTCCCCACTGTCCAGCACCTTCTAGTCCAAAAACCATCACAGGTATCATCTCACTTCCACTCTTGGTGCCACCTCCCCTCCTGTCAGCTCCCTTTCACTCATCGCAACCTCTGTCCATCCCCATTCTAGTGACATCCCCACATGTCAGCTGGGTGAATGGTGGATGTGAGGATCGCTTGGTATCATGCCTGCCTGGTGCAAAGGTAGCTGACCTCACGCACCACCTAGACAAGGTCTTAGATAGTGCTGGGGAGGAGTCTGCTGTCTTGGTACATGTCGGAACCAATGACATAGGAAAATGTGGTAGGGAGGTTCTGGAGGCTAAATTTAGGCTTTTAGGTAGGAAGTTGAAATCCAGAACTTCCAGGGTAGCTTTCTCTGAAATACTTCCTGTTCCACGCGCAGGACCCAAAAGGTAGTCAGCTCTGGAGTCTCAATGCGTGGATGAGACAATGGTGCAAGGATGAGGGTTTTGGATTTGTTAGGAACTGGGGAACATTCTGGGGAAAGGAGGGGCTCTTCTGAAGGGATGGGCTTCACCTTAACTGGGAAGGAACCAGGCTGCTGGCATTAATCTTTAAAAAAGAGATAGAGCAGCTTTTAAACTAGATAATAGGGGAGAGCCGACAGTCATCCAAGAGCGCATGGTTCGGAACAATGTATTCTTGAAGGATACTACCAAAAAAATGAAGTTAGGGCACATCAGTAGAGAGGTCCCATTAAAGGTAAAGGTAGCCCAAATGCCCTTGAGTACAGAGCAGAGGGAGCTTAAAGATTCCAAAGTACCCCTGCCTAACAATAACTAGATGAATATGAATAAAATACAGTCTCTAAAATGCTTGTTTGCAAATGCAAGGAGTCTAAAAAATAAGATGGGAGAGTTAGAATATATAGCACTAAATGAGAAGTTAGATATGATTGGTATCTCAGAGACATGGAGGAAGGAAGACAACCAGTAGGACACTGTGATACCTGGGTACAAACTATATCGTAATGATAGAGCTGATTGGTGGAGGGGTTGCACTCTATGTTAGAGAGGGCATTGAGTCACAAAGGATTAAAGTTCTACAGGAAACAAAATTCGCTGTAGAATCTCTATGGATTGAAATTCAATGTAAAACAGGGAAGGTGATGGCAGTGGGGTTGCACTATCGACCACCTGGCCAGAATGAACAATTGGATGATGAAATGCTCAAAGAAATCAGGGAAGCTAACAAAAGTTACAGAACGGTAATAATAATGGGTGATTTCAATTACCCCGGTATTGACTGGGTCAGTGTTACGGCAAGACATGCTAGGGAGATAAAGTTTCTAGATGAAATAAATGACTGCTTCTTGGAGCAGCTGATTCATGAACCGACCAGAGAGAAAGCCATTTTGGACATAGTCCTTAGTGGAACACAAGATCAGGTGCAAGAGATAAGGGTGATGGGGCCACATGGCAATAGTGATCATAGCATGAGTGTGTTTGATTTAATTAATGGAGGAGGGATGGTAAGTAAATCCACATTACTACCTTTAACTTTCGAAAGGTAAGAGACTATGATAAAATGAGGAAAAAAGTTAAGAAAAAACTAAAAGGAGCAGTTGCAAAGGTTAACGACTTACATCAAGCTTGGGTGTTGTTTAAAAATATGACTATCTTGGAAGCCCAGACCAACTGTATTCCACGCTTTAAGAAAAGTGGAAGAAAGTCCAAAAAACTGCCAGCATGGTTTAAAGGTGAGGTCAGAGAGGCTGTTGTTGCCAAAAAAGCATGTTTCAGGAAATGGAAAAAAGAGTGAAATGAAGAAAACTGGAAAAAGCACAAGCATTGGCAAGTTAAATGCAAGGCATTGATAAGGCAGGCAAAGAGAGAATTTGTGAAGAAACTTGCTATGGAAGCAAAAACGCATTATAAAGACTTTTTCAAGTACATTTGCAGCAAAAAAAAAACTGTGAGAGAGTCAGTTGGACCATTAGATGATAGAGGGGTAAAAGGGGCAGTAAGAGGGGCAGTAAGAGGGGACAAGGATACAACGGAGAGACTGAATAAATTCTTTGCTTTGGTCTTTACTGAGGAAGATGTAGGGATGTTACCTATGACTGAAGTGGTATTTAAAGGTGATACTGCGGAAGAATTGAAATAAATATCGCTACACCGAGAAGATGTATTACAACTATTTGATAAACTGAACATTAGCAAATCACCTGGACTGGATGGTATACATCCAAGGGTGTTGAAAGAACTGAAATATGAGATTGCAGACCTGCTATTAGTAATCTGTGAACTATCATTAAAATCATCTGTAATACCTGAAGATTGGAGGATTGCCAATGTAACACCATTTTTAAAAAAGGGTTCCAGGGGTGATCCAGGAAACTACAGACCGATGAGCCTGCTGTCAGTACCAGGAACAATGGTAGAAACCATCATAAAGAACAAAATTACTCAGCATATAGATAGTCATGGCTTAATGGGAGAGAGCCAACATGGCTTTAGACAAAGAAGATCTTGTCTTACTAATCTGCTATGATTTTTTTGAAGGTGTGAATAAACAGGTAGACAAAGGTGAGTCAGTTGATATAGTGTATCTGGACTTTCAGGTGGCCTTTGACAAAGTCCCTCATCAGAGACTTTTGACAAAACTAAAAAGTCATGGGATAGGCGGTAATGTACTATTGTGGATCAGGAACTCGTTAAAAGATAGAAAGCAGAGGGTAGGGCTAAATGGCCAATTTTCCCAATGGAAAAAGGTGAATAGTGGAGTTCCCCAGGGATGTGTGCTGGGTCTGCTGCTTTTTGACATATTGATAAATGACCTGGAAAAGGGAATAACGAGGGGGTTATCATATTTGCAGATGACACAAAACTATTTAAAGTTGTTAAAACCCAAGAGGATTGTGGAAAATTGTAAGAGGATCTTGATAAATTGGAAGACTGGGCATCAAAATGGCAGATGAAATTTAATGTGGACAAGTGCAAAGTTATGCACCTAGGGAAGAACAACCCAAACTATGGTTACACGATGCAAAGTTCCACATTGGGAACCACCACCCAGGAAAAAGATTTAGGCGTCATCGTGGATAACATGTAAAATCCCTCCGCCCAGTGTGCAGCGGTGGCCAAGAGAGGAAATAGAATGCTAGGTATCATAAGGAAGGAATGGAAAATAAAACAAAGCATATTATAATGCCTCTTTATCGTTCCATGGTGCGACCGCACCTTGAATATTGTGTGCAATTCTGGTCGCCGTATCTTAAAAAGGATATAGCATTATTAGAAAAGGTACAGAGAAGAGCCACCAAAATGGTAAAGGGGATGGAAGGATACTCCTATGAAGAGAGGCTAAAAAGGTTAGGGCTCTTCAACCTGGAAAAGAGATGGCTGAGGGGAGATATGATAGAGGTCTATAAATTAATGAATGGAGTGGAACGGGTAAACGTATATTGACTGTTTACGTCATCAGAATATAAAAGGACTAGAGGACGTGCAATAAAGCTACAGGGTAACCTATTTAAGACTAATAAGAGAAAATATTTTTTCACTCACCGTGTAATCAAACTCTGGAATTTGTTACCAGAGGATGTAGTAAGAGCTGTTAGTGTAGCCAGGTTTAAAAAAGGTTTGGACAAGTTCCTGGAGAAAATGTCCATAAGCCATTATTAAAAGGGTCCTGGGATATCACTGCTTGACCCAAAACAAGCATTGAGGAACCTGTGTCTTTTGGGGAAACTGCTAGGTACTTATGACCTAGATTGGCCACTGTAGGAAACAGGATACTAGGCTTGATGGACTTTGGGCTGCCCCAGTATGGCATATCTTATATTCTTATGTTCCAGCCTCAGTGCCTCCTCCCTTCCAGCCTCCTCCCCATTACCCAGCCACTTACCAGTTGCATCACCAAGTGTCAGCTCCCTTCCAGTCCCCCTTCAGTACCATCCTCAGGTGTCTGCTCCCTTCCACCACCCTCCTCCGCTCCCGATATCAGCTCCCTCTTTCTCCCGTGACCACTGAGACCTCTATTACACTACCTCTTCCTCACCCCCCAAAAGGTCTGTCTTTTAAGGGCCTGATCTGTTGTCTTCTCATTGTCTAATGGAAAAGAAAGCTAAATAAATCAGGTCCTCAATGTGCCATTACAAAGTGCCAACAGAAGGCAGTGACCCTTCTCCTCCTCCCCTTCCTCCAACCCTTTATAGCTGCAAACTGCACTTGATACAACTTTCTTTTTTGCTCCACATTATCACCATGGCCTGCTAATACATGAAGCAAAAAAAAAAAAAATAGAATCTCACAGCAGTGGCATAAGTTCCAATGAGATGTCCCCAAGCAAAATTTTGCTGAGGGCCCCCCGTTGTCATGATGGTGCCCCCACCTCATACAGCAGCCCCTTTGACATGCAGCGGTGGTGGCAGCAAACTTACTTGATGATCTTTGCCACGCTGCCTCTGCTATTGTACGTTTATTTCATACTCGGCGAGGAGCTGTTGCCGGGCGTGAAGCAAACTTGCAAGAGCGGAGGCAATGCAGCAAAGATCATAAAGCAAATTTGCCTTGCTGCCTTTCCGCTGCTGTGTGAGCCCCCTTTATGCTCAGGCTCCTCCATTGCGAGGACTGCTTGGGCAGAAGTTACTCCACTGTCTCATAGCCCCCCACACCACCCAGTGTCTCTCATAGACCCCAAGCCATCACCCAATGTCTCTCTTGTCCCCCCAACCTATCATCTGATGTCTGATCTCTCTCTTACCCCCTATCCATCACCCAATATCTGCTCTCCCTCTCTTGCCCACCCCTGAGCCATCACACAGTGTCTCTCTCTCTCATAGCCCTCCTTCAATCCATCACCCAATGTCTGCTTTCTTTTTTGCCCCACCTCAGTCACCAACAAGATGTCTGCTCTCTCTCTCTCTCTCTCTCTTGTCCCCACCAACCATTACTTGATGTCTCACCATTGTTCTTTACTCTCACAAGACTTGAAACAGCAAGATTAGTTTGAGCCGATCATGGTGAAGGAAGTTTGCTAATCTTACTGTTTTAAGTCTCACAAGATCAGCGAACAGCCAAATACGCAAAGTTTCTTCACCATGCAGCTCCAACTATATGCAGAGCAAATTGTGGTGAGATATCAGGTGATGGCTGGGGGAGGGAGGCAATCAAATCCCAGATGCCAGGTGTAATTTATAGTCACCATAGTGACCTGACGTGCATGGTTTGTCGAGCCCTGCACTATATCAACCAGCTCATCTCTTGCCATAGGTTTAATCGTGTCTTCAAAAAAATGGAGCAGATTGGTGAAGCAAGGCTTCCCTTGGATAAATCTATGTTTACTGACCTATTAATCATGTCTGTCCAAGTGTCTAGTAATTTTGGGCCCAATATTTCAAATGAGTAATACAGTTAGCAGAGCTGCTAACCACATTAATTGTGTTGAACGGGATATTCAGCAGCACTAATTGCTGGCTCTACATGCCCGATGCTAACCGCTTAGCATCGGGACATGTCGGGGGCATTCTGGGGTGGAGCGGAGGCAGTGCCGATTGGCAACAGAGCAGCGGTGATAATGAGCCACTGCCCGGTTAGCGATATGCAGCGAAAGCCACACATAGGTTACCCTGCTCTAATGTTCGCCACATATTTCTAACCTGGCAGCAGCTCAATATCGCTATTGTCCTGTTACTGATCAGAAAAAGCGGCTAACCAGGATATTCAATGCCAGGGCTGGATAGGACCTCGGCACTGAATATCCAGGTTTAATATTCAGTCCGGTAGCTTGCCGCATTAGCAGCGCTAACCACTGGTGCTGAATGTTGGGCCCTTTGTTCTCAGTAATGGTTCCACCATTTTCCCTGTCTATAGTATCCCAGATCACCTCTGAAGTCCTTTCTAAATGTAGGTATTACATTGGCCACCCTCCAATTTTCTACCATTAAAATTGTTTCTGGTAGTAGGTTAAAAGTCACTAGTATTAGCCCTCGACTCATCACCATTAAAATACCCTTTCTACCATGGGTAGCTTCCTCATCTTTGTCAGTAAAGTCCAAAGCAAAGAATTCATTTTGTCTCTCAGCTACAGCCTTGTCCTCTCTAAGTGCCCCTTTTGCCCTTTTATCTAATGGTCCAACTGACTGCTTCCCCAGCTTTTGCTTCATATGTACCTGAAAAATATTTTTATTTTAATTTTTTTGTCTATATGGCAAGCTTCTTCTCAAATTCTCTTTTTGCCTTCCTTATCAGTGCCCTGCTTTTAACTTGCAAGTTCTTATGCTCTTTCCTGTGTTCAGTTCCTTTGCAATTTTTTTAAAGATTTGTTTTTTTGCTGTAATAGTCTCTTGTTCTTCACCTGTAAACCAAGCTGGTTGTCCTTTGCCTTCCTTCAGGCCTTCTTAATGTATGAGACACACCTGTTAAGGGCTTCCACTATTGTTTAAAAATACAATGACCATTCCTGCTATAAACTCTTGATCTTTGCAACAGCTGCTTTTAGTTGCTCATTTTCCTCATTTTATCATAGTCTTCCTTTTGAGAACTCAACATTGACACAGTAGCTTTTCTTTGGGAGGGAGAAGTGGCTCAGTGATTGGGATAGGTTACTTCAGGCCAGAAGGCTGGGGGTTCACTTTCCACATAGGAATAAGTAACCTCAGGCCAGAGGGACTGGGTTCTCTAGTCCCATGGCCATGGGCAAACCACTTAACCCTCCATTGCCTCAGGTACACTTAGATTGTGAGCCCTTCAGGGACAAGGGAATAAAAAGTACCTATTCATATATATTTGTAAACCACTCTGATGCACATAGTAATAGGGCAGCATATCAAGTGCCTAAACCGTAAACCATACTCACTCCAGTTTTTAAGTCAAATATAATCAAATTACAGTGCCTTGCAAAAGTATTCATCTCCTTGTCCTGTTTTTTCGCATTATGTACAACGTGGAATGAAAATGGAGGTTCATTTGGATATTAGGTAATGGACCTAACAATATAGTCTAAATTGTTGAAGTGAAATGACAATAAAATACTTTGTATATATAAAAAAACAAGTAAAAACTGAAAAGTTGTGAGTGCATATGTATTCATCCCTTTTGCTATGAAACCTTTAAATAAGATCTGGTCCAACCAAATAACCTCAGAAGTCACATAATTAGTTGCTTAGGATCCATCTGTGTGCAACCAGTGTTGCATGATCTGTCACATGATACCTGTATAAATATACCTTTTCTAAAAGGCCCCTGATTCTGTAACACCACTAAGCAAGCAACATGAAGACCAAGGAGCACTCCAAACAGGTCAGAGGCAAAGTTATGGAGAAGTACAGATCAGGGCTGCATTATAAAAAACCTCTACGTAGCTGTAGATATTGCTGATCGGTGTGTAATGCATAAACATTCTGGTGTGACTCACTAGTATTACAGCGCGGCAAAGCAGAGATGATGTTATGCTCTTCAAGGGGATAAGTCTTGCATTGGGAGGGGGTGGCTATGTGTTTATGTGTCAATATGCTCATGTGGGTATGTGGGTATATATATGTGCTGCCTGCTGTGCTTTATGCATTGTGGATTCTAACTGCAGCGCTGTACCTTGTAAGGGTATATGCTTGTACTGTGTTGCACGGGGTGGGGGGGGGGAGAATTGGAGGAGAGGGGGTGTGGAGGTTTGATATCCCATGAAAGGCTGGAACTGGGATCTTGATAAATATGATCTTGATATATTTGAAATGTACAGGTGTGGTCTGGGGTTTCGGCCCTGCCCCGCCTTGCCGCTTTGATGTCTCCTCTGTTCTCTTCCCTTACCTTTATATGTTTATATGTTTGGCACTCTATACTGCATAGTTTATATTTTATATTTTACATCTTTCTGATACTTTACATTTTATACTTTAAGCTTTACATGAGAGTGGGGGACTAGGGAGAGTAGAAGACAACGTGGGGAGATAGCAGGGCCCAGATAGGTAAGCGGGCAGGGGACCCTGGAGACCTATGTGACCTCGAGGAGAGAGAGACCACAGGGTCGCTGAAGGTAGATGGAGGAGGGGGAGGGTCAAAGGGAGGGGAAAAGGAACTCTTGGGAAAGGAAGAAACTTGGGAAGGGGTTTGGGGGGGCAGGAGAGGAGGGGTAGGTGCTGTGGAAGGAAAAGACAAGTAGAGGTACTAGTAATCACGTTGCGAGGGGTGGTGGACTCTAGGCTGGGAGGAGGGGGACACCACTGAGATGAAGGGATATGGAGTATTAGTTGGAACAAGACTACAGGAATCTCTCTTGGGGAGTTAAAAGTGATAACATGAAATGTCTGTGGTATCGGATCGCCGGTGAAGAGATATAAGATCCTAAAAAGATTAAGAGAATGTCATGCGGACATAGCTCTGCTGCAGGAGACACATCAATCCGCAGAAGAGCATGTGAAGCTATGTAAAGGCTGGGCGGGAGAGGTATACGGGACTCCGGCATGGGGGAAGAAGGGAGGAGCAGTGATATTGGTTCGGAAAGGGCTGAATCTCATAGTGACTAATACTATAATGGACACGGCGGGAAGATATGTATTTATCCATGGGGAAATTTTGAGGCAGAAGCTGATAATAGGCCCAAGCACTAATGAAGCATCCTTTTTTCAGGGACTGGTCCAGTCCATTGTAAAAGGAGGAGGTAGAAATGTAGTGATTGGGGGGGATTTCAACTGTACTCTGAATAATGCAATGGACCACTTTGGGAGAGGGGGATCGCAGGGTGAGAGGTTCAGGGAAGTGACTTTGAGGAATATGTGAGGGTTATGATCTACTAGATGTCTGACGGGTACTCCATCCCACCGAGCAGGATTATACTCATTTATCACGCGCCCACGGCACTTGGTCCAGATTGGACTACTTTCTTGTCTCTTCAAAACTATTTCACAAAATCAGTAGAACTGATATAGGGTCTACAGTAATTTCGGACCATGCGATGGTTGTGCTTGCGTTGGACGTTGGGAGGCCGGGACCGAGACCCTTCTGGCGGTTTCCTTTAGAAGTAATGGGAGATGAGCAGTTCCTGATTTTCCTTAGAGCTCGGTGGGAGGAATATGCCCAGTTTAATGGTCAACATGTTAACAACCCAGCTATGTTCTGGGAGGCAGGGAAGGCGGTCCTTCATGGGGAAATAGCATATGTACATTTGTTCGCTCCAGAAAGCTTCTTTGCTACTATCTTCAACTCAGCGAAAAAATGGCACGCATGCGGATCGGCTTCCTCAACGCCGTGTTTAAATATCCACAGCTGACAACAAACAGCAGTGTTGAATCTCAGACACAGACTGACCAATCCAAACTAACATTTAGCCCATCGGGCTGAACTGTCTTAAGTTTATATATCCACCATTGTTCTCTATATAACAACGTTTGTTCCTGCGATCGCCCACGGGAGCCGCAGGTAAATTCTTCAATACACCAGCATCTCAACGATTGAAAACTGTAACTCAATGTAATGCAATGCTGGACCATTGGAGCTTCCAGTCGTTTGCATCGTATTCTACTCTCGTGTTCCTTTATTCGAACTTTTAAAGGGCGGATGGTTTTTCCAATATACAGAAGAGCACAGGGACAACGAATAGCATATACAACAAAAGTGGATTCACAGGTCCTGATATGTTTCAAGCGATAATTGACACCTTTGGGAATGAATTCTGATATTTCCAATGTGATATCACATATCATGTTCTTTCAAAGAGATTAACTTTTTAGTCAAGGCTTCTTTTTGAATCTCAGATTGCTAGTCTCACAAAAGAAGCCTTGAATAAAAAGTTAATCTCTTTGAAAGAACATGATTATTTGAACGTCAAAACTCCACAATTGGCCAAATTCTATACTGTCCCAAAAATTCACAAGGACTTGACTCGACCGCTGGGATGGCCAATTGTGTCCACCAGGGGCACAATTTTGGAGCCCCTATCGACATATCTGGATTCCTTTTTAAGGCCTTTGCTGATTGATATCCCGTCTTATATACGAGACACTACACATTTTTTGAACATATTGCAAAATTTGACACACTGGGCAATAGAGGAAGACATACTTCTAGTGACGCTTGACGTTCAATCGCTTTACACCAGCATACCTCAGCAATCAGCGTATGCTATTGTACACGATGCACTGGAGGATAGAGGTGATTTATCAGAGGAACAACTTGTATTTTTACAGAAGTTGACAGAATTCACCCTATATCAAAATGTTTTTGTTTTCGAAGGAACTCTATATCATCAAATTGCGGGGGTGGCCTTGGGAGCCACCTGCGCCCCTTCAATAGCAAATCTATATATGGGTTGCTTTGAAAAGTGAAATTTGCCTATTTCTCCTTTCACTATTAATATAAAATCGTGGCACAGGTACATAGATGACATCTTTATGCTGTGGCAAGGCACTGAAGTTGATCTACAAGCCTTTGTGGTATGGCTTAATCAATGCAACTTTAATTTACGTTTTACTTATGAGTTTCATACGCAGCACATCACATATTTGGATGTTCATGTGGTCAGGAAGAACGCATATTGGAGCACTACAGTTCATCGTAAGTCCACGTATCGGAACACGTTCCTCCATTATGAGAGTGCCCACCCCCCGGGATTAAATGACAGTCTCCCCTTATCTCAATTTTTAAGATATCGGTGAAATTGTTCCAATACAAGTGAGTTTAAGGTTTTATCAAAGCAGTTGAAGTCCAGCTTCCAGAGATGAGGTTATCCTCATTCTACAGTTCATCGGGCCTATTTACGAGCGCTGTATAATAACAGAGATCTGCTATTAACACCAAGGGAAAGATCATCGGACAGGAAGGAAGAAGAGTTTGTTAACTTTGTTTCCACGTACTCCCCATTAAGTTTCAAAGTACAAAAAATATTAAAAGAAACATAGGGGTATGTTTACTAAACTGCGTTAGTGTGATTCGCGTTAGGATCCGCGTTAGAGGCAGAAACCCCAAATAAGGACATGGGCGGTACATCGTTACCGATAACGCGCGTTATAAGGCACTGCGCAGCAACGATCGTTACATGGCGCGTTACTGCGTGTTAAGCTTAAGAAGGCACACAGACACCCAAATGCAGAAACAGAGCTGTAGCACAATGGTTACTACACAGACTGATGGTACAAGGGTCATGGGTTTGATTCCCAAATCTGCCTAATGAATAAGGCTGGCTGAGGCGTCATGTGTAACCCTTTGAAGGCCTACTATAATATTTTAATCCACATTCTGCAGCCGGGTTAATGTTTGCATATTTCAGGAAAATTGTACCCGTCTTATTCAATATGGTCCAATAGTGACGTTCCCTCTGCCATGGTCATGTATTATATACCATTTGATAAGAGTATTTAGGCAGAAGTTTGGATCCCGAATGTTTTGGGCTTGGCCTGGAAAGGGTTAAGTATTGGACTGTGAGGAAGTTTAGTTGTACTTTAATAGTGCTGCCAGCAAACACACCCTCACAGTGGCGTAACCTAAGGTGCCACATAAGGCACCCTAGAAGGCACTCCATAGGGCACATTATAAAGTGCGCTGTCTGCCAAGGCACCCTATAATGTCCCCTATAGGACACCATATAAGGCACCTTATAAGGCGCTTTATAGGGCACCGTATAAGGCGCCCTATAGGGCGCCTTATGAGGCACCCTAAGGTGACAGTACTCTGAGGGTGTTTCTGCTGGCAGCACTAATATACAATAAAAATAGACAATGCCTAAGACAGCCCTATCGATGAACCCCACTGTGGGTTTTGAACCCATGATCTCTGGCTCCATGGGCAGTGAAGTAACCAGTGGGCTAGAGCTGCTAACAAACACTTGGCTGGCTACAGGAGGACTGCACGGCACCACACCCACATTCTTCTGTGGTTACCAGGATAGGGTCAACCCATCCGTACCCAGGATGCACAGCACATGTAAATCAGCAGTCTACAGATGATCACAAGATGGGGTATGCACCCCTCAGCACCTCAGCCTGGTAGGGGGTGCCGACGGTGTGTGTTAGTGGCACAGAGTAGCTACAGACCGTCACAGTGTGTGAGTCCTGTGCTCACCCTGAGGGAGAGGTATGGTGCCCAGCACCATTCTCACAGCACCTGGCTTTGCTGAGATAGGCTATGCTGCAGGTCCCCATCAGTGCCAATGTGTGATAGGTAGTCCTTGCAAACACCCCTAGGATATGCCTGTGTTCATCTGTATGTCACATCTAGCCCTTGTGGACTATGATGCACCCAGGATAGTGCATACCCTGTGTGGGTGCCATGGTCACATGATGTAAGTGAAGGGGGGTGTTGGGACCCACAGAAAGATTACATACCACCACCCAATGCACCCTCTGGGGCTCAGGGTGGGGGACAGGATCTCCCGCCAACAGATCCACTTTCTATCGCCCTGCAATGGTGGCAGTAGAGGGGACCATCACCCCAGTCCTGCTAGGGATCAAACACCCTACAGGGCAGGCAATGCAGAGCTGTACACATCCATAAAGCAATAGCAGACAAAAGGCCTGGAAATGCACAGCTGCCCCCCCCCCCATCTGACATTCTCCAGCAGCAAGCCTCCAGCTGCTGCACCCTGCAAGGTGTTCCAGCAACACACATACTAGCTGCAAACAGTCTGCTAGCTAGTCCATAATGCATGGTCCTGGAGGAGATGCGTGTACCCAAAACTGGGAGGTCAGCATACACACTAAACAGATAAGTCAGTGATCGGGCCCCAAAAGAGAACCCATAAATATCATATGAGAAAAATACTATACAGCACTATGGGGGAACCTAGCCATGCCGTGGTCACTGCTCAGTCAGGGTGAGAGTGACCTCCCAGCAGGACATGCTGTGGCCACTCTGTCTGTGCAGGTGGTGGCCAGCCACTACAAAGTCCGAGGCATTGCCCTATGCTATGTACAGATGGACCTAGGCCAGGCCATCCTATCCTAGCTGTTCCCACGGTACCTTGCTCCTCATTATGCACATTGGCAGGCCACTACTGGCAACAGTGCTAGCAGTGTGGGCTGTGGAGGGTGTTTGCAGCCACCACACACTGGATAGACAGACACACACTCCCCACACCTATGCCAGCACTCCCCACACCAGTCCTGGGCAGAGTGCAGGCATGGCTATGGTAAGCCATACTGTTGGGGTCACTCCCCAGGATGGTAAACACTGTCAGACACAAGACCTGTAGCACACTCCACAGACATCAGATAGGTTGCTATGCTGCAGCTCAATCAGCAAATTGTGCTTAACTTAGGAATTGCTATCTGCCAGTAATCATAGCAAACTTGTGATAGCTGTGTACCGTATTCCCAGGTTTAGGGTGGCATTGCTAAGGTATGCAAGTGCTAGTATTGGGAGATGAACGCAGGGCCCAGTGTCCTGCCTCTCCAGGAGGCATTGGATAATGGAGCCTGTGGGTGCGGGTGTGTCTGCCCCTGTTGGCTGCTGCTTTACGGCAGAGGTTCCCAACTCCAGTCCTGGTGTGCCAAACACTTTTTGGGTTTTCATGCTGTCCCTCATGAATATGCATGAGATACAACTGCATACCATGGAGGCGGTGCATAGCAAGACAGCACTGACACATTTATTAAAGGCAGCATGGAACCTGAATGGTGTTTGGCCTTCCAGGACTGCATTTGGAAGACTCTGCTCTAGGTAATGTGCATGGGTATGGTGTCTGTGCTCTGTAGGGTAAAATGTAGGTGTTTTGGGCATGTTTACATCATCTGCAATAAAGGTTCTGTCTGTATTAGCACGTTATAGTAGTGGATAAAATATGAGGACTGGGTTGGCAGAAACCACAGCTGGGATTTGAACCTGTGACCTTCTGCTTCTGAATACACTGGTTTTGTGCACTGCACCACCATGTTCTCACAAAGATAGTGCATTCCCTGGTGATACCATGACTGTTGGTCAGACAGGGCCTGTCTGTTGTAGTGCATGGCACCCACCTACACAGGGCTAGGCTACGGTCTGCTCTGGGCAGCTGCCACTGCCCCCTCCACCACCGGTAACCCTCTGCCACCATGCTGACATTCCCTTCTGCAGGTGGTGCTGGTGGAGCGCAGTCTCAGGCCATCCAGTGTGCGGGTAGGCGGCTGCCTATGGTGCGAGTTCTAGGGTAGAGGTGCCTTCATAGGTGTCCACGCTTCCCCCCCAGCACCGCCTGCCAATATTCCGTGCCCTTGGGGGTAGCTGCTGGGTACTATCCCCTGTGACACTGTGGGACACACAGTCGTGCCCATGTTGGGCCTTCAGCAGTTGCTGTCTGGCTGCTCTGCTGTTTCGGCATTCGTATGTGCCACCTAGGCATCACCCTAGTCCGAACTGTGGCCCAGCTGCACCACAGCATGTGCCGCCTGCGGCCCTCTGTATCCCCTTTTCCGGAATCTGTCCAGTTGCCGTTCCGACATGCCCGCCCTGCTGTTGCCACACATGTACATGCAACAGGACATCTGTCCAATGGAGGGGAAAACCCTGCACAGCGCAATTTCACTGTGGGATCATTCACTTTGTATGGGGACAGAGCATAGACCCTGCCACAATTAATATCGTTTTTTTAGAGCTTTCCCGGGGGAGGGGGGGGGGTTGATGGTACCCATTAATATCACTATTGGCCAGCTTGGTTATGTTTTTTTTCCAGTTTGTTGAGGTCATTTTCAATGTTTATGTGCCCTTTTGTTCTGTGCACATGTATCACACTTATCACTTGTTTTAGGTTTCCCTGCCTATGCTGTACATTGCTGACACTTAAATGGTTTCTCTCCCCTGAACTGTGCATTTAACGGCAGGTTTTCAATCGCGTTGGGATTCAGCTTTTCAGACCAGTGCGTTAGTGTGCATGGAGCCTCTCCCCGCCCACACTCCGCCCATTGACCCCTTCTCTCCGCCCTCTCTCCACCTTCTGCGGTGTTTTACACGCCGAGGAGCTTTACGATCGTTAACGCATCATAACGCGCGTTATGTAATGTTAACACTCGTTAGCGCATCATAACGCACGTCATGATGCACTAACAATTGTTAACGTTACATAACGCGTGTTATGTACCGTTACCGCAGTTTAGTAAACATACCCCATAATGTTATTTTGAATACCTTACCAGGGATGGATAATAAATCTGTGCGTTGTGTGTGGCGTAGAAGTAAGAGTCTGAAAGAATATATTAGTCCGGCAGTATTGAGACCAATACAATCCGTTGGAAAGGAGAAAAAGATAGGGGGCCATAGTAGTTGTGGACACTGTACGATATGTGATATCACATTGGAAATATCAGAATTCGTTCACAAAGGTGTCAATTATCGCTTGAAACATATCAGGACCTGTGAATCCACTTTTGTTGTATATGCTATTCGTTGTCCCTGTGCTCTTCTGTATATTGGAAAAACCATCCGTCCTTTAAAGGTTCGAATAAAGGAACAGGAGAGTAGAATACGATGCAAACGATTGGAAGCTCCAATGGTCCAGCATTGCATTACATTGAGTGACAGTTTTCAATCGTTGAGATGCTGGTGTATTGAAGAAGTGACCTGCGGCTCTCGTGGGCGATCGCAGGAACAAACGTTGTTATATCGAGAACAATGGTGGATATATAAACTTAAGACAGTTCAGCCCGATGGGCTAAATGTTAGTTTGGATTGGTCAGTCTGTGTCTGAGATTCAACACTGCTGTTTGTTGTCAGCTGTGGGTATTTAAACACGGCGTTGAGGAAGCCGACCCACATGCGCGGCGTTTTTTCGCTGAGTTGAAGATAGTAGCAAAGAAGCTTTTTGGCGCGAACAATGTGGGCAGCAGTGCTGTGAAGGTATTTTTTCTGTTTGTGACAACAGTAACATAGTGATATATTACAGATGATGATAAGTAGAGTTCAATTACCGTTTTATTGTCATTTTTACAGAAAACAAGTCTAACCAGTCCCTGTGGGCAATACAGTCCCCTTGAGAAACCTGATAGGAGAAACGCGAGGCGTTGGAGCTTTTGAACAAGACAACAAATTTGTAAGATAAATGTTGTTTTTTGTTGGGGCTAGACATCAATAGAAAAAGAAATACCATTTTTGCAATTGAAATTTTAAGAAGTATATAAGCAATTGGTTTAAGAAAAGATTGCTCATGGGTCACTGATGTGAACGAGCACAATACTGGGGAGACAAAGCACCCAGAAGTCAAGTGCATTAATCATTTATCTGAGACCTGTGGCAGACAACAGTGGATTATTGGATTCCAGTGTATTTATGAATGAATAGAGTGCTTGGTATTACTCAAAAAGGAAGGGAATAAATTTTGCTGATGTTATAGAGAAAAACATAAGAACATTAGAACATAAGAAATACCATACTGGATCAGACCAAGATCCATCATGCCCAGAATCCTATTTTCAACAGTGGCCAATCCAGGTCACACATACCTAGCAGTTTCCCAAAAAAAGATACAGGTTCCATAATGCTTGTATGGGGGCAAGCAGTGAATTACCTGGGTCCTTGCCCAAACCTCTTTTAGACCCAGCTACACAACAACGTTTACTACATCCTCCGGTAACGAATTCCAGAGTTTGATTACACATTGAATGAAACAATATTTTCTCTTATTAGTCTTAAACTGGTAACACTGTAGCTTCATTGCATGTCCCCTAGTCTTTCTACATTTTGATGCCATAAAGAATCAACCTACGTTTACCCGTTCCACTCCATTCATTAATTTATAGACCTCTATCATATCTCCCCTCAGCCGTCTCTTTTACAGGTTGAAAAGCCCTAACCTTTTAAGCCTCTACTCATAGGGGTATCCTTCCATCCCCTTTACCATTTTGGTGGCTCTTCTCTGTACCTTTTCTAATTCCGCTATATCCTTTTTAAGATACGGCGACCAGAATTGCACACCATATTCAAGGTGCGGTTGCACCATGAAACAATACAGAGGCATTTTAATATCATTTGTTTTATTCTACATTATTTACCTTATGATTCCTAGCATTTTATTTACCTTCTTGGCCGCCGCTGCAAGAGGGTTTCAAAGTGTTATCCACGATGATGCCTAAATCTTTTTCCTGAGTAGTGGTTCGTAATGTGGAATCTTGCATCATGTAACCATAGTTTGGGTTGTTCTTTCCTAGGTGCATAACTTTGCCCTTGTCCACATTAAATTTCATCTGCCATTTGAAAGTCCAGTCTTCCAATTTCTGAAGGTTCTCTTGCAAGTTTTCTCAATCCTTTTGGGTTTTAACAACTTTGAATAATTTTGTGTCATCTGCAAATTTGACTACCTCACTCGTTATTCCCATTTCCAGGTCATTTACAAATATGTTAAAAAGCAGCAAACCCAGCACAGATCCCTGGGGTACTCCACTATTCACCTTTCTACATTTGGAAAATTGGCCATTCATCCCTACCCTCTGCTTTCTATCTTTTAACAAGTTCCTGATCCACAATAGTACATTGCCTCCTATCCCATGACTTTAAAATTTGCCAACAGTCTCTCATGAGGGACCTTGTCAAAGGCTTTCTGAAAATCCAGATAAACTATATCAACTGGTTCACCTTTATCTACCTGTTTATTCACACCTTAAAAAAATATATCAGATTAGTAAGACAAGACCTTCCTTGGCTAAAGCCAGTTTGGCTTTCTCCCATTGTGGTTCCATTTGGAACCCATGTAGTTTTATTGTAAAAACTGAGTGGGGATTAAAACCAGTAAACATCAGAAATCATTTTCTTAATTACTATTATCATAATAAAATACTGTATTCAGTTTAGAGTCACTAACTTACTAGGTGGCGCTACTGGCTGTGCTTTTGTTTTGGTAGCCATTGTGAAATTTTACTGCAAGGGGTATGTTTACTAAACTGCGGTATCATTACATACCGTGCGTTATGTAACATTAATGATTGTTAGGTAACGTTAACGCACATTAACGTTACATACCGCGCATTAACGTAACATAACTATCGTTAACGTCCCCCGCCGTGGTAAACACCGCAGAAAGTGGAGAGAGGGCGGAGAGAAGGGGTCAATGGGCGGGGAGTGGGCGGGGAGAGGACCCTTTCACACTAACGCGCTGAACTGAAGGGCTTAATTCTACCGAGAATGAAAACCTGCCGTTAGATGTACATATGCAGGAGAGAGAAACCATTTCAATGTCAGCAATGTACGGCATAGGCAGGGAGCCCAAAAAATGTGATAGTAGTGCTCCATTCCCAGCAACACCTGTGACATGGAAACCTACACAGAGCCTATGATAATAGAGGAAAAAGAGGAATTTACCTTAAAACCTGTTAGGCAGCCAGCACACACAGCTCAGAAGGAGCAAAGAAACAGTGGAATAGGAATACCACACCCAAGCCATGACACAGCAAGATGTTAAGGATCTGATTATTATCACCTGTCCAGGAAAGCACAGGGAACGGGTAGTGGAGAGGGAGATAAAAGCTGCTGGGTAGATCCAGCAGAGGGCAGTGTCAGTGTCAGTGTCAGAGTGAGCAGCAGCAGTGCAGGAAGCAGAGGTCACAGAGAGAGAAGCCTGCTGAACCCAGGAAGCAGTGGGAGTAGCCCTGGAACAGGAAGCAGCAAGGGAAAGGCTTCAGAAGAACATGGCCGTCGAAGTGCTCAGAGTCCTAGCAACTGGAGGTCTGAGGTGGAGCCTGCTTACAGCCCAGAGGTAGAAGCTATAACTCCAGAAAGAAGGAGAGACCAAGCTGAGGTCAGAAAGCTGTCCAGACTGGGAGAGCAGGGGAGCCCACAGTCCTCATTACCAGAGAGAAGACCTCACCATTCATACAGGTGGGAACCAAGCTTTATCAAAGGGAAAGCTAAAAAGTCTGTTTGTACCAGAGGGTCAGAGCAGTGCACAGAGCATTAATTAACTACAGGAAGATATAAAACAATTCCTAGCCGTTGGAGGTTAGAGGAGGAGAGCCAGAGAGGACATACTGCAGTAACAGGTATTCCAAAGCCTACTTGCTTAGAACTGTACCCTTGTAGTCCAACTGAATTCTCAGAGAGAGGCTTGTATAGAAACAGCTATGAGGATTTAAACCCCAGTGTAACACCGGGTGAATGCGAGCTGATGCAGTGGGAAAATAATAACAATATTCCTGAATGTGCTCCCATGGACTGTACGTTATGCCTGTCGGATGATGTTGAATCCTTGCACTGAAGACCTGTAAGCTACAAAGGAAAAGAACATATTTTTCTTTGGAAGTACTGTTTTGTTTCCAAGTTTTGTTGTACAAAAAGATATCCTTGAGGGAAGGGGAATAAAGCCCTTATTTTTGTTTTGCCTTAACACTCGACTGAAGACTATTTTGTTCTGCAAGATAGGAGGCAACTATAAACCCGGGGCCCTAGGTGAAGACCTATATGGGACCTGTGGGGTCACAAATGGCGTAGTTTTGAGGATTTTTCCATGAATTGTACAACGGGAAATGTCTGGAAGACAGCCGAGCAGTGGCTGAGGAGGAGACCGAGTATCGTGGCTGGTATTGACCAGAAAATTCCAGAACCGGAGGAAAAAGCCCTTCTCAAAGCCCGAGTCTACACCGGCCTCAGGTAATAGGTACTTGGGCACAGGTGGTGTGGGATTCATTGGCGAAGGAGGGCTGAGAAAGCTCAGAGGGGAGAAAACCCTAGGCACTGATAATAGTGGTAGTACCGCACTTGGTGTTTTGTCTTTCTGTTTGCTTTACAGAGAAAACCTGGCAATGGATCCACAAGAGGTACTTCGCTGGATGAGCTCACAATTCGAAAAACAAAATGGAACTGGCCCAGCTGAATAAAGAGCAAGCTGTTTCCGCCCTACAAGCACAGCAGAAGCTTATGATGGATCAGATACAAGCATTACTGGCCGCCCAGAGAACAATGGAGAAGACACCGATAGAACATTCCTGTGGAGTCTTGTCTTTTGGACAGTTAACTGTGGAGGACAATCTCGACGACTTCATTGAAGCCTTTGAAAGGGTAGCCCTTAATGTAGGATGGCCGCGTGAGCAATGGGCAGTCAGGCTTGCTACCTCCCTAACGGGAGAGGCCTTAGCGGCCTACAAAGCCATGCCCGCTGCTCTAGCGACAGAATATGACGAGCTTAAAAAAGCTATACGCGACAGGTTAGGCTTAACACCTATGGTATATAGGCGAATGTTAAGAGCCACTAAGCTTAAACCAGGTGAAACACCTAATGCTTTGTGCCACAGGGTGTGCAGCTTGGTGTGGAAATGGCTCGCCCCGGAGGGAAAGACCCTCGAGACCATTATTGACGCTATCATATTGGAGCAATTTACAGAGGCAGTTCCTCCTGAAATAAGATAATTTTTAACTTTACAAAATTGCCAAACCTCAACAGAAGCAGCTCACCTCACTGAATGGTTTATGGAGGCTGAGTTGGCCCGGAAACCACAAGGAGGCGCTGAGAATATGTTTGGTGAGGCAAATTTTGGAAAGGCCATTAAGGAGCTTAGGCCATATGTTCCAAGTGTAACCAATTACTTGCCTAAGAAAAATGTTAAAGACACACAAGTAAAGTGTTTCAAATGCGGTAAAATAGGCCATAGGCAAAGAAATTTTGTGTTACGAACAGCGCTGATAATGGGTGATGGAAAAAGTATTCAAGAAGGTTTCCTTCTAAGCATAACAGTGCAAGGTGCTGCAGCTAATGCATTGCTTGACTCGGGTGCTGACTAGAGTATGGTCTCAAAGAAGCTATGGCAGGCCATACAAGTCCACGGTAGATCAGCCCCGAGCCAACCGGAAGGTAGGACCAAAATCCGATGTGTGCACGGATCATCCACCTATTACCCCCTCTATAGAGTTTCAGTAAAAGGGTTAGGGACTCGGAGGGAGGTTTTAGTAGCCATAGTACCCAAATTACCATACGATATTGTGTTAGGTAGGGACTGGCCACCATTTTGTAGTGGGATCAAAGAAGGCATACAGGCGAAGGGAGGTATGGTCTCTACCAGATCCCAGACCCAAAGCTCAGTGGTGCACTCCGAACCTTCAGAGGAGGAGGCGGACCCTCTAGAGGAGGAAGAGGAGACCCCAGAGGAGGAGGGTAGACTGGCTGATGAGGGCTTAGGAGAGTTACCCCAGCATGAAGATTTGGTTAGTACCCCTTCCAAAAACACTAAGAAAAGCAAAGCAGAGAAGTGCCAAGAAAGACACCATAGAGCTCAAGTGAGGGCGGGAATGGAGGCCGGGCAAGGATTGCCTTGGGTGCCTGCAGATCTGGTTAAAAAGTTCCCCTCCTTCCCTAAGGAGCAGCAAGGTGATCCTGCGTTAAAGCGCGCCTTTGAATATGCCAAAACTGAGAGGGACATTCTTCCCAGATTCCTAATCGAGAAGGAAATACTGTACAGGGAAAGCAATGATCCCCAAACTGGAGCGGTCAGGAAACAGTTGGTTGTCCCAACTACGTTTAAAGCGGTGGTCCTGAGATTGGCCCACGATCAACCGGTCGGTAGTAATAAGGGAGTATAGGGTACCCTGGACCAAATTTTAGCCCGTTTTTATTGGCCAGGAGTGTTTAAAGAAACTGCACGTTTCTGCGAGGCCTGTCCTTCCTGTCAGCGGGTTACCGCTGCGAAACCCAGGGACGTCCCTATGATTCCTACCCCTAGGATAGCGGAACCCATACGCCGGATGGCGATGGATATTGTGGGACCCTTGGTAAAAACACCCAGAGGATTCCAGTATATCCTGGTGGTGATGGATCACGCCACCAGGTTTCCATAGGCTATACCGTTTTGAAACATATCAGCCAGAATTATAGGAATGGAATTAATCAAGCTATTTTGCGAAGTAGGATTTCCTCAAGAAATGCTTACCGATAGAGGTAGCAATTTCATGTCCAAATACTTAGCCCAAGTATGGGACGCATTTGGAATCCACCACATAAAAACCACCGCCTACCATCCACAAACCAATGGGCTTGTAGAAAGGTTCAACCAAACCCTAAAGCAGATGCTACGACGGGGCCTGGACGGAAAGATGGCAGACTGGGACGTCATGCTCCCGTTTGTTTTGTATGCCAGTAGGGAGCGTACTCAGGCCTCATTAGGAGCTTCCCCATATGAATTAATGTTTGGCCGTGTCCCAAGGGGAGTCCTAGATATCTTAAGGGAGAAATGGGTGGAACCTGAAAGGGAAGAAATGGGGGTGCCCCATTTCCTTCGTGAGCTGAGGAGGCGCTTACAGAGGACTTCTCAGGCCTCAGGAGAACATCTGCAAGCTTGTCAGAAATGCCAGAAAAGGTACTACGACCGAGGAAAGAAACCTCGTCAATTAACCTTAGGCGAGAAGGTAGTAGTAATGATAGCGGATGTCGGTCCAAAATTCGAAGCTCAATGGAAGGGTCCCTATACAGTAGTAGAACGCAAGGGCCCTGTCTCTTATATAGTGGAGAATGACAAAGGACGCCGTCAAGTCTACCATGTCAATGTCCTTAAGCCTTGGCATGAGAGGACAGCGGCAGCTAGTCGATCCAAAGTGAAGGAACATAGTGAGTCCCGCTTCATGATTACGTGCTGTGAGAACGTGGGTTCACCAGCCCGTAATAGCTTAAGAGGGGGGATATGTGACATGGAAACCTTCACAGAGCCTATGATAATAGAGGAAAAAGAGGAATTTACTTTAAAACCTGTTAGGCAGCCAGCACACACAGCTCAGAAGGAGCAAAGAAACAGTGGAATAGGATTACCACACCCAAGCCATGACGCAGCAAGAAGTTTAGGATCTGATTATTACCACCTGTCCAGGAAAGCACAGGGAAAGGGTAGTGGAGAGGGAGATACAAGCTGCTGGGTAGATCCAGCAGAGGGCAGTGGCAGTGGCAGTGTCAGAGTGAGCAGCAGCAGTGCAGGAAGCAGAGGTCACAGAGAGAAAAGCCTGCTGAACCCAGGAAGCAGTGGGAGTAGCCCTGGAACAGGAAGCAGCAAGGGAAAGGCTTCAGAAGAACGTGGCCGTTGAAGTGCTCAGAGTGCTAGCAACTGGAGGTCTGAGGTGGAGCCTGCTTACAGCCCAGAGGTAGAAGCTATAACTCCAGAAAGAAGGAGAGACCAAGCTGAGGTCAGAAAGCTGTCCAGACTGGGAGAGCAGGGAAGCCCACAGTCCTCATTACCAGAGAGAAGACCTCACCATTCATACAGGTGGGAACCAAGCTTTATCAAAGGGAAAGCTAAAAGGTCTGTTTGTACCAGAGGGTCAGAGCAGTGCACAGAGCATGAATTAACTACAGGAAGATATAAAACAATTCCTAGCCATTGGAGGTTAGAGGAGGAGAGCCAGAGGGGACATACTGCAGTAACAGGTATTCCAAAACCTACTTGCTTAGAACTGTACCCTTGTAGTCCAACTGAATCCTCAGAGAGAGGCTTGTATAGAAACAGCTATGAGGATTTAAACCCCAGTGTAACACCGGGTGAATGCAAGCTGATGCAGTGGGAAAATAATAACAATATTCCTGAATGTGCTCCCATGGACTGTATGTTATGCCTGTTGGATGATGTTGAATCCTTGCGCTGAAGACCTGTAAGCTACAAAGGAAAAGAGCATATTTTTCTTTGGAAGTACTGTTTTGTTTCCAAGTTTTGTTGTACAAAAAGATATCCTTGAGGGAAGGGGAATAAAGCCCTTATCTTTGTTTTGCCTTAACACTCGACTGAAGACTATTTTGTTCTGCAAGATAGGAGGCAACTATAAACCCGGGGCCCTAGGCGAAGGCCTATTCGGGACCTGTGGGGTCACACACCACAGTGCCAAAGTATGAAAGGCCACTATGGCGATGGTGCAAATGGGACATAGGGGACTGTAGGCGGGACATGTAGCATTAGCAGCTGGGGCATAGGGCGGACCAGGCGGGCTCCCATGTGGCACATAGGAACATAGAAACCGGAAGTGCGAAATACAGCATCTGAGAAAGGACAAACACAACAGATAAATTACCTGTCCACACTAGCCAATAGTTGCTAGGGCAGCGACAGGATGCACCCACACCTATCCCACCACCATGTTCAAGGTACAGAATGTTGACAAGCGCTGATGGGGGTGTGTGTGGGAATGTCCATGTATGCCTGCCCACCCCAAACGCTGTACTATAGGCACCTGCCACCTGCACAGTGGATGGCCCGGGGGGGGGGGGAGGCGCACAACAAGAACCATCATCATATGCTTATGTTAGCACAGCATGGGGTGGGGTGCCCATAGAAATATAGAAACACAGAAATATGACAACAGAAAAAGACCACATGGCCTATCTAGTCTGTCCTTCCATAACAACTACAACAGTCCCCTTTTTACCTTTAGAGATCCTCTGTGTTTTTCCCATGCTTTTTTGAATTCAGTTACTGTCCTCATCTCTACCACCTCCACTGGGAGACTATTCCACGGATCCACTACTCTTTCCGTAAAGAAATATTTCTGCATATCACTCCTGAATCTATCTCCCTTCACCCTCACACCATGTCCCCTTGTAGCAGAGGGGCCAGTGGCACCTGTCTGCAGTGGACCCAGCCCATGCCCTGTACCAGTACGTGGTGTTCATTAAAAACAGAAAAAGTTTCCCCAAAGGAGACATAAAGGTATGGCCCAGGGAGGGCAGTGCACCTGTGGCCCCACTGTGGTGCAGTACACACAGGCAGTGTGACTCAGATCAGAGGGTCATAGGTTCAGGTCCCAGCTACAGACCCTGCTGACCACATCACAAACATTTTCCTCGCCACGTAGATATAACAGAAAATGAGGATTAAAAAAGGGAAATGCCTTGCCAAGGACACGTTAAGGTATGGCCCAGGGAAGGCAGTACACCTGTGGCCCCACTGTGGTGCAGTACACACAGGCAGTGTGACCCAGATCAAAGGGTCATAGGTTCAGGTCCCTGCCACAGACACTGCAGAACATAGCACAAACATTTGCCATAATACATAGATACAACAGAAAAACAGGAAATGTCTGGCTGAAGAGAGGTAAAGGTAGTACGAGGGAATGCTGGGGCGCCGTGGCAACACCATGGTGCAGTACACCCAGGCAATGCCCAGGAGCAGAGGGTCACACGTACTGGTTCCAGCAGCTTGAATCAGGACAACACATCCAAACAGGTTACCCTACGAAGCATATACAACCTAAAATCATGCACTCAGCATAGCAGCGGTCAACAGAGGTAGAAACAACTACCCACCCACTCAGGCCCCACCGTGCAAATCATGCTGCACAGGCAGGCTTCTGTCCCCTGAACAGAATTGCAGGTAGCATCACAGCACCCCTGCTATCATCTACTCAGTCCAGAAATGTTGGCAGTGTGGCAGCTGGGGTTGCCAAACACCCCGACCATTGCACAATGCTGCAGTAGGAGTGTGTGTGTGTAGATGTCCATCCATAGTCCCATGCCTGCCGATCGCCCCCTCCCACCCTTGGCCACAGTGTGCAACTGCTACCAGCATGAGCCTGCGCAGGCTGGAGGAACAAGGTGCAGGGAGCACACCTGGCCAGCTACCAGGCAATGGGGGTTCCAGGGAGTGTAGTGCAGGCAACACGCATGGCACAACCACCCTGTGCCGGCCCGTGCCATGGGCTACCACACCCACCAGGGACATGGATGGTAGGGCCCCTACCACATAGGGCCCCACAGCTGTGCCCAAGAGCAGACACAAAGCATCTACAGTTGGGCTACTAGGGGGGTAATCCCTGATGAATGCAGTGTGTCGACCATGTTACGGTTTATCTTAATGTTCCTGTATGTTCCCCATTCCAAATGCAGGCATTCTGACACGTAATATGTTTGCAAACAAGAAACAATGTAAATAAAACATGTACATATGTTCTATATAACTACGATGGCCAGCTGTCCCTTATTGCTATGTGTCAGAGGTGTGCAAATGACAGGTGTGAGCACCCACATGCGTGTCTGTGTGCACTACAAAGGTCCAATGCATGGTACCATACCCATGGCAAGGGTGGGGGTGACCATGGGCATCGCACGTGGTAGCACCACAGATGGACACATGCACACACGTGGCACGGTGGGCATGGGGCAGCTGTGGTGGAACATGCATAGGTACGGCCAGCCATGGCAACAGGTACAGACCAGGGCAGATGCCGCAATGAACACTGCCAAAGGGATAATGGACACTGGGGTGAGCGGTGCGCATGGTCGGGGGTGGCATCGGGGACCAGGGCTATTGACGCAGGGGGACAGGGATGGGCGGTGCACATGGGGCATGGGGGCGGGGCAAAAAACGCACAGGTGTGGCTGGAAAGTGCATACGGGGAGGGTGCCAGGATGTACCTGGGGCTGGGGTGGGGCATGCTGTGGTGGCGGCATCCCATGGATACCTATGCAGGATACACAGTGCACCTATCAAATTCCTGTGGACCATTGAAGGCCCTATGTGATGGGAGTGATGTGGCCAGGCAGCACAGCATGCATCTGCCAGTGTTCAGCAGTAGTGTCCAAATGTCTCGGGGGATGGGCCCGTGAGGGTGGGGGCACCTCCACGGCACACAGCGCACTGAACCAGGCACAGCGGTATACATGATACCAGCAGTACACTACCAGTGTGCTACCAGAGGTGGATGTGTGGACAGGTCAGACAGCGTGCACATGTCAACAGACGTACAGGGTACGATGTCCATCTGATGTGGAGGACCTGTACGGAGACGTATCCGGGGCCACCCCAACGTGCCCCTAGCAGGTGCCGGTGGCGACAGGTGGTGACAGGTGGCGGGGAGGGGGCAGAGGGATAGGGGGATGGGGGGGCTACGGACACTGGTGGGGCCGGGGGAAGCAGGGCTGCCATGTGCCAGTGGGTGGGTGTGCCACGGCTGATGGAGCAACCCATGGTGACCACAGCTGGGGGTGGAGGGGGGACACAGGCTGGCCGTGTTAGTGGCATGGGGTTGGTCCCTGGGGCAGGCACGGGTAGGGCTGTGCATACATTGGCCTCCCACAAAACACACAGGACACGTGACATCAGGCACGGCTGCCTGTGCAGCCATTTATTTGCTGTGCCCTCGGCCACGCCTTGTGTGGCCCCTCCCACCCTGTGGTGCAGGTGTCATGCTTGGTGCTGCTGATGATGCTGCTGATGCTGGTGGTGGTGGTGCAGGAGCTCTATGCTGGCAGCTATGGCCCGTGCTGATGCGGCCAGGTCACGCATCTCGCCCAGGATTCTGGCCAATTTGTGCCTCATGCAGCGCACCTCATGCCGTTGCCTCCGCTGTTCGCAGACCATCGTCCGCAGTATATGCCATACACCTGTGGGGGAGACAAGTTGTGTGCCGTGAGACAGGGCTCCATCTGCCACCTGTACATAGGCAACAACAAACCAACACGGTTGGACACTCACCCTCTGCATCCCAAAGGGCCGCCTCAGAGTGTGCCCGCATCTCCCCGATAACCTCTGACAGAGCAGACCTTGCATCCCGCATGGACTGCTGTGGGTCAGCAGGCAACGCCTCCACTGTGGCTGCGGTGGTAGGTGGCGTGCTGTCCTGGGCCAACCGTAGACCTTGTCCGCCATCATCCTCCAGGGGTGGGGCTAGACCCCCCACTCCCACGTGTCCCACTGCTGTCTCCCCTGGTGCTGCACCCCTGGCCACGACCCAGGGTCAGTGTGCTGTGCCGCCTCCTCCACCTCCACAATGGAACGTATGTCACCTGTAGGGAAACATGTTACATAGCTCAGGTGGGGCATGGCTGCCTGTCTGCCCCTGTCACATCCCATACATACATGCCATGAGGGACGCAGGGCACCCTGGTCAGTGTGCTGCTACCAAGGCTACATACGTGTGGACATAGATGTCACCTATGCGTGGGCGTGAGTTGCACCGTCCCATATCCGTGTCCCCAGAGCCTATGGCAGCCCACCAGTGGCCGTGTGTCTGCATTACTGTGGGCACCCCACATGGTCTGGCGTGGCTGCTGAGGTAGGGCCAGTGTGCTGTTCCAATGAAGCCGGGGACAGGCATGCCCTGTGGGGGCGGGGATATGTGTACATGGTTGCATGGGCCAGGGTGGGACAGGCCTGTGGCGGTGAGACCTACGGTGGCCTGTGGGTGGCAGCACATGGTAGCCACATGCGTGGGCATGAGCCGTACGGGTCTGTATCGGGGCCTCTGTGCCCCCCACCAGCAGCGATCCTTTTATACTGGTGCCTCCTGTGTCTTGCATCCCACACTACCAGGGCCTTCTCCCCCCCACGCATGCTGCCACATGCCCTGTGCCACCCCATCGCCACCTGCGTCCCTGCAACCAATGTCCATGGCGGGCACAGGTGCAGTGCACCTCCCTGTCACCCGCATAGTTACCCGTGTGGCCCTGCCATTCTCACCATCCCTGCACTGTATCCCCACAACACATTGTTGACCTATGCTGCTACCACAGGCCTGTCCCCCCACCCTGTACCCATCCACTGCGCTGTGCCGCCCCCTGCTCACCGTCACCATGCCCCCCCCCCACTGGCCCATGCACCTAAAGCTGCCCCTGTGCCGGCCCACTCTCAGCCCCTATGTCAGTGCCCTTCCTTGGATCTATGTCAGCCATACCCTGCTCCCACAACCCCACACCTTCTCTGGCTGTCGCACTACCCCCATTTAACCCTCCCCCAGTGGGGGGTGTTGCCCCTGGCACCCACCCCCCATGGACCCCTTTTGCTCCTGGGGGGGGTTCAGCACACAATGCGCCTGGTGCACTTTCATGGCCCCCAGTCACACCACGGCACACCTGGTTTCTGGGACCATGTGTTGTGCATGCCCTACCCCTCCTGCCCCAGCTCCATGACATGGTCCCCCCATCTCTGCTGGCCAGGCTCATCGTGCACTGCCAGGCACCTGCTGGCCCCCTGACGGGTCCACACATGTTTCCGCACTATATCCTCGGGTCCCTGCATTCACTCCCACCCCCGTTCCCCTGCCTGGGGTGATGGCATCAGCCATGGCATTCCCACATCCCCCCCATACCAGGCCAGACCCCCCATCCGAACCTGTACTGGCACCTCCAACATTTGCTGGTCTGTCCAACGTTAGACCCCCTCCGTCTGCCCCCCGCACGGTGGCAACTGTCGGGTAGATCCTTGTGTCCGTGTTCTCGGTTGGGTGTATGGTTCTGTACTGTCCTCAGTGGCACTGCACCCTACGACATGCTTTCTCAGTGTATGTGTACCTGTTGCTGCACCCCCACTGCTTTCCTGCCCCTGGAGTGTTGTGCCCCATTGCTCTGCTCATGGCCTGTTTGTCCCACCCAGTTCCTATGGTCCCTTGGTGCATTACGTATGCCCATGTGTGCAGTGGCGGTCGGTGCACCTCGTAGAGCTAATGCTGTCACAGGGCAACACATGGCAGGTGGCGTGGTGCTGTGCACGCCCTGTTGAGTGGGTCCAGGGGCTGCTGGACTGTGGGTGGGGCCCTGGGCCGGGGTGTGTGCCACTGCAGGGCCCATCTGGGATTGACAGGTGCCCATGGGTGCCGAAGCATGTTGGCCAGTGATGTGTCAGGGTCACATGGTGTGGTGCTTGGGATGTGGGTGGGGGTGGGGATGTTGTGTGTTGACTGCCATTGTGCCATGTTGAGGCCCCCTGCATGTGTGGGTGTCTGCGTGTGGTGGCCTACACAATGCATGGCTGACAGGGGGCTGTTGTCCAGGGGCGTTGTTGTGATGGTACGCCTAGTGTGGGATACCCCGTATGTTACATGGGGCGGGCTGGCATCATGCGTACTTGTGTGAACCCTGGCATGCCCCCCACCCCACCCCTCCATCGCCCCTGCAATTGTGTGTGTATTGTCTCTCACCAGTACACCTCATTCAAACTTACCTGCACTTGGGTGCGCTGTGTCCAAAGCAGGGGGCAGGCCATGTATATACATGGGCCCGAGTCAGTCCGCTAGGTGCCGCTCCAGATCGGTCAGGGTGGCCCCCTGTGCTGGGCCCCCTCCAGTGCCCTGTGCATTGCATCTCTCCTGGGTGAGCTGTCCATGGATGTTCCTCTTTATGTCACAGTATCTTTTTCGCAGGCTTTCAATATCGCGATGGGGTCCCCCTGCTGCCGCCACCTCTGCCTGCACTTCAGCCCATGCCCTGGTATGCGTGGCAATGGTCGTTGTCGCACTCATGTGGCCAAACAGCACCTCATAGCGCTCCAGAATGCTGGCCAGGAGGAGGTCGTTCTCCTCCTGGGTGAAGTGCACCGCCCTCCTCCTGACTTCCTCCGCCACCGGGATCCTGCAGCGCTTCTGTTTTGGCACACCTCTGGCCTGTTCAATGGGGTGTTGTGAGGCCCCGGATGGGCCTGCCCTCTCACTCTCTGCGTCTGCGGCTGGATCGGCCACTGGTGGCTGTTGCCTGTGCTCCCCTCCAGCCTCCTGGGTTCCTCCTGCAATGTCCTCCATGCATTGTCGCTGATGTTGATGTGCACTGCACCAAACACTCGCCCTTCATCTTCCATCGTGGTTCATGCTGCATGCACGCACACTCTGCAGGACTTCATTGCTTTGGGAGTTATGGCACATTCCGACACGCATATGAGGATCATGCAATGTGTATCACGCAAACTGCATCGGACGTACACTTACCCGCTAAGTGTACGCGCGTGGGAACACGCCTTGTGTTCTGCTCTCACCTACGTGTCTGGGTGTGGCGAGAGATGTAGAACACCATATGTTTGCACCCTGCTGCATCACAGGGACATGCCACCTGCTCCCCCTACTCTCATTCAACGTGCACAATCAGGTACATGCATTGTGGGAACGCACGTTCCTGCGCGCGCTGCGTCAATACGCTTCTGTACGTACAGGATGTTGGCTCATGCTGTTGATAGTGAACATCCCAGGATCACCAGGTATGTATGGTTTCTGTGATTTTCTTGCGCGCCCCACACCCTATTTCCCAGCCACCTGTGCTCCTTCCCATGTCTATCATGGCACAGACAGTGCATGCAGGTTGTGTGGTCATCGCGTTGGTGGAGCTGGCAGGGCTGCAGTTGCCTGAAGCGGAGATGGTGTCCCTGGGGCTGTGGCACTGGGCATGGGTGCTGTCCTGCTGCAACTCTGGCCTGCAGCTGTGGGGGGTCCACAGGCGGGTGTGGGACAAGAACGGCACCATAGGCATGCTGAGGCACGGCCCCATCTGCCATGCCTCTACAGGCCCAGGCCCATGCTCCAGGACATAAGAGAGGACCAGGTCATCTCCCTCTACCGTCTGGACACAGGGGCTATTAGGGAGCTCTATGAGGATCTAAGACCTGACCTCGAGCCCCGGACTGCCCGGTCACATGCCATACCGGGATTGGCCAAGCTCCTGGCTACCCTACATTTCTTTGCCTCTGGCTGTTTCTAATCCTCAGTGGCCGCAGAGGGCGGGATGAGTAGGCCAACATTCTCACGCTGTCTCCACCAGGTACTGCGGGCCATGGTCAGCTGGGTTGGAAATTACATTACAATTCCTAACAGTAGGCAACATTGGGGGGCCCTGGGACAGGTATTCCAGTGGATTTCAGGGATACCACACATGATGGGAGCTATAGATTGCACACATGTTGCCCTGGTCCAGCCACATGACAGGGAGGTCGTGTACTGCAACCGCAAACACTTCATTTCCCTGAATGTGCAGGTTGTTTGTGATGTAAATATGCATATTCTGAATGTGGTTCCATGGTTCCCAGGGTCAGCCCATGACTCCTATATCCTGCAGCACTCGGCACTGTTCGGCCAATTTGAGTCCGGACTATATGAGGACTATGTCCTGCTGGGTGGATATTCATCATATCTAACATGGGCATACAGTAAATGGTTGACGGGGCCCCATTGTCACCTGTGTCCTCTGCATGCCTTACATTGCAGTGTGATTTTGGGGGCGCTGCCTAGTTATGGGCCTTTGTACAACGTCACACCCTGTCACCAGGGACGAGGTCACATACCTCTGTGTGCTGCTTAATGTCTCTATGTATACCATGTGTGTATCAGTGCTCATCTGGGTGTCTCAGCACACATGCGGTGTGGACTGTTATCTGCCTCTGCTGTTCGGTTACCCAGCTCCTGTGTACAGGGACACTCTGGACATGTATGGTGTGTCCCTTCCATGGCTGTGTGCGACACCTCTGGCTTGCCCATGGCTCCTGCACCTGGCCTTGGGCATACTGCACAGGCAGTTGTACATATGTGTGCCTGTGGGGTGTGTCCCTCGCCTACCCCATATGCCACATGTTTGTGTGTGTGCCATCTGGGGGGGGGGGAATTATGGGCACAGAACCGTCCTCATGATGTACAGTGTGTATGGGGCCTATTCTCTGTTGGCCATGTAGGGGGTGACACATGTTTTGAGCTGTGGTCGCACCTGTTATCATACATGTATGCTGAATGTCTGCCCACTTTATCTTGTCTCCACTGCCACTCTCACCTGGACCCTCGGGGATGTGTTCCGTTGACCTCTGCTGTGTGTGCACTGTATCATGGCCATCACATACTGGCACAACTGCGCATCTCTGCCCCTCCCAGTATGCCTTGCCACTGGCAGCCAGATGCCCTCACAACAGCCACTGCTGCTGTCTGGGCACAGGTTTGGGACGTATCTTTTGACATGGTACAGTTGATGTGTATTGCCCTCAATAGCCTTCCCTGGGGCTCTGGGTCTCCCAGCTTCAGACTCTGGTGCACTGCCATTGTGTGAAATAATGTGACGTCGTATGTTTGTGTCCCTGCTTATCTGCTGTCCAGTTGAATGTTGCTACGTCAGTGATTCTGTGAGTCCATCATCTCACGAGTGACTTTACGACATTTCTTTCTGCAGGTGATGCAGGATATGGGTGTTGTGCCTGGTTGCTGACCCCTGTGCATCTCCCTTGGCTAGGTGCAGAGATGCAGTACAATGAGGCCCATGCCTCCAGCCGCTCAGTCATTGAGCGCACCTTTGGCATTCTAAAGAGCGCTTCAGGTGTCTGGATAGGATTGGCGGTGCCTTACAGTACGGACCCATGACTGTGGCACAGATCATTCTGGTCTGTTGCATCCTGCACAACATTGCTCTCAGGCACAATGTCCCAGTTAATATTAATGAGGATCTAGAGGAGGATCCTGTGTGCCTTCCTTCATGTGGCCGTGGTGACACACATGAGGGGATGGCAGCCAGGCAACATCTGATCGAGGAACTTTTCTCCTGTAAGTTCTGCATGTGTGGGGATGTGCTTATGGATCACCATGTTTGTGCTGATCTGTGTGTTTCACGGCACTGTCATAACATATATATATATCACTTGTGTTTTTGGCTCCCCAGGATAGGCTGCCGTGTTGTTGGCTCCGCAGGATAGGCTTCCCAGTGCTGTGGTGCATGTAAGAACTGTGTGTACGTCATTGCAATCTGCAGGTGACTGGGGTGGGTGGACATACAGGTAGGTGTACTGTGGTGGCAGCACCGCATAACACATATATGTGTTTCTCTCTCCACTGCTCCTCTGTTGTTGTACATGTGTTTGGCCTACCACTCCATCCGCCATATGTTCCGTTTGACACGCATGTGACCATTGGCCTGTGCACATCTTGGGAGTCTAGACACTGTAACTACTGCACATGTTACCGGGCTGTGTGTGTCTCCAGACACAGGGGCTTGGATTGGTGGAGGGCACATACAGACTTCCCTACCATTGTGGCATTACACAACTTCGGTGCATCCATGCATGGACTGGGATGGTTGTCTCCACTGGTCCCTGATTGTCAACAGTCCTGCCATATGCAACTTGCGGCATGCTTACCTTGTCTCACGGTGTATGTCTCTGTGTCTTTGGGACGTGTCTAATTGACGGTACCTTCTGCTCCCCTCTGCCTTTGTCTGTTGCAGAGATGTGTCTGGCCACCTGTGCAGTGATGTTCACCCATCTCTCTACGACCTTCTGTTTCTGCCCTTCTGTACATTGTGCACATGTCATATATTGTTCCCTGACGTGTCTCATGTTTGCTGGCAGGACACTGCACGTCAATGTTTGAGTTACACGCAACGCACCATTCCTTGGACATGCTCCACTGCCAGCTGACCATGACGACATGGTGATGGATGCAGTTCATTGGCATCTGCAGCCTCTACTGTGGCCCCTTGTGCCCTTTGCCTGACTCCAACTGTCCCGATCAGACACATGCTCTACCTTTAAGGTAGGTTTCACCTTAGATCTTCTGTGATGTACACCACGTGCAGATGCTGCATTTGGCCTGTTTGTATCACTGTGCCTTTCTGTGGTATCTCTGTGCACCACCACTGCTATACATGCTGTGGACCTCTGGGATGCCTGTGTGACATGGGCATTTACACGACCATGTTGAGATGGTATCCTGGTCTGCAGGGCCATCTCCTGCTGTGGTCCACGTGCACTGTACTGTGTGTTGTGGCCGTGTCATGTTGTAGTATGTGGGCATTCATAATGCACATATTGTGATGTCACTGTCTGCTTTGTGACCTGATGGTGGGTGTGCCATTCCCTTACCTTTTCTCTGCCCTTTTCACACAGGACACAGCCAACATACATGGCACATCTACTACACTGCATCTGGAGACCCCATCGGCCAAATGTGTTTGGACATGGCACCTCCGTGCAACGGTCCCTGGGTGTTGGTGCCAGTGGGAGATGGACCTCTGCGAGTTGGACACAGGCCTTTTTTGGACCTCATTGTTGGCCTGCTATTTTGGCCTTCACTGGGGGGAACGACACACCATCGCTGCCATGAACTGTCTGGGTGTTTCGTTGATCGCAGCTGGGAGGATCACCTTTGCATTGTTGTGGAATATTGATACATCACTAGTGACTTTGCATGGCCATGTACTCTGGCATGGTCATAGACGTGCTTGTGGGGTCACAGGTGGCATTTTCACTGTGGACACTGATAGAGAGGAAACACACATGTGTGCTCTATGTTGTACATCCATCTGACATTGTGTAGCAGTCTGTGGTTAATGTGTGGGGCTCACATTACAGGCATTGCACCAATATTTGGCTAAAACAGGTACATGCAGCCACATATGAGGCACAGAAGATACATTCTGTGCATCCTGCTTATTTGTGTGGCTGACTTCCGCTTGTACATGACACACTATTTCCCTGCAGAGAACTGTGATGCCTGCCACCATCTCACATTGCTGTTTGACCATTGCAGGGTGTGTTACAGTGGATATGGGGCAGCACTCTGTGGTGTTTCGGCGTACACGGTGCAAGCGCATATGCTCGGCTCATCTCCTGCACTGGTGCATATGCCGGGGTGTGATTTGTGTGGGTATGTGCACCATTGTGGGTGTCTCTTTGTGGTTCTACGTACATTTTTTTGGGTGCGTTCCCTGGACAGATGTGGCAAAGTACATTGATTTTCTGCCTTATATTTGCATGTGTGCACAGTCCCCTTTCTGACATGACATTGCTCCACTCACATTGTGCCATTACCTTTGCAGTGTGGCAGCGGACGGGTCCTTTTGCAGGCTGCATTTGTGCAGTCCCTGTACATTGCCATATCTGACTGCCCCTGTTTCCATGGCAACCATTGCGGTGTGACGTCCACATGGTGCTACCTCTGTATGCTAGTGTGATCCCGTCTTCTTTGCTGTTTGACCACATGTGACTCTCGTCCTGATACCGTGTTCTCATGTTGCATTGTGTTTCTGTTGTTGATGCCATGTGTGCATTACAGGTGTTTATGTACACGACTGCCTGACATCTGGCCTTTCTCAGCTTATCACATGCTATTCTAGGGACAGCTACACTGCTATGTGACCCACAGACACCCACACATCATTTCTACACATGTGATGGGTGGTGCTGGGGCATTGGGGCATGGCATCATTGGCATGTTTGTGCATTTGTGCACTGCGTCTGCACCTCACTGTGTGGCTACATCACATTACATCTCTGAGCATTTGTATATTGCTGTAATGGCGAATACGGTGCACGGCAGACAAGTGGGTGACATGTTCTGCGCATCTGTGATTACTATCTAATCAGCACGCATGCTGTTGTTGTTAATAATAACAACAACAACAGCACGCACACAGATGGGGTGGAAGGGGTACCGCTGGGGACAGTGTGGGTGTGTCAGGGGGATCCCGCTTCTATAGCTGCGGCGAGGACGTGTGCTTCAACCTGGGTCTGTGGGGGGTTGGGGATGGTGACTGCTGTAGGTACAGAGGAGGTGAGCTCACAGCATATGTTGCATCATGGAGACAGGGCCAGAGTGTGGGGCTGCCAGTAGGGGTGTGCTGCACTGGTGGTGGGTGCCTGCTTGGGCACAATGATTTCAGGGGTGTTTGTGAGGGGAGATGGGAGATGAGGGATGGTGGGTCACCACGGAGTCTCTGCATCTTGATCTCAGTAGGGGAGGTCTGACATGGGTATGGTAAAGGTTGGGGGGGGGGGGCTTTGACATAACCAGACAAGGGGGTGGTGCACCCATGACTAGCATGGCGCATGGTTAGATGCAGGGGGCAGACTACTGAGGTACCAATGGGATGCAATTGGGCAGTGCATGGCCGTATTGGTGGTGTGTTCAGGGTGGATGGTGTGCGTGTCACTGGTGTTGTGGGGGAGGGGTCAGGTGCTAGCTATCACATGGCTGTGTCTCGTGGATGGGGGTGGGGTTCAGGGATGAGCACAGATTGCAACCTGTGGACACTGGGGGAGTTACAGAGTTATCCACAGACACCGACAACAGGGGATGGGGCAGGGATGTGTTATGATAATGGATGGGAGGTACGGTCGTGGTCATGTTCGCTTTCTGGCCATGATGAGACATCCAGGCGGCAATGTCATCATGACAGGCGTCAATCAGGGTTTGGTTAGCCGGGGAAGGATCAGGTGTACGTAGATGGCTCTGTGGGCCATCAGTATCTACCTGGTACAGCCAGCCATGGGTGCTGATGGCCACACTGGGGGACTGTGTATGGTGGTGATCAGGGGTATCCATGCAAGGTCATTGGAGTACAACATCCGGGTGCGGGGTTGTGGGGGAGGGGGTAGGTGGTGTTGGGGCTTTTCTGGGCTTCCCCTAAAGTTATTTGGGGATTGTCTATTTTTTGTTTTGGCTGTTTGTGTTCGACCTCAACATACATATACAGGACTTTAATTAATTTGTTAATGCCACCATAAATGCATACAATTTGTTTTATTTAGATTTTGCCAGGCCTGTAACAACAAGCTTTGCTTTAATAAGGTATAGATTTCAATTCCAATCCATGGTATAACAAACAAAGCACTTAGCTTAAGTATAGTCAGTCCTGGAGACAGAAGACAGCTTCACTCCAATGAGATCAGCTATGTCTGTGCATCAGAAATTCTTCTCCATATTTATATCCAAAACTTGCTGATAAATCAATTTCCTTTCTTTTCTTATTCTCCATTATTATTAAAAGAAAATCTGCTTCCCGATATGTCTCTCTGTAGCATCCTGTCTCCAGTCTTGGCTTTTGTATCCTGTTCTCACTCGCTTTGTGCTGGCCTGCGAGTCATGTTACCTGCAGATAAACTGTAGATAATGATGTTCGTCTTCATTGTTTTTGTTTTCCTTTGTTCATTCGAGAGGCCCATGTTGGCCATGTGATAGCCTTTCATTAGCTGTATAGTATTCAGAGATTCTCATTGTGTAAGCTCTCTGGGACAGGATATGAGTTCATTTCATTGCTCTGCTGAATTTGCAGTTTCAGTGTGAAGAAGTCAGAGTAAGCTGTTCCTTAGGCCTTAGTTATAGACGTTAGCACAAGATGGATTCAACCTGTAATTCATTTTTATCCCCACAGTGTACAGGTATTGCTGATGTGTACCATGTCTGGGTATAGTTACATCACAAATTTTAGTCCCACTACATTCATTACTGACACACCTACTGCACCTGCACAGTAGGAGTGGTGGCCTATTGGTTAGGACACAGTACCTCAGACCAGGGGTCTGTGGGTTCACATCCCACCTGGGGACAGCAACGTTGGGACTGGGGTTTCCAGTCTTATTGCCACTCCTTGTTGCCTTGGCCACGCCATGTGGCCCTACATTGGCCACTGCTTCATATGATGGGTAAGGCGGGATGGACAACTGTTTACTTACATAGATAACTCCATACCTTTGTCTGTAAATGCCCCTGTACACAGCGCTGTGGGGACATGTTGTGCAGACACCCTACTCATCACATCTTACAATCTAGTTAGGATGGGTGATGGAATGAGGGGGCAGGGGTTGGGGAGACAACGGTGGTGTGGGGTCATGGTAGGGTCCACGGGCAGCACCAGGTAGGTGGGCTTGCAACATGGATTGGATGTGTGTTGACGAAGGTGCCTGCCACACAGACCCCGTGAGTTTATCCAAGGCATGCATCAGGGTGAGGGATACGATGTCTGCTGTGATCTAGTGTGTGCCTTTTGTGGTCAATTGTTTGCATTTTGGCTGTTAGGGTTCTTTGGGATAGTGGTCACAGACATGCATTGCTAGTCCATAGGTTGCCAGTTTGAACCCCACATGTTCTGTTCCTTTTCCTTTCATGTGTGCTGCTTAACTGCCCATGTGCTGTCTGCAGCCCCATCACCTCTCCACACATCCTTCCATCTCGTGCTGCGCATGACAGTGTGCTCTCTCTGCGGCCTATCTGCCGCATCTTGTGAATTACATATAGCTTTTTCTTGGTGGTGACCATGTGACTGGTCTGCTTGGTGGATTGGTACTGCTGCTGTTGGCTGGTCTGTGCCACATCACTGAGCAGGTTGGTCTTTCACATGCTCCTTTTTCGGTCCGTTGCCCTGGTCCATGGGCCATCCACTTAGCTTTCCCTTCAGGTGGCCCCTGACACCCTTCGTGTATCGCTCCCATGCTCTTTTGCATGCTGTTTACACTGCGTTACATCTCATGATGTGTGTGCATGTGTTTCTATGTGCCTCCCGTCCCACCTATGGACTGTGATATGAGCTGTGGACGCCTGCTTTACATGTGCGTTGCATCATGGTGACTGTTTGGGTTGACCTCTCCTGACACACAGCTGGCATTTTATGTGGTGCCGTGCAGTGTTCTTGTATGCAGCCATTGCTGTGAGCCTCAGAGTGGTGGTGTAGCCTGTTGGTTTATGCAGTGCTTTGCATCCTAGTGGTCATGGGTTCACTCCCTCTTTGTTCTCCTTTTTTTATGCCTTTCCTACGCTGGTACCTGTAATCCCTGTAACAGTCATATCTCGGCTGATAAGTGCTGCCTGCACATATTGCCCTCATCACGGTTGCCAACCATCCTTCAGTCCGTCTATCAGCGTCTGTCGGCTGTGAAGTGTCCTGTATGCCAGTGTGGGCTGTCACCCCCATGTCCTGCACTGCTACTCTTTCCTGCATTGCACCTCTTTGTGCTTGCCTCGCCTGTGCCTGATCTGCATGGTGCCACCACTCCTCTGTCCACCCATCATTGTAACTATCCTGCCACCTCCACCTCCACTGGGGGACACATATTCCCATCATCTGCCACCAACTGTCTTTCCAGTACTTTACATTGCCAACACCCTGTGCTGTGGTACAGTTGCCCCCACCATGTTTGTCATCACTGTTGGCAGCCACATGGGATGCCTGCAGATATGGCAGGTCCAGTGGCTCCCAGCTCTCCCTCCTTCACTCACCTGTTCATTGCCTTTCCTGAGTGCTCTATGTAGTGTTAGGGCTACATCTGTCTCTGTTCTGCACAGGTCATGCAAGTCATTCTGAGGCACCTTGCAGTCCCTAGGGCACACTAACCTAGGACACCATAACCTTGTTAGGCCACCTTAACCTATGGTTCCATAGCCCAGGGTGCCTTCTGTGGTGCCTTGTCCATGGGTACCTAATATGGTGCTTAGCCTAGGAAGCCCTATAGGGCGCCTTACTAGGCACCTTATAAAGCACCTTATAGGGCACCCTGTAAGGCGCCTTACAAGGTGCCTTGCGTGGCACCTTACAGGGTGCCTTGTAATGCTTGTTACTCTATGGCACCTTGTAACGCATGTTAGCTGCTACATCTTGCTGTAACGATGCACCACCCACGTCTTTATTTGGGCATCTCTGCCTCTACCGTGGAACCTAACGCGAATGGCATTACCGCAGTTTAGTAAACATACCCCCAAGTGTTCTAGTGTTACATTTTAATGTTCTGAAGGCTTCACTGCATCAGGAAAATTCTCTCAAGTCAAACAGGTATTGTTTTCCCTTTCTGCCAGTTTTATCACCATTTTTTGTTGAAACAGTTGTTGAATGAGACAGTTTTGTAGTTGGTTCCATTTGGAACCATTGGTACTTCGTGGTTGTTACATGTTACGTTACTGCAGAAATGTTGGTTTGTAATTCTTAGTAAATTTTACCACATAGCAGTTATTAAGATTTAAATTTGAAATTTATATGTTATCTGCTAATTAAGTAGTAATCTAGTAGTAATTCAGTTATATTCTGAAATCTGTTGAATGTTTGATGCAGGCAAAATGATGGATTGTGATATGCATCACAGACAAAATAGAAAAGGAAAAATGGAATCTCAGCTTGTCTTGTTCCTAGATGCTGACATTTCTGAACCTGAGTGTGATGTAGAGGATCCAGAGATGGAAAATAATATGGATGAGTTGAGCGATGATCCACTGAACGAATCAGAAGATCATCTTCCATTATCAACAGTTAGCGATCATGCAAAGCAGAAAGATCCTGATGTTGCTGGTGTAGATGATAATGATGATAATGTTCCATTGAACAGATTATTCAAAAAGAAATCAAAATCAAAAGATGCAGTAATGTTTCAATGGAGGAGAATAAAGCCTGAAGTCACCTCCGATCCAATCTGGTCGGGAAAATTTTCTGATCCACCCGAGGAGGAAGAACCTCCAATAAAATACTTTCACTGATTTTTTTCCACTGAACTTATTGAGCACATTGTGATTCAGACCAATTTACTTGCTGTTCAGTGTGTGTCCTCATTTAGAACAACAGTAGAAATCGAACAATACTGTAGAATGTTGTTGAAGGTGGGCCTGGTTCCAATGCCCAGTTATAAATGCTACTGGTCAGAAGAACTCCGTTTTCCACCTGTTGTAGATGTTATGAGTCAAAATAGTTTTACCGACATCAACAAGTTTTTGCACTTCAACGACAACACCAAGGCCGTCACTGACAGAAATGACCCTTTGTATGATAGATATTGTAAAGTTCGCCCTCTTCTGGATTTCATTCGAGAGGCTTGCCTAAAGGTTGAACCGGAAGAAAAGCAGAGCATTGATGAGCAGATGATACCATACAAAGGAAAAAAACCCTTGAGGCAATAACTTCCAAAGAAGCCTAAGAAATGGGGCTTCAAAGTATTTGCTAGATGCGGAGTCAGTGGTGTGACATATGACTTTCATTTCTATGATGGCAAGGCTCCTGTTGTGCAGAAAAGCTGTGGATTTCAACCAGGAGACTTTGTTATGAAATTATGCGAGACATTGCCTGGCACTCAGAATTTCAAACTGTACTTTGATAACTACTTCACTTTTCTGGAGCTTCAGCTGATGCTAAAGGAACAGAGCATCCTGTCTACTGGGACAATACGGTAAACAGGATCAGAGGATGCATTATGAAAACAGAAAAAGAACTAAAGAAAAAAGGTTGAGGATTCAGTGATTTTATGCTTGATGCAAACTCTGGTTTGTCAGTAGTTCATTGGTATGATAATTCAGCTGTTCAGCTTTCATTAACACTGAGATCAGTTGATCCAATTTCTATGATCAAGCGCTGGGACAAGAAACTGCATGCCTATGTTGATGTGCCATGCACAGCTGTTGTTCGAGACTATAGTCAGAATATGGGAGATGTAGATCTCTTTGATATGTTTATGGCTCTATATTGCACTGACCATTGCAGAAAGAAATGGTACCATAGAATATTTTACTGGGGCCTTCATCTTGCGGTTGTGAATGGATGGTTGCTTTACAGACGTCACTGTGAGCAGTGTTCTCACTCCTTCAGTTTGTTATCAGCATTAGTGAGTCGCTGATCAAAGAAAACAAGGTTCCGTCATCTGTGCAAAGAAAAAGAGGGTGACCATCAAATGTGCTGGATTCTTCTGAAGTGAATGATCCTGATGACTCCCCTGCACCACCAAAACAGAAATCATCTGTTCAGTCTGATCCAAATGCCAGCATCAGAAATGACGGTGTCTGACACTTTCCAGCTCACTCAGACCCGAAACAGTGCAGGGTTTGCAAAGCTCATGTCAGGATGAAATGCATGAAATGCAATGTTTTCCTTTGCATTACAAAGGAAAGAAATTGCTTCCTCAATTATCACACTTCAGCAGTTTGAATAAAAACGTTAAGAACTTTCAGTTTTATATATCTTGCCTTACTTTTATTCTTTATATTGAGTTCCGTTAAGTCCCATTGGTGCCAAATGGAACCATGATAAAAAAAACCTCTTCTAATTATTAACTACAGTGTAATGCAAGTGAACATATCTGTTTTCTACTATCCCTAAGCAAAGTTCTGCTTTCTGGAATTTTTTTACTGAAATAAAAAAATTTGGTAGTGAAAGGGTTAAACCACGATTATCTACATGTTCAGCAATTTTGTTCTTTATAATGGTTTCTACCTTTTGCCTGGTACTGATGTCAGGCTCACCAGCCTGTAGTTTCCCGGATCACCACTGGAACCCTTTTTAAAAAGTGGAGTTACAATGGCCATTCGCCAATCTTCAGGTACTACAGATGATTTTAAAGAGAGTTCACAGATTAATAATAGTAGGTCTGCAATCGCATATTTCAGTTCTTTCAACACCCTTGGGTGTATACCATCCAGTCCAGGTGATTTGCTACTGTTTAGTATATCAAATATTTGTAATATATCGTCACAGTTTATCAATATTTCTTTCAATTCTTCTGCTGCATCACCTTTAAATACCATTTCAATCATGGGTAACTTTCTTATATCTTCTTCAGTATAGACCAAAGCAACGAATTCATTCAGTCTTTCCACTATGACCTTGTCCCCTGTTAGTGCCCCTTTTATCCCTCTATCAACTAATGGTCCAACTGACTCATAGGGTTTTTCGACAAATGTACTTGAAAAAGTCTTTATTATGCGTTTTTGCTTCCACAGCAAGCTTCTTCTCAAATTCTCTCTTTGCTTGCCTTATCATTCCTTGCATCTAACTTGCCAGTGCTTATGTTGTTTGCAGTTTTCGTCATTTGGCGCCTTTTTCCATTTCCTGAAAGATGCATTTTTGGCTACAACAGCCTCTCTGACCTCACCTTTAAACCATGCTGGCAGTTTTTTTGGACTTCCTTCCACCTTTCTGAAAGCATGGAATACAGTTGGTCTGGACTTCCAAGATAGTATTTTTAAATAGCACCCATGCCTGATGTAAATATTTAAATTTGCAACTGCTCCTTTTAGTTTTTTTAAACTATTTTCCTCATTTTATCACGGTCTCCCTTTTGTATATTAAAAGGCAGTACTGTGGATTTCCTTGCTGTCCTTTCTCTATTTATGAAATTAAACGTGATCATGCTATGATCACTATTGCCAAGTGGCGAAAATACTCTTATCTCTTGCACCAGATCTTGTGTACCACTAAGGACTAGGTCCAAAATGGCTTCCGCTCTTGCCAGTTCATGAACCAACTGCTCCAAGAAGCAGTCATTTATTTCATCTAGAAACTTCATCTACCTAGCATGTCCTGTCAGGACACTGACCCAATCGATACCAGGGTAATTGAAATCACCCATTATTATTACTGTATTGTAACTTTTTTTTAGCTTCCCTGATTTCTTTGAGCATTTCATCATCCATTTGTTCATTCTGGCGAGGTGGTCAATAGTACACCCCCACTGCCATAGCTTTCCCCTTTTTACCTGGAATTTCAATCCATAGAGATTCTACTGTATATTTTATTTCCTGCAATACTTTAATCCTGTGTGACTCAATGCCCTCTCTACATAGAGTGCAACCCCTCCACCAATTTGATCTACTCTATCATTGCGATATAATTTGTACCCAGGTATCACAATGTCCCACCGGTTGTCCTCTTTCCACCAGGTCTCTAAGATACAAATCATATCTAACCTCTCATTTAGTGCTATATATTCTAACTCACCCATCTTATTTTTTAGACTTCTAGCATTTGCATCCAAACATTTTAAAGGTTGTATTTTATTCATATTAATCTTGCTATTGGTATGCAGGGGTAATTTGTAATCTTTAAGCTCTGTCTTTTCTGTACTTAAGGGCACTGGGCTATTTTTGTCTTTATTGGAACCTCTCTGTGGATATGTTCTAACTTCAATCTTTTGCTAGTATCCTTCATGGATACATCATTCCGAACCATGCACTCTTGGGCGACTGTCAGCTTTCCCCTATTATCTAGTTTAAAAGCTGTTCTATCTCCTTTTTAAAGGTTAATGCCAGCAGCTTGGTTCCATCCTAGTTAAGGTGGAGCCCATCCCTTTGGAAAAGCCCCTCCTTTCCCTAGAATGTTGCCCAGTTCCTAACAAAATGACAGACTTTAGGTATCTGTTGGATTTGTGTGGTAAAAGAGAGAATAGAGTCAAAGATGATCCCAAATTGGTGAGATGATGAAACAAGGAGGAATAAAGTGTTATCCACAGAAATAGAAAAAGGAGGAAGGGGGGAGTGGGTTTAGGGAGGAAAGATAAGGAGCTTGGTTTTGGCTATTTTCGATTTCAGATGACTGGAAAATCATGGGAGGAGACAAGTGCACCAAGGGACTGAGTGCAGAGAAAGAAAAGGAGATGGCCCAAGACAGACCTCTAAGGTATGCTGACAGAAAGCAGGATGGCAGTAGAGGAGAATCCTCTAGAACATATACTAAAATTATGATGAGAGAGATAAGAAGAAAACCAGGACAGAACAGAGCCCCTAAATCCAATCTAGAACAGGGTTCCAAGGAGAATCTGATGATAACAGTGTCAAAAGCAGAAGAAAAGTAAAAAGAAGGATGCGGATCAAGGGCTTTTGGGTTTGGATTGGAACAAGCCACTGAAGACTTTGGCAAGAGCCATTTCTGTAGAATGTAGAAGAGGAACACAAAATTGCAGTGGATCCAGATGAGCTTGAAAAGAAAGAAAGTCAAGACAACAGTGGTGAACAGTGGTGAATTCATGCAGTTGAAAAGCAAAGAGAAGGAGGGAGAAGGGATAATAATTAGAAGGACAGTAAAATCTAATGAAGGTTTTTTGAGGAGAGGTGTAATGGCAGTGTATTTGAAGGATGCAGGAACACTTCCAGTGGAAAACAATAGGTTGAGGATATGACAGATGGAGGGGATGACAGCAGAAGAGATAGAGCTTAAGACAGGGCAGGAATGAGATCAGAGCAGATAGTTACTTCAAAGAAGAACATAAGAACATAACATAAGATATCCCATACTGGGTCAAAGCAGAGGTCCATCAAGCCAATATCTTGTTTTCAACAGTAGCCAATCCAGGTCACAAGTACCTGTTGGGTTTCCAAAAAGTACACAGATTCCTTACTGCTTTTCCCAGGACTGAGCAGTAGATTTTCCCAATCCACTTTAATAATAGTTATTTGACCTTTCCTCCAGGAACTTGTCTAAAGTAACATTTACTTACCAGATAATGTCCTTTCCTTGAGTCCTGTTAGACAAGTCCAGACAAGTGGGTTGTGTCCTACCAGGAGATGTCGAGACAGAAAAATTTTCCATTGGCTTCTTTATGACATCATCATGCCATATCAGTCAGAACCACCAGAGAGAGCCTAAGGGGTATGTTTACTAAACCGTCTTACTATTCCCGGAGCTAGCTCCAGCGATAATGTGAAGAATGCCATATAAGGAGTGGGCGTTCCGGCATTTCGGGTTATCGCGCGATAAAGTCTGTTATCGCACAAATAGAGGGAGCCGCAGCACGTTAACACGTGTTAGCCTTAATTAGGCGCGCTGACCTGCAAACACAGCAATAGAGGTGTAGCACAATGGTTAATACATTAACTGCTGATACAGTGGTTATGAGTTTGATTCCCCAGTGGGCTCATTTAAAAGCCTGTCTGAGGCAATCCCTTTTCCTGCTTGTAACAGTCAGACACATCCCAACAATTTCCACTGCCAGCCAAAAAAGCCTCATCCAGTACCGCAACCTAATGCCTGCCAATGTTATGTGTCCTTGGGGGTACCTACTGGGTAATATCCCCTATGACACTGTAGGACACACACTTGTGCCCATGTTGGACCCTCATCAGTTTCTGTCTTGCTGCTTTACAGTTTCAGCATTCCCATGTGCCACCTAGGCATCTGCCTAGTCTGCACTGTGCCCCAGCTGGACCACAGCATGTGCCGCCTGCAGCCCCCTGTATCCCATTTACAGCATCAGTACAGTTGCCCTTTCCTATGTGCCCACTCTGCTGTTGCTGCACATGTGCACGCCATAACAAACCTGCCCAATCTAAATGACAGAAACCCTGATCAGCGCTATTTCAATGTGGGATCATTCACTTTATAGGGGGACAGAGCATAGACCCTTCCAAACATGATATCTTAATTTTTACGCTTTGTCAGTAGTGTTGATGTATGTTTATCATTAATATCACTTTTGGCCAGCTTGGTTATTGGGTTTTTTATGTGGTTCTAGTCCTTTTATATGTTTATTTGCCTTTTTGGTCCCTGCACATGTATCACAACTATCACCTTTCTGGGTTTCCCTGGCTTTGCTGCACATTGCTGACTGAAATTGTTTCTCTTTCCTGCAAATGTGCCTTAACGCGAGTGTTTCACTAGCGTTAGTGTTCAGACCCAGATTTCACAGCGTTAGTGTGCCTGGAGCCTCTCCCCTCCCACTCTCCACCCATTGACCCCTTCTCTCCACCCTCTGGGAAGCCTTACTCTGCCCTTCAGACCAGGATTTCACAGCATTAGTGTGCCTTAACGCCACCGCCGCGTTATCACGTGATAAGTGACGTTATCATGCGATAATGTTACATTATCGCACGATAACGTCACTTATCGTGCGATAATACCACCGCTGCAACATTAAGACAGTTTAGTAAACATACCCCTAAGTAATATTTGTATCAAAGCATATGGTGACGATCCTCAGAACTCACAGAACCTCAGTGATTGTAACCAGGATCAACATAACAATAATGACAACTATGTACAGGATCAGTTTCTAAAGAAGGCTCATCAGGAGGGTATGAGCCCATAGGGCCAACCAGAGAAAATAGCAGACTAATCAGTTTTCCAAGGTGGCTCCTGGACTGGTCTAGCAGGATTCCAGGATAGGTCATTATCTATTGAGTAAAATGTCACTTTCCATATTGTCCTGTTAGGCCAGATCATACAAGTGGGACGTACCAAAGCTACGACATTGCTGGGCAGGAAGAACACATGTCAGCATTCAAAACATCCAAATCAAGGCTGTGTCCACTCGAGCATGGACATCCAAGCGGTAACACTTGACAAAAGTGGAAAGTGATGCCCATGTCACCACCTAACCTTGTCTAAGAGTGTTACCAAGCTGTGTTTCACCTAACAGGACACTTGCGCTCAAGTGGAATGCGCACATAAACCTATTGAATCTAGCCGGTTCCACAACAGCTAAATGGAGGCAATCGCCTCCTCGATCCAGTGCTCCAAAGGAGACTAAGAAACCATGTCACCTTATGCAGTCCCGCAAACAATACAAATATATGACCTTACTTGTGAAGGGAATTAGCAACCTCCAAGCATTGGAGAAACACGCTCCAGATATCCACCAGGTAAAGGATCTTGTATTTTCCCTAGCACAGCTTCAAAAATGAGGGCAGCCAACTACCTGATTCCCATGGAAGGCAGATACCACCTTGGGAAAGAAAAAGGAACAGGCTAAATCCACACGGCTTACCCCTAGAACAGTGGTTCCCAAACTGTGGGTCGGGATCCCAAATGAGGTCACATTACACAGGTACACTACCAAAAAACTGCCTCCAGTTTTGCAACTGATTTCTATAGATTTTGGGGTGCTGAATCCAGGAAAAATAGCCAAAATGTTCCATCACGTCACGTTTTCTTGCAAAATTAGATTTCTTACCCATATAAGGAATGTTCACATAATTTCTTTTTAGCCGACTGCAGTTTATTTTCTTAGCCCAAAATAGAGGTTGTAATGGTTAACTAACTAGAAACACTCCCTCATGATATTTTAGAGTGTTTTGTATTCATTTTATACATTAACAGGACAATTGGGAGGCGGGGGGCTAAATCCAGTACTCGCGCTGGCGCATGTTCTTTCCTGTTCGCCTCGCCTCGTTCGCTCGCTCAAACACGGTGGTTGCGACATGAACGTTCCTGTCAAATTTCAGTTTCTTGCAAGTTCATTATTACCTTTTGTTTGCTCAGTCGTAATCCAGCTTTATTCCGAAGTGGTTCACTACAGTTGTAGTTTGCAGTGCTGTGTATTTGTGATGGCTCACAGAGCCAGAGGTTGCGTCAACTCTCCGGACAGTTTTTGTTTTATTTGTGGGGAATATACCGTGAAAAAGCAGCAGAGGAACATTTCTGCATTTATTAAAAAAGTATATTTCGCCTATTTCGGTTTGAAGTTAGGCGATCAAGACAAACCGTGGGCTCCTCACAAAGTGTGCAAGACATGTGAGGAAGATCTACGCTTATGGATGAAAGGTAAAAAACAAGCATTTCGTTTCGGAATACCTATGATGTGGCGTGAACAAAGAGACCACAGCAGTGACTGCTATTTTTGCTCTTGCATTGTGAAGGGATACAACTTAAAAAATAAGAACGTAATAAGTTACCCCAACCTTCCCTCAGCAATTAGGCCTATGCCTCATAGCAACGAAGTACCTGTGCCTGAACCACCAAAATCTTTGGATCATATTTGTGTGGACGGTTCTGATGATGATGAGACTCATCAGATGGCTTTTCCCGATGAGTCCAGTACTTCCGAGTTTGAAACTGAACCAGATCCGAAACCTGAACTTTTCTCTCAAGCTGAATTGAATGATTTAGTCCGGGATTTAGGACTCCCAAAAGATGCTGCCCAACTGCTAGGTTCTCGGCTTAAACAGAAAAATCTATTGTCACCAGGAACAACTTTTTATTGGTACCGCAACCGCGAGACACAATTTTTGAAGTATTTCAGCAAAGAGGAAGATTTGGTATTTTGCAACGATATATACGGAGTGATGGAAAAGTTTAAACTCAAGTATGATCCTGCTGAATGGCGGCTGTTCATTGATTCGTCAAAAGACAGCATAAAAGGTGTTCTTCTTCATAATGGCAACACATTCGCTTCAGTTCCTATTGCTCACTCTGTTATTCTCCAAGAAAAATACGAGAATTTGGCCCTGATTCTTCAGAAGATTCGTTATGATGAGCATAAGTGGATGATTTGTGGAGACTTTAAAATTCTATCCATGCTATTAGGGCAGCAATTCGGTTTCACCAAATATCCCTGCTTCCTTTGCTTGTGGGATAGCCGGGCCCGCGACCTACACTGGGGGAAAAAAGACTGGCCAATTCGTGAGTATTTGAGACCCGGTGAGAAAAATGTTCTTCATGAGAGCTTGGTACCTCGTGATAAAATTCTATTACCACCTCTCCACATTAAGTTGGGTCTCATTAAGCAATTCATCAAGTCCCTTCCAAAAGATGGTGAGTGCTTTCGGTACCTTTGCTCAAAGTTCCCCCGACTTTCTGAAGCAAAGCTAAAGGAAGGAGTGTTTGTTGGCCCTGATATAAGGAAACTCATTTCAGATGGAGCATTCGCTGAAACGATGTCTGAGAAGGAAAAAGAAGCCTGGGATTCCTTCAAGGATGTTGTTCTCAAATTCTTGGGGAACAGGCGGGATGAGAACTATAAGGATATTGTTGCCAGGATGCTCAATGCCTTCAAAGAACATGAGCCTGAAAGTCCATTTCTTGCACTCCCATGTGAACTACTTTCCCGAAAACTTGGGGGCGTACAGTGAAGAACAAGGTGAAAGGTTTCACCAGGACATCAAGGATGCAGAGAGAAGGTACCAAGGAAGATGGAACACCACTATGATGGCTGATTTCTGCTGGTTGCTGCTGCGGGAAACCCCAGATGAAAAATACGCCAAGCAGCGCACCAAGAGAAGCATTCGGGGGAAGAAGAAACGGGCCCACCAGGAGATTGATTGACCCAAGAATGACTTTAAAATCTAAACTGTGTTGACAAATATCGTGTTTTTACTAAACTTTGAAATAAAAATTTGCTAGTTATTACCACAGTGTCGGATCTCATTTATTAGAATTTTATTTTCACACCATCGGGTGTTTGTCTTCATGTATTGCAATGGTGCGGTTTGCGTTTTCTATTCTTACATACATACCTGTACAACATTTTTTGCACATTTCTTTGCTTTGCTTTGTGTCTAACCTCGCTCTTATATGCTCAATGTTTGTGCACATGTATGTGGCTGTTTTAAGTGCAGACAATTTTGCTACCATCACAGTGTGTTTTGTTGACATTACTCTATTCTTATGTGCTGCCTTGTTACAATTTTCTTTATTCTTATTTGAATAACTACTAAACAATTAGTATAAAGAATTCATCCAAGAAACTTTTATCTCGATTGCACTCAATCTGAAACGTTCACCTCAAACTGCTAACCCAATGTAGCAAAAAATCTGTACGTGATGGAGCAAATTCGTTACCAGATTTGGATTCAGCGCACCAAAAAACGTAAAAATCAATCGAAACATTAGAGGCAGTTTAAAAAAATTTTTTTTTAGTGTACCTGTGTTATCAATGAATGGGGGTCATAGAAAGAGGGCTGCTTCCCCTCCCCTTCAGCTTCTATTATGACCAATGCCCAGTAGTGGCAGTTAATGAACATTCACAGGCCCTGCCAGTGCCGTACCTAGCCCTGTGTGAGCGGTACAGCCGCACAGGATACAAAAGATTAGGGGCACATTTCGGCTGCTGGCCTCAACTGCTGCCTGCTATTACCCTGTTGATGCCACTTTTTGTTTTCTCAACAGCAGTGGCACTGGCAGTAGCAAAGCAGACTTGACTTTAAATTAAAAAAAAAACAACCACACTGGTCTTTCCAACTTCACGCTTGTACGCAGGTCTGGTCCTTGTCATTCACCTTCTCTCAGCAGACACACTCCAAAACATCATAACAAGGGATATCAGCAATAGACCAAGAAGAACCAATAACGACAACATGATTGATACACCTGCAGGCTATCACAAAACCAAACAAACAACTTCAAAAAGAGCACCATCACTACTGGCATCCATACTATGGAATTCCCTCCCAACGAGCCTGAGAGCATTGGATGACCTCACAGACTTCCGCAAAGACCTCAAAACATTTCTATTTATAGAAACATATGAGCATCCAGGCAACATCCCAAACCCAAACTGAAATACCACTTACGCTGCTAACTAAGCACGCACCCATTCTATTCACACACACAAGTTTATCATACCACATTACTAAATACCCTCATGTTATATGTTACCTTTAATTGTACTGTCTAAATGCTGTTATGTAACTGTACTTTCTAAATGTTTACACGTATCCTAAGGTAAAATGTAACCCTCCAATTGTGATGTGACGTGACGTGACCACCTTGATTGAAAGATAAGGTGGCATACAAATCTGTCGAAATAAATAAAGTGGTGTTGTGAAGTGAACAACACGGCATGAAAATAGACTTGTAAGCCTTGCGAAGCTTAATTAAAAATATGTGAAAAATGTGTAAAAAATTTTTTATATTGAATGATATTAAAAGTAAAGATAATAATAATACCATGAATAGTGTGGCTAAATAAAAAACACAGGGGTATATAAAAGGGAACTTCAAAACTGTGTTGTATGAAGCTAGGAAATGTACTGAAGAATGACATGTACAGCTATAAGACAAAATGAACAAGGTAGCGAGAATATCTGGCAAAGCACCTAATAAATGCAAAAAACAGCATAAAAAAACAATAAACTGTAGTGAAAATGTTACCTGATTGTAAGAGAACATCAATCGCAGCACTGGAACCTAAAAAGACGCCGGAGGTTTTCGCGACTTATAAAAGGTCAAAGCAACAAGAAATTTACATAAAATGACATCATGTGAACATCAGAATAAAGATATTAAAAATCCAACAAGCAAGTAAGTAAGAAAGATATTTGATGGTACGGAACTGAAAATAATTCATACTGACGTGCCAGAGAGAGGGAACAGAGAAAATATGATCTAAGTAAATATCGAATGCTAAGGCACAGAATCCGAAATATAACTTGTGTTCAATGCTGTTGAAAAAAGAAAGAAATAAACGGCATCTATAAATCCAGAACTCTGACAACATGGCCCGGAGCACCAAGCAGAGAACCCATGAAGCAACAGGTGTACACAGGGTGGGACATAGATGATGTATCCCCCAGAGAAAATCAGACAAAATCAGGATGAGAGGAAATGGACTGCCCCGCCATTGGCCTCCTGAAGCTATTTTAGACCTAGTGCTTAGTGGAACGCAGGATCTAGTGCAAGACGTAACAGTGTTGGGGCCACTTGATTATAGTGATCATAACAAGATCACATTTGATTTAATAAATGGAAGGATAACAGGGAAATCCACTGCACTAGTATTTAGCTTTCAAAAAGGAGACTATGATAAAATGAGGAATATGGCTAAGAAAAAACTAAAAGGAGCAAAAGAAAAGGTTAAGTGTTTATATCAGGCCTGGACATTATTTAAAAATACAATTTTGGAAGCCCAGATCAGATATATTCCACACTTTAAGAAAGGTGGAAGGAAAACCAAACGACAGCCAGCATGGCTTAGCATGGCTTAAAGGTGAAGTCAGAGATGCTGTCATAGCTAAGAGAATCCTTCAGAAAATGGAAAAAAGAGCCAAATGATGAAAACAGGAAACATCATAAGTACTAGCAAGTTAAATGCAAGGCACTGATAAGGCAGGCAAAAAGAGAATTTGAAAAGAAGATTGTCGTGGAAGCAAAAGTGCATAATAAAAACTTTTTCAAGTATATTTGTAGTAAAACACCTGTGAGAGAGTGAGTTGGACCATTAGATGATGGAGTGGTAAAAGAGGCACTAAGAGAGGAAAGGCCATAGCGGAGAGACTGAATGAATGCTTTGCTTCAGTATTTACTAAAGAAGATGTAGGACATTTACCCAAGCCAAGAATGATAATTAAAGGTGGTGTATCAGAGGAACTGAAACAAATCTCCATAAACTGGGAAGATGTAATAAAGTTATTCGGTAAACTAAAGAACAGCAAAAGACCTGGACCAGATGGCATACATCCCAGGGTGCTGAAAGAACCAAAATATGAGATTGCAGACCTACTTTTAGTAATCTGTAGAACTATAATTAAAATCATCTGTAGTACCTAAGGATTGGAGAGTAGCCAATGTAACGCCAGTTTTTAAAAAGGGTTCCAAGGAAACTACAGACTGGTGAGCTTGATGTCTGTACCAGACAAAATGATAGAAACCATTATAAAGAACAAAATTACTGAAGATGTAGAAAATTGTGGTTTAATGGCAGAAAGCCAACATGGATTTAACCTAGGAAAATTCTGTCTCAAAAATCTCTTACAATTATTTGAAGGTGTGAATAAACAGGTAGATAAAGGTGAGCCAGTCGATATAGTCTATCTGGATTTTCAAAAAGCCTTTGACAAGATCTCTTATATGAGACTCCTGTGGAAATTAAAAATTCATGGATAGGAAGCAGTGTACTATTGTGGATTTAGAAAGAAAGAAAACAGAGAGTAGGGCTAAATCGCCAATTTGCTCAATGAAGAAAGATAAATTGTGGAGTATCCCACGGATCTGTACTGGACTCACTGCTTTTTAACATATTTAGAAATGACCTGGAAATGAGAATAATAAATGAAGTGATCAAATTGCAGATGACACAAAATTTTTCAAAGTTGTTAAAACACAAGAGGATTGTGAAAAATTGCAAGAGGACCTTGGAAAATTGGGAGACTGGGAGTCCAAATGGCAGATGAAATTTAATGTGGACAAATGCAAAGTTATGCACTTCGGGAAGAACAACCTAAACTACAGTTACACGATGTAATGTCCCTTATTAGGAATCATCACCCAGGAAAAGGATCTAGGCATTATCATGGATAATAATTGAAACCCTGTGCCCAGTGTGCAGCAGTAGCAAGAAAGCAAATAGAATGCTAGGAATCATAAGGAAAGGAATGGAGAATAAAACCAAGGATATTATAATGCCTCTGTATCGATCCATGGTGCGACCGCACCTTGAATATTGTGTGCATTCTGGTCGCCATATCTTAAAAGGTGATATTTTACTTACCAGAAAATGTCCTTTCCATATTGCCTTGCTAGACCAGACCAGACAAGTAGGTTGTGTTCCCCTACCAGCAAACTGGTCAAGACAAAGAATGAATGAAAAGATTGCAATGACATCACTCCCATGCCTCTATATGCCTCAGCCATCAGTCTCTTCACTATCCATCCCAAAGCATATGGAGAACATGGCAAGCATCACACAACCTCAATGTGGGCAACAATGAGCAATAAAACAGTAGAAGACTATGTACAGGAAAGCATAAAGAGAAGCTGTTCATAGAAGATGAACCTGCAGAGCCAAATATATAACTCATAGCAGACGTCCACAAAAGAACAGAGCAAACACAGTTTCAGAGGCGGACTCTGGCCTGGTCTAGCAAGACTCAAGGAAAGGGCATTATCTGATAAGTAAAATGTCACCTTCTATGTCTTCCTGCTAACTCAGTCCAGACAAGTGGGACATACCAAAACTATGACTCCATTGGGCGAGAAGAAGACACAGCAGCTCGCAAAACCTTAGAGTCTAAGGCCATGTCCACCTGAGCGAGGACATCCAAGTGTTAATGGTTGATAAAAGTGGAATTTGATGCCCATGCTGCTGCCCAACAAATGTCTGCAGGGCTACCAAGCTCCGCTCTGCCCAAGAGGATGCCTGTGCTCTGGTAGAATGCAGGTGCAACCCTCCAGAACCAGCTGGTTCCGCAACAGAAAAGCCAAGGCAGTGGCTTCCTAAGTCTAGCACCCCAAGTGAGACTCAGCTGCTGTGTCACCTTGTGCTGGCTAGCAAATGGCACAATTGGATGGCTGGACTCATGAAAAGAATTTGTAACCTTGAAGTACCAGAGAAGCACTCTCTGGACATCCACAAAGTGAAGATTCTTATCCTTCCCCCGGCAGAGGGCAGACATATCACCTGGTTCACATGAAAGGGAAAAATCATCTTAGGTAAGAAGGAAGGCATAGGTCGAATGCAAACGACCTCCTCAGAAAAAGATGGGCAAGGATCTACTACTACTAATCATTTGTATAGTGCTACAAGGCATATGCAGTGCTGTACATATAGATGTAAGACATAGTTCCTGCTCATCAGAGCTTACAATCTAATCAAGATGAAATAACATTGTAAAACTGGGTAGAAGAGTATTGTCAGACGGCTGCCTAGGGTGAGAACTTACACAATCTTGACGATGCATATATTCATATGATTCTTGCAAGGTATTGTGGGTATTGTAGTTCATTCACTCCCAAACACAGCTGATGACAATAATTTGAGTTGTGAAACCAAGTGGTAAGATCAATAAAATACTTCTTTTATTGATGGGGTTTAATTCACCCAGCACATGTATGCTTGATAGCACTATAAATGAGGTTACTTGCTTGCAGTGTTTAAAATGGATAACAAAAAGTCACAAAGTAAACCAGAAACAACCTTCAGCTTGTCAGGCAATTAGCTAATGTTTTCTTAGCAAATAATTACCAAATACAAAGGCACAAAGAAAAGAATAAACTTTGCTGGTTAGGTTAACTTCTGCTTATTTTCCATGCAGATCTCAGCAGTGATTCTCCCTTGCTCACACACACAATCAGGTGCAGCCCTAATTACTATCAATGGACCAGCTGAAAGCCTTTAGCTGGCTGGCTGCTACTGTGTGAGCCCAAATCCTGCTTTAAGAGCTGTTTGCAGTGGAAATAAAGAACAAAGTTAGGTTTCTTTGTGATGGCTGATGTGTTTGCTCACGGAAAACTAGCAATAGCATTTAGATAGAGAACAGTCCATATAAATAGTTTCATCTGCTGTATCTCTCTCTTCATCAACAATCATAGGGTCAATATCATACATTGGCACAGATGAGTCTTTCATTAAGGCACTATCATGAGAATGCTTATTCCCTTGCTGCCATTCTCTATTATAGATAGGGTCTGGATCAGTGTTCATACCTGAGCCTCTCCTGCTATCATTATTTCTCTCTGTATAGCCTGGCCAATATGTAATCCAATTCTGATGTCCAGCCTTCCAATCTTGATCCCTGGACACTGGATCTCCTCTCACATACCTTCTGGCCTTGGTCTGAAAGTCCCTTCCACATGCAGTCTTCTCTCTTCCAGGTAGCCACTGGTGATTCCTATCTCTGCCACTCCATTCCTCTGGCTGAATCCAGTCCAATGGACTCTGCTGGCTTTTGGAATACCTCCCAGTATGAGTACTGCCTTGGAATCTCCCAGACCTTCCAATGGCCTTTCTTCTCTTCCTTCCAGAGAGTTTCCTTCTCTCTCTATCTGCTTGGCTTGGCTTCTGTTTCTCCAGGTGATACTGGTGCTTGTAGCCGTTGCTGTCTCTGTATCTCTTCCTCCCTCTGTAGCTGTTATCTGAAGAATAAGCTCTATTCTTATCCTGTTCTAATGTGTGCTGCTCCCTAACACAGCGCAGCTGTGTTGAATCAGGCCCTGTCCTTTGAGATGAGTGCTTAGGGATTACCTCATAGCTCTCTTGATTGCACACACATTCTCTCACTTCAGCCCCTCTCATGGCTGCTGGAAACCTGGTGCATTCTGGGACTGGTAGTCTTTTATGTGAAAACTCTGTTTTCTTGCTTCTACCAGAACTGACAGGTTGCTTGTTCAGAGTCACATCATCTTTTCTATAGCTCCTACCTGAGCTATGATAAGCTTCCTTATCACATACCCCCCTGCTTAAGTTATTACGGACTGGTTTTACTGGTGAAACTTCTTCTCTACAGTCCGTAATACGGGAAAGTGCATCCGCATTCTTGTGTAACTTTCCGGCACGATGTTCAACTTGGAAATCAAACGCCTGTAAGGCCATGTACCAGCGTGTCAACCTGGCATTGTGGTTCTTCATTTGCTGCAACCACTTAAGTGGGGCATGGTCCGTGACCAACTGGAACTTTCTCCCTGTAAGGTAAAACCTTAACGCCTCCACTGACCACTTGATAGCCAAACACTCTTTTTCTATCGTGGAATACTTTTGTTCAGCCAGTGACAACTTCCTGCTCAGGTACATCACAGGATGCTCCTCCCCATCATGGCACTGGGATAGGACTGCTCCTAGCCCTACATCCGATGCATCGGTTTGAACCAGAAAGGGTTTCTTGAAGTCTACTCCTTTCAGTACCGGTCCTGTACACAACTTTTCTTTTAATACTGAAAACGCTTTTTCAGCTTCTGGTGTCCACTTTATCTGGTTTGGACAATTTTTTCGCAGCATATCCGTGAAAATGGCACTTTTCTCTGCGAATTGCGGTATAAACCGGCGGTAGTATCCAATAAGTCCTAAGAAACTTCTTAGTTGTTTCTTGGTTGTTGGAGGAGGAAAATTCCTGATGCTATCTATTTTGCTTAATAGAGGTTTAATTTTTCCTCTTCCCACTAGGTGGCCTAGGTATTTTACCTCCTTATTTGCAAAGGCACACTTCTTCGGGTTTAAAGTGATTCCCGCTTGCTTCATAGAGCACAAGACTGCCCTGATCCTCTTCAAATGCTCCGCCCAGGTGTTACTATGGATTATGACATCATCCATGTACGCAAAAGCATAACTTTGGTGGGGTCGAAGTACCTGATCCACTAACCTTTGGCAGGTAGCCGCTGCTCCATGCAGTCCGAAAGGCATCCTCTTGAACTGGAAAAGGCCAACGGGGGTGCTGAACGCAGTTTTCGGCTTCGACTCCCTGGTGAGCGGGATTTGCCAATATCCTTTTGTCATATCAAGGGTGGTTAAGTATTGAGCCTGTCCCAGCTGGTCTAGCAGCTCCTCAATTCTTGGCATTGGATATGCATCAAAAACTGATATGGCGTTTACCTGCCGGAAGTCAATACAAAATCTTAAGGATCCATCAGGCTTCGGCACCAGGACTATGGGGCTATTCCAGGGACTCTTTGACTCCTCTATTACCCCCATGTCCAACATCTCCTGGACTTGTGCCACTACCTCCTGTCTTTTGGCTTCAGGCAAGCGGTATGGCCTTTGACGAACCAATTTCCCAGGTGGAGTTATTATTTCATGGGCCACCAAATGGGTCTCCCCAGGTATGGGTGTCAACACATCTGGGAATTCCTTAAGCAACTTCCTAATTTCTTCCTGTTGTACCATTGTCAGGTCCTCACCTATTTGGGGCTCTGATTTTTCTTTACAATCAGATACCTGGGGTCCCAAATCATCCTCTTCACTCACCTCCCTCTCTCGGGCACAGGTGGCAGCTAAGCTTTTAACCCCTTTGACATCAGTAGAACCAAAGCCTTTGGCTGCACGTTCAGAATTCTCTAGGGATGTGACCTCCTCCACAGGTGGAAAACCCAGCCTCTCACAAATCAATTGGGCAATTTTGTCTCCTGTCTTCACATGATACTCATTCTGTCCAAAGTTAAACAACAGAACCTTAATATTGCCCCTGTAATCGGGATCAATTACTCCCGCACCCACATCGATGAAATATTTAAGGGCTAATCCGGACCTTGGGGCTACTCTCCCATAACATCCAATTGGTATTTCCACTTGGAGACCGGTGTCAACCAGGGCTCTCCCTTGGCTAGGTACAATCACATTTTCTATGCTGCACAGGTCAAACCCAGCAGACTGAGGGGTTGCCCGCGTAGGAGCTTGGGCCTTCTCAGAGACCTTATGGTACTTTAGGACGAATATCTGCTTTGGGGTAGCTTGGTCTTCTGGACGCTTAACCATCTTTTTAGCTGGGGTCTGAGGACTTCCAAATAAAGGCCCGGGAGCTACTACCATTAAACCTTCTCCCTCCTTTTTTCCTAGTCCTTCCACTAGACCCTGCTTAAATCTTGGCCAGTCTCTTCCTAGAACCAAATCAAAGGGTAGCCTTGGCACCACTGCTAATAGGACTTCCTCTTGTTCCCCCAGGCACTTAACCTTAAACCTATAGGTGGGATATGATGTTGCAGCACCATGAATGCATCTGATGTGAACTTGGCTTTCAGGGGTTCTAGGCACAAATCTTTCTTGGGCCTCTATCCTCTTCCAAAGCCTTTTTGACATCATACTCTGGTCTGCCCCAGAGTCTAATAATGCATTTGTGGTAATTCCTTACACATCAACCATCAAAAGAAATCCTTCCTTGGGTTGTTTTAAATCCAGACCCATTAAACTAGTGTGTGTCTGGCATCTCTTCTCTAAGTGTCCCACTTTTCCACACTTGAAACATTTCTTTCTATTCCACTGTGTCATCTGGTTTGATACAGTACATTCATTTTTAGAAACATTCTTAATTATTCCTTTTTCTGATACAGCACATCTAGCCTCAGCATCCATCTTTAGAGGGCCACCCATTCTATGGCAAGCCTGCGTGGCTTCCAAGAATCTCTCTGCTAGCATGGTTGCCTCTCCAAGATTTAGCACAGTTACTTACCTGTAACAGGTGATCTCTGGGAACAGCAGGAATTAGTCCTCACAAATGGGTACGTCGGTACCGACGGAGCCTGCGCGGGAAAGCTCCCCAGCTTCCTAGAATGGAAGCTTTTGGGACCTCCCACTGCACATGCGCACTGCCTTCCCGCCTTCCTGAACAGCTCTCCTAAGTTTCGAGTTTATAGCTGAGTCAATAGAGAGAGGACAGGAAGATAGATAGATAAAAGATACAACTCCTAGGGGAGGTGGGTGTGTTGTGAGGACTAATTCCTGCTGTTCCCAGAGATCACCTGTTACAGGTAAGTAACTGTGCTATCTCCAGGAACAAGCAGGAATAAGTCCTCACATATGGGGACTCCCTAGCTTAGATGCGTGGGATCCCCTGTCAAGGTTCGCCATCTTCGTATGGATCTCAGGCATCCATCCTGGGAAGGTGGGCAGGAGTTGTCTAAGAATGGAACAGGTGTTTGAGGACAGCCTGGCCAAACAAGGCATCCCGGCGGGAGTCTTTGTCCAAACAGTAATGGGCTGTGAAGGTATGAACCGAGGCCCAGGTAGCGGCTCGACAGATCTGATCAATGGAAACAGAGTGCAGATGAGCCATAGAAGTTGCCATGGCTCTCACATTGTGAGCTGTGACATGGCCTTCCAGAGAAATGTTTTTACTCTGGTAAGCAAAGGAAATACACTGAGCAATCCAATTGGAAAGTGTACGCTTGGAGACTGGAAGTCCCAAATGTGAAGGATCAAAAGCCACGAAAAGTTGAGAAGACTTTCGATGTGGCTGAGTCCTATTAAGGTAAAAGGCTAGAGCTCTTTTACAATCCAGAGTATGAAGGTTCCTCTCTGCACTGGAGGCATGAGGAGCCGGAAAAAATACAGGTAGATATACCTCTTGATTAAGATGAAAAGGCGAGACCACTTTAGGCATAAAGTGGGGATTCGTCCTAAGGACCACCTTGTCATGATGAAATCTTGTATAAGGTGGATTAGCCACTAGAGCCTGCAGTTCGCTGATGCGACGAGCGGAAGTGACTGCAATTAGGAATAATACCTTCCAGGAAAGAAATTTCAAGGAGGTAGAAAATAACGGCTCAAAAGGTGGCTTCATAAGCTGACCAAGCACTAGATTCAAATCCCATGCGACTGGGGGGGGTCTGATGGGAGGTTTAGTGAGGGTCAGGCCTCTCATGAATCTTGCAACAAGAGGATGAGAGGAGATAGGTTGTCCATTTACAGGTTTCAGGGATGCTGAAATAGCACTTAAATGGACTCTTACAGAATTCGTCTTAAGGCCTGCATTGGAAAGATGCAGGAGATAGTCTAAGAGGGAATTCAAAGGAAGTGCCAGAGGGTCAAGGCCCTGCTGAGCACACCAAATGGAAAAACGTTTCCATTTGAAAGCATAAGACCGCCTCGTGGAAGGTTTTCCTAGAGGCATGAAGGATATCTTTCACAGGTTGAGAAAGATTAAAGTCTTGAAGACTTAAGCCTTCAGTAACCAAGCTCGGAGATGTAGGGATTTGGGGTTTGGGTGCCACAAAGTCCCGTCCTCCTGAGACAGAAGGTCTGGTGCAGCTCCTAAGTCCAGGGAGGATCCCTGGGAGAGCTGTAGAAGCAGAGGGAACCACACTTGGCGTGGCCAGCGTGGAGCTATGAGGATCATAGAGCCGTGATCTCTCTGGAGTTTGAACAGAGTCTTGGGAATCAGCGGAATGGGTGGAAAGGCATATAGGAACGCCTGACCCCAATGGAGGAGAAAGGCGTCCGTGGCCTGAGCTTCCTGACACGGAGTCCTGGAACAGAACCGGGGAAGTTTGGCATTCCACGGACTTGCAAAGAGGTCTATGTCCGGGGTCCCCCATTCCTGAAAGATTCTGGTTATCTGGTCCACGTGTAGGGACCACTCGTGTGGCAGCAGAACTCGACTGAGCCTGTCTGCTCGAGAGTTTTGAACTCCTGGAAGGTACACTGCTAGCAGATGAATTTGGTGCTCTCTGGCGAAGGCCCATAATCTGAGAGCTTCGTTGCAAAGCGACAGAGAGCCCGTTCCTCCTTGTTTGTTTATGTAAAACATGGCCACCTGATTGTCTGTCTGAACCAGGACAGTCAGGTTGGCAAGGAGGGTATGGAAGACCTTGAGGGCAAGGTAAATTGCTCGCAGTTCCAGGAGGTTGATATGAAGGGTGGCCTCCTGTGGAGACCAAGTGCCCTGAGTGGAGAGAGTTAGCAGATGGGCTCCCCACCCCAATTGGGAGGCATCTGTTGTGAGGGTTGCTTGGGGTAGCAAGGGCTGAAAGGGAGCCCCCAACAACAGATTCTTGGTGGATATCCACCAATGGAGGGACCAAGACAGACGGTTTGAGGTTTGTATTTGGTCTGAGAGTGCTCCCGACGCCTGAGTCCACTGGGTGGCCAGGGTCCATTGAGCTGCTCTCATATGAAGACGAGCATAGGGCACCACATGTACTGTGGAGGCCATATGGCCCAGGAGGCGTAGCATTTCCCTGGCTGTCAAGTGAGTACTGGACTGGGCTTGGGAGGCCAAGCTCAGCAGACGCTGACCCCGAACCAGTGGAAGGTAGGCTCTTGCAGTGGTGGTGTCCAAACCGGGCCCCTATGAATTCTAGAGACTGAGTAGGGCTGAGTTGAGACTTGGGAAGGTTTACCACCAGTCCCAGATACTGCAGAAGGTTCCTTGTGCGGTCTAGGGAAATCTGGGCCTGCGACTGAGTTGGAGCTCGAATGAGCCAGTCGTCCAGATATGGGAATACGAAAATCCCCATGCTTCTGAGAAATGCGGCTACGACTGCCATGCATTTGGTAAAGACTCTTGGGGCAGAGGCGAGACCGAAGGGAAGTACTCTGTATTGGTAATGACTTCCCCTGAACAGAAAGCGAAGATATTTTCTGTGGGAGGGATGGATGAGTAGATGTGTATACGCATCCTGCAGGTCTAGAGAACAAAGCCAGTCCTGACTCTGAAGGTATGGAAGGAGAATGCCCAAAGAGAGCATTTTGAATTTCTCCTTGTACAGAAATTTGTTCAATTCTCTCAGATCTAGGATTGGTCTGAATCCCCCTGTCTTCTTTGGAATGAGAAAATAGGGGGAGTAGAAACCTGACCCCTGTTGATGAAGAGGAACCTCTTCTATGGCCCCTTGGGCAAGCAGAGAAGAGATCTCCTGATCCAACAGGGCTAGGAGAGGAGATGGAGAATTGAAGGGTCTCACCATGTGATGAGGAGGAAGGCTGGAGAAATGAAGTTTGTAACCCTCTCGGATGATAGAGAGGGTCCATTGCTCTGTTGTGATCTGTTCCCATCTGGGAGCAAAGTGAGCTAACCTTCCAGGTATGGTGAGAGGTTCTGGTTGGTCCAGAACCAGGAATGGCAAGTTCTCTAGGGGCAAGTCAAAACCCCTGAGGGGGTGGAGCCTGTTGAGCTGCAGTAGCTGCTGCAGGCTTTGCTCTTGCTTGTTTCGTTTGCTGACGTTTAGCCGCAAAACGAGGTTGAGAAGATTGCTGGCCAGTATTGGAAGCATATCTGGCCTTCTTATAATAAGGCCTCTTGAAAGACTTCTTCTTAGTGGGAGTAGAAGTGGACTTAGAAAGTCTCTCTAAGGTGGCATTTTCAGCGTCCATTTGAGTGGCCTTAACCTGCCACTCTGCACCGAATAAGTTCTCACCTGTACAGGGCAGATTCCGTAAGCCATCTAGAACCCAGGGTTCCAGATCAGAAGCCTGGAGCCAGGCCAGACGTCTGGCTGCGATAGCAATGCCAGAAGCTCTGCTGGCTCCTTCGAAGGAATCAAAGGCAGCTCTGTTGGAGAACTTAGAAACATCTAAAAGTTGTTTCACAACAGAAAGGAAGTCCTCCTGTTTATCCTCAGGGATAAGGGAGGCAAAATGCCGTACTTTCTTGGCAAGTTCCCCTAGGAACATGCCCATATAGAGGCTGTAGGAATTAATCCTGGCTATAAGCATACTAGCCTGGAAGATTTTCCTACCAAAAGAGTCCAGTGTCTTACATTCCCTTCCTGGAGGTGTAGAAGAGTGCCTTTTAGTACTCTTGATCTTTTTCATTGCAGACTTTACCACAATGGAGTGGTGAGGCAATTGAGTTTTCTGAAAACCAGGAGAAGGAGGGACCCGATACATGGTGTCCAACCTACGGGAATAAGGAGACAGAGTTAAAGGGTTCTCCCAGAAATCCATCAATTGTTCCTGAAGGATTTCATGGATAGGCAGAGTAACTGCTTCTTTAGGAGACTTAGAGTATCCTAAAATATCCAATCTTTTTGACCTTGGTTCCCTTTCAGAGGAGGTAGTGATAGAAAGGCCTTTAGCCATTTCTAAAATAAAGTCCTGAAAGGACAAATCCTCTGGAGGAGACATTCTCCTTTTTGGAGAAGAAGGTTCCTCAGGAAGGTCAAGGGAGAGCTCTGCAGACTCATCAGAGGAGACAAAATCCTCAGAGGAATCGGTGTATTCTCTAGTTTCCTCCAACGCACGATACGCATACCGATCGGTATCGACATCGGGCGTACCGGGTATGGAAGCGGTATGGAGCGAAAGCCCATACGGTACCGATTTGCGTTTAGAAGAGGAAGGCCTGGGTTCCGGCATGGCGGACGATACCGGAACCGGGCCCGGAACCGCTGGAAGCGGTACCGATGGCGTTGCAGCTTTAATGAAAGCCATGACGGCCTGCTGCATGGATTGGACAGTATTGCCCATAGACGCCACGGCTGCCTGGATGTCGGTACCGGTATGGGCCGGTACCCCAGAGCAGTCCAACAGGTGATCTGTCGAGGCCGTGCCATCGATGTCAACCTGTAGCCCCTGTATTGGCGTTTTGGAAGGTAGGGCTTCCCGCCGGGGCTGTTTGGCTGGGGCAGGGTCCTCAAAACTAAGAGCCTCTCGATGCTTTGAAGGAGATTTGCTCTTTGAGGACTTGCCCACAGAAGGTTTGGTTACCTGAGATCCATCCGGGGATGATGACCTGGATGACTGTGATGTTGGATTCTCTGAAGCAAACAGCACATGGAATTTGTTGGCCCGGTTCTGCAGCCCACGCTTAGACATTTGGGAGCAGGAAGGGCAGTCCGGAATGGAGTGGTCAGGCCCCAAACATTTAAGACACCATTCATGGGTGTCTGTGACTGATATTACAGCAGTACACTTGGTACATTTCTTAAATCCAGGGGCTGGCTTCTCCATGTGGAGAATTAAAGTAGGCCTGAAGGCCTAACTGAAGTGACCAAGTGCTGAAAAAATAATAAAAGAAAATAATTTTTTAAGAAAGAAAAAGGAAGAACGGCGATACCGGTATCGGTATGGGAAGGCAGGTACGCGGTCTAAAGAAACAAAACAAAAAACTACAATTTCTTCAGCGGTGACAGGATACACGACCTGCTGGCTCCGCGGAAAGCACAGTTACTTACCTGTAACAGGTGATCTCTGGGAACAGCAGGAATTAGTCCTCACATATGGGTACGTCGGTACCGACGGAGCCTGCGCGGGAAAGCTCCCCAGCTTCCTAGAATGGAAGCTTTTGGGACCTCCCACTGCACATGCGCACTGCCTTCCCGCCTTCCTGAACAGCTCTCCTCAGTTTCGAGTTTATAGCTGAGTCAATAGAGAGAGGACAGGAAGATAGATAGATAAAAGATACAACTCCTAGGGGAGGTGGGTGTGTTGTGAGGACTAATTCCTGCTGTTCCCAGAGATCACCTGTTACAGGTAAGTAACTGTGCTATCTCCAGGAACAAGCAGGAATAAGTCCTCACATATGGGGACTCCCTAGCTTAGATGCGTGGGATCCCCTGTCAAGGTTCGCCATCTTCGTATGGATCTCAGGCATCCATCCTGGGAAGGTGGGCAGGAGTTGTCTAAGAATGGAACAGGTGTTTGAGGACAGCCTGGCCAAACAAGGCATCCCGGCGGGAGTCTTTGTCCAAACAGTAATGGGCTGTGAAGGTATGAACCGAGGCCCAGGTAGCGGCTCGACAGATCTGATCAATGGAAACAGAGTGCAGATGAGCCATAGAAGTTGCCATGGCTCTCACATTGTGAGCTGTGACATGGCCTTCCAGAGAAATGTTTTTACTCTGGTAAGCAAAGGAAATACACTGAGCAATCCAATTGGAAAGTGTACGCTTGGAGACTGGAAGTCCCAAATGTGAAGGATCAAAAGCCACGAAAAGTTGAGAAGACTTTCGATGTGGCTGAGTCCTATTAAGGTAAAAGGCTAGAGCTCTTTTACAATCCAGAGTATGAAGGTTCCTCTCTGCACTGGAGGCATGAGGAGCCGGAAAAAATACAGGTAGATATACCTCTTGATTAAGATGAAAAGGCGAGACCACTTTAGGCATAAAGTGGGGATTCGTCCTAAGGACCACCTTGTCATGATGAAATCTTGTATAAGGTGGATTAGCCACTAGAGCCTGCAGTTCGCTGATGCGACGAGCGGAAGTGACTGCAATTAGGAATAATACCTTCCAGGAAAGAAATTTCAAGGAGGTAGAAAATAACGGCTCAAAAGGTGGCTTCATAAGCTGACCAAGCACTAGATTCAAATCCCATGCGACCGGGGGGGGTCTGATGGGAGGTTTAGTGAGGGTCAGGCCTCTCATGAATCTTGCAACAAGAGGATGAGAGGAGATAGGTTGTCCATTTACAGGTTTCAGGGATGCTGAAATAGCACTTAAATGGACTCTTACAGAATTCGTCTTAAGGCCTGCATTGGAAAGATGCAGGAGATAGTCTAAGAGGGAATTCAAAGGAAGTGCCAGAGGGTCAAGGCCCTGCTGAGCACACCAAATGGAAAAACGTTTCCATTTGAAAGCATAAGACCGCCTCATGGAAGGTTTCCTAGAGGCATGAAGGATATCTTTCACAGGTTGAGAAAGATTAAAGTCTTGAAGACTTAAGCCTTCAGTAACCAAGCTCGGAGATGTAGGGATTTGGGGTTTGGGTGCCACAAAGTCCCGTCCTCCTGAGACAGAAGGTCTGGTGCAGCTCCTAAGTCCAGGGAGGATCCCTGGGAGAGCTGTAGAAGCAGAGGGAACCACACTTGGCGTGGCCAGCGTGGAGCTATGAGGATCATAGAGCCGTGATCTCTCTGGAGTTTGAACAGAGTCTTGGGAATCAGCGGAATGGGTGGAAAGGCATATAGGAACGCCTGACCCCAATGGAGGAGAAAGGCGTCCGTGGCCTGAGCTTCCTGACACGGAGTCCTGGAACAGAACCGGGGAAGTTTGGCATTCCACGGACTTGCAAAGAGGTCTATGTCCGGGGTCCCCCATTCCTGAAAGATTCTGGTTATCTGGTCCACGTGTAGGGACCACTCGTGTGGCAGCAGAACTCGACTGAGCCTGTCTGCTCGAGAGTTTTGAACTCCTGGAAGGTACACTGCTAGCAGATGAATTTGGTGCTCTCTGGCGAAGGCCCATAATCTGAGAGCTTCGTTGCAAAGTGACAGAGAGCCCGTTCCTCCTTGTTTGTTTATGTAAAACATGGCCACCTGATTGTCTGTCTGAACCAGGACAGTCAGGTTGGCAAGGAGGGTATGGAAGACCTTGAGGGCAAGGTAAATTGCTCGCAGTTCCAGGAGGTTGATATGAAGGGTGGCCTCCTGTGGAGACCAAGTGCCCTGAGTGGAGAGAGTTAGCAGATGGGCTCCCCACCCCAATTGGGAGGCATCTGTTGTGAGGGTTGCTTGGGGTAGCAAGGGCTGAAAGGGAGCCCCCAACAACAGATTCTTGGTGGATATCCACCAATGGAGGGACCAAGACAGACGGTTTGAGGTTTGTATTTGGTCTGAGAGTGCTCCCGACGCCTGAGTCCACTGGGTGGCCAGGGTCCATTGAGCTGCTCTCATATGAAGACGAGCATAGGGCACCACATGTACTGTGGAGGCCATATGGCCCAGGAGGCGTAGCATTTCCCTGGCTGTCAAGTGAGTACTGGACTGGGCTTGGGAGGCCAAGCTCAGCTGACGCTGACCCCGAACCAGTGGAAGGTAGGCTCTTGCAGTGGTGGTGTCCAACCGGGCCCCTATGAATTCTAGAGACTGAGTAGGGCTGAGTTGAGACTTGGGAAGGTTTACCACCAGTCCCAGATACTGCAGAAGGTTCCTTGTGCGGTCTAGGGAAATCTGGGCCTGCGACTGAGTTGGAGCTCGAATGAGCCAGTCGTCCAGATATGGGAATACGAAAATCCCCATGCTTCTGAGAAATGCGGCTACGACTGCCATGCATTTGGTAAAGACTCTTGGGGCAGAGGCGAGACCGAAGGGAAGTACTCTGTATTGGTAATGACTTCCCCTGAACAGAAAGCGAAGATATTTTCTGTGGGAGGGATGGATGAGTAGATGTGTATACGCATCCTGCAGGTCTAGAGAACAAAGCCAGTCCTGACTCTGAAGGTATGGAAGGAGAATGCCCAAAGAGAGCATTTTGAATTTCTCCTTGTACAGAAATTTGTTCAATTCTCTCAGATCTAGGATTGGTCTGAATCCCCCTGTCTTCTTTGGAATGAGAAAATAGGGGGAGTAGAAACCTGACCCCTGTTGATGAAGAGGAACCTCTTCTATGGCCCCTTGAGCAAGCAGAGAAGAGATCTCCTGATCCAACAGGGCTAGGAGAGGAGATGGAGAATTGAAGGGTCTCACCATGTGATGAGGAGGAAGGCTGGAGAAATGAAGTTTGTAACCCTCTCGGATGATAGAGAGGGTCCATTGCTCTGTTGTGATCTGTTCCCATCTGGGAGCAAAGTGAGCTAACCTTCCAGGTATGGTGAGAGGTTCTGGTTGGTCCAGAACCAGGAATGGCAAGTTCTCTAGGGGCAAGTCAAAACCCCTGAGGGGGTGGAGCCTGTTGAGCTGCAGTAGCTGCTGCAGGCTTTGCTCTTGCTTGTTTCGTTTGCTGACGTTTAGCCGCAAAACGAGGTTGAGAAGATTGCTGGCCAGTATTGGAAGCATATCTGGCCTTCTTATAATAAGGCCTCTTGAAAGACTTCTTCTTAGTGGGAGTAGAAGTGGACTTAGAAAGTCTCTCTAAGGTGGCATTTTCAGCGTCCATTTGAGTGGCCTTAACCTGCCACTCTGCACCGAATAAGTTCTCACCTGTACAGGGCAGATTCCGTAAGCCATCTAGAACCCAGGGTTCCAGATCAGAAGCCTGGAGCCAGGCCAGACGTCTGGCTGCGATAGCAATGCCAGAAGCTCTGCTGGCTCCTTCGAAGGAATCAAAGGCAGCTCTGTTGGAGAACTTAGAAACATCTAAAAGTTGTTTCACAACAGAAAGGAAGTCCTCCTGTTTATCCTCAGGGATAAGGGAGGCAAAATGCCGTACTTTCTTGGCAAGTTCCCCTAGGAACATGCCCATATAGAGGCTGTAGGAATTAATCCTGGCTATAAGCATACTAGCCTGGAAGATTTTCCTACCAAAAGAGTCCAGTGTCTTACATTCCCTTCCTGGAGGTGTAGAAGAGTGCCTTTTAGTACTCTTGATCTTTTTCATTGCAGACTTTACCACAATGGAGTGGTGAGGCAATTGAGTTTTCTGAAAACCAGGAGAAGGAGGGACCCGATACATGGTGTCCAACCTACGGGAATAAGGAGACAGAGTTAAAGGGTTCTCCCAGAAATCCATCAATTGTTCCTGAAGGATTTCATGGATAGGCAGAGTAACTGCTTCTTTAGGAGACTTAGAGTATCCTAAAATATCCAATCTTTTTGACCTTGGTTCCCTTTCAGAGGAGGTAGTGATAGAAAGGCCTTTAGCCATTTCTAAAATAAAGTCCTGAAAGGACAAATCCTCTGGAGGAGACATTCTCCTTTTTGGAGAAGAAGGTTCCTCAGGAAGGTCAAGGGAGAGCTCTGCAGACTCATCAGAGGAGACAAAATCCTCAGAGGAATCGGTGTATTCTCTAGTTTCCTCCAACGCACGATACGCATACCGATCGGTATCGACATCGGGCGTACCGGGTATGGAAGCGGTATGGAGCGAAAGCCCATACGGTACCGATTTGCGTTTAGAAGAGGAAGGCCTGGGTTCCGGCATGGCGGACGATACCGGAACCGGTCCCGGAACCGCTGGAAGCGGTACCGATGGCGTTGCAGCTTTAATGAAAGCCATGACGGCCTGCTGCATGGATTGGACAGTATTGCCCATAGACGCCACGGCTGCCTGGATGTCGGTACCGGTATGGGCCGGTACCCCAGAGCAGTCCAACAGGTGATCTGTCGAGGCCGTGCCATCGATGTCAACCTGTAGCCCCTGTATTGGCGTTTTGGAAGGTAGGGCTTCCCGCCGGGGCTGTTTGGCTGGGGCAGGGTCCTCAAAACTAAGAGCCTCTCGATGCTTTGAAGGAGATTTGCTCTTTGAGGACTTGCCCACAGAAGGTTTGGTTACCTGAGATCCATCCGGGGATGATGACCTGGATGACTGTGATGTTGGATTCTCTGAAGCAAACAGCACATGGAATTTGTTAGCCCGGTTCTGCAGCCCACGCTTAGACATTTGGGAGCAGGAAGGGCAGTCCGGAATGGAGTGGTCAGGCCCCAAACATTTAAGACACCATTCATGGGTGTCTGTGACTGATATTACAGCAGTACACTTGGTACACTTCTTAAATCCAGGGGCTGGCTTCTCCATGTGGAGAATTAAAGTAGGCCTGAAGGCCTAACTGAAGTGACCAAGTGCTGAAAAAATAATAAAAGAAAATAATTTTTTAAGAAAGAAAAAGGAAGACCGGCGATACCGGTATCGGTATGGGAAGGCAGGTACGCGGTCTAAAGAAACAAAACAAAAAACTACAATTTCTTCAGCGGTGACAGGATACACGACCTGCTGGCTCCGCGGAAAAAGAGAAACTGAGGAGAGCTGTTCAGGAAGGCGGGAAGGCAGTGCGCATGTGCAGTGGGAGGTCCCAAAAGCTTCCATTCTAGGAAGCTGGGGAGCTTTCCCGCGCAGGCTCCGTCGGTACCGACGTACCCATATGTGAGGACTTATTCCTGCTTGTTCCTGGAGATAAAGAGAAACTGAGGAGAGCTGTTCAGGAAGGCGGGAAGGCAGTGCGCATGTGCAGTGGGAGGTCCCAAAAGCTTCCATTTTAGGAAGCTGGGGAGCTTTCCCGCGCAGGCTCCGTCGGTACCGACGTACCCATTTGTGAGGACTTATTCCTGCTTGTTCCTGGAGATTGGCAATTTTGCTGTATAAGAAAAACATTCAAATCTTTAGGTACCCCAAGCATAAATTGTTCCAGCATTATAATATCTAATAACATTTCTACTGTCTTTTGCTCAGGCTCCAGCCATTTTACAGCTAGACTTCTAATTCTCTGACTCAGAGCCCTGGGTGTCTCACCCACTTTCAATGTAACAGCTCTAAACATTCGCCTATACTCTGAAATAGACAACCCTAGGCGATCTCTAATAGCTGCCTTTACATCCTTATAAATCAAAGCCTGGGCTGCTGGCATTGCTCTGTAAGCTGCTAGTGCCTCACCAGTTAATGAGGCTGCCAGCCTTACTGCCCACTGGGTCTCTGGCCATGCTAAAGCCTGTGCCACTCTTTCAAAAGACTCTAGAAAATCATCAACATTATCTTCTGGAGTTAATTTCCCAAAATTAAATGCCCCAATCCCTTGATTGAGTCCCACAGTGTCCACATGTGGTGTACCAGTACTAACTGCTGGTCTTGCATCTGTTCCACTTTGGCTCTGCAGCTGAACTAGAGCTTGCACCAGATCAAGCACTGGTTTCTGCTGTTCCATTAAGGCCTTCATAGCAGTGTCCTGGGCCTGCTGTGATAGCTCCTGCTGCTTGCTGAATTGGGCTGCCATCCACTGAGCCATCTCCCTCGGATCCATCTTGACCCCTGCAAGAAAAGAGAAAAAAAAAAACCCAAGAGCAGCACCTTCCAACCAGGTGTGGTTTTTTTTTTTTTCAACTTTTTTTTTTTTTTTCAATTACCCCCTGTGCTTACACATATCCACCACTAGACATGCCGAGGTACATATTACCTTGTCTCAGTGATGAATCCAGCTTTTCACAGGGTCTTTTCCTCTGGGACAGCTTCCTGGAACAACCACTTTTCTTCCAAAGTGCAGATGAGGGAAAGAAATCTTCTTACAGCTTTAAACTTGACTTTTATTTGTAATCCACAACAAGTAAATCCTCTTGGTGCAAGAGCAATCCTGCCGACTACGCCATTTGTCAGACGGCTGCCTAGGGTGAGAACTTACACAATCTTGACGATGCATATATTCATATGATTCTTGCAAGGTATTGTGGGTATTGTAGTTCATTCACTCCCAAACACAGCTGATGACAATAATTTGAGTTGTGAAACCAAGTGGTAAGATCAATAAAATACTTCTTTTATTGATGGGGTTTAATTCACCCAGCACATGTATGCTTGATAGCACTATAAATGAGGTTACTTGCTTGCAGTGTTTAAAATGGATAACAAAAAGTCACAAAGTAAACCAGAAACAACCTTCAGCTTGTCAGGCAATTAGCTAATGTTTTCTTAGCAAATAATTACCAAATACAAAGGCACAAAGAAAAGAATAAACTTTGCTGGTTAGGTTAACTTCTGCTTATTTTCCATGCAGATCTCAGCAGTGATTCTCCCTTGCTCACACACACAATCAGGTGCAGCCCTAATTACTATCAATGGACCAGCTGAAAGCCTTTAGCTGGCTGGCTGCTACTGTGTGAGCCCAAATCCTGCTTTAAGAGCTGTTTGCAGTGGAAATAAAGAACAAAGTTAGGTTTCTTTGTGATGGCTGATGTGTTTGCTCACGGAAAACTAGCAATAGCATTTAGATAGAGAACAGTCCATATAAATAGTTTCATCTGCTGTATCTCTCTCTTCATCAACAATCATAGGGTCAATATCATACATTGGCACAGATGAGTCTTTCATTAAGGCACTATCATGAGAATGCTTATTCCCTTGCTGCCATTCTCTATTATAGATAGGGTCTGGATCAGTGTTCATACCTGAGCCTCTCCTGCTATCATTATTTCTCTCTGTATAGCCTGGCCAATATGTAATCCAATTCTGATGTCCAGCCTTCCAATCTTGATCCCTGGACACTGGATCTCCTCTCACATACCTTCTGGCCTTGGTCTGAAAGTCCCTTCCACATGCAGTCTTCTCTCTTCCAGGTAGCCACTGGTGATTCCTATCTCTGCCACTCCATTCCTCTGGCTGAATCCAGTCCAATGGACTCTGCTGGCTTTTGGAATACCTCCCAGTATGAGTACTGCCTTGGAATCTCCCAGACCTTCCAATGGCCTTTCTTCTCTTCCTTCCAGAGAGTTTCCTTCTCTCTCTATCTGCTTGGCTTGGCTTCTGTTTCTCCAGGTGATACTGGTGCTTGTAGCCGTTGCTGTCTCTGTATCTCTTCCTCCCTCTGTAGCTGTTATTTGAAGAATAAGCTCTATTCTTATCCTGTTCTAATGTGTGCTGCTCCCTAACACAGCGCAGCTGTGTTGAATCAGGCCCTGCCCTTTGAGATGAGTGCTTAGGGATTACCTCATAGCTCTCTTGATTGCACACACATTCTCTCACTTCAGCCCCTCTCATGGCTGCTGGAAACCTGGTGCATTCTGGGACTGGTAGTCTTTTATGTGAAAACTCTGTTTTCTTGCTTCTACCAGAACTGACAGGTTGCTTGTTCAGAGTCACATCATCTTTTCTATAGCTCCTACCTGAGCTATGATAAGCTTCCTTATCACAGTATGTAAGTAGTGGAGAACAGAATGAGGAGCATAAGGATTCAAAAGCAGTCTTCAGCCTGGACTTGACTATTGGGCCAGAATAGGGCCAGAGAAGGAGCCTGATCCACCAACTCAAGTAGTTTGTTCGAGGCATAAGGAGCAGCAAGGTGGAATGAATGAAGTCTGGAGTTGGCAGTGGCAGAAAAGGGCACAGATAAAAGGGATTTGCCAGAGGAGCGGAGTTCCTGAGGAGGAGTGTAGAGTGAGATAAGGGAGGAAAGGTAGTGAGGAGCCGCAGAATGAATGCACATGTAGGTAAGAAGGAGAAGTTTAAACTGGATGCAGAAATGGGTAAAGAGCCAGTGAAGTGACTTGAGAAGAGGGGTTACATAATAGCGACACTGTCAGAAGATAAGCTGTGCAGCTGAGTTTTGAACAGATTGAAAAGGAGAAAGATGATTCAGAGAGAGAACAGTCAGGAACAGGTTATAATAGTCAAGGTGGGAGGTGACTAGTGAGTGGATGAGGGTCTTAGTAGTTTGTATAGAAAGGAAGGGACAAATTTTGCCAGTGTTATAGAGAAAGAAGTGACAGGTTTTAGCTATCTGTTGGATGTGTGCAGAGAAAGAGAGAATAGAGTCAAAGATGACCTCAAGGTTGCAAGCTGAGGAAACAGGGAGTAGTGTAGTGTTATCTACAGAAACAGAGAAAGGAGGAAGGGGTGAGGTGGGTTTAGGGAGTTCACTTTCAGAAGGTGGTGAGACATCCAGGCAGCAATATCGAATAAGCAGGCAGAGATCCAGGCCTGGATTCCTGGAGAGATTTCAAGCACAGAAAGGTAGATCTGAGAGTCGTCGGCACAAAGATGGTTCAGAAAAACATTGGAGAAAAAAAAAGATGTCCCAAGACAGAGCTCAGAGGTACACCAACTGAAAGTGGGATGGCAGTAGAGGAGGATCCACCAGAATATACACTAAAAGTGTGATGGGAGAGAAGAAGCAAATCAGGACAGAACAGAATCCCTATATCCAAATGAGGACAGGATATCAAAAAGAAGGTGGTGATCAACAGTGTCAAAGGCAGCAGAAAGGTCAAGAAGGATGATAATCGAGTAAAGGCCTTTAGATTTGGTGAGGAACAAGTTGCTGGAGACTTTGGCAAGAGCTCCAGCTCAGAACATTGCCTTGCGGAACAACTTGAGCATCGAGTCTTTCAGAGAAGTGCACTTCAATAGCTCAAGAGTCTGACATCAGGGCCCTGAGCACCAGACCCAGATCCCAGAAGGGACCAGAGGGGATGTTGCAGACGTTGAACCCCTTGAAGAAAACGCAAAATATCTGGGTGTAAGCAGTGGTGGGATTCGTACCGGGTGGGACCCAGTTTGGTCCACTCCACCATCGGTTGTGTACATGTGGGTGGCAGCCCCGCACATGGTAGCGTTGCAGGAGCTGCACACTCTGTCACTCCCTGGTGGGCCAGTGGCCCGATCCCCCCACCCATCAGTAGATTGATGGCATCAGGGGCTGCTCCCAATGCTGCAATCCCCCGATGCCTTCAAACCACTATCAAGTGGAGGGATTCCCGTGCTCCAGAGCCGGCAGGGTGTAAGTCTAGAGACTTACCAGCCAACAGACCTTTGAAACAGGCCAAAGTTGCCACCTGAACCTTCAGGGATCTAAGAGAAAGGCCCTTCTCCAGACTATCCGCAGAAAAGGCTGACGGAGATGGCGCCTTGATCGCCTCAGGAGCCAGCTGCTGTGCATGCACCATCACTCAACAATGTATGCCAGATTTGTAACTGGCTCCTTTCAAGAGTCAAGCCGTAAGCAAGAAGGGAACCAGGTCTTCCAGGACAATTGGTCCCTGACACAAGGGCCCCGAGATGGGGGCAAGCAAAGAAGTGGCATTTGCAAAAGCTAAATCAGATCTCTGAACTACGCTCTTCTCGGCTAATTCGGTGCCACCAGAATAATTCTTCCCAGGTTTCACTTTATACACCAAATCTCATGCCCCACCAGGAGCCACGGAGGAAAGACATATAACAGGCATTGACTTGGCTAAGGCTGGGCCAGGGCAGCGATGATCTCAGACTCCATCTCTGTGCGGCAACTGAAGAAGCGGTACACTTTGGCATTGGAGTGGGTCTCCATCAATCCACCTCAGAGCAACCCCAGTGGCGCAGGATCAACTGAAACACCTCCTGACTCAACTCTCACTCTCTGGGATCCAGAATGTGCCACCTGAGAAAGTCCACTGTCACATTGTCCACCCCGGCAATGTGCTGAGCCAACCAAGCCGGGAAGGTTTTCTCTGGCTAGGAAAACAAGAGAGCAATCTCCAGGGCCACCCCGGTACGCCCCATGCTGCCCTGCCGATTAACATAAGCCACCGCACGGCCCTTGACCAGGGGCTGGAATGCATAAGAGCCAACCTGAGGGCCCTCACTTCGAGGCAGTTCTTGGACCACACCACCTCCCTGATGCTCCAATAGCCCTGAGTCTTTTGGTCTTGGCAATGGCTCCCCAGCCCGAGAGACTCACATCCATTGTTAGAAGGATCCAAGAGTAATCATCCAGTGGCACACCCTTATTCAGATGACTGGGCTGTTGCAATCACCGCAAGCTGGCCTTCACCATCATTGGGAGTGGGAGCCTAAGCTCAAACTTCACAGAACTCGGGATCATCGAATCAGCAAGGACTGTTGGAGCAGTCGCATATGAGCATATGCTCATGGAGCCATCAATCCAAGGAGCTGAAGATAATACCAGACTCTGGCAGCCTGCTGCAAACAGAACAGTACCGGGTAATCCAACAACCTTTTGATTTTCTCCACTGGCAGAAAGACTCTGCCCACTTTAGTATCGAAACATGCAGGGCCGGCAAGTCCACTGAGCAAGAATGTTGCTTGGACAGGGCCCCGCGTTTCAGGGGACCTCGCGCAAACAACATTCTGCATCAGCCCAGGTAGATTAAAAAACAAACAAACTGGCTGCTGTTGCCGCTGCTGCCATAGCAGCTGCAGAATCATGCATCCCGCGTAGCCCCCCCTGCACGGCAGAGCCCTCCCTGAAGCATCAGCTCCCTCAGCATCGGCTTTCAGAGCCGCAAAGGGAGAGTTTCTCTCTCGTGGCTCTGTTAAGCCCGCCGGGGCTGATGGGAAACAGGCATTTCCTGTTTCCAATCAGCCCCGGCGGGCCTAAAAGAGCCACGAGAAAGGGAAACTCTCCCTTTTCGGCTCTGAAAAGCCCACGCTGAGGGAGCTGATGCTGCAGGGTGGGAGGGCTCTGCCGTGCAGGGGGGGCCCCACGGCAGATCCATTTTGTTTGTTTTTTAATCTACCTGGGCTGATGGGGGGAGGGGGGTTAGGACTGGTAATGGGCTATGGGGGGGCTAAGACTGGAAGTGGGCTGAGCGCATGTTAGGACTAGTAATGGGCTATGGAGGGGCTAGGACTGGAGGTGGGATGATGGGGGGGTTAGGACTGGTAATGTGCTATGGGAGGGGCTAAGGCTGGAAATGGGCTGATGGGGGGATTAGGACTGGAAGTGGGCTGAAGGGGGGTTAGGACTGGTAATGGGCTATGGGGGGGGGCTAAGACTGTAAATGGGCTGATGGGGGGTTAGGACTGGAGGTGGGCTGATGGGGGGTTAGGACTGGTAATGGGCTATGGGGTGCTAAGACTCAATATGGGCTGATGGGGGTTTAGGACTGGTAGTGGGCTGATGTGGGGCTTAGGACTGGTAATGGGCTATGGGGTTGCTAGGACTGGAAATGAGCTGAGTGGAAGGGGAGGCTTGAACTGCAAATAGCTGATTGGGACGGGGGCTTGGAATGGAAATGGGCTGAGTGGAAGGGGGATCTTGAACTGCAAATAGCTGATGGGGAGGGGGGCTTGGAATGGAAATAGGCTGAGTGGAAGGGGGGGCTTGAACTGCAAGTAGCTGATGGGGAGGGGGGCTTGGAATGGAAATGGGCTGTGAGGGGAGGGAGCTAGGACTGGAAACAGGCTGAGTGGGGGGGGAGCTAGGACAAGAAATGGGCTGTTGGGGGTTGCTAAGATTGGAAATGGGCTGTGGTGGGGGCTTGGATTGAAATGGACTCATGGAGTGGCTAGAACTGGAAGTAGGCTTATGGGGGGCTTGGATTGGAAATGGGCTGAGTGGAGGGGAGCTAGTATTTGACATGGGCTGATGGTGGGGCTAGGAAAGGACTAGAAATGGGCTGATGGGGGGCTTGGATAGGAAATGAGCTGATGGAGGGACTCGGATAGGACTGGAAATGGATGGGGGAGCTAGGACTGGAAATGGACTGATGGTGTGGCTAGGATAGGATTGGAAATGGGCTGATGGGGGGCTAGGACTGGAAATGGGTTGATGGGGGCTAGGACTGGAAATGGGCTGATGCGGGGACTAGAAGGGAGCGGATGCTGGGTGGGGCTGGAACTAGAAGGGAGCTGATGTTGGGGGAGGATTAGAATGGGATGGAGCTGGAAGAGTGAAATGGAGGGGAAAATATTCTGTGTGGGAGGGAAGACAAATCTACAATTGGCCAGGTATTGGGAGAGTAAGTGGGGATTGAGGATGGAGGGGTAAAATTTGAGTGGTTGAAATAGGAATGAGGAAAGAGCAAAAGCAGAAAGATTAGTATGTTAAAGCAGATGTAGAGAGAGAATGAAAAAAAAATCTAGAAGAGAGAAGAAAGGACAAATGGACAGCAGACGATGGAGAGTTAGCAGAAAACACGAAGAAACCAGAAGAAAGTGGCTGGAGCAATTGCAACGGAAAAACAATGCAAAGGTAAAATAAAAATACAAAAAGGTAAAATAAAAAATGCAAAGGTAAAATAAAAGGTAGAAAAATCTCTCTTTATTTTGAATTTATTAACTGGAATATGTCAGCTCTGGGAAATGTGCATTATTAACGCCTGTGCTTTGTTTAGTACAAGAGAAAATTAATTTGTAGTTTTATTTCTACAGTGTTGTTGTACATTCTAAGTTTGGCTTTTGGGGTTCCCAGTTTAATTATTGTCTTCCTGTTTCTAAATTTTGATTCCTTGTTTGGTGATGGTCTATGTTCTGCATGTGTAACTGAGCTGAGGTATTCTGTTTATGTAATTCCTATTTGACAGTGCCACTTGTTCTCTTTCCCCAGTAGGTCATGTATTGTTATTCTCTGAAATGTATTGGGTTTTTTTTTTTTATTTAATAATTTTCAATCAACTTACAAAAGCAAAGTACAAGCAACTTAAGTGGTGTTATAGTATTAAAAAGAAAAACAATTGCAGTACAGACCATAAGGGGAAATACATACAAACTAACAGCACTTACATCTAGCCCTCTATATTGGGGAGATACAAAATTAGGAAAAATAGGAAAAGGAAAAAACATTAAGAGTTAAATCACTCTAGTTACTGAACAGCTTAAACTATCACTCCACACCCTCCCTACCATTACTCTGACTCTCCTTACCAACCAAAAATAATTCCAATTGAGAAGGTTCCATAAAAGTAAATTTTGATCCCTGCAACGTAATTAAACATTTGCAGGGATAACGAAGAAAAAAAGAAGCAGTGAGGGCTAACACTCTAGGTTTCAGTGCCAAAAAGGCCTGTCTCCTAACCTGCGTAGCCCTACACACATCTGGAAATATTTGTATTTTTGCACCACAAAACAAAGAGGACATTTTCTTGAAATAACTACGTAATACCAGAACCTTATCCTTATCAGATAGAAATGTTACAATCAAAGTGGCACGTGATAGAATAATATCTACTACTGATGTGCCTTTGGGCCCTGACTTTCTGACTCTGCGGTCACCCGCTGCTTCCCTTAGTTCTCCGGATCGCACTCCTCCTTCCCCGCCCTGTATAATCTCCCCTGTGCCTTTGTCTACTCCGGGGGGTCAGTTTCAGCAGAGTACCCCAGTGTTCCTGGGTGACAAGCTGAAGCCTGTTACTTGGTCAGTCCTTGAAATGTATTGGTTTAATATTTGCAGTGTTGCCTTTTGAGTATGGTGCTTTGTGAGTCCTGGTAGTGCTGTTAGGATACGGTGGGTTTGCTATGGATTCTAAATGGTCCAAACATAATAGAATACCGTGAATCCCCTTATCACAATATGTTTCTGTCGGGCATAGACCGCCTGAAGAAGAGAATGTCACACTCCCCCATACGCAGTACATGCCCCTTTTTATTTAATTATCCATTTGTTTTTTTTATATATATGTATTTCAAAACCGCAAAATAAAAGATAACCACACTTAGCTGGTCAACTGCACAACTGCACGACGTGCACGTTTCGAGGCAATAAGCCCCTGTTTCAAGTGCTCCAGATGAATCTCAGTGTGCCCCACTTTTCAATAACTGGCAAAAAACGCCGAACACACGGCTGATGAAATTAGGGATATTTGCTCAGCATAGGCTACCCATAGGACTGCCTACTCATAGAAGAACCTATCACATGAAGGGAATGCCCACAATATCACAGGGTTCCCTGTAGTGACGGAATCGTAAAATGTCAAAGTCCCAACCATTCAATCTCCCGATTCAAACCAATAGGGGAAACAGTTTGTAGAGTGAATATCCAACGTTGTTCCAAATCACGTAACCTCACCATCCGATCCCCCCCTCTAGGGTCCATGGGAATGTGATCAATCACTGTCCAAGTTAATTGCTCAAAACTGTGATGGTAATCCAAACAATGCTGTACCACCGGGGCCGTGGTCACAGACTGTCGAAGCCGCAACGCATGCTCCCCCAGCCGAACCTTAATTGCACGTATAGTGCTTCCCACATACCGTAACGGGCAAGGGCACTCCAAAAAATAAATCACAAAAGAAGAAGTGCATGAAGTTTGCCACCGGCGATAAAAAATATGATCCGACAATAAATCTGACCAGGAAGATCCAGAGAGGGTGGTAGCGCAATAGACACACTCATTACAGGGTGAGTGAAACCCCAATCGAGCCACCGGATGCTCCGGTCGATCACCCATTATCGCCGATCTCACTAGGACATCACGGAGATTCCGTCCCGAGTGTAGGCAATCCGTAAGGGCTTATTAAAACAAGGACATAAGGAAAGAATCAGCCAGTGCTTCTTCAAAATATGCATCACTGCATTAGAATGGCTCATATAAGGCAAAATGCCAGTCAGAACATCCTCCGATCCAGTAGATGGATGAGACAAGGCCGGGGTAACATCAATAAACCATTCCCAATGAGAGAACAAGGCCCTACGATACGCCCGAGATACCACTACCGAAGGGTAGCCCTTAGACAAAAGTCGGGACCTCAAATAGGCGGCATGATGTTTAAATTGAGCAACAGTTGTACATAGCCGGCGAATTTGCAAAAACTGTCCATAAGGCAGCCCTTTTCGGAGGGGTTCAGGGTGAAAACTTCCATAATTCAATAAACTGTTGCGCTGTACTGGCTTCCTATACAAAGTCGTGGACAAAGAAGATCCTTCCCGGTAAACCAGCATATCCAAGAATTCCAACCGATCCAAAGAAATATGGGCCGTAAACGTGATATGCAATTTTATAGTATCAAGCCAGGTTATAAAGGCATTTAGCGAAGCCAAGTCAGATGTCCAAACAAAAAAGATGTCATCAAGGTAGCGTTTCCAAATGGCAACATGTGTAAACCACGAAGAAGGATATATGTACCGTTCCTCTACTTCAGCCATATATAATGTGGCAATGGAAGGAGCCACGGTGGCACCCATTGCAATACCAAACACTTGTTGGAAGAACTCTCCTTCAAACAGGAAATAATTTCGGGTGAGCACCAAAGATATCAACTCCAACAAGAATGATTTTGGTAAACGCGTCGGGGCGTGCTCAAACTTGGTCTGAAGAAGATCCAATGCTTCCACCTGGTCCACGTTCGTATATAGGGCCACCACATCCAAAGTCACTATATAACACTGAGCAGACGGCAAAAGCAAATGCTGAAGGAGGCCCAAAAAATGTGTAGAGTCCTCTATAAACGATTGAACCAAAGATGCCTCTTCCCTGGGAAAAGCGGGGCACACTGAGATTCATCTGGAGCACTTGAAACGTTTATTGCCTCAAAACGTGCACGTCGTGCAGTTGTGCAGTTGACCAGCTAAGTGTGGTTATCTTTTATTTTGCGGTTTTGAAATACATATATATAAAAAAACAAATGGATAATTAAATAAAAAGGGGCATGTACTGCGTATGGGGGAGAGTGACATTCTCTTCTTCAGGCGGTCTATGCCCGACAGAAACATATTGTGATAAGGGGATTCACGGTATTCTATTATGTTTGGACCTCTTATTGGTTGAGTACCGATCTTCTGGGTTCATTGTATTGATGGATTCTAAATGGGCAGTGTTTGTAGTAGTTCCTAATGTGCCTGGCGGTTGGTACTGGATTATAGTAATGTAGAAATCTTTTAGTCTTTCTTTATCCATACACTCATTAAGAGGCATGTTTACTAAAAGTTAGTGTATGGTAACATTATGCAAATGAGGCCCCTTATGCAAATGAGGCCCCGCACCAAGTCTCCGCACAAGACCCCGCACCCCCCTTGGGCCACCCCTGGAAACATGCTCCCAGGAACTCCAGGGACTGGGAAGCTAACAACTGTCTTTTTCCCCGATTGATCACCAGGGCAAGGCTTTCCAAAAATAAAAAAAGAACACTACTCGGTTCGCTACCTAAGACACCTCTGAAAGAGAACGGGCTTCGAAGAGCCAGACATGCAAATATGAGTCCACACAGCCACCACCACCAAGACCTTGGAGAATGTCCTGGGGGCAATAGAGAGTCCAAATGGGTGGGCGGCAGACTGAAAGTAAAAGCCAAGTACAGCAAACCGCAGATACTGTTGCTGATCCTCCCAGATCATGATATGAAAATACACTTCCGCCAATTCAAAGATGCAAGGAACTCCCCTCAGTGCACCGCTTGAATCGCGGATCGCAAGGTTTTCATTTGGAAGTGCAGGATATGCAAGCACTTGTTGAGACCCTTGAGGTCCAGAATGATCCATCTTTTTCAGCACTATGAAATATATGCAATACCTACTCTTGACTCTGTTGTCTGGGGGAATGGGCACCACTGTCTTCAGGAGCAGCAACTTGAACAAGGTCATCCACACAGTGGCCCTTTTGTCCACAGACTCACAGGGGGAGATGATGAAAGCATCAAGGAGCAGCTCTTTGCATTCCAGGACATAGCCATACTGAATGGTATCTAGCACCCAGTGATTCTTGGTGACCTGGGACCATTCCTGAAAGAAGAGACGAAGCCTGCTCTCAACTGGCAGAACCAAGGAATGGGCCTCCAAACCTTCATTGCGCAGCCCGGGAGGGATCTCTCTGGAGGAGACTGTCCCTGGGCCCACGTGCCCCACGAAAGAACTGAGAACGAGTCCGAAATCTGGAAGCAAAGGGGAAGAACGCGTTTCCAGGCCAGTAGCGACAGGAGTCCCGAGACCCCCGGGAGCCTGACCATTAAGAAGCAATAAAAACAGAAAAGAGAGAGAGGGAAGACATGGAAATGGTGTGTTGCAGAGAAGAACAAATATAAAAAAGAATTTTGTGTAGCTATGAATAATGTAAACAGAAAATCAAATAGGATAAACACCAATCATAATTGTGAATATAAAATACTTGATATAGGAAATTTTAAAACAAAGTAAATACAGGTTTGCATAAAATGAGAAAAAAACATGTCATAGTGGTAAAAAAAAAATCAATAAATATAAATAATAAATACAACATAAATACCATGTGACTCAGACAGAGAAATATAAATATGTGAACCCAAAACAGACAATTAATTTTTTTACCAATATGACATGTAATTTTCTCATGTTATACAAACTTTCTGTATTTACTTTGTTTTAAAATTTCCTTTATCATATATTTTATATCCACAATTTTATTGCTTTTTATTGTTTCTAATATTGATAAGTACTCCATGGTGTGGTGTGTTACCTGCTCTCTTTTGTCTCCTGTACTGTTTTGTGGGTATTTCTGTCTTCTTTGGTTACTTAGAGAAGAAGGTCAGGCAAACCACCTGGTTCACATGAAAGGGAGAAATCGCTTCAGGGAAGAAGGAAGACACAGGCCGAAGGGAAATGGCCTTCTCAGAAAAATACGAGAGGTAAGGATCTTGGCAAAACAGAGCCAGCAGCTCTGAATCTTCCTTCCGGAACAAATTGTAACCAAGAAGGCCGTCTTGAGCATCAAATCCTTCAGAATAGCATGTTTCAACGGCTCACATGTTCTGACATCAGGGCCCTGAGCTCCAGACACAGATCCCAGGAAGGGACCAAAGACCAAAGGGAAGAATGTAGACACCGAACCCCCTGAAAAAGGCATGAAACATCCGGGTGTAAGGCTAGAGATTTACCAGCCAACGGACTTCTGAAACAAGCTAAAGCTGCCACCATTAGAAAAGGCCAACAGAGACGGCACTTTGGCCGACTCAGGAGCCAGCTGCCGTGCGCCTACCGCAATCAAAGAATCAGACCCTCACTAATGACACATTGGTAGTCCTCCACCGGGCTCTGAGTAGAGTGGAAAAGCACTGCTGGAGAGTAGCCCGTATGTGCTAACTGTCTCCGTACAGAAGTCAGCTGTAAGCGAGAAGGGAACCGGGTCCTCCAGGACAAGTGGCCTCCGACACAATAGGCCCTGAGACAGAGGCAAACAATGAGGTGGCACTTGCAGGAGCCGCATCAGATCTCTGAATCATGCTCTCCTCGGCCAACTAGGCACAGTCAGAATAATCCTTCTTGGGTAGCGCTCCATATGCTGAATCACAAGCCCCACCAGAGGCCACGGAAGAAACACATACAGCAAGTGTTGACCTGGTCAAGGTTGAGCTAGGGCGCCAATGCCTTCAGATCCTGTCTCCATGCAGCGACTGAAGAAGTGGCGCACTTTGGCATGGAACGGGTTGCCATTAGATTTATTTATTATTTATTTATTACAATTTCTTATATACCGCACTATTCGATATCAGCGCGGTTTACAATAAAACAAAAGGACCAGAACAACAGGCTGTTCGGTTTTACAGAGAACAGGTGTACAAACTTGGTTAACATGGGTGAACTATTTACATAAAATATCTACAAGTAGGCATGCTGACAAAGCTCTAGAAGTAATTTGTGGTTACTTTCTTTGGCGGGGTTATCTAGGCTTCATTGCTGACTGGGTAGTATTTGAGGAACAGGTGAAATTTGAGTGCCTTCCTGAACTGAGTTAAGTCAACGATAACACGAATGTCAGATGGTAGGGCATTCCAGCATCTTGGGGCGCAAAATTTGAAGGCCCTAGATCCCTCTTGGGGCGACCCCACTGGTGCAGAAACAACTGAAATGCCTCTTGACTGAACTCTCACTCTCCTGGAACTAGAGAATGCTGGCTTAGAAAATCCGTTTCCACAGTATCTACTATGGTAGAGCCAACAAATGAGGAGGTTTTTCACCACCCAGGCAAACAGGTGAGTCATCTGCAGGACTACCCAGCACTCCTTGTGCCGCCATGCCGATTGACAAAAGCCACTACTGTGGCATTGTCTGAGAATAATAGAACTGCCTGGCCCTCGACCGGGGGCCAGAAATGCCGAAGAGTTAACCTGATGACCCTTGCCTCAAAGCAGTTGATGGACCATATCGCTTCCCTGCGGTTCCAATGGCCCTATGCTGTTCGGCCTTGGCACTGGGCTCCTCAACCCGAGAGACTGGCACCTGTTGTCAGAAGGATCGATGAGCGATTGACAAACAGCATGCCCTTCCTCAAGCTGACCATCATAATCACTGGGAGCAGGAGCCGAGCACAAACTGCTGAGAACTCAGGGACCACCAAGCCCCTAAGAACCATTGGAGTGGCCAAATTTGAGCATGTGCCCACAGCACAATTTCGATTGTCACCGCCATCAATCCAAGGAGCTGAAAATCACCCCACGACTCTGAGAGCCTGCTGCAAACAGAACAGCACTAGGCAATCCAACAGCCTTTGACTTTCTCCTCTGGCAGGAAGACTCTGCAACAATTCGCTCACCAATTGATCACCCAGACGAGGCTCATCAGAGAGAACACCACTCGGGGAGCTACCTGACTGGCCACTGAAAGAAAATGGGCTCGGATGAGCCAGTAGTCCAGATATGGATGCACACAAATCCCCTGGTGCCATAGCATTGCAGTCACCAACACCATGACTTTGGAGAACGTACTTGAGGCAGTGGAGAGACCAAATGGAAGGGCAGTGATCTGAAAGTGCGAGCTAAGCATGGCAAAAAGCAGATACTTTGCTGATCCCTTAGACTGGGATACGAAAATAGGACTCAGCCAAATCCAGAGGTGTCAGGAACTCCCCTTGGCGCACCACTAGAATCATTGATCGCAAAGTTTCCATCCAGAAGCACATGATGCGCAAGTGCTCATTGACACACTTGAGGTCCAGAATGGGCCCGAATGTTCCTTCCATCTCAGCACCATGAAACAGGCAGAATATCTGCCCTTGCCCCAACGTCTGGGGGAATGGGACAAGTTGCCTCTCCTGAAGGCAGTGTTGCCAAGGTGATCCACACAGTGGGCATGCTTCTTCCACAAGAGAAGAAGATGAAAAGCAGCCAGGACATATCCATCCTGAATGGGGACTACAACCAAGTGATCCTTGGTGACCCAGGTCCATTCCTGAAAGAAGAGGCAAAGCCTACCCCCAACCAGAGGAATCAGGGAATTGGCCCCCAAACTTTCATGGGACTGGGACCCTGGGCTTAAGTGCTCCATGAAAGGGACTGAAAATGAGCCCAGGCCAATAGGAGAGGGGAAAAAAGACTTTCCAGGACAGCAGCGATGGGAGTCCCGAGATCCCGGGAGTCTGACCACTGCATCCACGAGGCACGGTGGAGGCTGACGGAAAAGGGGTTCCTACCCGCTTCATAGTCTCCTTGCACCTGTCCTCTGGAAGGCAGAAAGATTTCACTTTGTTCAAGACCTTCACTAGCTTCTCTAAATTGGACACAACAGAAGCATCCCTCTAAGGCCAGATGGGCAACTGGGCTTTGGAAGATGAGTCTGCTGCGCCATGTCAGAGCTAAGCCAATGCCATGTCATCATTGACAGGGCACAATCTCTGGCCACTAGACATACCAGGACATACATAGCATCATAAAGTAAGGCCGTAGCAGATTACAAAAGAGGGGCAGAATCATCTGGTGGAAGAGACTGCATCCATTGGAGCAGGGCTTGAGATGTCAGACCTGCACATATCGTCAACTGAAAAATTGCAGCCACCGCAGTGAACCAGTTTGTCAACACAAATCCATCTTTCAGTCCAGAGTATCCTTTATGGCTGATCCGTCTTCCGCAGATGGTCCATCTGGTAACCATCATGACTTGCGCATCCACATTGGAAATATCAAACCACACAACGCGCTCCTTCTCTGGGAGAGTGTGCATCTTCTTATACACGCTTAGCCCCTTAAGCAGAGAATTGGGGGAATCCCACTCTGGCCTAAACAAGCTCTTGAGCACCTCTGGGAATGGGAAGACAGTAGTGGATTTCTACACCCCTTGCAGGTGTGGATTTATCTTCGGTTTCTACTCCATTCCTGGAGCATCCGCCAAGTTCAAGGTGGATAAGACCCTGGGAATGAACACTTCCAGTTCCTCCTCCAGGAACAGGCAGATAACATTGCAAATTTGTTTCTGATCTTGTTTCTTGTATTTTTGTTTGCAAGCTTGTATCTTTGCTGTACAAGCAGTGTTGCTTGGTATATTGTTAAAATTTATAAATATAAAATTAAATTAAATTAAAAAAAACATCACATACAATATCCAAAGAGTTTAAGGCTGACCTGGAGCAATCTAGAGTGGTGCTATCAACCTGTACCATACGCTGCACACTAAACAAAGAAGGACTTCATAGGCAAAGGCCAAAGAGAACCCCACTGCTCATAGTCAGACATAAAAAGGCACGCCTGATCTTTGCCCAAACCTGCCTTGAGAAATCACAGTCCTTCTGGGAAAATGTTCCGTGGACAGATGAAAAGCTTGAAGGGCCCAAAATTCGAAGCCCTGTAAACCATGTAACTGCTGCTGAGAGGGATATTCAACACCACTAGCCTGGTTAGTGCTGCTGAATATCCTTGATTATGGCCCTTACACGCCCTGATGCTAACCATTTAGCATTGGGATGTGTCAGGGGCATCTGGGAAGAAGCAGAGGCGGAGACGATCGATATTGCATGCTGCCTGGTTAACGACCTGTGCCTAAAAGATAGGTGAGTTTTTCCTCATCTATCTTTTAGGCACAGGAGCTAACCGGGCAGCATGTAATATCGCTGCTGCCCAGTTAGTTACTGCGGCTTCCGGCATGTGTGACAATCCCCGGATATTCAATGCTGAGGCCGCATATGATCCCGGCATTTAATATCCAGGGTTAAGGGTCAGCAGGCACAGCTATGTGCTGTAGCGGTGTATAGCCTGTCCAAGTGAATATTGGGCTCGAGGTCCTTGGCAATGCAGACCAGCGATACATTTACAAGTGAAGAAATGAAGCTTATAAGGAAAAAAATCACCCTTCCTACAGTTAAATATGGTAGAGGTTCCATAATGTTGAGGGGCTGTTTTGCTGCTTCAGGAACTGGAGACCTAGAATCTATTAAAGGAATCATGAAGTCAGAGGACTACCAGGGTATTTTAGAGTGAAATGTGCTACCTAGTGTCAGAAAGCTAGGCTTGGGTCCTCCAGCAGGACATTGACCCAATACATACATCCAAAAGTACAAAAGAATGGTTAAAAAGGAACAAATGGACTGTTGTAAACTGGTCAGCAATGAGTCCTGATCTACATTCATGAGCTGGAGCAAATCGCAGTGGAAGAGTGGGAGACCAGCAGACAGATCTATGAAACTTATAGACGGCTACAAAAAATGCTTGGAGGCTGTCATCACTTCCAAGGGTTGCGCAATGAAATATTAGTGAAGGGTGCCATTAATCCTGTCCAGGCCATTTTTTTTTAACTTTCTATTTATGCATTTTACAATTAATCAAGCAGAGGAGCGGAGGAGTGGCCTAGTGGTTGGGGCAAGGTACTTCAGGCCGGAAGGTCAGTGGTTCAAATCCCACTAGAGGACAGCAACCTTGGGCCGGAAGGACTGGGGTTTCTAGTCACACAGGTGCTCCTTGTGGTCTTGGGCAAGCCACTTAACCCTCCATAGCCCATTTTCCCTGTAAAATAGTTATCTCCAAGTTATAATGCCCTGTTCAATGTAATTTCAGTTTGTTCAATGTAAACTGCACTGATGCAGAATAGCACAGTATATAAGAGAATGTAAATAAATAAACAAATAAAAATAAACACACTTGTATAGTAAAGATACACCTGTCTCAATAACAATATAAGAAAACAAATCAAGAAACATTATACAAGAGTATCAATAGTCCTCATGAAAGAGGAGAGCAGCATAACAAACATACAGAGGACAGGAACTCCCCGGTATGATTTAAAAAAAAGAAAAGTTATACCAAAAACCAAGAGAGGGCAGAGAACCAAGCATTTTACTCCATAAGAATGGGGAACCACTCAAGAAGGAGAAGATGTAACAATATGGGTACTGATAAAGGAAGACAGGTCCTCAGGCTGAAAGAAAACATATTTGTGGGACTGAAATACAATTATACATTTACATGGAAAACGAAGTACAAAAGAAGCCCCCATCTGAGTCACCCCAGGACGTAACAATAAGAAAGATTTGCATCTTTTTTGAGTCTCTCTGGCCACATCTGGGAAGATCGAAATTCTCTTACCCATAAACAAGTTGGCACGCTTTTTGAAATATAGCTTTAGAATCCAATCTCTATCCGATGGTAACGCAAAAGTAACTAACATGGTGGAAACAGCTAATTCATCGTCCTTAGGAGTTTGAAGCAAAGCTGATACGTCCAGGAAATCCATATCCAACGATCCAACTACCTTCTCCCCCACTTTCTTACCCGATGGCAAAAAGTATACTTTAGATACTGGAGGAATTAAATCATATGGCACCAACAGTGCTTCTTGAAGATACTTCTTAAACAGTTCCAAAGGAGCAACCGCAGGAACTATAGGAAAATTAAGCAAACGAATATTGGAAGACCTGGTAGCATTTTCTAATGATTCCAGCTTCAACCTTATGGCCATATTATACTTTACTAAGGACTCTGATACTCCAGAAACCCGCAACAGTTTCTGGTCTATAATATCTGCTTTCCCTTTAATATCCACCACATCAGACTTAAGTTTGGAGCAGGAGTCTTCAAGCTTATCCACCCAAGAGGTAGACTGCTGACTTACAACAGTGGATAGCTGAGAAATGGCCTCGCAAATGCTCTCCAGAGAGATCACAACTGGACGCGGCAAAGTGAAGCCCAACGGTGACTCGGACACTGTCATTGGAAGAAATGGAACTTTCCCTTCCCCAGACCCACTCAATCCTTGTGTGGAAACCGCTGCCACCGAAGTTGAAAACACCGCCAAGCCTGAAGCTCCTGCTGTAAATGACTGCTCACCGGAGACCACCTCGAGCAGGCTCCACTCGTGAGCTACCGCTCCCACCACTTCGGAGAAAGACTCGACTCCGCCTGCAGGAGGAGTCACCGGAAGGCTCAGGGCCGGAGGAGGAGCATGCCCATCGGGGGAGAGAGACACATCAAGGGCAGGAAGCGCCGGAACCTCCTCAGCCGGCAAAACCAAGCCCGCTCGTATCTCCCCAACTTGTTGCTCGGTTAGCCGAACAAACCGATCCATGGGTCCCACACTAGCAAGCATAGGCTCCGCGGGAAAAACCTTCTGCTTGCCTTTTCGTTTAGGCATTTTCAGCTCAGCACTGCTCTGTCGCTATCTTGGAATTAGCCACTCCCCGTGTCCAGGCCATTTTTGTCTTTTTTTCTGAAATTACTACGTCTAAGTTGCATAGACATCTTTTATTACTGTATACCTTTGAACATACTATTAAAATATTATGATGACATAAAATTGGAGTATTTCCAATTATTTCTCAAGATATTAGAACCATAAACCATATTGTATACGTAATGTTGACCACAACTGTATAGATTACCATTGAGGAAACTCACCAATGCAGTGGACTAGACAGACTACAAAGACTCTTTTCCAGGTATGAAACTGGGTTGTATTCTTCTAAACTAGGGAAAAGGGGACTTTATTTAAACCCACGGAGAATGATTTAACCAGTTTCTTAAACAAAGGAGAGCTGTGGAATTAAAGGGTTTGGTGCTTTGATTAATGATCTCCCAGGGAAAGTGCATATTGATTACTGTAAGGAGTTATGCATGGACCACATTTCCCAAGATGCAGTGCATTGCTGAGGTGGGCTGGCATTACTCTAAGTTGTACAGTTATTCAATGTCTCCCTCTGAGTGGGCGAACACAGTTTAACAGTTTAAAACACAGGTTTATTTTGCTGAAGATAAAGCAGATTTTTGGTTAAAGCATTGTCTTAGTCATCCTGACAAGACTGAAAGAATCTTGAAACAGGGTCCACAGAATCACGGAGAAATGCCCCCCCTCCCCCCCCTCCCCCCCATCTTGACACATCAACTCATCCCATCTAAGTAAGTTATAGCCAGCACCACAGGCAGATTTTATAAAATACAATGCCACTTGGGCAACAACATCATCTTGATCAGGTGAATCCACACCATAAGTGACAGAGGCAAAGGCCATTACCTCTGTAACTGTTGATCACCACTTCTCAATAAGCAGCTTAGCATATAAATTACCCCATATCATTAGATAACATCAACCTCAAGTATCACAAGGAGCCTTATGCCCACTGTAATGGAAGTAAGCCCGACCAGCACCCTTTCACTCCCCCCCAAGATATCCAGAGCATCAGATTTCCTCCAATTCACTCATAGCCCTGAAATGCATACAAATCTTTCCAAGATCTCCAAGACCATGTGTCTCCAGGTTCCTCACCATAGCCAACAGATCATCAGCAAATAACGCAATTTGCACCTATTTGTCTTGCACAGCTATGCCCACAATCTCATCTTGTAGCAACATACACACCTGAGGCTCATTATAAAGTGCAAAAAGGGCCAGGAACAAGGGACAGCCCCAACTCAGAAAGAGCACAATGGATCAGTCATAATGACCTGAACCATAGGAGAATTATACAATAGCTTAATGCTATATGCGCCACCTCCTCCCCAAACGTTTCTAAGACAAACAACAGTTACCACAAGAGACCTTATCAAATGCTTTCGCTGAGTCAAAGCTCATCAATAACACCCACCTCAATTCCTGCTATCCTTTTCCTATCATTCATTACCCCATATCTTCTCAGAACAAAGCCAACTTGCTTAGGGCCAACTAGCTGTAATAATATCTATTTCATAATGTCTACCAAAGCATAGCATACATTTTAATACTGATGTTCAGTAGGGAGTTAGACCTATAAGAAGCTGATTCCAGTGAATCCCCACCTTCCTTTGGCAAACCCATGGTGTGTAAACCGCACTGATTTAAGAGCGCGGTATATAAGAAAAATAAATAAATAAATAAATAAATAAAGAATCTTGATAACCCCAAGACGAAAGGCATCCTTCTCCAAAGTCTGGTGAAACATGGCTTTCAAGGTCTCCAGAACCAAGTCACCTAAATCTTTATAAAATCCTGCCCAAAGGACATTAGGGCCTGGCACCTTCTACCTTTTAACCTTTGTATGACTTGATCCAACTCATTACAACTGATAGGAGCCATCAAAACCTGTTATTGATCCTCAGATAATTGGAGCAGTACCGACATATAAAGTATTATAAAATCAATACAACAATTTCTCCGATGTGCTTATTATCAGTATATCTATTCCCTTAGGCATTCAAAAGGACCGGAATAAAAATAAGCCCCTTGAATCAAGTGAATCAAGAGAGCCAAACATTTACCTGTCTGATTTCCATATCAAAAGAGCCTATGCGCCTAGTAAAATAGTCCACTAATGCAAAATTGTGTTGATAGAAACCTGCAACTAAAAAAAATAGTTCTCGTTGCAGCTGAGTCATACCTCTGGCCATATCTCTGAAGCAACCACATCTGTTCAACCAAGGCAATTATCTTCAGCACTGCATGTCTTAGCCTTGTGACTACCATATGCAATTATGGCTCCCTGAAGAACCACTTTGGCTGTGGCCCAAACCAAGCCCAGTTCATCTCTATGTTGCCCATTAAACTGAACATATTGATGCCACTATTGTCCCAAACACTCCACAAAATCTGGGTCCACTTCCAGTCCCACAGGAATTTCTGAAACCCTCATCCTTTGCTCTCGCTATTTCAAGTTCCAGCATCACAGGAACATGATCAGAAAGAATGTATTTGCCCTGTTTCCACCCTCTAGACTTTAGCAAAAAGCAGATCCAATGGATCCTAGAAACATGGGTGTACTACCTATCCACAACCGCCCCTCCTGACAGAGAATGATGCCTCACACCACCCTTTAGGTCCTCCCTCAGGAACCAATTTGGATCCCCTGCAACAATCAATCATTGGGGCATCTTCCAAGCCTGCTAAAATACTCCATACCCTTGAGAGATAATATCCATTCCTACCTGTAGGAAAGTAAACAGAAATTAGCAAGTACCTTTCCCTTCAAATTTTACTCAGAAGCCCAATATCATGCCCTTAAGGGTCACACACCACAGTTTTCTCTACAAAAAGACACATTTTTGTGAATAGAATAGCTATTCTGCTTTCAGAGACTTGAGTACAAAGGCAAAATAATACCTACCCACCCAATCTCTTTTCTGCTATTAATCATTTGTATAGTGCAGTTAGAGCAACAGCCTAACACCCAGGAGATTGGGATTAGATTCCCACTGGCAGGGGCAGTTCTATCATGAGGCCCACTGAGGCGGTTGCCTCAGGCGGCAGTTTGCAGGGGCGGCACTCCAACTGCGATAGCACTCCGGCTCTGTTTTAATTGTTTTAACAGAGCTGGAGTGCCGCCGCTGGACAAATCAGTGTGATTGCTTGCAGGGTTCCTGCAAGCTGACTTCACTCTCCTGATGAACCATCCTCCTGTTCACAGTGCCCCAAGAGATACAGGTTCCTGCAAGCGATCAGGCTGATTCGTCTGTCGACAGCACTCTGGCTGTTTCATTTTAGATTTTGCCGCCTCTGGCCTGCCTCTGCCTTCCCGCCGCTTTTTTCTTGCTCAAGCATTCCTGGTGGCAGGAAGAGAGGTACAGCAGGAGGGAGGGGGGATAGGAGGATTGGTACAAGTGCTGGACGACAGTGGGGAGACAGGAGGACAAATGCTAAACAATGGGGGGGAGACAGGAGGACAAATGCTGGAAAACACGGGGGGGGGCAGGAGGACAAATACTGGAAAATGGGGGGAGACAGGAGGACAAATGCTGGACAACGGGGGGGGGGGGAAGACAGGAGGATAAATGCTGGACAACGGAGGTGGGACAGGAGGACAAATGCTGGGCAACAGGGGAGGAAGCAGGAAGACAAATGCTGGATGGGGGAATCAGGGAGTCAAATGTTGGATGGGGGAAGTAGGGAGACATGCTGGACAATGGTGGGGGAGAGACAGAAGGACACATGCTGGACAATGGGGGGGAGACAGGAGGACAAATGCTGGACAAAAGGGGGGACAGGAGGACAAATGCTGGACAATGGGAGGGGCAAGAAGATAAATGCAGGAGGGGGGGAAGTAGGGAGACAAATGTTGGATGGGGTGGAAGTAGGAGACATGCTGGGCAAGGGGGGGGGAAGAGACGGGAGGACAAATAGGTTACACTGTAGCCTCACTGCATGTTCCCTAGTCTTTCTATATTTTGAAGGTGTAAACTGCCTTATCCTTCAATCAAAGCAGTTTACATTATGTAATTACTACAAACAGGTACTGGATATATTCCCTCGTCCCCAAAGGGCTCACAAGCAACAGAGGGTTAAGTGGCTTGCCCAAGGCCACAAGGAGTGCCTATAGGACTAGAAACATAAGAACATAAGATATGCCATACTGGGTCAGACCAAGGTCCATCAAGCCCAGTATTCTGTTTCCAACAGTGGCCAATCTAGGTCATACGTACTGTCGCACCGCCGCCCTAGTGGCCAAGGGTCGGGTGGACATGAGTTATTTTTCTATTTTTGAGTTTGGTCCTTGTATGCGGGGTCTGGATATTTGTTCCCAGGACCTACCGTGTACCAAAACTTCAAGTGAACACAAAGTCCGAGGGTAGGGAAAGAAAGGCTTTTTATTTCCCCTAATGTACAATGGTTCAAATAGTGGAGTCTACATCAACATAAAGAAAACCTTGCTTCAGGTAGAAAAGAAAACATATTCAGATATTGCTTTGTCTACTGTTACTTCACAGGACCTTATACAAATAAAACACACAGGCTTTGCTACTGAGCCCTGCTTTACACATCAGGCAGAGACTCTAGGCTTCCTGCCTGACAGTAGCTGCAATCCATGGCTATCTCAGGAGGGTCCTCATTGAATTCCACCTGCATAGGCTGTGGGTCTGATAACTGTGACTCTGTATCAGTATATTCTTGTGGAATACGTTGAGGCTTCTCATATACCACTTGCACTAGCCTCCAGTGTTCTGGGCCTAGGTCTGGGCTTTGGTCATGTGAATGCTTGCTATGAACGTATCTTCCTTTGTCTTGGTGCCTTGTATTAAACAGTCTTTCTTTTGATAAAAGCTTGTGTCTTGTCTTACAGACAGCTTGGTAAGGAGTGCACACCTCTGTTCCTTGTGCTCCCTGTGTCAGCAAGTTATAACGCTTATTAGAATAAAAATGTGGTTTACCTTGTTCTCTGGGCCTATCCCAGTTAGCTGAGGCTTGAGGCCTAGTCCTGCTGCAATTCAGCCTTACTTGAGTAGTAGGCTTCCCACTGTTCAGCTGGCCTTCGGGTGGAGTTATCACTCTTTCACACCCACACCTTTTGCTCTTTGAATGAAGAGTGTTACCTCTTATAGCAATGACTTCATCATCTCTCTGGTAACTTCCACAGTGTCCTGCATCTGCTGGTACCGGTTCCTCATATAAAACTCTGACCTTTGTTTCTCTCCTGGTACCTTTCTTTCCAGTGTCTCTTTGCCAAGAACTCCTGGTATTCTGCTGCACCGGACTCACTGTGTCTTCTTGCCAGGAACTCCTTCCTCTCTGGTCTCTTTGCCAAGACTCCTTTTCTTCTTCGGCTTCTGCCTCTGCTTCTGCCTCTGCCTCTCTTGCTTGTCCTACTTCCTCCTTTTCAACTTCCCAGCCTTTCTTAAGAGGAACTCCCCCTTTCCTGGATTGGCTGTTGGGCGGCATTACATCACCAGCTCTGGGGTGCGGTTCTCTAGGCCCTGGAAGGTCTCTCTTGCTCCCCCTATCTGGCTCCTCGTAATGTCGCATCTGGTGTTGGAATCATTTTCTGGATTTAAAACCTTTTTCCCTGTTTGCATAGGCTCTGCAGTACCACAGTACCTAGCAGTTTCCCCAAGAGACACAGGTTCCACAATGCTTGTATTGGTTCAAGCATTGATATCCTGGGTCCCTTCTTAATAATTGGCCTGAGGTACTGTGTCCTAACCACTAGGCCACTCCTCTCCAGCATTCTTTATGCTGCCAGACTGAAATTTAAAATATTTTGAAAGTTCAGATTCAAGAAATTTTCAAATTTTAAGGCAACATCTCAGTTTAATTTTGTTTAGTAGCCTAATAGGCTCATCACTGCTGAGTTCCAGACTTTTCCAGCTTAGGAGTTTGTACATAGGGATCTGTACTGTAGTAATATGAATTGTTCAGCTTTTCAAATAGGTGTTGGATGTTCCAGGGCCTGCTGTAGTATTTACAGTGATGCTTTTTTTTGTTAGGCTACATATGTGAGTTTTGGTGCTAGTATGGTATAGAGATTTGCTCTTTAGAACCTCAGTGACTTTTGTAAGGTTTTGTATTTTATTTATTTAACAGGTTTTTTTATAGTGCTTTTATCATTTTTAGTCAAAACGGTTTACATTATAACTTAAACTTTGTATTGTACATTAAACAGGGACATTGATAGATTTGATTCTTCTGAGGCAATGGAGGGTTAAGAGACTTGCCCAAGGCTACAAGGAGTGATAGTGAGAATTGAACCCTGGTCTCTTGGGACCCGATACTCAACCATGCCGATTTTGGAAGGGCTATGAGCCTTGTCGGCACAAAGCCCTCACTGCTGACCTCTAAACTGGATATTCAATACTGTGGCAATGGTACTGAATATCCGGCGATCGCCACAAAAGCCAGAAGCTGCCGATGCTAACCAGGCAGCATAAGAACATAAACATAGAAACATAGAAATATGACGACAGAAAAAGACCACATGGCCTATCTAGTCTGTCCTTCCATATCAACAACTACAACAGTCCCCTTTTTTCCTTTAGAGATCCTCTGTGTGTGTCCCATGCTTTTTTGAATTCAGATACTATCCTCATCTTTACCACCTCCACTAGGAGACTATTCCACGGATCCACCACTCTTTCCGTAAAGAAATATTTCCGCATATCACTCCTGAATCTATTCCCTTTCACCCTCATCCCATGTCCCCTCATAGCAGAACTTGCTTTCAACTGAAAGAGGCTCTCCCCCTGTGCATTTATACCACAGAAGTATTTAAATGTCTCAATCATATCACCTCTATTCCGCCTTTCCTCTAAGGTGTACATATTAAGATCCTTAAGTCTGTCCTCATATGCTTTATAATGAAGACCACTAACCATTTTAGTAGCCACCCTCTGTACTGACTCCATCCTGTTTATATCCTTTTAAAGGTGCGGTCTCCAGAATTGCACACAATACTCCAAATGAGGTCGCACCAAAGACGTATACAAAGGCACTATCACCTCCTTTCTTCTGCTAGCCATCCCTCTCCCTATGTATCCAAGCATCCTTCTAGCTTTTTCTGTCGCCTTTTCTACCTGTTTAGCTACTTTAAGATCATCAGACACAACCACACCGAGGTCCCGCTCTTCTTTGGTGGACAAAAGTACTTCACCTCCTATATTATATTGCTCCCTTGGATTGCTGCTGCCCAAATGAATGACCTTGCATTTTTTAACATTTAATCCCAGCTGCCAAATTCTAGACCATGCTTCAAGCTTAGCTAAATCCCTCCTCATGTTATCTACACCTACCTGGGTATCTACTCTATTGCAGATTTTGGTTTCATCCGCAAAGAGGCAAACCTTACCCGACAGCCCTTCCGCTATATCACTAACAAAGATGTCAAAAAGAATCGGACCAAGGACAGATCCCTAGGGCACACCACTGGTAACTTCCTTCTCCTTAGAGTGAGCTCCATTTACCTGTACCCTTTTTGTCGCCTCCCACTCAACCAATTTCTAACCCAAGCAGTAACTTTAGGGTCCATCCCTAGGGTGCTCAGTTTGTTTATAACTCACCTGTGAGGAATAGTGTCAAAGGTTTTACTGAAATCAAAATACACCACATCTAGAGCTCTCCCTCGGTCCAATTCCCTGGTCTCCCAGTCAAAGAAATCAATCAGATTTGTCTGACAAGATCTGCCTCTGGTGAATCCATGCTGTCTCAGATCCTGTAATCCGCTGGACTCCAGAAACCTTACTATTTTCTCTTTCAGCAGCGTTTCCAATAACTTACCACCAAAGTTAAACTAACTGGCCTGAAGTTTTCAACCACATCCTTACTTCTGCTTTTGTGTAAAGGGACCACATGAGCCTCTCTCCAGTCCTTTGGCACCACTCCCGAGTCCAACGAGGCATTGAAAAGATCAGTCAGTGGAGCTGCTAGAACGTCCCCAAGTTCCCTCAGTATTCTAGGGTGTATCCCATCGCTTTGTCTACTTTAACTTTAGCTTGTTTCTCACAAACACAGTGTTCTGAAAATTCTTCAAGATGCCCCTCGATTCTGTTCCTGTTTGTGGGTGATTTCTGAGGTCCTGCTCCTGGTTCTTCATCTGTGAACATAGAACAGAAATATTTGTTAAGCAATATAAGAACACAAGATATGCCATACTGGGTCAGACCAAGGTCCATCAAGCCCAGTATCCTGTTTCCAACAGTGGCCAATCTAGGTCATAAGTACCTAACAGTTTCCCCAAAAGACATAGGTTCCATAATGCTTGTATTGGGACAAGTAGTGATATCCTGGGTTCCTTTTAATAGCAGTTTATAGACCTTTCCTCCAGGAACTTGTCCAAATCTTTTGTAAACCCAGCTACACTAACAGCTTTTACTACATCCTCTGGTAGCAAATTCCAGAGTTTGATTACACTTTGAGTGAAAAAATATTTTCTCTTATTAGTCTTAAATAGGTTACCCTGTAGCTTCATTGCATGTCCCCTAGTCTTTTATGATGACATAAACAATCAATCTACGTTTAAGCGTTCCACTCCATTCATTAATTTATAGACCTCTATCATATCTCCTCTCAGCCGTCTCTTTTCCAGGTTGAAGAGCCCTAACCTTTTTAGCCTCTCTTCCTAGGCTTTTTCTTCCATCCACTTAACCATTTTGGTGGCTCTTCTCTGTATCTTTTCTAATAACGCTATATCCTTTTTAAGATTTCGGCGACCAGAATTGCACACAATATTCAAGGTGCGGTCTCACCATGGAATGATACAAAAGCATTATAATATCTTTTGTTTTATTTTCCATTCCTTTCCTCATGTTACCTAGCATTCTATTTGTTCTCTTGGCCACCGCTGCACACTGGGCAGAAGGTTTCAACATGTTATCCACGATGACGCCAAAATCTTTTATTCCTGGGTGGTGGTTCCTAATGTGGAACCTTGCATCGTGTAACCACAGTTTGGGTTGTTCTTTCCTAGGTGCATAACTTTGCACTTGTCCACATTAAATTTCATCTGCCATTTGGATGCCCAGTCTTCCAATTTATCAAGTTCCTCTTGCAATTTTCCGCAATCCTCATGGGTTTTAACAACTTTAAATAGTTTTGTGTCATCTGCAAATTTGATAACCTCACTTGTTATTCCCATTTCCAGGTCATTTATGAATATGTTAAAAAGCAGCGGGCTCAGCACAGATCCCTGGGGTACTCCACTATGCACCTTTCTCCATTGGGAAAATTGGCCATTTAGTCCTACCCTCTGCTTTCTATCTTTTAACCAGTTCCTGATCCACAATAGTACACTACCTCCTATCCCATGACTTTTTTTGCCAAAAGTCTCTGATGAGGGACCTTGTCAAAGGCTTTCTGAAAGTCCAGATATACTATATCAATTGACTCACCTTTTTCTACCTGTTTATTCCACACCTTCACAAAACCAGAACAGATTAGTAAGAGAAGATCTTCCTTGTCTAAAGCCACGTTGGCTGTCTCCCATTAAGCCATTACTATCTACATGTTCAGTAATTTTGTTCTTTATGATGGTTTCTACCATTTTTCCCGGTATTGACGTCAGGCTCACCGGTCAGTAATTTCCCGGATCACCCCTGGAACCCTTTTTAAAAATTGGCGTTACATTGGCCATCCTCTAATCTTCAGGTATTAAGGATGATTTTAATGATAGTTCACAGATTACTAATAGCAGGTCTGCAATCTCATATTTCAGTTCTTGCAAGACCCTTCGATGTATACCATCCGGTCCAGGTGATTTGCAGCAGCGATATTGGATGCTACCCTGTTAGCGATCTGTGACTTACAGATAGTTGAGGGTATTCCTCGCTTATCTTTAAGGCACATTTCGCTAACTGGGCAGAATCCAATATCGCTGCTGCTTGGTTAGCACCATTCTAGTCCCTGGAACGCCCCTAACATTCCCTGATGCTAACCGGATAACAGCGGGGCATGTAGGGGACTTAGTAGGGGATATCCAATGGCACGAACCATGTAACTGCCATTGAATATCCCCAACAAAGGCATCTAAATGGTTTACTGCCTTTCAAAAATCGGGCCCTTGGTTCCTAAGCCAGAGCCCCAACCATTAGGCTATTCCTCCACTCCTATTAGTTCACAATATGCCTGGTACAGGAGAATGTTTTTTAAAGAGATGGCCAGCGGAGGCGGCTTGACAGATCAGCTGTAGTCCTTCCTGATTCTGGGGTCCAGCAATGGAGCGGCAGTCTTCAGAGGCTGGTGCAGAAGTGGCTGAAACTCTGGTAACATTTTCCTTTTAACGACCGGCTGTATTTACTCTAGAGACTATTTGGTCTGCTATTGTGAAGCTTGGGGAGTTTTTGGCTCCTCATATGTCTACTCTGGTGGCTCAATCTCAGCCTCATACCAATTTACTGCAGCAACATACATTGGAGGTGTCCGCTTTGCAATCTTCAGTGACTGAGTTACAACAAAAAGCTTCTCGTTTTGAAGATGGAAGTTTATCTTTTCAGAAGGATGCGTTGGCTTTAAAAAGAAGGATTGATATGTTGGAGAACTTATCAAGATATCAAAATCTTTGTCTTATAAATTTTCCAAAGTCTTCTGTTATTAGTGCTAAAGAGATGTTTAAGAAATACTTAGTCCCAAATTAATCCCATCACTGAATGACTAAATTGTATTATCTTCCTCCTGGTAAAAAGGGTGTTAGTGGCAGGATGATTCCAGGGGTTGAATAGGTTGACTCATTGGATGTCTCGAGTATTTTGAAAAGTGATTCTGTTTATCCATCTACTCTAATAGCAATATTTGCTCTTTCTTCTGACCGAGATTGGTTCCTACGAATGTATTTCCATAAGCGTAATCTGATTTTTCAAGGGCTTTCTGTCTGTGTGTTTCCTGATTTATCTAAGGAGACTCAAAAAAGAAGGAAAGAATTCTTGTTACTTTGTCCTGGAGTTCTGCTTTTGGGGGCTCAATTTTTTCTGAAATTTCCATGTAAATGTATGGTTAAATTTCTGTCTACCTCCTATATATTCTTTGAGCCATCACAGCTGCTGGCCTTTCTGAATGCCCGCCGCTCAGCTGAGATGGCCCAGCTTCCACTGCAGTAAGGCTTTTTGCTTGACTGTTTGACACCAGTTTAAATTTTCTTCACAGGTTCTTGTTTATTACTGATTTTCTTAGTTCCCTCTTTTATTGTGGGCTTTGGTAGGGGCAGACTAGACAGTTTTTTTGCCTTTTCCTTATTTCTATTTTTCCTGTGTTTCATTGGATTTATCAATGATGTTTTCAGTCTGTGCCCTAATTTCTATGCAGGTGTGTTATGCTTGGATTTATTGTAAAAATGATAAAGATTAATTTTAAAAAAAAAGAGATGGCCAGAATCAGATTTTTTTTAAAATTAGATATTGAGTTTTATGGGTGGATGTCCTAGTTCTGCTCTGCACCTGTTGTGGAGGGAGTGGATTCTGTAAATGCAAAATATATGTTCAAAAAGAAAAAGCAACAACCATAACACAGTTTATAACAACAAAATAAAAATGAGTTACAATTTGGTGTTATAAACTGTGCAGTGGTTCTCACTTTTTTAGTTCTGTGGTGTGTGAATATCTTTTTATTTCCTCTACATTATCTAATTGACTTTTTGATTTTGTTCAGTCCCTGACTGCAGTTTTGAGAAAGCCTCCCCCCTCGACTCCAGGGAGGGGGGACACCATCTCATCCCTCGCCTCAGGCAACATCACTCACCACTGGCACTCCCCTACCTCAGAATAAAAGGCCTGACAATCTACTGCTGGTCGTACCTTGCCTAGAAAACCCAGGGGCTGCTGGGTCACCAGGAAACTTGACAGCATTTTAAAAAAATCCCAAATCAAAACAAGACATTTGCAGTGCTGTACATGTATAAAGAAGAAAGAGTCCCTGCTCAATAGAACTCATTCCATACAAGACAGAGATAAATACAACAAACTAGGGAAAATAATTATAATACACATGGGTGTTAAACAGGAGAATAAGAGGGGGGTTGGCTTCCAAAAGCAGCCTCGATGAGGTGAATCTTTAGCCTGATTTGGAATAGGCCAGAGATGGAGCCTGACATTCTGAGTTGGCAGTGGAAGAGAAAGGTGCAGATAAGGTGACATTTTACTTACCAGATAATGTCCTTTACTTGAGTTCTGCTAGACCAGTCCAGACAAGTGGGTTGTGTTCCCCTACCAGCAGATTGGTGGAGACAAAGAACAAATGAAAAGCCCAGGTTTCAATGACATCACTCCTGTGCCTCTATCTACCTCAGCCACCAGAGGTCCCTTCCATATTCATTCCAAAGCAAATGGGAGATACAAAGCAAGCCTCACACAAAGATACAAAGCAAGCCTCAGTGTGAGCAACAATGAATAAACAACAGTGGAGAACTATGTAAAGGAAGACTGAAACAGAAGTCTGTCAAGTAGAAGATGAGCTTGCAGAACCAAGTATAAAAATCATGACAGACCCAAGGGTACTGCAGCAGAAGAACAGAGTAAATACAGTTTCAGGGGTGGGCCCTGGACTGGTCTAGCAGGACGCAAGGAAAGGATATTATCTGGCAAGTAAAATGTCACCTTCCATATCGTCCTGCTAGACCAGTCCTGACAAGTGGGATGTACCAAAGCTACAATACCACTTGCGGGAAAAATACACAGCAGTTCGCACATGGACATCCAAATGGTAATGCTTGACAAAAGTGGAAAGTGATGCCCACGTTGCTGCCTGACAAATGTCTGCAGGGGCTACTGAGCTCCACTCCACCAACAAGGTCGCTTGTGGTCATGTAGAATGGGCACACAGACCCTCCAGAACTGGCTGGTTCTGTAACAGATATGCTGAAGCAATAGCCTCCTTAATCCAGCATCCCAAAGTCGACTTAGCCACTGCTTTACCCTTGTGCAGACCATTAAATACAAAGGTTGGTCTGACTTACAAAAGGAATTCGTAACCTCCATGTTCCAGACATCCATGGGGCAACGATCCTTATTCTTCCCCCAATACTGCTCCTTAGAGAAGGAGGGCAGGTAAACCACCTGGTTCACGTGAAAGAGAGACAGCACTTTAGGCAAGAAGGAAGGCACAAGCCTAACGGAAATAGCCTCAGTTAAAAAGGACAGATAAGGATCTTGGCGAGAGCCTGCAGATTGGAGATCTGCATTGCAGAACAAATTGCAACCTAGACAGTCTTGAGCATCAAATCCTTCAAAATAGCATGCTTCAATGTCTCAAAGGGAACTGCCATCAGGGCCCTGAGTACCAGAGACAGATCCCAGGAAGGGATCACAGACCAAAGACATCAAACCCCTTGGAGAAAACAGGAGATGTTTGGGTGCAAGGCCAAGGACTTGCCGGCCACTGGATCACAAAAACAGGGCAAAACTGCCACCTGAACCTCAGGGAGTTAAGAGAGAGGCCTTCCTCTAGGCCATCCTACAGAAGAGCCAACAGGGAGGACACCTTGGCCATATTAGGACCAAGTGCTGCGCGCCACATCAGCACTCAAAGAGGCACCATATCCATACATATGCTAGCTTGGTAGACCTCCTCCGGGCACCTAGTATAGTACAAATTATAGCTGGAGAGTAGCCCTTATGCACTAGCAGTCTCTTTACAAGAGCCATGCCATAAGTGAGAAGGGAGCTGGGTCCTTCAAGATGATCGGTCCCTGCTGCAATAGTCCTTGAGACACAGGCAGCCAAAGGGGAGGCCCTTGACTGAGACATATCAGGTCTCTGAACCATGCTCTCCGCAACCAATCCAGTGCCATCAGAACAATCCTGCCACAGTGGCACTTTATACACTGAATCACACGCCCCACCAGGGACCATGGAGGAAACACATACAGCAGCTGATAAGTGGGCAAAGGCTGGGTCATTGAAGCCCTTGGACCCTATTTCTGTGCGACAACTGAAGAAGCGGCACACTTTAGCAATGGAGCAGATCTTGACTCAACTCCCACTTGCCGGGATTCATAGAGTGCCGGTTGAGGAAGTTTGATTCCATGTTCTCCACTCCAGCAATGTGCTGAGCCGACAAGGCTAGGAGGTTCTTCTATGCCCAGTCAAACAGGAGATTCATCTACAGGGACACTCTGGTGCTTCTTTTGCCATCCCACCAATTGACATAAGCCACGGCTGTGGCATTCTCTGAAAACACTTGAATGCTGTCGACCAGGGGCCGGAAAAAGCAGAAAAGCCAACCTGATGTCCCTCACCTCAAGGTCACTGATGGATCACACCGCTTCTCTGTGGTTCCCAATGGTCCTGGGCTGTAAGGTCTTAGAAAAGGGCACCCCAGCCTGAGAGACTGGCATCCGTTGTAAGCAGGATCCTGGAGAAATCATCCAGTGGAACACCCTTCCTCAGATAACAGGGCTGCCGCCACCACTGCAGACTGGACCACCATCAATGGGAAAGGGAGCCTGTGCTCGAACTCCTGAGAACTCGGGGACCATCAAGTCAAGAAGGACTGCTGCAGCAGTTGCAATATGAGCATGCCCCAAGGGACCAGCTCTATGGTCGCTGCCATCAATCTGAGGAGTTGAAAGGTAATCCCATATTCTGGGGGCCAGGTGGCAGGTCAAAAGGCCATTTTGAAAGACTCCTTCTATCCAAGCAAGGACTGTTAATTACCCAGGAAGTTGGTCACAGCTTACCTCAGCAGCACAGGCATAAATAGCTCAACCAGAGCTCTGTGATCCTCAGTCTTGAAGGACTAGAAAGGGGGACTGTTACTTCTGGAGAGAAATCTGCAACTGTGAGTATATACTTCTGGTAATTTTCTAAAAAGAATTCTTTGTATTAAAGCTACTTAATCTGTGAACCCACTGTTTTTTTTTGTTGGATCAGTTAGGGCCTAGTAGCAGCAATTAAAGTTTGAATTCAAAACACAGAGGAGAGCTTTCTGGTTACATTTCATACCCAGCAGAGAGCTTGTAGTTTAAATTTAATAGTCCCTCAGGGCCAAGTAACAGCAAAGTACTTTTAGTTTAAATTTAACACACAGAAGAGAGCTTTCTGGTTAAATTTAGTACCCAGCAGAGAGCTTGTAGTTTAAATTTCATAAGAAGTTAGAGCCTAGCAGCAGCTAAGAGCTATAATTTAAATCAAATCTGAATTTAGCTTACCTCAGCAGCACAAGACAGGGTACTGTGTAGCAGCCCTCTTTTAATAAGTGTTGTTTCCCTCCCTCCCTCCCCACACCCACCCTCCCCTGGGATAATCATAGCTTTATAGGTACTTACACATCTTAAAAGACAGGAGGTGCTTTCAGGTGAAGCTCATTACACAAATCAGTCATACACTAAGGACCTGAGATTAATTAAGCTTCAGGTGAACAAGGTATATTAAACGTATTAGGTACAGTTTTATTGGTATAAATACCCATAGCAACCCCTAGTAAGTAAGAACTTAAAGATCTAGACACAAACTTAAAACTAAGATGCAGACAGCAGTCCAGTAGCGGGATGGGGGCTTTCCAGTCTTTTGCATTGAATGTCACATGTATGATTTTCTCCCAGTTGGTGAGAGGTCTTACGTGTGCACTAGGTGCAAGGAGCTCTTTTCTCTCAGGGAACAAGTCCGTTCTCTAGAGGCTAAAGTAGCAGACTTGGAAAACATAAGACAGACAGAGAGGTACATAGACGAGACCTACAGGGATATAGTCCTGAAATCCCACCTCTAGTCTGGCAGCACCCCTGTTGCCATGGAGGAGAGAGGTCACGTGACAGGAGAGCATCACCCTGGTGTGGCAGGAAGTGATCCTGTAACTAGGACCTGTCCTCCAGGTGATGTAAAACCCTCTCGCACCGAGGAAGTTTCTCCAGGGCCATGTGCCCATGAGGGAAGGGTTAGGACAGCCGTTATAGTTGGTGATTCGATCATTAGGCATGTAGATAGCTGGGTGGCTGGTGGACGTGAGGATTGCCTGGTAACATGCCTGCCTGGTGCGAAGGTAGCGGACCTCGCGCGCCACCTAGATAAGGTCTTAGATAGTGCTGGGGAGGAGTCTGCTGTCTTGGTACATGTCGGTACCAATGACATAGGAAAATGTGGTAGGCAAAATTTAGGCTTTTAGGTAGGAAGTTGAAATCCAGAACTTCCAGGGTAGCATTTTCTGAACTGCTTCCTGTTCCACGCGCAGGACCCAAAAGGCAGGTAGAGCTCCGGAGTCTCAATGCGTGGATGAGACAATGGTGCAGAGATGAGGGTTTTGGATTTGTTTGGAACTGGGGAACATTCTGGGGAAAGGAGGGGCTCTTCCGAAGGGATGGGCTTCACCTTAACCGGGATGGAACCAGGTTGCTGGCATTAACCTTTAAAAAGGAGATAGAGCAGCTTTTAAACTAGATATTAGGGGAAAGCCGACAGTCGCCAAAGAGCGGATGGTTTGGAAGAATGTATCCTTGAAGGATACTACCAAAAGCAGAGAGGTTCCACAAAAGAGTAAAGTAGCCCAAATGCCCTCAAGTATGGAGCAGACAGAGCTTAAAGATCCCAATTTTCCCATGTCTAACAATAGCCAAATTAACATGAATAAAATACATTCTCTAAAATGCTTGTATGCAAATGCTAGAAGTCTAAAGAATAAGATGGGAGAGTTAGAATATATAGCACTAAATGAAAGGTTAGATATGATTGGAATATCAGAGACGTGGTGGAAGGAGGACAACCAGTGGGACACTGTGATACCTGGGTACAAACTATATCGTAATGATAGAGCTGATCAAATAGGTGGAGGGGTTGTGCTCTATGTTAGAGAGGGCATTGACTCAGAAAGGATTAAAGTTTTGCAGGAAACAAAATCTGCTGTAGAATCTATATGGATTGAAATTCCATATAAAAGGGGGAAGGCGATGGCAGTGGGGGTGTACTATCGAGCACCTGGCCAGAATGACCAAATGGATGATGAAATGCTTAAAGAAATCAAGGAAGCTAACAAATGTTACAGCACAGTAATAATAATGGGTGATTTCAATTACCCCGGTATCGACTGGGTCAGTGTCACGTCAGGACATGCTAGGGAGATAAAGTTCATAGATGAAATAAATGACTGCTTCTTGGAGCAGCTGGTTCATGAACCGACCAGAGGGGAAGCCATATTAGACCTAGTCCTTAGTGGAACACCAGATCTAGTGCAAGAGATAAGGGTGTTGGGGCCACTTGGCAATTGTGATCATAGCATGATCGCCTTTGATTTAATTAGTGGAGGAGGGATAGTAAGGAAATCCACAGTACTACCTTTTAACTTTCAAAAGGGAGACTATGATAAAATGAGGAAAACGGTTAATAAAAAACTAAAAGGAGCAGTTGAGAAGGTTAAAGACGTACATCAAGCTTGGGTGTTCTTGAAAAATACTATCTTGGAAGCCCAGACCAGCTGTATTCCACGCTTTAAGAAAAGTGGAAGGAAGTCCAAAAAACTGCCAGCATGGTTTAAAGGTGAGGTCAGAGAGGCTGTTGTTGCCAAAAAAGCATCTTTCAGGAAATGGAAAAAAGAGCCAAACGACGAAACCTGGAAACAGCACAAGCACTGGCAAGTCAAATGCAAGGCATTGATAAGGCAGGCAAAGAGAGAATTTGAGAAGAAGCTTGCTGCGGAAGCAAAAACGCGAAATAAAGACCTTTTCAAGTACATTCGTAGCAAAAAACCTGTGAGAGAGTCAGTTGGTCCATTAGATGATAAAGGGGTTAAAGGAGCACTAAGAGGCGACAATGAGATAGCGGAGAGACTGAATGAATTCTTTGCTTCGGTCTTTACTGAGGAAGATGTAGGGATGTTACCCATGACTGAAGTGGTATTTAAAGGTGTGTAAGAATTGAAGGAAATATCGATACATCGGGAAGATGTCTTACAACTATTAGATAAACTGAAGAGTAGCAAATCACCTGGGCCGGATGGTATACATCCAAGGGTGTTGAAAGAACTGAAATAATCTGTGAACTATCATTAAAATCATCTCTAATACCTGAAGATTGGAGGATCGCCAATGTAACACCAATTTTTAAAAAGGGTTCCAGGGGTGATCCGGGAGACTACAGACCGGTGAGCCTAACGTCAGTACCGGGAAAAATGGTAGAAAACCATCATAAAGAATAAAATTACTCAGCATGTAGATAGTCACAACCTAATGGGAGACAGCCAACATGGCTTTAGACAAGGAAGATCTTGTCTTACTAATCTGTTATGTTTTTTTGAAGGAGTGAATAAACAGGTGGACAAAGGTGAGTCGGTTGATATTGTATATCTAGACTTTCAGAAAGCCTTTGACAAGGTCCCTCATCAGAGACTTTTGGCGAAACTAAAGAGTCATGGAATAGGAGGCAGTGTACTATTGTGGATCAGGAACTGGTTAAAAGATAGAAAGCAGAGGGTAAGGCTAAATGGCCAATTTTCCCAATGGAGAAAGGTGAATAGTGGTATACCCCAGGGATCTGTGCTGGGTCTGCTGCTTTTTGACATATTCATAAATGACCTGGAAAGTGGAATAACGAGTGAGGTTATCAAATTTGCAGATGACACAAAACTATTTAAAGTTGTTAAAACCCAAGAGGATTGTGAAAAATTGCAAGAGGATCTTGATAAATTTGGAAGACCGGGCATCAAAATGGCAGATGAAATTTAATGTGGACAAGTGCAAGGTTATGCACCTAGGGAAGAACAACCCAAACTATGGTTACACGATGCAAGGTTCCACATTAGGAACCACCACCCAGGAAAAAGATTTAGGCGTCATTGTGGATACCATGTTAAAATCCTCAGCCCAGTTTGCAGCGGCGGCCAAGAGAGCAAATAGAATGCTAGGTATGATAAGGAAAGGAATGGAAAATAAAACAAAAGATATTATAATGCCTCTATATCGTTCCATGGTGAGACCGCACCTTGAATATTGTGTGCAATTCTGGTCGCCGTATCTTAAAAAGGATATAGCGATTTTAGAAAAGGTACAGAGAAGAGCCACCAAAATGGTAAAGGGGATGGAAGGATACTCCTATGAAGAAAGGCTAAAAAGGTTAGGGCTCTTTAACCTGGAAAAGAGACGGCTGAGGGGAGATATGATAGAAGTCTATAAATTAATGAACGGAGTGGAACGGGTAAACGTAGAGCAATTGTTTACCTTATCAGAATATAGAAAGACTAGGGGACATGCAATGAAGCTACAGGGTAAACTATTTAAGACTAATAAAAGAAAATATTTTTTCACTCAACGTGTAATCAAACTCTGGAATTTGTTACCGGAGGATGTAGTAAAGGCTGTTAGTGTAGCTGGGTTTAAGAAAGGTTTGGACAAGTTCCTGGAGGAAAGGTCCATAAACCATTATTAAGAAGTGACCGAAGATATCAATGCTTGACCCAGTACAAGCATTGTGAAACTTGTGTCTCTAGGGGAAACTGCTAGGTACATATGACCTAGATTGGCCACTGTTGGAAACAGAATACTGGGCTTGATGGACCTTGGTCTGACCCAGTATGGCATATCTTATGTTCTTATGTTCTTATGTTTGTGGTCCAGAACATCCTTTAAGGCCGATCCTTCTGGTAACCTTCGTGACCTGTGCACCCACCTTGGGAACATCAAACACTCACCGCGCTCCTCCTCTGGGAGTGCGTAGATCTTCTTATAGATCCTTAACCTTTTAGGCAGGGAGTCAGATACGTCCCACTTGGTCCGGATCATATCTTTGATCACCTCCGGGAACAGGAAGATGGTAGTGGATTTCCATACCCTTTGAAGAAGTGGGTGTACTTTCAGCTCCTGCTCTGTGCCGGAAACATCTTTCAAATTCAAGACGAATAAGACCCTGGAAATCAATGCTACCAGGTCCTTCTTCCAGAACAGGTGGATCACGCCATCCTCTGCATAGTCTTCTGAAAGTTACAGTAGGTCCTCAGAGCCCAACATTGATTCATCTGGGTCTGAAGCATAGTCAACATCTCGGACAGCTCCCAACTGTTCCTCATCTTCGGGAAGTTTCCCGTGCCGGGGACACATAGCCAAAGGCAATCAAACAGGGCTTCTGCTTTCAGCCTGCTTGGTACAAGACTGTGTCTGGGGGCACCTATAGGCCATGGAATCTAAATTTCCATGCCAGAAGGACCAGAACTGTTGTAAAAAGGAAAAGAATTCCAGGTAGGACAATCCAGATTTTAGCAGCTCTGCTCTCGGAAAAGGCTCCCTGACACCAGGGGGCATAACCACCACAGGCCCCCTAGAGCAGTGGTTCTCAACCCAGTCCTCTGGGACCCCAGGGCCAGTAAGTTTTTCAGGAATGAATATGCACGAGACAAATCTACATACAATGGAAGCAGTGCATGCAGATCTATCTCATGCAAATTCATTGTGGATATCCTGAAAACCTGAATGGCCTGGGAGTTCCAGAGGACTGGGTTGAGAATCAATGCCTTAAAGGATGAAGAGCAGTTAACAGCACAGCCACTGGAGCCTCCGGCTGGTTGAACATCCTTACCCTTAGTGCCATCCTGCACCTCCTGCCCTGAGGCAGGTAAGGGCAGACTAATTATATCCCCCAGCTGAGAGGGGAAAAGCATGCCCTCCGGGGGCGGCTCAGAAGTTGCCATACAGGAAAGGCAGAGTCCAGAATCCAAGGATGAGGCTCCTCGCTTGCCACAGGTCAAACAACATTTCCTGGACGAGGACATATAGAGTTAGGGTATCACCAGAGTGCGCACTAAGGTTGTGTAGGCCCGCAAGTGTGCATTAACTGTGCTTTTATGGGATGCATGTTAAAGGCACTAGGGAAAGAGCATGTGTTGGAACCACTTGGGCAGAAAGCACATTAGGTCCACAAGACCTCCAGACGCATAAGAGGCAAAAACGTTACTAACGCATGCAGAAAATAGCATGAAACCTCCACAACGCCAACAGTCACTAACAGTCCACCCCGAATTGCATTTCTCAGAGACGGAAATGGGAGCCCCCAACAAAGACAATGACAATTTCAAGCTGTGGTATTCAGCCCCCCACCTCCCGAGAGCTCCGGTCGTAGGATCTGTGCCGGGCTCAACTCTACTCCCCTGGAACTGCTTCCCTGGCTAGGTTTATTTTTAACAGCACTGTGTGAAAGGTGGCTGGCAGGCGGATCCCTCTGAAAGCCTTCTGCAATCTTTGGGAGAGAGCAGGGGGGAAGGAGGAGGTGAGAGCAGGCACTGAGGTTGTGTGAAGCTGCTGCACTCTTCCAGATTCTTCCAAATCCTTTCAATTTGTGGCTGCTCAACAGGCCCTTATCATGATAAGGAGGTAGAGCTGAACCAATTTTGCCTCATCCTATGGCTACCAAAAAGACCACAGTCTAGTGGAACCTCACATGTTATGCTCAAGTAAAAGAGTCACCTGTTTAGGACTTGAGGTGGTCAATCACGAGCATTCAATCAATCCCTGTTCCTCTCAATCCTCAGATTTTCTACAGAGAAGAGAAAATCCATCCCCCATCTGCTGAACACAAAGAAATACTGAAGGGACCTCTGGTGGATGGCGGATAGAGGCACATGAGTGATGTCATTGAAACCTAGGATTTTCATTGGTTCTTTGTCTCCACCAATCTGCTGGTAGGGGAACACAATCCACTTGCCTGGACTAGCCTAGCAGGACAATACTGAAGAGGGATTTGCTTGATTGGCAGAGTTCTCGAGAAGGGATGTTGGAAGAGATAAGAGGAGAGATAATGAAGACCTGCAGAATTAATGCACTTGCATCTCAGTAGGAGACCTTCAAACTTGATGCAGAAATGGACAGCCAGCCAGTGAAGTGACTTGAGAAGGATGATTATGTAAGCATAGTGACACTGATGGAAAATTAGCTGTGCAGCTGAATTCTGAATGGATTGAAGGGGAGAGAGATGATTTAGGGGGAGACCTGTTAAGAACAGGTTGCAATGGTCTAAACAGGAGATGACTGGAGAGAGGATAAGGGTCTTGTTAGTGTGTTTAGAAAAGAATGGATGAATTTTGCTGCTATAAAGAAAGAAATGACAAGCTTTAGCTATCTGTTGGATGTGTGCAAAGAAGAGTCAAAGATGACTCCCAAGGTTGTGAGCTGAGAAAACTGGGAGGATGGTATTTTATTTTAATTTATTTATTTTTATTTATCTAACAGGTTTTCTATACCACCATATCCTATAATCAAAGCGGTTTACATTGCAACTTGCAGTAATTTACATGGAACCATTAACCATTACATTGCAACTTGCAGTAATTTACATGGAACCATTTACATAACCATTAACAGGGAGGGGGAAATGGCATGCGAGAGTTGCAGAGCTTATATACATTATGTATAATGGGCAGAGAGGAATCGGAGGAGGTTAGAGCGTAATTCTTAAGGTCATCTATAGTAAGGGGCTCGACTGGTAGTGTGTACTACATGTTAGGTAACTCTCCCAAAATGTTCCGTATATACAAAGGTTTTTAGCTTTTTTCAAAAGTCCTTGCTGTCTGTGGTGGATATTATATAATCTGGTAGGGAGTTCCATATGGTGGGAATGGCTAGGGTGGGTGCTCTTGCTAATGTGAACTGCTAGGTCTTAGTGTAAGTGCTGGGGGGTGGGGATGTGGTACAGCTTTCTGTGCCTTCTGGGTCAGTAGTCCAGATCTCTTTTCATTAGGTCGTCCAGGATATTGACCGATGTATTTCGTAGGATTTTTAAAATGCTAAGCGCTCTCTTGAACTTGTAAAGATTTCTTTTAAGAACTGCTCCTTATTGAAGCTCTTGAATCATCTGCTCGGGTGTTGTTCTTGCTCCTGTGTGGCTGAGAGGGGGATCTGCAAGAAGAACTTCATGATGTGGTGATCAAACCAGGATGTAGATAGTATTATGGTGTTCACGTCAAGGAGATTCTTGGGGGTGAAAAAAGAGATCAGGGGTAGAGCCTTGACGATGTTTGGGTGTTGTTAGGAGTTGTGCAAATGAAAGCGAATCCATAGCTGTCAGGAAGGTGACGGCCTCCTTACTGGAGGTGGAGTTGAGTTTGAAGTCCACAAGGACTATCAGTGGTTTGTGGGGAAAGTTAAATGTGCATACCGATTCAAGTGTGGAAGAGAGCTCATCAGCTGAGGCATTAGGAGCTCTGTAACTAAGGCATATAGCAATGTGTTTATTTTCATTGATGATCATATCGGTATGCTCTGTGCTGGAGGTTGAGGAGGCTTTGAACCCGAGGTTGATTCTTGCCAAAATTAAGACACTTCCACCCCGCCTATGTATGCGTGGGCAGTTGAATACAGTGTGTGTGGGTCGGGTGACCTGGTTCAGAATGATTTGATCTGTGGGGATTAGCTAGGTCTCTGTGATGCACATGATGTCAGCCTGTTGGATTTGCAGGTGGTCGAGTATAGTGTTGCTTTTGTTTCTAATAGATCTGGCATTAATTAATACACAGTTGATTAGAGTATTCAGGGAGGGGATAGTGATCAGGTCAGGCAAGCTACCTGTGGGTCTGATTTGTATGAGTGTGTGTGGCCAGTGTTCTGTTGTGGCTGGTGGTGGTAGCAGTACAGTGGCTGAATGCGCAGAGGTGGCTGCTGTGTATTGAGGGAGGAAAGTTAGTAGCAGAGTAGCGAGGAGATAAAGGTAAGCCTTCATGGTGGAATTCTGGGTGTTGGGAAACGTGAGTGCAGCAGTGCAGGTGAGGCTTTCTCTGAGGCGAGGGTAACTGGAGAGTTCATACGAGGAATATCTCTGTGTTTCGGCAGAGGTGCCTACCTTGCTCCTGTGTTTGTTACGCTCAGCAGAGATGGGTAGATAGTCTGTGGGAACTCCACAGCCACTCCAAGGGCTACGACTAAGGGCCCTTTCGCATGGCCCTGAGGTGCAGGTCCGCCAAGTGCAGGCACGCCTCGGTTGTGGATCCTCTTAAGGGGGGGCAGCAGGCATTGAAGAATGATGTCAGCAGCATGGGAGGAGCTTACCTCCACGTTGCAGAGTCCAGCAGGTCCTTTCTGTGCAGCTGAGGCTGTGCATGCTGTACTGAGGTGATAAAGCAGTTCTGGGTGAGCATGATCAAGTGTGTGTGAGTGGGTGAAAGTCCTCTGCAGTCTTTTGTGTGCCTTGGTGGTGGATTCTCTTAAAAAGAGGCAGTGGGTGCTGAAGGATGATGTTGGCAGTATGGGATGAGTTTACCTCCACATTGCCGAGTCCAGCTGGTCCTTTCTGTGCAGCTGAGGCTGTGCAGGCTGTGCTGAGGTGCTGAAGCATTATCCATGAAAAAAGAGAAAGGAGGAAGGGGAGGTAAGTTTAGGAGGAAGATAAGGGGCTCCGTTTTTGCCATATTAAAATTCGGACAGCTAGGCAGCAATATCAGACAAGCAGGTAGAGATACGGGCCTGGATTCCTAGAGAGATTTCAGGTGCAGAATGATAAATCTGAGACAGTCAGAGTAAAGATGGTACTGAAACCCATATGAGGAGATCAGGGCACTGAGGGAATGAGTATAGAGAAAGAAGAGTAGGCAGAGCTCTGAGGTACACTAACTGAAAGCTGGATAACAGTGGAGGAAGATCTGCCAGAACTTACACTAAATAAGCAGTGGGAGAGATAAGAAGAAAACCAAAAAAACTAAAACAGTTCAAGATGCTCCCATATGGTGTTTCCTGAAGATCTGAATGACTGGCATTTAAGGTGTTTACCACTGGCTAACACCCACTGCCACTGGGAGCGAACCTCCCTTGATTCCTCACCAAAAACTTCATCAATTGCTCTTTAGTCAAGTCAGCCTCCTAAATAGCCTTCCAGGCTGCATCAAATCATATTGTGGAAAGACACACCATTTGCCTCAAATAAAAACATAGAAACATGATGGCAGATAAAGACCATACGATCTATTCAGTCTGCTCTTCCCTACTGTATCCTTGCGGCCCACCACATCTTCCTAAGAATCCTGGCGCTGCTCCACTTCCTCCTCCCAGCCTCTGAGGTCTGCCATATCCCCACGCTTGTTCTAATCTCCCCTTTCAGATCTCTGGAGGGTTTAGTAAAGTGGTTTGGGGAAACAAATTGAATTTAAACCCTGAAAAATCTGAGGAGACATGGAGCCCAATTCAGTGAGGGGCACAGCCGAGTAATGGACAGCTCCAACTAGTACCCAATTCTGCAACCGCGGGAGCTAGATGTTCCCGCAGCTGCAGAATCAGGCACCCAGAGGCCCGGTGTTGCCCTTATTTCACGGTGTGAGACGTCCTACCGACATCCTGTCCAGCCCGCCCCATGCTCCTGCTGGTGAGCCGGTGCCATGGCATCCCGTCAACATGGCATCGGGATGCCCAGCAGGAGCACCAACAGCCCACAAACTTGCCTTTCCCTGCCGCCCAACCCTCAGCGGGGTCTGCCAGGGCCAATAATGAGCAGGGGATCTCATTTGCCATGGCCCCTGTGCTGCTGGAGGGCTGTCTGACCTGGTTGCCACCATCACTGTGCCTTATTCCACTTCTGAGGTGGAATAGATAGCATGGCCATCATTCACCTGCCGGACGTACAAGGCCATGACCTGAATCAGCCCTGTATGTCCGGGTGCCTTGGCCTGCCTCAGCCCCATCCCGCCTCTGGCCAGCACTCCCCACACAGTGGGGAACACTTGAGCCGACATTTGGTCCTACCGAGACGTCCAGCTCCGCTATTCGCATGTCAGGATCGGGCCCTTAGTGGAGAAGGGAGGAGTTTCCTTTATTGCTGTCTGTGGCAGAAGTTCCTTTGAGACTGAGTTCTTTGCTATAGAGCTTGGGAGTTTTTTTGGACTCAAACATGTTGAAAGATCACATTTTGAGAGTTGTTCAGTTCTGTTTTGCGAGTCTGCGTCTCCTTTGTTCTGTTAAGCCTTTGCTTGCTGATATTGATTTTGTTGCTTTGGTTCATGCACATATTACTAATCACTTAGATTATTGCTCCTGTAGTTGAGGAGAGGGTGGGAGGGTTGCGAGTGGGGCCATTTAATTCTTGTTCTGTTGGCGATAAAGTTGAGTTGCTGGCAGATGAGTTTATAGAGCAGAATGGGATCTTGTATGTGTGACCGAAACTTGGCTGGGGGTGTGATTCGATGGTTTGGCATGGATTTTGTCTTTCAGGTTACAATTGGGTAGGGAGGGTTCAGGAAGTGAGGTGGGTGGGGGGCGGTTGGGCTGTTTATGTTAGAGCGGGTTGAGGCGGGGTGTGTGTTGGTGCACCAGCACACAGCTGGCAGGTTAGGAGTATTGGTAGTTTATAGGGCTCAAGACTTTGCTCCTTGTTTAACAGGTTTAATGTTGCTTATTGGGGAGGAGGCTATAGAATTTGCAAATCTGTTGATTATAGGGGACTTTAATATCCACTTTGAAACTGTATGTCTTTGACTGAGCGGAGCTTTCAGAATGGTATGATGGATATGCGTTTTTCACAATGTTAGGGGGCCTATGCATGTGGGTGATCATATTTTGGATGTGGGGTTTTTTTGTTTGTTTTTAAGAGTAGTGCAGCTCAAGCCAGGTTGTCTGCTCTTCATGTGCCTTGGTTGGATCATAAGGTTATTTCTTTTCAGTTGTCCTGAGTGGGGTTTGAGGGTGCTGGGATGTCCAGCTGGCGGATATCACGGCCTAAGTGGGATATTTTGGTTTCCAAGGTTTTGTGTGCATTGCCCCCTTGGCCTTCTTTGCCAGGAGTGGCATAATTGGTTTCTGGTTGGAATAGGGGATGGCAAGTCCTGTACAATCAGTTATTTCCAGTACAGAAGGTTAAGGTGCCAGGTCATCATAAGTACCCTGCACCTTGGTATACTCCTGGTTTTTGAAGCATAAATGTTGATCTCCAGGAACAAGCAGGAATGAGTCTTCACATATGGGTACGTCGGTACCGATGGAGCCTGCGCGGGAACGCTCCCCAGCTTCCCAAAAAGGAAAGCTTTTGGGAGCATCCCACAGCGCCTGCGCGCTGCCTTCCCACCTTTCCTAACCAACTCTCCTCAGTTCTTCTTTGCCGCGGAGCCAGCAGGTCGAGCCCTGTCACCGCTGAAGAAGTTCTTTATTTTATTTTATTTCTTTGGTCGCGTGTCTGTCTTCCCCGACTCTGGACCGGTACCGCCAGTCTTTTCTTTCTTTCTTTCTTTAAAAAAAAAAAAAAAATATCGATATTTTTTCCTCACTTGGTGTATTTTTCTTCTTAAGGCCTCAGGGCCCACAAGAAAATTTCCCTCATGGAAAAACCAACCTCCGGGTTCAAAAAATGCACTAAGTGTAGAGGTACTATTTCTGTTACAGATACCCATTAATGGTGTCTTAAATGTTTGGGTCCTGAACACTCCATTCCGGATTGTCCGTCCTGCTCCCTAATGTCTAAACGGGGGTTACAGAACCGAGCAGCTAAGCTCCATGTGCTGTTTCCCGCTGAGGCACCGGCAGTAGCATCGACATCTTCCAGGTCTTCTTCTCCTGAAGGATCTCAGGTAACCAAACATAAACCTAGCAGGTTCTCGAAGGGTAGATCTCCCTCTAAGCATCAAGATGCCTCCGGGCTTGCCCTCGAGGATCCTGCACCAGCCAAACAACCCCGGCGGGAAGCTCCGGCTTCCAAAGCTCCTCCTATGGGGTTACAGGTTGACATCGATGGCACGGCCTCGACCGATCACCTGTTAGAATGCTCTGGGGTACCGGCACAATCTACCGGTACCGATCTCCAGGCATTCATGGCGTCGATGGATCAGAATGTTCTGTCCATGCAGCAGGCTAGTTCAGCCTTCATTCAAGCTGCGACGCCGGCGGTACCACAAGGAGCTCCGTTGTCGGTATCGGCTCCGGTACCGGCACCAGCGCCGATGCCGATGCCGGTACCGACTGCATCGACATCGACCAGGATACCGACTGCTGCGGTTCCTTGTCCAGGGCTACTTCTCGGTACCGATCCGGTACCGGGGACGCCCGATGTCGATACCGCTCGATACGCGTATCGAGCGTTAGAAGAGCACCCTGACAGGCGATACTTCGATTCCTCTGATGATTCTGATACATCAGATGAGTCTCCTGAAGTATCCATAGCCCTTCCTGAGGAGCCTTCTTCTCCAAAAAGAAGAATGTCTCCTCCAGAGGACTTGTCCTTTCAAGACTTCATAAGAGAAGTAGCTAAAGGACTCTCTATTTCAGTAACCTCTGAATCAGAGCCTAGAGCAAAAAAAATAGATATTTTAGGATACTCTAGGGCTCCTAAAGAGGCAGTCACCTTACCAATTCATGAGATTCTTCATGAACACATGATTGATTTATGGGAGACTCCTCTCACTCTCTCTCCTCATTCTCGCAGGTTGGACACTATGTATCGTGTCCCTCCTTGTCCTGGGTTCCAGAAACCTCAGCTTCCTCACCATTCCATTGTGGTGCAGTCAGCTATGAAGAGGATAAAGAGTACAAAGAGACACTCTTCTGCTCCTCCAGGAAGAGAATGCAGGACCTTGGATGCTTTTGGTAGGAAAATCTTCCAGGCCAGTATGCTTATTGCCAGAATCAACTCATATAGCCTTTATATGGGTATGTTTCTGAAAGAAGTGGCAGAAAAGCTGCACACTTTCCTCCCTTTTATTCCAGAAGATAAAAGGGAAGAATTCCGCATGTGGCTTAAGCATACTCAGGACATCTCCAAGTTTTCAAACAGGGCAGCCTTTGACTCCTTTGAAGGTGCCAGTAGAGCCTCAGGCATTGCCATAGCTGCTCGCAGAATTGCTTGGCTCCAGGCTTCTGATTTAGAACCCTGGGTTCAAGATGGCTTAGGAAATCTGCCCTGTACAGGTGAAAATCTGTTTGGCAAAGAGTGGCAAATTAAAGTCACTCAAATGGATGCAGAGAATTCTGCTCTGGATAGACTTTCAAGGTCTACCTCCATTCCTGCCAAGAAAAAGACTTTTAAAAGGTCTTTTTTCAAAAAGGGCAGGTTTCCTTCCACTTCTGGCCAACAATCTTCTACAGGTCACTTTACCGCTAAGAGTCAGCAACCTAAGCAGGCCAGGCCTAAGTCTACAGGGGCTGCTGTAACCCAGCAGTCCCAACCCCCTCAGGGTTTTTGACTTGATGCTAGAGAACCTAGCCTTTCTGGCTTTAACACAGCCAGAACCTCTCACCATTCCAGGAAGGTTAGCTCATTTTGCTCCCAGATGGGAGAAAATCACATCAGAGCAGTGGACCCTCTCCATCATAAGAGAGGGCTACAAACTTCATTTCTCATACCTTCCTCCCCACACCATGGTGAGACACTTCAATTCTCCCACATCTCTTCTCGACCTTTTAGGTCAGGAGATAACTACCCTTCTTGCCCAAGGGGCAATAGAAGAAGTTCTTCTTCTTCAACAAGGGTCAGGGTTCTACTCCCCTTATTTTCTCATTCCAAAGAAGACAGGGGGATACAGACCCATTCTAGATCTCAGAGAATTGAACAAATTTCTATGCAAGGAGAAGTTCAAGATGCTTTCTCTGGGCACTCTCCTTCCATACCTTCAAAGTCAGGATTGGCTTTGTTCTCTAGATCTCAAGGATGCGTACACACATGTTCTCATCCATCCATCTCACAGAAAATTCCTACGTTTTCTTTTCCAGGGAAAACATTACCAATACAGAGTCCTTCCTTTTGGTCTGGCCTCTGCTCCGAGAGTGTTCACCAAATGCATGGCAATAGTTGCTGCATTTCTACGCACTCTGGGAATATTTGTCTTCCCATACCTGGACGACTGGCTCATCCGAGCTCCATCTCAGTCAGAGGCCCAGATTTCCCTGGACCGCACAAGGCGCATTCTGCAGTATCTGGGACTGGTAGTAAACCTCCCAAAGTCCCAGCTCATCCCTACTCAGTCCCTGGAATTCATAGGGGCCTGGTTGGATACCACCACTGCAAGGGCCTACCTTCCTCAGGCCCGTTGCCAACGTCTAGTGCAGCTAGCCTCCCAGTTTCAGTCAAAGAGCCACTTAACTGCCAGGGAGATGCTACAACTGCTAGGCCACATGGCTTCCACAGTACATGTGGTACCCTATGCTCGCCTACACATGAGAGCAGCTCAATAGACTTTGTCCACCCAGTGGACTCAAGCTTCAGGAGCTCTCTCAGACCAAATAGCAACCTACAAACGTCTCTTTTGGTCTCTCCAATGGTGGATGTCCACTCAAAATCTGTTGCTGGGGTCCCCCTTCCAACAGTTGTTGCCCCAAGCAACCCTCACAACAGATGCCTCCCAAACAGGTTGGGGAGCTCATCTACAAGACCTCTCCACCCAATGCACTTGGTCCCCACAGGAGACCTCTCTTCATATCAACCACTTGGAACTTCGAGCAGTATTTCTAGCTCTCAAGGTCTTTCATACCCTCCTCAGCTACAAGACAGTCCTTATTCATACGGACAATCAGGTAGCCATGTTTTACATAAACAAGCAAGGAGGAACTGGCTCTCTGTCGCTTTGCAATGAAGCTCTAAGATTATGGGCTTTCGCCAGAGAGCATCAAATCCATCTCCTGGCAGTATATCTCCCAGGAATCCAAAACTCTTGGGCAGACAGACTCATTCGAGTTCTGCTTCCACACGAATGGTCCCTGCACATGGATCAGGTACTCAGAATCTTTCAAGAATGGGGATCCCCGGACATAGACCTCTTTGTAAGTCCGTGGCATGCCACACTTCCCCGGTTCTGTTCCAGAATTCCGTGTCAGGGGGTTCAGGCCAAAGATGCCTTCCTCCTTCATTGGGGTCAGGGCTTCCTGTATGCCTTTCCACCCATTCCCTTGATTCCCAAGACTCTGTTCAAACTCCAGAGGGATCAAGGATCTATGATCCTCATAGCTCCACGCTGGCCACGCCAAGTGTGGTACCCTCTACTTCTGCATCTCTCCCAAGCCCCCTCCCTGGACTTGGGAGCTGCTCCATACCTTCTGTCTCAGGAGGAAGGGACTTTGTGGCACCCAAACCCCAAGTCCCTTCACCTCAGAGCTTGGTTACTGAAGGCCTAGTCCTTCAAGACTTGAATCTTTCTCAGCAGGTGAAGGATATCCTCCATGCTTCCAGGAAAACTTCCACCAGGCGTTCCTATGCTTTTAAGTGGAAAAGATTTTCCATTTGGTGTGCTGAAAAGGGTCTTGACCCTCTAGCACTACCTTTAACTTCTTTGTTAGACTATCTCCTGCATCTCTCCATTGCAGGACTTAAAACAAATTCAGTAAGAGTCCATTTGAGTGCTATTGCAGCATCCCTTAAGCCCATGAGAGGCCTAACTTTAACTAAACCTCCCATTAGGCCTCCTCCGGTGGCATGGGACTTAAATTTGGTTCTTGGTCAGCTTATGAAGCCACCTTTTGAACCCTTAGCCACTACCTCCTTGAAATTTCTTTCCTGGAAGGTTATTTTCCTCATTGCAGTCACTTCTGCTCGCCGCATCAGTGAACTGCAGGCCTTAGTGGCTAATCCGCCTTATACAAGGTTCCATCATGACAAGGTAGTCCTTAGGACAAATCCACACTTTATGCCTAAAGTGGTCTCACCTTTTCATCTTAATCAGGAGGTATATCTACCTGTCTTTTTTCCAGCTCCTCATGCATCCAGTGCAGAGAGGAATCTTCATACTCTGGATTGTAAAAGAGCTCTTGCTTTTTACTTACATAGGACACAGCAACATAGAAAGTCTTCCCAGCTTTTTGTTGCTTTTGATCCTTCTCACTTGGGACTTCCAGTCTCTAAGAGAACATTGTCCAATTGGATTGCTCAGTGTATTTCTTTCGCCTACCAGAGTAAGAACCTTTCTCTGGAGAGCCATGTCACAGCTCATAATGTGAGGGCCATGGCCACCTCTATGGCTCATCTAAATTCTGTGTCCATCGACCAGATCTGTCGAGCAGCCACCTGGGCCTCTGTTCATACCTTCACAGCCCATTACTGCTTGGACAAGGATTCCCGCCGGGATGCCTTGTTTGGTCAGGCTGTCCTCAGACACCTGTTCCATTCTTAAACAACTCCTGCCCTCCTTCCCTGGATGGATGCCTGAGATCCATAGGAGGACGCAGATCCCTTTCAGGGTCTCATATCCTTGGGGATCTCCCAGGCATCTCAGCTAGGGAGTCCCCATATGTGAAGACTCATTCCTGCTTGTTCCTGGAGATAGCACAGTTACTTACCTGTAACAGGTGATCTCTGGGAACAGCAGGAATAAGTCTTCACAACCCAACCACCTCCCCTAGGAGTTGTATCTCTTTTCTATCTTTCCTTTCCTCTCTCTCTCTATTGTCTCAGCTTTAAACTCGAACTGAGGAGAGTTGGTTAGGAAAGGCGAGAAGGCAGCGCGCAGGCGCTGTGGGATGCTCCCAAAAGCTTTCCTTTTTGGGAACTGGGGAGCGTTCCCGTGCAGGATCCGTCGGTACCGACGTACCCATATGTGAAAACTTATTCCTGCTGTTCCCAGAGATCACCTGTTACAGGTAAGTAACTGTGCTTTGTCGGGAGTGGCACTGGCGTAAGGCTTGGAATGTTAGTTCTTTGCAATTCTGGAAAAAAGATGCTACAGGTTATCAGTGGCGGATGCGCAAGGATAAACAGTCTTACTGGGAGGGGAGGGCAGGGGAGGATTGTTGTCTCCTTGTCCCAGTCGTAGCCAGTCAGGTATTGGTATTTGGACCCTTCAATGCTTCGATGTTACTGCCTCCACTGTAAGCAAGCTGTGCTTTTTCGAAGATGGGCTTAGATGCTTTGAGGCGGCATGCCAACATTCACTGAGGTTCTGACATACTAAATGGCAAAGAGTGTCATGATTCTGTCCTCAACAGCTTTCGGAAGATGATGCTCCAACCCTACTATCTCCAAAGGCACAGGATACACAACAGAATCAGCCAATGTTCTTGAAATTTGAAAGGGGTTAAATTGGCAAGCTGGTCTCGGCTAAGGGAAGGGCATTGCTGGCCCTCTGCAAATTGTGAGGTTGAACCTTCCTCTTTTTGGAGCAGTTGCTCTTATGCTCTTGGTACCATGCCTTAGAGGACTCTGACATCCATGCACCTAGACCTCCACATCTTCACCCTTCAATGCCAAATAAGCCAAAGCCGAATCCTCCTTCCTCTGGGGAACATCAATGGATGACCGATGTTCAGGAGGTCTACAGGTGCTCAATTCAAAGTGGGCTTGAGAACTCCTTGATATTGATGCACCACCAGCGTCCAGTGCCTCCTTGGAAGCCTTCGAGACAGATGCTGCCTATGAGGATGGATCATACTTAGAAGCCCATAAAATCTACTTGCAATATTTTTCTCAACTTTTGAACTCTTGTTTTGTCATCCACAGACACAAATTACAAGAAGATGGCTTATAATCAGGTTCCAAGCAATGGAGGCAGCACTTATGGAGTATTCATTATGGATATGGTCCTCGAGCACTTTGTACACTTCTTAAACCCACTGGCAAGTTTTTGGGACATGTCACAAGGTAAAATAGCCACAAAAAAATTCAGATATCTCGATTTTGAAAATTATTCTTGGCTATAATGCTAAGTGCCAAGCAATGCGGAAAATAAAGGAAACTCTGAAACGCTTAAAAACTTTAACTAAGAAAATTATGGGAAGAAACAGAAAACTGCGATGGCAGGCAGGAAAAATAGCAAAAAATTGCCAGATAAAAAACACCTTTCTATTACTCACAAGCACATAGCCAAACACATTTATAGGGCTCCGCAAAAAGAAAAGGACTGAGGATAAAATGGTGCTGCAGTGACAGAAAGGAAAGCACACGTAGGCATGATTGTGCTTAGCTGGAAATAGTCCCGCACGGGGTTCTGTCAGATGAGTCACCCATACTTGAGGACATTTTTCCTGCTTGTCCATGGAAAATGCAACTTGTACTCCCAGGCTATATAATTTAACTGCTATAATTTTTGTTAAGTATTACCAGCACTGCACAGTTCTTTTTTTCACTATATAGCTTGAGACCCTAATATAAAAATATTGACCCCCACACTGTACACTGGATAGTTATAGTGATAAACGTAAACATACATTCTGCATTAATAGAAACCCTCTCCTTCAACAAGGGGGCCAATGCAGAAAACTGCACTATACTTTAGTACAGCAGTTTTCTTGAGGTTTTCCCACACTATCACTTAACTCTCCATTGCCTCGGGTACAAACTTAAATTGTAAGCCCTCCAGCAACAGGAAAATACATTCAGGTTCAGGTAACTCACCTTGAACTTCTGAGAAAAGAAATGAGCTAAATCCAATTCCCTAATCTTACTCCCAATTCAGAAAACCTCAGGCACAGGATAGTGCTACAGCATAGCATGGTCGGCATAAAAATTGCATACAAACAACAGAATATGAAATTGCTCCCAATGTAAAATTCTACATACTTTTTTACTCTATTCTTAGTGCTAAATATGTACACCTGCTCAGGAAAGGTGTAAAGATGTAAGAGGAGCAAATGAGACACCTCACCTCATATGACCCAAGTAGGATCTACAGCCCCCCTCCCCTTAACAGTCCACATTGCCCTCCCGTTCCCCACCTCCAAAGCTCCAGACACCCCTAAATCCCTTGATCCCCACCCTCTAAAGCTCCTAAAATACATTTGGTTATTCAACTGGCCATAACCCAAAACCCCTACTCCAAAAAACCTCATTGGTGAACCATTTGCCCTCCTCGCAAAACCCCCTCCATACGTCCCTGATCCCCTCATGCACCTCCAACATCGGGATGCAGAAGTAATGCCTAAATACTCTTCTCTCTGTGCTACCAACTTAAAAACTGGTGGCATCTGACTCCACACAGTCCACTGGGACACACCATATGGGGTCAGATGTTGCCATTTTTCAAGATGGTGGTGCAGAGACTGAATGTGTGGGCATCACCCCAGCTTCCCAGTATTGGAGGAGCACATGGGAGAGGGATGAGGGTATGGGAGGGGAGCCTATAGGCCACCAATGAGAGTTTTTTTGGGGAGAGGTGGTCAGGAGTGTCAGGAGAAGGAATCGGGTGGGAGAGGACTGGGAGTGTGAGGGCCTGGTATTTTTTAAATTAAATCTCCCTATCAATGTGTGAGTTCCCTCACTTGGTTTGCAGCTTGTCATGCTGTGAGGGCTTGTGTGTATCAGTGATGCTGACAGCTAAGCTATCAGTAGCTTAAATACCAAGATGGACAGGTCTCTGCTGAGGTGGCAGAGTAAGACAAACCACCCAACTGGGCAGCAGCAGAATGGGATGGTGTTGGTGGTGGAGGATAACATTTCTGTGACAATGGCAAAAACACTAGAATTACCTGCCCAGAAGACGGGCCTGGCAATCTACTTCCATATCTTGCCATGAAAACCCAATGGATAGTCACAGCAAAACAAATTGCACTACAGTGCTGGAAGATGAGATCCCCAGACGAATGATCTATTCATCTCAAACACCTTCTTCCAGCAACACAAGCATTGACTGAACACATGGACGTCATCCAATGGATTGTACAAAAATCAAATTGCCTACATCTGTGGAAGCCAATGACGGAAAAGCTCTATAATGTCAACAAAGACAAACCAGGAGATGACTATGGTACAGATCACCAACGACTAATATGAAAACTCAAGCTAAAGTTGAAAAAGAGCAAGCCACTTATGAATGTAGCAAAATATGATTTTGAGAATATATCACTGGAATTTAAAAACTGCTTGCAAAATCGATTTGCTGCTTTAGATACAAATGACAGAGCTCCAGAAGAATCATTGGATGACATCAAGAAGGTTGTGTTGGAGGAAAGTGTGAAGTCTCTACAAAAAAAGCAAAACCAGCCAAAATTGATGACTGAAAAAATTCTGAAAATTGCCCAGAAACGCAGGGAAGCTAAAGCCAGAGGAGAAAGAGAGGCAATCAGAGAACTCAACAGAAATTTCCAACATGCAGCATTAAAATGATGTATGCAAGGAAATAGAATCAGAAACTATTAAGATACAAGATCAGCTTTCCTAAAGCAACAAGAGTTAAAGAAAAAATTCCAGCCTCAAATTGGAATGCTACAAGATGCTCAAGGATCCATGTATAATGAAGCTGAGAAGATCAAGAAAAGGTGGAAAGAATATACAGTCATTATACCATAAAGATCAAATGGACCAACAGCTGTCTCAGTCTGAACCTTATGATCAGGAACCATTGGTGATGAAAAAAGTTGAAGCAACATTGAAAGTCTTATCAAAGAACAAAGCACTGGGCATTGATGGCATTCCCATTGAAGTATTATAGCAATCAGATGTAGCTGTTATACTTACAAGACTCTACCAGGAAATTTTGAGGACAACATCATGCCCAACTGACTGGAAAAGATCTGTGTTTATACCAATACTGAAGAAAAGTGAACCGACTGACTGGAAATTATCGCACAATCTCTCTGATCCCACATGCCAGCAAGATTCTTCTCAAGATCATTCTGCAGAGATTACAACCATACCTGGAATGAGAACTACCTGAAGTGCAAGCAGGGTTCAGGAAAGGGTGAAGAACGAGAGACATCATCGTGGATGTGAGATGGATCCCGGAAAAGACAAAAGAATATCAAAAGGATATCTATGTGTGTTTTATACAGTTTTTGACTGTGTAAACCAGGAGAAACTCTGGGCCACATTAAGAAGCATGGGTATACCAGAACACCTGATAGTTCTCTTGCACACTTTTTACATTGATCAAGAAGCAACAGTTCAAATGGAACAAGGAGAATCAGAATGGTTTAAAATCAGCAAAGGTGTTCGACAGGGTTGCATACTTTCCCCCTACCTCTTTAATTTATATGCAGAACAAATGAACAAATCAGAGAAGCAGAACTGTATGATGACAACCAAAGAGTGAAGACTGGTGGAAGACTCATCAACAACTTTGCTATGCTGATAATACCATATTACTGGCTGAAAGTGAAAACCATCTGAAACACTCGCTTCTCAAGATCAAGGAACATAGTCTTAAAATGGGCCTGCACCTTAATGTAAAGAAGACAAAGATCCTGACAACTGGCAAAAATCAATAAGTTCATCATTGATGGAAAAGAAATTGAAATAGTTGACAACTTTAACTTACTTGGATCAACAATCAATAAAGAAACGATGAGCCATCAAGAAATCAGATGACTCAATGCTCTTGGCAGAATGGCTATGAAGGACCTAGACAAGATTCTCAAGAGCAGAGATGTCTCTCTCCATCCAAAGATTTGACTTGTCCAAGCCATGGTATTTTCAATAACATCATATGGATGCAAAGGTTGGACAGTGAAAAAGATAGGAAGAAATTTGATGCCTTTGAATTATGGTGCTGGCGACAAATACAGTAGGTGTATACCATTGGCTGATCAAAGAACAAACCGGTCAGTACTAGAGGAGATCAAACCTAAGCTTTCTTTAGAAGCTCAAATGACAAGACTTTGTTTTTCATTCTCTGGACACATCATGTGAAGAGAGAGATTGTTAGAGGGCAGGGTTGAAGGTCAATGTAAAAGAGGAAGGCCAGCAATGAGATGGATCGATACAATAACAGCAGCTGTGGGTGCCACTTTAATCAACAACGAGCTGCCTGACTGAAGACCAAGCACAGTTTAGGTCAACTATCCAGAGGGTCGCCATGAGTCAACACTGACTCGACGGCACTTACAAACAACATCAATGCACAAGTCAATCCCCACTCATACACTGACAGAAGGGAGATGTGTACTAACAATGCAATAGACAGCTGCATCTTCCCACTGCTGTGCATTGTTTTTTATTGAAGCAGACATGGTTTAATGCAGTGGTAATTTGCATGCCATTAGTTTAATGCAGCAGGTAACATTGTGAAGTAATATAAAAACCTACAAAAGTCCCTAAAACTCCCATAAGGAGGACCCTACTAGGAAGATGCAGCACCATAAATACTGCAGTGGGCCCTACAACATCAATACACCTACTGGGAAAACTAAACTAGCTGGATTACTACACAGCCCTACTTACAAACTCCACGTTAACAGAATATAGTTGGTCTCAGTCTCACACACAGAACAAAGATAGACCCTCACCAAGTCCAAAAAGGTTACCACAAACTAAAAATAGAAATATGTATATAAAAATTAAACTGAAACACCAATAGGCCAGACTCTCTACATGTAGTGCAACACCAGAGAAACAAATGAAGATGAATTTCCTCAATTATGGGATGGGTTCAAGGTGGTCTTTTGGCGTACGTTGCTTATTTGGGCTAGTGCACATAAAAAAATAAAAGGAAGCTGAGGTGCAGGAACTCCTATCAATGAAACAGACAGAGAACATGAGTTCTCTTTGATGTATTGCAAAAGTAATTGGTGGAGTTAAGGGCACAATTGAAATAATGTCTGAGTGGGAAGGTGGTCAATGATATGCAAAAAGGCAATCAAGTATATTTTGAGCATGGTAACCAAGCTGGGAAGATTTTGGCTTCTCAATTGAGGACAAGTAGGATGGGTAATCAGATTCTGCAGATTAAAAGCAGAAAGGGTGAGAGGATAGTTAGCCCTGATAAGATCCAGAAGCAGTTTGCCAAAAATTACAGTGCCACCTAGACAAGGTTTTAAATAGTGTTGGGGAGTAGTCTGCTGTCTTGGTACATTTTGGTACCAATGACATAGGAAAGTGTGGGAAGGAGGTTCTGGAGGCCAAATTGAGGGTTTTAGGTAGGAAGTTGAAATTCAGATCTTCCAGGGTAGCATTCCATATGCAGAACCCAAAAGGCAGGCAGAGCTCTGCAGTCTCAAAGCGTGCATGAGATGATGGTGCTAAGAAGAGGGTTTTGATTCCTTAGGAACTAGGCAACATTCTGGAACCAGGGCAACAGGATGGAACCAGGCTGCAGGCATTAACCTTTAAAAAGGAGATAGAGCAGCTTTCAAACTAGATAACAGGGGGAAGCCAACAGTCGCCCAATAGCGTATGGCTCAGAAGGATGCATCCTTGAAGGATACTAACAAAAGAGGGAAGTTGGGGCATCCCAACAGAGGTTCCAATAAAGATAAAAGTAACCCAGATACCCTTAAGTACAAAGCTGAAAGATTCCAAATTACCCCTATCAACTGATAAATGTATCAATGGGAATAAAATACAACCTCTAAAATGCCTGTATGCAGATGCTACAAGTCTAAAAAATAAGATGGGAGAGCTAGAATATATAGCACTAAATGAAAGCTTAGATATGATTGGCATCTCAGAGACCTGGTGGAAGGAGGACAACCAATAGGATACTGTGATACCTGGGTACAAACTATATTAAATTGATGGAGGGGCTGTGCTGTATATTAGAGAGGGCATTGAGTCACAAAGGATTCAAGTTTTGCAGGAAACAAAATACACTGTAGAATCTCTATAGATAGGAATCCCGTGGAAAAAGGGGAAGGCAATGGCAGATACTGACTGCCTGGTCAGAATGAACAGACGGATGATGAAATGCTAAAAGAAATCAGGGAAGCTAACAAAAGTTACAACACAGTAATAATGCATGATATCAATTACCCCAGTATTGACTGGGTCAGTGTCACAGCAGGACATGCAACGGAGATAAAGTGTCTAGATGAAATAAATGACTGCTTCTTGGAGCAACTGGTTCTCAAGACAACTGACAAGAGGGGAAGCTATTTTGCACCTAGTCCTTAATGGAACACAGGATCTTGTGCAATAGTTAAGGTTGTTCAGGCCACTTGGCAATAGTGATCATAGCATTTGATTTAATAAATGGAAGCAGGCCGGCAAGGAAATCCACAGTACTACCTTTCTACTTTGAAAAGTAAGACCATGATAGAATGAGGAAAATAGCTTAGAAAAAAATAAAAGGAGCAGATGCAAAGGTTAGAGTTACATCAAGCATGTGTGTTGCTTCAAAATACTATATTGGAAGCCCAGGCCAGATGTATTCCATGATTTAAGAAAAGTGGAAGGAAGGCCAAAAGGTGATGTCAGAGAGGCTGTTTTAGCTAAAAAAGCATCTTTCAGGAAATGGAAAAAGAAGCCAAATGACAAAAATAGGAAACAACATAGGCACTGGCAAGTTAGATGCAAGGCATTGATAAGGTAGGCAAAGAGAGAATTTGACAAAATGCTTGCCGTGGAAGCAAAAACGCATACTAAAAACTTTTTCAAGTACATTTGTAGCAAAATGTCTATGGGAGAGTCAGTTGGACCATTGGATGATAGAGGGGTAAAAGGGGCGCTAAGGGAGGACAAAGCCATAGTGGAGAGACTGAATCCTTTCCTTTAGTCTTTACTGAAGACGATATAGGGAAGTTGCCCATGCCTGAAATGGTATTTAAAGGTGATGCTGCAGAAGAATTCAAAGAAATATCGATACACCAGGAAGATATTTTACAACTATTTGATAAACGGAAGAGTAGCAAATCACGTGGATCCGATGGTATACATCTGAGGGTGTTGAAAGAATTGAAATACGAGATTGCAGACCTACTATTAGTAACCTGTGAACTATCATTAAAATCATCTGTAGTACCGGAAGACTGGAGAATGGCCAATTTAACGCCAATTTTTAAAAAGGGTTCCAGGGGTGATCCGGGAAACTACAGACCGGTAATCCTGACATCAGTACCGGGTAAAATGGTAGAAACCATTATAAAGAATAAATTACTGAAACTGTAGATGGTCATGGTTTAAAGGGAGAAAATCAACATGGATTTAACCAAGGAAAGTTTTCTTATATTTTTTTGTAGGAGTGAATAAACAGGTAGACAAAAGTGAGCCAGTTGATATACTATATCTGGATTTTCAGAAAGCCTTTGACAAGGTCCCTCATGAGAAACTTTTGGTGAAATTAAAAAGTTATGGGATTGGAGGCAGTGTACTATTGTGGATCAGGAACTGGTTAAATGATAGAAAATAGCGAATGGCCAATTTTCTCAGTGGAGATAGGTAAATAGTGGAGTACCCCAGGGATCTGTGCTAGACTCGCTGCTTTTTAAGCTATTCATAAATGACCTGGAAATAAGAATAATGAGTGAGGTGATCAAATTTGCAGATGATACAAAATTATTCAAAGTTGTTTAAAAACAAGAGGATTGTGAAAGATTGCAAAAGGACCTCGATAAATTGGAAGACTGGACGTCCAAACGGCAGATGGAATTTAATATGGAAAAGTGCAAAGTTATACACCAAACAACCCAAACTATGGTTACAAGATACAAGGTTCCACATTAAGAACCACCACCCAAGAAAAGGATTTAGGCGTCATCATGGATAATATGTTGAAACCCTCAAGCCCACTGTGTAGCGGTGATCAAGAAAGCAAACAGAATGCTAGGAAACATAAGGAAAGGAATGGAGAATAAAACCAAGGATAGTATAATGCCTTTGTTTCGTTCCATGGTGTGACCACACCTTGAATATTGTGTGCAATTCTGGTCGCCATATCTTAAAAAGGATACAGTGGAATTAGAAAAGGTACATAGAAAAGCCACCAACCGCTTTCAGGAAAGGCTTAAAAGGTTAAAGCTCTTCAACATAGAAAAGAGACAGCTGAGAGGAGATATGATAGAGGTCTATAAATTAATGAATGGAGTAGAACGGGTAAATGTAGATCAGTTGTTAACTCCATCAAAAAATAGAAAGACTATGGGACTTGCAATGAAGCTGAAAGATACCCATTTAAGACTAATAAGAGAAAATATTTTTTCACTCAACGCGTAATCAAATTCTAGAATTTGTTACTTGAGGATGTTGTAAAAGCTGTTAGTATAGCTGGGTTTAAAAAAGATTTGGACAAGTTCCTGGAAGAAAGGTCCCTAAACCATTATTAAAGAGGACCCAGGAAATCCACTGCTTGCCCCGGGACAAACATTCTGGAACCTGTGTACCTTTTTGGGAACCTGCCAGGTACTTGTGACCTGAATTGGTCACTGTTGGAAACAGGGTACTGTGCTTGATGGGCCTTGGTCTGACCCAGTATGGAATTTATGTTCTTATACACTTCTAAGCTGGGCCGGTGCTAGGATCTCTGGCATCCCCCTCCCCTCATTATTATTTATGATAGGCTGCATCTCCCTCTTCCAAAAACTCCTTTGTGAACTCTGTTCACCTGATGCTAGTATTTCTCCTTCAAATCAAATGTTGTAACAAGAGCATTACAGTGAAGCTGCAATTGCATAGCCGGAAGAAAAATAAGTACTGCGAGTAAATATTTAACATCGTATGAACAGAATGTGATAGTCAAAAAGTTAATGTGATCAAAGCAAACCCAAAAAATATATTTATTCATTTATTTAACAAAAAAAAACAGTCTACAAAAGTTACAACCATTTAGATTTTCATGTCTCTTCTCCTACAGCTTCTATTGCCGCTCTATCTCTGCATGCACGATTGCACAACTCTTTTCTAAAGCCGACAAATAAGGAGAAAGCGATAAAAGCAGCTAGTGTATCTTATTTTAAAAAAAATTTGGACAAGTTCCCGGAAAAAATTCAATAGACCCTTAGGAAGACAGACCCCATGCCGATGTCGGCAATTTCAACAGTCAACAGTGGAAGCATCAATGTGAAAACTATCACTTGGCTGGACTTTGAGATTTCTTTGAGTGCGCTGCTTTGCTGCTGCCTGTTGGAGCTGCTGCCAACTGTGAAAATGCAGTGATTTTGCTGGCATTGCAGCCTGGCTGAACGAAAGTGGAAAGATCACTCCATAGCCTCCCATGTGAGCTAGAAGTGGTGCTCCTTATAGTGGGCTTGCAGTGATGCTAACTGACCGCGCAACACACTACACCAGAAGCCTCCCCCTCCCCCCCCCCCCCAAATCCTTCTATTCTCTGTGGGGCTGGCTGCCTAGTTAGGACATAAAGGTAAATCTCCAGGAACAAGCAGGAATAAGTCCTCACATATGGGTACGTCGGTACCGACGGAGCCCGTGCGGGAAAGCTCCCCAGCTTCTTAGAATAGAAGCTTTTGGGACCTCCCACTGCACATGCGCACTGCCTTCCCGCCTTCCTGAACAGCTCTCCTCAGTTTCTCTTTTTCCGCGGAGCCAGCAGGTCGTGTTCCTGTCACCGCTGAAGAAATTGTTATTTTATTTGTTTCTTTAGACCGCGTACCTGCCTTCCCCATACCGATACCGGTATCGCCGGTCTTTTCTTTCTTTCTTTAAAAAATTATAATTCTTTTTTCTTATTTTTTAGCTTTTTGGTCACTTCAGAGAGGCCTCTCGGCCTACTCAATTTCTCCTCATGGAGAAGCCAGCCCCTGGATTTAAGAAGTGTACCAAATGTAATGCTGTTATTTCAGTCACAGACACCCATGACTGGTGTCTGAAATGTTTGGGGCCTGACCATTCCATACCGGACTGCCCATCTTGCTCCCACATGTCTAAACGTGGGCTGCAGAACCGGGCCAACAAATTCCATGTGCTGTTTGCTTCAGAGAATACAGCATCACAGTCATCCAGGTCTTCTTCTCCGGATGGATCTCAGGTAACCAAACCTTCTGTGGGCAAGTCCTCAAAGAGCAAATCTCCTTCAAAGCATCGAGAGGCTCTTAGCTTAGAACTTGAGGACCCTGCCCCAGCCAAACAACCCCGGCGGGAAGTCCAACTTCCAAAAACGCCAATTCAGGGGTCTCAGGTTGATATCGATGCTACGGCCTCGACAGATCACCTGTTAGCCTGCTCTGGGGTACCGGGTCACTCCGGTACCGACATCCAGGCAGCTATGGCGTCCATGGGCGATACTGTACAGTCCATGCAGCAGGCCGTCATGGCTTTCATTAAAGCTGCAACGCCATCGGTTCCGCTTTCAGCGGTTCCGGGCCCGATACCGGTATCGTCCGCCATGCCGGTATCGAGGCCGTCCACCTCTAAACGCAAGTCGGTACCGTATGGGCTTTCGCTCCATACCGGTTCCATACCCGATACGCCCGATATCGATACCGATCGGTACGCGTATCGTGCGTTAGAGGAAAGCACCGATTCCTCTGAGGATTTTCACTCCTCTGATGATTCTGCTGAGTTTTCACTCAACTTACCTGAGGAGCCCTCTTCTCCTAAAAGGAGAATGTCCCCTCCAGAGGATTTGTCCTTCCAGGACTTTGTTTTAGATATGGCTACAGCCCTTTCTATTACCACATCCTCTGAAAAGGAACCCAGATCCAAAAAACTGGATATTTTGGGATACTCAAAGGCCCCTAAGGAGGCAGTTACCCTGCCTATCCATGAAATCCTTCAAGAACAACTGATGGATTTCTGGGAAAATCCTTTGACTTTGTCTCCTTATTCCCGTAGGTTGGACACCATGTATAGGGTCCCTCCTTCTCCTGGTTTCCAAAAGACTCAATTGCCCCACCACTCTATTGTGGTGAAGTCTGCAATGAAGAAGATTAGGAGTACCAAAAGGCACTCTTCCACCCCTCCAGGACGGGAATGTAAGACTTTGGACTCTTTTGGTAGGAAAATTTTCCAGGCTAGTATGCTTATAGCCAGGATTAATTCCTACAGTCTCTATATGGGCATGTTCCTGGAGGAACTTGCCAAAAAGGTGCGGCATTTTGCCCCCTTTATCCCTGAGGATAAAAAGCAGGGATTCCTTTCCCTAGTGAAACAACTCTTAGAGGTTTCTAAGTTCTCTAATAGGGCAGCATATGATTCCTTTGAGGGAGCCAGTAGGGCTTCGGGCATTGCTATTGCAGCCCGACGTCTTGCTTGGCTCCAGGCCTCTGATCTGGAACCTTGGGTTCTAGATGGCTTACGGAATCTGCCCTGTACAGGTGAGAACTTATTTGGGGAAGAGTGGCAAATCAAAGCCACCCAGATGGATGCTGAAAATGCCACCTTGGAAAGACTTTCAAAGTCCACTTCAATTCCTACTAAGAAAAAGTCTTTTAAAAGGCCTTACTATAAGAAGGCCAGAGTTGCTTCAAATACTGGCCAGCAGTCTTCTCAACCTCGCTATACTGCTAAGCGTCAGCAATCCAAACAAGCACGAGCTAAGCCTGCAGCAGCTACTGTAGCTCAGCAGGCTCCAACCCCTCAGGGGTTTTGACTTGCTCCTAGGGAACTTGCCACTTCTGGTTCTAACACAACCAGAACCTCTCACCATACCCGGAAGGTTGGTTCACTTTGCTCCCAGATGGGAACAAATCACAACAGAACAATGGACCCTCTCTATCATTCGAGAGGGTTACAAACTTCATTTCTCCAGCCTTCCTCCCCATCATATGGTGAGACCATTCAATTCTCCCCCATCTCTCCTAACCCTGTTGGGTCAAGAGGTTTCCTCTCTTCTTGCCCAAGGGGCCATAGAAGAGGTTCCTCTTCCTCAACAAGGGTCCGGTTTCTACTCCCCTTATTTTCTCATTCCAAAGAAGACAGGGGGATTCAGACCAATCCTAGATCTGAGAGAATTGAACAAATTTCTCTTCAAGGAGAAATTCAAAATGCTGTCTCTCGGCATTCTCCTTCCTTACCTCCAGGGTCAGGACTGGCTTTGTTCTCTAGACCTACAGGATGCGTATACACATATACTCATCCATCCATCCCACAGAAAGTATCTTCGCTTTCTGTTTCAGGGAAAACATTTCCAATACAGAGTACTCCCCTTCGGTCTAGCCTCTGCTCCAAGAGTATTCACAAAATGCATGGCAGTCGTAGCCGCATTTCTAAGAGGCATGGGAATCTTTGTCTTCCCATATCTGGACGACTGGCTCATCCGAGCTCCAACTCAGTCACAGGCCCAGATTTCCCTGGACCACACAAGGAGCCTTTTGCAGTATCTGGGACTGGTAGTAAACCTTCCCAAGTCCCAACTCATCCCTACTCAATCTCTAGAATTCATAGGGGCCCAGTTGGACACCATCACTGCAAGGGCCTACCTTCCACATGTTCGAGGCCAGCGCCTCCTGAGTTTGGCCTCCCAAGCTCAGTCCAGCACTCACTTGACAGCCAGGGAAATGCTACGCCTACTGGGTCATATGGCCTCCACAGTGCATGTGGTACCCTATGCTCGTCTTCATATGAGAGCAGCTCAATGGACCCTGGCCACTCAGTGGACTCAGGCGTCAGGAGCGCTCTCAGACCAAATACAAACCTCCGATCGTCTGTTTTGGTCCCTCCACTGGTGGACTTCCACCAAGAATCTGTTGTTGGGGGCTCCATTTCAACCATTGCTACCCCAAGCAACCCTCACAACAGATGCCTCCCAAACAGGGTGGGGAGCCCATCTGCAAACTCTCTCCACTCAGGGCACTTGGTCTCTACAAGAGACCACCCTTCATATCAATCTTCTGGAACTGCGAGCAATTTACCTTGCCCTCAAGGTCTTCCACTCCCTCCTAGCCAACCTCACTGTCCTAGTTCAGACGGACAATCAGGTGGCCATGTTTTACATAAACAAACAAGGAGGGACGGGCTCTCTGTCGCTTTGCAACGAAGCTCTAAGACTATGGGCCTTCGCCAGAGAGCATCAGATTCACCTGCTAGCAGTGTATCTCCCAGGAGTTCAAAACTCTCGGGCAGACAGGCTCAGTCGAGTTCTGCTGCCACACGAATGGTCCCTACATTTGGACCAAATAAACCGAATCTTTCAGGAATGGGGGACCCCGGACATAGACCTCTTTGCAAGTCCGTGGAATGCCAAACTTCCCCGGTTCTGTTCCAGAACTCCGTGTCAGGGAGCTCAGGCTACGGACGCCTTTCTCCTGAATTGGAATCAGGCATTCCTATATGCCTTTCCACCCATTCCTTTGATTCCCAAGACTCTGTTCAAACTCCAGAGGGATCATGGAACTATGATCCTCATAGCTCCACGCTGGCCACGCCAAGTGTGGTTCCCTCTACTTCTACAGCTCTCCCAGGGATCCTACTTGGATCTGGGAGCTGCGCCAGACCTCCTGTCTCAGGAGGAGGGGACTTTGTGGCACCCAAACCCCAAATCCCTTCACCTCAGTGCTTGGTTACTGAAGGCTTAAGCCTTCAAGACTTTCATCTTTCCCAACCAGTGAAAGATATCCTTTCTGCCTCTAGGAAACCCTCTACCAGGCGTTCCTATGCTTTCAAATGGAAACGTTTTTCCATTTGGTGTGCTCAGCAGGGTCTTGACCCTCTGGCACTTCCTTTGAATTCTCTTCTTGATTATCTCCTGCATCTATCCAATGCAGGCCTCAAGACGAATTCGGTAAGAGTCCATTTAAGTGCTATTGCAGCATCCTTGAAACATATAAATGGACAACCTATCTCCTCTCATCCTCTTGTTGCAAGATTCATGAGAGGCCTGACTCTCACTAAACCTCCCATCAGACCACCCCCGGTCGCATGGGATTTGAATCTAGTGCTCGGTCAACTTATGAAGCCACCTTTTGAGCCAATGTTTTCCACCTCCTTGAAATTTCTTTCCTGGAAGGTCATCTTCCTCATTGCAGTCACTTCGGCTCGCCGCATCAGTGAGCTGCAGGCTTTAGTGGCTAATCCACCTTACACAAGATTTCATCATGATAAGGTGGTCCTTAGGACGAATCCCCACTTTATGCCTAAAGTGGTCTCGCCTTTTCATCTTAATCAAGAGGTATATCTACCTGTCTTTTTTCCAGCTCCTCATGCATCCAATGCAGAGAGGAACCTTCATACTCTGGATTGTAAAAGAGCTCTCGCTTTTTACCTTAATAGGACTCAGCCACATCGAAAGTCTTCTCAACTTTTTGTGGCCTTTGATCCTTCCCATTTGGGACTTCCAGTCTCCAAGCGTACACTTTCCAATTGGATTGCTCAGTGTATTTCTTTTGCTTACCAGAGCAAAAACATTTCTCTGGAAGGCCATGTCACTGCTCACAATGTGAGGGCCATGGCAACTTCTATGGCTCATCTGCACTCTGTTTCCATAGATCAGATCTGTCGAGCCGCTACCTGGGCCTCGGTTCATACCTTCACAGCCCATTACTGTTTGGACAAGGACTCCCGCCGGGATGCCTTGTTTGGCCAGGCTGTCCTCAAGCACCTGTTCCATTCCTAAACAACTCCTGCCCACCTTCCCAGAATGGATGCCTGAGATCCATACGAAGATGGCGAACCTTTACAGGGGATCCCATGCATCTAAGCTAGGGAGTCCCATATGTGAGGACTTATTCCTGCTTGTTCCTGGAGATAGCACAGTTACTTACCTGTAACAGGTGATCTCTGGGAACAGCAGGAATTAGTCCTCACAACCCACCCACCTCCCCTAGGAGTTGTATCTTTTATCTATCTATCTTCCTGTCCTCTCTCTGTTGACTCAGCTATAAACTCGAAACTGAGGAGAGCTGTTCAGGAAGGCGGGAAGGCAGTGCGCATGTGCAGTGGGAGGTCCCAAAAGCTTCTATTCTAAGAAGCTGGGGAGCTTTCCCGCACGGGCTCCGTCGGTACCGACGTACCCATATGTGAGGACTAATTCCTGCTGTTCCCAGAGATCACCTGTTACAGGTAAGTAACTGTGCTATATTAACCTGGTAGTGTGCCACAAGAGGGAAGGAGGGAGGTCCGACGTGTTTATTGCCCTGCAATAAAGTTGAAACAAGTAAAAAAAGTGCACGTGTTTCTCTCATGCACAAGATCAGACATTCAGTAGCTTCATCTGTGTGTGTCATAGGAACTGACAGGGATTCGCACATGTGTGTCTATCCATGGATGTGTGTATTTGTTTATGTTTATGTTTATTAACTTGATTGACCGCCCTTCATTGGTAAGCAGAGCGGTTTACAAAAAAAATTAATTCTTCATTACAGTAGGCACAAGGCCGGAAAGAGAAAGGAAAATTACAACTTAATAAAAAGTGGAGAGGCAGAGACAAGAGAGAAGAGTCAGCAGAGGAAGAGGAGAAGGCTAGGAGGGAGAGGGGTTGAAGGCAAGGGAAAAGAGGTGGGTTTTCAGGGCGTGTTTAAAGGTAGGGTGGTGGGGCTCCAGACGGAGAGTAGAGGGAAGGGAGTTCCAGAGAGCCGGACCTATAAAGAAAAAGGCAGAGGAGCGGGTGGATTGGAGGTGAGCAAGTGAGGGGGGGGGGGGTAGTGTGAGGCGGTTGAGGTGGAAAGAGCGAGGGGTGTGCCGGGGGGTGTGAAAGTGAATGAGGTCGGCTAGGTACTGTGGTGTGGTGGTGTGAAGAACTTTGTGGACGAGCGTGAGAAGCTTGAATTGGATACGGAAAGAAACGGGAAGCCAGTGAAGACGGAAGAGGAGGGGCGTGACATGGTCTCTGTGGGAGGAAGAGGACACGAGACGGGCAGCGGTGTTCTGGATTCGTTGAAGACGAGAGAGTTTGTGTCTTTCTGTGTTGCATGGAGACTGCTGGAGGCTACATCCACACATGTGTGTGTGTATGTGGGTGCCATGGAGACTGTCGGGTGCTACAAACATGCGCGTGAATGTCTGTGTGTGTGTACATGTGTGTTTCATAGGGCCTGTTGGGGGCTATGTGCATGTTTGTGTCTTGGAGAGTGTCGGAGGCTGCATGTTTGTGTGGGTGCGGGGCTGTGTATGTTAGTATTTGTCAGGGACTCTGTGTGCACATGAAAACATTTCTCCTTCCTTCATTTGCAAAATCATACATATCTGGATGTGTGTGTGGTGGAATAGTTCAAAGAGAGATTAAAGGGTTTCTCCTTATAGTAGTAGGTGTTGTATGAGGAATCTTTATAACTGGTGTTATCTACAGTTGTGGTCAACATTATTGGCAACCTTGCATTTTAGAAATGTGTATAATATCTTGAGAAATAATTGGAAATATTCCAACAGTATGTCATCATGATATTTTAATAGTATGTTCAAAGGTATATAACAAAAAAAAGATGTCTGTGCAACTTAGTTGTAGTAATTTCTGAGAAAAAAAAGAAAAAAATGATCTGGACAGGATTAATGACACCCTTCACTAATATTTGGTTGCACAACTCTTAGCAGTGATGACAGCCTCCAAAAGATTCTTGTAGCCATCTATACATTTCAGACATATGTCTGCTAGTAGTTTCTCCCATACTTCAACTGTGATTTGTTCCAGCTCATGAATGTTTCCAGGATTCCTTTTACCAATGGCAGATGTCAGCTCTTTCCAAAGGTTTTCGATTAGATTGAGATCAGGACTCTTTGCTGGCAAGTTTAAAAACAATCCATTTTTTTCTTTTTAGCCATTCTTTAGTACTTTTGGATGTATGTTTTGGGTCATTGCCTGCTGGAGGACCCATGACCTTCAACCCAGATCTAGCTTTCTGACACTAGGTAGCACATTTCGCTCCAAAATACCTAGGTAATCCTCTGACTTCATGATTCCTTTAATATGTTCCAGGCTTCCAGTTCCAGAAGCAGCAAAACAGCCCCATAACATTATGGGACCTTCACCATATTTACCTGTAGGAAGGGTGTTTTCTTCCTTATAAGCTTCATTTCTTTGCCTGTAAATATATCGCTGGTCTGGATTGCCAAAGAGCTCAAGTTTGGCTTCATCACAGAACATTTTCCTAGTGGTTTCTCAAGGTGGTTTGGACAAAGACCAGACGTGCCTTTTTAGGTCTGTCTTTGAGCAGTGGGGGTCCTCCTTGGCCTTTACACATGAAGTCCTTCTTTGTTTAGTGTGCGGAGTATGGTATGGGTTGAAACCACCACTCCATATTGCTCCAAGTCAGCCTTAAGCTCTTTGAATGTGGGACATGGTGTTTCTCCAACAGTTCATACTAACCTTCGAAGACTTCTTGGATTAATTTCCCTCTTCCTACCACATCCTGGGGAGGTTCTTGACAGTTCCATGAGCAGAAAACTTCTTAATAAAATTACGAACTGTAGACACGGGAGTCCCAAGGTCTTTGGAGATATTCTTGTACCCCTTTGAAGTTTGATGATAATGGCTTTTCTGACGGTGTCAGGCAGTTCTCTTGTCTTCATCATTGTGAAAATGGAATAGGGAGTGAATATGGCCATTTTAAACATTAGAGCCATCATTCATTGTTTCATTCAAGTCATGTGAGTACTGACAATTGATCACAGGTGCGTCTAATTTTACTGCAATGGGAATGTGTTTCTTCTGTTCAAACTGATTTGAATTGTTTATAATGCTGCAAATAATCATGTACTGGCAATGTCCCAGTTTTTATACTGTTTTCTACTATTTCCTTTTTTAATTGGTCTTGTTTTATTTGATTCTTTATGTCAAATATGTGTGCATATTGTCACCAGTTGCCCACCCTGGGTCCTAGGGCTAGCAGAGAGGGTTCAGCTGATGACTATCCTAAGCCAGGAAGTGGGGGTAGTGCAGGCGTAGTAGTACACTGGCCCTCTGGGTAATGAAGTCCCAAACACCTCACAGGCAAAGGAATTGAGGTAACAGAGTGGTAAGGTCAAAATAAGGTTTTATTTCCCCGTCCCAGGGTTTTGGTAAACACAAATGAACTCAGGACAAAACCATACGTCTGGTATAAAGAATAGTAACTCAGGAACTGCAGAAAAATGACATCTTTTTCTTCCAGCTTTTAAATACACAGTCCTTTAACACAGGAAATAACAAAGGCTTCTTTTTCAATGGCAGTAATGTCCACTTTGCTTTCTCCAGCTATACCATTAGCGTCAAACGTTCAATTCAGCAAAGTGTTTCCATATTATCTGCGATGGTTAACGTACAATCCATGGGTACATCGTTTATGCCTTCATCTGTGTATTCAACCTGCATATCCTCCAGCCCATCCCCCGCTGGATACAAGGGCACGCATTCACACAGGGTTCTCAAAACATTCTCTTTAGTCTTAAGAGAATTCTGGAAAGCTTTATTGTCCCAGAGAAAACTATTAGGCTTAGTTTTCTCCCTGTTCCTTTTATAGGAACTACCTTCTGGCTTCTGCCTGCAAGGCTTACTGAGCAGTGCTCTTTCACTATTAGAAAAGTTCAGAGATTTGTACCTTCTCTCTCGTGAGCTTCTGGAAACACCCAAGCTGGTTCCCTGCATGGCTTCTCCCTCCAGCTGCCTTCCTCCCAAGGCTTTAACTGAGAGAAGCTTTCCTGCAGACTGTGGGTTTTAACTCTCGGTACCTTTTCAGCTTGAGCTTTCTTTGTTCCTCTATCTGTTCTAGCTCTGCTGCAGGAATTCACAGCTGCTCCGTCAGAACTCCTCCCGGATCCTAATCCAGATCCTGAGCTTGCTCCCCAGCTTGAACTTCCTCTCCAGCCTGAACTCGAATCAGCACCTGAACCAGAGGCTAAGCTCCCTCCTGAGCTGAAGCTTGAGCCTGAGCTAACTCTGCTTTCTAATGAGTGCTTTTTATCTTCCACAGTGCTTAGCTTCGCCCCTCCTCCACCCAGGTGAATCCTATTGCACTCAGGGCACGGGGCTTGTTTGCAGCTTGGGCGGGGCTGCTGCACTCGTGGCTGGGTTTGTTTACATCTCCCTTGGCAACCTGTAGCCATGTGCATTGCCTGGCTGTCAGAATCTGACCTGTTTTCTTCAGTTTCCTCTGACTGCACAGCAAGGGACAGATCTTCCCCATCACAATATATAGTCCAAAGCCATTTCACTGGCCACTTTTTTTTTTTTAGAAGATATGGGACATTAAGGGGTTGAACTGCAAGGGTGCCAATAATGTTGACCACAACTGTATATCTATGTTTACGTTTATGCAATTTCTTGATATATCGCCTAGGCTGAAGGGCATTAGGGTGATTTACAATCACTACAAGCAGGTACTGAATACTGGACATGTGGTGCTTAAGTGTGGTGACTGTTTATGTGTGCATGAGGTACAATGTGGGGGAGTGGGGTGTCTGCCTCTGTGTATGTGTATGCATGCTGCATGGATCGTGCGTGTGTGTGCATGTGTGTGTGAGCGTGTGTGTGTGTGTGTGTGTGTGTGTGAGAGAGAGAGAGAGATGTGAGGGTGGAATGCCTCTGTGTATGTTTGTGTGCTGTGGGAGTGGAGTGCCTGTGTGTCTTCTGGTGGGGGTGGAGGTTTGTGTTTTTAGCTAATATTTATTGTGCACTTTTCTCCCCTCTCTTTAACCTCCAACCCCTTGCACTCTTATGTACCTTCCTGGCAGATCCTCTCCTGCTGCCACCCCCTCACTCCAGTGGCATACTGAGGTCAGGGCGGTGGGAGAGGTCCAGCAAAAACAGGTTACACACAGAGATGGCAGCAGTGGTGCTCACATCTGCACTCATGGTAGTAGTGGAAAACATCCTCTACGTGTTTGCTGCACAGCACGCTGTTACCTCTGCTCCAGGACCTATGTTGGTTCCTCTCTCCTCATCTCACAATAACATAGTGAGACTTCGCCAAGGAGATAACAGCCACTGGGGATGGACCTGGAATGAAGGCAGCAGCACACTACACCGCCAAGTAAATTTGCCAGTGGGTGTCATGGGGGGTGTCTGTTCTGGGTGCTAAATAGGCTCAGTATGCCACTTCCCCACTCTGTTACCTTCTCAGCCTCTGTCCCTTTCTCCCTCCTCCTTGCATTCTCAACCTATTCCCTCCAGTCCCCTCCCCCATTCTTTCTTTCCCAACTTACTGCCCCTTTGAATTTTATCCTACCTCCTGTACATCTTTGGCCTCAGCTCCTTTTCCTGCATGCTCTTCTGCTCTTCAGCCTGCAGGAGCAGCCTTTCCTGTGGGGACAAAACAGTAAATGCTGTTTGCGATCCCTTCAACTTGTGGGACAGACTGCTCCTGCGGGTCCACAATACTACCACTGGCCGCAATCACAACCTCCTTCAGCTCATGGGACAGGCTGCTCCTGTGGGCACATGATATCACTGCTGGCCGGTGCCCTTCAACACCAGTGCTTCCCTGCTGTGCTTACCCGGCTTATTGGATTTTGCTGGCCCTGCTTCTGAGAAGAATGAGGAGGCCAGGAGTAGAGAAGAATCTTTTGAACCTATTGCTCTTTCCCAAGTAGCACAGAATTTCTTACAGCAGTGGTTCCAAAACTTGGGATCAGGACCCCAATGGGGTCACATCATCAGTGGATGGGGTCACAGAAACATTAATCAAAATTATAAAAACACCACCTCTCAGTAACCCATCAAAATAAAGTTACTGAGAGGTGGTGTTTTTATAATTTTGATTACAGTTATTCCTCTCAGACGGTTTACTGTTTTATGTATATATGTCACAGAAACATTGCCATTTCCCCATCTCCCTGGACTTTCACTTTGACCTATGCTAAGTTACCAGCTAGCATGTGGCCTGTGAGTCACTGAGCATTCATAGACCCTTGTCCCTCCTGAGTAAGTTTCCTGTTAGGCTGGAAACTCATGCTGAGTACTAGGCTCTATAAGCACACATTAAACATTGACACAAGGGACCCTGTGCTGACTGTTGCTGCTGTTGCCATTCCTGCTTTATATTAGTGGAGGGAGGGGAAAGAGGCTGGAGATCTGCCAGTTTGATTTCATCATCATTTGAGGTCACGTGAATTTTCAGTTGTTAAACTGAAGTCATATGGGATGAAAGTTTGAAAAGCACTGTCTTAGAGCATATAGAAGAATTGATATCAGAGAAAAAGGTGCCTATAGCCATCAAATCTCTAAAAGCGGAGACATCTCCGGGTTTGGATGATTACAAAACTCTATTTTCAATGTGCTTTGTGCATCTTCTGGTAGGGCCTCTGATGCAGCAGTTTAAGTTGGTGCTGACAGGTAGGCCTTTAGCTGATGCAATGATAGTGGCTGGGATAACTGTTATGCACTGTATAAGGAAGGCAGGGATCCCATACAATACAGCTCTTATTACCCCATCTCTCTTATTTATTTATTTATTTATTTAAATGGTTTTGGTATACTGTTTTTCTACCAGTCAAAACTGTGAACAATTAACAGTGGAAAGACAAGGGTGTGGCAGCAGTGGAGTGTGACAAGTTCAAGTCAAGTGGTGAGGATTTAACAATGGGATACACTGAGTTCAATCGCCATAGGGAAACTAATAAACTCAGTGGTATGGACAGTGACGGTTACAGGAGGTTCAGCGAGGCGGCCACAAAAGACTATCCAATAGACTCTTATGGGGCTAGCATGTGCCGCAGTGTTCCTGGAAAAGATGAGTCTTTAGGTGCTTGCTGAAGGTTTTTGTTGACTGCATGCTTCTTAGGGTGGGTAGCAGCGTATTCCAGAGTGTAAGGGCATAGAGTGGGAAGGATCTCAAGCAGGCATATCGGGTGCTCCTGCGGATCTGCTTTGGCAGGCTGAACAGGTTTAGCGTGCTCTGTCTGCGGGGCATGGCGGAGCTGGGGGTGCTAATTGACATCAGGAGGTGCTGGGTGGCAAGGCCATTCTGAGCTTTATGGATGATAATGAGGACTTTAAATTTGATCCTAGAAGTGATGGGTAGCCAGTGGAGGGATTTTAGGATGTGTGTGATGTGGGAGTGTCTGGATGCTCAGAAGACTGTGCGTGCTGCAGTGTTCTGAGCGAGCTGTAGCAGATGGATGGTGTGTTTGGGTAGACCATGATATATGGAGTTGCAGTAGTCAAGCAAGGGGGTGACCGTTGCCTGACAGACTGCACAGAAGTTATTGGAGGAGAGAAGGGAGCTTAGGTTGCTTAGTGTCTTGAGCTTATAATAAGTTGCCTTATTAGTGTTTTGGACATGGGCTTGAAAGTTTAGGTGCTGCTCTAAAGTGACTCTGAGGTATTTGAGATCATGTTGACTTGGAGGGCCATGTCTCAAAGCCTGACTGTTATAGGAGGTGTGAACTCAGGGTCCCTGGTGACGTGTAAGATCTCAGTCTTATTGAAGATGACTGCTAGGTTTCAGTGTTGGAGCCACTTGACAATTTCCTTGAAGCAGTCTGAGAAATTGAAGTAGTCAGGAGTGACTGTGGAGACAGGATGTATACCATTATATCACCAGTGTAGATCAGATATCTAGGGGTAGGTTTACTAAACTGCGGTAATGTCATTCGCGGTAGGTTCCACGGTAAAGTAGAGATGCCCATATAAAGGCATGGGCGGTGCATTGTTATAGCAAGCTGACAGAGAACGTGCGTTACAAGGCGCCTTAGAATAACGAGCATTACAAGGCGCCTTGTAAAGCGCCTTGCAAGGTGCCTTGCAAGGAGCCTTATAAGGCGCCTTCTAAGGTGCCTTGCAAGGTGCCTTATAAGGTGCCATGTAAGATGCCTTGTAAGGTGCCTTATAAGGTGCCCTGTAAGGTGCCATGTAAGGTGCCCTATAAGGTGCCATATAAGGTGCCTAGTAAGGTGCCCTGTAAGGTGCCTCAGAAGGCGCCCTATAGGGCCTCCTAGGCTAAGCACCATATTAGGCACCCTTGGACAAGTCACCGCAGAAGGCACCCTGGGCTATGGAACCATAGGTTAAGGTGGCCTAACAAGGTTATGGTGTCCTAGGTTAGTGTGCCCTAGGGACTGCAAGGTGCCTCAGGATGACATGCATGACCTGTGCGGAACAGAGACAGATGTATCCCTAACACTAGATAGAGCACTCAGGAAAGGCAATGAACAGGTGAGTGAAGGAGGGAGAAGTGGGAGCTGCTGGACCTGCCATATCTGCAGGCATTCCATGTGCCTGCCAGTACTGATGACAAACATGGTGGGGCAGCTCTACCACAGTACAGAGTGTTGGCAATGTAAAGTACCGGAAAAACAGTTGGTGGCAGACGATGGGAATATGTGTCCCCCAGTGGAGGCGGAGGTGGCAGGATAGTTACAATGATGAGTGGACAGAGGAATGGTGGTGCCATGCAGATCAGGCACAGGCGAGGCAAGCATGATGAGACGCAATGCAGGAAAGGGTAGCAGTGCAGGACATGGGCTGGAGCCTGCACAGGCAAACAGGACTCTACACAGCTGACAGACGCAGATAGATGGACCGAGGGAATGTTGGCAATTATGGCGAGGGTATTATGGGCTGGAAGCGCAGATCTGCAAAAATATGACCTCTACAGGCATGCACACTATTTGAGTAGGACAGACATGAGAGGAGGGAACAATGAGGAACTGAACCAATGAACACTGCCAAGAATGGCAATGTATTAACCAGTAGGCTATACCTCCATAGTGTATGTCACAGCAGTACCCATGATGCAATGCACATACTGAATAGCTGTCTACAGCTGATCACCAAATGGGGTCTGCACCTCTCCGGTACCTCAGCTGGGAAAGATGAACTGACAGTGCGCGATACTGGCACAGAGCAGCTACAGACCATGCCATTGTGCAGGTTCTGTGTTCACCCTGAGGGATAGGATGGGTGCCCAGCACTAGGTACGCAGACTAGATGGGCCTTGTAGTCTTTTTCTGTCATCATGTTTCTACATGTGGTGCTAGAGATAGGTCCTGCTGTACATCCCCATCGCTACCAGTGTGTGATAGATGTTCCGTGCAGTGCAGCCGAAGGTAATTTGGTGTCCATCTGTATCCTGTCGTCACATATGGCCCTGTGGGACAAGACACCAGCCAGATTAGTGTGTACCCTGTGTGAGGGTCTGGCTGACATGGGCAGCTGTTATCAGGGCAGAGGGGTTCCTAGAATTGCATGAGGTGTGTGTAGCAGTGGCTGTATAGGTCACAGTAGTATACACTAAATACCCCAAAGGGCCCACATCACCCTTTTGTAAGTAAAGAACAGTGCCCCCGCCTCAGGGAAGCAACCTCCATCCTGTTTGTACAAGACAGCCCTCCAGGGTTGGTGGGCCAGAGCCATATCTATGACTGGGACAGTGGCAGACCAGCAGCAATGCTGGGGTTAGGTCCGTAAACCCCAAGTGCCTCCCACCACTGTCTGCCAATCACCAGCAGACAGTACAGGCGGACTGTACCTTAAAAGTGTTCCAACCATGCACAGTTTAACTGCAGACAGTCCACCAAGAACTATGTGCAGCAAACAGGCATCTCAGTGATTGGGACCCCAGCACTGGGGAACACAAATATATCACTAGAGGTAAATAGTGTAGAGCACTATGTGGGAACCTAGACCTGTCATGGTCACTGCTCGTTCAGAGTGAGTGCCCTCCCAGCATGCCATGCTGTGGCCACCCTGCCCATGCAGATGGTGGTCAGGCACTACAGTGTCCTAACCATTGCCCCACACCCTGTGAAGATGCATCCTGGCCAATCTGCCCTGTCCGGGCCATACCCAGAATACCTTGCTCCTCATTATGCATCTAATCAGGCTAACGCTGGTAACAATGGGACATTTTGGGCCCAGTGAAGCGTGGGCAGCCACAGAACAATGGATAGACATACAAACACGCTCACTCCTTTTGCAGCATTCTACAAAGATAGTGGTGGTTGGCAGCCCTGCCCGCCACACTAGTCCTGATCACAGTACCGACATTGCTAAACTGTGCAGGGGGTAGTAGTAATGCTCTGGTGATAACATCATCCCAATGCTGGGGCCAACAGCCTGCCGCTCCATGCATCATTGGATTGTGGAGCCTGTGTGAGTGGGTGTTTGCACCCCTGTTCACCGCTGCTTTGGGCTTTGCACATGTTGCTGTTGTATCTGCATTGTAGGGTAAAATATAGGGGCATGCTCTGCAGGAACCACAGCTGGGACATGCACCTGTGACCCTCTGCTCCTGGACACACTGGCTGGGTGAACTGCACCACACTGTTGCCACAGATGCATGGTAGTCCCTGGGGCTACCTGCACTTTTCCTCACCCAGACCTTTTATGTTGCACTGCACACCACGTAGTGATGCAGAGCATGGCCTAGGTCCACTACAGGGAGGTGGCACTGCCCCCTCCAGTATGGGCACATACCCCCCTGCCAAGCTGATGTGACCATTTGCTGTCGGTGCTGGTAGTGCGCAGTCCCAGGCCATCCACTGTGTAGGTAGGGTCCGCCTAGGGAGCGGGTTCCGGGGTGGGGGGCATACGTGGACATCCTCACATCCCCCCATCACTGCCTACCACTATTATGTCCCTGTCGCATGGGGGCGGGATGGCTGGGGGGATGTCAGGTCTGTGCCCTAGTGACTATTGGCTAGGGTGGACCAGGTAGATATTGGTGGATTGTGTTTGGCCTTGGTTAACTGCTGTCTTGCTGATCTCCGGTGTCTATGTTCCTATGTGCCACCTAGGGGCCCGCCTGGTCCACCCTGTGCCCCAGCTGCCCATGCTACATGTCCCGCCTGCGGCCCCCTATGCCCCATTTGCACCATCGCCATAGTGGCCATTCATACTTTGGCACTATGGTATTGCTGTACATGGAGCACTACTATCACAGATTTTGGGCTCCCTGCCTGGGCTGTACATTGCTGACACGTAAATGATTTCTCTCTCCTGCATATGTGCATCTAACGGCAGGTTTTCAATCGTGTTAGGATTCAGCTCTTCAGATCAGCACGTTAGTGTGAATGGAGCCTCTCCCCGCCCACACTCCACCCATTGACCCCTTCTCTCCGCCCTCTCTCCACCTTCTGCGGTGTTTACCGCGATACGGAACGTCAACGATCGTTAAGTAACGATAACGTGCGTTATGAGACGTTAACGATCGTTAACATCTCATAATGCGCGTTAACGTTACTTAACGATCGTTAACGTTACATAACGCATGTTATGTAATGTTATCGCAGTTTAGTAAACATATACCCTAGTCTGCCCTTCCATATCAACCACTACAACAGTCCCCTTTTTTCCTTTAGAGATCCTCTGTGATTGTCCCATGTTATAGAAACATAGAAACATAGATGGAGTAAGGATTTATGTTGATAGTTCTTTGCTGTTTGGTTTTGGCCCAGATTTTTATCCCAGATTGAAGCCCTATACAGAAGTTTAAAACGATAGGAAGAGTTAATGAGGGCTACTCAGAAGCACTCCTGCTCTTGAGAAGCACCATATACCAATGTCTGTTTTCTCACACTTCTTTTTATGCTGTCCCTAGATCCTCTGGTGGTGAGGATATGGAGCTATTAAGTGAGTTATGAGTTGGGGAGGAGATTATACGATATTACTGAGTGGATGATATGTTTACAAGTACATAGCCCACTGACGTAAATTCCACTCATGCAGCCCCCGCAATAAAAGGAGGCCCGGGCAGAAAGGGAGCCCACACAGTAGTGGGGGCAACAGCACGGCAAACTTACTTTATCATGTTTGCCAAGCTCTTGAAAGTCTGCTGGGGGCCCGGCAGCTGTTCTTCGCTAGCCACACCGCGAGACATTAGCCTGGAGGGGAACAGCCGCTGGGCCTGCGGCAAACTTACAAGAGCGGAGCATGGAAGGAAACATTATAAAGTAAGTTTGCTGTGCTGCTGCAGCTACTGCAACATAGGGGTCTCTGCACAGGGGAGGGCACATAGGGGGCCCCTGCCACTGCTGCCAAACAAAGGTGGGCCCTGCATGGGGGGGGGCCTCCAGCAAAGGTTTGCTTGGGGGCCCCTCATTGTGACTTACGCCATCGACATAGCCTATAATATCGTTCCTTATAACTGTAAAAGAACTCATAGCTTTCTGTCTGGTAATTGCTATCTCACCTGTTTTGACTGCCTGTGCGCTGTTCTCCTTTCCAGTTTCTCCTGCCATCAAGCACTGTTCCCTCCCATACCGGAAGTGACACGGCTGTATGCAATGCGGCCGTGCCTGCCCAGAGGTAATCCTGTAAGACTATTTCAGCAAGCACACAGCGGCGTTCAGAGCTGCCACAGCATGAACCAAAGGAGCACACCCAAGGAGCAGAATGTGCTCCTTAGGCAAGCTCTTTAGGGCGACTCTGCATCTCCTGTCCTTCAGTTTTGTTCCTCTTATGCCCATTGCTGCCATAGCATCTGCTCAGCCAGTGATACATTGCCTGCTGGTCTCTGCTATCTCCTGGTAATATTGCTCATGCTATCTATCCCTGTTCATTGGACTGGGCACCCAGCAGTTCCACCACTGCCCATCCCACGTGGCAACACAAGTGTCATGGAGACTCTCTGCCCCTGTCCTGTTAGTTTTCCCTACTCTTCCCCATCGTCTGATCCCTCAGTCACATGGTTACGTGTCGCGTTGCTAAATTGACGGTCTTTCCAGTCAAAAACGCTCTTTTATTTCTCTCTGAGATATGGCAAGGAGGGTGAGAATCCCTTCCTCCACCGATGCTTTCCTCTGGGTTATGAGGCCCTCTCTACTCCCAGGCTTGCCCACTCCAGTGGAGGGGTGGCAGTAATCTCCCACTCCCCCCTCCACTCCTCAACTTCCACTGCCCCTTCTCTCTCTTACTCCAAATCCTTGATTGTCCGCATTGGCAGACACCTACCTCTGCACTTCCTTCATATGCCCCTCCATCTCCCCGGCCTCAACTATGGGATACCCTCCTTCACGATCTTTCTGAAGCTCACCTTCTTTTCCCTAAGCTTCTGACTATTGGAGATTTCAATGCCCATCTTTCTCCCTCCCTAAGATTTTGTGATGTTCTGTGTCTCAACTATTTTCTGGTCTATCGCTCCTGCAGTTAGTCCCTTTCCCAACACATGCAGATGGTTATGCCCTTAATCTTGTTTTTGCTTCTCCCCCCTCCCTCTACTCTGCTCTTTCCACATTTTCCTCTATTCCCTGCGCATGGTCTGATCAGTTTTGCATTTTCTTTACTTGCCACTTCCCTTTGACTACAGCCTCTCCTACATCCAGCTGCTCTCCCCAAATCCTTAGCTGTGACCTCTCCACGCGTTCTCTAGAGAAATTTCCTCCAATGTTCTCCAATTTTCCCCCTAATTTCAATACACTATCCATTGGTTCAACCTCATTTGGAGAATTTTGTGCAATTCTGCAGACCGCACCTTCAAAAGGATATAAACAGGTTGGAGTCGGTACAGAGAGTGGCTACTAAAATGGTTAATGGTCTTCGTTATAAAGGATATGAGGACAGACTTAAGAACCTTAATATATATACTTTAGAGAAAAGGTGGGACAGAGGTGATATAATTAAGATGTTTAAATACCTCCATGGCATAAATGCACAGGAGGAGAGCCTCTTTCAATTGAAAGCAAGCTCTGCTACGAGGGGTCATAGGATGAGGGTGAAAGGGGTTAGGCTCAGGAGTAGTATGCAGAAATATTTTTTTATGGAAAGAGTGGTAGATGCATGGAATAGTCTCCCAGTGGAGGTGGTAGAGATGAGGACAGTATCTGAATTCAAAAAAGCATGGGACAAACACAGAGGACCTGTAAAGGTAAAAAGGGGACTATTGTAGTTGATATGGAAGGGCAGACTAGATAGGCTATGTGGACTTTTTCTGCCATCATGTTGCTATGTTTCTCTCCCTCCCTCCTTGAGGCACAAATAGGAGATATAATAATAAGTTTTCCTTTTCAGTATGCAGTTCAGCCCATGAGGTTTCTCAATTATATCCTTATGCAGAATGCATTTTCAGAGCTGGGGCTATGAGAGATTAAGGGGTTTGTTTTCTAAAGGGCGCTATTTGCGCTGCTGCCATGTTACCGGGCGATAAGGTACCTTAGCGCGCGATAACGTGCGCAGTGGCGCAAATGAGCGCTGAGGGTGGAGAAAGGCTCCTGAAGGGCGGAGGAAGGCTCCCCAGGGGCGGAGAGAGATGGTCAATGGGTGGAGAGTGGGAGGGGAGAGGCTCTCTGCACATTAACGCTGTGGATTCCAGGGATGAAAACTAACGCCAGTGAAACCCTGGCATTAGAGCAGATTTAAAGGGAAAAGAAACCATTTCCGTCAGCAATGTACAGCAAAACCAGGGAAACCTACAAAAAGTGATAAGTGTGAAACATATTCACGGAACAAAAGGGCAAATAAACATTGAAAATGACCTGAACAAAATGGAAAAAAACCATAACCAAGCTGGCCAATAGTGACATTAATGGGAAACAGCAAAAAACACTACCAAAAAAGCTCCAAAATAAAGATATTAATTTTGGAAGGGTCTATGCTCTGTCTCCATACAAGGTGAATGATCCCACAGTGAAATAGCGCTGATCAGGGTTTTCCCTTTCCATTGGACAGGTTTCCCATGGCGTGCACATGTTCCGCAACAGCAGGGCGGGCATGTCGGAACGGGCAACTGGACAGATGCTGGAAAAGGGGACACAGAGGGCTGCAGGCGGCACATGCTGTGGTGCAGCTGGGCCACAGTGCGGACTAGGGTGATGCCTAGGTGGTCCATAGGGATGCTGAAACAGTAGAGCAGACAGACAGCAACTGATGAGGCCCAACATGGGCATGAGTGTGTTTCCCACAGTGTCACAGGGGATAGTTCCCAGCAGGTACCCCCAAGGGCACAGAACATTGGCAGGCGGTGCTGGGGGGAAGCATGGACAGCTAGACAGGTACCCCTAACCCAGACCCCGCACCGTAGGCAGCCGCCTACCTGCACACTGGATGGCCTGAGACTGCGCACCACCAGCACCACCAGCAGAAGGGCATGTCAGCATGGTGGTGGAGGGGTACTGGTGGTGGAGGGGGCAGTGGCAGCTGCCCAGAGCAGACCATGGCTTAGCCCTGTGTAGGTGGGTGCCGTGCATTGCAACAGACAGGCCCTGTCTAACGAATAATCATGGTATCCCCAGGGAATGCACTGTCTCTGTGGCAACACAGTGGTGCAGTACACACAGCCAGTGTGTTTAGGAGCAGAAGGTCACAGGTTCAAGTCCCAGCTGTGGTTCATGCCAATCCAGTCCCCATATTTTACCCACTACTAAAACGTGGTAATACAGACAGAACCTTTATTGCAGTTAATGTAAACATGCCCAAAACACCTACATTTTACCCTACAGAGCACAGACACCATAAACATGCGCATTACCTAGAGCAGAGTTTCCCAAATGCAGTCCTGGAGGGCCAAACACCATTCAGGTTCCATGCTGCCTCTAATAAATATGGCTGTGCTACATTTCTATGCACCGCCCCCATGGTATGCCGATGTATCTCATGCATATTCATTAGCGACAGCATGAAAACCCGAACAGGGGCAGACACACCCGCACCCACAGGCTCCATTATCCAAAGCCTCCTGGAGAGGCAGGATGTTGGGCCCTGCGGGCATCTCCCAATACTAGCACTTGCATACCTTAGCAATGCCACCCTAAACCTGGGAATACGGGACACATCTATCAAAAGATTGCTATGAATACTGGCAGATAGCAATTCCTAAGTTAAGCAAAATTTGCTGATTGAGCTGCATCATAGCAACCTTTCTGATGTCTGTGGAGTGTGCCTCAGGTCTGGTGTCTGACAGTGTTTACCACCCTGGGGAGTGACCCCAACAGTATTGCATACCATAGCCATGCCTGCACTGTGCCTAGGACTGGTGCGGTGGCCAGGGCTGCCAAACACCTCTATAGTTGCACAATGCTGGCATAGGTGTGGGATTGTGTGTCTGTCTATCCAGTGTGTGGTGGCTGCCAACACCTTCCTCAGTCCACACTGCTTGCACTGTTGCCAGTGTCAGCATGCCAATGTGCATAATGAGGAGCAAGGTACCATGGGTATAGCCCGGACTGGGTGGCCTGCCAAGGATGCATCTGCACAGGGCATAGGGCAATGGCTTGGACATTGTAGTGGCTGGCCACCACCTGCACGGACAGGGTGGTCACAGCATGTCCTGCTGGGAGGTCACTCTCACCCTGACTGACCAGTGACCACGGCATGGCTGGGCTCCCCCATAGTGCTATATTGTGTTTCTCTCAAGTGAAATGTATTGGTTTTCTCTTCTGAGGTCCAATCACTGACTTATCTGCTTGGTGGGTGTGCTCACATCCTAGTTTTGGGTACACACATCTCCTTCAGGAACATGCACTGTGGGTTAGCTTGCAGACTGTCTGCAGTTATATGTGTATGGCTGGAGCACCTTGCAGGGTGCAGTGGCTGGTGACTCACTGTGCTCGCTGCTGGAGAATGTCAGACTGGGGCGGGGTGGGGTGGGGCGGGGGGGTTTCCCTGGTTTTGCTGTACATTGCTGACAGAAATGGTTTCTCTTCCCTTTAAATCGGCTCTAACGCGAGGTTTTCACTCGCGGTATTTTTTGCCTCGGATTTCAGCCTCGCTAATGTGCGGGGAGCCTCTCCCCTCTCACTCTCCACCCATTAACCCCTTCTCTCCGCCGCTGGGGAGCCTTCCTCCGCCCTCCGGTAGCCTTTCCCCGCCTTCATCGCACATTAGCACGCCCCGCACATGAGCGTGCACAATAGTGCGCCGCGCACATGAGCGTGCACATTAGTGCCCCGTAATGTGACATTAGCGTGCGCTAAGGTACCTTAGCGCACGCTAACGTGCGCAGCGCACATTAGCGCAGTTTAGTAAACATACCCCTAAGGCTGTATTAAAGAGTGCTTTTGATGAGGATTCATTCCGGGTGAAAATGGAGGAAATGGATCGTCAAATAAAAGTTTTTTTCGATTACTTGAAAGCTTACAAGATGAAGAAATTCACCAGGGACAAGACTGATTATGAGACTGATAAGGTTTACTATTGGATGTACAAACAACCGGAGGACTCCAATCAGAAAATAGTTACTTTTGAGTGCTCATCAGAGGATACCGATGATAGTGAGGGTTCTTCTGAACCAGTTCGATCAACTACACTTCAGAAACCTCAGGATTTTCGGCGAGGCCAGGCCCGGGGCAGATGGGCCCGGCGGGATTATCAGATGGAAGATTGGGATCCGCCAGTGACACGCCAGAGGTCACGGCGCCAGAACAGTCAATAGTATTGAACCTTTCTGGTCGAGCCTTAATTCTTACCCAAGAGCAAGTGCTTAATCTGGGCTTGTCTTTTGTCCCTACAAAACGCTATGATCCCTTTGATATGCGACTCCATCTCCATAAATTCATCCGTAAACTATAGGTACTTCATTACTTTTCAGATAAAACAGTGGTTTCTGATGGTTCGGTAATCACTCCTCGGTCAACATGGATACCACCAGGGACGCCTGATCCCTTAATTTCCTCATTTCATAGTTTAGTGTTGAAAGATTTGCATCTTCTTGAAAAGCAATCGAGGCAGCAATGGATTAATTTAGATAAATGTGGATGGGAGTCACTACAACAACTGAGGCAGGACCCATCAATTACTAGTCGGAAGGTGGATAAAGGTGGGGTATATTGGCCCAAGCCGGTCGGCCAGCTCCTTCAGGGGTGTGAGGGTTGGAGTGAAGGGGCCACCCCCACCGGTGCCCATGGTGTGTTGCCTTTCGGCAACCATGTGTGCTCGCACACCATGTTTTATGTCGCTGAAGCGCTTCCTGAGGCTGTCAAGGTCCCTGGGTGGCCCCCCTGCCTCTGCCACAGCCACCTACACCTCCTCCCACACCTCTGTGCGTGTGGCCACTGTGGTGGTGCTGCTGAGCCGCACATAGAAAACCTCGTAGTTCTCCAGAACACTGGCCAGCAGGATATGGTTTTCCTGAGGGCTGAACCGCATAGCCCTCCTCCGTTCTGCAGCTGACACTGGTATCCGCCTTCTCTTGGCAGTGGGGGGCCCCTGTGTGGGCTGGGACCCACCCGATGTGCCTGATGCCACCACTTCAGGCCCACCATTCCCTCCCTGCTGAGTAGGTGGCTGCCCCTCCTCCACTCCAGCCATGTGCTGCTGCTCCATCACCCTACTCTCCTCTCTCTATCCCTCCCTATCACTCATTCCTGCTCCTAACCCCCTGGGCTCCACCTCCCACCTACTTGCCGCCCCCTCCTCTCCCTGCTGTCTGCTACACACCTCCCCTGTCTCTCTCACCTGCTGCTTGCCTCCCCTCCTCTCTCCCTCCTCTGCTTGGCCAGACACCTCTCCACCTGCCTCTGCACTCTCCAACACCTCTCCACCTGCCTCTCACTCTCTTCACCACCACTACTCACAAACACAGCCTCCTACGCCTCACACCTTCTCCTGACACTATCTCAACCTCGCTAACACCACACGCCTTCTCTCTCTCTCCTACACAAACCCCTCAACGTGACCCAGGTATGCAGGTGTATTTATAGGATTTTTTTACGTAATGCACGTTGCGCATGCACGCGCAGCTGCTGCACGCATTGCACATGTGCCGTCGCACAAGCATGGCAGTTGCGCGTGTGGTGCATGCGCATGCGCCTCGCAACTCCCACGCTCATTCCTGCGCATGCGCAACTGGCACACTCGTGTGCCTGCGCATGTGCAACTTCCGCGCTTATGCGCCGGCACATGCGCAATGCATGCAACTGCCACACTCGTGTGGTGGCACATGCGCAATGCGTGCAACGTAACTATACCCTTTAAATACATCTGCACACCTGGTTCACATTGAGGGTTTTGTGTAGGAGAGTGAGAGATGCCATGCCGTGTTAGTGAAGCTTGTGGAGAGTCAAAGGAAGGTGTATTGTGTGTAGAGGCTGTGTTTGTGAGTGTTTTTTGGATTGTGTGGCTGGCTGTGTGTGTGTGGTGTGAATGGTGTGTGGCTTGCTAATTGAGGTGACTGTGTTTGAGTGTTGTAGAGAGGTTGGACAGGTTGAGTCTATGGTGGCCTTCGTGGTTGCTGCGGTTGCAGAGGGAAGTGAGCAGGGGCTGTGGTTGCCTGACGGGGGAGATGGTGTCTATGGGGCTGAGGCTCAGGGCATGGGTGTAGTCCCGCTGCAAAACAGACCTGCAGTTGTGGGGGCAGGCCAGGCAGGGGCTGTGCCGGCATGGCGCAGAAGGCGTGCTGAGGTGCAGGCTCGCCAGCCTCGCCTCTACAGGCCCAGGGCCCAGCTCCAGGGCATGCGTGAGGACCAGGTCATCTCCCTCTACCGCCTGAGCATGGGGGCTATTAGGGAGCTCTATGAGGATCTAAGACCTGACCTCGAGCCCCTGACTGAACGGTCAAATGCCATACCGGGTTTGGTCAAGCTCCTTGGTGCCCTACATTTCTTTGCCTCTGGCTGTTTCCAGTTATCTGTGGCTGCAGTGGGTGGCATGAGCCACCCCCACCTTCTCACGCTGTCTCCACCAAGTACTGCGTGCCATGGTCAGCCGGGTGTGGAATTACATTGCCATTCCCCACACTAGGCAACAGTGGGGGTCCCTGAACCAGGCGTTTGAGGCATTCGCCGGGATACTACACGTGATGGGAGCTATTGATTGCACACATGTTGCCCTGGTCCCGCCTAGAGACAGGGAGGTAGTGTTCCGCAACCGCAAACACTATCATTCCCTGAATGTTCAGGTTGTATGTGATGCAAATATGCATATTCTGAATGTGGTCCCCAGGTTTGCAGGGTCACCCATGACTCCTATATCCTGCATCACTTGGCACTTTTCACTCAATTTGAGGCTGGACATTTCTTTTCTGCAGGTGATGCAGGATATGGGTGTCGCCCCTGGCTGCTGACCCCTGTGCATCAACCACGGACACGTGCAGAGAGGAGGTACAATGAGGCCCATGCCACCAGCCGCTCTATCATAGAGCGCACCTTTGGCGTATTAAAGAGTCGCTTCAGGTGTCTGGATAGGACAGATGGGGCCTTACAATACAAACCACAGACTGTGGCAGAGATCATTATAGCCTGTTGCATCCTGCACAACATTGCTCTCAGGCACTATATCCCTGTCGATATTAATGAGGGTCTGGAGGAGGACCCTACGTGCCCCCCCTGCACGTGCCTGTGGCGACACACGTGAGGGCACAGTGGTCAGGCGGCAGCTGATTGCAGAGCTCTTCTCATGTAAGTACTGCATATGTTCCCACCTACATTTGTTTAGATATGTGTGTACTGCTAATACTAGTTACCATTTGTATTACGATATCAGTAAGATGCAGCACTGCACTGACATGTAACTGAGACTGGCTAGACATACCAGTTTCAAATCTACTCATGCCTGATACACATTAGATGTGGGCAGGGCACAACAGCAGGTGGAGGTGGATTATGTATGTGTGGTGTTTTAGGCTTGGGTGAGATGTTGGACTGACATACCTGGGTTGTGGCTGCATGTGATAGGGGCTAATGTGCAGCCACACGTAGTTAGTTTTGATACTTTGGGTGCAGCAAGCTGAAAGGCATGTGGTATGGCGTTAACAGTGGGAGAGCAGGCCATGGATGGGGCCAGTTGTCTAGATGTGTGTGTTTTTCATTGAGTGTTTTGAGCTGATTGTGAGGTTGGTATGCTCTGATGTGCAGGGTCTGTGTGTTTTTGTATGCCGCTACATGTGATATGTACCAATATCTACGTGATCTGTGGTAATTGGATTACTGGTATGTGATATCCTTAAGGGAAATTACCGCAACACTACAGTGTGCTTGAATGTAAGGGAGTGGAGGAGTGGCCTAGTGGTTGGGGCAAGGTACCTCGGGCCGGAAGGTCGGGGGTTCAAATCCCACTAGAGGACAGCAACCTTGGGCCGGAAGGACTGGGGTTTCTAGTCCCACAGGTGCTCCTTGTGGTCTTGGGCAAGCCACTTAACCCTCCATAGCCCATGTTCCCTGTAAAATAGTTCTCTGTGTGCTGTGCTTTCCTGTCTAATCAATGTGTTTATACCTCAAAAATTTCCTGTCATGATTTGACAATCTCCAATCTGTAATCAAAACCGCTGCTGATCGCTGGAAGTAGCGGTATACAAATGTATACTAAATAAATAAATAAATAAATCACGTAGCCCTCACAGGGATGCGGGGAAGGATAGGGAACCTGTGAGGTGTCCAGCCATGGGGAGTATTATTGTGCTAATTTTGTGGGATATAGAGTAGCTATGCAGTGCAGTGTTGCATATTTACACGCTGACAGAGATTATTCATGCCAGATCAGCAAGGTGTAGGTTACAGTAGGCAAGCTGTGGGCTAAATATGGGGGTGGAATTGGGTTTTAGTGGTGTTTTCAGGGGGAACAGGGCAAAGCTATCTGATGACATTTAAACATATACGACAGCACTCACATACAAGCTGGGTAGGTGTGTAGAGGAGGAGAGTGCAGTCCAATACAACAACTACATTGCCGACGCTAGAGAAGGAGAGTTATGTCCACACACACAAAGAGGCTCTGATGGGGGGGGGGGGTTAGGTGCACATATAAGCTATCCATGCTTTTCCATTATCGATTTCACACAGTAGTATGACATGCAGCCATCATGGTCCGGTCACATACACACATCAGGGTGTGGTTTGGCAGACATAACTCAGCCGTTGAGATATATATTTGCAGCTCATCATCGCACAGCTGTTAATGTAAGTGAAGGTATGAGATATACACACCACAGAAATGTATATGGTCAGAGGATGGGGAGGTGCCCCTGCATAGTTCCGTGTGTTACAGGAATTGACAGCAGGGTATCAGACAACATTGAGACACCAGAACACACAGTGAGGGGCATTGGGGGGGATATGGGGGACACAGGATATTACTGCAGCCTTGGATTGATGCAGGGACACGGTAGTGAAGAAACACGTCTGTTCACCCTTTTGTACGTCAACAGAGAGGTGTGGGAGGGGACAGACAGAGTACAGACTCTTGTAGTTTGGCAATCACACTTCAGAGATAACTCTCACATGACAGAGATCTGTACAGTGTGATGGTGAACAGTCAGCCTGTGAAGGATCTTGGGGGGTCTGCGAGCTGAGGACAGGAAGGTGCAGTGTGTGTTGCACAGCTAGAAAATGACATATGTATGTTTCCCTTGTGTTTCCCAATCCACAGGACATACCTGTTGCAGCTGCTGGTGCGGTGGTGCATTGGCAGGTGACTGTAGGTCATCCAACATGCAGTGGTCTGGGGTAGGTGGACCTACAGCTACATTGTCTGTGACGACAGTCATGGGAAACACATGTCCTCAGTGATGTGTCATATTGTACATATGATGTTGTTTACCTCTTTTCCCTGCACCACCATAACCCATATCTTGGTGTTGGCACACATATCCCCATATGTTCCTGTCCAGTTTGTCCTCTGCAACACTGTGTCTGTGACACATCCAACAGAGCTGCATATGTGTGGGTGTCCTAGGTGTTTTGGTGGTGGGATACACGTACACCCTTCCCCGACATTGTACCTTCAGCCAACACCAGTGTATCATTGGATTTCACAGGGCCTTTTGGTCCAACAATCTCCAATTGGGCACATACAGCCGTATGCTACTGCTGACACGCTCACCTTAGCATACTGTGTGGGTGTGTTTCTTAGGGTTGGCTGTGTGTTGATACAGTGTGCAGGCATTTTACATTATCATGTGGTGTGAGGGGTCTTTAAACCATGTGGGCAGTTATGACTGTGCTATCTCTACCTTGCTGCTGTTTACCATGTGAACATTGTGGACATGTGTTGTGTGTTGTGAGCAGAACTGTGTCTTGTGTTGTGACATACGACTGTTGAACAGCATTTTTTGTATCACAGATATCGCCATAATGTGGACATGCATCAACAGTGGCTTGACATGGTTACATGGTGATTCTACCAATTGTGATGACATCGTCTCCCTTCACTGAGTGACCCAGGGGATCCAAGACATATACTTGCTGCACGCACATGGTAGGTTGAACCTTATTTTTTGGGGGATTACATCAGCCTTTACATGTTTATGATTTATGTTTTGTTTCATAGACATTTCATGTTGGCTCTCTGTTCCAAAAAACCTGATGCACATGGGGTGGAGCTGTGACATGCCTGGGTAACATGGGCATGGACATTAACATATCCATGTGACAGCCGCATCTTCAGTTCCAATTCCAAATTTGACCAACATGCAGTGTGTTATGTGTTGTGCTCATGTCATGTTTGCCTGTGTGACGTTTTATTATGCACATAGTCATGTTTGGCTCTCTGCAATTTGTGCTGATGTTGCAAGCAGCATACCAATACATCATTTATCCTCTTCTGACACAGGGCAGTGGACAAACCAGCCACATCTACTACAGTGCATCCGGCGTCGCCATCATCCACCTGTTGGGGGACACACCACCATGGAACTATCCCTGGGAAATGCTGCCATAGGATGTTTGACCTCTGTGAGTGGGACACATGCCTAAGATGGACATTATTCTTGTTGGAGTGCGACTTGGGCCCTGACAGACCTCTCCTACACACTGTTGCTGCCATGCTCTGGCTGGGTGTCGTGTTCATCGCAGAAGACACACATGACCTTTCCAATACTCTGGCATATTGGGATGTGACACTTGACTATGCATGCCCAGGGTTTCAAGGACAGTTTTGACCTGACTTGTTGGATTGCAGACACACTTTGCACTTTGGATACTGTGTACTGGTCCCCATGTGAGCAACAGGGACTTACATTGTTGCTGTATGTTGTCCATTCCTCAAATGTTGTGTTTTGGCCATGTGTGTGACATGGACCACAGGAAACGCTCATCTGTTTGGTTCACCACAAGCATACAGCCATGCATGTGGCATAGGGGGAGCAATGGAGAGGTCCTGTTGTCTATGTCCGTCTACTCTCCACTTGGACATGGTACAGTTTTTGCCACGACAATGCTTTGCTGCACACCAACAGCTTAGATTGATGCTGTCACTCACCAAGGGTGTTTCCGTGCATGTGTGGCATCACTGTATCATGTTGATATGTACACGGTGCACGTGCATATGACTGACGTTGTTGGGGAAACACAGCATGTGGCAATATAGCTTCTGTGTGGTTTACTGTACAATGTTTGCCGTCACTTTCCATCTCTCTATACTGGTTTTTGGATTTGCTTACTGTCCAGACGTGACGCTAAACATGTATTTACGAACCTTGCATTGCATGTCTGCACACTCCTATTTATCCCCTGGGGTAAGGACACTCACATTGCCCCATTATATTTGGACTGTCGCAGTGTGAGTGTCCATTGTCTTCCTTCAATTGTGCATTCCATGTACCGTGATATATGTGTTCAGACACTGTATCCACACCAGCCAGTGCAGGGGGACCTTCTGCATAGTGTTATCTCTGCATGTTTCTGCAGGTAGTTATTTTGCAATTGTCTCTGCGTTCATGTGCCTCTGCTACCTGTTAGCATATCCTCATTGTGCTTTTGACAATTGTTTAGGGTTACATTGTTGCAGCTTTAGATCCTATATGGAGCATTATGTGACAGCTGTAACATATATTTCCATATGTCTTTAAACTTTCAACATTTTAAAAACATATTCTGTTCTCATTTGTGTGTCTCCTGTGTTGCCATATAAATATGTTTTAGGGAACAGATCATGATTGATGTGTCGGGCCCTCATCATGCACCACCTACTGTCTACATGCACTCATATGTAAGTAACACATTTGAGGCGTGCAGCAGCATGTGGTGTGTGGGGGCCAAATGCATACTGCACACCATGCACCTGATGCACATTATCTCTCCTGCCCCTCATTTGTAGACGTGCCAGTGACCTTTACGTAGGATGTGGGTTGCTGCCCTGCTAAATGTTGGTTTGGCCTTTCACCTGGGATCCACCCACCTGGGTATTATGATGGCGGTATCTACACTATCTGTGATGATTAAAGAAAATAAAGATATGTGTTTGACATACATTTGTCTTGGCTGCTGCTTGCTCACACTGACACTTGTATTTGATGCTTTTCTGGTCATATCCATGGCCCACCTGTGCTCACATCCGTGTACGGTGCCAGCTGTCTATCTGCCAGGCGTTTACCACATCACTGGATGTTGCAGGTTCCCATAAACACCTTCCCTTTGAGGTACTACTTTGGAGTTATGCTCATGGTGCTTGTTTGGGATAGTGGTTACAGACATGTGTTATAAGACTGTAGGTTGCAGGTTTGATCCCCACATGGGTTTTTTTTTGTTTAAATTATTCTGTTGTGATGACATAACCATTTGGAACCTGCAGCTTCATCACCTATGCACACACACTTCCATCTCTTCACTGTACATCCAAGTATGCCCTCTGTGCTGCCTATCCATCACATATTGGCTATTACATATGTCTCTAACTTTATGGGGTTTACATGGCAGTCCGCTTGGGGAATTGGCATTGCTGCAGTTCAGCTGGTCTGTGACATGCCTGTTTGCAGGTTTGAATCTGTCTTGTTGTGTTCCATATTTTCTCCTGCTCCACAAAGCATCCCCTGCCGCCCTTTGGGTTTAGGTTCTTTCCTCTTTTGCATGCTGTCTCCACTGCATAACATTTGATTGTGTGTGTGCATCTAGGTATATTTGGGTGTTGTCCCAATTACAGACTGTGATGTGATCTGTACAAGCCATATCTGCATGTGCATTTGATCATGGTTACTGTTGGAGGTTTGCCTATCATGGCAGCCAGCAGGCTTCTTGTGTGATGCCCTGCAGTATTTTTGTATGCAGCCTTTGCTAATGAACTCATGTTGGTGGTGTGGCCTACTGGTTTGTGCATTGACACTTGTGCTGATGGTTATAGGTTTGATTCCTCTCTGTTCTGTTTCATTTGTTTGCCTGTGCTGCATAGCTACTTTTGAGTCCTGTGACAGCCATATCTGTGCAGATCTGTGTTGTTAGCACATTGTACCCTTATCACAGTTGTAAACCATCCTTCTGTCTGTCTATGTGTGTCTGCCAGCTGTATGCCATCCTACCCTGCTCTGCATGCTGCTACCCCACATCCTGCACTGGTACACATTTCTGCATTGCAGCTCTCCCTGGTTGCCTCTCCTGTGTGTGCTGTGCATGGCACTACTCTCCTCTGTCCTCCTGTCATTGCACTTCTCCTGCCAACTCTGCCTCCTCTGGTGGACACGTATCCCCATCCTCTGCCACACACTGTCATTGTTGCACTGTACATTACTATCACCCTGTACATTGGTACAGCTGCCCCTGTTATGTTTATTTATTTATATTCTCTTATATATCGCACTATTCTGCATCAGTGCAGTGTACATTGAACAAACTGAAATTACATTGAACAGGGCCTTATAACTTGGAGATAACTATTTTACAGGGAACATGGGCTAGGGAGGGTTAAGTGGCTTGCCCAAGACCACAATGAGCACCTGTGGGACTAGAAACCCCAGTCCTTCTGGCCCAAGGTTGCTGTCCTCTAGTGGGATTTGAACCCCCGGCCTTCCGGCCTGTCCGCTTTACCTGCCACATGGGCTGCACGCAGATTTGGATGGTCCATGAGCTCCGTCATCTACTTCCTTTCATCACCTATTCATTGCCTTTCCTTGGTGCTCTGTGCAGTGTTATGGTTGCATCTGTGTTTGAGCCATACATTTCATGCTTGTGACCTTGGGGCACCTTTGGGCCCCTGGCCACCATCTCCTGTGTCACCTTTACATCCCTGGGCCATCTTTCACAGCACCTTAGATTGGTCCAGCTTATGGGGCACCTTATATGCTGCCTTGGAGGGTGCCAGCCTTTCCTGTCACACTCTGGGGCACAGTATGACCTGCCCTGGTTCTTTATGATGTGCCTTTTTGTGCGCCCTAAAAGGTGTATTAGGTTGTGGCACTGGGGTGTGGCATTTTTGGCTGGCAGTGCAGATTGTTGGGATGTGTCTGGCTCTTCCAAGCAGCAAAAGAGTTTTCCTCAGATGGTCTTTTTATTGATCCCATTGGGGGCTTGAACTCATGACCCCTGTATTAGCAGGCAATGTATTAACCAGTGTGCTACACCTCTGCTGCTCTCTTTGCATGTTAGCACGCCTACTTAAGATTACCACACGTTAACGTGCGCTGCTTCCTTTATCGGGCGATAATGTGCACAGCGCACATTATTGCACGATAACGCGCGCTTGCTACGCTTAGACCGGAACGCCCACTCCTTTTATGGCATCCTGCACATTATCGCCGGGCGCATGTTAGCGCCCTTTAGTAAACATACCCCTAAATCATTTTTAGTTGGGTCATATAGCTTCTTTTCAAATTGTTATTCTACCTCATTTTCTATATCTATTTCAGGTTCTGCTAATATTAATACCACAGCATCATCTTAAGCTTCAGAATAGGAAGGTATTTGCATTTATCTGGAGAAATAGACTTCCTAGATCTCTAGGAAAGTGGTTGCATTATCTAAGAAAAAGGGGCCCTGGAAGTCTAGGACTTCAGGAAGTATTTCAAGCAGTACAGGTGACTCCGTTGGTGCAGTCCTAAGCAACAGGTGTGAATAGCCCAAGCTATGCAAAACAGACTGCTTTGGGATTGTTTATGGGGAAGGCTGAGAAGAGGGGAGACAGGGAAGGAGGGTAAACCCTATTCAGTGATTAAACTCAGAGGGAAGAAAGGAAGGAACTTTTTGGAACAGAATAATATGTTCTGTTTTAACACCTGTGTGTTCAATATAGCAGTTTCCATGTGCTGAAATATAAAAACTTAACTGGAGAAATTTGCCAGCTGAACCAAATACTAAGAAACAAGTCCTATGCCACCTAATCCAATCAAGACCAGTTTCAACCTATTTCCTTTTTGTCTCCTAATAATATTGTAAACTGCCCCGATGTAATGGGGGGCGGTATATCAAGTCTCGAAATAAACATAAACATAATCATAAACCTTCTGATTACCATCTTAATCCTATTCTACAGACTTTTCACAATCAAGGGCCTACTGAGGGATGAGGTCATCATATAGTATCCCTGTATTCTTTAAAATATATAAAAACAGAACTTGGAGAGCAAGAAAAAAAGAAAAAAAAGAACCCAAGAAGAAGGTGGGAGCTACTACTGGTCATTGCTGAAATCTAGTCCCCACGATTTCTACAGAACCAGAAGATTTCAACAAGGAAACAGAACTCTTCCATCTCAGAATCTCAGAGAATGAAACACAACACCCTGACCAGCAGTATTCACAGCTATGTAACCCCGATTCAGCACAATTGATAATTTAGGATTTCACAATTTCTCTTGTTATTACATATTTCCCTTGTATAAGATCCCAGAAGAAAATATGTATGTATACAGTTGTGGATAAGATTATTGGCACCCTTGCAGTTCAGCCCCTTAATGTCCAATATCTCCTAAAATAAAGTGGCCAGTAAAATGGGTTTGGACTATAAAGGCATACATATTTGACATATAAAAGAATCAAATAAAACAAGACCAATTAGAAAAGGAAATAGTAGGAAATAGTATAAAAACTGGGACATTGTCAGGACATGATTATTTATTGGCATCCTTATAAACAATTCAAACTGAATTTGAACAGAAGAAACATATTTCCATTGCAGTAAAATTAGATGCACCGTTGTTCAATTGTCAGTACTCATATGACTTGAATCAACCAATGAAAAATGGCTCTAATTTTTAAAATGGTCACATTCATTTCCTATTCCATTTTCACAATGGTGAAGACAAGAGAGCTGTCTGAGACTGTCAGAAAAGCCATTATCACCAAACATCAAAGAGGTACAAGGTCATCTCTAAAGATTTTGGGATTCCTGTATCTACAGTCCACAATGTTATTAAGAAGTTTTCTACTCTTGAAACTGTCAAGAACCTCCCAAGATGTGATGAGAAGAGGAAAATTAATTCATGAAGTCTTCGAGGTTAGTGTGAACTGTTGGAAAAACACCAACAAAGTTCAAAGAGCTTAAGGCTGACCTGGAGCAATCTGAAGTGGTGGTTTCAACTCATGCCATACAGAATGCACTAAACAAAGAAGGACTTCATGGGTGAAGGTCAAGGAGGACCCCACTGCTCAAAGACAGACATAAAATGGCAGACATGATCTTTTCCCAAACCCACCTTGAGAAATCACAATCCTTCTAGGAAAATGTTCTGTGAACAGATGAAACCAAACTTGAGCTCTTTGGCAATGCATACCAGTGATACATTTATAGGCAAAGAAAAATATGTTTATAAGGAAAAAACACCCTTCCTACAGTTAAATATGGTGGAGGTTCCATAATGTTGTCGGGCTGTTTTGCTGCCTCAGGAACAGACCTGACACATATTAAAGGAATCATGAAGTCAGAAGACTGCCAAGGTATGTTGGAGCACAATATGCTACCCAGTGTCAGAAAGCTAGGAGTCGAAGGTCATGTGTCCTCCAGCAGGACAATGACCCAAAACATACATCCAAAAGTACAAAAGAATGGCTACAAAGGAACAAATGGACTGTTTTAAACTGGCCAGCAATGAGTCCTGATCTCAATTCAATCAAGAACCTTTGGAAAGAATTGTTGTTCCCTGGTGGGAGACTGTATTCTTTTATTCCTCAGTTCATAACTCATATTCAAGGATGATCTCCTGCTTGTGGGACAAGGAGCATATAATGGATATAGAGGCTGCAGAAACAGACACCATAGCCTGGTCTGATCACATGCCAGTCTGAGTGGAGTTTGCAGCGGGGTACCCGAATAGGATTTTTAAATTCTGGAGGCTGAATGACTCTGTTTTAGTCTATCCTGAGGTGATTAAAGAGAGACAATTGTGATTACTTTGATTTAAAACTTTAATGGAGAAGTGACTCTGGCAAATGTGTGGGATGGCTTCAAGGCCACTGTAAGGAGGCATGGGCTTATGTGGGCAGGTGAGAAGAAAAAGGAGTGGGATAGCATTTTACGGAGCTCCTTCAAAAAAATGTAGAGAAGGTTGAGGAGAATTATCAGACTTGTTCTGTAGAGATAGGGGCAGAAGTAGGCCAGCTACAGTTAGAAGTGAAAGAGTGTATGATGCTCAAAGTTTTATATGTGATGCAGATAACTAAACAGAATTATTTTTAATTCAGTAATAGAGCTGGGAAAATCTTGGTGTAGAGGTCATATAGTGCAGAAAAAAACAGGAGAGAGGGTTATCTTCACAGAGCAGACTGGAGACTGCTTTGTTGATTTCTACTCCGAATTATATTCTTCAGAGAGGATCTACTCTGGGGGGGGGGGGGGGGGAGCTTTCATTCAGCTGAACCTCACTACCTTTCCTCTTATCTCTCTCTACACCTCTCCTCAGGAACTCCACTCTTGTGGCAGATCCCTTCTATCTGTGCCCTTCTCTTCCACTGCCAGTTCCAGACTTTGATCTTTCCACCTTGCTGCTCCCTATGACTAGAACAAACTACCTGAGTCGGTATGTCAGGCTCCATCTCTGGCCCTGTTCAAATCCAGGCTAAAAACTCACCTCTTTATTTATTTATTTAGCTGTGCTTTTCTACTGCTTTTCGCCGGGTCAAAGCAATTTACAAACAACTGCAGGATATGATAAAACATGGAGTGAATGTAACTTAACTATGTACAAATAACTTAGTTATGAGCTAATATATTCAAATACTTAGCTATATACATTGGTATGCTTTTGTTGGGATATGTGGGTGGGTAGGGTTATGTTCCAGGTCTATAAAGTTAAATGAAAAGATGAGTTTTCAGGTGCTTCCTGAATGATGAGAGGTCTTTGATGCATCTGATGGTGGCAGGGAGAGAGTTCCATAGAGTGGGTGCGTAAAGTTCAAATACTCTTATGCAGGCTTGCTGTATGCTTTTAGATTTTGAGTGGGGGATGATTAGGGTGTTGCTGGTGGACTGGTGGCTGGCTCTGTTTGGTTGGAAGGGGTAGAGGAGGCAGAGGAGAGTCCTAGAAGTGTTTTGTAGGTCATCGTCAAGGTTTTGTACTTTGTTGAGGGGAAGCCAGTGGAGTTGCTTGAGGATGGGGGTTATGTGATCTTGTTTAGGAGCTGCCAGAAGAGTGCATGTGGCAGTGTAAAGGGTTGTGTGTAGTGGAAGGATGGATGATTGTGGGAGGCCTTGGTAAATGGAGTTGCAGTTGTCGAGGATGGGTAAGATGGTTGCTTGTAGTGCTGATCTGAAGTCTGTGGGGTCTAGGATTGGGCAGAGGTGCTGGAGGGTGCGGATCTTGTAGAAGATTGAGTTTGCTGCTTTCTTTCGCTTATTGTTTGAAGGAGAGGTTGTGGTCCATAGTGATGCCAAGGTATTTTATTTCTGGTTGTACTTTGATGTGAGTGTTATTTAGGATTATGGTAGCTGGGGGGTGGGGGTGAATTTACTGTCTTTGATGAAGTGGGACTCGTTTTTTTTGTAGTTGATGGAGAGGTGATTATTTATGAACTATTGTGAGATTTCGGAGAAGCAGAGCTGTAACTTTTTGAGGTGGGTTGATTCGTAGAATAACATAGTAACATAGTATATGACAGCAGATAAAGACCAGCATGGTCCATCTAGTCTGCCCAGCAAGGTGGCAAGAGTAGGTTCATCTGCTGCTCCGTGCAGGTTGCCCCTCCCCATGCCTTTGTTTAGGGGTGTACCTACCGCTCCACGTAGGTCACCCCTATTTGTTGAGATATAAGAGATAGTTGTTTATTTTGATTTTATCTTGTTGCTATAAAAGGGATCCACTATGTCTGTTCCATGCCATTTTGAATTCTGTCACTGTATAGTATTTGCCCCCACCACTTCCATCAGGAGGGCATTCTAAGAATCCATCACCTTTTCAGTAAAAAAGTATGTTTGAAGGTATGACTATGTTAGTTAATTGTATTGTAATGTATGTATTGTCATTCCCTGTGCTATGTAGTCTCACTTCCAACCACTTAGATGTAATGATAAGGTGGTGCATGTCCTCCCTGCCTTTGTATGACCTTTGTAGTATGTTGTGAACCGCTTTGATTGAAGGAAAAGGCGGTATACAAAACATGTCAAATAAATAAATAAATAAATAATTAAATTTCCTGACATTGCCTTTCAATTTACCCCCTTGCAGCTTCATTTTATGCCCTCTAGTTTTACAGCTTCCACGTCTTAGGAAGATGCTTGTTTGTTCATTAATACTCTTTAAGTATTTAAAGGTCTGAATCATATCTCCCCTGTCCTTTCTCTCCTCCAGAGTGTACATATTTAGGTCTTTAAGTCTCTTCTCATAAGTCTGACACGGGCTCCAAATCATTTTGGTCGCCTTCCTCTGAACAGTTTCCAGTCTTTTTATATCCTTTGTGAGATATAGGGGTATGTTTACTAAGCAGTCTTAACGTGCGCCCGGCGATAGTGTGCAGGCTGCCATAAAAGGAGTGGGCGTTTCGGTCTTAACGTAGCAAAATGGGATCATCACGCGATAACATGCGCTGCGCACATTATCGGGTGAGATGCCGCTAAGCACGTTAACGCGCGGTAATCTTAAGTAGGCGCACAGACATCTAAACACAGAGACAGAGGTGTAGCACAGTGGCTAATACACTGACTGATGGTACTGGGGACATGAGTTTGATCCCCCAGTGTGCCTAATGAACAAGGCTGGCTGAGGCATCTCCCTTTATGTTTAAGTAGTGCTTTTTGAGGCATTGTAGTTTTATTTTAATTAGTGCTGCCAGCAAACAAACCCTCACAGTGGCGTAACCTAAGGTGCCGCATAAGGCACCCTATAAGGCACTCCAGAGGGCACATTATAAAGTGCACTGTCTGCCAAGGCACCCTACAATGTCCTCTATAGGACACCTTATAAGGCAACTTATAAGGCACTTTACAGGGCGCCTTATGGGGCGCCTTAGGAGGCACCTTAAGGTTACAGTACTCTGAGGGTGTTTTTGCTGGCAGCACTAATGTACATTAAAAATAGACAATACCTTGGACAGCCCTATCAAACAACCCCACTATGGGCTAGAACCCATGACTTCTGGCTCCACAGGCAGTGAAGCAACCAGTGGACTACAGCTGCTAACAAACCCCTGGCTGGCTACAGAAGGACAGCATGTCACCACACAAACAGTCTGCTGTGGCTACCAGGATAGGGGCAACCCACCTGTACCCATGATGCACAGCACATGCATATCAGCAGTCTACAGTTGATCACACGATGGGGTATGCACCCCACAGCACCTCAGCCTGGTAGGGGGTGCCGACGGCGTGTGTTAGTGGAACAGAGTAGCTACAGACCGACACATTGTGTGGGTATTGTGCTCACCCTGAGGGTGAGGTGGGGCGGCCAGCACCAGTTCCGCAGCACCTTCAATGGCTGAAATAGGCCATGTTGCAGGTGCCCATCCGTGCCAGTGTGTGTGATAGGTAGTTCTTGCAAACACACCTAGGATACATTAGTGTCTATCTGAAGTTGTCAATCAGGTCTAGCCCTTATGGGATATGATGCACCCAGAATAGTGCATATTCTGTCTTGGTGCCATGGTAACATGATGTAAGTGACAGGGGGGTGTTTGGACCCATAGGCAGTTTATGTACCACCACCCTCTGTGGATCAGGGTGGGAGACAGGATTCCCCCACCAACAGATCCACATTCTACCACCCTGCAACAGTGGCAGTAAAGGGGGGCCATCAACCCCAGTCATGCTGGGTAACAGACACCCTACAGGACAGCCAATGCAGAGCTGTACACATCCCTAAGGCAATGGCAGGAAGACAGTAGGCCTGGAAATGCTCTGCTGCCACCCACCACCATCTGACATTCCCCAACAGCAAGCACAGTGAGTCACCAGCCACTGCACCCTGCAAGGTGTTCCAGCCATGCACATATAACTGAAGACAGTCTGCTAGCTAGTCCACAGTGCATGATCCTGGAGGAAAATTGTACACCCAAAATCTGGGATGTGAGCACACCCACCAAACAAATAAGTCACTGATTAGGCCCCAGAAAAGAGAACCAATATAATTCACTGAAGAAAAACATAACATAGCACTATGGGGGAGCCTAGCCATGCCATGGTCACTGCTCAGTCAGGGTGAGAGTGACCTCCCAGCAGGACATGCTGTGGCTACCCTGTCGATGCAGGTCATGGCCGGGCACTACAATGTCCGAGCCATTGCCCTATGCCCTGTGCTGATGCATCCAGGGCAGGCCTCCCTGTCCAGGCTATACCCACAGTACCTTGCTCCTCATTATGCACATTGGCAGGCCAATACTGGCAACAGTGCTAGCAGTGTGGGCTGAGGAAGGTGTTAGCAGCCACCACACACTGGATAGACAGACACACACTCCCCACACCTATGCCAGCATTGTGCAACTATAGAGGTGTTTGGCAGCCCTGGCCACTGCACCAGTCCTGGGCACAGTGCAGGCATGGCTATGGTACGCAATACTGTTGGGGTCATTCCCCAGGGTGGTAAACACTGTCAGACACCAGACCTGAAGCACACTCCACAGACATCAGAAAGGTTGCTATGATGCAGCTCAATCAGCAAATTGTGCTTAACTCAGGAATTGCTATCTGCCAGTAATCATAGCAACCTTTTGATAGCTGTGTACTGTATTCCCAGGTTTAGGGTGGCATTGCTAAGGTATGCAAGTGCTAGTATTGGGAGATGCACGCAGGGCCCAACATCCTTCTTCTCCAGGTGACTTTGGATAATGGAGCCTGTGGGTGCGGGTGTGTCTGCCCCTGTTGACCACTGCTTTAGGGCAGAGGTGCCCAACTCCAGTCCTGGGGCGCTAAACACTGTTCGGGCTTTCATGCTGTCCCTAATGAATATGCATGAGATACATCTGCATACCATGGGGACAGCGCACAGAAATGCAGCACAGCCATATTTATTAGAGGCAGCATGGAACCTGAATGGTGTTTGGCCCTCCAGGACTGCATTTGGGAGACTCTGCTCTAGGTAATGCGCATGTTTATGGTGTCTGTGCTCTGTAGGGTAAAATGTAGGTGTTTTGGGCATGTTTACGTCATCTGCAATAAAGGTTCTGTCTGTATTAGCACATTTTAGTAGTGGGTAAAATATGAGGAATGGGTTGGCAGGAACCACAGCTGTGACTTGAACCTGTGACCTTCTGCTTTGGAACACACTGGCTGTGTGCACTGCACCACCGTGTTGCCACAAAGACAGTACATTCCCTGGGGATACCATGACTGTTCGTCAGACAGGGCCTGTCTGTTGCAGTGCATGGCACCCACCTTCACAGGGCTAGGCCATGGTCTGCTGTGGGCACCTGCCACTGCCCCCTCCACCACCAGTATCCCTCTGCCACCATGCTGACATGCCCTTCTGCTGGTGGTGCTGGTGGTGCGCAGTCTCAGGCCATCCAATGTGCCGGTAGGCAGCTGCCTATGGTGCAGGTTCTGGGGTAGGGGTGCCTGCATAGATGTCCACGCTTCCCCCCAGCACCGCCTGCCAATGTTCTGTGCCCTTGGGGGTACCTGCTGGGTACTATCCCCTGTGACGCTGTGGGAAGCACACTCGTGCCCATGTTGGGCCCTCATCAGTTGCTGTCTGGCTGCTCTACTGTTTCAGCATTCCTATGGGCCACCTAGGCATCACCCTAGTCCGCACTGTGGCCCAACTGCACCACAGCATGTGCCGCCTGCAGCCCTCTGTGTCCCCTTTTCCAGCATCTGTCCAGTTGCCTGTTCCGACATGCCCGCCCTGCTGTTGCGGAACATGTGCATTCAATAGGAAACCTGTACAATGGAGAGGGGAAACCCTGATTAGCGCAATTTCACTGTGGGCTCATTCACCTTGTATGGGGACGGAGCATAGACCCTTCCAAAATTCATATCTTGTTTTTGGAGCTTTCTTGGGAGTGTTTTTTGGTGTTTCCCATTAATATCACTATTGCCCAGCTTGGATATGCTTTTTTTATATTTTCTTCTGGTCATTTTCACTGTTTATTTGCCCTTTTGTTACATGCACATGTATCACACTTATCACTTTTTGTGGGTTTCCCTGCTTTTGCTGTACATTGCTGACGGAAATGGTTTGTTTTCCCTTTAAATCTTCTCTAACGCCAGGGTTTCACTGGCGTTAGTTTTCAGCCCCGGATTCCACGGCGTTAGTGTGCAGGGAGCCTCTCCCCTCCCACTCTCCGCCCATTGACCCTCTCTCTCTGCCCCTGGGGAGCCTTCCTCTGCCCTTCAGGAGCCTTTCTCCGCCCTCAGTGCTCAGTTGCGCCGCTGCGCGCGTTATCGCGCGCTAAGGTACCTTAGCACCCGGTAACGCGCCTTCATCGAGTGATAAGGTACCTTATCGCCCGATAACGTCACCGGGCACACGTTAAGACTGCTTAGTAAACATACCCCATAGTCTCCAAAACTGAACACAATATTCCAAGGGGGGCCTCACCAGGGACTTGTACAGTGGCATTAGTACCTCTTCCTTTCTGCTGGTAATTCCTCTTTGTATGCAACACAACATCCTTCTGGCTTTTGCCACCACATTATCGCACTGTTTTACCACCTTGAGATCAGGGGCGGCCCAAGGGGGGTGCGGGGCTATGTGCGGAGACTCGGTGCGGGGCCTCATTTGCATAAGGGACCTCATTTGCATAAATATTTGCATAATGTTACCATACACTAACTTTTAGTAAACATGCCTCTTAATGAGTGTATGAATAAAGAAAGACTAAAAGACTTCTACATTACTATAATCCAGTGCCAACCGCCAGACACATTAGGAACTACTACAAACACTGCCCATTTAGAACCCATAGCAAACCCACCGTATCCTAACAGCACTACCAGGACTCATAAAGCACCATACCCTAACTATCAAAAGGAAACGCTGCAAATATTAAACCAATACATTTCAGAGAACAACAATACATGACCTACTGGGGAAAGAGAACAAGTGGCAATGTCAAATAGGAATTACATAAACAGAATACCTCAGCTCAGTTACACATGCAGAACATAGACCATCACCAAACAAGGAATCACAATTTAGAAACAGGAAGACAATAATTAAACTGGGAATCCCAAAAGCCAAACTTGGAATGTACAACACTGTAGAAATAAAACTATACATTAATTTGCTCTTGTACTAAACAAAGCGCAGACGTTAATGATGCACATTTCCCAGAGCTGACATATTCCAATTACACAAAGGCAATATACCATAAGATCAGAACTCTACATCACCTCCGACACCTACTGGACTTCACAGACTACTGAACAACCTTCCAGGCATTAGTCCTTCCACATTTTGATTTCGCGAACATCATCCTCCATCGCCTCCCACAATCGACCTTAAACCCACTCCGCCTAGCTTTGAATGCAGCCGCAAGAGTCCTCTCTGGATCGTCAAGATCCGACCACATAACGCCCATCATGAAGGATTTGCATTGGCTACCTTTACCAGGCTCCAATACAAGTCATTGGTCCTCACCTTCAAAGCCCTAAATAACTACCCCCCTACGCCAATCAGCAAGCTAGTCCATGGTACCCTGGAAAATAGAAACAGAAGGTCTACTGCACTGAACACATTAGTAGTCCCCAAGCTAATAACTACATGCACAAAGGCTACCTCCAACAGAGCCTTTTCCATATTCGCCCCTTTAAACTGGAATGCACTCCCCCATGAAATCCGTGGTATTAAAAGCCTCATCCTATTCAGAAAAGCCTTTAAACTCCACCTGTTCACAAAATGTTACCCAGAAACTTCCAGTGATAGAAGCACAACCAGCAAGCTTCCCTCATACCCCAGCCGCCCCTGAACGTCAATACCACAGATAATAGGTAGTCCCCACTCAAGCCCAACCAACCACTAATCTTCATCTTCACAAAATCAATGCAATACCCATTTATATTAGAGTATTGTACATAGTTTCGAGTTAACATGTATTTAGTTTTCCCGGTTTCGATCCCATGTTCAATTCCCTGTTCTTTGTAAACTCAATGTTGTTTCTGTACATTGCAGTATTTTTGTTCGATGCACACCGCACTGATTTTAATTGCGCGGTATAGAAGAAATGTTAAATAAATAAATAAATTAATTAATTCAAAATAAAGAGATATTTTTCTACCTTTTGTGCATTTTTTTTCAGCTGCAATTGCTCCAGTCACTTTCTTCTGGTTTCTTTGTGTCTTCCGCTAACTCTCCATCGTCTGCTGTCCATTTGTCTTTTCTTCTCTCTACTAGTTTTTTTCCATTCTCTCTCTACATCTGCTTTAACATACTAATCTTTCTCCTTTTGCTCTTTCCTCATTCCTATTTCATCTACTCAAATTTTACCCCTCCATTCTCAATCCCCACTTACTCTCCCAATATCCGGCCAATTGTAGATTTGTCTTCCCTCCCACACAAAATATTTTTCCCCTCTCCATTTCACTCTCCCAGCTCCATCCCATTCTAATCCTCCCCCAACATCAGCTCCATTCTAGTTCCAGTCCCACCCAGCATCCGCTCCCTTCTAGTTCCCGCATCAGACCATTTCCAGTCCTAGCCCCCCATAAGCCCATTTCCAGTCCTATCCTAGACCCACCATCAGCCTATTTCCAGTCCTAGCTCCCCCATCTATTTCCAGTCCAATCTGAGTCCCTCCATCAGCTCATTTCCAATCCCAGCCCCCCATGAGTCCATCAGCCCATGTCAAATCCTAGCTCCCCTCCACTCAGCCCATTTCCAATCCAAGCCCCCCATGAGCCTACTTCCAGTTCTAGCCCCTTCATGAGTCCATTTCAATCCAAACCCCCACCACAGCCCATTTCCAATCTTAGCACCCCCCCAACAGCCAATTTCCAGTCCTATTCTAGCCCCTCCATCAGCCCATTTCCTGTCCTAGCCCCCCCCCACTCACCCATTTCCAGTCCTAGCTCCCTCCCCCTCACAACCCATTTCCATTCCAAGCCCCCATCCCCATCAGCTATTTACAGTTCAAGCCCTCCTTCCACTCAGCCCATTTCCAGTCCTAGCAACCCCCCCAGCCAATTAACAGTCTTAGCCCCCCCAGCAGTTTTCCTTTCGTAACACAGCATCTGGCAATTTCCAGTCCTAGCCCCCCCATAGTCCATTACTAGTCCTACCCCCCCCATCAGCCCATTACGTCCTAACCCCCCCATCACCCTATTTCCAGGCCTAGCCCCCCATCAGCCTATTTCCAGTCTTAGCCCCCCATAGCCCATTACCAGTCCTAATCCCCCATCAGCCCATTACCAGTCCTAACCCCTCTCATAGCCAATTACCAGTCCTAACCCCCCATCAGCCCATTTCCAGTCTTAGCCCCCCCAATAACCCATTACCAGTCCTAAAACTCCCCATCAGCCCACTTCCATTCTTAGCCCCCCATAACCCATTACCAGTCCTAAACCTCCCCATCAGCCCATTTCCAGTCTTAGCCCCCCCCCCATAGCCAATTACCAGTCCTAACCCCCCCATCAGCCCCCCCATAGCCCATTACCAGTCCTAGCCCCCCCATCAGCCCACTTCCAGTCTTAGCCCCCCCCATAGCCAATTACCAGTCCTAACCTCCCCATCAGCCCATTTCCAGTTAGCCCCCCCCATAGCCCATTACCAGCCCTAATCCCCCCATCAGCCCACTTCCAGTCTTAGCACCCCCCCCCATGGCCCATTACTAGTCTTAACCCTCCCCTATAAGCCCACTTCCAGTCTTGGCCTCCCCCCCATTACCAGTCCTAAACCCCCTTCCGCCCGAGCAACCCAAATTTACAAAAAAACAACCCAGCTGCTTCTGCCGCGGCAGCATCAAGAGTGCCGCGGCAGCATCAAGAGTGCCGCCGCCGCAGCGGGGCCCCCCTGGCAGAGCCTCCCTGCATCGCAGCCTATCCCCGAGCGCGGGCTTCTTTCAGAGCCGCGAGATGGGAAATCCCATCAGCCCCGGCGGGATTAACAGAGCCGCGAGAAAGGAAACTCTCGCGGCTCTGAAAGAAGCCCGCATTCGGGGATAGGCTGCGATGCAGGGAGGCGATCCAGGGAGGCTCTGCCGGGGGGGCCCCACGGCGGCGGCGGCGGCACTCTTGATGCTGCCGCGGCAGAAGCAGCTGGGTTGTTTTTTTTTTTTAACTTGGGAAGAAGAATGTTTTTTGCGCGGGGCCCCCTGAAACGCGGGGCCCTGTGCAAAAAACATTCTTGCTCAATGGACGGGCCGGCCCTGCTTGAGATCCTCAGAAACAATCGCTCCAAGGTCCTTCTCCTGGTCCGTGCACATCAACCTCCCACCTCCTATCGCGTACAATTTCCTTGTATTTCTGTTTCCCAAGTGCATGACACTGCAGTTCTTCACATTAAATCTTAACTGCCATACATTAGACCATTCTTCCAGCTTTGATAGATCTTTCCTCATGTTCTCTACATGTTGGACAGGAAGGAATAGAAGCAGTTCAGAACTGTGTTTTGGATTCCGATGAATTGGAGGTGTTGAAGGAGGATGGTGTGGCTTAATGAGTCGAATGCTGCTGAAAGGTTGAGGAAAACTAGGATAAATCCATGATGTGCTGATTGGATGCCTTGGATGAGCTTGTTTATAAGGGAGAGGAGGAGGGTTTCAACTCTGTGGTGGGGGTGGAAGCCGTGTTGTTGAGAGTCAAGTGGGGTGTTGGTTTCAATGTGATTCTGAAGTTGTTAGCATATTACTTTTTCCATAATCTTGGCTAGAAGAGGGAGGCTGATGATGGGTTTGTATGAGGTTGGGTCTGTTGGGTCGAGGCTGGGTCTTTTAGAGGATTGGGCGGATGGAGGCAGACTTGAGGGTGCTGTGCATGAGTCCTTGGGTAAGGGATGTTTAGATGAATTTAGCAATAAAAACTCACCTCTTTGAGACTGCTTTCAGATCCTGATGCCCTCAGCCTCCTGTTTACTTCCTATGTGTTTCCTTACCATTCCCCTCAACATACCCCTAGACCCCAGTTGTTGTGTTGTCTGTCTTGACTAGACTATTAGCTCTGATGAGCAGGGACCATCTTTTACATGTGTCTATACAGTGCTGTGTACACTGTGTAGCACTACACAAATGAGTAGTAGTAGTAATAGTAGTAGTAGTATCAGGTCACTCGGGGGGATTATGGTTCTCAGCCTTATGGGAGAACAGTAGGACCCTTTGGACAAGGACATTGCAGAACAGAAGGTGGCGGGGGCAATTAAAGGATTACAAATTGGAAAATCTTCGGGCCTAGATGGCCCAATTCCTCAGTTCTGTAAATGCTTTAAACTATTGACAGGTTCCCTGGTGATGGTCTTTAATTTGGTTCTAAAAAGGAAGGATCTCCCAAGGTCAATGACAACAACTAGGATAATATTAATACATAAAGAAGAGAAGGACCTAGTCCATTGTGGTTCCTATCACCTGATTTCTCTCCTAAATATTGATGGCAACCTGCTGACCAAGGTTTTGGCCACCTGATTGAATTGTCTTATGTCCTCATTAGTGGGGGATGATCAATCAGGTTTGGTTTCAGGTCACAATCAGGGGATAATGTTAAAAAGGTACTATGGCTGATGTGATGGGCACAGAGAAGTGCTACCCCAACTCTGCTCTTCTCTGTCAATGCCGAAAAGGTGTTTAACAGGTTGGAGTGGGCGTTTATGATTGATGTATTACACCAAATGGATGAATGGAGGGTACTCCCAAAGGTTTAAGCTATGTAGAGGGATACAACAGGAGTGCCCTGTAACCCTGACCTTTGGTCCTCTCTTTAGGACTTCTTGTGGCTTGTATCAGTGGAATGACAAGATTAGAGTAAAGTTGGGGGGGGGGTGAGGGGAGGGTGATGGACTTTGAGCTCTCTATGTTTGCTGATGACATTATGTTTACTGTAGTGGATCCAGCCTTTTCCCGTCCATACATCAGAGTGTTATGGGAATATGGGTCACTCTCAGGTTTTAAAGTAAACATTTCAGCGTCAGAGCTCGTGGATGTCTCTCTCTCAAAGCCCAGCTCAATCTTATTGTGGTGAAATTTTGCTTTAAACTATCCAAAAGGAGACTTTAAATTGGTCACCAATCTCAACCAGATTTATGAAGTTAATTATCTTCTCATGATCAGGAGGATGATGGCAGATATGGAGAGATGGGGGGTAAGGGGAAGAAGAGGGTACTTTTGGCTTGCTCATACAGCTGTTTTGAAGATGTCAGTTTATGGCACTGCCCATATTCTTTCCGAGAAGGGAGCTTCAGGTTCTGAATAGAAACTTGTTCATTTTCATGTGGAGAAACAGCCCCCCTAGAATAGCTCAAACTCTCAGGCTACCCAAAAACAAAGGAGAGCTTGGAGTTTGATGGAGTAGCATAGTGGTTAAGGCAGCAGCCTTGAGCTAGAAAGACCAACATTCAAATCCCACTGGCACTCCTTGTGGCCTTGGGCAGGTCACTTACACATCCCATTGGCTCAGGTACAAACTTAGAATGTAAGCCCTCTGAACCATTCTTAAAAAGTTTGCAGAGCATTTGGGATAAGAATGAAAGGGCCTCAGTCATATCCAGAAGTTGCCTCAAGAACAGTTGTGGGGACCGCTGAAGATGTGGAGAGACAGAAGGTTATCGAACATATTCTAGCTTTCTGAAGGGAGCGTGTTGCAAGCTTTTGAGGCCATGAGGGATCTTTATGATCTGGACTAAAATGATTTTTTTGCTTATCTGCAAATTCAATGTTTCCTGCAGAGCAACGCAGGACTAAAAGGGCAGACAGGGGTTGCCACTACATATTAATACTGATGCTGGGACATTAGGGGCAGTGGCAAGCTGAACCGATTTGTCACCTGGAACCTATGACCCCCCCCTGTGATGCTACCACCCCCCCCCCCCCCAGGAAGGGGGTGCTGAAATTTCAGGCCCGCAAGTGGGGCAAACTGCCTAAATTCGCTGCCACTGGATAAATTGCATAAGTTCTATGACACCCACTCTAATATGTGTTGGCAGAATTCTGGCATGGTAGGCAACATGTCACATACTTGGTGGGGGTGCCCATATATTCAACAGTTTTGGAAGGAAGTGCACACCTGTGGCTGGATGAAAGCTCCTGAATGATGACCCCTTTCTTTACCTGTTATACTTAACAGAGCATACTGAACACAAATAAAATATAAAAAGGCCCAAGACTAGGCCTGCACACAGAACTGTAGCATACAACTTCACAGCCAAAAGAAAAACTACAAGCCACATACTGTGACTGCTGTTATATTGTATATAGGGCAGGCAGAAATAAAACAGACATCCTATAAGGGGGATGTTACAGAGGTTGGTCTGCACCTATTGGTAAGTTAGAAATGGTATGGTCCTGCACTCAGAGCATGCTGAGGGTAAGCTGAAATATATGGTTCACTGGGACAGAGATCTTGGATGTACCTTCAGGAAAAAGGTTTGGGAAGCCATCATTTAAAATATCACCAGGATGTCCAATGTAGTTAAGACTGGCTATAAAGTGCTTTTTCTATGGTATTTGCCTCCAGTCTGGCTGAACAAGATGTACTGCACTGTGCCAAGCTTATGTAGAGAGGGTGTGGACTGGAGGGCACAATGCTACATGTATGCTGGGAGTATTCAGCTATTGGAGTGTGCTGTTCTTAAGCGCATGTCGAGTCCTGATGATCCTATGGATAGTTGTCCATCTTGGGACTATACCCTGGGTTTTCCTGGCAAGGTATGATCAGAAGTACATTGCCAGGCCTTTCTTCTGCACAGTAAGCCTACAGCATCTGCTCTTCCAAGGTAGTCTCTCATCTAAGCACTAACCGGGCCTAACCCTATTTATCTTCTGAGATCAGACCCAATCAGGGTAGCATGGCCATCTATTAAAGTATATTAGCAGTAATTTAGTGATTTTGTTTGTGAATTGTCTAGATTATTATTATCAGATGACTCATTTATATATTTGTTATTGTGTCTACTTGATCATGCATTTGGGCTGCAGTACAGTATAGGGGATGAAGAATTTCTGTTCATCAAAGAAGAGCGGGACTTAGAGGTGATTGTCTCTGATAATATTAAAATGGCCAAACAGGTAGAAAAGGCAACGGCGAAAACCAGAAGGATGCTTGGGTGCACTGGGAGAGGAATGACCAGCAGGAAGAAAGAGGTAATAATGCCTCTGTATAAGTCTTAGATGAGACTTAATTTAGAGCAGGGTTTGACAAATCCCAGGCGCCAGGTCGCCATGGTGACTATAAATTGAATCCTGGTGCCTGTGATTTCATTGCCTTCCTCCCTCCCTCAGCTATCACCCGATCTGTTTCTCTCTACTTCCTCCATTCCTCAGCCACCACTTGATCTACCTTACTATCCATGCAATCTTCCTGCACCATGAGGCTTGAGCTACATGCAGAGCCAATCGCAGCGAACAGCACAGTAAATGGTAAAATAGATCGGATGATGGCCGGGGGAGGAGAGAAAGTAGAGAGAAACAGATTGGTGATGGCTGGTGGAGGGAGGAAGACAGAAACACATCAGTGATGTCTGGGAAAGGGGAGAAGAGAGAGACACACTGGATGAGGGTTGGGGAAGGGGGAAATGAGAGCGAGAGAAACAGATCATGAGATGGCTGAGGGAGGCGAGAGAAACATATGGGGTGATGGCTGCTAGAGAAGTCAAGAAGAGAGAGACAAACAGACAGAATGGGGTGATAGTGGGGGGGGGGGGCTGTGAGAGAAAGAGACAGACAGGTGATAGGGGGCTGTGCGAGAGAGAGAGAAGGACTGGGGGATGGTTGGGGAGGAGGGGCTTTAGGAGATATTTTTTTTGCTTTACGTATTACCAGGCCATGGCGATATATGACACAAAAAAAGGAAGTTGCCTTGGGTACAGCTATAAAGGATCACCAATATGCTGCTGACAGCATTCTCATTGGGGTTGATGTGAGGGGGAAGAAGGGTCGCTGCCTTCTGGTGGCACAGTCTAATGGCATGTTAAGGGCCCGATTTATTAAGCTTTCTTTACCCATAGAAAATGGGAAAACAGTAAATTGGCCCTTGAAAAAGGAGCTGCGATATTCCTTTTGGGGGATGGGTGGAGCACTGTGACAGAGGTCTTGGCGGCTGGCTCCTTATTGTTTTACCTGGCGCCTAGATTCCAAGAAAATTTGTCAAGGCCTGATTTAGAGTATTGTGTTCAATTCTGGTGAACATACCTACAAAAGGATATAAACAGGATGGAGTCAGTGCAGAGGATAGCTACCAAAATGGCCAGTGGGTTTCATAGAAACATAGAAACATGACAGCAGAAAAAGACCATATGGCCTAACCAGTCTGCCCTTCCATGCCAACTACTATAATCCCTTTCTTCTTTCTTTAGAGATCTCTGTGTTTGTTCCATGCTTTCTTTAATTCAGATACTGTCCTCGTCTCTACTACCTCCACTGGGAGACTATTCCACATATCTACCACTCTTTCTGTAAATAAATATCTCTGCACATTACCCCCAAGTCTGTCCCCTTTCACCTTCATCCTATGCCTCCTTGTTGCAGAGTTTTCTTTCAATTGAAAGAGACTCTCCTGCTATGCATTTCTGCCATGGAGGTATTTTTTCATTTATTTAAGATTTTTTTATACTGCTTTATCATTTCAGTTAAAGCACTTCATACTGTAACTTAAACTTGGTTATGTACATTAAACAGGAACATTGATAACTTAGATTTTTCTGAGGCAATGGAGGGTTAAGTGACTTATCCAAGGCCACAAGGAGTGCTAGTGGAACTCAAACCATGGTCACTTGGTTCCCAAGCTGGTGCTCTAATCATTAGACTACTCCTCCACTCTTTCATGTTGCCCTCATGCCTTTCCTCTAAAGTATACATATTGAAATCTTTAAGTCTATCCCCATATGCCTTATGACAAAGTTCACTGACCATTTTAGTAGCCACCCTCTGCACAGACTCCTTCCTGTTTATATCCTTTTGAAGGTGTGGTCTCCAAAACTGCACACAATACTCCAAATGAGGTTTCATCAAAGACTTATACAGAGGCACTATTGCCTCCTTCTTCATGCTGGCCATTCCTCTCCCTATGCACTCAAGGATCCTTCTGACTTTAGTCGTTGCCTTTTCTGTTTAGCCACCTTAAGATCGTTAGAAATAATCACCCCTCTTCTTTCATGGACAGAAGTACTTCACCTCTTATGCTGTACTGCCCTCTTGGATTTGTGCAGTTCAAATGCATGACCCTACATTTTTTAATATTAAATCTCAGCTGCCAAATTCTTGACCATTCCTCACACTTAGCTAGATCCTTCCTTATGTCATCTACTCCTTTGTCATAAGGCATATGGAGACAGACTTAAAGATTTCAATATGTCTATTTTAAAGAAAGCCTGGAGAGGGCAGATATGATAGAGATGTTTAAATACCTCCATGGCATAAATGCACAGGAGAGCCTCGTTCAATTGAAAGAAAGTTCTACAATGAGGGGACATAGGATGAAGGTGAAAGGAGACAGACTCAGGAGTAATTTTCAGAAATATTTCTTTGTGGAAAGAGTGGTAGATGTGTGGAATAGTCTCCCAGTGGAGGTAATAAAGACAAAGAATGTATCTGATTACAGGAAAGCATGGTACAAATACAGAAGATCTCGAAAGGAAAAAGGAGACTGTAGAACTTAGCAGTTGGTATGGAAGCACACTGGATAGGCCATATGGTCTTTATCTGCCATTACGTTTCTATGATTGATAATGTAGATAAACAAAATGTAAAGCCTCTTAATATATTGTATAAGGGTTGTGAGGTGCAAACTTGTTAGGGCCTGGAGCAGGGGTTCTCAACCCAATCCTCAGTACACACCTAGCCAGTCAGGCTTTCAGGATAACCATAATGAACATGCATGAGAGAGATTTGCATACAGTGGAGGCAGTGCATGCAACTTTCTCTAATGCATATTCATTGTGGTTATCTTGAAAATCTGACTAGCTAGGTGTGTCCCAAGGACTAGGTTGAGAACCACTTGCCTGGAGGAATGCGAATCCATGATCAAGATGGATCGTTCATAAGCGGTTTGGAAACGTATAAATTTTGAATAAAATGATTACATGAAGATGAGAGCGTGTGAACAAATTTAACAGAACTTTGTCCACATATTGTATTTTGAGGGCTCGATTACCACTGGGGCACATCCATCTCATCCGGGCATCCAGAATCTGGATGGGCCAGATCTGCACCTGATTCTGAACCCACGGGAGCTATACATCCCCACAGGATCAGATTTGGGTGCAACTGGCCTGGACATGCTGGCCGTGCCCCAATTCTGTGCTTCTGGATGCACAGGAAATCCCCCGTCTAGGACTCCCAATGCTTCTGCATGGCGGCCAGTGCCATGGTGTCCCGTTGCTATGGCACCAGGACGCCATGCAGAAGCCCCGATCTGCCACAGTGATTGTAAATGCTGAATGCCCCGCCACAGACTCCTGATCGGGCCTCCAGAAGCCAAAATCGGGCTGTGAGGAACCCCATAGAATATCTTGCCACCTGGCCCCTCCGTGGCTGTACAGCAATGGCGGGGGGGGGGGGGACTTATTCCACTTCCATGGTGGAATAAATCCCCCGTCTAAGTTGGAGGTGCTGGACATACAGGGCCGTGACCGGAATCGGCCCTGTATATCTGGGGTCAGGGTCACGCCTCCGACCCACCCTTGCTCCTCCTCCAGCCCGCCTCTTCCCGCCCCCCATCCAGAGTTCCTCGCACATCTCCTCTATACTTGCGGGGAGCTTTGGAGCCTGAATCCAACCTGGGCATTTAGCGGGGGATATATGTCCAACTCAGACGTATATCCCCACTAAATGCAACTTGGAATGACCCCCTGAGTAAAGAAAAGCCATGATGCTTTGAAGTTTACTTGTGAACCTTATAAGAATTACTACTGTGTCTCTCCTGGAGGAAAGGGGGCGAGGGATTGGGAGATTACAGGGAAGAGTTGGATACATACATAATAGATTGATATTGTTTGAAATTCGAATGCTGTTATCCTTGCTGAAAAATTGGCAAAATAAGATTTAAAAAATGCAAGCCCCTTATATTGTGCAAAATATAAAGATGGCAGAGGTACATTTCAAAACACTGACATTAAACTGATATTATTTATTTATTTATTAGTATTTAGCTCACGCTTTCCAGTAGACATTCAAAGCGAGTTAGATTTTATGCTCTCCAGCGTAACTTTGTACCTTAGGAGAAGGAGGGTTAAGTGGCTTGCCCAAGGCCACAAGGAGTGCCAATGGAATTTAACCCTGGTCTTTCTGGTTCCATGCTACTGCCCTAACCACTAGGTTACTTCTCCACCCCACCATTGTACATACTGGCAACATAACGGTATGGCATCAAAAGGTGCCTTCCGACTACTGCTGCCCCTGCATTGGCCATGTTCAATATTTGGCCATTTCATTTTTCTAATCATATAGGTGCCAGTCTATAGTTTGGTTTCCTCTGTCTATTCTCTCTTCACTGTTTCCAGGGTTTCCTGTCCACCTGTAATTTCCTCTCTACTCCTGCCTTTTTCATTTCCTCTCTACATACAACTCTGACATTGATCTTTCCCTTTCAGCTTCTTTTCATGTATTTTTCAGCCTCTCTATCACTTAGATTTCACCTCTCCCTCTCATCATCCAATCCTCAATCTTCTTTTTACTGCATCTAACTATGCATTCCATTTTTCTCTCCTTCCTCTGTCTTTCACCAATTTCCCCATGTCCAGCATATCTTTCTGACCTCCCATTTTCAGCATGTTCTCTCATTCTATCTCCCCTTCTTTCCCCTGCTCTCCCATGTCCTGCATCTCTTCTTCTCTTCCATCCATGATCCAACATCTCCCCTCTAGCCACTACCACTGCCACAGCATCTCTACAGCCAGCTTAGAGTCCTTAAGCCTGAGAGAAGATGACATGGTAGACTTTGAGCATGCATATGGGCTCAAAAGCCCTGCTGTTACTTTTTCTTTTGCTGCTAGTTATACTGACTGGTCTTCCAGTGTCTACCTCCACCCTACACTACCCCCTCTGTTTGCTTCCCGGTCAAAGAAGGAAAATGGTCTCCTCCTAACTAGGGACAAAGTAAGGCTGTTGACACAGAAGCATTTATGGGCACTTGCTGCAACCCCCCAAAACTTTACTGCCTAAAGAGATCATCTCACTTTGCCTAATGATTGCATCACTCCTGAATTATAGCATATAGCTAAGCTATTAATGAAGCAAAATTCTTATAGGGTAATTCTGAAATACAAGAAGGGTGAATGATGTCAATGGCACAGTTATCCTTCCAAAAGAATGGTAATATTGCATTTACATATGGTATAAACCAGGGGTTCTCTACCCTGTCCTTGGGACCCACCTAGCCAGTCGGGTTTTCAGGATAACCACAATGAATATGTATGAGAGAGATTTTCATACACTGCCTCCATTATATGCAAATCTCTTCCATGCATATTCATTGTGGTTATCCTGAAAACCCGACTGGTTAGGTGGGTCCCGAGGACAGGGTTGAGAACCCCTGGATTGCCCCCTAGCTCTGTCACATTAAAAGCACAAGGGAACTCAGATCTAATTTTTCAACTCTTTCAATGTTTTTGATATGGAAAATCCTTTGTGGTGCTCTGAAATCAGAACTGAATAACCAGAACTAGTTTCTCCTTTATGACTCGAAACTGAGCAGACCTTCCAGAACTAGTAAGTGATAGAAGGGTTACCATACCTGATACAAAAAGTCTTGCGCTGTTGCTCTGCCGTGTTTCCCCCGTGTATCTGTGTCTTGTGACACAACGGTAGTTATTTAATCCATCCTCATTCTGGACATCTATAATATACAAGGCTCCCGTGGAAGTAATGAGAAATCTAGATCCTGAAAAAAAAGAATAGAGATTTTTTTTTTCTGAATATCAAAAGAACTCCTTCCTGCTTACCCTTTTGGCAACACATAAGAACACAGGGCCCAATATTTGAAGGGCAGTTACACAGTTTACAACCCTGTAAACTATGTAACTGCTGCTGAGAGGGATATTTAATGACATTAACATGGTTAGTGCTGCTGAATATCCCCAATTATGGCCCTTACGTGCCCCGATGCTAACCGCTTTGCATCGGGGCATGTTGGGGGCATTCTGGGGAAGAGTGGAGGTGGAGACGATCAATAACCAGGCAGCAGTGATATTGCATGCTGCCTGGTTAACGACCTGGACCTAAAAAGATAGACGAGAAAAAATCGTACCTTTTAGGTGCAGGAGCTAACCAGGCAGCACGCAGTATCGCTATTGTCCAATTAGCTACTGCAGCTTCCAGCATGTGCAGCAATCCCTGGATATTCAATGCCGGGGCTGCATATGACCCCAGTATTAAATATCTTGGGTTAAGGGTCGGCAGGCACGACTATGCACCGAAGCAGCACATAGCCTGTCCAAGTGAATATCGGGCCCACAGGGTATAAGATTCGATTAATAATAACTTCATCACCTTCCTAAAGCCATGACTGTCTCACAAAGGACGTTCACATTATAATTACATATTAAATATTGCAACAAAACCATAATTTTCCATGATGAATGAACATTAATCCAAAGACATCCCAATCCATTCCCTCTCCACTCAATTTTCTTTCAAATCTACTTAGTTAAACTGCCACTGGTTCTGCCAAATCCTCATTTCTTTAATTTACCTGTCTCCTTGCTAACTTCTTGAGAAGCAAAGTTCATGGTCACATACAGAAGTGACCTGAGGGGGATGCAGGTCATGTGTGGAAAATTATTTGTATAAATAATTGCATAACCACAAGGCTTTGTATCTATGCCCCCAACAACACACAGTCAAAGTTTTCTTAATGCCTACCTGCCCCCCACCAGCACATACCATACCCATAACCCTTTCTCAATTCCCCCACCCTGCATATATCCTACCACAGCTCTCTCAATCACCAACCCAACTATACTCCTCCCCTCCTGCAATATATACCCCCCATAGCATCCTACTCCTCCTTTGCATACAGCCTCTATAGCTGAAACCCCTCTCCCATGCACTTCCTCAGCTTTCTCCTTCCCCTCACCCATCCTAGTACACATACACCCAGCTCTCTCCCCTTCTACTACACCCAAATCTTTCCTCCCTCCTGCCTTGTCCTCCTTTCTCCTCTTTCACTCCTAAATGGCACTTTTGTATACACACAGGCACTGCAACCCCCTTCCCCCTTTCTAGCCAGATGCTGATTGTCAGACGTGAAGAGCCACTACAAGAGTACAAGAATATTAAGTCCTAAGAAATCCTTCAGCCTTGCATCTTCCCCCTCATATAAATATCCAATTAACTATTGAAAATTAATATCAGCTATTATTTATTATTATTTATTATTTATTACAATTTCTTATATACCGCACTATTCGGCATCAGCGCGGTTTACAAAGAACAAAAAGACCAGAACAACAGGCTGTTCGGCGTTACATATAACAGGAGAATCAACTTGGAAAAACATGGGAGAACTATTTACATAGAATGGACAAATCTGTCAACTAGATAACATGAGCAACTAATTACATAGAATAGATAAAATATAAAAAGACTAGGGGACATGCAATGAAGCTACAGGGTAACCTATTTAAGACTAATAAGAGAAAATATTTTTTCACTCAACGTGTAATCAAACTCTGGAATTTGTTACCGGAGGATGTAGTAAAAGCTGTTAGTGTAGCTGGGTTTAAAAAAGATTTGGACAAGTTCCTGGAGGAAAGGCCCATACACCATTATTAAAAAGGACCCAGGATATCACTGCTTGACCCAATACAAGCACTGAAGAACCTGTGTCTTTTGGGGAAACTGCTAGGTACTTATGACCTAGATTGGCCACTGTTTGAAACAGGATACTGGGCTTGATGGACCTTGGTCTGACCCAGTATGGCATATCTTATGTTCTTATGTTCTTAGGGTGGATGGCCTAGCAATATGATTTTGACATCTGGACTGCACAAAAGATTTTCAAGCAGTGAGAAAACATTGGGCCCGGTAGTCAAATGGACTTAAACATTTAGTGGCAGCTGCTAAATGTAAGTCCACTATCTTTGGATTTGAATACCATTATCCAGATAATGCCAGCAAAAATTCCTAAGTGCCTTGGCACTATTTTGATAGTATCAGGGTAGAGTTAGGGCAACAATATTAGCTAAATCTATAGTGGCAATATTTAACTGTGATTCATACAGCTAAGCAGTTTAATTTAAATTAAACCACTTAACTATATGGCCATGATGAATAAACAAGCACATTTCATAGATAATTTAGTGTCAGTTAAGTGCAATATTAAAATACATTACACTGTACCGATAAGACTGGAAAAGCACTGATTTACCAAAGGAGTGCAAACTCAATTGATTACACTAATAGGGTGCTTGCTGATTTATCAAAAGAGATTCTTGCTACAGTGATAACACTGACAAGGGGCTGAAATACCAACCAGTGAATGCTGTATCACTATGGCTGAAAACGTACCAGTTTACTAAAGGAACACACACAATGCAGCAATAAGACTAAAAATAAATCAATTTGCCAAAGGGGCACATACACTAATAATAATATTGAGGAGGAGTGCCCACTATACTGATAACACTGAAAGGTTCCTTTTTGTCAGCATTTTAAATCATATTTCCAACCCCATATCTACGACAGCTGGACAGACATCACCAGAGCCACCCCGACACCACCTTCCCTAGAAATGAAAAACTGATACGCAGCCCTGAAAGTGGAAGAGACAACACCCCAGGCGCAGGAGGAACCAGAGTTCAATTCCCCAAAGCTTATCAAGCCTCTTGATTATTACACAATGTTGACTTAATGATACTGCTACTGTAGGTACCCATCTGAACATTTCAAAAGTGATTTTGTGGCTCTAGGAGAGAAGATGAAGCTGATAGGTGCACAAGTGGTATTCTCAATATTTCCTGTCGAGAGTAAAGGTTGAGGCTGAGAACTTTGCATCCCGGGGACTTCAGGAATACTAACATTGTCAAGAAGTCGTTTAAGTCGTTGGAAGGATGGGAACATTTGGTTGAAACAGAAAAACAGTAAGCAAAAGAAATTAAAGTTAGAGGAAAAGGAGGTTGCTATGGTTCTTGAAGGACATAGCTGAAAAAGGTAAGTAAAAATAGGTTAGCCTTTATAAAATATAAGAAATCACAGAATGAGGAAAACAAGCAACAATATCTGAAAAAGCTAAGAGAAGCTGGGAAAGTAGTCAGGAAAGCAAACAAGCAAATGTAAAAAAAATATAGCCAATACAGTGAAATGATGTAAGAAGATTGAAAACCTGTTCAAAAAGAAAAGTTTTTAAGCCTGTCATATACTTGGCCATAGAGGTTTCTAATCTTAGATAACGTGGAAGACTATCTCAAAGAGTTGGTGCACAGCTAAAAAAAAGCTGACTGATAAGTAGACACAAAGGGGGTTATTCTGAACCACAAATAGCAGGGATGGACGTACAACGGTTGTGTGGGGAAGTTAGTTTAGGGGTGGGGAAGAGGCACCCCAGGGGCAGAGAGTGGGCTGGCAGTGGGCAGTCGCCGGCCCTTGACGTACAGGGCTAATTCTAATGTTGGCCCTGTATGTCCAGGGCCAGCAAATTGGCCGGGGAAGGTTTTCCACCCCCAGGGTGGAATAACCTCCCTGGATGTTTTTCTTCTGCCGATTCGGGATGCGGAAGAGGCTGGGGGGACAAATTTAATCCCCCGTAGCCCAACCCTGGCCTTAAAATGCCATGGCACCGTGGCTCCATTTAAAAGCCCTGGCTGAGTTAGCCGGGCTAGCTCTATACTTGCAGGCCAGAACTGAATCGCAGTCCTGGCCTGCATGTACAGTGCTGTTCGTGATTCTGATCTCACGGGGTTTGACGTGCCCCGTGGGATCAGAATCGTGATCTCCTTTATACGTCCGGGTCAGCCCGGACGTACAAAGGAGATCTATGTCTTCAATGGAATCGGGCCCTAAATGAATATGTGATAGAGTAGAACAAGTCAAGAAATTTTCCTGTGCAGAAAGGAGCACACTTGATGGACTATAGGGAATAAGAAGATCTGCAAGATACCCTAAAAAAAATCTTCAGAAGAACTTTATGTACGAGTAATAAGATTTTAAATCATATCTGATAGAAGATCTGGAGCCAATGCTCAGCAATAAACAATGGGGTTGCATGATCAAATTTGTGTTTGTTATGAACTATTTTAATCATGATATTCTGAAGAAGTTATAGTCACTTAAGTTCTGACGCAGTTATACTGTCATATAGGGGATCGCAGTAAACTATATGACTTAGCACAAGAGTATAAACAAGAAAATGACAGTCTTTTACATTAAGAATGAAATGAATATTATGAATCTGTTGCAAAGCAAAATGACAAGATTGGACAACTGAGGAAATCTATGAGGAGAATGTCAATTCAGAATCAACACAGAAACCTAATACAGAAAGGGATTATTGAAGTTAAAGCATTGACAAGCTAGTTTGGGGCTAATTTAGGGGATTCCAAAGTTCCAGTAATCCAGTTAATGATAACCAAGCAAAAGGAACATCTAAACATGCTTCTAAAGAAGAAAGATCAGTTGTAGAAGATCAACAGAAGCAACAAGCTGGATGTCATCAGCATAATAATAAACTAATATTCTATATGATTTTATTAATGTGGCCAAGGAACTAATAAAAATATTTGTGGGGGCTAAACTAGAATCCTATGGCACCCCACAAGTAAGTCTATAGGGAGAATAGGAGCAACTACTAGTGACTACACAAGAGGTTTGGTCCTGAAAAAAAAATAGTAACCACTTCAAGAATGTGCCACCAATGCCAATAAATCAGATGCTGCTGTCATGTCCAGAAAAACAATAAGGGCCTATTTACTCTGATCCAGAATAAAATGGATAGCATTAAGCAGAGAAAGAAGGATTGTCTCAGTGCTATACCCTGCTTGTTTCGGATGAATGACTAAGAATTTTCAGTAAAATTAGCTAGTTGGAAAAGAACGACTTTTTTCTACGATCTTAGAAAAGATAGAGACTGGCTTGTAGTTGGTAACAGTGAGACAACCCAGAGGTTTCTTAAGCAAATGCCTTACAATTGCTTGCTTCCAGACAGATGGAATATCCCAGTTCTAAGACTGGTATTAAAAATAGTACTAAGTGTAGAAAGCAAAGCAGATAAAAGAGATTGTAAAAGTGTGGTAGGAATGGGATCTAAACCAGATGTAATTGAGATTCATAGCATTAATAGTTTTTTCCAGTCATAAAATTTAAAGGAGTCCCATTGAGAAGGAGGACTAAATTCTATTGGTAAATTCTCAGCAGGAAATGGACCTTGTTTCTCAGAAATATTAGAAGAAACAGAAACTAGTGCATTAGACAATAAACAATCTTATTGTATGGTTTCAACGTTATAAAGTAAGAAGCCAAGTCCTCAGCTGGGGGGAGATTCAGCAGCAATTGTGAGGCGATGAAGTAAACGTAGAACGATAAGTCATTTTTGCTAGTTGAGCACCATGCTGGTACCAGGTCACAAGTACCTGACATATCCACAAAGTAACCAGTTCTATGCTACTTATCTCCAGCATTAATAACTGTTTATGGACATTTCCTCTAGGAATTTGTCCAAAGCTTTTATAAATCCTGCTACACTAACTTCTTTTACCAAATCCGATGGCAATAAGTTCCAAAGACTAATTATATGTTGAAAGAAAAAATATTTTCTCTTATCTGTTTTAAATATACTGCTTTGCAGCTTCATGCTGTGTCTTGTTTTTTTTTATTTTGAAAGAGTAAACAATCAATTCATGTCTACCTGTTCCACTCAAGATTATATAGACCCCTATTATATCTCCCCTCAGTTGCCGTTCTCCAGGCTGAAGAGCCCAACCTCTCCTTGCAGGAAAGTCATTCCATCCACATTATCATTTTGGTCACCCTCCTCTGTACCTTTCTAATGCCACTACATCTTTCCTGAGATGCGGAGACCAGAATTGCACATAGTACTCAAGCCATAGCATGGAGCAATATAGAGGCATTATGTTAGCCTTTGTTTTATTTTCTATTCCTTTCCTAATGAGTCCTAACATTCTGCTTGATTTGTTTAGATGCCGCCACACACTGAACGGATTAAAATTGTCTACGATCACATCCAGATCCTTTTCTTGAGTGAAAGCTCCTAATGTGGAACTTAGCATTGTGCATCTATAGTTTGGGTTATTCTTCCCTACATGTATCCCTTTGTACTTGTCCACATTAAATTTCATCTGCCATATGGATGCCCAGTCGCCCAGTGTCACAAGGTCCTCCTGCAGTTCTCATATTCCACATGCAAATTAACAGCTCTGAATAATTTGGTGTTATCTACAAATGTAATCACCTTGCTGGTTGTTCCCAATTCCAGATCATTTATAAATAAAAGCACTGATCCCAATACAGATCTCTGGGATACTCGACTATTCACCTTCCTCCATTGAGACAATTGGCCATTTATGCCTACTCTCTGTTTTCTATCTCTCAACCAGTTTCCAGTTCACAATAGGACACTGCCTCTTATGCCATGATTTTTTAACTTCCTCAGGAGTCTCTGATGTGGGACTTTGTAAGACACTTTCTGAAAATCTAACATACTTTATCAATTGACTCACCTTTATCCACATGTTTATTCGTGGGTTCAAATAAATTGAGCAGATTGGTGAGGCAAAACCTTTCCATGGCTCAATCCATTTTGACTTTGTCTCATTAAAACATGTCTGTCCAAGTGTCCAGTAGGACCCAAGAAGCAGACAGAGCTTTGGAGTCTCAAAGCGTAGATGAGACGATGGTGCAAGGAAGAGGGTTTTGGATCTGTTGGGAACAGGGCAACATTCTGGGGAAGGGGGGGGGGGGAGCTTTTTCAAAAGGATGGGTTTCACCTTAACCAGGATGGAACCAGGCTGCTGACATTAACCTTTAAAAAGGCGGTAGAGCAGCTTTTAAACTAGATAATGAAAGAAAGCTGGTAGTTGCCCAAGAGCACATGGTTTGGAATGATGTATCTTTGAAGGATATCAGCAAAACAGAGAAGTCAGGGCATCCCGATAGAGAGATACCAAAAAAGCTATAAGTAACCCAAGTGACAATATGTAAAAATCAGAGCTGCCAGATTCCAAATTAACCCTGTCATCAAATAGCCAGACCGTTAATATGAGCAAAAACCAAATTTTGAAATGCCTGTATGCAAATTCTTAAAAAATTAGATGGGAAAGTTAAAACATATAGCACTGAATGAAAGGTTAGATATAATTGGCATCTCTGAGGATAACCAATGGGACACTGTGATACCAGGCTACAAACTATATCACAATGATAGGGCAGATCACATTGGTGGAGGAGCGGCTCTATATGTTAAAGAGGGCATTGAGTCAAACAGGATAAAAGTTTTACAGGAAACAAAATACACTACAGAATCTCCATGTATAGAAATTCCATGTAAAAAGGGGAAGGGAATGGCAGTGGGGGTGTACTACTGTCCACATGGCCAGAATGAACAGACTGATGATGAAATGCTAACAGAAATTAGGGAAGCTAGCAAAGTTTACAACACTTTAATAATGGGAGGTTTCAATTAAACTAGTATTGGGTCTAAGACCTCCTTTAAGTGCAGCAGCACTTCCTCCATACACTCTCTCTGCAACCAAGATCCCAAATGGTGTCTGCAGAAGGGAGCGGGACTGGCAAGCGCCTCTCACTCCCCCACCCCACCGAGGCCAATCAGGGCTGAAGTTCTCCTTCAAGTGCAGCAGCACTTCCTCCAGGCACTCTCTCTGCAACCAGGATCCCAATCGGTGTCTGCAGAAGAGAGAAGGAACAGCAAGCGCCTCCTGCTCCCCCTCCCCACCAGGCCAATTCCTTCAAATGCAGCAGTGCCGCTAGGCGGGCCCGCGTCTGAGGGCCTCGCCAGGACACAAAAACAAACAAGAACTGCCACTGCTTGACAGCAACAAAGACCTTACCACTCACCGAATAGGTAAAACTCTGCAAGAACCTTATTAAACCCGACCCAGTAGAAAGAACACCATGTTAGCTGTATACCTAGCCATGTACACACTCCTCACTCTCATCCTCCTGACCACAGCACGCAATACTCAGCCCAGACGAAGCAACAACAAAACCCTTGGCGATTCAGTTAATTCAATAAGGAAACCTTCCTAGAGGACATCATACTAAACTTAATAATGACCACAACCAACCCAACCATACTCTCAAACAACTGAAACCAAGTACTTGGAAAAGCGGCTGGATTACCACCCATTCAACATGAACATAAGAACATAAGATATGCCATACTGGGTCAGACCAAGGTCCATCAAGCCCAGCATCCTGTTTCTAACAGTGGCCAATCTAGGTCATATGTACCTAGCAGTTTCCCCAAAAGACACAGGTTCCACAATGCATGTACTGGGTCAAGCATTGATATCCGGGGTCACTCCGGTAACAAATTCCAGAGTTTGATTACACGTTGAGTGAAAAAATATTTTCTTTTATTAGTCTTAAATAGTTTACCCTGTAGCTTCATTGCATGCCCCTAGTCTTTCTATATTCTGATAACGTAAACAATTGATCTATGTTTACCTGTTCCACTCTGTTCATTAATTTATAGACTTCTATCATATCTCCCCTCAGCCGTCTCTTTTCCAGGTTAAAGAGCCCTAACCTTTTTAGCCTTTCTTCATAGGAGTATCCTTCCATCCCCTTTACCATTTTGGTGGCTCTTCTCTGAACCTTTTCTAATAATGCTATATCCTTTCTAAGGTACGGTGACCAGAATTGCACACAATATTCAAGGTGCAGTCTCACCATGGAACGATATAGAGGCATTATAATATCTTTTGTTTTATTTTCCATTCCTTTCCTTATGATACCTAGCATTATATTTGCTCTCTTGGCCGCCGCTGCACACTGGGCCGATGGTTTTAACATGTTATCCACAATGACGCCTAAATCTTTTTCCTGGGTGGTGGTTCCTAATGTGGAACCTTGCATTGTGTAACCATAGTTTGGGTTGTTCTTCCCTAGGTGCATAACTTTGCACTCATCCACATTAAATTTCATCTTCCATTTTGATGCCCAGTCTTCCAATGTATCAAGATCCTCTTGCAATTTTCCACAATCCTCTTGGGTTTTAACAACTTTAAATAGTTTTGTGTCATCTGCAAATTTGATAACCTCACTCGTTATTCCCCTTTCCAGGTCATTTATGAATATGTCAAAAAGCAGTGGACCCAGCACAGATCCCCGGGGTACACCACTATTCACCTTTCTCCATTGGGAAAATTGGCCATTTAGCCCTACCCTCTACTTTCTATCTTTTAACCAGTTCCTGATCCACAATAGTACACTGCCTCCTATCCCATGACTCTTTATTTTATTTACATTCTCTTATATACTGTGCTATTCTGCATCAGTGTGGTTTACATCAGTGTGGTTTACATCAGTGTGGTTTACAAGCTGAAATTACATTGAACAGGGCATTATAACTTGGATATAACTATTTTACAGCGAACATGGGCTATGGAGGGTTAAGTGGCTTGCCCAAGACCACAAGGAGCACCTGTGGGACTAGAAAACCAGTCCTTCCAGCCCAAGGTTGCTGTCCTCTAGTGGGATTTGAACCCCCAACCTTCCAGCCTGAAGTACCTTGCCCCAACCAATAGGCCACTCCTCCACTACTTTAGTTTTGCCAAAAGACTCTGATGAGGGACCTTGTCAAAGGCTTTCTGAAAGTCCAGATACACTATATCAACCGACTCACCTTTGTCCACCTGTTTATTCACACCTTCAAAAAAATATAACAGATTAGTAAGACAAGATCTTCCTTGTCTAAAGCCATGTTGGCTGTCTCCCATTAGGCCATGACTATTTTAATGAAAATTCACAGATTACTAATAGCAGGTCTGTAATCTCATATTTAAGTTCTTTCAACACCCTTGGATGTACAGCACCTGGCCCAGGTGATTTGCTACTTTTCAGTTTACGTGCTAATAGTTGTAATACATATTCCCGATGTAACAACATTTCCTTCAATTCTTCCGCACCTTTAAATACCACTTCAGTCATGGGTAACATCCCTACATCTTCCTCAGTAAAGACCGAAGCAAAGAATTCATTTAGTCTTTCCGCTATTGCCTTGTCGCCTCTCAGTGCCCCTTTAACCCCTCTATCATCTAATGGACCAACTGACTCTCTCACAGGATTTTTGCTACGAATGTACTTGAAAAAGTCTTTATTATGCGTTTTTGCTTCCACAGAAAGTTTCTTCTCAAATTCTCCCTTTGCCTGCCTTATCATTGCCTTGCATTTGACTTGCCAGTGCTTGTGCTGTTTCCAGGTTTCGTCGTTTGGCTATTTTTTCCATTTCCTGAAAGATGCTTTTTTGTCAACAACAGCCTCTCTAACCTCACCATTAAACCATGCTGGGAGTTTTTTGGGCTTCCTTCCACTTTTTTGACAACGTGGAATACAGCTGGTCTGGGTTTCCAAGATAGTATTTTTCAACAACACGCAAGCTTGATGTAAGTCTTTAACATTTGCAACTGCTCCTTTTGCAACTGCTCCTTTTAGTTTTTTCTTAACTATTTTCCTCATTTTATCATAGTCTCCCTTTCGAAAGTTAAAAGGTAGTACTGTGGATTTCCTTGCTATCCCTCCTCCACTAATTAAATCAAACGCGATCATTCTATGATCACTATTGCCAAGTGGCCCCAACACCCTTATCTCTTGCACTAGATCTGGTGTTCCACTAAGGACTAGGTCCAATATGGCTTCCCCTTTGGTCAGTTCATGAACCAGCTGCTCTAAGAAGCAGTCATTTATTTCATCTAGGAACTTTATCTCCCTAGCATGTCCTGCCGTGACACTGACCCAGTCGATACCGGGGTAATTGAAATCACCCATTATTATTACTGCACTGTAACTTTTGTTAGCTTCCTTGATTTCTTTGAGCATGTCATCATCCATTTGTTCATTCTAGCCAGGCGGTTGATAGTACACCCCCACTGCCATCGCCTTCCCCTTTTTACATGGAATTTCAATCCTTAGAGATTTTACAGCAAATTTTGTTTCCTGCAAAACTTTAATCCTTTCTGACTCAATGCCCTCTCTAACATGGAGCGCAACCCCTCCACCAATTTGATCAGATCTATCATTACAATATAGTTTATACCCAGGCATCACAGTGTCCCACTGGTTGTCCTCCTTCCACCATGTCTCTGATATTCCAGTCACATCTAACCTCTCATTTAGTGCTATATATTCTAACTCTCCCATCTTATTTTTTAGACTTCTAGCATTTGCATACAAGCATTTTAGAGATTGTATTTTATTAATATTATTCTGGCTATTGGTTGACATGGGTAATTTGGGATCTTTAAGCTCTGTCTGCTCCATATTCGAGGGCATTTGGGCTACTTTACTCTTTTTTGGAACCTCTCTGCTTTTGGTAGTATCCTTCAAGGATACATTCTTCTGAACCATGCGCTCTTGGGCGACTGTCGGCTTTCCCCTCTCTGCTGGGTTCCAAATTTAACCAGAAAGCTCTCTTCTGCGTTTTAAATTTAAACTAAAGTACTTTGCTGATACTAGGCCCTGAGTGACTATTAAATTTAAACTACAAGCGCTCTGCTGGGTATGGAATGTAACTAGAAAGTTCTCTTCTGTGTTTTAAATTTAAACTTAAACTGCTGCTACTAGGCCCTGACTGATTTAACAAAAACACTAGGTTCACAGATTAATTAGCTTTAATACAAAGAACTCCTTTCAGAAAATTCCCAGAAGTATATACTCACTATTGCAAATCTCTCTTCAGAAGTAGCAGTCCCTTTTTCTGGTCCTTCAAGACTGAGGATCACAGAGCTCTGGTTGAGCTATTTATGCCTGTGCTGCTGAGGTAAGCTGTGACCAACTTCCTGGGTGATTAACAGTCCTTGCTTGGATAGAAGGAGTCTTTCAAAATGGCCTTTTGACCTGCCACCTGGTGTTAACACCTATTGAAAAAGTTTCACAGGTCTCTTGCCCCTTAGGTAGAAGGCCTCTTTGTAAAGGTCTCTAGAAGACTTAATTTATTGCTCACAGAGTACTGACCCTGTTTTGCCTTTTATGCTAAGTTATATTGTGATTTGATTTAAATTACAGCTCTTTGCTGCTGCTAGGCTCTGACTTATTATGAAATTTAAACTACAAGCTCTCTGCTGGGTTCTAAATTTAACAAGAAAGCTCTCTTCTGTGTTTTAAATTTAAACTAAAGTACTTTGCTGATACTAGGCCCTGAGTGACTATTAAATTTAAACTACAAGCTCTCTGCTGGGTATGGAATTTATCCAGAAAGTTCTCTTCTGTGTTTTAAATTTAAACTTAAACTGCTGCTACTAGGCCCTGACTGATTTAACAAAACCCACTGGGTTCACAGATTTATTAGCTTTAATACAAAGAAGCCCTTTCAGAAAATTCCCAGAAGTATATATTCACAATTGCAGATCTCTCTCCAGAAGAAGCAGTCCCTTTTTCTAGTCCTTCAAGACATGATACAACCAAGTCCTTCAAGACATGATACAACCAAAGAATAGCACAGCCACAAAACTCCTTGGGACACCTCCAATCTGTGACAACTAAAAAACAACCCCAAGATGACTAGAGTGAAAATGGTGAAAGACATCCAAGACCGATGATTGCAACAACTACCTAACTTTACTTTGGAACTACCACAAGGCCATAGACAAAGCTAAATGGGACTATCACACAAAACTCATCAATACCGCAATCAATCACCCAAGGGAACTATAAAATCTAGTCAAGCGCCTTACAGAACCACCCACCAACTACAACCCAACACTCAGCATCAGCCACTATCAACTGGCTGCACATTATAAACAGCTCCACCCTCACCCAAACCACACCCCCTACCCATACCACCACCCTGCATCCCTATTCCACTTGCTGGTCCACCTTTCATGCAATCCTCAGTGAAAATATTGAGGGCATACTAACAACACTCAATACCACCACATCCCCACTCGACCCATGTCCAGCCAACTGGATTAAAACAGCAAAAGTCAAACTCAGTCCAATCCTCGCTAGGATAACACACAAAGCTTTACAACAAAGAGTAATGCCTGAAGCCTCAAACTATCCTCTATCTGTCCCACCTTAAAAAAACCCAACCTCAACCCCTTGGACCCCGCCTCATACAGACCAATCGCCAGCCTCCCCTTTTTGAGAAAGCTGTACAGATCCATCTCCAGGACGAAAACTGCCTTCTTGACCCCCAACAGCATGCTTTCTGCCTACTACATGGAGTAGAAACTCTGATGACCACCCTCCTCAACACACTAACCCAAGGCATGCAAGACCGATCCCATGCTTTCCTTCTGATATTCCTGGACATCTCTGCAGCTTTTAATACAGTCAACCACAACATGCTTCTCCAGCAACTACAATCATATGGTATCCAAGATACAGTTCTTAAATGGTTACAGTCCTACCTCTCTGACAGATTTCAACAGATAAAACTGGGAACAAACATCTCTGAACCATACCGACAGACACAAGGAGTACCCCAAGGATCCATGCTATCCATACCCCTTTTCAATCTATATTTCCAACTTCTCTGTTCAATTATCGAAGAACACAACATCAACTTCTACATATATGCTGATGACATTATGTTATACCGCCTGCTCTACACAAAACAGCCATCTTATACACAAAAACAGGAATGCTTTACAGATGTCTCCCGTCGGCTTACCACAAACAACCTATCAATCAACTTCAAGAAGGCTGAAGCTATGGTTATTACAAAGGACTCTTTCTTCACCCCCCCCCCTCCATATCAATAACACTAAACAATATTCAGATAAATGTTCTACCGGAGATAAAATACCTTGAGATCATCATTGACCAGCACCTATCCTTCAAGACACAAGTAACAACAACAGCAAAAATGATATATTTTAAAACAAAAACACTTTAACACCTCTGTCCCCCCTCAAACCTGCAGACTTCTGATCAGCATTCCAAGCCATCGCTCTTCCACATGCAGACTACTGCAGCATAATCTACCAGAGCCTATCACAGACCTCCCTCCTCTCTCTGCAGACTGCCTTACACACAGCCACATGCACAATCCAGGGTGTATCTAAATGAGATCACATCATCCCAATCCTCAAACAGTTCCACTGGCTGCCACTCCCCAGTAGAATCAAATATAAATCCCTACTCCTAACATATAAAATACTACACTCTCACCCAGCCACCCACCTTCAATCTCTCTTACAGACATCCACACCAAACAGACCACGAAGATCGTCCACAATCAATAAGCTCACCATTCCATGTTCCAGAACAAAGTCCAACCAGCAAACTTGTCACAGAGCATTTGAATTCTTTGCACCATCCCTCTGGAATGCTCTACCGGACACTATAAGAAATATCACTGATCTCTCCTCCTTCCATAAACACCTGAAATCCCTCCTATTCTTTCAACACTACGGTCCCACCGCCTAACCCCCTGCATTGCCCATAACATATTTATATCAAACAAGACAGAACCATTATCGTGGTTATTCTGTGCCATGAATAGTGTGGATGGATGGCCCAATGGGACGTCCATCCCTGCTATTCGTGCCTTCTCCTGACCGGAACTAACTTCCTCGCCGTTTGTGCGGGGAAGTTAGACGGGGGTAGGGAAGGGGCGGCTCGGGGGCGGAATCTGGGCAGTTGCCAGCCCTGGACATACAAGGCCAATTCTAATGTCGGCCCTGTATGTCCAGGGCCGGCGACATGGAATAACTTCCCTAGATGTGCTGTTTTTTTAAATGCTGGGCCACAAATGGGGCAGGGAGGGGCCGGAGGGCATTCTCCAAAGCCCAACCCTGGCTGTAGGAGGCCAGATTGGGAGCCAGGCTGCAGGGAATTAGCTTTAATTTCCTGCGGCTGGCATCGCGACTCTTCAGTGGAGCTGTAGTACCATGGCAACATGATGTCATGGCGCTGCAGCTCCATTGAGGAGCCTTGACTGAGTAAGCCGAGGACAGTCCTGCACGTGAAGGCCAGACTGAATCGCAGTCCCAGCCTGCACGTGCAGGACTGTTCGCGATTCTGATCCCACGGGGCTAGATGTGCCCCGCTGGATCAGAATTGCGATCCCCTTGGTACGTCCAGTTCAGATTGGACGTACAGAGGAGATCGATGTCTGGAATGAAATCGGGCCCTATATGTCTAGAGTTGTAATATAACAACTGTACATAGTTAATTGTTTGTACATAGTTCATTGTTTATACATAGTTTATTATTATATGTTCATTGTAACAAATGTTTTGTTCATTCTAAACCATTTTGACCTGTCAAAAAGCAGAATATAAGCCTAGCTAAATAAATAAATATTGACTGAGTCAATGCCACATCAGGACATGCTAGGAAAATAAAATTTCTAGATGAAATAAATGACTGCTTCATGGAGCAGCTGGTTCAGGAACTGACATAAGGAGAAGCTATTTTAGATCTAGCCCACTGTGGAATACAGGATCTAGTGTGAGATGTAATGGTTTTGGGGCCACTTGGTAACAGCGATTATAACATGATCACATTTGATTTAATAAATGGAGAGAGGATAGCAAGGAAATTCACTGTGCTAGCATTTAACTTTCAACAATGAGACTATGACAAAATGAAGAAAATGGTTAAAAAAGAAACAAAAGGAGCAACTGCAAAGGTGTGGCATCCATTTCAGAATGGGGCCTGTCCGGCTCGTCCGGACGTCCAAAATCTGGACAGGCTGGATCTGCACCCAATTCTGTACCCATGGGACCTCCAGCAGGAGCAGAATTAGGTGCAGAGGGTCTGGATGTGCCAGCCGTGCCATGATTCTGTGCTGCTGGATGCCCAGGAAATCCCTCATCTAGATTGCCCTATCATCCTGCATGAAGCCCGGTGCTGTGGCATCCAATTGCCATGGCACTGGGATGCCATGCAGGAGCCCTGATCCACTGCATGCCTCTGAAAGATCTCTTTCCCCACTGCTCGACCTTCGATCGGACCTGCCAAGGCTAGCATTGGGCTGGTGGGATACACCTCCTGCACTTCTCCTCATCGGTGTTGCCCCGCCATGCTGTCCTCCAATATCAGGGGGGGGGGGGGAATTATTCCACCTCTGAGGTGAAATAAGTTCCCTATCTAAGTTAGCAACCCCGGACATACAGGGCCGCGACTGGAATGTCCAGTGTCAGGGTCCTGCCTCCGCCCCACCCATGCTCCTCCTCCGGCCCTCCCCCATCCAGAGCTCTCTGCACATCTCCCCTGTATATGCGGGGAGCTTTGGGTAGGGAATCCGGCACAGGCGTTTAGCGTGGATGTACGTCCAAACGTACATCCCTGCTAAGCGCTGCTCAGGATCTACCCCATACTTATGGGACAAGCACCATAGAATCTGTATACCTTTTGGCAATCTGACAGGTACTTGTGACCTGGACTGGCCACTGCTAGAAACAGGATACTGGACTTGATGGAACCTTGGTCTGACCTATTATGCCATATCTTATGCTCTTATTATGCTTTCCACCATTTTTCCCAGTATTGACATTAGGCTCACCGGTCTGTAGTTTCTCAAATCATCTCTGGAGCCCTTTTTAAACATAGACTTTATGTTGGCCACCCTCCAGTTTTCCAATAACATAGACAATTTTAAGATTGAATTCTGTCTGATTTTTCTGCCAAATACGTTCAGCTCTGCATGCCTTTCTTTTTAATAAACGTAGACTGGGATGATACCATGGGTTATGCTTTTTTTTTTTTTTTAAACTTTTATTTTCATTTTGCAACAAACAAAAGAAACAACACACCAAAGGAGACAAAACAAGTATACAATAAGGAAAAGTAAACCCAATTACCCCCCACCCCGATGCTTCTTCTCTACCCGATTAGATCAGCATGTGGGCACTTCCAATTAACAGTGATTATACATCAAACGATCAAAAGAGCATCTACGATACAGCATGATCATGGGACAGAGATATATACAAAGTTAGACAGTCAGATGAGAGCATTTAGCAAAATGTACATAGTCATTGAGCATCTTCCATTGAGACCAATGAAAAGGAGTCTGAACAGGGGAAGCGAACAGACGAGGTATTTGTACATATTTACTGTAAAGACAGGCATGATTCCACCATTCATTGGGGCTCAGCTGGGAGCTAAATTTCCGGTATTACTTAATTAGGGAAATAGCAATGCCAAGCATAAAGTTCGAAAGGAGATAAGCCATTTTTGGGAGAGAGGGGATCCCCGCAACTGGGCGAAGTCCCACTATCCTCCAAGAAAGGGGCTCCTGAGAGTGCGAGATAGACTAAATACGACCCCAGACCCGACGCCAGTAATACTGTAGTACGGGATATTCATGCATAACATGAGGCAATGAACCAATGGCCGCAGGACATGTCCAGCAACCATTGCCCTGAGTAGTGTTCCATTTGTCTAATCTGTGAGGAGTGTAAAAACACCGGTGGGCTAGAAAGAAGAGGGTCTGAGTGAGTGAGGCGGATCGGGAACCCGTGTCCCTCTACTCCAGATAAGGCTCCATTGCTCCGAGGTCAAAGTCACATGCAATTCTCTCTCCCATACTTTCTGCGCTATAGGGGTATCTCTAGTTATAGCATTACATAAGGTTTAGTAAAATTGGATGCTACACCCGGTGAACTACCGATAGATCGGAAAGTCTCCAATCAACCTTATGTAGAGAATGCCGATGGCGGGAGTACCCTAGTACTCCGAAGGCGATGCTGAAGTTGCACTGACCAGAGTCGGGAGTCTAAAAGATTGCATAAGAGTATTAAAGGCACCTAAAGTGTCTAAAAGCATTGGTGGATAGTGGGAGTCTGATGGGAGAGTCATACCAGGGAGAAAAGTAAGAGGAATCGGTTTGCAAAGGCCCGCTTCTATATCTAGCCACACAGGTCTACTCGGTACTGGATCTTCCAGCCAACGAGCGCCTTATTTGAGAAGAAAAGATTAAGGGAACACTGGAGTAAAATCGCCACCAAGTATTAATGGAGCATTGGCAGAGGCCTATGCCAACTGCGCAATACTTGCATAGTAAGCAGGGTTGTCCACATTCGGGGCATAATGCAAATACACGTGAATTCACTATCTCCAACCTCAAGGTGTACACGGGCCCATCTACCCTCTTTGTCAACGCTAATATCAAGTACAGTAGCGTGCAAAGACTTCTTAACCAGTATGGCTACCCCGTACCATTTGGAAACGGTGGGAGAATAGGCAGCTACCATGTAAAGCTTAGCAGTGAGTTTCAGTGTTTCAACAAAGTTTAAATGCGTTTCCTGAGGAAACACTAAATCAACATACTCATGGCTAAGATAGCTAAGGATTTTCTTTCCTTTGAGTGGACCATTAATGCCTTTTACGGTGCTTGATAAGATTTTACATAAGGCCATTCAGAAAAGTTAAAATTCTGAGCATTATAGCACACATAATTTCACTATATCCCTCAAACTGACTGTATCTGGCTGTACACATGACATAAGAAAAATAAGCTAATATAATACAATGAAGCGCCCCACATTAACAAAGAAAACCGCAGTAAGGTAGAGGAGAAGCAAAACCCCAAAATTACTGGCGACCATGTGTCTGCGGGGAGAAACCCCAGAGAAGGCCGAAATTGAAAAAACACATAACCTGTAGGACTGTGCGTGCTCCGAATCCGACCGAGGCACACATCATGAAGGGTTAGGAGACCAAAAAACAAAAGTCATATAGAGAAAGAAAGAAAGTCCAGGCAATCTCTGTGCTTGGCTATGACCGCCGCATCGGGCCCTTCAAAATGGCGGACAGAGCCGACAGATAAGAGTCCAAGATTTGGGATTAGCGCATCTGCTCTGCTTCTTTGGAGTCTAAAAATGTTGATAGTAGATCAGGATCTTCGAACGTTCTGGTTTGGTTGTGGAGAGTCACTCGAAGCTTCGCTGGATACAACAGGCCAAAGCGAGCCTGTAGCTGTTGAAGTCGAGGGCGAAGAGCAAGGAGTTTCTTCCGACGGTCAACGGTAGGCTTTGCCAAATCAGGAAAGAAGGAGACTTTACGACCTTCAAATTCCAAATGATGATTCGCTCGGGCAGCATTTAAAATTTGTTCCACTTGTTGATATCGTAGCAAGCTAAAGATAATAGGCCGGGGGTCGTGCGGTTGGGCGCCATGTGGGCAGGAACACGATGTGCTCGATCGATTTCCAGTTCTCTATGAAAAGTGATCTTCAGCAAGGAGGGAAGAGTTTTGAGCAAGAATTCTCTTATATCTCCTGCTTCCACCCCCTCCGGCATTCCGAGGAGCCTCACATTGTTGCGACGGGCTCGATTATTGCTATCTTCTAACTCCTTTTGAAGATTCTGTATCTGGCGCTCAGCCTTGTCCAGTTTGCCCAAGCGCACCGCGTGCGAGTCGAGGACCCCCGCCATGTTGTCCTGCCGTAATGAAAGACTTTCAAGTCGGTCCTGGAGCACTCCAAAGTCTTCTCGCATGGCTCGAAGCGCTTCTCCATTGGACTGCACCAATTCCTTCACACCGCGTATTTCCTCCAAAATCTCCAGGTGCATTTCGGGGTTTTCACGAAATGGAACCATCTTCTGTGGGGAGGACACCTCTGTTTTGGAGCGTTTTCCGTGAGAAGAAGAAGGAGACCCGAAGTCCAAGCGCGCTGGTTTATGGGCCGCCATCCCCCCCCGAGGTACCCCGGTCAGCTCGGAGCAAAATAGTAAGTTTGTATAGGTATTAAGTCAGGATTCTAAGTAGGCCTCTCGGGAGCTTCAACGCAAAGCGTCCTACCCGCTGGACATCAGGCTCCGCCCCCATGGGTTATGCTTTTTAACATCAATCTGAGATGCTATTAAAGGAGCTACTTTATTAAGAGCAGTATTTAATGAAATATTCCCAAACATCATCTGCTCATCAACACTATGAGTGGAAAAATCATCTGGAAAAAAGAAGGCAATTTTCCAGAAATTATTCTGGCATGATATTAATTTGTTTCTGAGAGTATGTTTACTAAAGAGCATTAAGGGAGAATCAGAGATCAAGTGATAACAGCAGCGTTAAGGGTGTTTGCGTGTGATAAAGGTGCTGGGCAGGTAATAGGTGTTCCCGCAGTAAGGGCCCAAGAGACTGCTTAACATGCACTAACAGGACACCGGGCATTAAGGTGCCCAGCGTACACCTTAATACCTTTATCTTTATCTTTACTCAAGCACTTGATATACCGCTCAGACACAAGTGTCAGGGTGGTGTACAAATAATACAGACTGCAGGTGAAAGCAAAAGAAAGAAAAGAATGCCATTGTTTGGATAGGAGAGGGACAGACAGAGGAACAGAGAGAAAGTGGTAGACACAAGCTCCAGACATACGGAGGGGGGAAGCTTAAGCCAGGGGAGGTTCAAGCCAAGGGGGGAAGGGACTGGGAATCAGGGAGGGGAAGGTCAAAAGCCTGATGGTGGGTTTTGAGCATGCCTCTGAAACGGGGAAAGGAAAATTCTGTGTGGAGGGAATGAGGGAGAGAATTCCAGAAGGCAGGGCCTAGGAAGAAGAATGTGACAGGTAAGCTCAAGGTGGGCATGTTCAGGGGAGGGAAGGAAAAGGCCATTACCGTGGGTTGATTGAAGAAGGTGGAGGGAGGTTGAAGATGAAAGAGGTCTGCTAGATACTGAGGAGTGGTGGTGTGAAGGACTTTGTGAGTGAATATGAGTAACATAAACAAACCTGAATTTAATCGGGAATCAGTGGAGGTAGATGAGCAGAGGTTTGCCTGAGGTGTGCATCAAAAGCATGATGGAGCAGGAGTGGTGACATGCTGAGCTGTCACAGGAGAGGTGTGAGTGATACATCGAAATGATGCGAACGTCCCATCAGGGGCGGCCCAAGGGGGGTGCGGGGCCATGTGCGGAGACTCGGTGCGGGGCCTTATTTGCATAAGGGCCTCATTTGCATAAATATTTGCATAATGTTACCATACACTAACGTTTAGTAAACATGCCTCTTAATGAGTGTATGGATAAAGAAAGACTAAAAGATTTCTACATTACTATAATCCAGTGCCAACTGCCAGGCACATTAGGAACTACTACAAACACTGCCCATTTAGAACCCATAGCAAACCCGCCATATCATAACAGCACTACCAGGACTCACAAAGTACAAGACCCTACCTATCAAAAGGCAACACTACAAATATTAAAGCAATACATTTCAGAGAACAACAATACATGACCTACTGGGGAAAGAGAACAAGTGGCAATGTCAAATAGGAATTACATAAACAGAATTCCTCAGCTCAGTTACACGTGCAGAACATAGACCGTCACCAAACAAGAAATCACAATGTAGAAACAGGAAGACAATAATTAAACTGGGAACCCCAAAAGCCCAACAACACTGTAGAAATAAAACTATAAATTAATTTCCTCTTGTACTAAACAAAGCGCAGACGTTAATGATGCACATTTCCCAGAGCTGGCATATTTCAGTTAATAAATTCAATAAAGAGATATTTTTCTACCTTTTGTGCATTTTTTTTTCAGTTGCAATTGCTCCAGCCACTTTCTTCTGGTTTCTTCGTGTCTTCTGCTAACTCTCCATCGTCTGCTGTCCATTTGTCCTTTCTTCACTCTTCTAGTTTTTTTCCATTCTCTCTCTACATCTGCTTTAACATACTAATCTCTCTCCTTTTGCTCTTTCCTCATTCCTATTTCATCCACTCAAATTTTACCCCGCCATCCTCAATCCCCACTTACTCTCCCAATATCCGGCCAATTGTAGATTTGTCTTCCCTCCCACACAAAATATTTTTTCTCTCTCCATTTCACTCTCCCAACTCTATCCTATTCTAATCCTCCCCCAACATCAGCTCCCTTCTAGTTCCAGCCCCACCCAGCATCTGCTCCCTTCTAGTCCCCACATCAGCCCATTTCCAGTCCTAGACCCCCATCAGCCCATTTCCAATCCTATCCTAGCCCCACCATCAGCCCATTTCCAGTCCTAGCTCCCCCATCCAAGTCCCTCCATCAGCTCATTTCCAATCCCAGCCCCCATAAGCCCATTTCTAGTCCTATCCTAGCCCCACCATCAGCCCATTTCCAGTACTAGCTCCCCCATCCGAGTCCCTCCATCAGCTCATTTCCAATCCCAGCCCCCCTAACAGCCCATTTCCAGTCCTATCCTAGCCCTCCATCAGCCCATTTCCTGTCCTAGCCCCCCTCACTCAGCCTATTTTCAGTCCTAGCTCCCTCCCCTCACAGCCCATTTCCATTCCAAGCCCCCCTCCCCATCAGCTATTTGTAGTTCAAGCCTTCCTTCCACTCAGCCCATTTCCATTCCAAGCCCCCGTCCCCCATCAGCTATTTGCAGTTCAAGCCCTCCTTCCACTCAGCCCATTACCAGTCCTAGCCCCCCCATAGCCCATTACCAGACCTAAGCCCCCCATAACCCATTACCAGTTCTAAGCCCCCCATCAGCCCACTTCCAGTCCTAAGCCCATTACCAGTCCTAACCCACATCAGCCCATTGCAAGTCCTAGCTCCCTCCCCTTACAGCCCATGTCCCTTCCAAGCCCCCCTCCCCATCAGCTATTTGTAGTTCAAGCCCTTCTTCCACACAGTCCATTTCCATTCCAAGCCCCCGTCCCCATCATCTATTTGCAGTTCAAGCCTTCCTTCTACTCAGCCCATTTCCAGTCCTAGCCCCCCCCCGCCCATTACCATTCCTAAGCCCCCCATCAGCCCACTTTCAGTCCTGTCCCCCCATCACCCCATTTTCAGTCTTATCCCCCCCCCATAGCCCATTACCAGTCCTAACCCCCAACAGCCCATTTCCAGTCCTAGCCCCCCCCATTGCCATTTACTAGTCCTATCCCCCCATCAGCCCATTTCCAGTCTTAGCACCCCCATAGCCCATTACCAGTCCTAACCCCCCTCCATCAGCCCATTTCCAGTCTTAGGCCCCATCAGCCCATTACATCCTAACCCATCAGCCCATTTCCAGTCCTAACCCTCCATCAGCCCACTTCCAGTCTTAGCCCCCCATAGCCCATTACCAGTCCTAACCCCCCTCCCCCATCAACCCACTTCCAGTCTTAGCCCCCCATAGCCCATTACCAGTCCTAACCCCCCTCCTCCATCAACCCACTTTCAGTCTTAGCCCCCCATAGCCCATTACCAGTCCTAACCCCCCCATAGCCCATTACCAATCCTAACCCCCTCCCCATCAATCCACTTCCAGTTCTAACCCCCCCCCCATAGCCCATTACCAGTCCTAATCCCCCTCCCCCCATCAGCCCTGATAGATTTTTTTAAAAAAAGGCTGCTGCTGCCACTGCCACCGTGGCAGCGGCAGAATCAAATGTCCCGCTGCGGGGCCCCGCCTGCCCGGCAGAGCCTCCCTGAGCTTTCGAGTCCCTCCCAATGCATGGGCTTTCAGAGCCACGAGAGTTTCCCTTTCTTCTCGCGGCTCTGTTAATCTCGCCGGGGCTAATGGGATTTCCCATCAGCCCCGGCGGGATTAACAGAGCCGCGAGAGGTCAGAGAAGCTCTCACAGCTCTGAAAGCCCGCGCATTGGGAGGGACTTGGAAGCTCAGGGAGGCTCTGCCGGGCAGGCGGGGCCCCGCGGCGGGACATTTGATTCTGCCGCTGCCACGGCGGCAGTGGCAGCAGCAGACGTTGTTTTTTTTTAAATCTTTGTGCAAATGTAGAATGTTTTTTGTGCGGGGCCCCCTGAAACGCGGGGCCCTGTGCAAAAAACATTCTTGCTCAATGGACGGGCCATGGGGGAGCAGCTGGCAGGAGAATACATGACTGCACTTAACCGGCAAATGCTGATGGACAGGCTGAAGGAAGGATGGCGGTAGATGAGAGTGTGGTATGGGCTGGCAGCACCGATGTGCCTGATGTGACTACACAAAAGCTGTTGCAATGTGTGGGAAAAACGTGTGGCTGTGCCACAGTGAAGCCTGTCAGACGGCTGCCTGGGTGAGAATGTTCACAGTCTTGGCAAGTGCATATATCAATATGATTTGCAAGGGATTGTGGGAAATGCAGTCCATTCACACCAGACACAGCTGCTCACAATAATTAGTTGTGCTTGAGTGTAAAGCCAATAAGATATTTATTTATGGGGTTATTTCTCCCAACACAGATATGCTTGGTAGCACATAAAACAGGATACTTGCTTTCAGTGTTAAACTTAGAAAAACAAAATCAGGAAAACAACAGATGAACTTGTCAGGCAATCAAAGCAAAAGAATAAAGACCTGGTTGGTAACAAACTGGTCTTTTCTGTAGGCTTTAGCTAATATTTTCTTAGCAGTGTTTCAAACAACAAGCAAAACCCATAAAGAAGGGAAAAACTGTTATTTTCAGGTTAACTTCTTATATCTTCACACATAGACTCAGAAGTGATTCCCTCAGAGCTCACAAGCAATTAGGTAAGGCTCAATTGCTAGCAGTTATCCAGCTGAAACCCCTTAGCTGGCTTGCTTTCTACTGCGTGGCCCAAAATCCTACTCAAGAGCTTTGCTGAGTAGATTAAAGAACAAGTTTGTATTTCTTTGTGATGGTTGCTGTACTTTGTAACAGAAAATTACCAAAGGAGTTTAGACAGAGAGCAATCCATATATTCACAGCCTGTATCTAAGACCGCTCCTTCTTCTTCAACAATCATGGGTTCAATATCATGGATTGGCACAGAGGAATTTATCAATGTAGCACTCTCAGGAGAATACTTGTTTCCCTGCTGTCTTTCAAGGTTATAGCTAGGGTATAGATCAGTGTTCATACCTGAGCTTCCATTGCTGTTAGAGTTCCTCTCTAAATAGCCTGGCCAGTATGTAGTCCAGTTCTTATGTCCAGCCTTCCAATCCAGATCCCTGGACACTGGATATCTCTTCACATACCTTCTGGCACGGGTCTTAGGGTCCCTTCCACGTGCAGCCGTCTCCCTCACAGGTACCGTCTGGAGATTCCTAGCTCTGCAGCACCATTCCTCTGGCTTTCCCCAGTCCAATGGTGTATGCTGGCCTTTTGAATGTCTCCCAGTATACGTACTGCTCTGGACTCCTCTAGACCTCCCAAATGCTTTTCTCTTCTTTCTTCCAAAGGGTTTCTTGCCCTCTCTGTCCGTCTGCTCTGGCTTCTGCTTCTGATGATCCTCCAGATGATGAAGCTGTCCAAGATGAGGATCTCCAAGATCAAACTGAGGATCTCCCAGATGAAACTGAGGATCAGGATCTCCCAGATGAAACTGAGGATCATTCTGAGGATAATTCTCTGTAGAATAAACTCTACCTTTATTCTGCTTTGATGAGTGCTCCACCCTAGCACAGCGCAGCTGTGCTGAATCAGGCCTGCCCTTTGAGATGAGTGCTTAGGGATTACCTCATAGCCCTCCTGATTGAACACACGTTTCCCCACTTCAGCTCCTCTAATGGCTGTTGGAAACCTGGTGCATTCTGGGACTGGTAGTCTTTTATGGGAAAATTCTGTTTTCTTATTTCTACCAGAACTGACAGGTTGCTTGTTCAGAGTCACTTCACCTTTTCTATAGCTCCTTCCTGAGCTATGATAAGCTTCCTTATCACAAGCCCCAATACTAGCTATGTGGTTCTCACGGCTGTCCCAGCCTCTCAAACAGCAAACAACTTCCCTTACAAATGTGCAGACAACAACTGGACAAGAGTCGCTCATACTGGCCATATGGAGCACGTAAGGAAGTATGATGATTCCTGCAGGTGGCCATCCCAGGGATAGGATGTATTTGCATGTAACATATAGATGTGAGAGAGCCAAAGCTGTACAGTCACAGTTATGATGTAATAGTTGAATCATGTTGCATATATAATTTATAGGTGTAGTTATGTAACTGGTTTTAGTTAGACTGCTGTACCAGCTCGGTCAAAGCGGCATAAACTTGGTACTCTACACAAAAAAACAGGCGCATTACATAAGAACATGGGAACATAACATATGCCATACTGGATCAGACCAAGGTCCATCAAGCCCAGTATCCTGTTTCCAACAGTGGCCAATCTAGGTCATAAGTACCTAGCAGTTTCCTCAAAAGACACAGGTTCCACAATGCTTGTATTGGGTCAAGCAGTGATATCCTGGGTCCCTTTTAATAATGGTTTATGGATCTTTTCTCCAGGAACTTGTCCAAACCTTTTTTTAAACCTAGCTACACTAACAAATTTACTACATTCTCCGGTAACAAATTCCAGAGTTTGATTACACGTTGAGTGAAAAAATATTTTCTCTTATTAGTCTTAAATAGTTTACCCTGCAGCTTCATTGCATGTCCCCTAGTCTTTTTATATTCTGATGATGTAAACAATCAATCTACGTTTACCCGTTCCACTCCATTCATTAATTTATAGACCTCTATCATATCTCCCCTCAGCTGTCTCTTTTCCAGGTTGAAGAGCCCTAACCTTTTTAGCCTCTATTCATAGGGGTATCCTTCCATCCCCGTTACCATTTGATGGCTCTTCTCTGTTTCTTTTCTAATAACGCTATATCCCTTTTAAGATACGGCAACCAGAACTGCACACAATATTCAAGGTGCGGTTGCACCATGGAATGATACAGAGGCTAATATCCTTTGTTTTATTTTCCTTTCCTTTCCTTATGATACCTAGCATTCTATTTGCTCTCTTGGCTGCCACTGCACACTGGGCGGAGGGTTTTAACATATTATCCAAGATGACACCTAAATCTTTTTCCTGGGTGGTGATTCCTAATGTGGAACCTTGCATCGTGTAACCATAGTTTGGGTTGTTCTTTCCTAGGTGCATAACTTTGCACTTGTCCACATTAAATTTCATCTGAATGCCCAGTCTTCCAATTTATCAAGATCCTCTTGCAATTATCCACTATCCTCATGGGTTTTAACAACTTTAAATAGTTTTGTGTCATCTGCAAATTTGATAACCTCACTTGTTATTCCCTTTTCCAGGTCATTTATGAATATGTCAAAAAGCAGCCGACCAAGCACAGATCCCTGGGATACTACTCCACTATTCACCTTTTTCCATTGGGGAAACTGGCCATTTAGCCCTACCCTCTGCTTTCTATCTTTTAACGAGTTCCTGATCCACAATAGTACACTGCCTCCTATCCCATGACTCTTTAGTTTTGCCAAAAGTCTCTGATGAGGGACCTTGTCAAAGGCTTTCTGAAAGTCCAGATACACTATATCAACCGACTCACCTTTGCCCACCTGTTTATTCACACCTTAAAAAAAACATAACAGATTAGTAAGACAAGATCTTCCTTGTCTAAAGCCATGATGGCTGTCTCCCATTAAGCCATGACTATCTACATGTTCAGTAATTTTGTTCTTTATTATAGTTTCTACTATTTTTCCTGGTACTGACGTCAGGCTCATTGGTCTGTAGTTTCCCGGATCACCCCTGGAGCCCTTTTTAAAAATTGGCATTACATTGGCCATCCTTCTGTCTTCAGGCATTACAGATGATTTTAATGATAGTTCACAAATTACTAATAGCAGGTCTGCAATCTCATTAATATCTTGGATACGTCTGAGGCAAAGGAGAATTAAGTGCCTGCAGAAGACCACAAGGGGTAGAGGTCATTCTATCTGTCATACAGAAAAAGCCTCTGTAAAATGTCCCCAAAATTCACACAGGGAGTTCTAGTAGGAATCAAACCCTGGTCCCTTGGTTTCTAAGCCACAGCTCTAACCATTATACTACAGCTACATGGAATCCTGCACAGCAATGCCAAGAACTGAAGAGAATGCAGGTCCCTGCCTGCAATGGGTGAAAGCCAGGACATTAAACAACACAGCTGGCACAGTCTGAGACTGTGGTACCCCACTCCTAGGGCCTGCCTACAGCAGCACACATGCAGTTCATAATGCACCAGACATGCAGTACTGTAGCTGCACAACAGACACACTGCTGCAGGATACATCTGTTGTCCAACGCCCAAGGCACATGTGAGGCAAGATGTTCAGCCCTCCACTGCATCTCCAAACGCAAAGAACACTAACACGCATGGGTATGCTGTGCTGCGGTGTGGCACCAATCCCAGAGCCAGCACATGTGCTGGGGATGCAGTCCCCCTATAACCTGCTGTACATGGCATGATAGGTACAACTGCACATAAACCAAACACAACCCACATTGCTGACCCATTGCAGACCATCCTGGCCTCCCCCGGGGGGGGGGGGGGGCATTCACACATCGGCCACCATAATAGATGTCAAGGAGGTATCTTTATCTTTATTTAAATCTTAATATACCACCAGAACCGAGGCATATGGCGGTTTACAATAAAACAAAGGGAATACTGCTGAAGAACGAAATGGAAAAGGAACACCATTCATTGATAGGAAAGGGACAGCGTTAGAGGAAAGGGACAGTAGGCAGCAATAACAGCAAGAGGAATAAGTACTCATTGGGTATCAACAAGGGGGGGAGAGGAAGAGGGAGAGGGGTGAGGAAGGTCAAAAGCTGTGCAGAAAAGATAGGTTTTGAGTTTTGCTTTGAAGGTGGGAAAAGAAAGTTCCAGACAGAGGGCAGATGGCAGGGAATTCCAGAGACGAGGACCGAGAAAGAAGAAGGCGGAAGAGCGTGTTGACTCAAGGCGAGCCTGGGATGGAGAGGGAAGAAATAAACGGTTGGCATGAATGGATCTAAGGATTCTTGGGGGGCAGTGAAAATGGACCAGATCGGAGAGGCAAAGTGGAATGCCGGTGTGGAGTGATCTATGTACGAAAATGAGGATCTTATACGGAATACGGAAAGGGATAGGTAGCCAGTGTAGCCAGATAAGAAGGGGGGTGATATGAGCAGACCAAGAGGTGTGGGTCAAGAGACGGGCAGCAGTGTTGTGAACCAATTGAAGTCTACGAAGTTGGGTGAGGGGAAGACCAGCCAGAGAGGCATTACAATAATCCAAACGTGAAGTGATAAGAGAGAGGAGCAAGGTGGTTAGAGAAGAGGAAGAAAGGAAAGGACGGACTGCACGGAGTTGCCGAAGGGTGTGAAATGAACGTTGAAGAACAGAGGAAACGTGCTCTCTAAAGGTCAGAGCAGAATCCAGGGTAACACCGAGATAGCGCAGTGAGGTGACTAGACGGAAGGGAACAGCTGAGAAAAGCAGAGCAAGAGAAGGGACAGGAGCACCAGCAGGTACTGGGCAAAGCTCTAGTGATCACAGTCAAAGGTGTGCAAAAGTGGTGCTGATTAGCATCCCTGACTGCCCCTTTGGTCTCCTTAGCTGCTAAAGCATTATGAATGTATGCTCAGTGTGTAGGTGCTATTAACACACTTTGTAATTCTTGGGTGCTGTTAAACCCTGCTCATTATTTTGGCAAGAACATAAGATATGCCATACTGGGTCAGACCAAGGTCCATCAAGCCCAGTATCCTGTTTCAAACAGTGGCCAATCTAGGTCATACGTACCTAGCAGTATCCCCAAGAGACACAGGTTCCACAATGCTTGTATTGGGTCAAGCATTGATATCCTGGGCCCCTATTTAATAATGGTTTATGGACCTTTCCTCCAGGAACGTGTCCAAACCTTTTTTAAACCCAGCTACGCTAGCAGCTCTTACTACATCCTCAGGTAACAAATTCCACAGTTTGATTACATGTTGAGTGAAAAAATATTTTCTCTTATTTGTCTTAAATAGTTTACCCTGTAGCTTCAAAACATGTCCCCTAGTCTTTCTATATTCTGATAGCGTAAACAATTGATCTACGTTTACCCGTTCCACTCCATTCATTAATTTATAGACCTCTATCATATCTCCCCTCAGCCGTCTCTTTTCCAGGTTGAAGAGCCCTAACCTTTGTAGCCTCTCTTCATAGGAGTAGCCTTCCATCCCCTTTACCATTTTGGTGGCTCTTCTCTGTACCTTTCCTAATAATGCTATATCCTTTTTAAGATATGGTGACCAGAATTGCACACAATATTCCAAGTGCGGTCGTACCATGGAACGATACAGAGGCATTATAATATCCTTAGTTTTATTTTCCATTCCTTTCCTTATGATACCTAGCATTCTATTTGCTTTCTTGGCTGCTGCTGCTCACTGGGCAGAGTTATCCACGATGACTCCTAAATCTTTTTCCTGGGTGGTGTTTTGCAATATGGAACCTTGCATTGTGTAACCATAGTGTGGGTTGTTCTTTCCTAGGTGCATAACTTTGCACTTCTCCACATTCAATTTCATCTGCCATTTGGATGCCCAGTCTTCCAATTTATCCAGATCCTCCTGCAGTTTTCCACAGTCCTCTTGGGTTTCAACAACTTTAAACAGTTTTGTGTCGTCTGCAAATTTGATAATCTCACTAGTTATTCCCTTTTCGAGGTCATTTATGAATATGTCAAAAGGTAGCGGACCCAGTACAGATACCTGGGGTACTCCACTATTCACCTTTTTCCATTGGGAAAATTGGCCATTTAGCCCTACCCTCTGCTTTCTATCTTTTAACCAGTTCCCGATCCACAATAGTACACTGCCTCCTATCCCATGATTTTTTAGTTTTGCCAAAAGTCTCTGATGAGGGACCTTGTCAAAGGCTTTTTGAAAGTCCAGATACAATATATCAACTGACTCACCTTTGTCTACCTGTTTATTCACACCTTCAAAAAAATATAACAGATTAGTAAAACAAGATCTTCCTTGTCTAAAGCCATGTTGGCTGTCTCCCATTAGGCCATGACTATCTAAATGCTGTGTAATTTTGTTCTTTATGATAGTTTCTACCATTTTCCCCGGTACTGACGTTAGGCTCACTGGTCTGTAATTTCCCGGCTCACCCCTGGAACCCTTTTTAAAAATTGGCGTTACATTGGCAATCCTCCAATCTTCAGGTATTACAGATGATTTTAATGAAAGTTCACAGATTACTAATAGCGGGTCTGCAATCTCATATTTCACTTCTTTCAACACTCTTGTATGTATACCATCCGGTCCAGCTGATTTGCTACTATTCAGTTTATCAAATAGTTGTAATACATCTTCCCGGTGTAGCGATATTTCTCTCAATTCCTCTGCAGTATCACCTTTAAATACCACTTCAGTCTTGGGTAACATCCCTACATCTTCCTCAGTAAAGACCGAAGCAAAGAATTCATTTAGTCTCTCCGCTATAGCCTTGTCTCCTAGAAGTCTACAAAACAAGATGGGAGAGTTAGAATATATAGCACTAAACGAGAGGTTAGATATGATTGGAATATCAGAGACATGGTGGAAGTAGGACAACCAGTGGGACACTGTGATACCTGGGTACAAACTATATCGTAATGATAGAGCTGACCAAATTGGTGGAGGGGTTGCACTCTATGTTAGAGAGGGCATTGAGTCAGAAAGGATTAAAGTTTTGCAGGAAACAAAATTTGCTGTAGAATCTCTATGGATTGAAATTCCATGTAAAAAGGGGAAGGCGATGGCAGTGGGGGTGTACTATCGTCCGCCTGGCCAGAATGAACAAATGGATGATGAAATGCTCAAAGAAATCAAGGAAGCTAGCAAATGTTACAGTGCAGTAATAATAATGGGTGATTTCAATTACCCCGGCATCGACTGGGTCAGTGTCACAACAGGACATGCTAGGGAGATAAAGTTCCTAGATGAAATAAATGACTGCTTCTTGGAGCAGCTGGTTCATGAACCAACCAGAGGGGAAGCAATATTAGACCTAGTCCTTAGTGGAACACCAGATGTAGTGCAAGAGATAAGGGTGTTGGGGCCACTTGGCAATAGTGATCATAGCATGATCGCCTTTGATTTAATTAGTGAAGGAGGGATAGTAAGGAAATCCACAGTACTACCCTTTAACTTTCGAAAGGGAGACTATGATAAAAATGAGGAAAACAGTTTAGAAAAACTAAAAGGATCAGTTGCATAGGTTAAAGACGTACATCATGCTTGGGTGTTGTTGAAAAATACTATCTTGGAAGCCCAGACCAGCTGTATTCCACGCTTTAAGAAAAGTGGAAGGAAGTCCAAAAAACTGCCAGCATGGTTTAAAGGTGAGGTCAGAGAGGCTGTTGTTGCCAAAAAAGCATCTTTCAGGAAATGGAAAAAAGAGCCAAACGATGAAACCTGGAAACAGCACAAGCACTGGCAAGTCAAATGCAAGGCATTGATAAGGCAGGCAAAGAGAGAATTTGAGAAGAAGCTTGCTGCGGAAGCAAAAACGCGAAATAAAGACCTTTTCAAGTACATTCGTAGCAAAAAACCTGTGAGAGAGTCAGTTGGTCCATTAGATGATAAAGGGGTTAAAGGAGCACTAAGAGGCGACAAGGCGATAGCGGAGAGACTGAATGAATTCTTTGCTTCGGTCTTTACTGAGGAAGATGTAGGGATGTTACCCATGACTGAAGTGGTATTTAAAGGTGTGGAAGAATTGAAGGAAATATCGATACATCGGGAAGATGTCTTACAACTATTAGATAAACTGAAGAGTAGCAAATCACCTGGGCCGGATGGTATACATCCAAGGGTGTTGAAAGAACTGAAATTTGAGATTGCAGACCTGCTATCAGTAATCTGTGAACTATCATTAAAATCATCTCTAATACCTGAGGATTGGAGGATCGCCAATGTAACACCAATTTTTAAAAAGGGTTCGAGGGGTGATCCGGGAAACTACAGACCAGTGAGCCTGACATCAGTACCGGGGAAAAATGGTAGAAACCATCATAAAGAATAAAATTACTCAGCATGTAGATAGTCACGACCTAATGGGAGACAGCCAACATGGCTTTAGACAAGGAAGATCTTGTCTTACTAATCTGTTATGTTATTTTGAAGGAGTGAATAAACAGGTGGACAAAGGTGAGTCGGTTGATATTGTGTATCTGGACTTTCAGAAAGCCTTTGACAAGGTCCCTCATGAGAGACTTTTGGCAAAACTAAAGAGTCATGGGATAGGAGGCAGTGTACTACTGTGGATCAGGAACTGGTTAAAAGATAGAAAGCAGAGGGTAGGGCTAAATGGCCAATTTTCCCAATGGAGAAAGGTGAATAGTGGTGTAACCCCAGGGATCTGTGCTGGGTCCGCTGCTTTTTGACATATTCATAAATGACCTGGAAAGTGGAATAACAAGTGAGGTTATCAAATTTGCAGATGACACAAAACTATTTAAAGTTGTTAAAACCCAGGAGGATTGTGGAAAATTGCAAGAGGATCTTGATAAATTGGAAGACTGGGCATCAAAATGGCAGATGAAATTTAATGTGGAGAAGTGCAAGGTTATGCACCTAGGGAAGAACAACCCAAACTATGGTTACACGATGCAAGGTTCCACATTAGGAACCACCACCCAGGAAAAAGATTTAGGCGTCATAGTGGATACCTTGTTAAAACCCTCGGCCCAGTGTGCAGCGGCGGCCAAGAGAGCAAATAGAATGCTAGGTATGATAAGGAAAGGAATGGAAAATAAAACAAAAGATATTATAATGCCTCTATATCGTTCCATGGTGAGACCGCACCTTGAATATTGTGTGCAATTCTGGTCGCCGTATCTTAAAAAGGATATAGCGATTTTAGAAAAGGTTCAGAGAAGAGCCACCAAAATGGTAAAGGGGATGGAAGGCTACTCATATGAAGAAAGGCTAAAAAGGTTGGGGCTCTTTAGCCTGGAGAAGAGACGGCTGAGGGGAGATATGATAGAAGTCTATAAATTAATGAACGGAGTGGAACGGGTAAACGTAGATCGATTGTTTACCTTATCAGAATATGGAAAGACTAGGGGACATGCAATGAAGCTACTGGGTAAACTATTTAAGACTAATAAAAGAAAATATTTTTTCACTCAACGTGTAATCAAACTCTGGAATTTGTTGCCGGAGGATGTAGTAAAGGCTGTTAGTGTAGCTGGGTTTAAAAAAGGTTTGGACAAGTTCCTGGAGGAAAGGTCCATAAACCATTATTAAGAAGGGACCCAGGATATCAATGCTTGAACCAGTACGAGCATTGTGGAACCTGTGTCCCTTGGGGAAACTGCTAGGTACGTATGACCTAGATTGGCCACTGTTGGAAACAGAATGCTGGGCTTGATGGACCTTGGTCTGACCCAGTATGGCATATCTTATGTTCTTATGTTCTCCTCTTACTGCCCCCCTTTTACCCCTCTATCATCTAATGGTCCAATTGACTCTCTCACAGGCCCTTTGCAATGAATGTACTTGAATAAGTCTTTATTTCTTGTTTTTGCTTCCGTAGCAAGTTCCTTCTCAAATTCTCGCTTTGCCTGCCTTATCAATGTTTTGCATTTAACTTGCCAGTGCTTGTGCTGTTTCCACTTTTTGTCGTTTGGCTCTTATTTCCATTTCCTGAAAGATGCTTTTTTGGCAGCAACAGCCTCTCTGACCTCACCTTTAAACCATGCTGGCAGTTTTTTGGACTTTCTTCCACTTTTCTTAATGCGTGGAATACAGCTGGTCTGGGCTTCCAGGATAGTATTTTAAATGACACCCAAGCTTGATGTAAGTCTTTAACCTTTGCAACTGCTCCTTTTAGTTTTTTCTTAACTATATTCCTCATTTTATCATAGTCTCCCTTTCGAAAGTTAAAAGGTAGTACTGTGGATTACTTTACTATCCCTCCTCCATTAATTAAATCAAATACGATCATGCTATGATCACTATTGCCAAGTGGTCCCAACACCCTTATTTCTTGCACCAGATCAGGTGTTCCACTAAGGACTAGGTCCAGTATGGCTTCCCCTCTGTTTGGTTCATGAACCAGCTGCTCCAAGAAGCAGTCATTTATTTCATCTAGAAACTTTATCGCCCTAGCATGTCCTGCTGTGACACTGACCCAGTCGATACTGGTGTAATTGAAATCACCCATTATTATTACTCTGCTGTGACGTTAGTTAGCTTCCTTGATTTCTTTGAGCATTTCATCATCCATTTGTTCATTCTGGCCAGGCGGTCGATAGTATACCCCCCACTGCCATCACCTTCCCCTTCATACATGGAATTTCAATCCATAGAGATTCTACAGCAAATTTTGTTTCCTGCAAAACTATAATCCTTTCTGACTCAATGCCCTCTCTAACATAGAGCGCAACCCCTCCACCAATTTGATCAGTTCCACCTTCCACCATGTCTCTGAGATTGCAATCATATCTAACGTCTCATTTAGTGCTATATATTCTAACTCTCCATCTTATTGTTTAGACTTCTAGCATTTGCATACAAGCATTTTAGAGCCTGTATTTTATTAATATTAATCTGGCTATTGGTAGGCATGGGTACTTTGGAATCTTTACGCTTTGTCTGCACCATACTCAAGGGCATTTGGGCTACTTTACTTTTTTTTGGAACCTCACTGCTTTTGGTAGTATCCTTCAAGGATACCTTCTTCCGAACCATGCGCTCTTGGGCAACTGTCGGCTTTCCCCTATTTTCTAATTTAAAAGCTTCTCTATCTCCTTTTTAAAGGTTAATGCCAGCAGTCTGATTCCATCCTGGTTAAGGTGAAGCGCATCCCTTCGGAAGAGCCCCTCCTTTCCCCAGAATATTCTCCAGTTCCTAACTAATCCAAAACCCTCATCCTTTCACCATTGTCTCATCCATGCATTGAGACTCTGGAGCTCTGCCTGCCTTTTGGGTCCTGCACGTGGAACGGGAAGCATTTCGGAGAACACTACCCTGGAAGTTCTGGATTTCAACTTCCTTCCTAAAAGCTTAAATTTGGCCTCCAGAACCTCCCTACCACATTTTCCTATGTCATTGGTACCGACATGTACCAAGACAGCAGACTCCTCCCCAGCACTATCGAAGATCTTATCTAGGTGGTGCATGAGGTCCTCTACCTTCGCACCAGGCAGGCATGTTACCAGGCGATCCTCACGTCCACCAGCCACCCAGCTATCTACATGCCTAATGATTGAATCACCAACTATAACAGCTGTCCTAATCCTTCCCTCATGGGCACATGGCCCTGGAGAAACGTCCTCAGTGCGAGAGGGTTTTACATCACCTGGAGGACAGATCCTAGTTACAGGATCATGTCCTGCCACACCAGGGTGATGCTCTCCTGTCACGTGACCTCTCTCCTCCATGGCAACAGGGATGCTGCCAGACTGGAGGTGGGACTTCAGGACTATATCCCTGTAGGTCTCGTCTATGTACCTCTCTGTCTTTCTTATGTTTTCCAATTCTGCTACTCTAGCTTCTAGAGAACGGACTCATTCCCTGAGAGCAAAGAGCTCCTTGCACCTAGTGCACACGTAAGACCTCTCACCAACTGGGAGAAAATCATACATGTGACACTCAATGCAAAAGACTGGAAAGCCCCCATCTCGCTGCTGGACTGTGTGATAAGGAAGCTTATCATAGCTCAGGTAGGAGCTATAGAAAAGATGATGTGACTCTGAACAAGCAACCTGTCAGTTCTGGTAGAAGCAAGAAAACAGAGTTTTCACATAAAAGACTACCAGTCCCAGAATGCACCAGGTTTCCAGCAGCCATGAGAGGGGCTGAAGTGAGGATATGTGTGTGCAATCAAGAGAGCTATGAGGTAATCCCTAAGCACTCATCTCAAAGGGCAGGGCCTGATTCAACACAGCTGCGCTGTGTTAGGGAGCAGCACACATTAGGAAAGAATAAGAATAGAGCTTATTCTTCAGATAACAGCTTCAAGGAGAGCTTCAGTTTCAGCTACAGAGGGAGGAAGAGATACAGAGACAGCAACGGCTACAAGCACCAGTATCACCTGGAGAAACAGAAGCCAAGCCAAGCAGATAGAGAGAGAAGGAAACTCTCTGGAAGGAAGAGAAGAAAGGCCATTGGAAGGTCTGGGAGATTCCAAGGCAGTACTCATACTGGGAGGTATTCCAAAAGCCAGCAGAGTCCATTGGACTGGATTCAGCCAGAGGAATGGAGTGGCAGAGATAGGAATCACCAGTGGCTACCTGGAAGAGAGAAGACTGCATGTGGAAGGGACTTTCAGACCAAGGCCAGAAGGTATGTGAGAGAAGATCCAGCGTCCAGGGATCAAGATTGGAAGGCTGGACATCAGAATTGGATTACATATTGGCCAGGCTATACAGAGAGGAATAATGATAGCAGGAGAGGCTCAGGTATGAACACTGATCCAGACCCTATCTATAATAGAGAATGGCAGCAAGGGAATAAGCATTCTCATGATAGTGCCTTAATGAAAGACTCATCTGTGCCAATGTATGATATTGACCCTATGATTGTTGATGCAGGGGGAAATACAGCAGATGAAACTATTTACATGGACTGTTCTTTATCTAAATGCTATTGCTAGTTTTCTATGAGCAAACACATCAGCCATCACAAAGAAACCTAACTTTGTTCTTTATTTCCACTGCAAACAGCTCTTAAAGCAGGATTTGGGCTCACACAGTAGCAGCCAGCCAGCTAAAGGCTTTCAGCTGGTCCATTGATAGTATTTAGGGCTGCACCTGATTGTGTGTGTGAGCAAGGGAGAATCACTGCTGAGATCGGCGTGGAAAATAAGCAGAAGTTAACCTAACCAGCAAAGTTTATTCTTTACTTTGTGCCTTTGTATTTGGTAATTACTTGCTAAGAAAACAGTAGCTAATTGCCTGACAAGCTGAAGGTTGTTTTCTGGTTTACTTTGTGACTTTTTGTTATCCATTTTAAACACTGCAAGCAAGTAACCTCATTTATAGTGCTATCAAGCATACATGTGCTGGGTGAATTAAACCCCATCAATAAAAGAAGTATTTTATTGATCTTACCACTTGGTTTCACAACTCAAATTATTGTCATCAGCTGTGTTTGGGAGTGAATGAACTACAATACCCACAATACCTTGCAAGAATCATATGAATATATGCATCGTCAAGATTGTGTAAGTTCTCACCCTAGGCAGCCGTCTGACAAATGGCGTAGTTTTTCGGATTGCTCTTGCACCAAGAGGATTTACTTGTTGTGGATTACAAATAAAAGTCAAGTTTAAAGCTGTAAGAAGATTTCTTTCCCTCATCTGCACTTTGGAGGAAAAGTGGTTGTTCCAGGAAGCTGTCCCAGAGGAAAAGACCCTGTGCAAAGCTGGATTCATCACTGAGACAAGGTAATATGTACCTGGGCATGTCTAGTGGTGGATGTGTGTAAGCACAGGGGGTAATTGAAAAAAAAAAAAAGTTGAAAAAAAAAAACACACCTGGTTGGAAGGTGCTGCTCTTTGGTTGTTTTTTTTCTCTTTTCTTGCAGGGGTCAAGATGGATCCGAGGGAGATGGCTCAGTGGATGGCAGCCCAATTTTGCAAGCAGCAGGAGCTATCACAGCAGGCCCAGGACACTGCTATGAAGGCCTTAATGGAACAGCAGAAACCAGTGCTTGATCTGGTGCAAGCTCTAGTTCAGCTGCAGAGCCAAAGTGGAACAGATGCAAGACCAGCAGTTAGTACTGGTGCACCACATGTGGACACTGTGGGACTCAATCAAGGGATTGGGGCATTTCATTTTGGGAAATTAACTCCAGAAGATAATGTTGATGATTTTCTAGAGTCTTTTGAAAGAGTGGCACAGGCTTTAGCATGGCCAGAGACCCAGTGGGCAGTAAGGCTGGCAGCCTCATTAACTGGTGAGGCACTAGCAGCTTACAGAGCAATGCCAGCAGCCCAGGCTTTGATTTATAAGGATGTAAAGGCAGCTATTAGAGATCGCCTAGGGTTGTCTATTTCAGAGTATAGGCGAATGTTTAGAGCTGTTACATTGAAAGTGGGTGAGACACCCAGGGCTCTGAGTCAGAGAATCAGAAGTTTAGCTGTAAAATGGTTGGAGCCTGAGCAAAAGACAGTAGAAATGTTATTAGATATTATAATGCTGGAACAATTTATGCTTGGGGTACCTAAAGATTTGAATGTTTTTCTTATACAGCAAAATTGCCAAAATCTTGGAGAGGCAACCATGCTAGCAGAGAGATTCTTGGAAGCCACGCAGGCTTGCCATAGAATGGGTGGCCCTCTAAAGATGGATGCTGAGGCTAAATGTGCTGTATTAGAAAAGAGAATAATTAAGAATGTTTCTGAAAATGAATGTACTGTATCAAACCAGATGACACAGTGGAATAGGAAGAAATGTTTCAAGTGTGGAAAAGTGGGACACTTAGAGAAGAGATGCCAGACACACACTAGTTTAATGGGTCTGGATTTAAAACAGCCCAAGGAAGGATTTCTTTTGATGGTTGATGTGCAAGGAATTACCACAAATGCATTATTAGACTCTGGGGCAGACCAGACTATGATGTCAAAAAGGCTTTGGAAGAGGATAGAGGCCCAAGAAAGATTTGTGCCTAGAACCCCTGAAAGCCAAGTTCACATCAGATGCATTCATGGTGCTGCAACATCATATCCCACCTATAGGCTTAAGGTTAAGTGCCTGGGGGAACAAGCGGAAGTCCTATTAGCAGTGGTGCCTAGGCTACCCTTTGATTTGGTTCTAGGGAAGGACTGGCCAAGATTTAAGCAGGAACTAGTGAAAGGGCTAGGAAAGAAGGAGGGAGAAGGTTTAATAATGGAAATAGCTCCCGGGCCTTTCTTTGGAAGTCCTCAGTCCCTAGCTAAAAAGATGGTTAAGCTTCCAGAAGGCCAAACTATGGGTAATAAGAGGGGCCTTGTATCCACCCGCTCGCAGGCTAAGTTAGAGAGCCAGCAGAAGGAGGAGGGGGAGCAGGCAGAGTTATTAGGAGATTTACCCTCTCATGATGATTTAATAACCCCATCATCTGGTAAAGAAAGAAAGTTGAAAGCACAAAAGAGGCGTGAGAGACTTTGCAGAGCACAGGGTAGGGCTGAGATGTTAGCTGGTCAAAGTTTACCCTGGGTGCCAGCTGAGTTGGTGGCAAAGTTTCCTAACTTTCCACAAGAGCAGCGGGCTGATCAAGCTCTCACCCGAGCTTTTAAGTATGCTCAGGAGGTCAGGGAGGAATTGCCCAGATTCAGACTAGATAATGACATATTATATAGAGAGAGTCAGGACCCCAGAAATGGTGCCATACGTAAACAATTGGTGGTACCCACAACTTTCAAAGGGCTAGTACTTAGGCTAGCACATGATCATCCAGTGGGAGGTCATAAAGGTATGCAAGGAACACTGGATCAAATTCTTGTGCGTTTTTACTGGCCAGGTATCTTCAAAGAAACTGCCCAGTTTTGTGCTGCATGTCCAGCGTGTCAGCGAGTTACAGCGGCTCACCCACCGGTGGTGCCATTGATCCCCATGCCAATCATCACAGACCCAATTGGTCGCATTGCCATGGATATTGTAGGCCCATTAGTTAAAACGCCCCGAGGTTTCCAATACATCCTAGTTATGGTAGATCAGGCAACAAGGTTTCCCTGGGCCATACCATTGAGGAATGTTTCTGCAAAAACAATAGCTTTAGAGCTAGTAAAATTGTTTTGTGAAGTGGGATTCCCAAGAGAGGTGTTGACTGACCGAGGGTCCAATTTTGTATCCAAATATTTGGCCCAGGTCTGGGATGCCTTTGGCATTCGTCACGTGAAAACCTCAGCCTACCATCCACAATCAAATGGTTTGGTGGAGAGATTCAACCAAACTCTCAAACAAATGTTGAGAAGGGGGTTAGCAGGAGAGGTAAAAGAATGGGATATGTTATTACCTTTTGCCTTATATGCCTGCAGGGAAAGAATTCAAGTGTCCCTAGGTGTAACTCCATATGAGTTGATGTATGGTAGGGCTCCACGGGGTTTGTTGGATATTTTGAGGGAACAATGGATTGATCCTGAACCAGGAAGTCAGGAGGTGCCACTGTTTCTACGTGACTTGAGAGCACGTTTGAAAAGGACGTCGCAGGTTGCTGAGAGGAACCTGCAGGACAGTCAAGTTCGCCAGAAAGGGTGGTATGATAGAAAGGCCAAAAGCCGCCAATTAAGCATTGGTGAAAAGGTTTTGGTTCAAGTAGCAGGAACTGCTCCAAAATTTGAGGTACAGTGGAAAGGGCCATGGGAGGTTGTTAAACAAGTAAGCCCAGTGTCTTATATGGTAGAAAATGCCAGAGGGCGTAGGCAGACCTACCATATTAATGTACTTAAGTCTTGGAGGGAGAGGCCTGTAGATAATGACCTTGAACCCAGTCAGGAAGTAAGTGAGCTTCAAGAAGATAACACTCTCGTAGGTATTACGGACTGTAGAGAAGAAGTTTCACCAGTAAAACCAGTCCGTAATAACTTAAGCAGGGGGGTATGTGATAAGGAAGCTTATCATAGCTCAGGTAGGAGCTATAGAAAAGATGATGTGACTCTGAACAAGCAACCTGTCAGTTCTGGTAGAAGCAAGAAAACAGAGTTTTCACATAAAAGACTACCAGTCCCAGAATGCACCAGGTTTCCAGCAGCCATGAGAGGGGCTGAAGTGAGGAAATGTGTGTGCAATCAAGAGAGCTCTGAGGTAATCCCTAAGCACTCATCTCAAAGGGCAGGGCCTGATTCAACACAGCTGCGCTGTGTTAGGGAGCAGCACACATTAGGAAAGAATAAGAATAGAGCTTATTCTTCAGATAACAGCTTCAAGGAGAGCTTCAGTTTCAGCTACAGAGGGAGGAAGAGATACAGAGACAGCAACGGCTACAAGCACCAGTATCACCTGGAGAAACAGAAGCCAAGCCAAGCAGATAGAGAGAGAAGGAAACTCTCTGGAAGGAAGAGAAGAAAGGCCATTGGAAGGTCTGGGAGATTCCAAGGCAGTACTCATACTGGGAGGTATTCCAAAAGCCAGCAGAGTCCATTGGACTGGATTCAGCCAGAGGAATGGAGTGGCAGAGATAGGAATCACCAGTGGCTACCTGGAAGAGAGAAGACTGCATGTGGAAGGGACTTTCAGACCAAGGCCAGAAGGTATGTGAGAGAAGATCCAGCGTCCAGGGATCAAGATTGGAAGGCTGGACATCAGAATTGGATTACATATTGGCCAGGCTATACAGAGAGGAATAATGATAGCAGGAGAGGCTCAGGTATGAACACTGATCCAGACCCTATCTATAATAGAGAATGGCAGCAAGGGAATAAGCATTCTCATGATAGTGCCTTAATGAAAGACTCATCTGTGCCAATGTATGATATTGACCCTATGATTGTTGATGCAGGGGGAAATACAGCAGATGAAACTATTTACATGGACTGTTCTTTATCTAAATGCTATTGCTAGTTTTCTATGAGCAAACACATCAGCCATCACAAAGAAACCTAACTTTGTTCTTTATTTCCACTGCAAACAGCTCTTAAAGCAGGATTTGGGCTCACACAGTAGCAGCCAGCCAGCTAAAGGCTTTCAGCTGGTCCATTGATAGTAATTAGGGCTGCACCTGATTGTGTGTGTGAGCAAGGGAGAATCACTGCTGAGATCGGCGTGGAAAATAAGCAGAAGTTAACCTAACCAGCAAAGTTTATTCTTTACTTTGTGCCTTTGTATTTGGTAATTACTTGCTAAGAAAACAGTAGCTAATTGCCTGACAAGCTGAAGGTTGTTTTCTGGTTTACTTTGTGACTTTTTGTTATCCATTTTAAACACTGCAAGCAAGTAACCTCATTTATAGTGCTATCAAGCATACATGTGCTGGGTGAATTAAACCCCATCAATAAAAGAAGTATTTTATTGATCTTACCACTTGGTTTCACAACTCAAATTATTGTCATCAGCTGTGTTTGGGAGTGAATGAACTACAATACCCACAATACCTTGCAAGAATCATAAGAATATATGCATCGTCAAGATTGTGTAAGTTCTCACCCTAGGCAGCCGTCTGACAACTGTTGTCTGAATCTTAGTTTAAAGCTTGTGTTTAGGTCTTTAAATTCTGTACTTACTAAGGGTTGGTGTAGATGCTTATACTAATAAAAGTGTATCTAATACCTCTAATATACCTTGTTCACCTGAAGCTTAATTATTCTCAGGTCCTCAATGTATGACTAATTTGGATAAAGAGCTGCACCTGAGAGCAGCCCCTTTCCTCTACGACGTGTAAGTACCTATAAAGGTACAATTACCCCAGGGGGGGGTGGGTGTTGGGGAGGGAGGGAGGGAGGTAAATAAGACCTATTAAAAGAGGGCTGTTACAAGGTACCCTGTCCTGTACCCTCAGCAGGGGGGGGAGGGGGTTAGTCCCTCAGGTAGGCTAGAGCAGGAAAAAAAGTTTAAAATGCAGCACGTTCTGGGGACAGAGCAGGGAGAGATATTTAATTTAAAGTAACAGTTAACCTGGCTACCACACAAAGGCCAGTTAGTTGAGAGAGGCAAGGTAAGTTATACAGCTGAGAAAGCTGAAGTGCAAAACTAAAGGGAACAGGGAGGTGAATTAGCACACCAATAAAGACAACAATAAATAAATAAATAAATAGACAGCTAGAACTCACAGCAAAGTCGTCACAGGAGTTAAATATCCACCTCTCTAGCAGAGCACTGTGAGGACACTGCTCTTCCCAGAGCAGAGAGAGGCAAACAAAACAGACTATGCCTGCCCTGCCACCCAGCTGTGGGTATTGGAGCTTGTCAGTGTGACTGATGGGTGTGTGGACTCTGGCTGGATGATGAGTTGTGGCTTGCACATGCTGATGCAGCCTCTGCAGCATAGGATGAAGTTAACATGCCAGGACATGCTATTCCTGCTCTAAAGCTGGGTCTTGAGCCTATGACCCTTTTCACATATACATACTGCCATTGTGTGTGGAGCCATAGAGCTGCCTTATGGGTGTAGTTGTAGGTGTTGTCATTGTCAGGGTGCATGCGGGTATGAGTAGGGGCATAGCTGTGTCTGCTTCGATCTCTGCAGGCTCTGTGCCATACCTGTCTGACAAGGTGTGTTTGGCAGGTGTGGGTGAGGGAGCTGTTGTTAGGATGGTATGATGACATGGTTTGCAATGCTGCTGCCACATATGACATTCATGTTTTACACATGGGATCTGACCAGGTAAAGGGTCAGCCCATGGCACAGGCACACACACATCACATAGCATGCAGTACTAGCGAAATAGACATGGTCCCGAATACCTGGTGGGTGCTTGGGGGGCAGTAATGGCATAACCTTGGGCCGGAAGGACTGGGGTTTCTAGTCCCACAGGTGCTCCTTGTGGTCTTGGGAAAGCCACTTAACCCTCCATAGCCCATGTTCCCTGTAAAATAGTTATCTCTAAGTTATAATGCCCTGTTCAATGTAATTTCAGTTTGTTCAATGTAAACCGCCTTGATACCATGAAAGGCGGTATATAAGAAATGTTAAATAAATAAATAAGTAAATAACCTCAGGGCTCGGAGTTTTGATTTATGAATACGTCTGCAGCATCGGTTTGATTGGTGAGTTTTGAATAAGGCTGTATTATGACGAAAAATGATTTTATAGAAACGTTTAGTGTTAAAATAGTTGTTGATGTGTTTTCTTTTTAGAGTAAATGAAAGGAGAAAAAATCCCCTGATGAACCATACTTCAGTGAAACGCAAGGGCGCATAAATAATGACATTGGGATTTTAGAAACAGAACGGCTTATATGGAGCTTAAAGTAAAACTAGAGTGAAGTTAAGTACTCCCTTTGGGGTTCCAGGGTTAAAAAAAAGTTCAAAAAATTATAAAAAAAAAATTAAAAAAATTATTATAAGGTTGGTTGGAATATGAAAATTAAAGTTCATGTATTACGGAGGTCATTGATGTCAACAAGCACATAAGTAAGACGTATGATATGTCTAAACTGTAGTGCTATGAGTTGTCTGAGACTTTAGTAAATTGGAATACATGTAACAATGAATGATTGAACTAAACTTATGAGATATGTAGAGCGAAGTTATATAGTCATTGTATTACCCTCTAATGGGGGCCAAGGCAATGCGTACTTCTACATTGCGCCTCGGTGGGGAAGGATCACCATGTGGTCTGCTGTCCCTGTGGCTCACATGCACTCCATCCCACTGACAGTGCCAACTGCAGCGCTGCACCAGACAGACTGGACTGGGGCACTGCCTTTGTCTGCAGCAGGCCACAGCCACTGTGACCATCACCAGCACCCTCATACCATGTTGATATGGCAGCATGGTGGCAGTGGGGGTGGCACAACTCCCTTTTGACTGCAGCAGCATATCTTTGTGCTGCCACTGTCACTATGATGTGGTGCAGGACATCACTGATGTGCACCATAGGCAGTGGTGTGGTCAGCCTTGTGGACTTGTAAGCACCACTGCATCACCCATTTTGACACTACCTTTGCATACTTAGCACCATCAGCTTAGTGCTCTTTCATAATAGGGCACTATGCTGGTGCTGCTAATGGAGCACTACTTTCACTGTCTTGGGATCACCTGTGTGTGGAGCACATTGCAGACATTTAAATAGGCTCTCTCCCCTCAAAATGACCCCGTTCTGCGAGATTTTACTTGGGTTCGGATTTCCAGTGCTGAGCTCTCTAAAACATGATTGCACAACCCGGCGATATGGGAGCACACGCTGTCAACGCACACTCTCCACCCCATTAATGCCCACTCTCCACCTCCTTTTCCCTTAATGCTGTCGGCCCCTCTAACAAGCTTTAATGCAGCGTTATTGGGTACCGAAAATGCTCACGGGTACCGAAAATGGCACACTTGCTCCCTTACCACCCTTTAGTAAACATATCCCTAAATCTATAATATGACCTGCTGAACGAGTTGCAACTGTATTATGTTGGATGAAATCTAAATTATCCATCAATAAAAAAAATTGTATCAGTGTATACAGATGGAAAGTTGGAATGAATATTAAAGTTACCTAAAAGAATAAGATTACCATAGCAAGAAACTAAGTCAGACATATGATACATATGAGATTTCCATTGCTTTGCTGTTGAAGGAAGAGAATTAAGTAATAATAATGTATATTGAACAGTAGAACAGTTTATCCATAAAAGCAAAGTTTCTATAAAAGCAGAGAGTGTGCAGGAAACAACTGTAATTGATAGAATATAAGCAAATATCATGGCCACTCCACCACCTACCTGAGAGGTTCTATTATAATAACAATAAAAATAACCAGAAGACAATGACTGAAAGAGAACTAAATATCCTCATCTTTAAGCTATGGTTCTGTAAGAAACCAAAGATTAAATTCATTATTAATAATCAAATCTAAAACCAACTGGCACTCTTTAAAGAATGCACATTCAGAAGACCCATATGAAGAGAATGACACAAGGACTGCATCAAGGCAGTGAAGGGGTTGCAATAGATCAAAAATCTGTCCCCAGTAGAGCATAAATGCTGAGTTTTAGGAGGCAGATTTATTGAGATTTGCAGTTCCTCCGATATATCACCTTTAAATACCATTTCTAGCATAGGTAACTTCTCTACATCTTCAATAAAGACTGAAGCACAGAATTCATCCACTCTCTTTGCTATGGCCTTGTCCCTTTTACCCCTCTATCATCTAATGGTTCAACTGACTCTCTCACAGGTTTTTGCTACGAATGTACTTTAAAGAAGCTTTATTATATGTTTTTGTTTCTCTCTTGTCAATTCTTTGCATCTATCTTACCAGTGCTTATATTGTCTTCTGCTTTCGTTATTTGGCAAATTTTTCCATTTTCTGAAAGATGCTTTCTTTGCTAGAACAGTCTCTATGACTTCACTTATTTATTTGAAACATTTTTCTATACTTCCCCCTTCTAGAGATCAGAGGCGGTTTACATTGAAACTAATATTATACATGGAACATTGGAGATGTATTTATGACAATTAACCATTAACAATTAACTATTTACAACTATGTACATTTGTGCATCATACTGATAGACAATGATTGTACATGATTACTTCAGAATATATACATCAGTTTGCATGCTGGTAGTCAATGTGTTCTATTGTTGGATATGGGGAGGTTGATTATTTTGGGGGGAGGTAGGGTTAAGCGGCTGGGTGGTGGGGGTAATGGTTAGATTTTGAGAAACAATGGGGTTGGGGGTTACTGTAGCGCTCAATGAAAAGGAATGTTTCAAATTCTTTTCAGAATGATTGAAGGTCTTTTATGGTCCTTAATGCTTCAGGGAGGGAGTTCCATTTGGTGGGGGCTACATAGGTGAATGCCCTGTTGCTGGTTATTTGTTTGGTTTTACAGGTTGATGTAGGCAGGGTGAGGGTATTTTTGTTGTTTCTTCTCCTTGACCTGATATCTGAATGGGTGTGTATTAGAGATGTGAGGTATGAGGGGGTTATGTTATTAATTAGTTTGAAAGTAGTCATTATGGATTTGTATTTTATTCTACTGGTGATTGGGAGCCAGTGGAGGTTGTACAGGATAGGCGTGATGTGGTCTGATAGACATGTTTTGGCTATAATTCTGGCTGTAACATTTTGTGCCATCTTAAATATGTTTAGTTTCTTTTTTGTTGCTCCTTGTAAAAGACTGTTACAGTAGTCGAAGTGTGGCGTGATGAGTGCCTGTTCTGAAGTCGTTTGTGTCTATAAGGTGTCTGAGCTGTTGAATAATCCTTAATTTAAAAAATATGGTTCTGGTTATTTGCTTTATGTGGGATGTCATGCTGAGGGATTTGTCAAGGATAACCCTAGGTATTTTACTTCCTGTTTAACTGGGAGTGTGATGTCATGGAGGCAGATTGTTGGTGGTTGGGTTGAAGTTTTTATTTCTTGATGTAAACAGTACTTTTGTTTTCTTGAAGTTGATGCTCATGTTGTTTGATTGTAGCCAGTTTTCTGCTTCTTTTAGACAGGTTGCTAGGTTGTCGTAGGCGGGGTTTATTGTGTCTGGGATGAGTATAACATAATATCGTCAGCATATTTATGATATCCTATTTTGTGTTTTTTGAAGATGGAACAGATTGGCTGAATATATAAATTGAACAGGAGAGCTGAGAGGGCAGATCCTTGGGGTATACCCTGATCTTGAGGGAAGGTTGTGGATGTTTCATGTTCTAATTGCATGTACTGGGCACCGTCAGATATATATGATTTGAACCATTCGTGAATTGTCCCTTTTATACCTTTGTGGTCTACTCTAGAGAGAAGGATATTATGATTTACATTGTCAAAAGCTGATGTGATGTCCAAAAAGATAAGGATGAATGCTTGTTTTGTGTTGTCCATTCCCCGAATGAAGATGTTTCAACTCCATAAAATGGTCGGAAGCCATATTGTTGTTTGTCTAATGGAGTGTTCAGGTCTATGAAATCTTGGAGTTGGAGTTAGACCACTTTTTCAATGACTTTAGTTACAAATGGGATACTGGCAATGGGTCTATAGGAGGATGGATCATCTTTGTTGAGACTTTTATTCTTTAGGATGGGTTGAATAGCAATGAGTGTGAGCATATTTGGCATGAATCCTTTTTGAAGGGATTGATTGACTATGGATAAGGAACAAGTTCGTTTTTTGTTTCTTTGATCCAAGCTACAGATCAAAGATCCAGGGGGAAGGTGGTTGTGTTGATTTTTTAAATTGTATTTAGTAGTTATCTGTGGTCTATAAGATGGAAAGTGCACCATTCATTGGTATTAGCTGTGTGTATTGTAGGGGGAGAAGTGACTGCTGGGTTATTAGGTTTTAGTCTGTTGGCATAGAGGTTTGCTAGCATTTGGGAGTTAATGATTATTTTGTGTGAGTCGCCTTGTGGGGATTTGGTTAATGATTTAACAATTTCAAAAAGTTCTCTTGGACAGTTAATGGCTTTGGAATTTTTGTGTGATGGTCCTTTTCACATTATTTATTGCTTCTTTATATGTGTGCAAAGTTGACATGTAAAGAGTTTTGTATTCTGTGGTCTTTTTTATCTCCATCTATGTTCTGCTTTTCTGAGTTCTTTTTTATCTTGGCTATATCAGGAGTATACCAATTTTCCGATTGTTTGCGAGAAGGTTTTAAGGCTGTGGGTGTTGGTTTAGCCACACTATTGATTGATGAATTCCATTTTGTTAGGAGTTCGTTGAGGTCGGTTATGGTGGGATCAAGCTGAGGTATGGTGATATTTAAGAAAGTATCCCTATCAAATGGTCTATATTGCGTATTTTGGTGGGGGCTAGGTAAGGGTGCAGGGGTAGGGGCGGTTATTGGTCGATATACGAGGAAGTAGATTAGGAAGTGATCTGACCATGGGACCTGCGTTACTTGTGGTGGGATATAATTTGAGTGCTCTGAGGTTTGGTTTAATGGATTTTGGAAGGAACACTAGATCAATGGTATTGACCTTAATGTGGGTGGGATACTTTATTGTTTGCTGGAAGCCCATGTCTTCCACTGAGTCCAGGAACGCCGTCGTCTGGGTATGAGAGAGAGTCGAGGGGTTGAAGTTGCCTAGTATAATGTGAGGTTTCCTTATCAGGGATGTACAGACAGATTCAAGGATTTCTGTAATGTTTTGGTGGTTGGATGCAGGGGGTCTGTACAGAAGGTATATGGCCATGCTTTTATTTTCAATTTTGAGTAGGTCCATCCCATCATGGTTACTGCATATGCTGGATGAGGCTTTTAGTCCACTTTGGTTATTGCAAGGATGCCCCTGCCTCTTTTCTGGTCCCTGGGGCAGTTAAAGAGATTATAGCTGTGGACCTTTAGCTGGTTCAGGAGAACAGTATCAGCATCAGAGAGCCAGGTTTCTCTAATGCCAAGGAAATCTGGTTTTTCATCTATTAAGAGGTCTAGGGTGAGAGGGATTTTGTTTCTTATTTTTATTTATTTATTTATTTATTTTTCTTATATACCGCGCTATAATAATCAGTGTGGTTTACATTTGAAACAGAACATACAAGAATGTAACAAGTTACATCAAGTTTTTTTTACATTGAACAGGGAATGTAAACATGGAGAAAAAAGAGGAAAAAACTATGTACACATTATATACAAATTATAATACTCTTACAGATAAATAAAGATAAGACATTTACCTAGAGGCTTGGCTGGAGGGTCAAGGAGGCCGGTAAGGAGAGATAATGGTTAGCCGTTATCTACAGGAAGATGATCTGAGGGACGGGCTAGGTAGGGAGGTAAGGTGGGGGCAGTGTAAGTGTCGGGAATGGTGTCAGGGTAATATTGTAAGAATAGGTGATGTTTGAGGGCTTTTCGAAATAGTGCCAGGTTTGAGATGGCCCGGATTTCGGCTGGGAGGGCATGCCATGCCATAGGTGAAAAAATGAAGAAGGCTCTACTTGCTGTTGTTTTCTTACATTTTATCAACAGTTTTGGGACTTCGAGTTTATTCAACAAAGTAGATCTCCTAGTTCTATTGTCTGGAGTGCTGTTGAGAAGATCATTGATGGGTGTGGGTGGATGGTTCTTACGGGCCTTGAACGTCATGACAAGAGCCTTGAAGTGGATTCTGGCCCGCAGCGGGAGCCAGTGTAGGTTTTTTAGAACTGGCGTTATGTGGTCTGATCTTTAGAGCCCTGACAGTGCCCTTGCAGCTGAATTCATGGCAAGGCATAACGGGTTAAGAGTCGACTGTGGGAGTCCCAGTAGGATAATGTTGGCAAAGTCGAGGTGTGGGATGACTAAGGCTTGGAATATTGAGCGGTAGTCAGGGAAGTCAAGCAGTGGGTGGAGATGGCGTAGTGATCGGATCTTATGATAGATTGCTTTAGTTGTGTTTATAACATGTGCTGACATGTCGAGCCGCTGGTCGAGGGTGATGCCCAGGTAGCAAATTGTAGATTTGGACTTTAGTTCAATGTTATTGACTAGAAGTGAGGGAGGTGGCGTGAACCTCTGGTTTCGCGAGATGAATAGTACATCTGTTTTGCTATGGTTAATGCAGAGATTTTGAGAGAGGAGCCAATCTGTTACCGCTTCAAAGCATCTTATAATTGGAGAGAAATCTGGTTGATCGATTTTAAATTGTAAGTACATTAAGATGTCATCAGCATATGCAAGGCATTGGACATTGAAGGAACGGATTAAAGCGCAAATGGGCTGCATATATATGTTAAAAATTAATGCAGAGAGGTATGATCCCTGAGGTACACCTTGCTTCAGTGAGAATGGTTCAGAGGTCTTGGAACCTGCTCTGACTTGTTGCCATCTGTTACGTAAATAGGATTCACACCAGGCTAGCGCTGAGCCTTGCAGACCTTTATCTTTGAGGCGATCTAGAAGTGTTTCATGATTCATTGAATCAAAGGCAGTTGCTATGTCTAAGAAAATGAGGACGAATCCATGGTTGATATTGTCAATTCCTGTGATTAGGTTGTTGAAGAGGGTTGTGAGGTGGTGTCCACTCCGTGAGCTTCCCTGAAGCCATGTTGGGATGGGTCCAGTGGCGCAACAGTATCAACATGGTGTTGGATTTGCCGTTGGACTACCTTCTCCATAATTTTGGCAAGGAGTGGGATGCTTGAGATTGGCCGGAAGGACTCAACTTTAGATGGATCAAGTTTACTATTCTTTAACAGGGGGCGGATTGATGTGTATTTTAAGCTTTGAGGGAAGGATCCCGTTGTGAATGATTGATTCAAGATTCTGCATATAGATGGACTGAGGTCATGGTGCAACTCTTTAATCCAACTAGCAGGACATGGATCATTGGGGGCGGTGGTGAGGTTAATAGATGTGATGATATCTGAGATTTCTTTGTTGGATACCTTGGAGAATGACAGTAGAGGGGTTGGTTAGGGAGGTCCGTGAGAGGTGTAGGTAGATAATATGGGTGTATTCATGTTGTACTTGGTTTGTATCATCTTAGATTGAAGGTAGGTAGAATAGTCTTGCGGCTGGGGCAAGGTTGTTTGGGCTAGTGCTGGATCTCCAGTTAGTGACTTTACTATGTTAAATAAGTCATGAGGTTTGTTTAGTGATCGCTTTAGTAGTTCTGAGTAATACAGCTTTCTTTTTTCCATGGTTTTTCTTCGGTGGGCTTGCAAGTGAGTGGAGCATGCACTGAGTGCCTCAGGAGTCTGGGTGTGGCACCACTGCCTCTCTAGTTTACGTAGATGGAGGAGCGATGTTCGCAGATCCTGAGAGTACCATGGTGCGTGATCGCGTTTCACTCGGTTTGTGTTGATGGATGATAGGCAGGCGGCAGCTCTAAGGGTGTTGTCCCAATTGGAAACCAGTTCATCTGGATCAAGAGAATCATTGGTGAGTAGAGGTAGGATCTTCTCAAGAGCCTTATCCTTAACAAGTGGTCGAAAGTGTGTTGTTACCATTCTAGTATGGGCATGTGGTTTTTTGCTGGAAATGCCAAGATCGTTGGTGGGTATGTGAAATAGGAGTAAATGATGGTCGGACCAGGGTACAGGTGTTATAGAGAGTAGCAAGCTCTGGGAGGGGTTGATAGCAGTCTGTGGTACGAAGATCAAGTCAAGTATGCCACCTTTGTTATGAGTAGGGGAGTTGATGAGTTGTGTGTAGCCCAGCTCATTCATTGCGTTGAAGAATGCTGTTGAATGCGTATCATGTAGGGAGGGCAGGTTGAAATCTCCCATCAGGACATTTAGGGTGCGTGGGTTGGCGGAGTTGCAAGCTAGATCGATTATTGACGTGAGGTCATCTGGTGATGCAGTTGGTGCTCAGTATAATAGGTTTATTGAACAGTGTTCATTTGATATGGATATTATGTCCAGATAGGTTGAGCTGATAGAATTGTTTAGAGTAAATTGAAGATCGGATTTAGCGAAGATGAGTGTTCCATCTCCTCTCTGGTGGGACCTGTGACAGGCAAACGTTGAATAACCGGGTGGTGACATCAGGTTGATTAGAGCATTATCATGGTTGGATAACCAAGATTATGTTATCATTAGGATATCAAGGTCATGTAGGGTTATAAGGTCATTGAATACTGGCCATTTTGAGCGTGTTGATCTGGCATTGATAAGCGCACATTTAAGTAACTGTTGGTAGTTGCATTTCTCAGTTTGGATCCTTTTAAAGTCTTGTAAGGGGATGTGTAGGAGGTGAGGATGAAGGGCACTGGCTTTTATTGAATGTTGACGGGGGTTCTCAGACCATCTTCTGCTATAGTTATAGAGAATTAGGATATGCCTGATATCAGGGCTGAGGGCCTGTAATAGGTTGGGGGCCCAAGAGGTAAGGAGGAGGAGGAATAAGGATAAGGATGGAGGCATTTTGGATGGTCTATGTGAGGCAGCTACTTTGGGTGCAGGATTCGAGTTTGATACCAAGGTACAAGTTAAGGCAGTAGCAGCTAGAGTATAACAATGTAACAAAGTATCAGTAAATGTATCCGAACTATGTCAGTACTGAGGCAAAATTAGGTTAGGTACAAGTTGAGGCAGTAGTAGTTGGAATATAACAATGTAACAGTAATGTATCCAAACTGTGTCAGTACTGTAGCAAAATTACAGTAGGTCAAAAGGTACAGATATAAGAATGAGAGCTAATCACAGCATGATATCTCATAATAAGCACATCTACAGTTTTAGGTAAGGCAATTTAGTTTCTTATGGATCTAGCATTGAATAACACAAATTTTAGAGTAGTAGGTGTGACTGAGCCATTCTGCAATTTGATTTTTGGAATTGTGTTTATACGGATTAGTCTATATTGAAATCTCTTCTGGTTCAGGAGTGTCCCTCTGGGGAGTGTATTAGTAGATAGCAAAAAGTGCTGGTTTTGTCTGTGATGGTGATAGATGATGGGGATGGAGAAAGATTGGTGGGGAACATGTGGGGGGATGAGGGCATTGAGTAATGGCATGCTTACAAGTAAAAGGTATAGAGCATACATTAGCAATTTGTAGGTTTCCATAATGATGTAGTCTTGTTCCCGTTGTAACTATTGAATGAGTTACACAATATGAAATTATTTTACAATTGTACAGGCTTTAAGGATGCAGCGGGGTATAGTAATATGCTTGAGTGGTGTGAGGAATTTTGTTTCTTATGGATCTAGCATTGAATAGTACAAATTTTGGAGGAGGAGTTGTGACTGAGCCATTCTGCAATTTGATTTTTGGAATTGTGTTTATACGGATTAGTCTATGTTGAAATCTCTTCTGGTTCAGGAGTGTCCCTCTGGGGAGTATATTAGTAGATAGCAAAAAGTGCTGTTTTTGTCTGTGATGGTGATAGATGATGGGGATGGGGAAAGATTGGTGGGAAAATTGTGGGGGGATGAGGGCGTTGAGTAATGGCGTGCTTACAAATAAAAGCATACATTAGCAATTTGTAAGGTTCCATAATGATGTAGTCTTGTTCCCATTGCAACTATTGAATGAGTTACACAGTATGAAATTATTTTACAATTGTACAGGCTTTAAGGATGCAGCGTAGTATAGTAATATGCTTGAGTGGTGTATAATAAACAATTGGGAAATAGCTATAAAGTCAGATCAATAGTGGTTGGACAGTCTCAGTGGGTTGAGAGACGAGGGAAAGAGGGATAAGGGAGGAATGTCTCTCTTGAACAGAGAATATATTGCTATAAAGGTAGGTTATAACGGTAGAATATAGAGGGCCTATATTGCACAATATCACAGATATTAGAACCAAGTATAGCAGGTATATGGGAGGATCTCATATCTGGTAATATCTAGAGGCAGTTGACTCTTTTAAAATGAAGTCTAGATATGCAAGTAGAGGAGTGGAGGAGTAGCCTAGTGGTTAAAACACTGGCTTGGTAACCAAGCAGCCAGGGTACAATTCCCACTGGCACTTCTTGTGGCCTTGGGCAAGTCACTTAACCCCCCATTGCCTCAGAAGAAAGGCCTGGCAATCTACTTCTGGTCACACTGCCAAGAACGCCCAGGAGCTTCTGGGTCAACAGGAATCAGCATTTACTCAGAGGCACACATTGCATTTGCATGCAATTAAAACCAAATACTTACCTTGCTGTGTGACACTTATGTTCCACACCTAAGGAATTATGCCAGCAGTCATTTTGCCTTCCTTCCATCTTTCTTAAAATGTGGAATACATCTGGTCTGACCTTAGCTGCATGCTTGCAGGGCTCAGATTGGTGAGCACTGGCAGTCCCCAAGAAGTTTTGAAACTGAAGAAAAACAGGTACTGGAATGAAGAGAACTTCACAGGAGGATCTGAATCAAAATGAAGAGAAATTGTGATACAAGAAAGCAGATGCACATACAGCGCTGGAGCAACAGAAATCAAAATCTGGCTAAGGGGGTCAACCAAGAATAGGTTTAAATACAAATGCCTCAGGAAGAAGATGGCCTGCAAAAGGAAGTAGCAGCCATGGTGCAGACTGAGAAAATGTATACAAAAGTGACAGTGTCTTTTTCCTGACAGGTTTTCAAGATTTGTTTCTGGACAGCCCTTGTTGCTCTACATGGCCCCTGAAGCAAGCGGACTGCTGAAACATTGGTGTCTGGCCTGAATGGAATGTCGTGAAGGAAGCTGCAGATAACACTAAGGAGCTGACTTTAACAAGATGCTAAGATAAGTTGATTGCCATTGTTTTTATGGATAGTTGTTGACTCGATAAGAGGATATAAATTGATGCAAAAGTTATGTTTTGGACACAGATATAAAGAAAATTGAAAACTGACTATATATAAAAAATCTATGGATATTCTGTATGTTGGCCTAGAAGATAGATGATAAGGTGGCAGTAAGATTAAGCTGTATGAAAAGTGGCTATTGATTACACCTTTGATGTCTCCTTAAGGCTTTTTTTGTGATTTAATTTTTATATTTTGGCTCCTTATTCCTTTACGAGGTTTGATCAAAAAGTATCGAGACTGTTTGAGTAGCTATATAGCAATACGTCACATCACGATGCTATTAAGCATGCAGTAACCTAGGTATGTGTTCTATATGTGTAGAATGTAACATGGCTGCAGCACACCTGTACTTTTTTTATTTACATAATGTTTGGTATTGTGTAAAAGCAGTTTGTGAGATTTATGATCAGTGAAAAAATTGAACAGTGAATTTGCATTAAATTTTGCCAGAAACTTGGAGATTTGTGCAAAGAGACTTATGACAAGTTACATCAAGTGTATGGTGATGAATACATGAGTCGTGCTCGAGTTTATGACTGGTACACATGTTTCCCAGAGGGCTGTCAAAGTGTTGACAGCAACAAACGTTCTGGAAGGCCATCCACGAGCAGGAATGAAGACAAAGTTGAAGCAATGCGTTCCGCAATACGCTGAAATCATCAATTGACTATCAAAGAGCTTGCTGAGGACATGGATATCAGTTTTGTGTCAGTATAGTCCATTTTTACTGTCGATTTGGGGATGAGACGTGTGTCTGAAATATTTGTGCCGAAACTCTTGTCTTCTGAGCAAAATGAAGATCGACTGCAGCCATGGAATTGTTGCATTGAAAATGACTCAGATTTCATCAAAAGATTATTACTGGTGATGAATCATAGGTGTATGGTTATGACCCGGAAACTATGGCTCAATCCTCACAATGGAAGACTCCAAACTCTCCCAGACCTAAGAAAGCCCCTCAGGTGAGCAGTAATGTCAAGGTCACGCTCACAGTTTTCTTTGATTACCAGGGTATTGTTCATCATGAGTTATGCTTCAAAAGGCCAAACTATCAATAAGCAGTACTACATCCAAGTTATGACTTACATAAGAACATAAGATATGCCATACTGGGTCAGACCAAGGTCCATCAAGCCCAGTATTCTGTTTCCAACAGTGGCCAATATAGGTCATATGTACCTAGCAGTTTCCCCAAGAGACACAAGTTCCACAATGCTTGTACTGGGTCAAGCATTGATATCTTCGGTCACTTCTTAATAATGGTTTATGGACCTTTCCTCCAGGAACATGTCCAAACCTTTTTTAAACCCAGCTACACTAACAGCCTTTACTACATCCTCCGGTAACAAATTCCAGAGTTTGATTACACATTGAGTGAAAAAATATTTTCTTTTATTAGTCTTAAATAGTTTACCTTGTAGCTTCATTGCATGTCCCCTAGTCTTTCTATATTCTGATAAGGTGAACAATCGATCTACGTTTACCCGTTCCACTCCGTTCATTAATTTATAGACTTCTATCATATCTCCCCTCAGCCGTCTCTTTTCCAGGTTAAAGAGCCCTAACCTTTTTAGCCTTTCTTCATAGGAGTATCCTTCCATCCCCTTTACCATTTTGGTGGCTCTTCTCTGAACCTTTTCTAAAATCGCTATATCCTTTTTAAGATACGGTGACCAGAATTGCACACAATATTCAAGGTGCGGTCTCACCATGGAACGATATAGAGGCATTATAAAATTTACTCAGAGAACGGAGGTCCATTTCATATCTTTCAGTTACCACACTGCAGCACAATCTAAAAATCCTCAAGATATGCTGTCCCCGATGTGGTGTGGTCTTAGAGGCAGGCTTCTGCCTAAACTGCACGCAAGAGGCTGTCATGGGAGCAGGACTTGCAGGATGAGATGAGGCAGGAGAGTCCCTCCTGGTTGCAAGAGACCCTGGGGGCGGGGGGCGCCATGTTATGTTCAATAGATCCGGCCTCCGGTCCCTGCATGATGCCCGGACCATCCACCCCTTGAGCCCAGGGAGCAGTAGGGCTCCAGGGGGAGTTCTCACCAGAGTTTTTTTTACTTTTGCAGAAGGCGTTTTGCCTACCAAGTGGCTCCTCAGCCCCACAACACAGGGTTAAGAGGGTGTTAGATGCAAAAGAGCACGAGGCGTCTAAGCAGGCTAGAGGTTTAGAAGAGTGGCAGCAATAGCCATTGTCGGAGGGGCTGGATGGGGAAGACCTTGACATGGAGCTAGATCTGCAGGAGGAGTTGGAAGAAGGAGAGAGCCCAGAACAGGAGGATCAGGCCCGGATGGTTTGGGTTTTCCGCCGGGAGGTATCAAAGGCTTTGCTGAAATCCAGTTAGATGACATCTATCGCATGCCCCTGATCTAGTTCCTTGGTCACCCAGTCAAAGAATTCAATCAGATTTGTTTGGCAAGACCATCCTTCAGTAAAACCATGTCGCCTCGGATCTTGCAACCTGTTGGTTTTAAGAAAGTTCACTATTCGCTTTTTCAGGAGTGCCTCCATTACTTTTCCCGCCACTGAGGTAAGGTTCACGGGCCTGTAGTTTGACACTTCTTCCCTGTCACCACTTTTGTGTAGAGGTACAACATCAGCCATTCTCCAGTCCTGAGGAACCTCTCGTGTTTCCAAGCATCTGTTGAAGACATCCTTTAACGGACCTGCAAGAACCTCTGAGCTCTTTCAGTATCCTGGGATGTATCCCATCCGGTCCCATGGCTTTGTCCACTTTCAGTTTAGCAAGTTGTTCTAACACCTCATCTTCTGTGAATGGTGTGGTATCAACTTCATTCCCATTTTTATATTTGGGAGTCACAGCTGGTCCATCTCCAGGATTTTCTTTAGTAAAAACAGAGCAGAAGTATTTGTTTAGCAATTTCGCTTTTTCAATGTCACTTCCACGAGTCCGCTCCCAGTACATCTGAGTCCTGCAATTCCAACTCTTATCTTCTTCCTTTCCCGAATATACCTGAAGAAAGTTTTGTAACCATCCTTAACATTTTTAGCCATCTTTTCCTCTGCCTTTGATTTTGCTATCCTTATTTCTCTTTTTGACTCTTTGAGTTTGATCCTGTATTTATTTTTGTGTTCTTCTGTTTGCAAGCTTTTGAATTTTGCGAAAGCTGTGTTTTTTGCCTTTACGTGAGCAGCCACTTCTTTGGAAAACCTAATAGCTTTCCTTCTCCTCTTGTTTTTATTTACTTTTCTTACATATTTATCTGTTGCCCCTTTTATTGCCACCTTTAGTTTAGCCCATTGCAATTCCACTTCCCTTATCTCCTTCCACCCTGTCAGCTCCTCCTTTAGGTACTCGGCCATTTTATTGAAGTCAGTGTTTTTGAAGTTTAGGACTTTGAGCTTGCTATGATTGGCATGTACCATGGCTTTATCTCAAACCACACCGTGTGATGATCGCTGTTGCTCAAAGGGCACTCATGCAGACATTCAATATGCTATCACCGTTGGTGAGCACTAAATCCAGCGTTGAGCTTTCCCTGGTTGGTTCCATCACCATTTGTCTAAGTAATGCATCTTGGAGAGCATCCACAATTTTTTTGCTTCTTTCCAGATGTGCAGAAGGAGTAATCCAATCCACATCAGTAGATAAAAGTCAGCCAATATGATCGCTTCCCCCTTTGTGGCTATCTTGGCAATATCTATAATCAATTCGTTATCTATCTCTTCAATTTGAGTCGGAGATCTGTAGACTACAGCAGTATGAATGACAGTGCCATCTCCTCTTTCCAACTCAATCCAGAGCGCTTCTTCTTTTCCCCATGCCCCCCTGCATTTCAGTAGCTTTAATATTGCTTTTGACATACAAGGCTACTCTTCCTCCTTTTCCATTTTCTCTGTCTCTTCTGAATAGATTATAGCCAGCTATGGCTATATCCCAATCATGTGATTCATTAAACCTTGTTTCTGTAATGGCCACAATGTCTAAATCCATTTCCACCATTAGGGCTTCCAGGTCTGGAACGTTGTTGGCTAAGCTTCGAGCTTTTGTGCTTATTGCTTTCCAGCATTTACCTGGCTTGTGTGTATTTTGCATTGATTTTGTTCTGCCCACTTCTTCCCACTTGTTTTTGATGTGTGGTTTAAAAGTGTGGCTGTTTCTGATGTTATTCTGCTTTTGCAGGGGGTGGCGTCCAGAGCTTGACCTTCCACATCCGTCACCCACTTTTTCTAGCTTAACACTAGAAGCCCCAAATTGCGACAATTGACGCAAATGCATCTTCGAAGTTGTATACCAGCGCCACCACGTCAGTCATGTTCCATGACTTTGTTAGCAAGGTCAAAATGTTCAAATATGTGCATCGAAAATTAATGACAGATGCACCACCTAGTGGGAAAATGAATTTATACCTAGAAGCCCTAAAGTACATCAATTGACGTGCTCAATTGTCTTGGATGTGTCAATTGACGTACTTTGGGGCTTCTAGGTATAAAGTCATGTTCCCACTAGGTGGCACATCTCAATCACTGTTTACAGTTTTACTCCAACATTACAAACAATAAACACATGATGACGTCATGCAATGACATCACATATTGCACATATTTAACAAATAAGTAACTTCATATTAATTCACATCTGCATTTCATGCTAAACACAGTCGTCGTGATAATGCGTCAATTGACGCACTTTGGGGTTTCTAGGTAAAATTCCTTTTGGGGCTTGTAGTCTTAAATGTATATCCACATACTGCCTGAATTTTTCACTTAGGATTCTTTTCCCTGCGACAGAGAGTTGTAGTCCATCAGCACAGTATAGTCTCTTGTTGGTCCATCTGTTTCCCCATTCGCCAATAAATCTGAATCTTTCTTGTTTGCACCAGGTTTGGAGCCATGTATTAAAGCTGTTAATGCAATGCAGCATTTTTGCCCCCTTACCAAGAACAGGTAGAACGTCTGAGAATGCAACAGTGTTAACAATGGGCTTGAGATTCTCTCCTAGAGATTGGAATTCCTTTTGGACTGTAGAGGCACTGTTTCTAGCCAGGTCATTTGTGCCAAAGTGGATAACAACATCAAGTTTGGAATGTTCACTTTCTGCACTAAGTACTTCAACAACTTGGTTTGTTTCCAGACTGCACAGTTTCTAAAGCCTGCAAAACGCTAAGTTACAGCTTATATTTTCTTTTTGCTTGATGCTAATATAGCTTTTAACTGTTATACCTTACTTTGGAAATATTCTGACTGTGTAGCCCTTAAATCAGATAACTGTGTGTGATACAGGAAGGAAAGAAAAAGTTCAGTGCAACTATTTGGCTTCCATTGTTTGAATTTTCTGGTCCAAGCCAGCTGCCAGGGGAAGGGCTAATTAGATCAGCTTACTGGCTGCCATAGTTCCAGTCTTTTCCAGACTGCACAGTTTCTGCCTCAGGTCAGCTTCCATGCATAAAGAACTGACTCTACTAAGGGAAGACCTAGCTGCTATGCATAAAGAGGTGACCCTACTGAGGGAGGAACTGGCTGCAATGAAGCACACCTCTTCTAGGATACAAACTGAACAATGTCCACCACCGCTCCCACAAAGAATCAAACACCCCAGGAACAAATGGATCACAGTGGGTTCTGATAGATTGCGACCTGTGACACAGAGGCATCGTATGCATCAGGCCTTCTCTGCCTTGGCGAATGAGGATGCCCAATCCAAAGAAACTGAAGGGCCCTTAAATGATACAGACGATGCCCAATCTCCTGATAAAGGACCAAATATGAAGAAAACCTCACCAAACAGCAAGCTACTACTACTTAGTGATTCCATCATCAGTGGCACCAACTTGGGAACACAGTTCAAAGGAGAGAAGATAGTCAGGTGCCTCCAGGCTCTTCAGCCAGCAGGAATACAAACCACGTTGTTGAAGTACTTAGAGCAGAAAGTGAACACTCCAAACTTGATGTTGTTATCCACTTGGACACAAATGACCTGGCTAGAAACAGTGCCTCTACACTCCAAAAGGACTTCCAATCCTTGGGAGAGAAACTCAAGCCCATTGTTTACACTGTTGCATTCTCAGACATTCTACCTGTTCTTGGTAAGGGGGCAAAAAGGCTGCATCGCATTAACAGCTTTAATACATGGCTCCAGACCTGGTGCAAACAAGAAGGATTCAGATTTATTGGCGAATGGGGTAACAGATGGAACAACAAGAGACTATACTGTGCTAATGGACTGCATCTCTCTATCGCAGGGAAAAGAATCCTAAGTGAAAATTTCAAGCAATATGTGGATATGCATTTAAACTAGAGAAAGGGGGTGACGTATGTGGAACATCAAGCTCTGGACATCACCCCCTGCAAAAGCAGATTAAAATCAGAAGCAGCCAAACTTTTAAACCACACATCAAAAACAAGTGGGAAGATCTAGGCAGATCAAAATCAATGCAAAATACACACAAGCCAGTTAAAAGCTGGAAAGCAATGAGCACAAATGCTCAAAGCTTAGCCAACAATGTTCCGGACCTGGAAGACCTAATGGTTGAAATGGATTTGGATATTATGGTCATTACAGAAACATGGTTTAATGAATTACATGATTGGGATATAGCCATAGCTGGCTATAATCTATTCAGAAGAGACAGAGAAAATGGAAAAGGAAAAGGAAGAAGAGTAGCTTTGTATGTCAAAAGCAATATTAAAGCTACTGAAATGCAGGGGGACATGGGGAAAAGAAGAAGCACTTTTGATTGAGTTGGAAAGAGGAGATGGCACTGTCATCCATACTGCTGTAGTCTACAGACCTTCGACACAAATTGAAGAGATAGATAACAAACTAATTATAGATATTGCCAAGATAGCCACAAAGGGGGAAGTGATAATATCGGGTGACTTTAATCTACTGGATGTGGATTGGATTACTTCTTCTGCAAATCTGGAAAGAAGCAAACAAATTGTGGATACTCTCCAAGATGCGTTACTTAGACAAATGGTGATGGAACCAACCAGAGAAAGCTCAACACTGGATTTAGTGTTCACCAACGGTAATAGCATGTCAAATGTCTGCGTAAGTGCCCCTGTGAGCAGCAGTGATCATCACAGGGTGTGGTTTGAGATAAAAGCCATGTTACAGGCCAATCATAGCAAGCTCAAAGTCTTAAACACCAAAAACACCGACATCAATAAAATGGCCGAGTACTTAAAGGAGGAGCTGACGGTGGAAGGAGATAAGGGAAGTGGAATTGCAATGGGCTAAGCTAAAGGTGGCAATAAAAGGGACAACAGGTAAATATGTAAGAAAAGTAAACAAAAACAGGAGGAGAAGAAAACCTGCTTGGTTTTCCAAAGAAGTGGCTGCTCAAATAAAGGCAAAAAACACAGCTTTCACAAAATTCAAAAGCTCACAGAGTAACACAGAAATGAATACAGGATCAAACTCAAAGAGACAAAAAGAGAAATGTTGTTGTTGTTGTTAAGTGCCGTCGAGTCGGAGTCGACTCATGGCGACCCTCTGGATAGCTATCCTAAATTGTGTTCGGTCTTCAGTCAGGCGGCTCATTGACGACAGACTGGTACCCGTAGCTGCTGTTATTGTAGCGATCCATCTCATTGCTGGCCTTCCTCTTTTGCGTTGACCTTCAATCTTGCCAAGCATGATGTCTTTCTCTAATGATCTCTCTCTTCGCATGATGTGTCCGAAGTATGAAAGTCGAAGTCTTGTCATCTGAGCTTCTAAAGAAAGCTTAGGTTTGATCTCCTCTAGTACCGACTGGTTTGTTCTTCGGGCAGTCCATGGTATACACAGTATTCGCCGCCAGCACCATAATTCAAAGGCATCAATTTTCTTCCTGTCTGTCTTTTTCACTGTCCAGCTTTCACATCCATATGATGTTATTGAAAATACCATGGCTTGAACAAGTCGAATCTTTGTATGGAGAGAGACATCTCTGCTCTTGAGAATCTTATCTAGGTCTTTCATAGCCATTCTGCCAAGAGCAATGCGTCGTCTGATTTCTTGACTGCTTGTTGCTTCTTTATTGATAGTTGATCCAAGTAGGTTAAAGTTGTTCACAATTTCAAAAAGAGAAATAAGGATAGCAAAATCAAAGGCAGAGGAAAAGATGGCTAAAGATGTGAAGTGTGGCGACAAAACTTCCTTCAGGTATATTCAGGAAAGGAAGAAGATCAGAGGTGGAATTGCAGGACTCAGGAGTGCTGCGAACAGACTCGTGGAAAGTGACATTGAAAAAGCGAAATTGCTAAACAAATACTTCTGCTCTGTTTTTACTAAAGAAAGTCCTAGAGAAGGACCTCTTGTGATTCCCAAATATAAAAATGGGAATGAAGTAGATACCTCACAATTCACAGAAGATGAAGTGTTAGAACAACTTGCAAAACTGAAAGTGGCCAAGGCCATGGGACCGGATGGGATATATCCCAGGATACTGAAAGAGCTCAGAGAGGTTCTTGCAGGGCCGTTAAAGGACGTTTTCAATAGATCCTTGGAAACAGGAGATGTTCCTCAGGACTAGAGAATGGCTGATGTCATACCTCTACACAAAAGTTGTGACAGGGAAGAAATGCCAAACTACAGGCCTGTGAGCCTTATCTCGGTGGCGGGAAAAGTAATGGACGTGCTCATGAAAGAGCGAATAGTGAACTTTGTCAAAACCAACAGGATGCAAGACCCAAGGCAACATGGTTTTACCGAAGGACGATCCTGCAAAACAAATCTGATTGAGTTCTTCGACTGGGTGACCAGGGAACTGGATCAGGGGCATGCGATGGATGTTATCTACCTGCATTTCAACAAAGCATTTGATATTCTTCCTCATAGGAGGCTTATCAATAAACTCAGTAGCTTGGGGACAGATCCCAAGATGGTAAATTGGATCAGAAATTGGTTGACTGACAGACGACAGAAGGTGATGGTAAATGGAGCTCACTCAGATGAAGGGAAGGTGATTAGTGGGGTGCCCCAGGGATCGATCCTAGGCCCGGCACTGTTCAATGTATTTGTGAATGATATTGCTGAAGGACTGAATGGAAAAGTTTGTCTTTTTTCAGATGACACAAAACTTTGCAACATAGTGGACCCCCCCCCCCCCCGAGGGAGTGGTTAACATGAGGAAAGATCTACAAAAACTGGAAGAATGGTCTAATGCTTGGCAGATTGTTGAAACTTAAAAAAAAAAAAGAAGGTGATGGTAAATGGAGCTCACTCAGATGAAGGGAAGGTGATTAGTGGGTTGCCCCAGGGATCGGTTCTGGGCCCGGCACTGTTCAATGTATTTGTGAATGATATTGCTGAAGGACTGAATGGAAAAGTTTGTCTTTTTTCAGATGACACAAAACTTTGCAACAGAGTGGACTCCCCCAAGGGAGTGGTTAACATGAGGAAAGATCTACAAAAACTGGAAGAATGGTCTAATGCTTGGCAATTAAGATTTAATGCAAAGAAGTGCAGAGTCATGCACTTGGGTAGCAGAAATCCAAAGGAAATGTACGCGATAGGGGGCAAGAGGTTGGTGTGCACAGATCAGGAGAAAGACCTTGGTGTGATTATTTCTGAAGGTGGCAAAACAGTGCGACAGGGCGGTGGCAAAAGCCAGGAGGATGTTGGGCTGCATACAAAGAGGAATTACCAGCAGAAAGGAAGAGGTACTTTTGCCACTGTACAAGTCACTGGTGAGGCCTCGATTGGAATACTGTGTTCAGTTTTGGAGATCATATCTTGCAAAGGATGTAAAAAGACTGGAATCTGTTCAGAGGAAGGCAACCATAATGATTTGGAGCCTGCGTCAGAAGCCTTATGGGAAGAGACTTGAAGACCTAAACATGTACACTTTGGAGGAGAGGAGGGACAGGGGAGATATGATTCAGACCTTGAAATACTTAAAGGGAAATAATGAACAAACAAACCTCTTCCAAAAACGGGGAAGCTGTAAAACTAGAGGGCATAACATGAAGCTGCAAGGTGGTAAATTGAAAGGCAATGTCAGGAAATACTTTTTCACTGAAAGGGTGGTGGATGCTTGGAACGCCCTCCCAATAGAAGTGGTGGGGCTAACACGGTGACGGAATTCAAAATGGCTTGAGACAGACACAGTAGACCCCTTTACAGCAACAGGATAAAATCAAAATAAACTGAACCATCTAAATTCTCAACAAATAAGGGTGTCCTACATGAAGTGGTGGGTTCACCCCTAAAGAAAGACATGGCAAGGGGTGGCCTGCATGGAGCGGCAGGTGCAACTACTCTTACCATCATACTGAGCAGACTAGATGGACCATACTGGTCTTTATCTGCCGTCATTTACTATGTTACTATGTATTTCTGCTGGCTGAAGAGCCTGGTAGACACTTGACTATCTTCTTTCCTTTGAACTGTGTTCCCAAGTTGGTGTCTCTGATGATGGAATCTCCAAGTAGTAGTAGTTTTCTGTTTGGTGAGGTTTTCTTCATATTTGGTGCTTTAGCAGGAGACTGAGCATTGTCTGACTCATTTAAGGGCCCTTTAGCTTCTTTGGATTGGACATCCTCATTAGCAAAGGCAGAGAAGGCATCTCTTGATGTATAGGATGTCTCTGCATTACAGGTCGCAATCTACCAGAACCCACTGTGATCCATTTGTTCCTGAGGTGTTTGATTCTTTGTGGGAGCAGTGGTGGACTTTGTTCAGTTTGTATCCTAGAAGAGGTGCGCTTCATTGCAGCCAGTTCCTTCCTCATGTTATTTATGCATGGCAGCTAGGTCTTTCCTTAGTAGAGTCAGTTCTTTATGCATGGCAGCTGACTTGAGGCACATAGGACAAGCTTTTAGGCTCCAAATGATTTGTCTTGGAATGAAAGTACCACAGCTATTGCACTGAATACACAACATGTTGATTAAGCAGTCCCAGAAGGAGAAGAGGAAGAAGAATAAAAGATGAAAAAGATGTGGTCTTTAACCCAAGTTAAGAAGGATAGATGGCACGTATGTGACCACTATATAGACAATGTAGCCCCTGGGGTGGGTGGGGTGAGGGGTAGGATGGGCGGGACTTACGTGTCTCTGGCCAGTAGGCTGTTCCTGAACTGTGGGCACACACATATATCTGATTTACGTCTATGCAAGGAAAGCAGACAGTCTGACTGTCTCCAAGCTTAATGTATAACCACAGTTAAAAGCTATATTAGCAATATCCCCAAAACCAACAGTTAGAGTCTATATTTATAGCCAGAAACCAGCAGAGATAAGATAGAAAGTTGTGCTCTTAGCTTTATGGAGGCTCCTCAGCTAGTGCAGACAGGCTCAGACCTGTGTGTCAGGCCAGGTGTAAGATGGTCTAAATCAGCCCCTCCCTGGGAGCAAGCTTTCACCAACCAGTGATACAATTCCTCGTCCCCAAAGGGCTCACATTCTATGTATACCTTGGAGACCCTCAAGACCCTGAATATGCCTGCTAACCTCCCAGCAGAGGAAGAGGCGCTGTAGGATCCGCTGTTCCAGGCTGTACGGAAATCGCAGAAAGTCTTACCAGTACATGGAGTAGTAGGACAGATGATCCAGGATGAGTGGGATCTGCCGGAGGTTGGCCTTAAAGGGGTGCAATCCATGACACGCCTTTACCCACTGCCAGAGCAAGAACGAGCTCCTTTGATCACCCAAAGTGGGCACAGCGGTGTTGGCAGCAGTCAAAGAGACCTTGACTTGTCTCCTGCAGCTGAGAGCCATGGAACTGGTTCTGTGAGACCAGTACATCTGCGGTTGATGCTTCATGTATTTCGTGGTGCCCAAATGGAAGGTTACTTTCGCACAATTCTCGTCTTCGAGGGCATGAACTACGGTCTCCAGTAACGCATTTTCACAGTAATAATGGTGGTAGGAAGCAGAGATTTTGGGAGACTCTCGATCTCGCAGAGGCATATCTGCACATTCCCATCCATCCAGAACATCAGCAGTTTCTCCGCTTTGCGGTGCCAAGGGGCCATTTCCAGTTTCGAGCGTTGCCCTTCAGTCTGGCAGCCATCCCCCATACCTTCACAAAAGTCATGGTGGTGGTGGCGGCAGCTCTCCACAAGGAAGGGATTCTCGTCCACCCATACCTAGACGATTGGCTGGTCCAGGGAAAGTCCAGGGACGATAGCGAAAAGAGCAACAGCGCGGGTGGGAGAGTTCCTTCAAAGTCTCGGTTGGGGTCAGCCTGGCCAAGAGTCAGTTACGGCCGGCCCAGGAGCTAGAGTATTTGAAAGTGTGCTTTGATACCTGTGTGGGCAGGATTTTCCTGCTGGTTCACTGGGCGCAGGAGCTATGACGGTGGATACGGCAAGTCCTAAAGATGGTAAGACCATCAGAGTGGCGGCATCTGCAGGTTCTGGGGACCATGGTGGCAACTCTCGAGCTAGTCCCATGGGCAAGGGCGCACATACAACCGCTGCATAGAGCTCTGCTCAGTTGATGGTCCCATCAGAGTCAACCCCTGTCCCAACTACTCCCTTGCCCGTGGAGCTCCAGTAGAGCTCTCAGTTGATGGCTGCATGTGGGGTGGCTGGAAGGAGTCCCCGGTGTGGGTTCCTCTGATGAACGATGCCAGCCTGTCAGGTTGGAGAGACCATTGCGAAGGACGCTTTGTTCAGGGACGAGTCCACAGGAGGCCCTGTGGTCGATCAACATGCTCAAGATGCAAACGGTGACCTTGGTGCTAGAAAGTTTGAGCCATGGTTGCAGGGGAAGGTGGTCCAAGTCCTCTCGGACAATGTGACCATGGTGGCTTATGTTCTTATGTTCTTATGCTTACGGTATGGCTCTTGAAAGGGCGAAGTTGAAGAAGAAAGGATAATCAGGCTCAGGGATAGCGACCTTACTACAGGCCCAGAGGTGGTCTACGAACCTGGCGTACATATGTGTAGGGCACATCTTTGAATCATGGTGCGGAGAGAGGCAGGCGCGCCTTTCCACTGCCTCCATCCCGGACATCTTGGCGTTCTTGCAATCCAGTTTTGATGAGGGTCTAGCTGCCAATTCCTTGAGGGTGCAACTGGTGGTGATTTCCGGTTATCGCGGGAAAGTTCATGGGGTGCCATTGGGTACACACCCAGATGGGCTGAGCTTTCTAGGGGCGGTGACCCACCTCCGTCTGCCAAAGAGGGCAGTGATACCACCTTGGAATCTCAATCTGGTGCTGGCGGTGCTGTCTGGGGAACCCTTTGAGCCATTGAGTCGAGCTTTCCTGAAGAATTTGACTCTGAAAATGGTATTCCTGGTAGCGATTTGCTCGGCATGCAGGATTTCGGAGCTTCGGACCCTGTCATGCCAGGAGCCATTCCTTTCCTTCTCCAAGGAGAAAGTGGTCCTGCGCCCGGTACCTTCATTTTTGCCCAAGGTGGTGTGAGCATTTCATGTAAATCAGGCCGTTTCCTTACTGGCTCTGGCGAGCGTGGATGTGGACGAGAGCATATATGGGCTCTACCACTCCACAGCTGTGCCACTTGGATGCAAAGGTATGTGAAAAGGGCATCGTCCTTTTGGAGATCGTACCCTCTGTGGGTTCTGTTTGGCGGGTCGCGCAAAAGTGAGGCGACAGCTAAAACTCCATTTCCAGATGGATCAGTGAGGCAATCATGTCTGCATACATCTTGAAGGGTAGAGCAGTGCTGGTGGAGTTGCAGACACATTCCACGAGAGCTCAGGCAGCCTCATGAGCAGAGTATAGTTTAGTTCCGCCGGTGGAGATCTGTAGGGTGGCATACTTTATCTGAACATTTTTGCCTGGATGTCCAGGCGGAGGGGGATGCTAGTTTTGGATCGGCAGTGCTTCAGGCTGGTTGTGTGGGTCCCTCCCATATGTTTAACTGCTCTGATACATCCCAGAGGTGCGGGACTAGACTGGAGGGACGATAAGGAAAGAGAAATTAGACTTAACTGCTAATTGTTGTTCCTTGAGAAACTCCAGTCCAGTCCCGGAACCCTCCCTGAGTGCTTTCTGTGATAATGCACACCCCGGTCCTGAAGCTGGTTCCCTTGGTGGAGGAAGTGGCCAGGGGGAAACGGGGAGGGATGTGTAATCAGTGTTTGGGGGAGAGGTGAACCAGAAGAGCTGTCAGTTGTTTGCTTCCCGCTGGTTGGAGTTGCTCAAGCACTCAACAGGTAGGCCTCCCCATCCTGGTGGGGGGGACGGGGTATCCTTTCCAGGGGGTGGAGGGGGTACTAGTTTATTTAGATGTAGAAGTTTTTGCTGCGTGTTTAACTACTTATTTGTTGCTCCTCTGAGTCTGCTTTGTTAATAGGTACTGGAGCTGGTGGGCAGTGCCAGCTGCATATGTACACTAATGTCATCAAAAAGATGACATGCTCAATCCAGAGGTGCACTATCCAGAGGTGTGGGATTGGACTGGGGTTCCTCAAGGTACAGCAGATAAGTCTAATTTCTCTTTGGTGGGTAAGTAGATAAGAAGGCAGGTGAGTTCTGCTTTCTGTTCCTCTCTGTTATACACTTTTAGGAACATAGTAGTCAGGGATAGACTGTGGGGGATATGGAAGGTGCAAGGCCAATTGCAGAGACTCAATGTGGGGCCTTGTTTGCATAATTCAGTTGGGGCTTAAAAGCTGGGCTATGTGTGAAATAAAGATACTCAATGGTAGAGCCAACCCTGATAGTAGTCAGCAGTTGGGACTTAATTTCAAGTTAATAACTAGAGATGCTATTTAAAATACCCAAGTGTCTACGAGAATATCTCTGTATAAATAGAGGGAAGTAGTGCATTTGTCTGACACATTGTAAGAAATACTGAGTCCAAACAGGATGTGCCATGACTTCTGTCCAAGGAACGTTTCACGGGGGCCTCCAGATTAGGGCAAAGTAATGAATACAAGAAGAACAACATCATCTGGTCGTATGTGTGCTTTACAAAGTTCCCACATCTGATAAGGGAATGTTTCCTAATAGCAAGGGCAGAGGGAGGGGATCCAAGCAAAGAATCAGCACCAGATATATGAAAACACAGAAGTTGTTCAATCTGCATAGCTTACGTTTACTTTTTTGTATTATGCTGACAGCCTAGGGCAACTCATCTATTTGCATGCAACTCATCTATTTGCATGGGGCATAGATGTCTGAGTGTCCTGATCAGGACACTCAGACATCTACGCCCCATGCTACAACCGGAGGATTTCAGAACAATCTTTCAGGCACTAACCATTCCTCATCTAGACTACGCCAATGCAATCCTGCAAGGGCTCCAAAAATCCACCCTGAACCCACTTCAACTCGCCATGAACTCTGCAGCCAGAGTCCTAGATGGGGCCTCCAGGCGAGACCATATAACACCCATCCTCAAAAAGCTCCACTGGCTCTCAATCCAATGTAGGATCGCCTTCAAGACCTTGCTACTAACTTTTAAGGCCATCAATGGGCTCGCCCCCTCATCACTGGCGGGACGACCAACAGCAATAAACACACAGCAATAAACAAAGACCCACTGCACACAAGCAACTGCACAAAGGGCGTTTAGTCTCTGCGCACCCAGCTCCTGGAACACCCTATCACCCAACATACATGCAATCACAGACCTAACTAAATTCAGAAGGGCATTGAAGCACCACCTCTTCCTCAAGTGCTACCCAGAGGAAGGAACACCAACTCGACCCACTCACTACAAAGTTCCATGACTACCCTTTAATTATTCCGCAAAGTGATGTATATATGTGTAAATAGTTACTCTGGCTATCCAAGTTGAGCTCCCTGTTACTTGTAACTTTATTTATTTATTTATATTCTCTTATATACCGTGCTATTCTGCATCAGTGCGGTTTACATTGAACAAACTGAAATTACATTGAACAGGGCATTATAACTTGGAGATAACTATTTTACAGGGAACATGGGCTATGGAGGGTTAAGTGGCTTGCCCAAGACCACAAGGAGCACCTGTGGGACTAGAAACCCCAGTCCTTCCGGCCCAAGGTTGCTGTCCTCTAGTGGGATTTGAACCCCCGACCTTCTGGCCTGAAGTATCTTGCCCCAACCACTAGGCCACTCCTCCACTCCACTCCACTACACTACGGTGTAATCCCCCACCGTAAGAATATTATTGTTCCATGTAAACCGCACTGATGTCGAATAGCGCGGTATATAAGAGAAATAAATAAATAAATACAAATAAATGTATCATGTAATGTTTACTCTGATAGGCTGAATACTGCATGACCTATTTCCTCCTGCCCCATTGAAGTCTTCCTACTCTCATCCCCTGGCTCAGGGTATAACTTCAAAACTGACTCGTCATCTCTAAAGATCCTTAATCATTGTGGATAATGTATCATTCCCTCTCCCCTGGGTCAAAAATCTCCTTTTTAGATACAGAAGCCTTAATCTGACTCCCTGCAATTTCTCTCCTTATATGCCTGTAGCAGCATTCTTTTTTTTTTTACCTACATTCAAATTAATTACAGTATCTACAGAAAAACTGATCATGTTTATACTGACCCAGAATCCATGCAACACTCTTGATTTCAACTCATATGCATGTTGATCAAGTTCATCTTGATATCTGGCAACTCAGCCAGCATGTGTTATAAGAACAGTGCACAACTAATGGGTAATTGTATAATAGGGTGCCAAGTTAAAGCACATTTTAACGTTCCTAAATTAAGCCTATTTTATAAAGACATGTAGGCGTCCCTTGTCTTTATAAAATACTAGCATAAGTGGCAGAGAACACACATTAATTTAAGGTGCCACCCATGCTCCACCCAAACTCCACCCATGTGTATGCTTACAGTGAAAGTATGTGCCATGCTAGTTCCACACTAGTTGGTATTTCTTAAAAAGGTCACTTGCATGCACATAAATGACAAATTCTGGCATTTATGCCAGTTATCGCCTAAAAATAGGTGTCACCTTATAAAATTATCCCTTATTTCCAATTAGTTAAAAAATCTCAAATTAAATGGGGAATGATAATACCATGCTATGATGATATGGGCCTCCCATGTTTCTATCCCACTGGAAAAAATCCCTTTACAGTTTTTTTGTAGTATTAACATCCATAATTCAAAAATCTCGTGTCCCACTGGGATATAGAATGGTTCTCTCTCTCCTTTTCCAGGCTTTAGCTTTCATGTTTACTATATATAGAGATGGCAGAGGCACATGAGCTTCCAAGCACAAGAACCTATTAGGTCAGATGAATCCATAAAGGCATCCCATTCACATAGAAACAATATCTTAGCTAAGAGATTAGAGAAAGTATACCACAAAATAGAAGTATTTTTAGCCAACACAAAATTAATTGGAAGAATGTAATTAAGGCAAGTAGTATAGTTAGGTTTGGACAATTTTCTGGAGGACAGATCCATTAACAGCTATTAGCAAAGTGGATTTGGGGAGAAAGGTTAAAGGTCAACACAAAAGAGGAAGGCCAACAATGTGATGGACTGGTACAATAACAGCAGCTATGGATACTACCCCATCAACAATTAGCCACTTGACTGAAGTCTGAACACAGTTTAGGATAACTATCCACAGGGTCACTCTGAGTCGGCATTTATTTATTTATTTTATTTATTTATTTAACATCTCTTATATACCGCACTATTGTCATCAGCGCGGTTTACATGAAACAGAACATATACATACAGGGAACTGTAATGCATTTTACATGTAACAGGGGGATTGACTCAACAGCATTGACTCAACAGCATTGACTCAACAGCACTTACAGTAACAACAAGCTTTGGCTGCGGGAACTGGGAGTGAACAACATGGAATGAATCTCCCCATTAGGATCTGTTGGTTATTTCTTCCATGCAGTCTAGATTGGCCAATATCAGAGACAGGATGCTGGTCTTAATGGACCACTAGTCTGACTCAGCATGACATGTATTAATTTCTTTGGAGATGCACAGTCTAACATATTGCTCAATGCTTTAATAGATCAGGGCAAGACTCAGCTGTAAAGTGACAGAAAATGGGAGACAGTCGAACAGGTGAAGTAACATCAGTGACTCTTTCCAGGGAGGACAAGAGTATCAAGTGTCTGAATTCATGTATCTTACATAACCTGTGCTCCCAGCAAACAATTCAATCAAGAGAGATTTCTGCTCTTTCCTTAAATACATAAAACAGTTCTCTCTCTCTTCTACCGTTTTCGATTTTAGTTAAGTAAAGCTATTGCTTTTTGCCATTAAATAAAATAACCTACCTCCAAAGGTGGCGGAAGGCAATAATCCCCACACCTTGCCATAAGATGCAGGCAGCGAGTGCAGGGCATAGTGTTTTAATGAGGTCAGTTCTTGATAATTACAGCAGCACAATTTGATCATCCAAGGCTAAGTATCTTCATCAGAACAGGATCAACTGAAATAAATGCTGATGTAATAAGTACCATTTGTCACAATTCCAGAGGACGTGTTGACAGGCCCCTGTTGTCACCTTGGAATCACTGTCGTTAAGACTTCTGTGCATGAGCATTTGTGTGTTTTGTGTTGGGAGGTATTGATGTTAGGCTGTAAGTACTGCAAGTGCAGAAGACATGGAAAATATTACTTTTAAGGTAATTATATTAATTCTTTCTTCTTTTTTAGTTCAATTATGTGAACTTGGAATTTGCAAATCCCTTGGAAATTATCCAGGCAAATATAGCCTGTTCCAGACCAAAGAGACCTTCTCTCCATCTCTGGCATCACCCATAGTCTGCCTCAGTCCCACAGGGCAGAAGACAGTAAACATGATGGGTGCTACAAAGCCATGCTTCCTACAAAGAACACATCATTCCACTCAGACCTGGTGAATTGCAAAAATCAATTGCACCATAATGGCTTACAACAGGAAGAACATTTCTCCTTCCAAAAGGGGACCCAACTAACACTCCCAAAAATTATAGACCAATAACTTGTCTACCTGCAATCTAAAAGCTGTTCACTGTGATAGATGCAGGCAGTATATATGATCATATCAAGTCTGATAACATCATGGCAATAGAGCAAAAGGGCAACAAGAGAGGAGCATATGGCACCAAAGACCAGTTAATGTTGAATAAGGCCATCATAGCCAGTGCTATGAAAAGCAGAAATCTCAGTATAGCATGGATTGATTATAAGAAAGCTTTTGACAGTGTCCCACATTCTTGGATAATAAATTGCATTGAAATGTATAAAATAAATCCTGGTTTGATAGAGTACATTAAGTTCACCATGACAATGTGGCAAATCACTCTCTTTTTGAAATATGAAGATAGTCATTATATCATTCCTAACATCAGGATCCAGCAAGGAATATTTCAGAGGGATTCTCTGCCACCCTTTCTGTTTTGTGTGGTGTTTAATCCAATGAGTACTCTCATCAACTCTTTGGGATACGGATTTAGCTCAAATCCTAAAGAAGGTAACAACCCAGAAACAACATCTCATTTATTATTTGTGATATCTGAAGCCCCTCGTAGTTCCATTGACCAACAATTAGCAGAGCAGCTCCATGTGGTGAAAAGCTTTTCTGATGACATCAGGATGACCTTTGCCCTTGACAAATGTGCTAAGGCAACATTTTTTTAGAGGAAAATTGAGCAAAACAGAAAACATCTCCCTGGTTGAAGGTTGTGACATCAAGGACCTTGAACAGGAAGGCATATTTTAATATCTTGGAGTAAAGGAAGGAAAGACACCGAAGCATAAATTACTGAGAGAAAAGTTCAGTAAAGAATACTACAGGAAATTAAAGTTATTATTGAAAAGTGCTTTAACTTCATGGAATAAGATACAAGCCATCAATCAGCTGGCAATTCCTGTATTCCCATACAGCTTTGGGATTGTAGCCTGGCCTCTTAATGATCTTGAAAAACTGGATGTGTGAACACAAAAACTCCTGCATGCCCATGAAGTAATTTACAAGAATCAGTGTATGCCAAGACTATATATCCCTAGAGATAAAGGAGAGCTAAGACTCACAGAGATCGATTACACATACAGAGCTACTATCATAGGCCTCCAGGCCTACTTAATTGCATCCTGAGATCCAAAAACACAAAAATGCAAAAAGTGCTGAAATATGAGAGTTAATGTCCAGAATCTGTCTCCATCATCAAAATTGGACAAGTGTTCCAACAACTAAAAGGAATGAGTGAAAATCCACAAGCATGCACAGGGAAGGAAGTAACAGAATTTGCAAAACTATAGAAAAAAACTCTTTAAAGAATTAAATCAACAAACAAGGAAAAACAAGTGGCAAATGTACAAATACAGTGAGAAATACAGAGTGTTACTCCAGGAACCCTTTTTGACCAAGAACAGGGTGAACTAAAACCGAAGGATGAGACGTTGATAGTTGTAGCCCAGGACAATGGCTTATGGACACGATGGTCTACAGCGAGCACTGAAAAAAAAACTGGCAACACAGACATTTGTTGATTCTGTAAGAAAGACCTGGAAATGGTGACTCACCTCATAGCTGGCTGTGAAGTTCTGATTGCAGAAAATTTCTATACTGAAAGGCATAATAAAGTAGCGCACCTCATCCATTGGAAGCTCTGTAAGCACTACAAAATAACAGTGCCTGAAAAGCACTGGGATCATGACCCTAAGAGAATTACAGAGAATGAGGAGGTTATGATCACCTGGGATATTCCCATTCCGACCGATAAAAAGCTGGATGCGAGAAAGCTGGATGCGAGAAAGCTGGATATAGTGATTAAAGAGAAAAACACCAGAACGGCATTGATAATAGAGGTAGCCCCTGACACTCTTCATGATTCAGACATTCATGAAACCCTCAACAGGCCCAATCACAAATACATGCATGTATGTAGCACCTGATAGTCCCCATGGCATGCACATACACACACACGTGCACATCTAGTCTCCAACAGTCTCCATGATACACAAAAAGACACAAACACATGCACCCACTGACACACACACACATGTGTGCACCCTCCAACACTTCCTATGACACACACAGATGAAGCCCCCAAATGGCTGATCCTTTGACTGAGGGAAACATGCTATTTTGCATGGAAAGATGCATAGAAAGAAGCATAGAAAGATGGCGGCAGAAAAAGACCATATGACCTATCCAGTTTCCCTTTCATACCAAGTACTACATTCCCTTTTTTCCTTTAGAGATCTGTGTTTGTTTCATGCTTTCTTGAATTCAAATATAGTCCTCAACTCCACTGCCTCCACTGGAAGACTGTTCCACACATCTACCACTCGTTCCATAAAGAAATATTTTCGCATATTACTCCTGAGTCTATCCCCTTTCACCTTCATCCTATTTCCCTTCATTGCAGTTTTCCTTCAATTGAAAGAGGCTCTCCTCCAGTACATTTATGTCATGGAGGCATTTAAACATTCCTATCATATCTCCCCTCTCTTACCCCTCCTCTAAAGTGTACATATTGAGATCTTTAAGTCTGTCTTCATGGAGGCAGAGCCTGAAGCAAGGCGGAATGGATGCTTAGAGCAGAGCTCCAGAGGGAATCCTGACAAATCCACTGTCCGCACTGTCTCAATAGTGAAGTTTCTGGAGTCCAGCGGATTACAGGATCCGAGGCAGCCTGGATTCACCAGAGGCAGGTCTTGTGAGACAAATCTGATTGATTTCTTTGACTGGGTGACCAGGGAGTTGGACCGAAGGAGAGCCCTAGATGTGGTGTATTTAGATTTCAATAAAGCCTTTGACACTGTTCCTCACAGGCGACTTATAAACAAACTGAGCACCCTAGGGATGAGACCCTAAAGTTACTGCTTGGGTTAGAAATTGGTTGGGCGGGAGGCAACAAAGCGTACAAGTAAATGGAGCTCACTCTGAGGAGAAGGATGCTACCAGTGGTGTGCCCCAGGGATCTGTCCTTGGTCCGATTCTTTTTAACATCTTTGTTAGTGATATAGCGGAAGGGCTGTCGGGTAAGGTTTGCCTCTTTGCGGATGATACCAAAATCTTCAATAGAGTAGACACCCAGGAAGGTGTAGATAACATGAGGAGGGATCTAGCTAAGCTTGAAGAATGGTCTAGAATTTGGCAGTTGGGATTTAATGTTAAAAAATGTAAGGTCATGCATTTGGGCTGCAGCAATCCAAGAGAGCAATATAGTATAGGGGGTGAAGTACTTTTGTCCACTATAGAAGAGCAGGACCTAGGCGTGGTTGTGTCTGATGATCTTAAAGTAGTTAACAGGTAGAAAAGGCGATGGCAAAAGCTAGAAGGATGCTTGGGTGCATACAGAGAGGAATGGCTAACAGAAAAAAGGAGGTGATAATGCCTCTGTATAAGTCTTTGGTGCAACCTCATTTGGAGTATAGTGTGCAATTCTGGAGACCGCTCCTTCAAAAGGATGTGAACAGGATGGAGTCGGTGCAGAGGGTGGCTACTAAAATGATTAGTGGTCTTCATTATAAAGCATATGAGGACAGACTTAAGGATCTTAATATGTACACCTTAGAGGAAAGGCGGGATAGAGGTGATATGATTGAGGTGTTTAAATACCTCTGTGGCATAAATGTTCAGGGAGAGAACCTCTTTCAATTGAAAGCAAGTTCTGCTACGAGGGGACATGGGATGAGGGTGAAGGGAGATAGATTCAGGAGTGATATGCAGAAATATTTCTTTACGGAAAGAGTAGTGGATCTGTGGAATAGTCTCCCAGTGGAAGTGGTAGAGATGAGGACAGTAACTGAATTCAAAAAAGCATGGGACAAACACAGAGGATCTCTAAAGGTAAAAAGGGGACTGTTGTAGTTGTTGATATGGGAGGACAAAGAGTAATCTTGGTCTTCTCGGAGTATAGTAATGATATATGATATAAAAAGTTTAAATACTCCACTCTAACATGCATCAATGTTTAAAGTTCCAGCAATATATCTTTATCTTATTATACTTTTAAATATGTAAAAAGTCCCAGAAGTAGTCTCAGACCACAGCAGCGCTTTAAACCACTATCTCAGTGGAAAACAAATAGCGCTTTGATCGCATCAATGACTACTGGGAGCAAAGTTTTTTAAAATTGATTTTGCTTTGAATATCACCAGTATTCCACCACCATTGTGTTTTCAAAAATCTATTAGACAAGCTTATCTTAAACAAAATTCTCTTAGTTGTTCTCTTCTTTGTTAAAGTTCTCTATGCCTCCCATCGGCGCCACTTTTAGCATTTCACTCCTCATCGGAGTTTCTTCAGTTTCTTTTTACATATTTAAAAGTATAATAAGATAAAGATATATTGCTGGAACTTTAAACATTGATGCATGTTAGATATGGAAGGACAGACTAGATAGGTCATGTTGTCTTTTTCTGTCATATTTCTAGGTTTCTATGTTTCTAAATCACATAAGATGTGGTGCAATCTGTAGGATAACATAAAGAAAATGTCCTATTTGACTGTGGGCCCTCCATTCTGCACCTTCTATTGTCATGGAGCAAACGTCACAGGAACCACATGCATGATGGCCAGTTCCTGTTCGTGGCCCTACAGACAAAGGACTTGTGTTGATTATACAGTCCGCAATATTAGAACCCCGTTGGTATGCCAACATAACGTGGTGCGGACTGCTGATGTTGACTCACCTTCGCGCAAGGGCACAGTATTAAATAAATCACATAAGATGAGGTGCAATCTGTAGTATAATCCCGATTACGAGCATGGGGATACCCTGCCAATTTGATCAATATGGCATATAAGCGGCACTCTACAATCATTCTGACTGGTGGGATGATTCAAGATGTCAACATCAGCAGTCAACACCACGTTATGTTGGAGTGCTTTCATTTATGCCTAATACTGTGGCTATTTCTAAGATTCTTAGATCTCATTGGCATGTTTTAATGTTACATAAATGCTTCCAGTTACCGTTAATGTTGGCATACCAATGGGGTTCTAGTATTGTGGACCGAATAATCAACACAGGTCCTTTGTCTGCAGAGCCACCAACAGGAACTGGCCATCATGCATGTGGTTCCTGTGACTTTTGCTCCATGACAATAGAAGGTGCAGAATGGAGGGACCCACAGTCAAATAGGACATTTTCTTTACGTTATACTACAGATTGCACCTCATCTTATGTGATTTATTTAATACTGTGCCCTTGCGCAAAGGTGTATGTTGGTATGACTACCAGGAGCATAAAGAAACGTTTACAGGAACATCGGTCACGTATAACTACTAAGGTAGTAGCGGCCCCAATGGTACCACATTGTATACAGCACATGCATACCTTTGATCAATTAATATGGACAGTATTAGATAGTGTCCGCCCATTGAAGTGGGGAGGGGACAGGCAAAGCCAGCTACGCTACAAGGAGCAAAGATGGATATATACGTTGCACTCTATCGCCCCGAAGGGATTAAACACTGAAGTGGAATGGCGTACATTGAATTAATCTTTTTGTGAATGGTAGTGATGTCATCATTACATTTCTTCTCTCACATTACCATCAAACCTCGGATGACGTTGGAACAGGAAGCTGGGAATATGGAGCTTGATAAAGGGCCTTGAAGACGACCGGCTTGAAACACAAAGGCTTGTGTCACAGTACCCAATGGCTTGTTTGAACACTCAGCTGGGGAGTTTCATTGATGAGAACCTTGATAGCCTGAGTGGTCTTGTGAAGGGTGGAGGAAAAAATGGAATGTTCCACTTTAGTTTGAGTTCATTACAGGCCATGGCTTCCCATTGAATTCATCAGATGAGTATCCTGATTCTCTTGGGTGATATAGGCATTATGTTTGTACACATGAAATCGTGTTCTCACCAAACCGGTATTAGAAATAACAGGTTCTATTGAAACTTGATTTGCGGTGGCTGGGTCAGAGGACCATATAGCCTCATGCGAGGTGGGCTTAGTCGGCCTTTTAAATTTGATTAAAATGGAGGGTGTGAAGCATGAGTTTGTTTGTACATCCTCAATAACAGACGATCCGACAAAAATATAAATTAAACATTGTAACAATATTCATTCCTTAATGTTGATTTTCATTTGTATGCTGATGAACTGATGGTGTTTTAAGGCTATGGTTCAGTGGCTTTCTTCACATAACCTGAGTCTAAATTATGTTACATCTGAGGTTTTATTTGTAACTCAAGATATGACATTTGCTCCACCAAAGTCTGTTTACATTGGAGGAAGGGATTTTCTGGTTAGGGCTGAGATTTTGTGTTTGGTTATAATTTTTAATCAATATTTAACCTTTAGTCTCAAATTCATAAAACTATTTGGCCAACTTTTCATAAAATGAAAGTTACGCATTGTTTATGGCCTTTATTGTCAGATTTTCATACAGCTCTTCAAGTATTAATTAATCCAAGTTTGGATTATTTTAACGTTCTATATAGGAGACCACCTATAGCCTCTATTAGATCATTGCAATGAGTCCAGATGTCTGCATGCAAGACTGTTATGCAAGAAGTTCAGATTTGAGCCTACAACACCATAGCACTGTCAGTTCCATTGGCTTACAGTTGAGCAGAAAATATTATATAAAGTGTTGGTTACAATTCATAAGAAGGTTCATTGAGCATCCACTGTTAGTTTGAATGCTGTATGTTATTACAGCTGTATTAGTCATGGCAAGCTGAGAGATCTTAGATTCAGCAAATGTTTGTTGTTTCATCTCTATCAGTGGGTAGGTTGCAAATGGTTTGTGTGAGGGAATTTTAATTGTATGCTCCATTATATTGCAATATTTTGCCAGTGGAACTATGTATAATGCCTGATTTATTAACTTTTCATAAGATGTTAACAACTTATCTGATTGAGAAAATGTTTGGCTCTATGTAATTTTGAGGTATTTTATTACTGTTTTGTACTTATTGACTGTTTGTAATGTGTACTTATTGTATATGTTTTCTGTATCTCATCTTGGACTGCAGTAATAAGGCGTGTAATGCATTTTTTAAATAAATAAATACATAAAATAAATTAGAGCACAGTATCATGGGGGGTTAAGTTTGCCAGACCTACACATGTATAATGTGGCTGTTTGATAAGGTGGATACATGAACAGTATATAGGTGATGCAAAATATATTCTCAAAGATTTGTGGAAGGATGTGTGTGGAGAAGGGATGCTAATGTCCATGTTGCATTCAAGGGCTTTCGTGAGAGCACCAGGCAGAGGGAGATTGTTGGTAGAGTTATTGAAACAAGCTTAGAAATAGGGGCATGGGTTGGGGGAAAGACGCATGAAGTGTCACTAATCCTTCCTTTGGTAGATAATCTGGGGTTTCTTCCCGGAATAGGGAGTTCACGGTTTCAGTTGTGGGCAGAGCAAAGGTGTAAAATTCTGGATCAGTTGTTGGAATTAGGAGCAGGGCAGTTTCCTTCATTCAAACAGATTAAAAGAAGTGGCATCTCCAAAATGAGTATTGTTATGCATACCTTCAAGTCAGACGCTATTGTTTAACCCTGTCTAGGACATTTTGGAGCCTTTGGCATAGTACTGAACTAGATCAGCAGTTTCAGAAGGTTATGCCAAAGTTTAATAAAATTTCTACCTGGTACTGGATGGGACAAGGAGAAATGGGTACAAAGCATTTAGGCGCCCCAGCTGGGAAATGGTTGGAGGAGATGGGGCAAGAATGGAATGGAGAGCAATTGGCTGAACTCTTTTCTAAATTATAAAACCAAGTCAGAACTGTAAGTTTACAAGATATGCATATCTTTCTAGAGACAGGGAGGCTCAAATGGACGTCAGGGATAAGAACGCATGCACTAAATGTAAAACAGAGGTAGGTACATTCCTTTCTGGTATGTTGGAAGCTCAGAAAATTGTTGGAAGTGATGCTGGACATAGTGGCCCAGGTAATGCAGATGAAAATTGAGTGGACATACAGTCTGCTTCTGTTAGGAGATGAGGACCCTCTTATGGAGGGCAAGATGTCCAAAGCAGAAAGGAAATTTGTCCTAATAGCCCTCTTAGTTATAAAAAAAAGTTATATTATGGAATTGGGTGACAGAAACCGTGTGTTCTCTCCAGAACTGGAAAACCAAAATGCATAAGATTGCCTCATTTGGACTTCCGGTGATGTCACCGAACCGCATGGATGGCTGAAAACAAACTCCGCCATTCACCCCTGCAAAAGTGATTAATCTCCCCCGAAATAAAGCGTTATAAGCACCCCAAGAGGAGAGGAACGATTACAGGGAGTGGAGGCTGGAGGAATGACGACAGCGAGGAAAAAGACGCCAGATATCAGAGAATATACGTGTGCGGCTGTCAGAGGTGAGCAGAAAGAAGGAGGAAAATGGGAGGTGAAGCATACACTGAGGCTGAGGATGAAGAGCAGTTGAATACCTTGGAAGAGGTGCAGAGCAGAAGTGCTGTGGTGCAGATTTCAAAGGAAGAGCTCTGGTCATGCTTTGGTGAGCTGAGGTCTGAAATGGCTGGATTCAGAAATTATATGGAGGCGGCCATAATGGAGTTTCATGCTGATGTGCAGGAGCTGGGGAAAAGAGTGGAGGAAGCGGAAGGGCAAGTGGAAGAGGTGCGAAGCAATGTGAGTGCAATAAACAAAGCAGTGAACAGTTTAGAAGCTTTGAATGAACAGACAGAGCTAAAACTGGAAGATTTGGAAAATTGTATGAGAAGGCAAAATCTCCGAATAAAGGGGGTGCCGAAACATGAGGATTACAGACTGCACGAGACATGTATGGCGGTGCTGGAGGAGCCCGAGGATGGAGGACAGACATTAGAAGTTAAAATAGACAGAGCGCACCGCATGCTAGGCCCAAGGAGAGGGGAGGCACCATGGGACATTATTATTTGCCTCCAGAACTTTAAAATTAAGGAAAAAATAATAAATAAGGTGAGGGGAACAGGCCCGCTAGAGTGGAAAGGCAATAAGGTTGCAATTTTTGCGGACTTAGCTGCGGCCACGCTACAACGCCGAAGAGAGTGGAGAGGATTTACAATGAGATTAAGAGAGGAGAACAGTAAATATAAATGGCTGTACCCCGCGGGAATTGCTTTCATCAGTCAAGGCATCACAAGGCGGGCATTAACAGCAACGCAATTGGTGGCAGAGATGAAGGAGGCAGGAGTGACATGCTTACTAGAGGTGGGAGAAGTGAGAAAACCTGTGAACGGACAGACAACAAGATGGCAGAGAGTGGAGAGCAGAGTAAACGTGTGATGCAAAAAAGAAAGGACATGGGACTGAGTAAATAAGCAGAGGAAAGAGAAATGGAAAAAGTATGGAAAACAACAGCAAGGTTGAAGAAGCCGCAAAGCTGGACTGAGTTTGTGATATGAGGGGGGAGAGGGGTGTAAAGCTAAATGTGAAGTGTTAAGAAAGGGGGGGATTAAGATAAGAAGAGAGTATAATGTGAAATGTGTAACATGAGTGGGAGGGGGAGGATGATGTCTGGGAGGAAGCGGAAGCTACTAAATGGTAGTAAGAATGAAGGGAAGGGGAAGACTGGGAGGAAGGGAACTAAGGAATCTTGTGTGTGTAGGAAGAGGAAATGCAGAGATAGAATATGATAAAGTGTATCTGGCCCATAATCGGGAATCACCAAAAAGGGGAGGAGTGGGCATAATATTTGCAAAAGGATTGAATGTGGAAGAAGAGCATGTGGAGAGAGACCCGGGAGGGCGCTACATTTTGTGGAAAGGGAAAATAGAAGAAAGGCCTATAGTAGTGGGGATTATATATTCGCCAAATATACAGCAAGGGCAGTTCTATGGGAAGTTGCATGAGGTGGTTGAACCCTATTTGCAAAGTCCAGTAATATTAGGAGGGGATTTTAATGCAACACTGAACCCCAGAATAGACACTACGGGGGACAACAAGTGTGGACCAAAGGGGGTAAGTAAGAAACTGGGGAAGTTGCTGCATAAATTGGGTTCAGTGGATGTTTGGAGGCACATACATGGGAATACGAGAGAGTATACACACTACTCTCACCCGCATAAGAGATACAGTATAGCAAAATAGATATGATATGGGTGGGATGGGAGGATAATAGAACAAGTCAAGAAGGTGGTGATTGGGCCTATAAGCTGGTCAGACCATGCCCCGGTGGAGGCTTCCTTGAGGTTACAAAAGGAAGGAGGAAGTTTGTTCTTCAGGAAGTTGAATGAGTCCCTTATAGATGAGTTGGAAGGGCAAAAAAGTATACAGTGCACTATAAGGGAGTATATGTGTCATAATGAGAGGGGTGAAGTGGGGCCGGCTGTTGTATGGGATGGGTTGAAGGCGGTTGTAAGGGGACAATGTATAGCCTTGGCAGCGAGACAGAAGAGAGGAAAAGAACAGAAAGAGCCGGAGTTGTTAAAAGAGCTGAGATCAGAAGAGTTAATACACAAGCAGAGAGGGGGAAGGAAGGGGCTACAATGAATTCGGAAAATACGAGAAGAATTAGGAGCCCTACACGAAGCTGAGGAGGCCTATAGGTTAAACCAACTAAAACACGAGTTTTATATACAGGGTAATAGGCCAAGTAGATATCTTGCCAGAAAATTAAGGGAGAAAAGGGTGCAACAGCAGTTCCTGAAAATAAAGGCTGAACAGGGAAAGTGGGTTCGGGGTACGGAACATATTCAGAAAGTATTTCAGAAATATTATGGCAAGCTCTATGAATCAGAGCAACAAGAAGAGGGAGTAGATATAGAGAGGTACCTGGCGGAAACCACATTGAACCAATTGGATTTAGAGCAACAGAAGTAGATAAATAGAGAGATAGTTAGAGAGGAAGTAGTAGAGGCTATAAAGAGCTTGAAGGAGGGTAAGGTGCCAGGATTAGATGGATTTACAGCCCGGTTTTATAAAAAATTCTGTGAGGAGGTTAGTCTGATCCTGCGGGATGGTTTTTTTTTTCCATTTAACTTTTTATTAATAATTTTCATTAATATAACATACATCTTCTGTCACCACATTATGCAACTATACAACACTTACACAATCCCATTTATTATAATCCCCCTAACTAATACAACTTCAATACTACCTAGACTTTCACCCTCCCCCCCCCACCCACCCTCTCTAATGTCCCCTTTAGTGATGTTTATTGCAATGTCTCATCAGAACTGTCATCAACATTTCGACACCCCACCCCTGAACAGGTCATTCATATTACTGATACCCATTTTAGCGCTTTTGCCTCCCTCCTACTCTCCCCCTCCCCTTACTCCCCCCCTTCCATGATTCCAACCATTTCCATACCCTCTTCCATTGTTCCACACTTCTCTCCCCTTTCCCTTGCCACAACTTCATCAATTGATGCATCAAACACAATTCAGTCATTATTCTAATAAAGCCTTCACTATTCAGTGTGGACTCCCCTGTCCAATACTTTCCTATCTCACACCTCGCAGCTACTATGCAATGGTGTAGTACCCCCTTATCCCTCTCCAAGATGTCCCCCTCTAGCTGGTGCAGTAAGCAAACCTCAGGCTTCTTCTGCAATCTATGTGCTGTCATCTTGTAGATTATATCCGACACCCCGACCCAATATTTTTGGATCTGTCCGCACCGCCACCACATGTGTAGCGTGTCACCTCTCTCCTTACACCCCCTCCAGCACAAATCAGACTGTTCTAGTCCTGCTCACTTTTTACGAATCGGCGTCCAGTACCACCGATATAACACTTTGTAGGCATTTTCTTTTATTTGAGTAGCAATTAATGTTACTGCCACTGTATGTATAACCTTATCCCACTGCTCTTTATTCCATATTACTCCTAGGTCTTCCTCCCATTTCATCATAAACTCCAATTTGCCCTCTCCCCCTCCATTAACCCTTTATATATTTTGGACAAAGCTCCTTTCTGGCCTAGCTGTCCTGAGACTAGGGCCTTAAACCACCCCCTATTTTCCCATAGATCATTCCACACTTTTTTCTGACGCAGAAAGTGACTGACTTGGATATAGCTATAATAATCATTTTTAGTTAACCCATATAAATCCTTGACACCCTCGAAGTCTCTGACCCTCTCTTTAGCCACTATTTGGGAAATATGTGTAAGCCCCAGGTTTGCCCCTCTGCGCAATACACTCACTTCTGGTCCCTGCATGCCTCCAGAGTCATCCTTTGTATATATTCTTAATCTTGTATTAATACTTTCTTATTCTGTTTCCATATCTGCAAAATATGTGCAATTATGGGATTTGAATTGGACACCTCCTGCCCTCTGCTTCCCTTCCAGACTAGTCTCTCCAGTCCCATTCCCTTTACTGATTCTTCTTCCATTTGAAGCCCCGGTGCTTCTGTTTCTCTTGTTGCCATTCATATACCGTTTTCAAATGTGCTGCCTCATAGTATTTCCTAAAGTTAGGTACCCCAAGCCCTCCCTCACCCCTTGCTATCTGCATTATAGAGAAAGATACCCTGGGACTCCTATTTTGCCATACAAAACGATTAATGAGTCTTTGTAATTGTTTTAACTTTCTATACGGCACCTGTATCGGCAACGTTTGAAACAGGAACAAGAATCTAGGCAGAAGCATCATTTTTATGACCGCAATCCGTCCAAACCAGGACATAAATCCTTGCCCCCACCCAGCCAGCAAACTCTCCACTTGCCCAAATAGCTTAGAATAGTTTAAATTGTATAGTGCTTCCAACCTGTTACTTATTTGGATCCCTAAATACCTAATCGACCCCCGAGCCCACCTAAATGGGTATTTCTTTTGTAGTAATTCCTGCGCTTCCTTTTTTTATGGACAAATTTAATATTTCAGATTTTGCCCAGTTGATTGTAAATCCAGACATTCTGCCATATTCTTCTAATTCCCACATTAATATAGGGAAAGTGAATCCAGGCCTAGTAACGCTCAAGATAATATCATCTGCAAACAAAGATATTCTATATTCTTTCTGTCCTACAATTATGCCCTTCAGATCTGCCCTTTCTCTTACCCTTTCCACAAACGGCTCCACTGACAGTGCAAATAATAGAGGCGATAGGGGACACCCCTGTCTCGTCCCCCTTCCCTGCTCGAAAAAATTTGAATATGCTCCATTGACCCTCACACAAGCTTTCGGGTTGCAATATAGCGCTTGTACCCAACCCAAGAACTCAGCTCCCAATCCCATTCTTTCCATTACCTGAAACAGAAAAGGCCAGGACACTTGGTCAAAAGCCTTTTCAGCATCTAGATTCAATAGTAATGCCTCTTCCTTGCTTTTTCAATCGACCAAATTGTATTGAGTATCTTTCGCATATTATCGGCTACCTGCCTACCTGGTATGAATCCCGCTTGGTCTTGGTGAATCAATTTCCCTATTACCCTATTTAAACGCGTAGCTAATATTTTGGCCAATAGTTTAGCGCCTAGATTCAGTAATGAAATAGGTCTATACGATGAGCATTCTTGTGGATCCTTCCCTGCCTTATGTATTACTGTTATTCCTGCTCATCCCATAGTATCTGCTAACAACCCGCTCTCCCTTGGTAGATTAAATAGTCACACTAATGGATTTCTTAATATCTCTCCAAACCTTCTATAGAACCTCGCTGTTAGCCCATCTAATCCCATCGCCTTATCTACTTTCAACTGCTTTATAGCTGCCAAGACTTCCTTCTCTGTTATGGCTCTATTTAACTGCTGTTGCTCCACCTCCTCCAATCTCGGCAGCTGTATGGAGTCCAAGTAGCTTTGTACCCTTTCCAGCTCCACGGGAATTCTTGCCTCATATAGCGACTGATAAAATCTCTTAAAAGCCTCCCTAATGTCCCCATCTTTTTTAAGTGTTTTCCCTCTCTCCTCTTGAACTTTCAGTATATATGAACTTAACTTCCTTTGTTTCAATTTCTGCGCCATGTATCTCCCAGCTTTATTGCCCCCTCGAAAAATTCCTTTCTCAAGAGCTGCATATGGTATCTTATAGTTTTCGCCTGCATTGCATTTATTTGCGCTCTTACTGCCAACACTTGCCCTCTATAGGTTCCTGTTCTATCCAGAGCATCTAACTCTTCCAATTTCATTAATTCTTCTCTCAATTCCCTATCTCGTTTCTCCTTTTCCTTCCTTTTTTGTGCCCCCATTTATCCAAGACACCCCTCACTTCTGCCTTATATCCATCCACATTCCCCCCACACCACTTCCCCATTATCATTCCATTTAAAATAATCTCTTGTTTCCCGCTCTATATCTTCTCTTACCTTCCCATCTTCTAGTAGAGATTTGTTTAATCTCCAGAATTGATTGTCCTTCCCCTCCCCCTCAATCGCCATTCTAATTTCCACTACAGCGTGATCTGACCATGTGATGGACTCCATCTCCACCCCCTTAATTCGTCCTACCGCCTCCCTGGTTATCCAAATGGCGTCTATTCTGGAATACGAACCATGCAATGCGGAAAAGTATGAGAATTGCCTCTTCCAAGAATGCTGGAATCTCCATGCGTCTATCAAGCAGTGTTGTGTTACAAAATGATGATATTTGCTTCTATCAGCCCTCTTGTCCTCTCTTTTTCCCGTAGCATCTCTAGCTGGGTTCCATGTTAAATTAAAATCTCCTCCACAGATTAGAATACCTTCTCCAAGTTTTCCCACCTCTTCATTGAGCTTTGTCCAAAATTCTCCTTGCATCCCTGTGGGCGCATATACGTTCATTATACAATACCATTCATGCCCTATTTTGAGCCGTATTAACACATATCTCCCCGCTCTATCCCTGATTACTGTTTGCATTTCCGACTTTACTATTGAATCTATTAAAATTGCAACTCCTCCCTTCTTTTTTTCTAATGTGTTTGTCGCATGGACACAGACCCCATATCCCTTGGGCTTAACCAAATACTCTGTCGCCCTAGTGAGGTGTGTTTCCTGTATGAGTACCACCAATGCCTTTTGGCGTGTTATTTCTTTATATAATTTCTGTCTTTTGAATGGCGAGTTAAGCCCTTTTACATTTAAGGCGACTATTTTTAATTCGCTGTTGATATTTGTTTCTCCCCCCTCCCTTGCCCTCAACCTCCTTCCCTATCTTCCCTTCCCCCTCCCCCTCCACTCCCCCTCCCTCTCCTTTCCCTCCCTATCTCTCTTCCCCCCCTATCTCCCTTCCCCCCTCCCCCTTTCCCATCTCCCATCCCCACCATGGAGACTCGACTTCCATACTTAGTGACTATCAATCAGCCCGCAGCCTGCCCTCCCCTTCCCTTCATCCCCCCACCCCCTCTCTCTACCACCCTCCTCTTCCCTCCCCACTCTATATGTTCCTTATGCTCACAACCCTTTAGTGACCCAAGCTTCCCTTCCCCTCTCCTCTCCCCTTGTCTACCTCTCTCCAACCCCCTCACCCACTCCCCACTCCCCCTCCCTCCTCCCTTACTTTTCCATTCACATCTCTTACAAAAAGGATGTGAACAGGATGGAGTCGGTGCAGAGGATGGCTACTAAAATGATTAGTGGTCTTCATTATAAAGTATATGAGGACAGACTTATGGTTTTTAATATGTACACCTTAGAGGAAAGGCGGGATAGAGGTGATATGATTGAGATGTTTAAATACCTCCGTGACATAAATGTACAGGGGGAGAGCCTCTTTCAATTGAAAACAAGTTCTGCTATGAGGGGACATGGGATGAGGGTGAAGGGGGATAGATTCAGGAGTGATTTGCGGAAATATTTCTTTACGGAAAGAGTGGTGGATCTGTGGAATAGTCTTCCAGTGGAGGTGGTAGAGATGAGGACAGTAACTGAATTCAAAAAAGCATGGGACAAACACAGAGGATCTCTAAAGGAAAAAGGGGACTGTTGTAGTTGTTGATATGGAAGGAAAGACTAGATAGGCCATGTGGTCTTTTTCTGTCATCATGTTTCTATGTTTCTACATGCCTCTTAGCAGTGTCCCACAATTCAGTTCAAATATTAGTTCCTCTGGTGCCTGAAGTCCTGGGACCCGTCCCCTCAGCCAATGTCCTGTGCCAACTCTTTTGTTTCTTGGCTGCCTTTGGTCAGTCTTGCTACTTTCTGACCCTTTGTTGGTGCTCTCTGCCATCTGCGGTTATCCATCACAGTCTTGGATGACGTGGTCTTCTGTATCGTTGCTTGACTCTCCTTGCCTCCTGGTAAATTGGTTAGTCCCATGTCACTGAGCACTCCCAAGGCTTCCTCGCAGGTCTTTACCTTTCGTGATATACCATTTGCTGTGATTAACAGGCCAAAGGGATACAGCCATTTATAGCTCGCCTCTTCCCACCTCAGATAAGCCGTCATGTCCTTCATCTCTCTTCGACGTTGCAATGTTCCTAGCGATAGATCTTGAAACAGTTCCACCCCGTGCCCTTCCCACTGAAAATGACCCAATTTCCGTGCCGCCCTCATCAGGTTTTCTTTCATTTTGAAGGATCTCAAGCACACCACGATATCCCTTGGTTGATTGTCTCTAATTGGCCCTAGCCCCTATGCGCTCTCTCAATTTGCAAGGGTTCTCCTTCCCCACTCTCTATTAGAGCCCCCACTTGTAACAATGCTCCAAACACTTTTTTAATAACTTCTTCACAATTTCTATATTTGGGGTCTTCTGGTATCCCTCTCACTCTGAGATTGCTCCTCCTGGATCTATCTTCCAAATCCTCCACCTTCTCTTTTAGTTCATCCTGTACGTGCTTTATCTCCTCCCAGCCTTTTTGAAGATCTTCCAAGGCTTCTCCATGTTGTTTCAGCTGGGTTTCTGTTTCCTCTACCCAGGATCCCATGTCCACTATATCCTGTCTTAAAGATTGTAATGTCTCTTTTAATTCATTTTTTACTCTGCTGATTTCCACTGTAAGGTCTTCTTTTAACTCCTTCAGCCACGTCTTAATCATGTCAGCCATTCCCGGGCCTCAGGTGCTCTCCCTCTCCTCTGCGGGCCCAACCTCGTGCTCCTCCACCCCTTTGCCTTCCTTCTCTCCGTCCTTACCTCCTCTTGATGGTACATATGAGGATCTGAATTCCGCCAATTTTTTCTTTGCAGAGGTGCCCCCTTTAGTCTTGTCCATCTTGCCCCTTTACACTTCTAACTGCCCTTTCAGGCCTTCTGAGATCTTCAGGCACTCAAATCTGCCTCCAGCTTCCCCCTTCAAATTCTTCTGCTCAACAGTCTTCTGGTGGGCTCTTCCCTCTTTATCTTTTTACTATACAGTTCTCTGTATTTTACCTTAATAGCAGGTGGTCTCTATTGGATTTGTACACCTCTATTGGATTTGTACACCTACACCAATATCTGACCCACACAACACACACACCACACACTAAATATACATTTGTAAAAAGTTAGATGTGTTTGTTTTAATACCTAAAAAGTTCTTGCTTTAATACCTAAAAGATGTTTCTGCTTTTTGTTTTTCCTTTAATACCTACAAAGTTTATATTACTGTTCAATGTAAATAGTTGAATTCTATTGTTCTATGTAAAATGTATACAAACTGTGTACAAGACTGTTAACCTGTTATATGTAAACCGCCCTTGATCTCTGGAAGGGGCGGTATAAAAGAAATAGTTAAATAAATAAATAAAAAATAAATAAAATGTTGATTGAGGTGCTGCTGTGATCCTTGTTTTTCTGTGTACATCTGCTGTATCTGAGCTTTAAGGTTGTCCTCCTTTTCTGCCTCCATTCTAGCGGCTCTCTGCACCACTACCACGTTGCTGCACTGGCTTATTGGCCTGTCTACCTCGCTCCGTTGAGCCCGAGCCTCCGTGCACTTCCTCCACGTTTTCACCGTTGCTCTCTCACTGCTCTTCGATCAGCTCTCTGGGTGTGCTAGCGTCGCGACTCACCCTGCCTCCTTGTCTTTCGCCGCACTCGGATACTGACACTGCTCCACTTGCACTCACCGGCCCTCCTGCCAAGTGTGTGATCCCCAGTTCTCTGCCGCCATCTTGATGATCAGCCACGTCTCTGCTCCAGGTCCCCTCTCTGCCGCGGCTAATGGTTCAGGGGATGATCGTGACCCGCTCTGCCTTCCACAGGAATCTTGGAGGTATGTGTAGGTTATGCCCCTGCTTCACATCGCTGCCTCATTTCTTGTGGGGGTATTTTAACCCCGTTGGGCAAGCGTTGGTGGCGGAGCTCAGTTACCTCGCCGCCATGCAAGCTGATGAAGTCCTGCAGGATGTTTTTAATGAAGTATTGAAATGGGAGAAGTTACCAAGCTCTATGGAAACAGCTGGAGTGGTAGTTATACCTAAACCCAGGAAGGACCATGGGACGTGTGAGTTTTATAGACCTATCTCACTTATAAATTTGGATGCTAAGATATTAGCTAAAATATTGGCGGCTAGATTGCAGAAATATATTCCAGGGCTAATAAAGCAGGACCAAGCAGGGTTTATTCCGGGTAGGCAAACGAGTGATAATGTGCGTAAATTGTTGAATTTAATATGGCAAGTGTGAAGCGAGCAGACAGAATCTATCATGATTGCAGTGGATGCGGAGAAAGCCTTTGATAGAGTAGAATGGGCTTTTATGTTTGAAGTTATGAAGAAAATGGGACTGGGAGAGAACTTTCAGAAATGGATAGAGGCACTCTACAAAGAGCCTAAAGCACGTATATGCATAAATGGGGTTTATTCAGAGCAGTTTAAGTTAGGCAGGGGTACAAGGCAGGGCTGCCCGATTTCTCCTTTGCTGTTTGCAATGGTAATAGAACCACTGGCTGAAAGTGTTAGGCAGAATAAGGAAATACATGGAATAAAGGTGGGTGAGGAGGAATATAAAATTTCATTATTTGCGGATGATGTGATGTATGCAGTAGGACACCCTGAGAAATCGATACCAGCACTGGTACAGGAGATTACGAAATATAGTGCGGTATCAGGCTATAAAATGAATATGGGAAAAACAGAAGTGCTCAAATGAAGGTTGAATTCACAGGAAGAGGGTAGGATATGGAAACCATTTCCATTTAAATGGGCTAGCAAAAGTGTGAAATATCTGGGGATCCAGATTAGTGCGGAGGGGTCTGAATTATATAAGTTGAACTATAAGCCAACTGTAAAGAATGTGCTAACGGATTTAGTAAGATGGGATAAACCCATATTCTCATGGATGGGAAGGATAGCCATAGTGAAGATGAATATACTGCCTAGACTACTTTTCCTGTTTATGACCTTGCCTATAGAAGTTCCTACAGCCATGATAAATTTGGTGCAGAGAAAAATCTTCGCCTTTATTTGGAGACACAGGCCCCCTAGGGTGAAAAAGAAAATAATGTATAGAGTAAAGAAGGAGGGTGGTCTGGTGGTCGCTGAGATTAGAAGATATTATGAGGCGGCTCAGTTGCAAGCGATAATGGGGTGGAGGCTGGAGAAGGATGGTCCTCAATGGAGTAGAATCGAACAGGTGATGGTAAGACTCAACTATATTACAGATTTGTTGTGGAAGAATAGGGCGGAGAGAGAACGAGGCCTAGTTAATAACACATATATGATAAATACATTTAGAGCCTGGGATAGAAAACATAAGGTGCTAACACATATGGGAGGAAATATTATGGCACAGCGGATTACACAATATGAGGGGATTTTGGTGGGAGAAAGTTCTGGGATATTCCAAAGATGGCAGGAGAAAGGGTTAAAGTGTATGGGGCAGGTACTAACTGAGGCTGGTCACTTAAGGCCGTTTGCTGAGCTCCAGTGAGAGTTCCAAATAGCAAAGAGTGATTGGTTGGGCTATTTCCAACTGGCACATTTTTTAGGGGTAAAGGATATAAAAGAAGGCCTGAAAAGCACAGAGTCACTCTTTGAGAAGATGTTTAGGGTGGGGGACTTATCAAGAGGGGTGATTTCTAGGCTTTATAAGGCCTTGAGTAGCCCCATGGATCAAGGAATGCATATGAGGGCCTGGGAGGCAGACTTGGGGGGGTCACTGGGATGTACAGAGATTTGAAAAAGTTTATGATGGGGTTTCGGCAGCAATCCAAGAACATTGTTATAAGATTATGTTCTGAATGTATCTAACCCCAGTAAGGTTGTGTAAGATGGGGAGATATAATGGTGTGATGTGTTGGAGGGGGTGCGGAGAACAGGGGGGAGGGAGTATATGCATATTTGGTGGAGCTGTCCAGTCCTACAACAAACGTGGCTGTGGCTGAAGGATCTCATGCGGGAGATGGTGGGCTGCGTAGGAGATATTACACTAGCGGGAATATTAATGAATGAATGGGGGGGGGATCCGAAGAGCGACATGGTGTATATGTTGAAGATGCTTGCAATTGGAGATGGACATAGCAAAGGGATGGAGATCCGTGAGAGCACCAGCACATGAAAGGATATTAAGTAAAATAGCATATATTTATAGGATGAGTGAGATTAATGCATATAAAGTGCACGGGATTGGGAAATGTAGCTAGGCTGTGGGGTGTAAAGATGGAGCCCTCCATAGGTAACCGGTTTCCAGCTAGGAGAACAAGAGATCTGCAACACTAAAAGACATGAAGAAGCGATCACATTATCGCTCCCTCAGATCCCCACAACTCTGAAAAGATATTTTTCCTTCAAAAGGAAGCACTTTTCTTTTTTTGTTCCCCACAGGGCTACCGATAATTAAAGATCGATAGCAGCTTAAAGTGTATTTTGTTTTATGCTACCTGCAACAGTGAAAGCACCAATTTTCTTTTTTATTGAGCGGAACAATGTGCCTCTCTTTGACAGGAAGAAACTGGTGTAGTGAGATTGCAATGTCATTCCTCAGAGCACAGTATTCCTGCAATTCCCAGCCTAGAAATGGACCTGGTGAGGGTGTGTGTGTGGGAGTGGGTAGGGGGGGTTGGACAGCAGCGGAAGGTTAAGGGCAACGGAACATTGTGCTTTTCAATATAAATAATGACCCCTTCCCTTCATTAAGCTTCTTAATGCCTCCCATCAGAAGGCGTGTACAGGAAAATTAGTGTGTCCAGACAGTGCTCTGTAACTCCATTCCAAACTACAGTTCTAATAGTATCAAGTTTGCATGATTCATGCCTCACCTACTTCTTTTGTGGTCTTATACCAAGTTATAACTTTCCTTTTCTCAGTAATTTTTATTGCATGTATATGTATCCATTTTTTAGGCTTTCCAATATATGGAATGTTGGAAAAAATTATATAAAAGGAGTCACTTTGCCATTCTTTCTGTAGCCACAAAATCTGTTGAAAAAGGGACAGAAATTCATCACCCTGACATGCAGAATGAAAATGTGACTATTTCATATGGCTTCAAAAACTATAAACACTAGGGCTGATATTCACCATCAGCACTTCTGAAGAACCTGGACACAGCTGCTTTAATTAAAACTAGATATTCAGCGCCAGAGTTTATCTGGCGGACATTACTGAATATCTAGACAGAACAATTGCTATTCAGTCAGCAGCAATCTTCAGCCACTAATCGGATGGGAAAAACTACATCAAGTTAGGACAGCCATTGACCTGTCCTAACTTTATACGGTTTAGTAATCTGGTTATCAGTTAAATATTGCCACTAACCAGATAGCTACCAGGACCACCCTTGCTCTGCCCATAGACCATCTTTATCTTTATCTTTATTCGCATATTTAATATACCGCTCTTTACCAGTGGCATCAGAGCGGTGTACAATAAAATACAAAATATAAGGCTGCTGAAACAGAAAAGGAAAGCCAAAATCATAGACAGGATAGAATAGAGAGAAAGAGGAAGGCAATAGAGAAGGACATTGGAGTACAAAACAGAGACAAGCACAAGCAGGATCACCGAGGTGGGGGGAGAGGGGAGCAGAAGGGGGGGGGAAGATTGAAAGCGGTGCAAAAAAGGTGGGTCTTTAGCCTAGCCTTGAAAGTTTTATAAGATGGTTCTAAGCGGAGGGCGATGGGAAGCGAATTCCAGAGTTTCGGACCTAAAAGGTTTTAGCAAGCCACTTTTCCTGTAGTCTCTGGGGCTATCAAGATTGCTGTGTTTTAGCAGGTTATAGGCTAGTTTTAGGAAGCCAGAACCTGTCTATCTTTAGCCTATTTTATAAAGAAAAGCAGGCACCTGCTTTTCTTTATAAAATAAGGATGTAAGTGTCTGAAACTGTCCTTGGTCCGATTCTTTTTAACATCTTTGTTAGTGATATAGCGGAAGGGCTGTCGGGTAAGGTTTGCCTCTTTGCGGATGATACCAAAATCTGCAATAAAGTAGACACCCAGGAAGGTGTAGATAACATGAGGAGGGATCTAGCTAAGCTTGAAGAATGGTCTAGAATTTGGCAGCTGGGATTTAATGTTAAAAAATGTAAGGTCATGCATTTGGGGCTGCAGCAATCCAAGGGAGCAATACAGGATAGGTGGGGTAGTACTTTTGTCCACTAAAGAAGAGCGGGACCGAGGCGTCGTTGTGTCCGATGATCTTAAAGTAGCTAAACAGGTAGAAAAGGCGACGGCAAAAGCTAGAAGGATGCTTGGTGTGCATACGGAGAGGAATGGCTAGCAGAAAAAAGGAGGTGATAATGCCTCTGTATAAGTCTTTGGTGCGACCTCATTTGGAGTATGGTGTGCAATTCTGGAGACCGCACCTTCAGAAGGATGTGAACAGGATGGAGTCGGTGCAGAGGGTTGCTACTAAGATGATTAGTGGTCTTCATTATAAGGCATATGAGGACAGACTTGAGGATCTTAATATGTACACCTTAGAGGAAAGGCGGGATAGAGGTGATATGATTGAGATGTTTAAATACCTCCGTGGCATAAATGTTCAGGGAGAGAGCCTCTTTCAATTGAAAGCAAGTTCTGCGACGAGGGGACATGGATGAGGGTGAAGGGAGATAGATTCAGGAGTGATATGCGGAAAATATTTCTTTACGGAAAAGAGTAGTGGATCCGTGGAATAGTCTCCCAATGGAGGTGGTAGAGATGAGGACAGTAACTGAATTCAAAAAAGCATGGGACCAACACAGAGGATCTCTAAAGGTAAAAAGTGGACTGTTGTAGTTGTTGTTATGGAAGGACAGACTAGATGGGCCTTGTGGTCTTTTTCTGTCATCATGTTTCTATGTTTCTATGTTTCTATTAAATCTAGGCACAAGCACTTACACCAGCTCTAAAGCTGCAGTATATGAAATTTAATAAACCATACACGTCAAGGCCGATTCCATAACATTCATGTCCAGGCCATGGGCACATCCAAACTGGAGATGAGGACGTTTTAAACCTGATTCCGATATGCACTTGCCCGCATATCTGGAATTGGAGACATGTACGTATTAAACGTCCCCACCCTCACGATATTCTGAAAAGATGAACATCCATGATGCCTCCTGCCTCCGCCTCCCCTGTTAAAACGTGCATCCCCTAAGCTGCTCCTCGCACTGACAGTGTTGTGCTCATGCACATAACATGTGAATACTGATTATACCTAAATGTGGACTAAATTTACTAGTCTGTTGGATGCCCAGAACACTGCAAAGTAAGCTCAGGGCAGTCATTGATATAATAACTACAAAATCCAATAAATCCCCGAAGACTCTTAACTCAGTAAATATTCAAACAAAAACTGAATATGCAAACACTAAGAAACTGAAGTATCAATAAGGAGGAAATACTAATGCTTGGACACTAGATAGTGATATTCACTAAGAAGTGCATAAACTGACCAGAGGGCTCACAATGAATATAAAGAAGCCTCAGACCAGGGGAGTGGAAACAACGGTGTGGCAGTAAACCACTAATGAACCTGCACCCACTTTTTCCCTTCTGAGCAACTTGAACAGAGCTGGTAACTTTGTCCTGATGCAGCCCGATTAAAGTTGGAGGGCAAAACTCGAATCGACTTAGACCCATCCTGAATGGAGTGCTATTACTTTTGACTAAAGGGCCCTTCAGTATTCAGTTAAGTGTTTTCTTTTCCTTAAAATAAAACCAATGCACTCTCCCATAATATTGGAAATACGTGCAATGACATCCCCTATAGCGATAGCACCAATATACCTGCATTAGACTCTTTCCACCCATACTCAGCTGAACAGTTTGAAGACATAATCAAAGGACTCAACTCAACCACCTCACCTGCTGATCCATGCCCCTCTCACTGGATTAAATCAGCATGTTCCGAATTAAGTCCTCATATATCAAAAATAGCGTACCTCTCCTTCTCTAAAGGCCTGGTTCCATCACCACTGAAAACTGCCACCATCAGACCCCTCCTAAAGAATCATAAATTGGACCCTCAAGACCCAAATTCCTATTGTCCCATAGCTAGTCTCCCCTTCTTGGCTAAGACATTGGAGAAGATAGTCCAACAGCAGATCCAAGACCACATCGATTCCTACTCTCCTTTGGATCAACAACAGCATGGGTTCCGCCAATAACATGGTGTTGAAAGCTTGCTTACCTCACTTATGGAAAACCTGGTTAAAGGCATAAACAAAAAACAAGGCTTCATTTTGATCTTCCTAGATATCGCTTCAACCTTCGACACAGTATGTCACAACCTTCTACTTGATCAACTACAGCTAAAGGGCATCAAGAACCCAGGGCTGGCGAAATGTCCAAGGAAGTTAATCCACCTCCGAGGTGGAATAACTTCCTTGGATGTTTTTTTTTAAGCTGCTGGGGCGCGGATGGGGCAGGGGGAGCAAGGGTTTATTCCCTATAGCCCGACCCTGGCCTTAGGAGGCCGGATCGGTGATTGGGCTGCGGGGAATAAACAGTTTAACTGGGCGGCCATCATCGCGGCTTTTAACGGAGAGATCAGCGGAGGCAGCAGCCATGATCGGGGACTGTGGGCGGGAGCTTCCCCTCACCACAGCCAACTGCCAATCAACTTCCCTGCCTAACAGCTTCAAAACCACTGCTCTGGAGAGGTTCAGTGGAATGGAGAGATCAGCAGAGGCAGCAGCCATGATCGGGGACTGTGGGCGGGAGCTTCCCCTCACCTCAGCCAACTGCCAATCAACTTCCCTGCCTAACAGCTTCAAAACCGCTGCTCCGGAGGGGTTCAGTGGAATGGAGAGATCAGCAAGGCAGCAGCCATGATTGGGGACTGTGGGCCGGAGCTTCCCCTCACCTCAGCCAACTGCCAATCAACTTCCCTGCCTAATGGCTTCAAAACTGCTGCTCTGGAGGGGTTCAGTGGAATGGAGAGATCAGCGGAGGCAGCAGCCATGATCAGGAACTGTGGGCGGGAGCTTCCCCTCACCTCAGCCAACTGCCAATCAACTTCCCTGCCTAATGGCTTCAAAACCACCGTTCCGGAGGGGTTCAGTGGAATGGAGAGATCAGCGGAGGCAGCAGCCATGATTGGGGACTGTGGGCGGGAGCTTCCCCTCACCTCAGCCAACTGCCAATCAACTTCCCTGCCTAATGGCTTCAAAACCGCTGCTCCGAAGGCGCGCCCACACTTGAGGGCCTCGCAAGAGGGCCCTTTGGTGTGGCCCTTAGGCGTCGGACCGAGCGTGAATAGAGAAACGGCTGATTTATGAATGGTTTACTTTGCTGGTATGCCTGTTTTAGGTTAAATGTTATACGATGTGAGTACTGTTTCCCCTTTGTTATGTATCCTCAGTGCTTACTGCTTAATCTAATGATGAAGCGGTGTTTGTTGCCCTTCCTCTGTATATCCTTGTCATGTTCTGTACTGCTTTGATTGAAGGAAAAGGCGGAATACAAAACTTGTCAAATAAATAAATAAATGGAGCCGTGGTGCCATGGCAACATGATGCCATGGCGCCGTGGCTCCATTTAAAAGCCTTGACTTAGTCAGGCTACTAATGTACATGCAGGCCGGGACTGAATCTCAGTCCCGGCCTGCACATACATGCTGGTTTGCGATTCTGATCCCTCGGGGCTAGATGTGTCCCGCGGGATCAGAATCGCGACCTCCTTTGTGTGTCCGGTTCAGACCAGACGCACAGAGAGGATCTATGTCTGGGACAGAATTGGGCCCTATGGGCCTTGGGTATTTCATCTGCTCGTTGCAATGTGATGATGTTCTATGGGCCCTTTCAATTTCAAATGGTTGTTTAAAAGTTATCTGAAGTATTTGTGGCAATAGCATTTCCAAGTACTTATCATATCTTGTCCTTTGGACCCTTCAGGGACACCTAGCAGTCGAAGGCTGTTGTGCCGTGATCTGTTGTTGTTCTCTGCAATCTGTTTTTCAAGTTGTTGAATGCAGCGAGTGTTTTGTTGTACTTGTGCAAACTGAGCTTCGTGCTTGTTTACTTGCTCATCTACTATATTTAATCTGAGGGTTAGGATATGTAGTTGTTACTTAATATTTGAGAATTTATTGCTCACTGTTGCCAATGTTTCCCCATTTGCCTCAACTAATTCTTTCACCTGCCTTATTCCTGGAGCAGTTCCTTTAGTCCACCATCAAGTTCTTTACTGGGCACCATCTTGGCAGGGGAGAGTGGCCTGATTTTGGATCATTTAGCATTCTGCGTTGGAGTCTGGGAGAATTCTAGTTGCACCGGCTTGATTGTTGCCATATTATCCTGCAATCTGAGATGAATAGATCTTTCACCCAAGGGTCTAGTGAGGAGAGGGGCACTGGGTTCTTCCTATCTGGTCTAGAGAGTCTTTCCTAGGTGTCCATCTTGGATTGCAGCTAGCTCTGCCCTTGTAAAGATGCTCATTTTAATAATATTGTTCTACAGTCAAAATGCTTCCAAAATAAATTCACTCACACTTTACTAAGTCTGGGTTGCTGGGAATGAAAATGATGCTTAAAATTGTTTATTGGCTCTAGTTTTCAATTTAAACTACTGGGTCAGTACATATGATCTTGACTTCAGAAGTGCTAAGGATATGCAAATTATAATGGGAAGGGATCTCAATTTAAACCATAAATTACTAAAATACGTGCATATCAGCAACTGGATTTCTGATAAATATATGTTTTTGTCTGGAGAGTACTTGCTTTTCAGGCAAAACATGTGGAGCCCGATTCCATAACATGCATGCCCAGCCCACTAACACATCTAAATTAAAAAAGGGCTACGTTTGTACCCAATTCTACATCCATGGGTCTACATATTCCTATGGGTCCAGAATTCGGGAGATAAATGTGGTCAGCATAGCGTGGGAATAATAGCCTGTGTAGAGTATCCAAACATTCCATCAGTGATATATCCAGTACCCAATGGAGAAGGACTGTCAGTTTCTGATGCTCCAGAATCATTCTCACTTGAGTCAGACAAGGAAGAGGAAGGGGATGAAACCTTTGGCACCGAACCATCAGTTTTACCTGACCAGATTTACTCCCAGCCTCCTCCTCTGATCCATACCTCATAACAAGGTGAACTGATTGACCTTGTGAGAAATTTAGAACTACCTAAGAGTAAGGCAGAGCTGTTGGGATCTAGACTGCAGCAGTGGAATTCTGATGTTATGGTTTCCATCTTACGTGAATGTCAAAAGGATCTTGCTATCTTCTTCTTCATAGAAGGTGATCTTGTAGCCTGCAATAACATTGACGGTCTGAAGGCAGCCCTCAATATCATTCATCATCCTGATGAGTGGAGACTGTACATCGATTCATCGAAGATGAGTGTTAAAGCTGTTTGTTGCATAATGGCAATGTATTTTGCCATTGATTCCAGTTGGTCACGCAGCCCATATGAAGGAAACTTATGACAATATAAAACTGCTGTTGAGATGCATAAAATATGACCAAAATCAGTTGCAGCTTTGTGGTAATTTGAAAGTCGTTGCTCTGTTGCTCAGTCTGCAGACTGTATACACAAAGTACTGCTGCTTTCTCTGTGGATGCGATAGTCGTGCAAAAGATTCCCACTACATCAAGCGAGATTGGCCACTCCGAAAATCATTGGAGTCTGGAAAGAAAACTATGTAGCATCCACCACTTCTTGAATCAAGGAAGATTTTGTTACCACCCTTACACATTAAGCTGGGTCTAATGAAAAATTTTGTCAAGGTCATGGACAAAACAAAACCAGATTTCAAATATCTCAGTGAGAAATTTCCAAGTCTAAGAGCCCGATTCTATCAGGGCACATCCGGGCCATCCGGGCAGCCCCGTTAGGACTCTATTCTGTATGGCAGGAAGAAGATGTTCCCATGGCATACATAATCAGGCCCAAGAACGGCCCGGCATGCCCCTGCATGTCTGTGGGGATGTCCTCCCCGCAGGCTCCCCTGGCTCCTGCAGCGCCGATCCTTCTCTTTCCCAAGCCCGACCCACAGCTGGCCAGCCGGGGCCTGGATCGGGCAGTGGGGACCTCCCTGCACATACCACGAGAAGGAGTCATAAAACTGGTCCTTTATGGTATGTTTTCCAACAAAAAAATTGATAATTAATAGGTGTTGCTCTTATAGAGGAATATAGTAATAAACGGGGAGCACGGTTGGGTTTAAGGGTTAGGATAGAGGATGTACTAAAGCAGTTAGTGTGACTGAGCTGACAAAAAGGTTTGGACAAATTCCTGGGGGAAAAATAAATAAACTGTTGTTAAGATAGACAAGGGGAAAGCCACTGCTTATCCCTTTAGCATGGGATCTGGCTACCTTTGGGATATGCCAGGTGCTTGCAACCTGGAATGGCATTGCTGGCAACAGGATACTAGATTTAATCGACTTTAGTCTGACCCAGTATGACAATTCTTATATGTTCTTATAAACCTGACCTACATACCAACTCACCTGAACACACACATACATCACACATAACTCCAGGGAACTAAAAAGTGATCTCATTACTAAAGTGATCTCATTACCAAAGAAGTGGAGGAGTGGCCTAGTGGTTGGGGCAAAGTACTTCAGGCCAGAAGGTCAGGGGTTCAAATCCCACTAGAGGACAGCAACCTTGGGCTGGAAGGACTGGGGTTTCTAGTCACACAGGTGCTCCTTGTGGTCTTGGGCAAGCCACTTAACCCTCCATAGCCCATGTTCCCTGTAAAATAGTTATTTCCAAGTTATAATGCCCTGTTCAATGTAAACCACACTGATGTAAAATAGCACAGTATATAAGAGAAAATAAATAAAGCAGCTGCAAGCTAGAGATATCTTCAGATTAGTAGGCAATCCATTTTACCACCTTCTAAAAGGAGAAAATATTTACTCAAAAAGTGTAGTTATGGCTACAAAAATCAATTCCAAAGTCTACTGGCCAAGTTCTGAGGAAAAAGATACAACCACATGCTGGGGAATATGCTGATACAGCCAAATGTCATATTTGTGGTTTGAGATAAATGGTTTTCAGTTCTCCAGAACTGACCACAAATGAAGAGCACGATTTTCACCTTGCCCTGAATTCCATGCAGGGAGAGCTGCTATGCAATCAAAGGAAAGCAGAAGCCTAAACCACAGACCTCAGATGATCTTTCCACTAAGCCCGGTATCAGCTTAACTATTAAGCAGAATAAATGGTAATTTAGTCAACATCGGGCAGCTACTTTATAGTCAAAACAAAACAATAGCTTAAAGACCCTCAGCATGAACTTTTACTCATAGGGAGTGTGGACAGTTTTCAATCAGTTAATTTGTCCAGGAAATATCTTTTGGCAATTACGTTCATTGTGTATATAAATGCAAAACAAAGTTTAGTATTTATGGGGCACAATATTCAGGGCCGGTGTCTAGCGCTGCTAACGCAGCTAGCCACTGGTGCTGAATATTAATCTGCATATTTAATGCTGGGTTCATATCCGACACTGGCATTCAATATCTGGGATCACCGCACAGGCCACTCACTAACCAGGCAGTGGCAATATTGAGCTGCTGCCTGGCTAGTGATACTCAAAGAAAGTTAGGCCAGGGTTTCCTGTGCCTGGCCTTCCCTGCATATCGCTAACCGGGCCGCGTCTCAACATCGCCACTGCCCATTTAGCAAGTAGTGCCACCTCTACTCTGTCCCAGAATGCCCCCGACACGCTCCAGTGTTAAGCAGTTAGCATTGGGGTGTGCAGGGCGAGCAGCTGTGGATATTCAGTGGCACTAACTGTTCACTGTAATTAGTGCAGTTATCACCTCTGCTAACAGCGTTAATCACTTTGAATATTGGGCCCATGATGACCAATTATATGGTTTATAAAATTGTTCTAGGAGAAGTGGTGTTGGGGTGATTACAATTGCTGAGTTTAATTATCAAAATCTTTGGGATTGGGGGAGGAGAAGCCTAAATGCCTTTTATAGTTAATTTAGAAGGGTGTAAGATTGAAGGTTCACCTAGGACAATTAATACTGTTGGCCATGCCTAATCAAACTATGTGAAAACAGTTACATCATCAGTTATAAAGTACTTTTATTGTTCTCTCCCATTCTAGACACCTCTTTAGTGTACCCATTGGACTTTTGTCAGGGAAAAGGGAAGGCTTAAGGGAGATAGGATAGAGGTCTATAAATTAATGAATGGAGTGGAACGGGTAAACGTAGATGGGCTGTTTACTCCATCAAAAAGACTAGGTAACATGCAATGAAGCTACAGTGTAACCCACTTGAGATTAATAAGAGAAAATATATTTTCACTCAACGTGTAATCAAACTCTAGAATTCGTTACCGGAGGACGTAGTAAAAACTGTTAGTGTATCTGGGTTTAAAAAAGGTTTGGACAAGTTTCTGGAGGAAAGGTCCATAAACCATTATTAAAGAGAACCTGTAAAATCCACTGCTTAATGTGGAACCTGTGTACCTTTTTGGGAGAATTTACAGTGTCTCATTTCCAGAGTGTTGGTTTTACTTTCTATTAGATGATTGGGTACAGATAGTTTGCCGCTGGGTTAGGAATGTCACTCTCCTTATGCACTCCACTTTCTATTGCCTGTGACTATTTTTTCACGTCTCGAGCATATTTCAGGATTATATTTCACTTTTTATTTGCCTGTTCAATTTAAAAATGTGTCTGTTTCCTCTAGTACCTTAAAATTAGGCTTTATTCTGTTTGAGATTGCAACAAAGTTTTTCTTATCAACTATCAATGTTTTTAAGGCACATATCTGTTTTTTGCTTTGAATGTTCTTATTTTTGTTTTCTCTCGGTCTCTGATTCACTAAGTGACTTCGCATTGTCCCCTGTAATTATGTTCTTTTAACTTACTATAAATGATTTTAAGGCACACACTAGCTTTTTGCTTTCAACGCTTTTACTTATGTATTCCTTTAGTTCTTACCTCCTATTGTCCTTTAGTTGTCCCCTCCAATTATGACCTGATGCACTTTTTATGGAGATGTAGTATATAAGTAATTTTTAAAGAGATTTTAATGTGGTGGATTTACTTTTGCTTTGTTTCATTCTATTTCCCACAGTTCAATTGGCTTAACGATTGCATTGTCCACAGTGTGCCTCTGTGAGTACTGACTATATGCATGGCACAACTCCTCATCTCTCTTGCATGCCAAATTTGGGCTTTATATATGATATCATGTCCTCTGTAGTTGCACTAGCTTTACTTTTTTGTTTTTTTATTTTTGTTTCCAGTGCTTTTAACCATCCCTTTTATTATTTTAGTCTGAATTTATATTTATTGCATTTATTGTTTTCATTATTTGTATTCGTGTATTTATTGTTTTGTTTTGTTTTTTTTGAGGATGTGTACCCCCCTGAAGAAGGCTGGTTGCTGAAACGCGTAGGGATTTTTATTGAAATAAAGCATCTGTGACCTCCATACGCCACTCGCCTGTTGTGTGTTTGTTCTACATTTGCAAGGGCCTCTGCTATCCTTGTGCTCTCCTTTTTGGAACCTGAAAGGTATTTGTTACCTGGATGGGTCACTGTTGGATACTGGGCTTGATGGACCTTGGTCTGAACCAGTATGGCATTTCTTATGTTCTTAACTATCACCCCCAGCTTCTCTCCATGATGCTCTCCCTATCTGTCTTGTTGTCAGAGAGCCATCATACAAAGTCTCTATTCATACACTTTTCTTCTCACTCTCATTAATGTACCATTTTGCTCAGACTCTCTCCTTATTCATGATTTTTCCCCATCTAGCTCTTCTCAAGAAACCATCATGCACACTACCTTCCTTTCCTCCTGTCTCTCATCAAACACTGTCTCAACACTTATTCCATGTTCTTTGCCACAATGAGGAGAGAACAGGAGCCAACCCAGCCAATATGCAGACTAGGCATTCACCTAAGGCAACTCACTTTAGGGGTCATCAGCACAACAACAATGGTGAGCCAGGCAAAGCAAAACATCTTTGAAGATTCAAATGCCACTGCGCACTCTACCTCCACTGGAGTTGATTCAGCCTTGCCTGAAAACAGCACAGCACAATGTCAAGCTCTGCCATACATGGCTGGAAGGGGTGTGATGTGCAAACATTAAACACAAGCACATGGGTGTTCAAAGGCCCGCCAACATATTGGGTTGCTTTTAAGCAGGGCTGAGTTAGCTCCAGAGGAGGTAGGATGGAAAGCAGCATTGGTAACAACAGAAGTGGAAGGTAAGTGATGAGAAATGCCAGAGACATGGGGGAAGAGGAGAAGAGAAGTGGAGATGGGGAGGGATTATACTAGATACCTGTGGGGGATACATGCTGGACACATAGGGGCAGGGAAGATAGAGATGCTGGACATGTAAGAAGAAAGGGATGGAGAGAGGTGCCGTACACCTGGGGAGAGAAGGAAAGGAAAGAGGCAGACACCTGGAGGAAAGGAAGGAGAGAGATGCTGGACATGTGGGGTGGGGGAAGTAGAGTGATGCTGGGAAACTTGGGGGAGGAACAGGGAAGAAGGATGCTGGAAACCTTGTGGGGGGGGGGGGGGAGCAGGGGGTTGTGAAGGGAAGGAGAGATGCTGGATTATGGGCTAGCTGATGGTTCATCTAGGGTGTCCAATACCCTTGGGCTAGCCAGCAGCGTAACTACTATAGCAGATGATTTCCTCTCAGGATTCTGGTGGCCTCTTTCCTGTCATTTGGCAGATGATTAATAAAAGCCTTTCCTTAGGGATTTTCCATTCATCATGGAAGCACACTACTGTTCGGCATCTCCTCTAAAAACCTTCTTTGAATCCCCTAAATGTCATGATCTTTCGCCCTATATCTAACCTTCATTTTGCTTCAAAAGTCCTGGAAAAAAGTGATACATAGTCAACTTTGCAACTCTGAGTAAATGAATGTTCTTTACCTAGAACAGGCAAGTTTTCACTCATATTGTACTGATTCTCACCTTGCTTAATAAATGAAATTAGATGCAACCTCAAAGCAGACTGACCCACTTTTATTACTTCATTTGATCTTAGTGCAGTATTTAACCTGGTTGGCCCTGCCCTTCTGCCACTAGCTCACTTGGATTTAGGGGCTATATTTTGTTTTGGTTTTCTTCTTATCTCTCCCAACACACATTTTTGTGTTTCAGTGGATCCTCATCTATGGTCATCCTGCTTTCAGTTAGTGTACCTCAGGGCTTTGTCTTGGGATCTCTCCTTTTCTCTCTGTACACGCAGACCCTTGGTGCATTTATTTCTTCCCATAGTTTTCAGTACCATCTTTATTCTGATGACTCTCAGATCTACTTCTCTGCACTTGAAATCTCTCCAGGAATGCAGGCCCAGATATCTGCCTGCTTATCTGACATTTCTGCCTGGATATTTCACCGCCATCTGAAATTGAAAATGGCCAAAACTAAAGTTCCTTAAAACCCACAACCTCCCTTCCTCTCTTCTGTTTCTGTGTATAACACTACACTCCTCTCTGTTTCCTCAGCTCACAGTTTTGGGTTCACCTTTGACTCTCTCTTTCTCAGCACACATCCAGGGCTGTCCAGTCCATTGTGAGGAAATGCTGCCCACACATGGTCCCGCATCTTGGGGGGGCCCCATGCCTGACTGGCTGCAGAGGGAGCCAGGGAGGCTCAAAGCCCCAGCTGACCTCTGAACAGCTGCAGAAGTAAAGAGCAGCATTTGCCTTCTCTTCTGTGGCTGTGATAAAGAGGAACCCGCTGGCGCACTGAGTGTGGGGAGGTTAGATGAGGGCACGTCCACGGGAGAGAAGGCAAATGCTACACTTTACTCCCACTTCAGGCCTCCCCAGCTCCCTCTGCAGCCGATCAGGTGCGGGGCCCCTTTTGGTGTGTGGCAGGGGGACTGGGAGTAGAATAAGAATGGGAATAGTGAGGACTGGGATCTAGAACAAGAATGGGAATGGGGGGCTAGAATGGAACGGGGGGAATAGGGACTAGAACGGGAGTTAGGGGGTGCCAGGACTGGAAATGGGCTGATGTTGGGGGATGGAGTACTGCGACTTGAAGGAAGCGGATGCTGGGAGGGACTGGAAGAGAACTGATACTGGGGAGTTAGGACTGGAAATGGGCTGGGAATAAGGGACTGGGACGCAAAAGGAAGCTGATGCTAGGAGAGACTAGAGGAGGACTGATACTGGGGGTTAGGGCTGGAAATGGCCTGGGGATGGGGGATGGAGCCTGAGACTGGAAGGGAACTGATGTTGGGAGGGACCAGAGGAGGACTGATACTAGGGGATTAGGACCACTGTTCCCTCTAAGCTGTGCGCGTGTGTGCGTGCACACACCTCGCCGAGCGAGCGCACATACTTTACAACAGAGCGCACAAAAATTACAGTTCTGATTCTGATAGAAAACAACACAGACGTCTTAAAATTTTAAAGTTGTTATGTATTTACGGTTTTCACAAGTTCTACAATATTTTCTAGTGCAATCAATGTGGTGTACATACTGTATTCTGATGTGTAATCAAATTTTAAAGTATATAACTCCGAGTGTCATTATGTGGCGCACAAAAATTTAACCTTCCTTCAAAAACTGCACAGCTGATATTTTATGCGCACACAGCCTACAGAAAATTAGAGGGAACATTGATTAGGACTGGAAATGGGCTGATGCTGGCAGATGGGGGACGAACTAGAAGGGAGAGGATTCTGGGAGGGACTGGAAGAGGACTAATACTAGGAGGCTAGGGCTGGAAATGGCCTAATGTGGGGGGATGGGCGAATGGGACCGGAAGGGAGTGGATGCTGGCAGGAGCTGGAACTAGAAGGGAGCTGATGCTGGGGGAGGCCAGAAGGGGGTGAAGCTGGGACTGGCAGGAGAAAAAAAGAAGCTGGGGGAGTATTGGGAGAGTAAGTGGGGATTGAGGATGGACGGGTGAAATTTGAGTGGATAAAAAAGGAATAAAGAAAGAACTGGAGGAAACAGCAAAAGGGGAAAGATCAGTATGTTAAAGGAAGATGTAGAGAGAATGGAAAAAACTAGAAGAGAGAAAAAAGGAGAAATGAACAGCAGACAATGAGAGTTAGCAGAAAACACGAAGAAAGCAGAAGAAAGTGACTGGGGCAATTGCAACTGAAAAATAAAATGCCCAAACAATGAAAGGTAGAAAAAAACTATTTTATTTTGAATTTATTAACTGGAATATGTCAGCTCTGGGAAATGTGCATCACTCACATTTTGGATTTTGTTTGGTACAAAAGGAAATTCATTTATGGTTTGTATTTCTCCAGTGTTGTACATTCCAAGTCTGGCTTTTGGGGTTCCCAGTTTAATTATTATCTTCATATTTCTAAATTGTGATCCCTTGTTCTATGTTTGGTGACAGACTATGTTTTACATGTGTAACCGAGCTGCAGTATTCTATGTGACAGTATTCTTTGTGACAGTCCCACTTGTTCTCTTTCCCCAGTAGGAGATGTATTGGTATTCTCTGAGATGCATTGGTTTAATATTTGCAGTGTTGTCTTTTGATAGGTAGGGTTTGGTGCTTTGTGAGTCCTGGTAGTGTTGTTATGATACAGTGGGTTTACTATGGATTCTAAATGAGCAGGGTGTATAGTATTTCCTAATCTGCCTGGCAGCTGACAGTGGAGTATAGTAATGTAGAAATCTGGTAGTCACTTTATCCTCACTGCCCATGCAAATGGTATTGAGTCAGTCATTAAGAGGCATGTCTACTAAAAGTTAATGCACATTCACAAATGTTAATGTGCACTAAGTGCAGCAACACCCATTTATTTCTTTTGGCTCAGTGGCACTTAACACACATTAATATTTAGTAAACATGCCCCAAAGTCATTGCCAGGACAAAAAAGAGGCTTGTAAAGGGTTCCTTTGAAAGCCGCCTAAAATTTTAGATGGGCAACATATACATTTTAAAATAAAATAAATCAAGTTTATGCAAATGAGATCCAGTGGCTATGCAAATGAGACCCCACAATGAGTCTCCGCATATGGCCACGCATCACCCTTGGGCTGCCCCTGCACACATCCAACAGAAAGCTAAAACCTGTCGCCTCTTTCTCTATCAAAAGCTAGAAGTCATTGAACATTCAGCCAGTAGCTACCACTGGCAGTTAATAAATCACCTCTATTTTTGTCGGGGACAATCGGTTGGAAGGGAAGGACTACACCATTCCCCTCATTACCGAAAGCACCCTTTTTACTCAAACGGGTCACAGCGTACCCAATTTTTCATTTTCAAACTAAAATCAACACTTATCTTAAGCAGACACAAAAGCTGTCTTCCACAGGTGAATATTGTCCTCCACATAGCCACGACATGACATGCATGTTTCGGGCCCCTCCGGGTCCTGTATCAAGTGGTATCACGCCCAAAATATCGCCCACAAAAACGCCGTGAGCCAGCTGTTCTTTTGTAGCTAAAACAGTTGCTGATTGGCTGACAATCCCATGACATCATCAGAGGCGTGACCTGAAAGAAATCTCCTCCCACAACATCCACCCCACCCCCTGACATCACATTAAATAGATGGGTGAATGAAAAAATAAAAAAATGAAAAAATGAATGAATACTGGGAGCCTCTTTCTCTATAACATCAGCAAAATTTGTCCCTTCTTTTCTGAACACAATACTAAGACCCTGACCAACTCTCTAGTCACCTCCTGTCTTGACTAATGTAACCTGCTGCTTGCTGGTCTCCCTCTGAATCATCTATCTCCCCTTCAGTCTGTTCAAAACTCAGATGCACGGCTTATCTTCCGCCAGTGTCGCTATGCTCATGTAACTCCTCTTCTCAAGTAACTTCACTGGCACCCTAACTGTTTCCGTGTCCATTTCAAACTTCTCTATTGATCTAAAGTGCATTAATTCTGAAGTTCTTCACTACTTTTCCTCTCTTATCTCACTCTACACTCCTCCTCGGGAACTCTGCTCTTCTGACAGATCCCTTTTATTTGTGCCCTTCTCTGCCACTGCCAACCCCAGACTTTGTTCTTTCCATCTTGCTGTTCCATATGCCTGGATCAAACTATCTGAGTAGAGTACGTCGGACTCCTTCTCTAGCCCTATTCAAATCCAGGCTAAAAACCTACCTCTTCGAGGCTGCTGTTGGATCATGATGCTCCTCACTTTCTTATTTACTACTCATGTGTATCTTAACCATACTCCAGTCCCCAGTTTTGTGATGGTCTTCATCTTGATTAGATTGTAAACTCTGATGAACAGGGACTGTGTCTTACATCTATATGTACAGTGCTGTGTCCACATTGTAGCACTATACAAATGATTAATAATAATAGTAATGGTAGTACTGTAGTTGTCCATCCTGGGTCTTAATGACGTTGTTAACACTTGGTTTTTTTCTTACCTTAGTGATTGTAGTTTTGTTGTCTTTCTGGCTCTATGACCTCTCCTTTATGGGATTTATCCTTGCTTCAGTTTCTATTAACCTTTTTCTTGCCCCACTGATAACCCTTATAACTACTCCTGAAAAAGCTAAATCCCAAATCCTTCCCCCTTATATACAGTAAAACCTGGTCTTCAGTGTTTTTGCTTTTGCTGTCGATATACATAGGTCTGGCCCCTGACCTCTCTAAACTGAATGACTAACTTGAGGCTGTGGCTTACTGGCTTGCTCATAATAGTTTAAAATTGCTGTTATTAAGTGCCATCATGTCAATATTGACTCATGGCAACCCTGTGGATAGTTGCCCTGAACTATGTTTGACCTTCAAAGTAATCTGCTATATCTTTCTGCAGGGCCTCAGTGACTTGCTTATCGCGCAGTAGGCCATTGTTTAATCGCCAATAATGTGTGCCCTCCCCGCCCCCCAAGACCTTGTAACAACAGCCAAACTGGCCCATGGTCAGACCAGCTGAAAGGCTCAATCTCCGCGTCAGCCATCACAGCGCACAAATTCCAATCAATCAACAAATAATCTAAACGTGAGTGAGTTTGATGGGCAGATGAATAAAACAAAAATCATTTAGTCTTGGATGCTTGTATCGACAACTATCAATTAAATGGCATAAGTTCATCAGCTTGTGTAACTTACCCCTAGGTCCCCACTCTCCCCCTAGCACTCTACCTGATCGTTCTAAATGGGGATCCAATGTCACATTTAGGTCACCACCCAGGATCACTTGTCCTTTAATAAAGGGGGTGAGCTCTAAGCCCACCCTCTCAAAAAAGTTGCCTTGCTTTTGATTAGGTGCATACATATTGATTACCGTGACTTGCACCCCTACTGAAATAGCTTTCACTGGGGTAGTTTCTCCTAATGGGTTAGTTTTGCGCATACAATGGCAGTTGTGAACCTCACTTCTAAGCCAGGGTATGTGGAATATGAACTTAATCTCACAAATTTACTGCTAATGCTTGGTGTAATATTTGCATCGTGCCAAAGAGAGCCTCCTGCTGGATTTCATAAGATGTAACATGTATGGGTAGTTTGTCAAGATGTGCTTGAAAATTCTTCTTTATTAGGCCTGTGGCTCCCAGTACAATGGGAAATATTTCTATCTTTCTGCCACATTTTCTTGGTCTTTGATTGCATTTCTTGATATTTCAATATCTTCTCCCTCTCCACACGATTCACAGAATAATCACGCGGAACCGACACTTCTATTATCAATGCCGTTCTGGTGTTCTTCTCCTTTACCACTATGTCAGGTTTTCTGGTATCCAGTTTCTTATCCGTTGGAATGGGAATGTCCCAGGTGATCATAACCTCTTCATTCTCTGTTATTCTCTTAGGGTAATGATCCCAATGCTTTACAGGGACAGTGATGTAGTGTTTACAGAGTTTCCAGTGGAAGAGGCGTGCTACTTTGTTGTGCCTTTCCGTATAGAAATTTTCCGCCATCAGAACTTCACAGCCTGCTATTAGCTGAGTCACTGTTTCCAGCTCTTTCTTACAGAATCGGCATATGTCTGTTGTGCCATTTTTTTTCAATACACGCCGTAAACCATCTCTTCCATAATCCGCTGTCCTGGGCTGCAACAATCAATCTTTCATCCTTCGGTTTCAGTCTACCTTTCCTCAACCATTCATGTGTCCGTTCTTGATCGACAAAATGTTCATGGAGTAACACTCTGTATTTTCCACTGTATTTGTGCATTTGCCACTTGTTTTTCCTTGCCTGCTGATCTAATTCTTTGAAGAGTTTTATCTCTTGTTTTGCAAATTCTGTTACTTTTTTTCTCATGCACACCTGTGGATTCTCGCTCATTCCACACCACCACTTTTTCCCAATCCCCCTTGAGAAGCACAAAATTCACGCAACAGTCCCTGATCCTGCATGTGTGAATCTTCTGTAGCAGGACTATATCCCATTTGAACCGCTTAAGTTCCCGGTATAATAATTGCCACTTTCTGGTAAGATTTAGGCCCTTAGTATTTAAAGTGCCCACTCTCATTTGAACCATATTTTCATATTACTAGCCTCTAATGCCCCTCTTCTCCCCCTTCCTACCTTCCCCCCTCCCTCTCCAACTCCCCCACCCACCACACTCCTAATCCCACTCCCACTCCATCCCAGCCCTACCTCACCCCAACCCCAACCCCCAACTTGCCCCTTATTCTAACCCACCCCCCCAACTCCCTTTCTTAAACTATTAGTGGCTACCCTGTCAACTCCTGGCAGTGGCTAGTGAGGAAGTTCTAAGTATACCCTAATTCACCTCCCCCCCTTTATAAACTGCTATCCATTGGCCCTTATGCCCATTGCCCACCTCACTGTTTTCATACCTATATCCCTGTACCCTGATCTCACTTCTAACGCCCACCACTCTTTTTTTTTTTTTTAAAGTCTTTATTTAGCCTTTTACAGAACAACTACAGAACAGGCAGTCGCTCAACACAAAATAACCTATACAAAACAAAATTCCTAAACTAAGCCACCGAGGTCCACCCGCCCCACACAACCCCCCCCTCCCCCCCCGTCTTGGTTCACTGGGAAACAACACAGCCTGGCTACTACATACACAGAGAAAGTGAGAGAGTGAGAGGTACCCACACCATCCTAAGCAACCTGAGATCGGGCCACAAAAAGATCCAAAGGTGCCCATCTACGGACATTTAGTTCCGCTCGGTCCGGTTGGTGGAGTTTACTATAAGTTTTCTCCAGCTTTGAATAATGGCAGACCAAATTCCACCAACCGTCCAAGCTTAGGCTGCTAAAATCCTTCCATTTCCACAGGATCATCTTTAGGGCTATAGCCGTCATGAAGTTAAACAGAAAGGAGTGGTCATGGGACCCCACAGGGAATAAACTGGAGAACCGCAGAAAGATCCTACGCCACTCCAGCTCCGCCGTAAAATGTAGGATCAGCTACATCCTAGCCCACACCTGTCTCCAGAAATTCTGAACTAAGGGACATTCATAGAACATGTGAATGTAAGTTCCTGTAGCTGCAGAGCAAGACCAATATAAACCCGAGTTACCAGGGTCCCACCTAGCCAACTTCGACGGGGTTATAAAGGCCCTATGTATAGAAAAATATAATGAGTGGGTAAGTGCAGCTGACCTAGATGCTTTGGACACCGGGCCCCATAAAATTTTCCATTCAGAGGATGTAATTCCCTGAGAAATATCAGATTCCCATACTCGGGCCAGCCCGACAGGTGCTTTAGAAGTACGCTCCCTCCATAAGGCGTAGATCTTAGAGGTGGCCCCCTGCTGCGCTACCGTGGCACTCAACCATTGAAGCAAAAAGCTACCCTTGTCAAGCTCGGAGGTTCTTGAGGGAGAACCAGAGGCTAGAACACAGTGCTTAAGCTAGATCCACTTAAACAAGAAGGAGTCTGGTAGGGAGAACACCCTCCGTAATACTGTGAAGTCTTTCCATCCGTTGACATCTACTAACTGTCCGAGAGACCATATTCCCTGATCTTGCCAAGCCTTCCAAGCAAACCTGCGCCCTCGGATCCAAAAACGAGGGTTCCACCATAACGGTGTCTGCCCCGAGGATATATCATCCTGACCGATGAGCCTCGCCAGCTCTAGGAAGGCAGCCTGTGTGGACCTAATAACCCTCCCCGCAGGGGACCATTCGGGGTGCTGCGCCCCTAACAAATACAATAGATGATAGGGAGCGGCCAAGCGGGCCTCTACCTCTAGCCAACCAAAGAGATCCCTGTTTAATCAAGAGAGCTTGGTGGTACCTATAGAAGTCAGGGAAATGCACACCCCCCTATCCTTAGCAGCTTTCAATTTTTTGGTAGCAATACGCGGTTGCTTTCCATGCCATAAGAAGGAGACGAGATTACGCTCTATCTTTTGATACCATAATAACGGAATTGATAAGGGGAGCATACTAAGGATATAATTAACCTTTGGGGTAAGAGACATTTTGATGACTTCTAATCAGCCCCACCATGAGAGATGTAGGGGACACCACGCTACAACTTTTGTCCGAATGAAAAGAAGAAGTTCCTCCATATTTTTCTCGATCATATCGTCCACCGACGCATTATACCATGCCCCTAAGTATTTGATACTGCCCGCCTCCCATTTAAATGGAAAATCTGCTATCTCCGCCGAGTTTGCGACGCGATTAAGGGGAAACACCACCGACTTAGACCAATTGATCTTATACCCCGAAACGTTGGAATAACTTTCAAACAAAGCCAAAATAGACAGAACTTCCTCAGGTTGCGTAAAGAGAAGCAAATCATCCGCGTAGGCGGAGAGCTTCACTTGTAATGCCCCAAATTGTACCCCCTTAAGGTTCGCCTGCCGACGGATTGCAATGGCCAAAGGCTCCAGAACTAAATTAAATAGGAGAGGGGAAAGGGGACATCCCTGCCTAGTTCCCCTGTGGAGAGAGAAGGGGCGCGAGAAAGTACCATTCACTAAGATACTAGCAGATGTGCTAGCGTAAAGCGCCCTGATTTTATTAATGAATCCTTCCCCAAGGCCAAACCATTGCAAAATAAAAACATAAACGGCCATTCCAATCGATCGAACGCTTTTTCGGCATCTAAAGCAAGAGCAATGTATGGACAAGCGACTGTCGAGACCTTCTCAAATAAGTTACATAGAAGGCGAGCATTATCTGATGTTGACCTCCCGGGGACAAACCCGCATTGATCTGGATGGACCAAATCTCCAACTACCAAGGCAAGTCTACGCGCTAGAATGCTGGCATAAATCTTGTAGTCAGCATTCAAAAGAGAGATGGGCCGGTAGTTCGCCACAAGATTAGGGTCTCTGCCCGGTTTTTCTAACACCACGATAGTAGCTTCCGAGAACCTGCCAGTAAGGCCGCCTTCCTGAGCAAGCCCGCTGTAGTACTCCAACAAAAACGGAGCCAATTCTTTGCTAAAAACTTTATAAAATTCAGCAGGGAGGCCGTCAGGGCCAACCGCTTTCCCAGAAGTCATGGCTTGTATTACTGAAAGAAGTTCATCACGCAGGAAAGGTTTGCCAAGCTCGAAGGCCTGGTCCGCCTCCAAAACAGGATGATCAAGGCCATCAACAAAGCCAACAAAAGAACTTATATCAGCAGACAACTCAGAAGTGTAAAGCGAGCTATAAAATTTAGAAAATTCAGCCACAATCTGCTCATCTTTGACCAAACTCTCCTGGCTGCTGGATAAAATAGAGGCTATTCTAGGCTTATTCTGTTGTCCCCTCACTGTATGAGCTAATAGCCTACCAGCTTTATTCCTCTCTACATGAAACCGAGCAGTCTGTTTCAACATAATTTGCTCAACCTCGGAGCTCAGATATCATTATATTGAAATGTAAGCCTTTGTAGCCGAAGTAGTATTCCCGGGTTTGGTTGGGTTATCCAGAGTCTTTCTCCAGTGCGGATTTGCGTTTCCAATGCGCGTAACTGTGCCTGCCGCCGCTTGGTCTCCTTTATTTTAAAACTAGTGATCACTGCGCGAATGGAGGCCTTAAAGGCCTCCCACCAAGCCCAATTAGCAGTGTCTCCCCTTTTATTCCAACAGAAAAAGGAAGTAATGGCCCGCCGAACGTCCTCCTGGAAGGCAGGATCTGCCAACCACTATCGGTTAAAAGACCATGACTGACCAGGACGCTCTGCTTCCTCAAGAACCACGTCAATCGTTATAGCTGCGTGGTCCGAAACCGATCTAGCTAGGATTGAGGACTCACTACAACCGGGGACCAAAGACATAGAAATCAAAAAATAATCTATACGGGAGAGAGAGCTATAAACAGGGGAAAAGAAAGAAAAATCTTTTTCTCTGGGATGAAGTAGTCGCCATATGTCAACTAGATCACATGAGTCAAGTAAGGAGGAAAGCGCGAGACGCGCGCGTGAAGGGTGCTCAACCCTACCAGAACACCTATCCAACAATGGATCATTAACCAGATTAAAGTCCCCCCCAACTATTATTATAGCCCCTGGTTCTTCTTGTATAATCCCACTGAGATTACAGAAAAAATCGGGATCTTCAACATTGGGTCCGTAGATATTTACAATGGACAACAGGTATCTCCCTAACTTTATTAAGGATTTGGCCCACCTCCCGATGTCATCTTGACTTGAGCTAATCAGTTGGGATCCCAGGGCAACCTTTATTAAGGTAATAACTCCATTTTTTTTATGTGCAGCAGGGGAATAACCAGCCACCATAAAATGTTTATCTGCCAATTTGCACGCCTCAGACGCTGATAAATGTGTCTCTTGTAGCAGAATAATATCAGCTGACTGACGCTTGCAATACAACAAAATTTTCTTTCGTTTAATCGGTGATCTAAGCCCCTTCACATTGAGGGACAGAATTCTCAGCCCGTTAGCCATCTACTACATCTTTTAACAAACGAGCTACTGTGGGCCCATCCCAACTTCTCACAATTCTGAAATTCCCAGTGAGCCCAAGACCCCCCCCAAACAAACAAGAAAAATCAATTAGGGTAAGACAGCAGAAACACATTAACAACATGGAGCAGCCCCTCTTAATAAACAAAACTGCTCAGATCCCGACCACCCGCCAGAATAGCAATGTAAATGCAAATAAATCCCCCTGTAAGAGAAATGTGAAGCATTTTCGGTATGCGGACACCGTATCAGCCGCCCATTACAGGCCGCTTATCTGGAACCATAATCCACCAGGCATCAGCAGGCTCAACTTTGCTGCATCTGGAGCTCTTCTTGATCTTCAATGAATTGACGCAGTAAGCCCGGATCCTCGAAAGACTTAGTACTGTTATTCAAGGTAACTTTAAAGCGCGCTGGGCTAAACAATCCAAATCGAGCTTGCAAATTTCGAAGCCTGGGCCTAAGTTCCAAAAACAGTCTCCGCTTCTCTACCGTGCGTTTGCAATAGTCTGGGTAAAAGAAAATTTTCCGTCCTTCATGTTGGAGCGGCTGACCAGCCTTAGCCGCGGCGAATATCTGCAAAACTTGTTGGTGTCTCAAAAGGCACATAATAAAAGGGCGGGGCCGCGTGCCATGGGTGTTGGGGGCCGAAGGAGACGCCGGAATCCTATGTGCCCGCTCAATTTCTAGCGGTGGATCGAAATTTATTTTCAGCACCTTAGGCAAGAAGGTCTCCATGAAACGAATAGGGTCCCCACCTTCAGCTCCTTCGCCAAGGCCTATGACACGAATATTGTTGCGCCGGGCCCTGTTACCCATATCTTCCACATTCCGCTCGAGCCAATCCACCTTGCGCGTGATTAAAACAGCGCGTTTGATCTTATCTTCATGCCCCGCTACCGTTTCTTCCACTTTCTCGACCCGAGTTGAGAGAGATTGGAATTGTGAGCCCAAATCTTTTATGTCTTCCTGTAAGGCAGATAAAGTCTCTCCATTAGAATAAACACGGCTCCTTATGGCCCGAACTTCCTGTAGGAGTTGTCTTAGGTCCTCCGCCGACTCTTGCTGGGGCGCTGGCTTATGCGGCGAAAGCGGGTCGGTTTTAGATCTTTTAGACCCTGTCGTTGCTGCCGTTGGGGGAAATTCAAGTTGCGTTTGTTTGCCCCCCGACATTCTCCAACGCCACCCCAATGAAATACAGCAGTCGGGGAGATGATATGGTCAGGTGAATCACAGAATTATAACATGAGGCCCAGGAGAAGAGGACTTACACCTCCATGCCGGTTTCGCGCTGGCTCCGCCCCCCCAACGCCCACCACTCTTAACATCCCACTCATTCCACTGCATTATCACAATGCCCAATTCCATATTTAGCCCACCCCTCCCAGTCTTCCCCCCCCCCGCAAACTATATTCACCATACATTCAAGATATCAATTCCCAAAGTACACAGGATTAAAGTCACTCATTAGTGTCCTTGGATGCACCACTCGGGCGGTCACTTGAGTGCTTTCTCAACTGACCATGTCTGCTCTCCACTCTCTGCCAGTGGATCTGGAACTTGCATGTTCTGTGAGCTCATGAGGGAGGTCAGCCATCTCCTCTACTCCTAATTCATGCAGGGAAATCAGAGCTTCTTCCCGAGTCTGGATGCGCACTGTCTTGCCTTCTATGGTAAATACCAGCGCAAAAGGGAATTGCCAACGATAGCGGTAACCCTCCTCGTGGAGCTTGCGTGTAATGTCTTGCAGTTCCCATCTCCACTTAGGGTTGCCAGAGCCAGATTCTCAAATATTTCAATGCAGTGAGACTCCCAACAGAGCGTACCTGCTTTCCGAGCCTGGGTTGCCACACGCTCCTTGATAGCATAGCTTTGGAATCGTACCACAATATCTCGGGGCCCAGTGCTTGATGTGCTCTATCCAATTCCATGTCGGGTGGCTCCTATCCCATCTGGGTTGCTGTCCATAGGTGTTGAATAATCCTTTGCATAATGCCCTTGCAGTCCAGATAGTAAGCGCTCTTGGCTACACCACAAAAACGCAAGTTGCTATGCTGGGGTCTGTTCTCCAGATCCTCTAGCTTATCATTAATGTCCAGGTTTGCATGTTCTAAACTGGCAACTTGTTTTTCCTGTCAACTTAGGGTTTCCCCGGCCTCTTCCACTTGCCTTTCCGCATATTCTATCCGGCGTCTCATGTCTGCCATCTCCCCTCTGAGATCTGTCGCTAGACTTATAATGTCTTCACACACCGAACTTAAATTGACTATTAGTTCCTTACTCCACTGGTGAAACTCTGCTGCTGTCACTTGCCCTCCATCTTCAGAATCAGAGCCACTAGCACGTGGTTAGCCGTCTCCTGCCCGCTCCATTGCTGTTCAGCACCGTGCAGCATCTCCCACCGCCATTTTGTTCTCTTCATGCTGGGATCCAAGACCGCCACTGTAAACGAACACGTGGAGGTCCGCCTGCTTCTTTTTTAGTCTTTCGCCACTATAGCTACACATGGGCTATGCTAATCCCTCCAATTTGTCCCCCACTGGGCACTCAGGTCTGCTTACAATTGCTTTTTAATAATGGGGAATGTGGAGCTCCTCTCTACACTGCCATTCACCCCGGTGACGTCACTTCCTCGCTGTGTGTTTGACCTTCAATCAGGCAGCTAATTGTTGACAGAATGACATCAATAGCTGCTCTTATTGTATCGATCTATTCAATTGCTGGTCTACCTCTTTTGCGTTGACCGTCTGCCTTGCCAAGCATGCTGTCTCTCTCTAATGATCTTTTCTCTTTTCATGAAGTGCAGTGGTGTTCCTAGCCCTCCCATCACCCGGGGCGGGGGGCCCCCCATGCATGGCGCTGCGTGTACACCCATCATCCAACCGTTCCTATGAAGGTAGTGTGGCATGCGTCAAATTTACAATTAGACTGGTTTGCCGCAGTGTCTCGCACTCCAGGGGGCCAGTCACTCTGTTCTCCCAACTGAAGTCTCTTTATTCATGAGACTTCAGCTTGGAGAACAGAGCATCTGGCCCCTGGAACCCGCGGTATCACCTCAAACCAGTTTGATTGTAAGTTTGCCGCCTCCCACTTAACCAATTTCTAACCCAATTAGAAACTTTATGGCCCATCCCTAGGGTGCTCAGTTTGTTTATAAGTTGCCTGTGAGTAACGGTGTCAAAGGCTTTACTGAATCCACATCTAGGGATCTTCCTTGTCCAACTCCTTGGTCACCCATTCAAAGAAATCAATCAGATTTGTCTGACAAGACCTGTTCTGACCCATGCTGCTTTGATCCTGCAATCCATTGGATTCCAGAAACCTCACTATTCTCTCTTTTAGCAGCATTTCCAATAATTTACTCACCACAGAGGTTAGACTAACCGGCTTGTGGTTTTCAACCTCATCCTTACTTCCACTTTTGTGTAAAGGAACCACATGTGCCTTTCTCCAGTCCTCTAGAATCACTCCCATCTCCAAAGAAGCATTGAAAAGGTCAGTCAGTGGAGCTGCTAGAATGTCCCCAATTTCCTTCAGTATTCTCGGGTGTATTTCATCTGGTCCCATTGCTTTATCTACTTTTAGTTATGCTAGTTGTTCACGAACACAGTGTTCTGAAAATCGTTCGAGCTCTCTGTCACTTCTGTTCCTATTTGTGACGGGGAGCTTGAACAATTTTCAGCAGACTGTGTTCATGAGGAACTAGGTAAACTAAAAGCCCTCCTAACTTAATATAGGGACCTTTATCTCTCTAGCACGTCCTGCTGTGACATTGATCCAGTCGTTACTGGGGTAATTGAACTCACCCATTATTACTGTGTTGTAACTTTTATTAGCTTCCCTGATTTCTTTTAGCATTTCATTATCCATCTGTTCATTCTAGCTAGGCAGTAGGTAGTACACCCGCAACATGAGGAGAACAAAATGGCTTTTTACATGGAACTTCTATCCATAGAGATTCTACAATGTATTTTGTTTCCTGAAAATTTTAATCCTATGTGACTCAATGCCCTCTCTAACATAACGCACAACTTTTCCATCAATTTGATCTACTCTATCATTGTGATATAATTTGTATTCAAGTATCACAATGGCCTCTGAAATTCTAGTTATATCTAACCTTTTATTTAGTGCTATATATTCTGGCTTTCCCATCTTATTTTTTAGACTTCTAGTATTTGCATGCAGACATTTTAGAGGTTGTATTTTATTCATATTAATCTAGTTATCAGTTGATAGGTGTAATTTGGAATCTTTCAGTTCTGTACTGAAGGACATCTGGGCTACTTGCATCTTTGTTGGAACATCTCTGTCGGGATGCCCTAACTTCCCTGTCTTGCAAATATCCTTCAAAGATATATCCTTCCAAACCATGCGCTCCTGGGCGACTGTCGGCTTTCTCACACTATCTAGTTTAAAAGCTGGTCTATCTCCTTTTTAAAGGTTAATGCCACCAGCTTGGTTCCATCCCAGTAAAGGTAGAGCTAATTTCTTCAAAGAGCCCCTCCCTTCCCCAGAATGTTGCCTGGTTCCTAACAAATCCAAAACCCTCTCATCCACGTATTCAGACTCTGGAGCCTTTTGAGTCCTGCGTTTGTAACAGCAATCATTTCAGAGAATGCTACTCTGGAAGTTCTGGCTTTCAACGTCCTACCCAAAAGCCTAAATTCGGCCTCCAGAACCTCCCTCCCACACTTTCCTATGTCATTGGTGTCAACATGTACCAAGACAGCGGACTCCTCCCGAGCACTATCTAAAACCTTGTCTAGGTGATGCGTGAGTTGAGCTACTTTCGCACCAGGCAGGCATGTTACCAGGTAGTCATCACGTCCACTAGCCACACAGCTATCTACATACCTAATGATCAAATCCCCAATTATAACAGCTGTCTTAGCCCTTCCCTCATGGACACATGTCCCTGGAGAAACCTCCTTGGTGTGAGAGGGTTTTACATCTCCTGGCAGACAGGTCCTAGCTACAGGATCATTTCCTGCCACACGAAGGTGATGCTCTCCTTTCACATGACCTCTCTCCTCCATAGCAACTGAGAGGCTGCCAGATTGGAGGTGGGACTTCAGTACTATGCCCCTGTAGGTCTCATCTATGCACTTCTCTGTCTTCCTTATGTCTTCCAAGTCTGCTACTATAGCCTCCAGAGATCGGACTCATTACCTGAGGGCAAAGAGCTCCTTGCGCCTAGTGTACAAATAAGACACCTCACCAATTGAAAGAAAATCGTACAGGTTACACTTAATGCAAATGCTAGATAGCCAGCATCTCACTGCTGGATTGCTGTCTGCATTTTAGTTTCAAGGTTTTGTTTAGCTATTTAAGTTGTTTACTTAAAGTTGCTAGGAATACTTGTACTGAAACAACTATACCAATTACCTTTAAGGGACTTTGTTCACCTCAAGATTAATTAACTTCAGGGCCTTAATCTATACCTGGTAATGATAACCAGCTGAACCTGGAAGTGACTTTGACCACCCTTCCCCCTTAATAGGTTTAAGAGCCTATAAAGATAAGATTATGCATGGGGTGAGTAGGAGTCAGGGAGTGGGGGTGGGAGGGAAGGAACTAACACTAAGTAAAGGCTGGCTTGCTACACAGGTCCCAGACTTGTGCTTCTAAGGTAATCTGTTAACAATTTTCTGGGTTATTCACACAGCCCTTGGTTTGATAGTGGAAACCTTTCAAATTGCCCCTTTGACCTTTTACTTGGCTTTAACACCTATTTAAAACCAATTCCCAGATCTCTCGCCTCCTAAGTGGAAGGCCTCTTTGTAAAGATATCTAGGAATAATTTCTTTCTTTCAACTCAAAGAATATTTTATCCTATTCTTCTTTCTATGCTAAGCTATACTCTGATTTGATTTAATTTAAAAGCTCTCAGCTGGTACCAGGCCCTGACTGAGTTTTAAATTTAAACTTAAAGCTCTCTGCTGATACTAGCCCTGACTGAGTTTTAAATTTAAACTAAAAGCTCTCTGCTGGTTTTAAATTTGAACAAAAAGCTCTCTGCTGAGTTTTAAATTTGAACTAAAAGCTAAATTTAAAGTAAAACCTTTTGTTGGTTTTAAAAGTAAATTAAAAAGCTTAAACTAATAGAACTGTCCTGGGTTTTAAATTTAAACTAAAAGCTATCTACTGATACTAGCCCTGACTGAGTTTTAAATTTAAATTAGCAGCTCTTTGCTGATACTGAGAAGAAATATTAACAGGTTGTTCTGAGCTGCCTTTAAGACCTTTTCATCATTCTATGTTTGTTTTCTTCACATTTTTGGTCCATAAATCATCCACCATATTAAGACATTTTACTTTAGCAATCTCTGGCATGTTTCCTGGACCATGGGATGCTGTTCCAAGGGTTGAAGAGCAGAGATGGCATCCATCTGTCCAAGAAAGGTTGACACATCTTCAGTTACGGCTGCGAATTACCGTGGCCGGACACAGACTTCGGGCCAGCAAGCCAAGGGTTAACCTTGGTGGGGGGGGGAGGCGAGGGGGGGGGAGGGGGAGGGCGGTGCGGCGTCTGGCTATAGAAGCACCGGACGCGCCGCGTTCGCCCTCTTTCCCTCCTCCCGGCGTAGCACGAGCAGGCAACTGGAGCAGGATATCGGAGCAGTGGCCTTCCCACGTGCATCGGAAGAGCGGACATCCGAGCGGGATATCGGAGAAGCGGCCTTCGGGCGAGCGGCCAACTGAGCAGGATAGCGGAGCAGAGGCCTTCCCACGTGCATCGGAGCAGCAATTGGCAGCACAGCGGTGCAGCGGCCTTTCACGGGCATCTGAGCAGCGGCCGTATCTATCTGCAGCGAAAAGTGGGCAAGTACCCAAATCAAAGAAAAATAAATAAATAATAGAGGAGGGACGCGGGCGAAAAGCGGATGCCGCTCAGCTCCATAGGTAGGGCCACGGGGAGTGCTATTTCAATGCGGGGTTAGCGGAGGAGCAGTGGTGTGGGAAGGAGGATAGCGTGGCGGGAATGCCTGAGCTGGGTACCTGGAGTTGGCCGAAGAGGTCTGAGGATCCCGGGCGTGCAGGCCATGGGCGTGATGTGTAAGCTCCGAGCATAGAGGGAACACAGATGGGCTCACCTAAGACCACAGGTCGTGCCCCCGCACACGAGTCATATCGAGGGAGGGGAGCTATTTCGGGAACAGTGGCAGCAGAGGGTATATATATAAAACGAGGCGGAAAAGGAAAGGTACAATGGGGGAATCAGAAACGGGAGGCGCAGGCAACTACAAAAAAACCCCAAAAAAACCCAAACACAACTGAGAATGAGGGTACGGATTAAAAAAAAAAAAATTAACGGAGCAAAAGAAAGGGGAGGAGGAGAACAAGGTGTAATGCTGCCATCTGGTGATCTGAGAGCATATAGGCAGGCTGTTTTTTTTGCTTACAATGAGCTCTCTGCATACAGGATTTTATTGCAAAAAATACATAGTGTGATTCTGCCATCTGGTGGTCAGAGAGCATATAGTCAGGCTGTATTTCTTACAAATGAGCTCACTGAGTGCAGATTTCCTTTTTTTTTTATTTATTGCAATAAACATGATATGTGCCGGTGTGTGGTCAATGTTAATTTATATTAGTCATGGAGGGCAATGTATCCAACTGTGCGAAATGTACGAGGAAGAACGTAGGGGGTAAAAGGAGAGAAAAGATAGGGAATAAATAACCTTCCATGAATGGCTGCTAGGCAGCTTAAAAAAAAAAATGGGGGGGGGGGGGAAGGACAGGGAACAGCGAAGGGCTCCTACTGACCATAGCCATTAGGAAATGCTCCGGGACGGTCCCCACAGGGTAATGGCAAAGAGCTTAATGAGAGCCCCCCCTTTGTTTTTTTTTTCCATTGCTTTTCTCTTTATAGCATTTTCCAACAGGGTGCCATGTCGCGCAAAGTTGCACAGAGCGGTGGAAAGGATGGCAGGATGCAAACAGGCCCCGAGAGAGTGGGGACCAGGCAAGGTGCACAACGTAGAACAACACGCGTTGCTGTAAAACGGGCAATGCAGGAAAAGGCGAAGAACGGGGACGGGCCCCGCAGGGGACAGGCGGAGAAGAATACATGGCAAAGCAGCAGACGGGCCCCAACACGGCAACAAGCACCCGCCCCCGCAGCAGCGACGTCCAGCCAGGAGCTAGATGAGCTATTGAGACTCATACGCGAACAGGTGAACCAGCACGGACTGAGCGCGTTTAAGCAACGGCTGGAGGCAGCTAACGCAGGATCTGCAGACCCACAAACAGTGAGCAACTGCATGCCCAGCACCAGCGACATCACGCCAGGCACCAGCAGCAGCACGCCAGGCACCAGCAGCAACCTACCGAGCACCAGCGCAGCGGCCGGTAAGTCTATTGGGGGGAAAGAAGCTTTTGTAGTGTCTTCCTCGTCAGAAGAGTCTAACTCTGATACAGACAGAGATACTTCTTTAGCAACCGCGATGCGGAGCATGTTGAAGACCTTCAAGAAGAAAAAGAATAAAGCCCAAAAAGGAAAACAATTAGCAAGGGTATGGGCAGAGCGTGGGGAAACCCCCCACGGGGAGGCCAGGGTAGCGGAGACGGCAGGGACGATCCCGGCTACACTGGCAAGCCCAGCAGCGGTGAGTGGGGACCCGTGCTGCGGAGTGAGCTCTCTAGCCAGAGCTGTGCCCAGGAAGTTAAAAAAGCGGATCTGGCGGAGGGAATTTATTGACATCTTCTCTTTGCTGATCAGAGACCAGGAGGGGGAGGCCAATGAGAATAAGGAAAAAGATAGGAGATGGGAGAGAAAACCCAAGATTGTGAAATCTATCAACAATTGGATCTCCGCCTTTCACATATTTATGAGCGTGGTTTTAGAACGGGAGCCGGAACTCAGCCAATACCTGATCAAGTACCTTGACACCATAACCCAAGCGCATAAGCGTTTAGGCGGGTGGGCCTGGCTGAACTACGATGTCAAGTTCAGACAGAGCATGGCAGAAGACCCAACCATGACCTGGCAGCACAGGATCGTGGATCTATGGCTGGAAGAAATGGCCCCCAACAGACCATGGACTCAAGAAGTGACCTTGCAGTCCTTTCAGGCGCCACAATGGCGGCAGAACTCCCAGCAAGCCGGTCGCAAGGCATGCTGGCAATACAATGCAGGGAGCTGCACATGGCGGCCGTGTAAATTCAGGCATGCATGTTCCAGCTGTGGGGGGAATCACCCCGCCACCTCATGCCGAGTCGGTAGGGATACCAAGACATTCCGGCCAATGCTGCCGAGAGGGAACGATGGGCATGGCCCCAACCCCCATCAGGCTTGACCGCATGCGGGCCTGGTTGAGGGCCTACGCCCAAAAAGACAAAGCTCTCAATATCGAGAACGACTTTGCACATGGATTCCGGATTCCAGCCTCAGTCACACCACAGGGGCAGGTAATCCGCAACTCACCATCAGTTAAAAAATTTGCATGGGTGGTACAGCACAAAATATTGAAGGAAATAGAGCTAGGAAGGGTGGCTGGACCTTTCGCTTGCAGACTCCTCCCGAACTTGGTACTGTCCCCGTTGGGAATAGTTCCAAAAAAGGAGCCAGGAAAGTTCCGACTAATACACAATCTATCGTACCCAGAAGGGAGTTCAGTCAATGACCACATCGACCCAGCCCTATGTTCTGTAAGATACTCGACGATCGATCAGGCCGTGGGCATCATACGGAAATTGGGGCAGCAGGCAAAACTGGCGAAGACGGATATCGAATCAGCCTTTCGACTGCTCCCAGTTCACCCTGAGTCATTTTCACTACTGGGCTTCTCTTTCAATGGGCAATATTACTACGACAAATGTTTGCCCATGGGATGCTCCATATCATGCGCATACTTCGAGCAGTTCAGTACATTCGTACATTAGGTTGTAGAAGACATTGCAGGGCACAACTACGTCGTACACTACCTGGACGACTTCCTATTCATCGGAAACAGGGGAGGAGACTGTCAAAGGATCCTCAGCATATTTGAGCACATTGCCCAGCGCTTTGGAATTCCCCTGGTGAAGGAAAAGACCAGCGGACCCACGGGGACCATCACATTCTTGGGCATAGAGCTCGATGTAACAGCACAACGGTCTCGGTTGCCCGATGACAAAATCAACAGGCTGCGAGCTGCCGTACGCGAAATTCAGGGGCGGACGAAGGCAATGTTGGAGCAATTCCAATCATTGCTGGGTCTGCTGTGTTTCGCATGCAGGATCATGCCAATGGGATGGGTGTTCTGCCGTCGCATGGCAATGGCGACGAAAGGGGTAAAAAAAACACACCAGAAGATTAGACTTACAAAAGGCATTCGGGAAGACCTGCGCATGTGGGAGCTCTTCCTGTAAACCTTCAATGGCCTGGCATTCTGGCAGGAGCTGCCAGTGCCGAGTGAGTCCCTGGACCTCTTCACTGACGCTGCGGGAGGGAGCGGGTTCGGAATATATTTCCGAGGCGCCTGGTGCTCGGAGAAATGGCCGTCCGAGTGGCAAGCTGAGGGTATCACTAAGGATATTACTTTCCTGCAGCTATTCCCCATAGCGGTGGCACTGTACATCTGGGCCCCTCAGCTAGGCAACAAGGCAATCATATTCCATACCGACAACGTAGCGGTGGTGTATGCCATAAATGGGATGTGGGCTCAGATTCTGGGCCTCGTTGCACTCCTTAGGAACATAGTGATGATATGCCTAAAGCATAACATAAATATCAGGGCGGAACACATCCCCGGGCAGCATAATAACATTGCCGATGCTCTCTCTTGTTCCAAGGTTCCTCTCTTTCGATCGCTCGCTCCCGATGCCGATCCCGCCAAAACGGCTATCCCGCCACAGGTATGGGAACTTGGCCCACCGAAGTTTGGGAGCTTGTTCTGAGCTCTCTATCCGAGCGGATAAGACGGAAATACCTGGAGGCCTGGGAGAAATTTCAAGCTTTTTGCGGAGGAACCGGGCTCAAGGATGACGGTCCGACAATGGAATCCATCCTGCAGTGGATCCTGCACTCCAGGAATTGTGGAGTCAAGAAGTCAACGGTACAAACGCAGTTGGCCGCAATTACCTTCTTCACGAAGGTGATGGGTAAGACCAATCCGAGAGCGGACTTTGTTATAACCAGGGTGATGAAGGGCTGGAAGAACGAACAGCCCCACACAACAGACTGGCGACGCCCTATAACACACGAAATATTGCAGAGACTGATAGCGATCACGGGCCGGATATGCTTCGACAACTTCGAGACCCGGCTATTCAGATGTGCATTTTCATGGGCATTTTTTGGAGCATTCAGAATAGATGAACTTGTAAGAACATAAGAACATAAGATATGCCATACTGGGTCAGACCAAGGTCGATCAAGCCCAGTATTCTGTTTCCAACAGTGGCCAATCTAGGTCATACGTACCTAGCAGTTTCCCCAAGGGACACAGGTTCCACAATGCTTGTATTGGTTCAAGCATTGATATCCTGGGTCCCTTCTTAATAAAGGTTTATGGACCTTTCCTCCAGGAACTTGTCCAAACCTTTTTAAAACCAAGCTACACAAACAGCCTTTACTACATCCTCCGGTAACAAATTCCAGAGTTTGATTACACGTTGAGTGAAAAAATATTTTCTTTTATTAGTCTTAAATAGTTTACCCTGAAGCTTCAATGCATGTCCCCTAGTCTTTCTATATTCTGATAAGGTAAACAATCGATCTACGTTTACCCGTTCCACTCCGTTCATTAATTTATAGACTTCTATCATATCTCCCCTCAGCCGTCTCTTTTCCAGGTTAAAGAGCCCCAACCTTTTAGCCTTTCTTCATAGGAGTAGCCTTCCATCCCCTTTACCATTTTGGTGGCTCTTCTCTGAACCTTTTCTAAAATCGCTATATCCTTTTTAAGATACGGCGACCAGAATTGCACACAATATTCAAGGTGCGGTCTCACCATGGAACGATATAGAGGCATTATAATATTTTTTGTTTTATTTTCCATTCCTTTCCTTATCATACCTAGCATTCTATTTGCTCTCTTGGCCGCCGCTGCACACTGGGCCGAGGGTTTTAACATGGTATCCACAAGGACGCCTAAATCTTTTTCCTGGGTGGTGGTTCCTAATGTGGAACCTTGCATCGTGTAACCATAGTTTGGGTTGTTCTTCCCTAGGTGCATAACCTTGCACTTCTCCACATTAAATTTCATCTGCCATTTTGATGCCCAGTCTTCCAATTTATCAAGATCCTCTTGCAATTTTCCACAATCCTCCTGGGTTTTAACAACTTTAAATAGTTTTGTGTCATCAGCAAATTTGATAACCTCACTCGTTATTCCACTTTCCAGGTCATTTATGAATATGTCAAAAAGCAGCGGACCCAGCACAGATCCCTGGGGTACACCCACTATTCACCTTTCTCCATTGGGAAAATTGGCCATTTAGCCCTACCCTCTGCTTTCTATCTTTTAACCAGTTCCTGATCCACAGTAGTACACTGCCTCCTATCCCATGACTCTTTAGTTTAGCCAAAAGTCTCTCATGAGGGACCTTGTCAAAGGCTTTCTGAAAGTCGAGATACACAATATCAACCGACTCACCTTTGTCCACCTGTTTATTCACTCCTTCAAAAAACATAACAGATTAGTAAGACAAGATCTTCCTTGTCTAAAGCCATGTTGGCTGTCTCCCATTAGGTCATGACTATCTACATGCTGAGTAATTTTATTCTTTATGATGGTTTCTACCATTTTTCCCGGTACTGATGTCAGGCTCACCGGTCTGTAGTTTCCCGGATCACCCCTCGAACCCTTTTTAAAAATTGGTGTTACATTGGCGATCCTCCAATCCTCAGGTATTAGAGATGATTTTAATGATAGTTCACAGATTACTGATAGCAGGTCTGCAATCTCAAATTTCAGTTCTTTCAACACCCTTGGATGTATACCATCCGGCCCAGGTGATTTGCTACTCTTCAGTTTATCTAATAGTTGTAAGACATCTTCCCGATGTATCGCTATTTCCTTCAATTCTCCCACACCTTTAAATACCACTTCAGTCGTGGGTAACATCCCTACATCTTCCTCAGTAAAGACCGAAGCAAAGAATTCATTCAGTCTCTCCGCTATCGCCTTGTCACCTCTTAGTGCTCCTTTAACCCCTTTATCATCTAATGGACCAACTGACTCTCTCACAGGCTTTTTGCTACGAATGTACTTGAAAAGGTCTTTATTTCGCGTTTTTGCTTCCGCAGCAAGCTTCTTCTCAAATTCTCTCTTTGCCTGCCTTATCAATGCCTTGCATTTGACTTGCCAGTGCTTGTGCTGTTTCCAGGTTTCATCATTTGGCTCTTTTTTCCATTTCCTGAAAGATGCTTTTTTGGCAACAACAGCCTCTCTGACCTCCCCTTTAAACCATGCTGGCAGTTTTTTGGACTTCCTTCCACTTTTCTTAAAGCGTGGAATACAGCTGGTCTGGGCTTCCAAGATAGTATTTTTCAACAACACCCAAGCTTGATGTACGTCTTTAAACCTTTGCAACTGCTCCTTTTAGTTTTTTTCTTAACTGTTTTCCTCATTTTATCATAGTCTCTCCCTTTCGAAAGTTAAAGGGTAGTACTGTGGATTTCCTTACTATCCCTCCTCCACTAATTAAATCAAAGGCGATCATGCTATGATCACTATTGCCAAGTGGCCCCAACACCCTTATCTCTTGCACTACATCTGGTGTTCCACTAAGGACTAGGTCTAATATTGCTTCCCCTCTGGTCGGTTCATGAACCAGCTGCTCCAAGAAGCAGTCATTTATTTCATTTAGGAACTTTATCTCCCTAGCATGTCCTGTTGTGACACTGACCCAGTCGATGCCGGGGTAATTGAAATCACCCATTATTATTACTGTACTGTAACTTTTGCTAGCTTCCTTGATTTCTTTGAGCATTTCATCATCCATTTGTTCATTCTGGCCAGGCGGACGATAGTACACCCCCACTGCCATCGCCTTCCCCTTTTTACATGGAATTTCAATCCATAGAGATTCTACAGCAAATTTTGTTTCTTGCAAAACTTTAATCCTTTCTGACTCAATGCCCTCTCTAACATAGAGCGCAACCCCTCCACCAATTTGATCAGCTCTATCATTTCGATATAGTTTGTACCCAGGTATCACAGTGTCCCACTGGTTGTCCTCCTTCCACCATGTCTCTGATATTCCAATCATATCTAGCCTCTCGTTTAGTGCTATATATTCTAACTCTCCCATCTTGTTTTGTAGACTTCTAGCATTTGCATACAAGCATTTTAGAGACTGTATTTTATTCATATTAATTTGGCTATTGGTAGACATGGGTAATTTGGGATCTTTAAGTTCTGTCTGCTCCATACTCGAGGGCATTTGGGCTACTTTACTCATTTTTGGAACCTCTCTGCTTTTTGTAGTATCCTTCAAGGATACATTCTTCCGAACCATGCGCCCTTGGGCGACTGTCGGCTTTCCCCTATTATCTAGTTTAAAAGCTGCTCTATCTCCTTTTTAAAGGTTAATGCCAGCAGCCTGGTTCCATCCCGGTTAAGGTGAAGCCCATCCCTTCGGAAGAGCCCCCCTCCTTTCCCCAGAATGTTCCCCAGTTCCTAACAAATCCGAACCCCTCATCTCTGCACCATTGTCTCATCCACGCATTGAGACTCCGGAGCTCTGCCTGCCTTTTGGGTCCTGCGCGTGGAACGGGAAGCATTTCGGAGAACGCTACCCTGGAAGTTCTGGATTTCAACTTCCTACCTAAAAGCCTAAATTTAGCTTCCAGAACCTCCCTACCACATTTTCCTATGTCATTGGTACCAACATGTACCAAGACAGCAGACTCCTCCCCAGCACTATCTAAGACCTTATCTAGGTGGCGTGTGAGGTCCGCTACCTTCGCACCAGGCAGGCATGTTACCAGGCGATCCTCACGTCACCAGCAACCGAGCCGCAAATCTGCTGAAGGTGGGATCCGGGAGAGAGATGTCAGCCTGCAGGATGGAAAACTCATACTGCATATACGTAAGTCAAAAACTGACACCGAAGCAAAAGGCGCACGGATAGTGCTAGCCCCGCTGCCGGGGGACCCATCCTGCCCAATAGCAAATTTCAACGAATACAAGCAGATACGCCCAGTAGGGGCGGAGCAATGGCTGGTCCACCCAAATGGAACCCCCCTCTCACGGTTCCAGTTCGCTAGGGTATTAAAGCTGACACTTGAAGCAGCGGGTTTGGAAGTGGGCTTTTACGGCACCCATTCATTCCGCATAGGGGCCGCTTCCACGGCGGCCAGCATAGGTATGACGAGGGAGCAGATCATGAACATCGGGAGATGGCGCTCCGAGAGATACAAACTATACGTACGCCCGGTTTGACGCCGGGCGTTGGGCGGCCCATTTGTTAAGTTAAGGTATATTTTAAAAAAATGGTTTTGGTTTACTTAAAAGGAAATTTCAAAGGGGAGGAGAAGTCGGTTGTATGCACTATGGATTTCTGTGTTTCAATATATGATATAGACCTGTCACTGGTACCTTTGTATTCATGCACTCTCATTGTAATCTTAACAAGCTGTGTTGGTCTCTTGATAATAACATATAGGTGCCAATCCCCATTGCGAGGCATGGATCTGTGGCCATTCGTTTGTTCATTGGGCTGAAAAGAGATCAAGACGAGGACCGCAGGGGCATAATTTGGGCTTCCCTAAGGAGCAACTCGCAGTGAGATGGATGGGTCGTAGTGGTATGGTGTGGGACCAGCTGATGCCATTCCTCTTACAGTTGAAGAGGGATGGCGGACAGCCATGGGCAATAGTGGTGCACCTTGGCGGTAATGACCTGACGGGTACGCGCAGCGTCGAACTCACTAAGAAGATGCAGAGGGACATGCTGACGCTAACGGGTGCCTTTCCAGGAACATTACTAGTTTGGTCACACATCATACCGCGTCGAGTGTGGAAGGGTGAGTGGTCGCATCACGCTGTGGAGAGGACAAGGAGAAAAGTGAATAGATGGATGGCCTGGTTCATGGAGTCAATCGGAGGATACGGCATCGTCCACGACTTGATAGACGAGAACTGCCCCGGATTGTATCGCACGGATGGGATACATCTATCAGATATTGGGATGGACGTATACCTCTGTGCAATACAAGACACGATCGAACGCTTGTGGCAAAAAACGCGGGTTTGCCACAGCAGGGTGGGGTAAAGGGGAACTTCCCGGCAAGCGAGGTGTCGCAGCCGGGAAGGATTGGCGAAAGAGATAGGGACCCCATCCTTATGAGAGAGCGCACAGCCCAGACATGCGAAGGGGGAGCGGGGCACATGGGAACTCACGTGTCCCCCCGGAGTACAAAGATGTGGAAGCAGCTACAGTGTATAGAAGACCTCCTGACGCTTTCACGGCCAGAGAGACGAGCATACACTTTTATCAGCGTACCCCTGCGCATGCCTTTTGACGGGCCCTGGGCAGAGGTAGATACGGACACGGCTGCAAAGAGTAACGGAGCCCTGAAGGGCCGGGGGGATAACTGCAACGCCCCTTGTCCACTGTCATGTTAGTTGGGACCGACGGCAGTGGGGAAATGGCTTTGACGGCCATGTTCCAGAATATCCCTGCCGGGCGTCAGAAGATCTGATGAAAGTGGGCTGTGCCTCTCGGGGAGGGATGAGGCGAAGTGCCAAGTGAAGTGAAAATTATGATGTTTATGATGTAATTTTGTGGTAATGTGGTTATAAATTTTTGACGTGATAATGTTGATGTTGTTAAGTTATGCTGTGGCCAACAGTTCTAATACTGTATTTTCCACTTGTCAAATAAATAAAGACATCTTTTGTGGCAAGTCCAGATGCATGGTAGTTATTTCAGGCAGGAAAAAGGGGCAAAAGGGGGGGGAAAGGGGTAGCGACCCGCGGCTGTCATGCTGGTCCCCTGGCTGAGTTCCGGCTGCGAATTACCGCGGCCGGACACAGACTTCGGGCCAGCAAGCCAAGGGTTAACCTTGGTGGGGGGGGGAGGGAGGGGGAGGGCGGCGCGGCGTCCGGCTATAGAAGCACCGGATGCGCCGCGTTCGCCCTCTTTCCCTCCTCCCGGCGCAGCACGAGCGGGCAACTGGCCCACCCGACCCACCCCTTGGGAATAGATATCGTCACAGCATAGCGAAAGAGATAGGGACCCTATCCTTATGAGAGAGCGCACAGTCCAGACATGCGAAGGGGGAGCGGGGCACATGGGAACTCACGTGTCCCCCCAGAGTACAAAGATGTGGAGGCAGCAACAGTGTATAGAAGACCTCCTGACGCTTTCACGGCCGGAGAGACGAGCATACACTTTTATCAGCGTACCCCTGCGCATGCCTTTTGACGGGCCCTGGGCAGAGGTAGATACGGACACGGCTGCAAAGAGTAACGGAGCCCTGAAGGGTCGGGGGGATAACTGCAAAGCACCTTGTCCACTGTCATGTTAGTTGGGACTGACGGCAGTGGGGAAAAGGCTTTGACGGCCATGTTCCAGAATATCCCTGCCGGGCGTCAGAAGATCTGATGAAAGTGGGCTGTGCCTCTCGGGGAGGGATGAGGCGAAGTGCCAAGTGAAGTGAAAATGATGATGTTTATGATGTAATGTTGTGGTAATGTGGTTATAAATTTTTGACGTGATAATGTTGATGTTGTTAAGTTATGCTGTGGCCAACAGTTCTAATACTGTATTTTCCACTTGTTGTTGTCAAATAAATAAAGACATCTTTTGTGGCAAGTCCGGATGCATGGTAGTTATTTCAGGCAGGAAAAAGGGGCAAAAGGGGGGGGGGGAAAGGGGTAGCAACCCACGGCTGTCATGCTGGTCCCCTGGCTGAGTTCTGGCTGCGAATTACCGTGGCCGGACACAGACTTCGGGCCAGCAAGCCAAGGGTTAACCTTCATCCGGCTATAGAAGCACCGGACGCGCCGCATTCGCCCTCTTTCCCTCCTCCCGGCGCAGCATGAGCGGGCAACTGGCCCACCCGACCCACCCCTTGGGAATAGATATCGTCACGGCATAGCGAAAGAGATAGGGACCCCATCCTTATGAGAGAGCGCACAGCCCAGACATGCGAAGGGGGAGCGGGGCACATGGAAACTCACGTGTCCCCCCGGAGTACAAAGATGTGGAAGCAGCAACAGTGTATAGAAGACCTCCTGACGCTTTCACGGCCGGAGAGACGAGCATACACTTTTATCAGCGTACCCCTGCGCATGCCTTTTGACGGGCCCTGGGCAGAGGTAGATACGGACACGGCTGCAAAGAGTAATGGAGCCCTGAAGGGCCGGGGGGATAACTGCAAAGCCCCTTGTCCACTGTCATGTTAGTTGGGACCGACGGCAGTGGGGAAATGGCTTTGACGGCCATGTTCCAGAATATCCCTGCCGGACGTCAGAAGATCTGATGAAAGTGGGCTGTGCCTCTCGGGGAGGGATGAGGCGAAGTGCCAAGTGAAGTGAAAATGATGATGTTTATGATGTAAAGTTGTGGTAATGTGGTTATAAATTTTTGACATGATAATGTTGATGTTGTTAAGTTATGCTGTGGCCAACAGTTCTAATACTGTATTTTCCACTTGTTGCTGTCAAATAAATAAAGACATCTTTTGTGGCAAGTCCGGATGCATGGTAGTTATTTCAGGCAGGAAAAAGGGGCAAAAGGGGGGGGGGCGGAAAGGGGTAGCGACCCGCGACTGTCATGCTGGTCCCCTGGCTGAGTAGTAGACTGGCTAATCTACTGAAGAGGGCTTTAAACTAGATTCGCTGAGGACGGGTGAAGAAAGTCCCCAGGTAAGTGAAACATTAAATACCTTTATGGAAATGGGTAGAAGGGTAACATATGGAAAGCAGTGTATATAAATGCTCGTAGCATGGGAAATAAGATCCCTGATGTTGAAGCTTTGGTAGGAGTGGCTGACTTGGATTTAGTGGCAGTTACAGAAACATGGTTCACAGAAAACCATGACTGGGATGTAACTGTACCAGGCTATACTTTATTTAGAAAGGACAGGGTAGGAAGAAGGGGAAGAGGAGTGGCACTATATGTGAAAAATAATATTAAAGCTTTGGAATTACAGAGCTTAAAAGGGAGAGAGGAGGCACTGTGGGTTAAACTAGAAAGAGGGAAAGAGAAATCTATTTGTATTGGCGTGATATACAGACCTCCCTCACAAGAGGAAGAGGTGGACAGAGTTAATTGAAGACATACGCAGTATTGGTAGGAAAGGGGAAGTGCTACTGATAGGGGATTTCAATATGCTAGATGTTGATTGGCACATTCCTGCTGCAGTGTCATCTAGAAGTAAGGAGATCATGGATTCTCTACAGAGAGAACTATTCAGGCAATTGGTAACAGACCTCACACATGAAGGGGCCATACTGAACTTGTTGCTTACCAATGGTGAAAGTGTTTCTGATGTTATAGTGGGAGATCATTTTGCATCCAGTGATCACTAGATGGTGTGGTTCAGTATTAGGACTAGGGCTGTTAGAATCCATTCAAGAGCAAGGATCTTAGACTTTAGGAAAACTAACTTTGCCAAGATGGGCCAATACCTCAGGGAGTCGTTAGTGGGATGGGAACAACTGGGGGATGTAGAAAAACAGTGGGCAAAACTGAAAGGGGAATATTTTAAGGGCAACCAACCTTTATGTTAAAATGGTAAACAAAGGTAAAAGGAAAAGGAGACCGCTATGGCTTTCGAAAGAAGTAGCTGAAAAGATGAATAAAAAGAGGGAGGCCTTTATGAAATACAAGAGATCACAGAGAGAGGAAGACAGGCATCAGTATTTGGAAAAACTTAGAGAAACTAGCAAAGTAGTCAGGAAAGCAAAGATTCAAAAAGAGGAGGAAATAGCCAATGCAATAAAATGGGGGGATAAGAAATTTTTCAAATATGTTGGTGAGAAGAGGAAGAGCAAAAGTGGTTTTGTCAGACTCAAGGGTGAAGGGGAGGAATATGTAGAAGCTGATGAGGATAAAGCGGAATTGCTTAACAAATATTTCTGTTCTGTGTCCACAGATGAAGAACCAGGAACAGGACCTTAGAAAACACCCACAAACAGGAACAGAAGCGAGGGGCATGTTGAAGAATTTTCAGAAGACTGTGTTTGTGAGAAACTAGCTAAACTTAAAGTAGACAAGGCGATGGGACTGGATGGGATACACCCTAGAATACTGAGGGAACTTGGGTACGTATTAATGAACAAACAGACCTCTTCCAAACCAAATTGTTGGTATAGTTAATGCAGAAAGTGAGCACTCCAAAACTGATATTGTCATCCACTTGGGTATGAAAGACGTGGCTAGGAACAGTGCCTCTGCAGTTCAAACGGACTTACAGACTCTGGGAGAGAAACTCAACCCCATTGCTAACACTATAGCATTCTCAGAAGTTCTACGTGTTCATGGTAAGGGGGCAGAAAGGCTGCATCGTATAAACAACTTTAATACATGGGTCCAAACCTGGTGCAAACAGGAAGGATTTCGATATAGGCGAATGGGGAAACATATGGATCAACAAGAGACTATACTGTACTGATAGACTACATCTCTCTGCCGCAGGGAAAAGGATCCTAAGTGAAAAGTTCAGGCATTATGTGGACAGGCATTTAAACTAGGGAAAGGGGGTGATGGATGGAGAAGGACAAGTTCAGTACGCCACTCCCAGCAAAAGAAAAACAACATTGGAAACAGCCACACACTTGAACAACACATCAATGGCAAGCGGGAAAGGGTGTGTAGAACAAAACCCATGCAAAAGACAGGCAAGCCATTCAACAAATTCTGGAAAGCAATGAGTACAAATGCACGAAGCTTAGCCAACAAAGTTCCTGATCTGGAAGCCCTAATGGACTTGGACATTGTGGCCATTACAGAAACATGGTTTAATGAGTCACATGAATGGGATATAGCCATAGCTGGCTATAATCTATTTAGAAGAGATAGAGAGGGTAGAAAAGGAGGAGGAGTAGCACTGTATGTCAAAAGCAATATTAAAGCTGCTGAAATGCAGGGGACGTGGGGAAAAGAAGAAGTGCTCTGGATTGTGTTGGAAAGAGGAGATGGCATTGTCATCCATACTGGTGTGGTCTACAGGTCTCCAACTCAAACCGAAGAAATGGATAGCGAATTGATTGTTGATATTGCAAAGATAGCCATGAAGGGGGAAGTGATCATATTGGGTGACTTTAATCTACCTGATGTGGATTGGAGTGTTCCTTCTGCAAATCTAGAAAGAAGTAAAAAAATTGTGGATGCCTTCCAAGATGCGTTACTTAAACAAATGGTGATGGAACCAATTAGGGAGAGTTCCGTGCTGGATTTAGTGCTCACCAACCGAGATAGCGTGTCGAATATCCAGGTGGGTACCATGTGAGCAGCAGCGATCATCACACGGTGTGGTTTGAGATAAAAGCCAAGGTGGAATCCAATCACAGCAAACTCAAAGTCTTAGGGGTATGTTTACTAAATGGCGGTAGCGGCTTCTGTGCGATATTGAAGCCGCTACCGCCATTTAGTAACCATACCCCTTAGACTTCAAAAATGCTGACTTCAGTAAAATGGGCAAGTACCTGAAAGAGGAGTTGGTAGGGTGAGAGGGGTTAAGGGAAGTGGAATTGCAATGAGCTAAACTAAAGAAAGCAATAAAAGGTACAATAGATACATACGTAAGGAAAGTAAATAAAAACAAGAGGAAAAGGAAACCTATTTGGTTCTCAAAAGAAGTGGCTGCACAAATAAAGGCAAAAAACATAGCTTTCACAAAATTCAGAAGCTCGCAAACAGAGGAACACAGAAAAGAATACAAGATCAAACTAAAAGAGACAAAAAGAGAAATAAGGATAGCAAAATCAAAGTCAGAAAAGATGGCTAAAGATGTGAAATGTGGCAACAAGACCTTTTTTTCAGGTATATTAGGGAGAGGAGAAAAATCAGAGGTGGAATTGCAAGACTCAAAAGTGCTGGGAACGGGTTTGTGGAAAGTGACATTGAAAAAGCAACAATGCTAAACAAATACTTCTGCTCTGTTTTCACTAGAGAAAATCCTGGAGAAAGATGCGGTAACATTTACACTTAAATAACACGCAATAGAATCCATACGCACTTAGCTATTGTTGAAGCTCTCATAATTTCATTAGTCATCAGCAGCCCGACCCAACAAAGACCTTCATTTCACCTCAAAAGAGGCTTCTTCAGGGGCTTAAGGAAACAGCTTCGACAACTGATATAGAAAGCAGCTATAGCGTCTGACATCACAATATTTAAGTACCCAACCACCAAATGTTACCGCATACCTTCTGCTGTCACAGGGGTTGTGGAAGAGCGGATTGCAGCTCCGTTGTGTGCCCTTATAGAGCATGTTGATGCAGGCTGTTTCAGTATGAATTGGAGATATTTTTAAGGTCTAGAACCTAAGAATGATTATACAAATCTGAGATACTACTATTATTTAGAGTCTAATGGGTATGTTTACTAAAGGGCACTATTTGCACTGCAGTCACGTTATCGGGCGATAAGGCACATTATTGTGCGATAATGGCGCTTTACCAGGCGCAAAGGTACTTTAGCGCGCGATAACGCACGCAGCGGTGCAAACGTGCACTGAAGGCGGAGAAAGGCTCCCGGAGGGCGGAGAAAGGCTCCCGGAGGGCAGAGGAAGGCTCCCCAGGACAGAAAGAGAGGGTCAATGGGTGGAGAGTGGGAGGGGAGAGGCTCCCTGCACACTAACGCTGTGGATTCCGGGTCTGAAAACTAACGTCAGTGAAACCCCAGCGTTAGAGCAGATTTAAAGAGAAGAGAAACCATTTCCATCAGCAATGTACAGCAAAGCCAGGGAAACCAACAAAAAGTGATAAGTGTGATACATGTGCACGGAACAAAAGGGCAAATAAACATTGAGGACCTGAACAAAATGGAAAAAAAACATAACCAAGCTGGCCAATAGTGATATTAATGGGAAACAGCAAAAAACACTACCAAGAAAGCTAAAAAAAAAAGATATTAATTTTGGAAGAGAATATGCTCTGTCCCAATACAAGGTGAATGATCTCACAGTGAAATAGCGCTGATCAGGGGTTTACCTTGTTATTGGACAGGTTTCCTATGGCATGCAAATGTTCCACAACAGCAGGGTGGGCATGTCAGAATGGGAAAATGGACAGATGCTGGAAAAGGGGATACAGAGGGCTGCTGGCGGCACATGCTGTGGTGCAGCTGGGCCACAGTACGGACTACGGTGATGCCTAGGTGGCCCAAAGGAATGCTGAAACAGTAGAGCAGCCAGACAGCAACTGATGAAGGCCCAACATAGGCACGAGTGTGTTTCCCACAGTGTCACAGGGGATAGTACCCAGCAGGTACCCCCAAGGGCACAGAACATTGGCAGGAAGTGCTGGGGGGAAGAGTGGACAGCTATGCAGACACCCCTACCCCAGAACCCGCACCATTGGCAGCCGCCTACCAGCACACTGGATGGCCTGAGACTGCGTACCACCAGCACCACCAGCAGAAGGGCATGTCAGCATGGTGGCGGAGGGGTACTGGTGGTGGAGGGGGCAGAGGCTGCTACCCACAGCAGACTGTGGCCTAGCCCTGTTTAGGTGGGTGCTGTGCACGGCAACAGACAGGCTCTGTCTGACAAACAGTCATGTTATCCCCAGAGAATCAGCTGTCCCTGTGGCAACAGTGTATAGTACACACAGCCAGTGTGCTCAGGAGAAGAAGGTCTCAGGTTCAAGTCCCAGCTGTGGTTCCTGCCAACCCAGTCCCCTATTTTACCCACTATTAAACCGTAGTAATAAAGACGGAACCTTTATTGCAGATAACATAAACATGCCTCAAATGCCTATACTTTACCCTACAGAGCACAGACACCATAAACATGTGCATTACCTAGAGCAGAGTCTCCCAAATGCAGTCCTGGAGGGCCAAACACCATTCAGGTTCCATGCTGTCTCTAATAAAGATGCCTGTGCTGCATTTCTATGTGCCGCCTCCATGGTATGCAGATGTATCTCATGCATATTCATTAGGGACAGCATGAAAACCCAAACAGTGTTTGGCCCACCAGAACTGGAGTTGGGAACCTCTGCCCTAGAGCAGTGGCCAACAGGGGCAGAAACACCCGCACCCACAGGCTCCATTATCCAAAGCCTCCTGGAGAGTCAGGATGTTGGGCCCTGCGTGCATCTCCCAATACTAGCACTTGCATACCTTAGCAATGCCACCCTAAACCTGGGAATACGGTACACATATATCTAAAGGTTGCTATGATTACTGGCAGATAGCAATTCCCAAGTTAAGCACAATCTTCTCATTGAGCTGTATCATACCAACCTCTCTGATGTCTGTGGAGTGTGTTTCAGGTCTGGTATCTGACAGTGTTCACCACCCCGGGGAGTGACCCCAACAGTATTGTGTACCACAGCCATGCCTGCACTGTGCCCAGGACTGGTGCAGTGGCCAGGGCTGCCAAAAGCCTCTATAGTTGCGCAATGCTGGCATAGATGTGGGAGTGTGTGTCTGTCTATCCAGTGTGTGATGGCTGCCAACACCTTACTCAGCCAACACTGCTTGCATTGTTGCCAGTGTTAGCCTGCCAATGTGCATAATGAGGACCAAGGTGCAGTCTTAACGTGTGCCCGGTGATAGTGTGCAGGCTGCCATAAAAGGAGTGGGCGTATCGGTCTTAACATAGCAAAACGGGATTTTCGTGCGATAACGTGCGCTGAGCACATTATCGGGTGAGAAACTGCTAAGCACGTTAACACGCACTAATCTTAAGTAGGTACGCTGACTTGCAAGCAGACCAACTGAGGTGTAGCGCAATGGTTGATGCACTGACTGATGGTACAGGGCTCATGAGTTTGATCCCCCAGTGTGCCTAATGAATAAGGTTGGCTGAGGTGTTGCCCTTTATGTTCAAGTATTGATTTTTGAGGCATTTTATTTTTATTTTAATTTTAATTAGTGCTGCCAGCAAACACACCCTCACAGTGCAGTAACCTAAGGTGCCGCATAAGGCGCCCTATAAGGCACTCCAGAGGGCACATTATAAAGTGCACTGTCCGCCAAGGCACCTTATAATGTCCCCTATAGGATGCCTTATAAAGTGCTTTATAGGGCGCCCTATAAGGCACTTTATGGGGTGCCTTATGAGGCACCTTAAGGTTACAGCACTGTGAGGGTGTTTTTGCTGGCAGCACTAATTTACATTAAAAACAGACAATGCCTTGGACAGGCCTATCGAATAACTGCACTGTGGGATCAAGACCATAATCTCTGGCTCCACAGGCAGTGAAGTAACCAGTGGGCTACAGCTGCTAACAAGCCCCTGGCTGGCTACAGAAGGACTACAGGGCACCACACAAACTGTGTGCTGTGGTTACCAGGATAGGGTCAACCCACCCATACCCATGATGCACTGCACATGCAAATCAGAAGTCTACAGATGATCACAAGATGGGGTATGCACCCCCACAGCACCTTGGCCTGGTAGGGGGAACTGACCGTGCACCCCCACAGTGCCTCAGTCTGGTAGGGGGAACTGACTGAGCGCATCCCCCACAGCACCTCAGCCTGGTAGGGGGTGCCGACAGTGTGTGTTAGTGGCACAGAGTAGCTACAGACCGTCACATTGTGTGGTACTGTGCTCACCCTGAGGGTGAGGTGGGGCACCCAGCACCAGGTCCTCAGCACTTTCCATGGCTGAAATAGGCCATGTTGCAGGTGCCCATCAATGCCAGTGTATGTTATAGGAAGTTCCTGAAAACACACCTAGGATGCATTAGTGTCCATCAGGACTAGCCCTTATGGGCTATGATGCACCCAGAATAGTGCATATTCTGTGTTGGTAACATGATGTAAGTGAAGGGGAGGAGGAGTGTGTGGACCCATAGGTGGATTATGTACCACCACCCTCTGTGGCTCAGGGTAGGAGACAGGATCCCCCACCAACAGATCCACATTCTACCTCCCTGCAATGGTGGCAGTAGAGGGGGACCATCAACTCCAGTCCTGCTGGGGAACAGATACGCTACAGGGCAGCCAATGCAGAGCTGTACACATCCATGAGGAAATGGTAGAAAGACAGTAGGCCTGGAAATGCTCAGATGCACCCCCCACCACCATCTGACATTCTCCAGCAGCAAGCACAGTGAGTCACCAGCCCCTGCACGGTGTTCCAACCATACACATATGACTGCAGACAGTCTGCTAGCTAGTTCACAGTGCATGTTCCTGGAGGAGATGTGTGCACCCAGAACTGGGATATCAGCACACCCACCAAGCAGATAAATCAGTGATTAGGCCCCAGAAGAGAGAACCCATAAATATCACTAGAGAAAAACACAATATAGCACTATGGGAGAACCTAGCCATGACGTGGTCACTGCTCAGTCAGGGTGAGAGTGACCTCCCAGCAGGAAATGCTGTGGCCACCATGTCCGTGCAGGTGGTGGCCGGGCACTACAATGTACCAGCCATTGTCCTATGCCCTGTGCAGATGCATCCTGCCCAAGCCGCCCCGTCCGGGCTATACCCACAGTACCTTGCTCCTTATTATGCCCATTGGCAGGCTAAAACTGGAAACAGTGCAAGCAGTGTGGGCTGAGTAAGGTGTTGGCAGACACCACACACTAGGTAGACAAACAAACACTCCCACACCTATGCCAGCATTGTGCAACTATAGAGGCTTTTGGCAGCCCTGGCCACCACACCAGTCCTGGGCACAGTGCAGGCATGGCTATGGTATGGAATACTGTTGGGGTCACTCCCCAGGGTGGTAAACACTGTCAGACACAAGACCTGAAACACACTCTACAGACATCGGAGAGGTTGCTATGATACAGCTCAATGAGCAGATTGTGCTTAACTTAGGAATTGCTATCTGCCAGTATTCATAGCAACCGTTTAATATATGTGTACCGTATTCCCAGGTTTAGGGTGTCATTGCTAAGGTATACAAGTGCTAGTATTGGGAGTGCATGCAGGGCCCAACATCCTGCCTCTCCAGGAGGCTTTGGATAATGGAGCCTGTAGGTGCGGGTGTGTCTGCCCCTGTTGGCCGCTGCTCTAGGGCAGAGGTGCCCAACTCCAGTCCTGGTGGGCCAAATACTGTTTGGGTTTTCATGCTGTCCCTAATGAATATGCATGAGATACTTCTGCATACCATGGGGGCTGTGCATAGAAATACAGCACAGCCATATTTATTAGAGGCAGCATGGAACCTGAGTGGTGTTTTTCCCTCCAGCACTGCATTTGAGAGACTCTGCTCTAGGTAATGCACATGTTTATGGTGTCTGTGCTCTGTAGGGTAAAATGTTGGCATTTTGGGCATGTTTATGTTAACTGCAATAAAGATTCTGTCTGTATTAGCATGTTTTAATAGTGGGTAAAGTATGGGGACTGGGTTGGCAGGAACCACAGCTGGGACTTGAACCTGTGACCTTCCATTCCTGAAAACACTGGCTGTGTGTACTGCACCACCATGTTGCCACAACGACTGTGCATTCCCTGTGGATAGCATGACTGTTCGTTAGACAGGACCTGTCTGTTGCAGTGCATGGCACCCACCTAAACAGGGCTAGGTCACGGTCTGCTGTGGGCAGCTGCCACTGCCCCCTCCACCACCAGTACCCCTCTGCCACCATGCTGGCATGCCCTTCTGCCGGTGGTGCTGGTGGTGCGCAGTCTCAGGCCATCCAGTGTGCCAGTAGGTGGCTGCCTATGGTGCGGGTTCTGGGGTAGGGGTGCCTGCATAGCTGTCCACGCTTCCCCCCAGCACCGCCTGCCAATGTTCTGTGCCCTTGGGGGTACCTGCTGGGTACTATCCCCTGTGACACTGTGGGAAACACACTCGTGCCCATGTTGGGCCCTCATCATTTGCTGTCTGGCTGCTCTTCTGTTTCAGCATTCCAATGGTCCACCTAGGCATCAACCTAGTCCCCACTGTGGCCCAGCTGCACCACAGCATGTGCCGCCTGCAGCCTTCTGTGTCCCCTTTTCCAGCATCTGTCCAGTTGCCCATTCCGATATACCCGCCCTAATGTTGCGGAATATGTGCGCACCATAGGAAACCTGTCCAATAGGGAGGGAAAACCCTGATCAGCGCTATTTCACTGTGGGATCATTCACCTTGTATGGGGACGGAGCATAGACCCTTCCAAAATTCATATCTTTTTTTGGGGGGCTTTCTCGGGAGTGTTTTTTGATGTTTCCCATTAATATCACTATTGCCCAGCTTGGTTATGTTTTTTTTATATTTTCTTCTGGTCATTTTAAATGTTTATTTGCTCTTTTGTTCCATGCACATGTATCACACTTATCACTTTTTGTAGGTTTCCCTGGTTTTGCTGTAGATTGTTGACGGAAATGGTTTCTTTTCCCTTTAAATCTCCTCTAATGCCAGGGTTTCCCTAGCGTTAGTTTTCAGCCCCGGATTCCACAGCGTTAGTGTGCAGGGAGCCTCTCCCCTCCCACTCTCCGCCCATTGACCCTCTCTCTCCGCCCCTGGGGAGCCTTCCTCCGCCCTCCTTGAGCCTATCTCTACCCACAGCGCTCATTTGTGCCGCTGCGCGCGTTATCGTGCGCTAAGGTACTGTGTCGCCCGATAAAGCGCCATTATTGCGCGATAAGGTACCTTATCGTGCGATAACGTCGCCGGGCGCACATTAAGACGGTTTAGTAAACATACCCCTAAGTCAAGAAATAAAAGACGTAAAGGAGTGCCTAGTCACTATTGAGGTTACTTTGAATTGTTTTTTATGGTCAAGATGAGTTAAATACATAAAATTAACCCATTTGGAGACATTACTCCAGGAGACATCCACCAATTACCTTCCCAGTTCTGATTCAATTACCAATCCACATGAATGAAAAAGAATTATGATTTTTTTTAATGCTAAAAACAGGCTGTCAGTATGGTATTTTCCCCTATTCCTTCTATAGACCTGTAATTCCACTTCTCCTATAAATAATGTAGAACTACAAGCAAATAAACTGCAGAGGGATAAAACTAGAACTAATCCAGTTTGATTAAATAGCATGGAACTAGTAGTTAGTAGCTGGGTAGACCTAGCAAGAACACTTAGGGCACCAGACTGACTGTATAAATTAAAGCTGATGATTTTGCTTCTAGCTCCGATGAATCAGAGAGGGAGGAACATTTTTCCCGAAAACACCATATAGGCAAAAGCAAGAAGATTGGGCCCTTTCCCGGGCTCACTCTTCCGCTCTCTCTGATTACAGTGAAGTATCTGTACCTGTGATTCCTTCCCTCAGCTACTTCATAACCATGGTTTGTAATTGCTAACAGAACTGCTTAAAGGCAGAGAGGTTAAAGTCAGTAAGCAACCAAGTGAAGCAGAAAAGTGGCTTTCCTTGGACAGATGTGTGCCGGGAAATGAGGTGCTAATGGGTAAAACAGAATTAAGGAGACTAATGGTTTAAAAAATAACAAGGCAAGCTGACTCTGAAGACGTAATTAAAGAAGAGCTGCTGTGCTGTGATATAATTATTACTACTAACAAAAAACCCCACTTCCCCCTTACTCTAAAACACTTTAACTCAAAAAAGGAGGAGGCAGCAAATCCACAAAGCACATACAAATTCCTCAAAAGCTGCGCTTGAACAACACATGCCTATAAAAATTCTTGGAGAACTACTTAACCTTGACAAAAGGAAGTGGTATAAGAAGCCTCAGACCAGGGCTAACGGCTACACAAATGTGACTGCAAGGCCGCTTATGTCAGCTCATTAGTATGCCCCCTTCTGCAAATCATTCATAGGCTCCGAAAGTGTGATATCATTTATTCAATTTTTAAATTCATTTAAATCAGCTGAATAAACCTCCAGCAACAATGAGCTTTTAATGATAGCCCATGTACTCTCCAGGCTCTCAAAAATGCCACCAGCTGTTAGAATAAAATCTGAAGTCAACTTGAGTTTCGCCCACACTTAGGGGTATGTTTACGAAGCAGTCTTAGGGGTATGTTTACTAAAGGGCGCTAACGTGCTCCCGGCGATAATGTGCAGGATGCCATAAAAGGACTGGGCGTTGCGGTATAAACGTAGCAAGGTGCGTTAACGTGCGATAATGTGCGCTGTGCACATTATCGCCTGATAAAGGAAGCAGCACATGTTAACAAGCGGTAATCCTAAGTAGGCGCGCTGACCTAAAGATACAGCAACAGAGCTGTAGCACAATAGCTAATACACTGGCTGATGGTGTTGGGGTCATGAGTTTGATCCACCAGGCTGGCTGAGACATGTCCCTTTACATTTAAGCAGAGTTTTTGAGGCATTTTATGTTTATTTTAATTAGTGCTGCCAGCAAACACACCCTCACAGTGGTGTAACCCAAGGTGCCACATAAGGCACCCTATAAGGCACTCCATAGGGCACATTATAAAGTGCACTGTCCACCAGGGCACCCTATAATGTCCCCTATTGGATGCCTTATAAGGCGCTTTATAGGGCGCCGTATAAGGCGCTCTATAAGGCACTTTATGGGGCGCCTTATGAGGCACCCTAAGGTTACAGCACCTTTCTTTGCTGGCAGCACTAATTTATATTAAAAACAGACAATGCCTCAGACAGCCCTATCAAATAACCCCACTGTGGGATCAAACCCATGACCTCTGGCTCCATAGGCAGTGAAGTAACCAGTGGGCTACAGCTCTATAACCATTAACAAACCCCTGGCTGGCTACAGAAGGACTGTAGGTCACCACACAAACTGTCTGCTGTGGTCAACAGGATAGGGTAAACCCACCCGTACCCATGATGCACTGCACATGCAAATAAGCAGTCTACAGATGATCACAAGATGGGGTATGCACCCCTACAGCACCTCGGCCTGGTAGGGGGAACTGACCGTGTGCACCCCCACAGCACCTCAGCCTGGTAGGGGGAACTGACCCTGTGCACCTCCACAGCACCTCAGCCTGGTAGGGGGTACTGACCGTGTGTGTTACTGGTACAGAGTAGCTACAGACCGTCACATTGTGCGGGTACTAGGCTCACCCTGAGGGTGAGGTGGGGCGCCCAGTACCAGGTCCACAGCACTTTTCATGGCTAAAAATAGGCCATGCTGCAGGTCCCCATCAGTGCTAGTGTGGGTGATAGGTAGTTCCTGCAGACATACCTAGGATACATCTGTATTTCTCAGTCATGTCTAGCCCTTATGGGCTCTGATGCACCCACAAGCAGATTATGTACCACCACCCAACACACCCTCTGCAGCTTAGTGTGGGAAACAGGAACTCCCACCAACAGATCCACAGTCTACCTCTCTGCAATAGTGGCAGTAGAGGGGACCATCAACCCCAGTACTGCTCAGGAACAGACATCCTACAAGGCAGTCAATGCAGATCTGTACACAGCCATAAGGCAAGGCAGACAGACAAAAGGCCTGGAAATGCTCAGCTGCCCCCCACCACTATCTGACATTCTCCAGCAGCAAGCCTCCAGCCGCTGCACCCTGCAAGGTGTTCCAGCCAGACACATACTAACTGCAGACAGTCTGCTAGCTAGTTCATAGTGCATGTTCCTGAAGGAGATGCATGTGCCCAGAACTGGGATGTCAGCATACGCACCAAGCAGATAAGTCAGAGATTGGGCCCCAAAAGAGAACCCATAAATATCACATGAGAGAAATACTATATAGCACTATGGGGGAACATAGCCATGCCGTGGTCACTGCTCAGTCAGGGTGAGAGTGACCTCCCAGCAGGACATGCTGTGGCCACCTTGTCCGTGCAGGTGGTGGCCGGCCACTACAATGTCCGAGCCATTGCCCTATGCCCTGTGCAGATGCATCCTGGCCAGGCCACCCTGTCCGGGCTATACCCATGGTACCTTGCTCCTCATTATGCACATAGGCAGGCCAATACTGTCAACAGTGCTGGTAATGTGGGCTGTGGAGGGTGTTGGCAGCCACCACACACTGGATAGACAGACACACACTTCCACACCTATGCCAGCATTGTGCAACTATAGAGGTGTTTGGCAGCCCTGGCCACCGAACCAGTCCTGGGCACAGTGCAGGCATGGCTAAGGTACGGAATGCTGTTGGGGTCACTCCCCAGGGTGGTAAACACTGTCAGACACAAAACCTGAGGCACACTCCACAGACATCAGAAAGGTTGCTATGATGCAGCTCAATCAGAAAGTTGTACTTAACTTCGGAATTGCTATCTGCCAGTAATCATAGCAATCTTTTGATATATGTGTACCGTATTCCCATGTTTAGGGTGTCATTGCTAAGGTATGCAAGTGCTTGTATTGGGAGATGCACGCAGGGCCCAACATTCTGCCTCTCCAGGTGCCTTTGGATAATGGAGCCTGTGGGTGCGGGTGTGTCTGCCCCTGTTGGCCGCTGCTTTAGGGCAGAGGTGCCCAGCTCCAGTCCTGGTGGGCCAAACACTGTTCGGGTTTTCATGCTGTCCCTAATGAATATGCATGAGATACATCTGCATACCATGGGGGTGGCGCATAGAAATGCAGCACAGCCATATTTATTAGAGGCAGCACGGAACTTGAATGGTGTTTGGCCCTCCAGGACTGCATTTGGGAGACTGCTCTAGGTAATGCGCATGTTTATGGTGTCTGTGCTCTGTAGGGTAAAATGTAGGTGTTTTGGGCATGTTTACGTCATCTGCAATAAAGGTTCTGTCTGTATTAGCATGGTTTAGTAGTGGGTAAAATATGGGGACTGGGTTGGCAGAAACCACAGCTGGGACTTGAACCTATGACCTTCTGCTCCTGAACACACTGGCTGTGTGCACTGCACCACCTTGTTGCCACAGAGACAGTGCATTCCCTGGGGATACCATGACTATTCGTCAGACAGGGACCGTCTGTTGCAGTACACGGCACCCACCTACACAGGGCTAGGCCACGGTCTGCTCTGGGTAGATGCCACTGCCCCCTCCACCACCAGTATCCCTCAGCCACCATGCTGACATGCCCTTCTGCTGGTGGTGCTGGTGGTGCACCGTCTCAGGCCATCCAGTGTGCAGGTAGGCGGCTGCCTATGGTGCGGGTTCTGGGGTAGGAGTGCCTGCATAGCTGTCCATGCTTCCCCCTAGCCCCGCCTGCCAATGTTCTGTGCCCTTGGGGGTACCTGCTGGGTACTATCCCCTGTGACGCTGTGGGAAGCACACTTGTGCCCATGTTGGGCCCTCATCAGTTGCTGTCTGGCTGCTCTACTGTTTCAGCATTCGTATGGGCCACCTAGGCATCACCCTAGTCCGCACTGTGGCCCAACAGAACCACAGCATGTGCCGCCTGCAGCCCTCTGTGTCCCCTTTTCCAGCATCTGTCCAGTTGCCCATTCCAACATGCCTACCCTGCTGTTGTGGAATATGTGCGTGTCATGGGAAACCTGTCCAATGGAGAGGGAAAACCCTGATCAGCGCAATGTCATTGTGGGCTCATTCACCTTGTATGGGGACGGAGCATAGACCCTTCCAAAATTCATATCTTTTTTTTTGGAGCTTTCTCAGGAGTGTTTTTTGATGTTTCCCATCACTATCACTATTGCCCAGCTTGGTTATGTTTTTTTTATATTTTCTTCTGGTCATTTTCACTGTTTATTTGCCCTTTTGTTCCGTGCACATGTATCACACTTATCACTTTTTGTGGGTTTCCATGGTTTTGCTGTACATTGCTGACGTAAATGGTTTCTTTTCCCTTTAAATCTGCTCTAACGCCAGGGTTTCACTGGTGTTAGTTTTCAGCCCCGGATTCCACGGCGTTAGTGTGCAGGGAGCCTCTCCCCTCCCACTCTCCGCCTATTGACCCTCTCTCTCTGCCCCTAGGGAGCCTTCCTCTGCCCTCCGGGAGCCTATCTCCACCCGCAGCGCTCATTTGCACTGCTGCGCGCGTTATCGCACGCTAAGGTACCTTTGTGCCCAAAAAAAGTGCCATTATCGCGCTATAAGGTACCTTATCGCCCGATAACATCACCGGGCGCACATTTAGTAAACATACCCCTTAGACAGGCTGCATCAGGACATGCCAGATGGTGGTCCGGGAAAGCTTAGCAAGAAAAATACCTGCTTAAAGCTCAGGCTATTTAAACAGAAGACTGACAGCACTCAAGCAACAGACAGCCAATCCCAATGTCTTTAAAGGGCTATGAACCAATTCAAAGATTCATTCAGCCCCATTGGCTGAACAGTATTTAACATGAAAATCCACTTTTGCTCAAGTCTTGCAAGGCGCTGTTCGGTTCGGTCGTACAAGGGATCCTGTATGCCATCAATCACAAGTCACTGAAGTTGTTGCCAGTTATGTTGGAACTCCAAACAATGATGTACAATAGGCCCTGAAACTACTTTATTTGACAAATGGGACTTATGCTCTTTAATCTGATGAACTGTTCTACCGACATAAACTTTAAGACAAGGGCATACAATTAGATAAATAACCCACATAGAACAACATGTGGTGGTGAATCTCAATGAATAGGAAACCCCAGACTGAGGGTCCATCTACTCACTTGTAGATAATGTGTTGGCACACATCAAGCAACCACCACTTGGGAAATGACATCCCTGTAATGGAATACCTGTATGGTGGTATAAACTGTCCGTATGTACTAGCATATCAGACATGTTCCTTGCTCGAGAGAAGGCTATGCAGGGGTCCCCTTGGAAGACTTTGTGCAATTGTAGAACATGCCAGTGTGAATAAATACTCCGAGTCAAAATTTGTGCACAGTCTGTATACTGTAGAACACAAACTTTATCAATAGAATGTACTGCTTGTTTCTGAAGCAGCACAGACCTATTGGCATACTTGGCCCTTAGGAAGGCTTGCCGTATTATCCTCTTGGGATATCCTCTCTGAAGCAAACGCTCCATAAGAGCCTTTGCTTGAACTTGAAAATCTTCTGCCTCCAAGCAAATATGCCAAATGCGCAAAAACTGGCTTATCGGCAGGGCTTGTTTGAGCTTAAAGAGATGATGAGATTCAAAATATAGAAGCTTAATTATAGTCCACTATCTTCCTATATAAAGATGTACTTAATTGACCAGCTTTTACTGTCACCAATACATCCAAAAATGAAACTTGTACAGTAGAGTATGTCATAGTGAATTGTAAATTGATATCTTGTTGATTCGAGATAACAAAAATATCAAGAGAAGCTATGGAACTGTGCCAAACATAAAAAATATTATCAATAAAATGCATCCAGCATTTAATCCGGGAGAACCATTCAGAAGGATACAACCACTTCTCTTCAAAACTTGAAACATAAAGATTGGCTATACTAGGGGCCACAGTAGCACCCACAGAAACTCCTTGGATCTGGAGATAAAATTCTGTCTCAAAGTGAAAATAGTTCTTTGAAATCACTAGTTCAGCCAAACTGGTCAAAAATTGAGATGGAATTTGTTCAGAAGGTGTACGCTGGGAGAAGAGATTCTTCAAAAGTAACAATGACATATTCTGTAGGATATTACTATACAGTGCAGCAATGTCCATTGTAACTAATAAGTCCATTTCTGAATCAAAAGAAACATCAGATAATCTCCTAAAAAAATTGGAGGTGTCCTGTAGATAAGATCTGGCTTGTTTGATCCATGGTTGTAAAAAATAATCTAGAAATACTGTGCTCTGTAGGGTAAAATGTAGGTGTCTTGGGCATGTTTACGTCATCTGCAATAAAGGTGCTGTCTGTATTAGCACGTTGTAGTAGTGGGTAAAATATGGGGACTGGGTTGGTAGGAACCACAGCTGGGACTTGAACCTTTGACCCTCTGCTTCTGAATACATTGGTTTTGTGCACTGCACCACCTTGATGTCACAGAGTCAGTGCATTCCTTGGTGATACCATGACTGTTCGTCAGACAGGGCCCGTCTGTTGCAGTACACGGCACCCACCTACACAGGGCTAGGCCACGGTCTGCTCTGGGCAGCTGCCACTGCCCCCTCCACCACCAGTATCCCTCAGCCACCATGCTGACATGCCCTTCTGCTGGTGGTGCGCAGTCTCAGGCCATCCAGTGTGCAGGTAGGCGGCTGCCTATGGTGCGGGTTCTGGGTTAGGGATGCCTGCATGGACGTCCACGCTCCCCCCAGCACCGCCTGTGAATGTTCGGTGCCCTTGGGGGTAGCTGTTGGGTACTATCCCCTGTGACACTGTTGGAAACACACTCGTGCCCATGTTGGGCCTTCAGCAGTTGCTGTCTGGCTGCTCTGCTGTTTCAGCATTCGTATGGGCCACCTAGGCATCACCCTAGTCCGCACTGTGGCCCAGCTCCACCACAGCATGTGCCGCCTGCGGCCCTCTGTATCCCCTTCTCCGGCATCTGTCCAGTTGCCGTTCCGACATGCCCGCCCTGATGTTGCGGGACATGTGCACGCCATAGGAACCCTGTCCGATGGTGGGGAAAACCCTGAGCAGCGCTATTTCACTGTGGGCTCATTCACCTTTTATTTATTTAATGGTATTTCTATACCGCCTTATCATACAATCAAGGCGGTGTCACAGCAATACAATCAAGAATAGTGGAAGGGTATTTCATGCAGTGAAAAAATGTCATGATTTGCGTGTAAGAGGTTAGTGTACCAGATTAGGTTGAACTATGTACATTGTGAGCTATAGTACAGCATGAGCTATAATACATTGTTCTATACAATTAGGATTTAAGATATATCATGAGCCATTGAACATTTTCTTATCAAGGTTGGGAGGGGAAGGTGGTGGTTCCTGTTAGTATGATTAAGTAACATGTCCGTAGTGTTCTATGAACAGCGTTGTCTTCAGCTGTTTGCGGAAGTCTTTGAGGTCAGTTGTCGATCTCAGTTTGTCTGGGAGGGAGTTCCATATTGTTGGGGCAGCCAGGGAGAGGGCTCTCTCTGTGGTGTCCTTGCGTGTTTTTCTGAAGTCATTCGGGGTGTTTACTCTGTTGGCGGTTCCTCTTCTTCTTGGGCGAGTGCTGGTGTCTGGTTGTATGAAGGTGTGCAGGCTGTTGACTGAAGTGTGGTGTTTGATCTTGAATATGTTTATGATTGTTTTGTATTTGATGCGTGAACTGATTGGGAGCCAGTGTAGGTCTTTCAGGACAGGAGTAATGTGTTCATGTCTTGTTGAACCAGATATTATGCGGGCTGCAGTGTTTTGTGCTAGTTGTAGTGGTTTGAGTGTTTGTTTTGTTAGCCCAAGGTAGATGGGGTTGCAGAAGTCCAGTAAGGGAGGAATTAGAGCTTGGCATACGGTACGGAAGTGTTCTGTGGTGAGGAGGGGTTTAAGTCTTCTGATGATTCTCATTCTGTGGTATGCATTTTTGATTGTTTTGCTTACGTGTGTCTTGAGATTCAGTTCATTGTCCAGGGTCACTCCAAAGTATTTTACTTCCGATTTCATTGGTATGGTTGTGTTTTGCACTCTGATGTCCAGTGGGCGGATGAAGTCTGGGTTGCGAGTGATTATTAGTGCCTCCGTCTTGCTGTAGTTGATGGCGAGGTTGTTGTCCTTACACCATCTTGTCATTTGTGTTAGGCAGTCTGTTATTTTAGAGTAGTCTGGGTTGTCAATTGAGATAGGCGCGTATATCATAATGTCATCTGCATAGATTGTGTATTGAATGCTGTTCGCTTTCAGGATGTCGCATATTGGCTGGATATATATGTTGAATAGAAGCGCTGAGAGGGCGGACCCTTGAGGCACTCCTTGGAGGACTTTTATGGGTTGCGAGGTTTTGTGGCCTACCTTGACCTGTATCTGCCTGTCGGTTAGGTATGAATGGAACCATTTTAATGTGGTACCATGAAGCCCAATTTTCTTTAGTCTTTCCAGAAGAGTTTGGTGGTCTACTGTGTCGAACGCTGAGGAGATGTCAATGAAGATCAATAGGATACCTTTTTTGGTGTTGTCTATGATTCGGAGGATGTTGTCGAAGAGGTAGATCAGCAGTGTTTCGACTCCATGGTTGGGGTGAAAGCCGTGTTGGTTGTCATCTAGCGGAGCGTGGTTGTCGATGTGTTCCTGTAGTTGTTGTTGTACTGATTTTTCTATGATTTTTGCTAGAAAGGATATGCTGGATATTGGTCGGTATGCTGCTGGGTTGCTCTTGTCGAGGGTTGTTTTCTTTGGTATTGGTCGTACTGTAGCTAGCTTTAGTTTATCTGGCATGAGTCCTTGGGTGAGGGAGTTGTGCACCATGTTGTGTATGAAGTGGATAAAGCTTGATTTGGTGGCTTTGATCCATGACACTGGGCAAGGGTCCGTAGGAGCGGTGCTTGTTTTGATTGCAGAGATGATGTGGGAGAGTTGTTCTGTTGAGGGTGAGCAGAATGTGTCCCAGGTCTTAGGGTGTGAGTCGGGCTGAGTTGGTGTTCTAGGCGTTGTTGGTTCTGCGGAGTGAAATTTTTCCTTGATATGATCAGCAAATTTTTGTGGGTCTATTTGTACTTCTTCCTCTGTCCTTTGCTCCTTCGTGAGGATTTTCACTATTTCCAATAGCTCTCTGGGTTTGTTTATGGAGGTATTTATCATGTTTGTGTGGTATTCTTTCTTTGATTGGTTGATGTGTTCACTGTATTGTTTCTGCTTTGTTAGGTATATCTGCTGGTTTTCAGCATCTTTGGCTTTTCTCCATCTCCGTTCAATCTTTCTGAGTTCTCTTTTTTCTTGTCGTATGGTTGTGGAATACCAAGGCTTGTGTTGTCTCTTGTTGTGATGGTGTTTCTTTGGTCTGGCAACTGTTGCTGTGGCGGCGTTGGATAGAGTGTTGTTCCAGTTGGCGATTTGAGTCTCCAGGTCATCCGTTTCCGTGGTCAGTTGTTGTATCGTGTCCTGTAGGAAAGCGTCTCTGTCGAATTTCTTGAATCGCCTTTGTGTGGGTGTGTTGTCCGTTTGTTCGTTGAGATTGTCCTTTTGTAGTTGCAACTTTATCTTAATTATGTAGTGGTCTGACCATGGGACTGGGGTTATGGTAGGTGTTGATATTAGGCCTCTTGAAGTTAGGTAGTTGGTTGCGAAGATGAGGTCTGGGGTAGAGCCGTGTCTGTGCGTTGGGGCATCGATGATTTGGGTAAATTGGAGTGAGGTCATTGCTTGGAGGAAGGCTTCTGCATCTTTGTTGTTGGTGGACTTGAGGTTGAAGTCTCCTAGCAGTAGCGTGGGCTTGTTAGTTGCGGTGATGGCGCATACTGCTTCTAGCGTAGAGGCTAGATCAACGGGTGAGGCCCTGGGTGCTCTGTAGGTTAGGCAGAGTGCCATGTGTTTGTTCACGATGCTGAGTGTGTTACCTTGAGGTGTGTCAGTGGCGCTCTGAGTTTTGAACTTTAGGTTCTTCTTTGCAATTATTAAAACTCCTCCTCCGCGTTTGTGGGTGCGTGGGCAGTTGTATGCTGTGCATGTGCCTGGTACCAATTGATTGAGTAGAACATTGTCGGTTGGATTGAGCCAAGTCTCTGTTATGCAAAGTATGTCTGGCTGGTGGTCTTCTATGTGGTCTGCTATTGTGTGTATCTTGTTGCATATGGATCTTGCGTTTATGAGCTCTATGGTTGTATGCTTTGTGGGCTTTGTTGTTTCGTGTGTTTCCTTTGAGTGTGGTGTGTGGGAGTGTGATTTGTGTGTGTTTTTTCTTTTTGTCATTGATGTGCTGAGTGTGGCAGAATGAGTGCACTGAGGTTCTATGTATGACCAAGTGGTTGGTGGGTGCCATGGTGAGTTAGGGTGTGTGTAGTGGAAGTGAGAGTTTGGAGGTAGGAAATGTGTGAGGAGGAGGCTGATTGGTAGAAACAGTGTTGTGATCATGTTGGTTTGTTGTGATGCTCTGTGAAGGGTCTACTTCCGGTTCTGACGTCCTTCGCCTCGGTCTGCTCCTTGTTGGGTTCTGCTGTGGTGCTGTCGGCGCTGCTGTTTCCTTTGGTTGTTTCCTTCTGCTCGCCTTCGTGCCTCGCCTAAGGGCCATGCCAAAGGGCCCTGTGGTGAGGCCCTCAGGCGCGGGCATGCCCTGCAGGGACGCCGCTTTTAATTGCTGCCGCTGCTGCTGATCGGGCTCCCACTGCTCCGATTGGGCAGGAGCTGAAGAGGGAGGTGGAGTGTCCGGGCAGCGGCGTCTCTGCAAGCAGGGACGCCGCTTTTAACTGCTGCCGCTGCTGCTGATCGGGCTCCCACTGCCCCGATTGGGCAGGAGCTGAAGAGGGAGGTGGAGTGTCCGGGCAGCGGTGTCTCTGCAAGCAGGGACGCCGCTTTTAACTGCTGCCGCTGCTGCTGATTGGGCTCCCACTTCCCCGATTGGGCATGAGCTGAAGAGGGAGGTGGAGTGTCCGGGCAGCGGCGTCTCTGCAAGCAGGGACGCTGCTTTTAACTGCTGCCGCTGCTGCTGATCGGGCTCCCACTGCCCCGATTGGGCAGGAGCTGAAGAGGGAGGTGGAGTGTCCGGGCAGCGGCGTCTCTGCAAGCAGGGACGCCGCTTTTAACTGCTGCCACTGCTGCTGATTGGGCTCCCACTGCCCCGATTGGGCAGGAGCTGAAGAGGGAGGTGGAGTGTCCGGGCAGCGGCGTCTCTGCAAGCAGGGACGCCGCTTTTAACTGCTGCCGCTGCTGCTGATCGGGCTCCCACTGCCCCGATTGGGCAGGAGCTGAAGAGGGAGGTGGAGTGTCCGGGCAGCGGTGTCTCTGCAAGCAGGGACGCCGCTTTTAACTGCTGCCGCTGCTGCTGATCGGGCTCCCACTGCCCCGATTGGGCAGGAGCTGAAGAGGGAGGTGGAGTGTCCTCCAGCTTTGCTCTACTGCCCCCACTCACTAGTATGGCCACTGCTTAACCTTGTCTTCTTCTTTAATTGCTTACCTTCAAACTTCTGTACCTCAGTTTTTCCCTTATCTGACCATCACCTGCTAATCTTCACTCTTTATTAGTCCCCACCTCAATCTCAGTCAGTCTCCACCAACTTCTTTAGAAATCTTCATGCTATCGACCCATCGGCTCTCTTCACTATTGTCTCATCACCTCTTTCCTCCACTATATCATCTGAGTCTGTTGATGAGGCAGTAGCTTCCTATAACACTGCATGCTATCTTTGTTCCTGTGCCCACTCTGCTGAGCACATTAGGCTCAAATCCCGCACCCTTTCAGACTTTCTACACTTCAAATTCATGCTTGCCTCTTTCCAGTCAGCCATAGCACTCGCCAAACAAGACTATTATGTCCACCTGACTAACTCTCTTGCCTCTGACCCTTGCTGTCTCTTTACAACTCTCAATTCTCTCCTTAAGTTGCCTCTGCCTCCAATCCTTCCTCCCTTTCTTCCCAAACCTGACAAAGTCCACAAGATTACACTCCAATTCCACACGAGGTCAGCTCCATCTCCTCTTCCTTCTCTTCGCTCCCAACTCTTCCCCTCAAACTCTGCCACCCTTTCTTCCTTTTCAAAGATCTCTGAGGAAGAAACAACACATATCTTTCCTCCTCCAAACTCACTATCTGCTCATCTGATCCTATTCCCACCTGTCTTCTAAACTCCATCCCCTTCACTGTCATCCCTTCCATCTCTCATATACTGCAACTGTTCCTGCAGTCTTCAAGCATGCTGTGGTCACACCTCAAGAAACCCTCACTAGACCCTATCTGTCCTTCATTTATAAACTACTTGAATGTGTGGTTCACTGCCGTTGCCTTCACTTTTTCTCCTCTTAAGCCCTTCTGGATCCATTGCAATCCAGCTTTCAGTCTTTACATTCTACTGAAATGGCTCTTGCCAAAGTCTTCAGCAACCTGTTCCTGCTAAAATCCAAGGGTCTTTACTCGATCCTCATTCTTCTTAACCCTTCTGCTGCTTTTGACATTGTTGACCACCATCTTTTCCTTGATACCTTGTCCTCACTTGATTTTAAGGGCTCTGTGCTATCCTGGTTCTCTTTTTATCTCTCTCATTGGACTTTCACTGTTTGTGCTGGTGGATCCTGCTCTACTGCTATCCCGCTCTCAGTTGGTCTACCCCAAGGGTCTATCTTGGGCCCACGCCATTTCTCTCTCTATACCCAGTCTCTTGCTGCACTCATCTCCTCCTATGGTTTTCAGTATCATCTTTATGCTGATGACTCTCAGATCTACCTCTATACACCTGAAATCTCTCCAGCAATCCAGGCCCAGTCCTCTGCCTGCCTATCTGACATTGCTGCCTGGATGTCTCACTGCATTTGAAATTGAACATGGCCAAATATAAGCTTCTTATTTTTACCCCTAAATTTACCCCACCCTTCCTATTTTCTGGAATCTCTGTGGATAATGCTCTACTACTCTCTGTTTTCTTGGCTCGCAATCTTGGAGTCCTTTGACTTCTCCATTTCCTTCTCCACACACATCCAACAGATAGCTAAAATCTGTAATTTCTTTCTCTATAACATCAGCAAAATTCACTCCTTCCTTTCTGAACATATTACTAAGATACTTATCCACTCTTTAGTCACCTCCCATCTGGACTATCGCAACCTTCTTCTTACTGGTCTCCCTCTGAATCATCTCTCTCCCCTTCAATCTGTCCAAACTTCAGCTGTACAGTTAGTCTTCTGTCAGCCTTGATATGCTCATATAACCCCTCTTCTCAAGTCATATAACCCCTCTTCTCAAGTCACAAGTACAACTTGTCAACCACAAACAGGACTTTCAGCTGTTACGTACCCAAATGCTGGAATGCTCTACCCCCTGACATTAGGGCCATAGCCAGCCTACATCAGTTCAGGAAGGCCCTCAAAACCCACTTGTTCCTCCAAACACTTACCTGACAGCAATGATCCTAGACATACCCTCCAGGAATTGACCCAATTTAGTTAGAAAAGACCTACATGCATTATCTGACTTTTATCTATCCTTCCAATGTAAATAGATTATGTATATAGTTAACCCTGTTTTCCAAGTTTATACTCCTGTTCGATGTAAACCTGACAGCTTGTTGTTATGGTCGTTAAGTTATAATGTAAACCGCACTGATGCTAAATAGCGCGGTATATAAGAAATTGTAATAAATAAATAAATAAAATAAAACTTCATTTGCTCCTTATCCGTCTCCATAGCCAGTTCAAACTTCTCCTACTGACCTATAAGTGACTCATTCTGCTGCTTCTCACTACCTTTCCTTTCTTATCTCTCCATGCACCTCTCCTTGTGAACTCTGCTCTTCTGGCAGATCACTTCTATCTGTGCTCTTCTCTTCTACTGTCAATTCCAGACTTTGATCCTTTCACCATGCTGCTCCTATTGCCTGGAACAAACTATCTGAATCTGTACATCAGGCTTCATCTCTGGTCCTTTTCAAATCCAGGCTGAAAACTCACCTTTTCGAGGCCACTTTTGGATTCTGATTCACTTACAGGCTTATTCAGTCCTGGACGTAGATCCCCTCTAAACGCTGTACAGAGGAGATCATGATTCTGATACCATGGGGCACGTCTAGCCCTGCGGATTCAGAATCGCGAACAGTCCTGAACGTGCAGGCCGGGACTGTGATTCAGCCAGGCCTGCATGCACAGGACTGTACCCGGCTAACTCAGTGAAGGCTCTTCAGTGGAATCGCAGTGCCATGGCATCATGTTGTCATGGCACCGTGGCTCCATTGAAGAGCCACGATGCCGGCCACCGGACTTCAGGGTTTCATTCACTGGAGCCCGACCCCTGAACCAGCCTCCTAAGGCCGGGGTCGGGCTATGGGGAATGCCTTCAGGCACTCCCCCTCCCCATCTGTGCCCTGGGCCACCAAAAAAGAGACGTTCAGGGAAGTTTTCCACCTCAGAGGTGAAATAACTTTCCCGCACATGTCGCTAGCCCTGGACGTACAGTGCTGACATTAGAATCGGCCCTGTACATCCATGCCTGGCGACCACCCACCACCCACACAGACTCCACCCCTGAGCTGCCCCTTCCCTGCCCCATTTAACTTCCCCACACAACCGGTGGGGAAGTTAGAAGCAGCGGGGTAAGACTGCTAGGTATGTATGACCTAGATTGGCCACTGTTGGAAACAGGATACTGGGCTTGATGGACCTTGGTCTGACCCAGTATGGCATATCTTATATTCTTATGTTCTTACAGGAATAGCGGGGATGATCCCTGCTATTCGTGGCACAGAATCGGGCCCTAGTCTCCAATGTGTTTCCTTACCATTGAGGGAAATTAGGGCATCCTGATAGGAAGGTTCCAATAAAGATAAAAGTAATCCAGATGCCTTTAAGAACAAAGCAGACAGAGCTGAAAGATTCCAAATTACCGCTGTCAACTGATAACCAATTTGTCAATATGAATAAGATACAACCTCTAAAATGCCTGTATGCAAATGCTAGAAGTCTAAAAAGTAAGATGGGAGAGCTAGAATATATAGCACTAAATGAAAGTCAGACATAATTGGTATCTCAGAAACCTGGTGGGTCAATATCACAGCAGGACATGCTAGGGAGATAGAGTATCTAGGTGAAATAAATGATTGCTTCTTTGAGCACCTGGTTCATGAACCAACAAGAGAGGAAGCTATTTTGGACTTAGTCGTTAGTGGAACACAGAATCTGCTGCAAGAGTAACGGTGTTGGGGTCAATAGTGATCATTGCATGAGCGCATATGATTTACTAAATGGAGAGAGGATGGTAAGGAAATCCATAGTAGTACCTTTTAACTTTCAAAAGGGAGACTATGATAAAATGAGGAAAACAGTTAAGAAAAATTAAAATTGAGCTGCTGCAAAGGTTAAAGGTTTACATCAAGCATGGGCTTTGTTTAAAAATGCTATATTGGAATCCCAGACCACATGTATTCCATGCTTTAATAAAGGGGGAAGGAAGGTCAAAAAACTAGCATGGTTAAAGGGTGAGGTCAAAGAGGCTGTTGTTGCCAAAAAAGCATCTTTAAGGAAATGGAAAAAGAACCAACTGACGAAAACAGGAAACAACATAAGCAATGGCAACTTAGATGCAAGGCATTGATAAGGCAGGCAAAGAGAGAATTTGAAAAGGAACTTGCCGTGGAAGCAAAAACACATAATAACATTTTTTTAAGTACATTTGTAGCAAAAAACCACGAGAGTCAGTTGGACCATTAAATGATAGAGAGGTAAAAATGGCACCAAGGGAGGACAAGCCATATGGAGAGATTGTATGAATTCTTTGTTTTGGTCTTTACTGAAGAAGAGGTAGGAAAGTTACCCATGCCTGAAATAGTATTTAAAGGTGATGTATCAGAAGAACTGAAATAAATTTTGATAAACCAGCAAGATGTATTATAACTATTTGATAAACTAAAGATAGCAAATCACCTGGACTAGATTTATTTATTTTTATTTATTTATTTACATTCTCTTATATACCGCACTATTCTGCATCAGTGCGGTTTACATTGAACAAACTGAAATTACATTGAACAGGGCATTATAACTTGGAGATAACTATTTTACAGGGAACATGGGCTATGGAGGGTTAAGTGGCTTGCCCAAGACCACAAGGAGCACCTGTGGGACTAAAAACCCCAGTCCTTCCGGCCCAAGGTTGCTGTCCTCTAGTGGGATTTGAACCCCCGACCTTCCGGCCTGAAGTACCTTGTCCCAACCACTAGGCCACTCCTCCACGGTATACATCCGAGAGTGCTGAAAGAACTGCAATAAGAGATTGCCACTTAGCCCTGCCCGCCGTCCCCCTAACCCCAGATATTCACTTCCGCGGCAATGGAAGTGAATATCTGGGTCTCCCCACGCTGCTCGGAAGCCTCCAAGGCTAACCGTGCAGCATTGATATTGGATACTGCATGTCAGCCTCAGCACCTATAGGCAAGGATTTTCCTTGCCTATCTTATAGACACCAAGTGCTAACCATGCAGCTTCCAATATTGGTACTGCACGGTCAGTGCCGGTTCCCACCTCCACATCACCCCGAAATGCCCCGGCACACCCCGATGCTAGCCAGCTAACATCGGGGCACATGGAGAAAATAGTTGGGGAAGAGTGGCCTAGTGGTTAGGACACAGCACCTTGGTCTGGGGGTTCCCACCTGGGGACAGCAATTTCAGGTCAGAAGGACTGGGGTTTCTAGTCCTATAGGCACTCCTTGGGCAAGTCACTTAACTCCATTGCCTCAGGTACACATAGATTGTGAGCCCTTTGGGGACAAGGGGATGTATCCAGTACCTGTTTGTAGTAATTACATAATGTAAACCACCTTGATTGAAGGATAAGGCAGTGTAGAAAATTGGTTAAATAAATATTACACAAGAAGTGTGAAGTGCAGATTGAAGGGGAAGTAGGGTGGTTTGTGGTAATCCCTGGTAGATAATGTTGCAGCAGTCTGCATTGGGTATGTTGAGTGCTTGAACTGCTGAGTGGATGTCTTTTGTTTCTAGGAGGGGGCAGAGTTGTTGCAGAGTCTTAGGGGTATGTTTACTAAGCCGTCTTAATGTGCACCCGGGGATAGTGTGCAGGATGCCATAAAAGGAGTGGGCGTTGCGGTCTAAACGTAGCAAACCTGGATTATTGCGCGATAACGAGCGCTGCGCACATTATTGGGCGAAAGATTGAGCTATGCACGTTAACGCACGTTAATCTTAAGTAGGCGCACTGATATGCAAACAGAGCAGCAGAGGTGTAGCACAATGGCTAATACACTGACTGATAGCACAGGGGGTCATAGGTTCAATCCCCCAGTGTGCCTAATGAATAAGGCTATCTGAAGCATTACCCTTTACATTTAAGCAGTGCTTTGTGAGGTATTTTACTTTTATTTTAATTAGTGCTGCCAGAAAACACACCTTCACAGTGCCGTAACCTAAGGTGCTGCATAAGGCGCCCTATAAGGCACTCCGGAGGGCACATTATAAAGTGCACTGTCTGCCAAGGCACCCTATAATGTCCCCTACAGGACGCCTTATTAGGCATTTTATGGGGCGCCTTATGAGGCACCTTAAGGTTACAGCACTGTGAGGGTGTGTTTGCTGGCAGCATTAATATACATTAAAAATAGACAATGCCTTGGACAGCCCTATCAAATAGCCCCACTGTGGGATCAAACCCATGACCGCTGGCTCCACAAGCAGTGAAGTAACCAGTGGGCTACATCTCTACAGCTGCTGTCACACTGCTGGCTGGCTACAGAAAGACTGACAGTAATCATAGCAACCTTTTGATATATGTGTACCGTATTCTCAGGTTTAGGGTGGCATTGCTAAGGTATGCAAGTGCTAGTATTGGGAGATGCACGCAGGGCCCAACATCCTGCCTCTCCAGGTGCCTTTGGATAATGGAGCCTGTGGGTATGGGTGTTTCTGCCCCTGTTGGCCACTGCTCTAGGGCAGAGGTTCCCAACTCCAGTCCTGGTGGGCCAAATACTGTTCGGGTTTTCATGCTGTCCCTAATGAATATGCATGAGATACATCTGCATACCATGGGGGTGGCGCATAGAAATGCAGCACAGCCATATTTATTAGAGGCAGCACGGAACTTGAATGGTGTTTGGCCCTCCAGGACTGCATTTGGGAGACTGCTCTAGGTAATGCGCATGTTTATGGTGTCTGTGCTCTGTAGGGTAAAATGTAGGTGTTTTGGGCATGTTTACGTCATCTGCAATAAAGGTTCCGTTATTACCACGGTTTAGTAGTGGGTAAAATATGAGGACTGGGTTGGCAGGAGCCACAGCTGGGACTTGAACCTGTGACCTTCTGCTCCTGAACATACTGGCTGTGTGTACTGCACCACACTGACTGTTCATTCCCTGTGGATACCAAGACTGTTTGTCAGAGACATCCTGTCTGTTACAGTGCACAGCACCCACCTAAACAGGGCTAGGCCACGGTCTGCTGTGGGCAGCAGCCACTGCCCCCTCCACCACCAATACCCCTTCACCACCATGCTGACATGCCCTTCTGCTGGTGGTGTGCAGTCTCAGGCCATCCAGTGTGCTGGTAGACGGCTGCCTATGGTGCGGGTTCTGGGGTAGGGGCGCCTGCATAGATTTCCACGCTTCCCCCCAGCACCGCCTGCCAATGTTCCGTGCCCTTGGGGGTACCTGCTGGGGTACTATCCCCTGTGACACTGTGGGAAACACACTCATGCCCATGTTGGGCCCTCATTAATTGCTGTGTGGCTGCTCTACTGTTTCAGCATTCCTATGGGCCACCTAGGCATCACCCTAGTCCGCACTGTAGCCCAGCTTCACCACAGGATGTGCCGCCTGCAGCCCTCTGTATCCCCTTTTTCAGCATTTGTCCAGTTGCCTGTTCTGACATGCCCACCCTGCTGTTGCGGAACATGTGCACGCCATAGGAAACCTGTCCAATAACCAGGGCAAACCCTGATCAGCGCTATTTCACTGTGGGATCATTCACCTTGTATGGGGACAGAGCATAGACCCTTCCAAAATTAATATCTTTTTTTTGGAGCTTTCTCGGTAGTGGTTTTTGCTGTTTCCCATTAATATCACTATTGGCCAGCTTAGTTATATTTTTTTTACATTTTGTTGAGGTCATTTTCAATGTTTGTTTGCCCGTTTTTTCCATGCACACGCATCACACTTCTCACTTTTTGTAAGTTTCCCTGGCTTTGCTGTACATTGCTGACAGAAATGGTTTCTCTTCCCTTTAATTCTGCTCTAACGCCAGGGTTTCACTGGCGTTAGTTTTCAGCCCCGGAATCCACAGCGTTAGTGTGCAGGGAGCCTCTCCCCTCCCACTCTCCACCCATTGACCCTCTCTCTTCGCCCCTGGGGAGCCTTCCTCCGCCCCTGGGGATCTTTCCTCCGCACTCCGGGAACCTTTCTCCGCCTTCAGCGCTCGTTTGCGCCACTGCACACGTTATCACGCGATAAGGTACCTTTGCACCTGGTAAAGCACCATTATCACGCGATAAGGTACCTTATCGCCTGATAGTGTCACAGCAGCGCAAATAGCGCCCTTTAGTAAACATACCCCTTAGTCTTGAAGTAGATTGTTTTGGCTATTGTTATTACATGAGCTTTGAAGGAAAGTTGTTGGCTGAGTGTTATTCCAAGGTATTTCAGCTCCAGTCTAACATTTATCTGGATGGTGTTTAGTGTTATTGTAGTTGGGGGGTGAATGAGGAATCCCTTGTAATAAAGAGAGCTTCTGTTTTTTGTAGTTTATTGATAGGTTATTTGCTGTAAGCCATTGGGAGATGTCAGTGAAACAGTCTTGTATCTGGGTGTATCATGGTTGTTTATTGTGGGGTGGACTGTAAAGCATAATGTCGTTAGCATATATGTGGAAGTTGACACCGTGCGCAGATGGGCTGGAGATATAAGTTGAAAAGGGGTGCGGACAATATGGAGCCTTGGGGTACTCCTTGTGATAGGTGAAAATAAGACTTAAAGTGTGTGTACATGAGGACTAGGAGGCCCTCAGGGGAAAATGGGAATCTTGTACATATCTGTATATGGAATGGAATGTGCTGTGCTAAGACAAATTGTTCTGCAAGGAAACAACTAACATCTGTGAAGTTACTGATAAGTTGTGGTGGGCCTCAGGGGATGAGTTGATGACGTATGTATATGTTTTTTGTTCATGTATAAAAGACAGACAGCCCCTCTAACCTGTGGAATAAACTTACATATTACTTATATGCGAGTGTGTGTGTGTTTGTTCCCCTGGAATTCCAGACAGAGAAGGTAAGGTGGTTCCCCGGCCCAGGGGATTAGCGGGCATCCCGAGGGTAAGTAAATAATTTGTAAATAATTGTAAATAATTGTAAATAATTGTAAATAATTTCCCCGGTTATCCAAGTTTTTGTTCCTTGTTCTATGTAAAAAACAGATAACATGTACCTTATCTGATGTTTTATTTATTTATATAACTTTTATATACCGCGCTATTTGTTATCAGTGCGGTATATAAAAGATTTTCTTGTTCTATGTAAACCGCGCTGATTATAAATAGAGCGGTATATAAAAGATGTTAAATAAATAAATAAATAAGTGGTATATAGTGCTGGGAAAGGAGTAACCTACACTTACACCTTGTGTTTATTGGTATAGCATGGAGACACTCGTACCTAGCTTTATTTGCTACTGTCTGTTAGTGAGGTAGCACTGAAACCATTTCATTACAGTATTTTGTTTGCTATATGTCTGGAGCTGCTGGGGGAGTATACCATGGTGGACAGTATCGAATGCTGCAGAGATGTCCAGGAATACCAGTAGGTAGGTTTGTAAGTGGTTTTGTATTCCTTGAGTCAGTGTGTTGTTGAGTGATTTCATTAGAGTTTCAACTCCATGTAGTGGGCGGAAACTGTGCTGTTGTGGATCAAGTAAACGGTTCTCATTGATGTAGTCCTGAAACTGGAGCTGGACTGTTTTCTAGATGACTTTTGCTAGAAAGGGGAGCCTGGCGATGAGTTGGCATGATGTGAGATCTGAAGGGTCGAGGCTTGATTTTTTTTAAGGTTGAGCGGATAGAGGATAGCTTGAGACTGTTTGGCATTACTCCTTGTTGTAGTGTTTCATTTGTTATTTTGGAGAGGAATGGGCTGAGTTCGATCTTTGTAGCTCTGATCCAGTTGGCAGGACGTGGGTCGAGTGGTGAGGTGTAGGTATTGAGTTTTGTTAGAATATTTTCAATTTCTTCGTTAGTGGTTGTCTGAAAGGAGGACCAGCAAGTGGTGTTGGGATTAATGGTAATAGAAGGGGAGGTAGTGGGTTTCTGTTGGGGGAGTAGCTGCTTGTGATGTGCAGCTAGTTGTTGTTGGCTGACAGCAGGTGTTGGATTATGGTTGGTGGGTGGCTCTGTGAGGGGCCTGACTAGGTCAAATAGTTCTCATGGATGACTGATAGAGGAGTTGATGATCTTTGTTTGATAGTCCTTTTTGGCTTTGTCTGTAGTTGCATGGTAGTTCTGAAGAAATGTTAGGTAATTGCTTTGGTCTTCAGTATGTTTGGTTTTGCACCACATCCATTGAAGATGTCTTAGTTTGGTTTTTAATTGACGCAGAGTGCAGGAGTACCAGGATGTTTTGTGGATGTGTTGTTTTTTGCATACATTGTGTTGGTTGGCAGGTAGTTTTGCTGCATCTCCAAGCACTTTGTTCCAGTTATCTGTCAGTATCGTTGCATCTGAGGTTTCCATCTTTATGTTTGTTATGGTGTGCTTTAGGAAGGCTTCCTTATTGAATTGTCTGAATCGTTGCGTTGTCGGATGTTGATCCATCAGTGTTATTGTGGATTTTAGGGGTAGAGAGAAGGTGATGTCCATGGAATTGTGTAGGCTCATAGCGTGTGTAGGGGGCTTAGTAAGTATAGGGAGGGTGGGTAAAAGGCCGAAGGTGTTACCTTTGTTGTGCGTAAGTGATGTTACAATTTGAGTGAGCTCCATCGATTCCATGGTTGAGAGGAATGTATCTGCCATATTGGTGAGTGGGGAGGGAAGGTTGAAGACTCCCATGATAATAAGGTCTTTCTTGGTTATGGAGTTTTTTATGATGTGTTCTATTATGGCAGATAGGTTATTGGAGAAGGCGGTGGGAGTCCTCTAGTTGAGGTCAATGGTCATGTGGTAATTCGTGATGGTGATTGAATCCATCTCATCAGTGCTCCTGGATGCTAGGGGTCGGAATTGGAGGTGAGTTTTGGTTAACAGCAATACCCCTCCTCCTCTCCAATTATTTCTTGAACAGTGCAATGGTGAATATCCTTGTTTTTTAAGCTGGTTAAGGAGGACATTATCAATGTCTGAGAGCCATGTCTCAGTGATGCCTAGTATATCTAGCTTGTATTCAGTGAGTAGGTTGGTGATAGCGTGGATATTATTTTTTACTGACCTGACATTGATTAATACACATCTGAGTAGCTGTGATGTAGTTTTGATGGCAGTGGGGATGGCAGTGGGGAGGGAGGATGTTGGAATGGTTATGAAGTATTTGTATGAGTGTTGTGAATGTTTGGGAAGAATGAGTGCTAGATGGTTTTTGTAGAGGGTGCATGGGGGTAAAGGGGAGGGTGGAAGGTATTGTGTGCTGTGGTTATAAGAATGAGAGCAATGAAGATGTATATAGTTAAATATAGAGTGAGCATGGTGGAATGAATGGTGGTGTGGAGTCGAGCAGGGTCTTTAGTGGATATGGCTTTTCCTAGGTTGAAGTGGTCCCTGTTGGTGATGTCGCAATGGTGTTGTAGAAGGTTGCTGTATCATTAACTCACTTGTTGCTGTCTTCATCTTTGCCTAAGGGCCTTGCCAAAGGACCTGCTGACGAGGCCCTCAGGTGCGGGCCCGCTAGGCATGAGTGTGTCTAGTGGTGCTTTGTGCCTTTGAGAGTCCCACTGCTGCAGTGTCCTGGGCCTGATTGGCCTTGGCAGGGGAAGTGGGAGGGGCTACTTTTTCCTCTTCCACCCCCAATGCCCATCGGGTGGCGGTGAAATGTGTCTTGTGCATTTGATAGAGCTTTGTGCCTTTGAGAGTCCCACTGCTGCAGTTTCCTGGGACCGATTGGCCTTGGCAGGGGGAGCAGGGCTGTTTTCCCGCTTCCACCCCCAATGCCCATCGGGTGGCGGTGAAATGTGTCCTGTGTCCCTGATGATGCTTTGTATAAGCAACTTGTCAGCGAGTGATTGGCAATTCCTCTTAATCAGGCTCCCAGTATGATGGAAAATGTTTATGTATCTTTCCTGCTGTGTGTGTGTGTTTGTGTAAGGGTGCATCATTATATTTATCACTCAATTTGATTGACTACTGTCATGGCGCAAGGCAAATAGTGCCGATGGAAACAGAAGAAAATGTGCAGAGCAGTTTTAAAATGGGCAGCTCAAAGCACATGGCTAGGGGTTGCTATAGGCAACCAACCAAAACAATAGCATCGGGTGTAGGTAAACGCCCCAGAAAAACATTACCTCATAGCTCATTAGAGGAGCAGGAACAGCTGCAGGGACTTGAGCTGATGAGGGACTCAAAGAATGACGCACTTAAAATAGAGTCAGTCTTGAGCAAGGAGAGAACCAGGAAGTACGGGAAGGAGAGAACCAGGAAGTACGGGACAGGAAAGAGCAGAACACATGAGAACCAGCATACATACCTGAGTGCTTCACACGGAGATTCCAGCAGCACCTCAGAGGAGTTTTCCCAAGAGGGAATACAAAAGGTTAGTGCCAGAGAGTTGGGCTGCACTGAACCAAAGTCCGGTTGGGGACGCAGAGGGATTCCTGTCAGAAAACGGAGAGAAGCTGTGAGAGGGAGTTTCCAAGAGAGCAGGTACCTGGGGAATAGAAGCTCTTATCCCAAGGAGATTTCCAGGCTCAAAGAAACACATCCTGTGAGGGGAAGAGAAAGGTTTTCGAGGGAGAAAGACTGTTTTCAGTTTCCCAGCCACAAACGTTCGGGCAGAGGTCAGCCTGAAGAAAGGCCAATTCCCTGGAATAGAGGGGCACTTGATTTTACATACGCTGGTCCTGAGGTGTATGGCCCTCTAGAGGGAAAATCCACATTGCATGGTAACTTTCCATTCCACTCTAATAGTGAGGAGAAGAGAAGCCCTGGCCAGAAAGAGGAGGGATTTCTGAATACCGGTGTGAGTTACAGGCCCATAGAAGAGAATTGCAGGGAAGCTCATGAGGCCATGGACTGCGATTTCTGTGGGGAAAACTCAGAGGATTTCCAGATGGACTGTACTCTTGTGTTCGCAGATAATGTGACCTCTTTCTGTTGAAGCGTGCAAGAAGCGTGAAAAAGGGAAATCTGTTTAAAGGAACAGATTTCCAGCTACAGCTGTTGTAAAATACAAAGCCTGTTTGCACTTTTTGTTTGCCTTAAAGCTGAAAAGAAGCATTTCATTTGTCATTTTGTAGTTCCCTTTTGTGTTTTGCCAGAAGCATGGTTTATTTTCCTTTGTGATTCCTGACTGCATAAGTTCTCCCGGGAAGGGAAATAAATACCTCTTTATCAGCCTAGCTATTCGTCCACGACTACACTCTTTTTATTGAATAGCTAGTGGGACTTCAACTCCCAGGGGGCACTACTAGTCCCTGCTACTTCAGAAGAGGCCTCACTGAAACCCCAGGCGCTTTGCCTTTGGGGGTAAGTAGGTGGGTGACACTACTCAGGCAATAGCATCAATGCAGAAAAGGAAAAGGAAAGAGACACCATTAAATGACAGGACAGTAAGAAAAAGGAAAGACAGAGGGGGCAGGCAAGAGATCAGGAGGGAACAAAAGACAGGAGCAGGGAGTTGTAACAGGAGGGGGAAGGTGGAGGAAGTGCCGGCATACCTAGGAGGGTGTAGATCTGAGGAAGCCAAAAGCCATCTGAAAGAAGTGGGTTTTTAGAGCAGCTTGAAACTGGTGAAGGATAATTCAGCACAGAGACGGGGAGAGAATTCCATAATGCAGGGCCCAAGCAGAAAAAAGTTGATGTCCGGGTGTGCTCCAGGTAGGCACAGGAAACAGAGGGAAGTACTAACCAATGATTGTGAATAGGGTGTAAAAGACGATGGGGCATATGGAAGTGAAGCAAATTGGCAAGATATTGGGGGATGCCAATATGAATAGTTCTATGGACAAAAGTAAGGATTTTGTACTGTCTTCTAAAATGTACAGGGAGCCAGCGGAGACAGATAAATATTGGGGTGATGTGGTCAAATCTGCAGGAATGTGTGAGGAGATGGACAGCCGTATTTTGTACCAGTTGAAGCCTCTGGAAATGATATTGAGGAATACCTGCCAAGGCTGCATTACAATAATCTAGCCTTGATGTTACCATGGATAGTAGGAGCATGGTCAGTGAAGGAATGAAAAGAAAGGGGCGGACTGCACGAATTTGGTGTAAGGAATAAAATGCTCGGCACATAAAAATGGGGATGTGCTCTGCAAAAGAGAGGGAGGAGTCAAGTGTGAAACCAGATACCGAACAGAAGAGGCAAGAGAAACAGGAGTATCAGTGATTGCAGGAACCAGGAGGGAAATGGGAGCACCAAAGCTAAACCATGTGGTGGTGGACTTTGACGGGTTGAGATGTAAAAAATTAGAGGCTAACCAGGAATGGATAAGGGCAAAACAGGAATTTAGAGGGGCTAAATCAGGAAAAGCAGAGTTGGTACAGTGAAGGAGGATAATGTCATTGGTGTAATAATACGCCAAGATACCAGACTGTTGGATTATGAGGGAGAGAAGGGCCAGGAAAATATTAAACAAAAGGGGGGAGAGGACGGAACCCTGTGGAACACCACAGGATAGTGAGATGGGGGGGGGGGAGGAAGAAGAGTTGGAGAGAACAATGAAAGAATGAGCAGTTAGAAAAGAACGGAACCACCTCAGAACAGTATCACGTAACCCAAGGTCATGAAGATGTGTGAGAAGAGAATGGTGGACTACCAGATCGAAAGCGGAAGAGACATCAGGTGAAATGGTCAGAGTGAAATCACTGTGTTCATGTGCCACATGTAGATCATTTAAAAGAGATAGTAAAATAGACTTGGTCCTGTGACCCTCTCGGAAGCCAGACTGGTAAGGGTGCAAAGCATTAGTGGAGGAGAGATGGGTAGAAAGTCGAGTGAAAACTAGTTTCTCAAGTATTTTAGATAGAAATGGGAGATTGGAAAAGGGACACTGGTGAACAGGGAGGGAAGGGTCTAGGGAGGGCTTCTTGAGAATAGGGTGGACAATAGCGTGCAGGGGCCAGAAAAATACCCATAGAGAGACTATTATTGAGAAGAGACAAAACAGGAGGAAGGAGCGCGAGAGAGGGCTCAAGGAGCCACTTAGACAGGAGTGGATCTAAGGAGCAAGTGGTTTTCTGGGAGGAGGAAATTATCTTGGACAATTCTACAAAAGAGATTGGTTGGAAAGCATTTACAGTGCTCTGGATGTTGATGGTAGGAGACACTGGATGTTGGTAGGAGATGACACTGGGTGCTGGTGGTAGGAGACACTGGTTGTTGGTGGAAAGCATAGGCATCAGAAAGGGATGGGCCAGGTGGGCTCTGGCCCCACCAAAAATCACAGCATGGCAGGCAGCAGGCTGCCTGTGGGGATCCCTTCCCCTGCGGGCAGAACACAAAAAGCCCCTTCCTGTGATCACGGTCTCTCTTCTTCTTTTGCCCGCAGGGGATAGGATCCCCACAAGCAGCCTACTGCCTGCCAGCTGCTATCATAACAAAGATCCTTCCTGTCTGCCTGCAAGAATCATGGGCAGACAGGAAGGTTCTTTGCCATGATCGCAACTAGCAGGCAGCAGTTTGACTATGGGGATCCCATTCCACATGGGCAGAAGAAAAGTCACGATCGTGGCAAAGACCCTTCCTGTCTGTAAATAGGAAGGGTCTCTGCTGCGAGGTGGGACTTGGGCCCCCCCGCAAAAAAAGCTCTTCTGCCACCTCTGGTGGAAGGAGTCACTGGGTGCTGGTGGTGAGAGGCAAGGATGAGATGAACACATGGTTTGTGCTGACCATGCTGCATAGGGCCACCAACCGACAACAGCAAACTGCCACGAAAGCAGCAGAAATAACCAGTCCAGAAGTGTGGCAGTGAAGGGCAAAGGAAACTTTAATAATCCTCAAAAAGGGAAGTGCCAATTAACCCAACACAGGCCGTGTTTCATATAGTACTTCTTAAGGGGTATTATGGCTCACTACAAATTATAAATAAACACATTAAAATGTATAAAAATATCATAAATAAACACAATAATTAAAAAACAATAATAAAATCAAAAAACAAACTTAGGGGTATGTTTACTAAGCAGTCTTAACGTGCGCCCGGCGATAGTGTGCAGGATGCCATAAAAGGAGTGGGAGTTCCGGTCTAAACATAGCAAACCGGGATTATCACGCGATAACGAGCGTTGCGCACATTATCGGGCGATGGATTGAGCTATGCACATTAACGCGCATTAATCTTAAGTAGGCACGCTGACATGCAAACAGCAGCAGAGGTGTAGCACAATGGTTGATACACTGACTGATGGTACAGGGGTCATAGGTTTGGTCCCCCAGTGTGCCTAGGATGAAGCCGGCTCTGTGCTCCCCGATCGGGGTAGAGCACGCCTGAGCAGGCTTCAGCCATCTTAGCCTGCTCAGAAGACCTCCGGCCCAATCGGGGCTGTGGGAGGCGGAGCCTTGCCCCAGAAAAAGCAGCCGCCGTCGAGGAATCACCCCCTCTTCAGCTCCCAGCCGGCTCTGTGCTCCCCGATCGGGGTAGAGCACGCCTGAGCAGGCTTCAGCCATCTTAGCCTGCTCAGGAGACCTCCGGCCCAATCGGGGCTGTGGGAGGCGGAGCCTTGCCCCAGAAAAAGCAGCCGCCGTTGAGGAATCACCCCCTCTTCAGCTCCCAGCCGGCTCTGTGCTCCCCGATCGGGGTAGAGCACGCCTGAGCAGGCTTCAGCCATCTTAGCCTGCTCAGGAGACCTCCGGCCCAATTGGGGCTGTGGGAGGCGGAGCCTTGCCCCAGAAAAAGCAGCCGCCATCGAGGAATCACCCCCTCTTCAGCTCCCAGCCGGCTCTGTGCTCCTCGATCGGGGTAGAGCACGCCTGAGCAGGCTTCAGCCATCTTAGCCTGCTCATGAGACCTCCGGCCCAATCGGGGCTGTGGGAGGCGGAGCCTTGCCCCAGAAAAAGCAGCCGCCGTCGAGGAATCACCCCCTCTTCAGCTCCCAGCCGGCTCTGTGCTCCCCGATCGGGGTAGAGCACGCCTGAGCAGGCTTCAGCTATCTTAGCCTGCTCAGGAGACCTCCGGCCCAATCGGGGCTGTGGGAGGCGGAGCCTTGCCCCAGAAAAAGCAGCCGCCGTCAGGCGGGCCCGCGCCTGTCGGGCCCGCGCCTGAGGGCCTCGCCAGAGGGCCCTTTGGCACGGCCCTTAGGCAAAGGCTCTCTCAGATGAAACCGAGTAACAGCCAAGCCAAGAAGCCTGCAACTACACCCGACCCCCAACTTGATCCTCAGTCGTCTCCAGCGAGTTGTCCAACTTCACAGCAAGTATACTTCAACTCTATAACCAAGAAACTCACTCAGCAGTTCAAAGCAATCCCACATACTACCACTGATAGCATTTCATGACTGTCCCTTGAATATACACCTTAAGATCCAACGAACTGACTATACTCCTGACTAGTCCCATACTGTGTCAGTAACCATCAATATTCTGCTGTCTTATGTTGTCACACACTATCTTATACTGTCGTCAGTATTCACTCCTAACTGATCTCCCACTTCACCCTCACTAAGCAACACCACTCACAAACACTAACTGTCTTCATCAGCCTGCCTATTACAGTTGTCTGTATCGCATTCACACACACACACACCTGACACCTGTTATATTTGCCTGACTCTTACAGTTGCCTGTACTGCATTCACACACCCACACACCTGACACCTGTTACATCTTGCTGTAGCCATTACTAGCCTTGTAACATACACCTTAATCAGTGATATCTTACAGTTGTCTGTATCGCATTCACACACGCACACACCTGACACCTGTTATATTTTGCTGTAGCCATTACTAGCTCTGTAACATACACCTTAATCAGTGATATCTTTGTTACCTCCTCATAGCCTGTTATACTGTACTGTGAAATTACCTGTATACTGCATTGTGTATTCTTACCACCCAAAACTCAATTACCCCCTCATATTACATCCCAGAAACCAAAATGTCTCTCCACCTCATTACTCTCCTCAGTTTCTATCTTCTCACAGATTGGCTCGGAACCACCACTGCCTACTCCCCCACCTACAGTTTTATCCCCATCCTCAAAAACCACGGAAAGCAATGGGCAGGCAACCCTTTTCAGTATCCGACTAGGGAAGCGCATATCCGACACTCCCACCTGATCCACATTGCAATACAGCAATCCAGCAACCTAAAGCAAACACAAACCATCGCCCTCACAAAGCCTAAAATGTGCCCTTATAAATGCTCGATCAATTCGGAAAAAATGGCCTGTAATCCTAGACATAGTTACCCTCCATAATCTTGATGCTCTCATGATCACCGAAACCTGGTTATCTAAAGAGGACAATGTCCTTATCAACCAACTCATTCCACCAAACTTCACTATACACACAACCCACAGAGAAAACAAGAAAGGAGGAGGAGCACTCATACTCACCAAGTCTGAACTCCTCTTCAACATGACCAACTCCCATAGCACAAACAATCTGGACATAATCACCATAGCCAATAAACAATGCTCCATAAACCTGGTATACAGAGCCCCCTCGAGCTCCCCAGACGATCTGCCCACTATATTGGATCTGGCCGCTAACACCAACAACCCCAACACTCCCAACTGGATCATGGGAGACCTGAACCTCCCATCACTACAACAAAACCAATCCTCATCACTCCTCAATGCCATCGAAAATCTTGGTTATAAACAAATGATCACTGAACCCACTCATACCAAAGGAAACATTCTTGACATGTTATTTGCCCCACACCATTTCTCTGAGCAAAACAGCAACATTGTAGAATCGATCACCGATGTCCCATGGTCTGACCATAAACTTATAAACCTACGAATCCCCCTGAACAACAGTCATAATCTGAACACCAGCAAACTCGCCAATACATCCAGAGTAACACGGGGCTTTCGACCTTTCAATAGAGAACTTATTCTGTCAAGTACCCAACCAATCCTCAACAACACATCACTCAACCTTGACGAGTCAATCGCTGCCTGGAACAACAGCCTCAACGCTGTTGCTTAACTACCAAACAAAAAGACCTTTTCAGGGAAAGGAACCTCTGCTCCATGGTTTTCCCCGGAACTACGGGCCTCTCTTACTCACCTACGAAGGCTAGAAAAACGCTGGCGCCGCACACTAGCCACCGATGACCACGAAGCCTACATTCTTCACCTCTCAACTCACCGCGAGGCAATCGCAGCCAGAAAGAAGCAATACCACTCAGATATACTCAAGAGATCTTTGAACAAACCTCGTGACCTTTTCAACCTGGTTAAGTCACTATCAAAGGAACCATCCTCTGAACAAAACAATGATATTCACCCGCAAGAATTCGCTGATTACTTGCAATCAAAACTCCTACAGACAGATGAACTCTCAAAAAACAATATACAAGAAACAACCTGCCCAACATCCCTATCCTCACTTAACACGCCTTCTTCCAAACACATTGAAGACACCATCTCCTCACTCAACACGACCACTGCGCAAACCGATCCCTGCCCAGCCTTTTGGATAAAGGATCTGCGGTGTGACTTTAGCACCTTCATTGCAAGAATCATGAACCTCTCCTTCACTACTGGCTCCTTCCCATCTGCATTAAAACTCACATCCATCAGGCCACTGCTAAAAAACGCTAAACTAGACCCAAAACGGCCAGACTCATACAGGCCTATAGCCAGTATCCCCCTCTTAGCAAAGATCTTTGAGAAAGAGGCACAGCGCCAAATCCAAGACCACATCGACTCCACAGCCTCTCTAGACTATTCTCAACACGGATTCAGAGAATTCCACGGCGTGGAGACACTGCTTACCACTCTCTTCAATGATGTTCTCAATACCATAGACAACATCCAACAAGGCGTTGTGCTAATCTTCTTGGATATAGCAGCAGCGTTTGACTCGGTAAATCACGAGATTCTCCTCGGTCGACTGAAAGAAAAAGGCATCTGCAACTCAGCACTTGAATGGTGTAAATCATACCTCGACACCAGGATGCAATACGTCAAATCCGCAACAGGAGAATCAAAACTTTTCCACCAAAGACAAGGCGTTCCACAGGGGTCCTCACTTTCATCCCTCTTGTTCAACGTCTATATGCAGCCTATCTGCGATATCATCAGGTCCTTCAATGTGAAATGTATGATATACGCCGACGATATCCTACTCTACATGCCATTTTCCACAATGCAAATGGACTTATTGCCTATAACAAACTGCTTCGATGCAGTCTCACAATAGCTCCTGTCACAGAACCTCCGCATTCAGCATAAGAAAACTGAGGTTCTCTTTATCACAAGAGACCCCAACTTCACCCCACCACCACATATAAGTGTCAAGGGAGCTGACCTAGGCACCAAGGATACAATAAAATACCTCGGAGTCACACTAGACCATAGACTCGACATGAAATCACACATAAACAATATCGTAAAATCTGTATACTTCAAAATACGCACCCTCAGACACCTGCGTCCCCTACTAGACCACGAAGACTTCAGAACCATCTACCAAGCTCTGATACTGCCGCATTTCGACTTCGCCAATTCCATTCTACAAGGACTACCACTATCCACCATAAGCTCCTTGCAGCTCGCAATGAACACCGCTGCCAGGGTTCTTCTAGGAGCGGCCAGAAGTGAACACATCACACCTATCCTCAAACAGCTCCATTGGCTCCCTATACACGGAAGACTTACATTCAAAACCCTCATTCTCACATTTAAGGCCTTAAATGGTTTATCGTCCACATCACTTACCGCACTCATCCAATCCGTTCCATCAAATAGAAATAGGAGACATGCAGCATTAAACTCACTAACAACCCCAAAGGCTATTACAACGTGCAGCCTATCAACATCAAACAGAGCTTTCATGTTCAGCGCACCAAAATACTGGAATTCTCTCCCACCTGATCTCCGTGCCATAACCGACCTAACTCAGTTCAGAAAAGCCCTTAAATTGCACCTTTTCATGAAATACTACCCCACATGAACCGTAACATAACAACCTCACCGTAGCACATTCCACAATATCCCTCTTGTCCCAAGCACCCCTGCTAATTCTATGTAAATAGTTTGAGCATGTTATCTAGCTAATAGATTATATACTCCATGTAAATAGTTATCCCATGTTATCCAAGTTGATACTCCTGTTATATGTAATACCAAACAGCCTGTTGTTCTGGTTTCTTTCTGTTATTTGTAAACCGCGCTGATGTCAAAGAGTGCGGTATATAAGAAGTTGAAATAAATAAATAAATAAATAAATAAGATACATGTAATGATTATACCAGAGGTTGAAACATGCTAGTATTACACCAAGGTACGCAGCTCTATCCAGTGCATGCTTTAAATACCGCGATCTAAATAACTACATTGTACCACTCATGCCCGATATCTTGTAAACCCTCACTTTGCAAACAGTTCGAAAAGGTACAAATAAATACGGGCAGAGGAGGTCTAAAGGACTGATGCAGACAGACAGTGTGCATAAAAAACTCAGAAAGAAAATCATCATGCAGTAAAAACAATAATAAAAAAGCCAAACCTTAAAACAGATGAACCATGAAGTGCAGTGTTAAAAATAATAACTGTACAGCTAAGGTTAGCCACTAGAAAGTAAAGCTGGAGAGCTGTTACCTGGCAGGGTAAGATCGCAGTATTTAAAGCATGCACTGGATAGAGCTGCGTACCTTGGTGTAATACTAGCATGTTTCAACCTCTGGTATAATCATTACATGTATCTTCATCCTGTCAATAGTGCACCGTAAATTATGCCGTACGTAGAAAATGAAAGTAACACGAGCAGCAGTGAAGCTTGCAACTTAATGCCCCCTTTTCCTTCCATCTCTCTCCTTTGGACTCCGTGGAGACCTATCAGTTTATTTTTTAAGCACCCTCTTCTTTAGTCCTCTGGACACGATGTTGGTTCCTTGGACACGTTTTTAACAAAGACGTTCTCATCAGTACACATCTTATCTAATGAGTATTACAATTACAAGCTTGCATGTGTTATCTTTTTTAAAATGAATATACAACTCTTTTTATGGTGCACTGTTTTAAATGTTTTTGTAGATGTTCTTTTTATTTTGGTTTAACTCATGTTTGCACTATAATTGCTTATTGAGCACACAAAATTCAATTATATGATAATTTAAATATGTGTTCTTAATTATTTATTTTTTTAAGTTTTAATTATTTATTTATCTTTGAGTGTATTGTGATTATGATGTGATAATGTTTAATGAGTTGTACAGATGTTCTTAATTATTTATTGTTTAACTTTTTATTTATTTATCTTTGAGTGTCAAGAGATTAAGATTTGTATAATGTCCAATACCATGCCCGTCGAGCTTCAATTAGTTTATCATTTTTTAATTTTAACGTTCTTATTATGTTTTTAATATATTGTTTTTACTATATGTTTGTTAGTGCTTTTAACCCCCTGAGGAAGGCATTACTGCCGAAACGCGTTGGGGTCTCCTAATAAAGCCTTTGTGTCATCACCACTCTTGCTCCTTGTGATTCCTGTTGGTTCTGCAAGAGCTGCTGCTCTTTTTGTGCCTGACCTTTGGTTTGAGCCATGTTTTCCCCCTGGAGGGATGTCCTAAGTTTTAAAGAGGATGAACTTTGTTCCCTATTACCTGAGGATTCCTTCTTTACTGAAGAAGAAGCAACGCCTGACTTGGAAGAAGAATGGGGGAACCTTATCCGTATGACACAGCGCTACATTAGAGAAGAGCTGCATGCTGCATCCTTGTTAGAATATTGTCGTAAGAAGATTATACCTAGAGGACTTAGAGTGCAAAAAGCTCCGGGCATGTTTAGGGATGATACAAATTTTATGTCAGATTGGATTAAGATCCTTAATAAATGTTCTTTAGATTTAATGATTTTAATTATCAACACATCCAGGCGTAGGGCAGAAGTTTTAAAACCTTTAATTGATACTTCAGTGGATAAATTGAAGAAACAAGATGCACAATTTGAGGCAGAAAAAAAGAAGTTTGATAAAAACACCATGGAATATAGGAAGGAAATTAAAGATATCAAGATCAATAAGTTTAAAAGGGATGAAGAGGACTATAAACTCAACACAGTTTATTACTGGACCCATGATGGTACTAATTTCAAGAATAGACAAAGGAAAACTTCTTATAGGAGACCTCCCCAGTCTCCTAGGCCCCAATCCAGGAATCATTCCAGAAACCAAGATAGATCTAGAGCACGGTCTCCTTCCATCTCCCCTAATCAGGAGAGAAGCCATAAAAGAAGCAGGCATCAGTCTGGAGACGCTCCAATTGACCCTCGGGTTCACTTTTTTCAGGAGCCCCTCAGAATGTCCGCCGACAACCCTCTAGTCCCCGAAGGGATTTTCAGATGGACAATCTATGGAAGGGAGGGGGCCGGGACCAATTTCAACAACAATACAAGTCACGAACCGAATACAGAGATTATCAGTCTTATCCACAACGGGGGAGAGGGAGAGGGCACGGCCTAATGTCAAAGAGATGTCTGGACTGGGATCTTTGAGTGGTATTATTAATCTCTCGGATCACACTCTTACAAGTATGGAGATGCGTGTCTTGGAAAAAGGATTGTCCTTTGTTCCGACTAAACGACATGACAAGTTTACCACTCAAGTTGAATTATTCAAATTTTTTCAGAAACTTAGGATCATAGATTATTTCCATAATAGCCAAGATAGTACCACAGACCCATCAGTAATCAAGAGGCCCTCCTCTTGGATACCCCCATCTAATGTTAATCCGCTCCTTTTAGCGTATGAAAGCGTGGTATTATCTAAAATCGATAAGTTATATCAGAGAAAGAATAGAATGTATTATAATTTGTCAAAGGATGAGAAATCTGCAATGCACGGTCTTCGAGACAATAATTCTATAATAATTAAGCCAGCAGACAAGGGTGGAGCGTTAGTAATACAGAACCGTACATCATATGTCAGTGAAGTCTTGCGTCAACTTAATGATACCCATTTCTATCAGAAGATCTATGATGATCCTACAGAATCTATACAACAATGGATAGACACTCTTTTGTATATAGGTCAGGAAGCAGGCTATCTAACATCTAAAGAAAAAGCTTTTCTGACGGTTTCCCATCCCATCATTCCTACAATATATATGATCCCTAAGATACATAAGTCTCTTTGTAATCCACCAGGACGTCCGATAGTCTCCGCCATTGGATCTATTCTCGAACCCATATCCAAATTCCTCGACGTTTTTCTGAGACCCTTTGTTATCCAGATAGATTCTTACGTCCAAGATTCTACACACATTATTAATATTTTGCAGGATTTTCCAAATTATCACAACCAATTATTGTTAGTAACTCTTGATATCAACTCTTTATATACTAATATCCCTCAAAAAGCGGCTCTGGAGATTTTAGCAAATACCCTTATCCAGAGACCTAAACCCGTTCGCACACCAACATTCTTTTTAACACAACTGGCATCCATAGCAATGACGGAGAACTATTTTGCATTGAAGGGGATTTTTTATAAACAAATCAAAGGGGTGGCCATGGGGTCTTCAATGGCCCCGGACGTAGCCAATTTATATGTGGCAGACTTTGAAAGAAAGTACCTGAAGTCTCATCCATTTCACTCTAATATTCGTCTTTGGAGGAGATACATTGACGACGTCTTGGTAATATGGGATGGCACTGAGCATATGTTATTTGAATATTTTGAGTGGGACATTTAGCGACGACCAAATAGCATACTTGGACATCAAGATAAAAAAAGGGGAAACAGGATTTCTCACGGAATTATATCGCAAACCCACCGATAGAAACACATTATTACAGTATGATAGTTTCCACAATACATCCTTAAAGAATAACTTACCGGTAGGCCAGTTCCTCAGAGTCAGGAGGCTCTGTACCACGGATAAAGACTTTGAGAAACATGCCTCAGATATGCAATATAGATTCCAGCAACGCGGCTACCCTAAGCGGTGTATCAAAGATGCCTATTATAGAGCTAGTACTACAGATAGGGGATTATTGTTACGGAAAAGAGAACATCCTAAACATGATAGAATTGTTTGCGCTTTGACCTTTACTAACTACACTAGAGAGATTTCTAACATCTTAAAGCAGCAGTGGGATCTACTTACGCCTTTATTACCTTTTATTAATAAAAAAGTTATGGTAGCGCACAAACGCAACCCGAACCTCTCTGATATACTGGTACCATCCGCCCTTTCGTTTCACAAACCTATTCCGAAATTAAAGGGTCATTTCAAGTGCGGTGGCTGCTCTGTCTGCGCCCATGTTATTATTACTAAGGAGGTGTTTACTCATCCTGTCTCACATCAAAAGATATATATACATTCCTTTTCTAACTGCAAAACACAACATGTTATCTATTTAATAGTATGCCCATGTAATCTACTCTATGTAGGCAAGACTAAAAGACAGGTGCGTACGAGAATAATTGAACACAGGAGTTGTATACAGAGAGGAATACCTGACAAGCCATAGGTAGCTCACTGGAAGGATAAGAACCACACTATTAATGATCTGAAATATCTAGTGTTGAGAGTAGTTACACCAAGTTGGAGAGGGGGAGACATTAATAAAACATTATTAAAGTTAGAACAGCGATATATCTATGAATTGGATAGTTTGGAACCTAAGGGATTGAATCAAGAAATTGACTTATCAGTTTTTCTGTGATTACAAGAATCCCTGTAGTTTTTAATCCTGCCCGTTCCGTCTTGACTTTAAGAGAGACACATTTCAATACATTGATTTCTAGACAACATATATTCCTTATTAACTGTTTGTCTTGCAATTATTTATTAATCCAACCATACTTATAATAAATAGGTCTGATCTTCTATAGACATCTCTACAGGTTTGTTCTTACATACACACTTAGGGGCATGTTTACTAAAAACCGCTAATTTGCGCGCCGCAAAATAGCGCACTAAAAGCGGTACTTAAGAGCGCTTAAACGCCCCGCAATCGTGCGTGTCACCCCCGCACAGGTGTGCGGCACAATAACGGGCCCCGCACAAGTACGGGCCCGCAAATGTCCGATAGAGGCGTGGAACGGCTAACGGAGGGCGGAGGAAGGTTCCTGAGGGGCGGAGAGACGGGTTTAATGGGCGGGGAAGGGGAGGGGAGAGGCTCCCCGCACATTATCGGGGCCGAATCCCAAAGCATTTAAAGGGAAGAGAAACCATTTCCGTCAGCAATGTACAGCAAAATCGGGGAAACCTGAAAAACGTGAGCAGTGTGATACATGTGCACAGCACAAAAGTGAAAATAAAAATAGAAAGTGACCACAACAAAAATATCACAAATAGTAATGCAGCTGGGGAACAGTTATAGTAATGGGCAAATATAGAAAACACACCCAGGAAAGCTCCAGAAATGAATATTGGGTCTACGGAGCGGAGACTCATCCAAAACAAATGTCCTTTTTGGAGCTTTCCTGGGAGTGTTTGCTATGGTTGCCCATTAATATCACTTTTGCCCAGCGTGGTGATATATTGTCCCCCAGTGTCTGTGGTCATTTCTGGGGTTTATGTGCACGTTTGTCACCAGACAGAGTGCATGTGCCCACAGTAAAAATGCGTAGAGCAGGGTTTGTGACTCCATCCTGCCAGGTATACTACCTCCAGGGGCTGCATTGTCTCTGTGGCCATAGTGTGGTGCAGCAGACAGAGCCGGTACCTCTAGAACCAGAGGGTCAGAGGTTCAAATCCTAGCTGGGGCACATGCCAGCCCAGCCCCTATATTTTACCCACCACTAAACAAAGATAGTGCAGACACCCCTGTATTGCAGGGAACATAAGCATGGGGAAAATACCCATATTTTACACAACACTGCAAAAACACAACAACAATGGGCATTACCTACAACCAAATCCTCCAAATGCAGTCCCGTACTGCCATATTGCTATCTGGTCATCTGCTGTTTCTGAGAGAAGCTCATGCCAGCATGTTGGCGGACGAGTACATGTGGTGCAGGGGGCAGTGGCTGCTAGCCACAGAAGACAGAGGCCTAGCCATGTGCAGGCTGGCACAGTCCACTGCAACAGACAGGCCCTGCCGGATCCACAGTCATGGACGTTCCAGGGAAACCAGCCAATCTGTGGCTACACGGTGGTGCAGTGCACACAGACAGTGCATGCAAGAACAGAAGGTCACAGGTTCAAAGCCCAGCTGGGGCTACCACCACTCCTAGCCACATATTTTTCCCACACCTACACAGTGATAGTAAGGACACACCTTTCGTGTCAAGGACATATGCAATGGTAATACGTCTATCTTTTACCCCACTGAGCACAGACACCATGAACAGGGGCAGTACCTAGAGCAGACTCTCCCAAATGCATTCCTGGTGTGCCACACACCAGTCAGGTTCCATGCTGCCACTCATACAAATGCCTGTGCTGTATATCTATGCACCACCCCCATGGCATGTAGATGTAGCTCATGCATATTCATGAGGGACAGCAGGAAAACACGAACAGTGTGATGCAGACCTGGACTGGGGTTGGGAATCTCTGCCGTAAAGCAGCAGCCAACAGGGGCAGACACACCCACACCCACACCCACAGGCCCCATTGGCCAATGTCTCCTGGAGAGGCAGAACAGTGGACCCTGCGTGCATCTCCCAATACTAGCACCTGCATACCTTAGCAATGTCACCCTACACCTGAGGTATACGGTATACAGCTCTGAGACGTTTGCTAGGAGTACTGGCAGATAGATATCCATACGTTACGCACATACTGCTAGTTGACCCCATCAGAACAATCTGTTAGGTGTTTGCGGGGCGTGCTCCAGGACTGGCCTCTGACGGTGTTTACCACCCTGGGGAGTGACCCCCAGCAGTACTGCGTACCATATCCATGCCTTGCTGTGCCTAGGACAGGTTTGGTGGCCAAGGCTAATTACCTCCTCAATAGTAGCACCATGCTGGCATAGGTGTGGAAGTGTGTGTCTGTCTATACAGTGGGTGCTGGCTGCAAGCCCCTTCCACAGCCCACACTGCCAGCACTGTTGCCAGTATTTATTTTAATTTTATTGGCCTGCTAATGTGCATAATGAGTAGCAAGGGACCATGGGTATATCTCAGACAGGGTGGGCTGACCAGGATGCAGCTGCACAGGGCATAGGGCACTGGCAGGGACATGGTAGTGCCCGGCCACCACCTACACAGACAGGGGGACCTCTGTATGTGCTGCTGGGGATCACTCTCACCCTGAGTGTGCAGTGATGGCAGCATGGCTAGGCACACCCATAATGCTGTATTGTGGTTCTCTCATGTGATATATATGGGTTTCCTGTTGGGGCCTTTTCACTGACTTCTCTGCTTGTGTGTGCTGCCACCCCAGTTGTGGGTGCATGCATTTCCATCAGGACCAACCAGCAGACTGAGCACAGATGGTATGTGTCTTGATGGAGTGCCTTGCAGGGTGCAGTGGCCGATGGCTTGCTGCAGGAGAATATCAGATAGTGGTGGGGTGCATCTATGAATATCCAGGCCTAATGTCTGTCTGATATTGTGTTATGGATGTGGGTGGAGATGCTTGGACTGCCCGTGGGGGGGTGGGGTCTACTTCCCCAGCAGGACTGGGGTTGATGGTCGACTCTGCTGCTATGGGGAGGGGAAATTTAGTATGGGGATCTGCTGGTGGGAGACCCTGTTTTATCCACCTCCAGGGGGGGGGGGGGTGGTCCACTAACTGTGGCAGACAGTGATCTCCAAGATGTTTATGCAGCACCTACCTATTTCACAGGTTATTGCTGCTTTGGAGCTCTGGCATGGCCGCATTCAGCCATGCAAGGTGTTGTGCACCTGGTCCTGGGCGCATCATCACACACTCAGGGTGGGCATAGTAACCGCACAATGTGATGGTGTTTAGCTACTCTTTGCCATTTGTCCACCCACTCAGGACACCCTACCAGGCCGAGGTGCTGTGTGGGTGCACAAGGACACCTCCCCCTACCAGGCCGGGTAGCTTTAGGGGTGCAGTTCCCATCTTGTGTGCATCTGTGGACAGCTGATTTGCATGTGCAGTGCATCATGGGTACGGGTGGCCTAACCCTATCCTGTTTACACCAGCAGACTGTCTGTGATGTGACGTGCAGGCTATCTGCAGCCAGGCAGGAGCTTGCTTACAGCTATAGAGGTGTAGCCCAATGGTTACACCACTGCCTGTGCAGCCAGAGGTCATGGGTTCATACCCACAGTGGGGTTCTGTGATAGGGTTTTCCAAAGCATTTTTTACATTTACTGTACATATGTTGATGCCTACAATAACACCCTCAGCGTACTGTACCCATAAGGTGCCTCTGAGGGTGCTTTATTGGGCGCCCTATAGGGCACTTTATGGTTGGCATCCATATAGGGTGCACTATACATTATCCTGTGTCGCAACATACATGCTGCCCTATAGGGGACATTCTAGGGTGCCTTGGCGGACGGTGCACTGTGACATGTGCCTTATGGTCCGCCTTATGTTAACATGCTGTGAGAGTGCGTTTGCTAGTAGTTATCACAAAATAGAATTAAAAAGCCTCCTAAAGCACTCCACAACATAAAATATACTGCCTCAGCTTGCCTTTTTCAATGGGCATTGTGAGGGATTGAACCCCTGGTCCCTGCACCATTGGTCAGTGTCTTAACCATTGTGCTGTGGCTGTGTTCCTTTGCTTTAACATCAGCGCGCCGCCTTGTGGCCATCAGCGCGCTGCATCCTGCTGCCCACAATTAACAGTGCGCCGCATCCTGCTGCCCACAATGAACAGTGCGCCACCTTATGCCGCCCCACAATGAACAGTGCGCCGCCTTATGCCGCCCCAATATGAACCGTGCGCTGCCTTATGCTGCCCCACAATGAACAGTGCGTCGCCTTATGCCGCCCCACAATGAACAGTGCGCAGTCTTATGCCGCCCCAAAATGAACAGTGCGCCGCCTTAAAATTATTTTGCCTTGTGACACACATTTCCACATTCAAGGTGGTGTCTCAGCCAGCCTTTTTGGGCTGCACACACTGGGGGATTGAACCCATGGCCCCTGCACCATTGGTTATTGTCTTCACCATTGTGCTATGGCCCTGTTCCTATATGTGCCCAGCTGCGCCCCACTTAGCCTTCCCATGCGCTAATGTGGGCCCCGCACATTAACGCGACGCGCACACATACGGTCTTTTTTTTTCCTTATTCGGCCTGAACCGCCCACTCCTTATATGGCACAGGCACACTACCGCGGCACCGCACGTTAGGAATGTTTAGTAAACATGCCCCTTAGCCTTTGATAAGTTTGCTCCTACTGTGTAATTTGATCCTAGCCATGCCCCCTTTTTTGGCGCGTTTTTCAGCGTCTACAAAAATGCAGTTTCATTATCAGCTCAGCTTTGTAATTCTTTATGGTGTTGGTTTTCTCCTTGAGCTTACCCTGCCAGGTAACAGCGCTCCAGCTTTACTTTCTAGTGGTTAACCTTAGCTGTACAGTTATTATTTTTAACACTGCACTTCACGGTTCATCTGTTTTAAGGTTTGGCTTTTTTATTATTCTTTTTACTGCATGATGATTTTCTTTCTGAGTTTTTTATGCACACTGTCTGTCTGCATCAGTCCTTTAGACCTCCTCTGCCCGTATTTATTTGTACCTTTTCGAACTGTTTGCAAAGTGAGGGTTTACAAGATATCGGGCATGAGTGGTACAATGTAGTTATTTAGATCGCGGTATTTAAAGCATGCACTGGATAGAGCTGCGCACCTTGGTGTAATACTAGCATGTTTCAACCTCTGGTATAATCATTACATATATCTTCATCCTGTCAATAGTGCACAGTAAATTATGCCGTATGTAGAAAATGAAAGTAACACGAGCAGCAGTGAAGCTTGCAACATAATGCCCCCTTTTCCTTCCATCTCTCTCCTTTGGACTCCATGGAGACCTATCAGTTTATTTTTTAAGCACCCTCTTCTTTAGTCCTCTGGACACGATGTTGGTTCCTTGGACACGTTTTTAACAAAGACGTTCTCATCAGTACACATCTTATCTAATGAGTATTACAATTACAAGCTTGCATGTGTTATCTTTAACATCGGTAGTGCTAGTGTTCGCACACCTCCTGTTTAATGTGTAGCAATTGTTGAGTCCCTGGATATATAACTTTTTTAAAGCAATGCTAGTGCCACCAGTTGTTTTTTTAATTGTTTCTGCCCATATCACCTTTTCTTTCAGAACATTGGATGGTTAACACATTGCTGTGACAGCGTCTTAATCCTCAGCACAAGAGCGTGTCTGCAGTCTTAGAGACTTACTCTGGTTTAGTCAGCGGCGTTCCAGTCCACTGATATTAGTTGGTAATTATGGTGATGGTTTACATAGGGCAGTATTAACATAAGAACGGTCTGGTTCCATAATCATGAGTGTCTCAGCCATATATAGTTTTTAAATACCATTTTTAATATGGCGATGATCAACTTCCTAACCCATAGGGCTTTGCATCGCGGTGACTGCACAGTGCTCATTTTTACTGTCTTCCCCCCATATAACATAATACTCATTTTATCCCCTACAGTTTTAAATCTGTATAGAAATCAGTCCTCTCTTCATTCAGTTTTTTACTTATTGGGTCTTTATTAGGACAATTTTACAGTTGAGACTTCGGCTTATCGCCTTTCTTAACCCCACCACCTGATCACCTACTGATGGCGGTTGTTTGAGTGAGTAATATTATAATTACTGATGCGTCTTTCATATTTTATGTTTTCTTATTTATTCCCCTGTACTGTTTTAAATGTTTTTGTAGATGTTCTTTTTATTTTGGTTTAACTCATGTTTGCACTATAATTGCTTATTGAGCACACAAAATTCAATTATATGATAATTTAAATATGTGTTCTTAATTATTTATTGTTTTAAGTTTTAATTATTTATTTATCTTTGAGTGTATTGTGATTATGAAGTGATAATGTTTAATGAGTTATACAGATGTTCTTAATTATTTATTGTTTAACTTTTTATTTATTTATCTTTGAGTGTCAAGAGATTAAGATTTGTATAATGTCCAATACCATGCCCGTCGAGCTTCAATTAGTTTGTTATCGTTTTTTAATTTTAACGTTCTTATTATGTTTTTAATATACTGTTTTTACTATATGTTTGTTAGTGCTTTTAACCCCCTGAGGAAGGCATTACTGCCGAAACGTGTTGGGGTCTCCTAATAAAGCCTCTGTGTCACCACCACTCTTGCTCCTTGTGATTCCTGTTGGTTCTGCAAGAGCTGCTGCTCTTTTTGTGCCTGCTGTGGGCAGCAGCCACTGCCACCTCCACCACCAGTACCCCTTCACCACCATGCTGACATGCCCTTCTGCTGGTGGTGCTGGTGGTGCAAAGTCTCAGGCCATCCAGTGTGCCGGTAGGCAGCTGCCTATGGTGCGGGTTCTAGGGTAGGGGTGCCTGCATAGATGTCCACGCTTCCCCCCAGCACCGCCTGCTAATGTTCTGTGCCCTTGGGGGTACCTGCTGGGTACTATCCCCTGTGACACTGTGGGAAACACACTCGTGCCCATTTTGGGCCCTCATCAGTTGCTGTCTGGCTGCTCTACTGTTTTCAGCATTCCTATGGGCCAGCTAGGCATCACCCCTAGTCCGCACTGTGGCCCAGCTGCACCACAGCATATGCCGCCTGCAGCCCTCTGTATCCCCTTTTCCAGCATCTGTCCCATTCTGATATTCCCACCCTGCTGTTGCGGAACATGTGCATGCCATAGGAAACATGTCCAATAACAAGGGGAAACCCTGATCAGCGCTATTTCACTGTGGGATCATTCACCTTGTATGGGGACGGAGCATAGACCCTTCCAAAATTAATATCTTTTTTTTTAGCTTTCTCGGTAGTGTTTTTTGCTGTTTCCCATTAATATCACTATTGTCCAGCTTGGTTATGTTTTTTTTCCATTTTGTTCAGGTCCTTTTCAATGTTTATTTGCCCTTTTGTTCCGTGCACATGTATCACACTTCTCACTTTTTGTAGGTTTCCCTGGCTTTGCTGTACATTGCTGACGGAAATGGTTTCTCTTCCCTTTAAATCTGCTCTAACGCCAGGGTTTCACTGGCGTTAGTTTTCAGACCCAGACTCCACAGCGTTAGTGTGCAGGGAGCCTCTCCCCTCCCACTCTCCACCCTTTGACCCTCTCTCTCCGCCCCTGGGGAGCCTTCCTCCGCCCTCCGGGAGCCTTTCTCCGCCTTCAGCGCTCGTTTGCGCCACTGCGCGCGTTATTGCGCGCTAAGGTACCTTTGCGCCCGGTAAAGCGCCATTATCGCATGATAATGTGCCTTATCGCCCGATAACGTGACAGCAGCTCAAATAGCGCCCTTTAGTAAAGATACACCTTAATTATATGTTAATTGAAATTAAAAACATACAAATGTTTAAAACAGCCAACCATAAATAAGTGTTCAATATTGCATTTATAATTATACAATAAAAACACTTAATAAACATGCACAAATTAAAACCATATACACAACAAAATGTACCTAAACAGAATATGACAACAGGAGTATGAGAAGTCATATTTAAAATAATACCTTTATGGACATTACACTAATTAGATATCTTTTACCACCGTTATTAAAAAAGAATTTAAAAATAAAAAAAAAGGGCGGGGGGAATGAAGAAGGAACAAAAGAAAAGCAGGAGTGAACCGGAGGAAGACCAATAAAATGAGGTCATTGTAAATACATTGATGAAAGTCATTGTAAATACTTAAAATCCAATAAATTAAGCAAGGGGAAACTAACATATAAAAAAACCACACATGAATTAAACAATAACAACAAATTATTGCATTTCTAAACTAAGGGGGTTATGTATGTACATTTGATCATCAATCTAAAAAGAAGATTTTATGAAAAACATTTATTTAACTTATTGCTCTAAAAAATGAGCCCTTTAAAAACAAATGAGCAAAAACAAACTAAACAACTAAAGTATTATAAATTTAAATACCTTACAACTGTTTGTGTGAACATTCGCTAAACACAATGATATTATAAACCTCTGTAGTGCCCTTAAGTCCAAATTCAGGCTTCACTGTGGGACCCAAAGCATACCAGAGGAATTACTTTAAAAATTTATCCAAAGGGACATGAACAAAAATAGTTTATATTGAATTGTCCTTTAGAAAACTTTATGTATTACCATAAAGGACCGATATTTAAATGCCGCTGCTACTTTGCACAAATACGAGGATGCAAAGTGCTGTCTTTGCATTCAATGTATAAGTAACTGCACTATCTGGCAGAGGCTTATTACATTTCTGTGTCACCTCATGGGTTAAATTTGGATAAAGATCTTTCGGTATTTTTGTAATTTGTCCTGTTTACCCCCCCCCCCCCCTTTTTGGTCTACTGAGCATTTTTTGTTGCTTTTAGATGGTTTATGTAATGTTTTTTAATCATACAACAATGCCCTTTGTCCTTAATTTTATGATTTTACAAATATAGGGATTTCTTGTTTTTATTGGCTACGTTTAAATGCAGGTAATTTACCTTTGTAGTAATCATATATTATATAAGTGGTTAAAAGATCATCTTATTTACATTAGGGGAAAATAATTTTTCATAGAATACCTGAATGTTAAGATACACTGGTCAAGTTTTATCAGTTGTATTTTGTTATCCCTTTACTCACAATTTTTATATTTATTTGATGGTCTGTAAGGTTGGACAACTACACACAGAAGTTTTAACAATACCATATGTTTTTTTATTTAGTAGAAAGGAAAACCTCCAGTGCATTCTTAATAGACACATTTGCGTTTTTTTAGCAAGTTCTGTTAGGAAGAAGTTTACATATAATTTATAAGAATCTTGAAGTATCTCTGAAGAAATAGCGCACGCACTTCAGATCATGTCGGTTTTCTGCAGAAAAGTAAAACCTCCAGTGCAATTTTAAGGTGCTTCAAAGATTCATCTAGTTTTTAGTACTTTGTTGTTAGGAAGGGGTTTACATGTTTCCTGGAGAAGTATTACACAGAATTTAGTTTATGGGTTGCACGTATACCTTCCATTTCTATATTTATAATAAACCAGGACTTTTAATTATTTTTTTTATTTTTCTCTGTTCATCCTCCACTAGGATAGCTTCTAATTTTTCCTGCGGCCATTTTTATACAGCACATGTCTGGGCGTCCTTTCAATTAAACAGATTTGCAGCCTTACGGCATCTTCTATGCGGTGGACAAATATTCCTTCAGGTTCCTCTTTTTTAAACCCTTGATCCAACTGGTTTTGTTTTTTTAATATACTGATCCATCGGAGTTGAGTATGTGCTCTTGTATCTTATGTTGATCATGGTTTTAATTTGGTATGCATGTACACGACGATGGCTGCCCTTGGGGTTTAGAAATGTGTTTGCTACGATCGCAGGCTTTTACAGACATAATGTTGAGGTGATATTTTTTTAACATAATCTTCAAGGTGCCTGTCGATAAATATTAAGACTAAGGGGTATGTTTACTAAGCTGTCTTAACGTGCGCCTGGCGATAGTGTGCAGGCTGCCATAAAAGGAGTGGGCCTTCCGGTCTAAGCATAGCAAAAGGGGATCATCACGCGATAACGTGCAAGCGCACATTATCGTGCGAGAAGCTGCTAAGCACGTTAACGCGCAGTAATCCTAAGTAGGCGCGCTGACATTTAAACATAGAAACAGAGGTGTAGCACAATGGTTAATACACTGACTGCTGGTACTGGGGTCATGAGTTTGATCCACCAGTGTGCCTAACAAACAAGGCTGGTGGAGGCATCTCCCTTTATGTTTAACTAGTGCTGTTTGAGGCATTTTAGTTTTATTTTAATTAGTGCTGCCAGCAAACACACCCTCACTGTGGCTTAACCTAAGGTGCTGCATAAGGCACCCTATAAGGCACTCCAGAGGGCACATCATAAAGTGCACTGTCCGCAAAGGCACCCTACAATGTCCCCTATAGGATGCCTTATAAAGCACTTTATAGGGTGCTGTATAAGGCGCCATATAGGGCGCCTAATAAGGCGCCTTAAGGTTACAGTACTCTAAGGGTGTTTTTGCTGGCAGCACTAATGTACATTAAAAATAGACAATGACTTGGACAGCCCTATCAAATAACCCCACTGTGGTTTCAAACCCATGATCTCTGGCTTTTCAGGCACTGAGGAAACCAGTGGGCTATAGCTACTAACAAGCCCCTGGCTGGCTACACAAGGACTGCAAGTCACCACACAAACTTTCTACTGTGGTTACCAGGATAGGGGCAACCCACCCGTACCCATGATGCACAGCACATGCAAATAAGAAGTCTACAGATGATCACAAGATGGGGTATGCACCCCACAGCACCTCAGCCTGGTAGGGGGTGCCGACAGTGTGTGTTAGTGGCACAGAGTAGCTACAGACCGTCACATTGTGTGGGTATTGTGCTCACCCTGAGGGTGAGGTGGGGCGGCCAGCACCAGCTCCACAGCACCTTCCATGGCTGAAATAGGCCATGTTGCAGGTACCCATCAGTGCCAGTTTGTGTGATAGGTAGTTCCTGCAAGCACACCTAGGATACATCAGTGTCCATCTGAAGTTATCAATCAGGTTTATTCCTTATGGGTCTATGATGCACACAGAATAGTGCATATTCTATGTTGGTGCCACAGTAACATGATATAAGTGAAAGGAGGTGTTTGGACCCATTGGCAGATTATGTACCACCACCCAACCCACCCTCTGTGGCTCAGGGTGGGACACATGCTTCCCCCCCACCAACAGATCCACATTCTACCTCCCTGCAACAGTGGCAGTAGAGGGGGGCCATCAACCCCAGTCATGCTGGGGAACAGACAACCTACAGGACAGCCAAAGCAGAGCTGTACACATCTCTAAGGCAATGGCAGAAAGACAGAAGGTCTGGAAATGCTCAGCTGCCCCCCAACACCATCTGACATTCTCCAGCAGCAAGCACAATGAGTCATCAGCCACTGCACCCTGCAAGGTGTTCCAGCCATACACATATAACTGCAGACAGTCTGCTAGCTAGTCAGTCTACAGTACACAATCCTGGGAGAGATGTGTACACCCAAAGCTGGGATGTGAGCACACCCACCAAGCAGATAAGTCAGTGATAAGGTCCCAGGGAGGAGAACCTATAAATTTCACTTAAGACAACATTTTGGTGGTGGTGAGAAGCGAGGAGGAATGTGACAAAGTCTGTCTACCCTTTTGATGTCTAGGACATCTGTACCTTGCCCACTCACAATCTTAAATGACAGAGGTGTAAGGTGGGGGAGGGCCACAAACCAGTCAGGTTGGGAGGATATCTCTAATGCATATATATCTCATGCATATTCATTAGGGCTATCCCAAAAACTTGCCAGGATTGCAGCCCTCCAGGACAGGTTGGGGACCCCTGGGCTAGACAGACACACACTCCCCACACCTATGCCAGCATTGTGCAACTATAGAAATGTTTGGCAGCCCTGCCCACCTTACCAGTCCTGGGCAAAGTGCAGGCATAGCTATGGTACGCAATACTATTGGGGTCACTCCCCAGGGTGGTAAACACTGTCAGACACCAGACCTGAAGCACGCTCCACAGACATCAGAGAGGTTGGTATGATACAGCTCAATCACAAATTGTGCTTAACTTTGGAATTGCTATCTGCCAGTGATCATAGCAACCTTTTGATAGATGTGTACCGTGTTCCCAGGTTTAGGGTGGCATTGCTAAGGTATGCAAGTGCTAGTATTGGGAGATGCACGCAGCGCCCAACATCCTGCCTCTCCAGGAGGCTTTGGATAATGGAGCTATGGGTGCAGGTGTGCCTGCCCCTGTTGGCCGCTGCTCTAGGGAAGAGGTTCCCAACCCCGGTCCTGATGGGCCAAACAGGTTTTCATGCTGTCCCTAATGAATATGTATGAGATATATTTGCATACCATGGGGGCAGTGCATAGAGATGCAGCACAGCCATATTTATTAGAGGCAGCATGGAACCTGAATGGTATTTGGCCCTCCAGGACTGCATTTGGGAGACTCTGCTCTAGGTAATGCACATGTTTATGGTGTCTGTGCTCTGTAGGGTACAATGTAGGTGTTTTGGGTATGTTTACATTATCTGCAATAAAGGTTCTGTCTGTATTACCAGGTTTTAATAGTGGGTGAAACATGGGGACTGGGTTGTCAGGAACCACAGCTGGGACTTGAACCTGTGACCTTCCGCTTCTGAACACACTGGTTGTGTGCACTGCACCACTGTGTTGCCACAGAGACCATGCATTCCCTGGGGATAGCATGACTGTTCATCAGACAGGGCCTGTCTGTTGCATTGCATGGCACCCACCTACACAGGGCTAGGCCATGGTCTGCTGTGGGCAGCTGCCACTGCCCCCTCCACCACCAGTACCCCTCTGCCCCCATGATGACATGCTGACATGCCCTTCTGCTGGTGGTGCGCAGTCTCAAGCCATCCAGTGTGCGGGTAGGCAGCTGCCTATGGTGCGGGTTCTGGGGTAGGGTCGCCTTTATAGCTGTCCACGCTTCCCCCCACCACCGCCTGCCAATGTTCTGTGCCCTTGTGGGTACCTGCTGGGTACTATCCCCTGTTACACTGTACGAAACACACTCGTGCCCATGTTGGGCCCTCATCAGTTGCTGTCTGGCTGCTTTACTGTTTCAGCATTCCTATGGGCCACCTAGGCATCACCCTAGTCCGCACTGTGGCCCAGCTGCACCACAGCATGTGCCGCTTGCAGCCTTCTATGTCCCCTTTTCCAGCATCTGTCCAGTTGCCCATTCTGACATGCCCACCCTGCTGTTGCGGAACATGTGCGCTCCATAGGAAACCTGCCCAATGGGGAGGGAAAAGCCCTGATCAGCGTTATTTCACTGTGGGCTCATTCACCTTGTATGGGGACGGAGCATAGACCCTTCCAAAATTCATATCTTTTTTTTGGAGCTTTCTTGGGAGTGTTTTTTGATGTTTCCCATTAATATCACTATTGCCCAGCTTGGTTATGTTTTTTTATATTTTCTTCTGATCATTTTCAATGTTTATTTGCCCTTTTGTTCCGTGCACATGTATCACACTTATCACTTTTTGTAAGTTTCCCTGGTTTTGCTGTACATTGCTGACAGAAATGGTTTCTTTTCCCTTTAAATCTGCTCTAACGCCAGGGTTTCACTGGCGTTAGTTTTCAGCCCCGGATTCCACAGCGTTAGTGTGCAGGGAGCCTCTCCCCTCCCACTCTCCGCCCATTGACCCTCTCTCTCCGCCCCTGGGGAGCCTTCCTCCACTCTCCGTGAGGCTATCTCCACCCGCAGCCCTCATTTGCGCCGCTGCGCGCGTTATCGCTCGCTAAGGTACCTTTTCACCCGATAAAGCGCCATTATCGCACGATAAGGTACCTTATCGCCCGATAACGTCGCTGGGCGCACATTAAGATGGTTTAGTAAACATACCCCAATGACTTTCATCAATGTATTTACAATGACCTCATTTTATTGGTCTTCCTTCAGTTCAGTCCTGCTTCTCTTTTGTTCCTTTTTCATTCCCCCCTCCCCTTTTTAAAAAAAAAATTAAATTCCTTTTTTAATGACGGTGGTAAAAGATATCTAATTAGTATAATGTCCATAAAGGTATTATTTTAGATATGACTTCTCATGCTCCTGCTGTCATACTCTGTTTAGGTACCTTTTTTTGTATTTATTTATTTATTATTTTATTTACATTCTCTTATATACCGCGCTATTCTGCATCAGTGCGGTTTACATTGAACAAACTGAAATTACATTGAACAGGGCATTATAACTTGGAAATAACTATTTTACAGGGAACATGGGCTATGGAGGGTTAAGTGGCTTGCCCAAGACCACAAGGAGTCCCTGTGGGACTAGAAACCCCAGTCCTTCCGGCCCAAGGTTGCTGTCCTCTAGTGGGATTTGAACCCCCGACCTTCCGGCCTGAAGTACCTTGCCCCAACCACTAGGCCACTTTTTTAAGTGTTTTTATTGTATAATTATAAATATAATATTTAACACTTATTTATGGTTGGCTGTTTTAAACATTTGTATGTTTTTAATTTCAATTAACATATAATTACGTTTGTTTTTTTATTTTATTATTGTTTTTTAATTATTGTATTTTTTATGATATTTTTATACATTTTAATGTGTTTTATTTATAATTTGTAGTGAGCCATAATACCCCTGAAGAAGTAGTATACGAAACATGGCCTGTGTCGGGTTAATTGGCACTTCCCTTTCTGAGGATTATTAAAGTTTCCTTTGCCCCTCACTGCCATGCTTCTGGACTTGTTATTCATGCTGCATAGGGCCACAGGGAGCACAGGAGAAATACTAAGGGGTATGTTTACTAAACTGTGATAACATAGCACCGGCGCAATTATCACGTAATACGTAACGTTATCGTGCGATAAATTAACCTTTTCGCGCGATAACGTGCCGTTTCGCCCGACAACGTCCCTGGCGGCGCTAAGACACAGAAAAGGTAGAGTAAGGCTCTCCAGAGGGTGGAGAGAAGAGGTCAATGGGCAGGGGGTGGGTGGGGAGAGGCTCCAGGCACACTATCGCTGTGAAATGAAGGTCCAAAAAACACAGCGAGTGAAAACCTGGCGTTAGAGGCAAAAGTGAAGGAGAGAGAAACCATTTCAGTCAGCAATGTACAGCAAAGACAGGGAGACCAAGAACAGTGATAGTAGTGATACATGTGCAGCAGCACCAGATAGTGCCCAAGTACGAAAGAGCACTATGGTGTGGCTGTACATGGGGTACAGGGGGCTGCAGGCGTGACATGCAGTGGGGCAGCTGGGGCAGAGTGCAGGCTAGGCAGATGCCTACATGACACATAGAAAAGTAGAAACGGAATATCAGCAACTGATCAAGGTCAAACATGCCCACGAGTGTGTGTGTGTCCCACAGTGTCCCAGGGGACAGTACCCAGCAAATACACCAAAGGGCACAGAACATTGGCAGGCGGTGCCGGGGGGAAGCATGGATGTCTATGCAGGCACCCCTACCCCAGATTACACACCATAGGCAGCTGCCTACTGGCAGACTGGATGGCCTGGGACTGCGCACCACCAGCACCACCGGCATAAGGGTATGTCAACATGGTGGCGGAGGGGTGATGGTGGTGGAGGGGGCAGTGGCATCTGCCCACAGTAGACCAAGGCCAAGCCCTGTCTAGGTGGGTGCCATGCACTGCAAAAGACGTCTGACCGTCTGACGAACAGTAATGGTATCCCCAGGGAAAGACTTGCCTCTGTGGCAACAGTTTGGTGCAGTACACCCAGCCAGTGCATTCAGGGGCAGAAGGTCACAGGTTCAAGTCCCAGCTGTGGCTCCTGCAGACCATGTCCCTATATATTACCCAGTAATAAAGAAGGAACCTTTTTGCAGATAAAATAAACATGCCATAAACGCCTATATTCTACCCTACAGAGCACATTCACCATAGACATGTGCAGTCCCTAGAGCAGAGGTTCCCAATTGCAGTCCCGGAGGGCCAAACACCATTCAGGTTTCATGCTGTCCCTAAGAAATATGTTTGAGATGCATTTGTATGTACCGCTCCCATTGTATGCAAATGCATCCCCTGCATATTCATTAGGGACAGCATGAAAACCTGAATCGTGTTGCACCCACCAGGACCGGGGTTGGGAACCTCTGCCCCTGAGCATCAGCCAGCTCCACTATCCAAAGCCTCATGGAGGGTCAGGCTGTTGGGCCCTGCGTGGTGCAGCATCTACCAATACTAGAACCTGCATACCTTAGCAATGCCGTCATAAACTTGGAAACATGTTCCACATATATCAAGCGGTTGCTATGATTAATGTCAGATAAAAGTCCAAAATGAAACACAATTTGTTAACAGAGATCCATCAGAGCAACCTTTCTGATATTTGTGGAGTGTGTCTCGGTTTTTGTTTCTGATAGTGTTTACCACACCGGAGAGTGACCCCAACAGTATGGAGTACCATAGCAATGCCTGCGCTGTGCCCAGGACTGGTGTGACGGCCAGGGCTGCCAACCACCTCTATATTTGCACAATGCTGAAATAGGTGTGGGAATGTGTGTATGTCTATCCAGTGTTTTGTGGCTGCCCACACCTTAATGAGCCCACAATGCTTGCACTGTTTCCAGTGTTAGCCTGCCTATGTGCATAATGAGGAGCAAGGTACTGTGGGTATGGGCCAGACAGGGCAGCCTGGGCAGGATGCATCTGCACAGGGCATAGAGCAATGGCTGGGACATTGTATTGGCCGACCACCACCTGCACAGACAGGGTGACCACAGCATGTCATGCAGGGGGGGGGGGGGAGTCACTCTCACCCTGACTGAGCAGCGACCATGGCATGTCTAAATCCCCACATAGTGCTATATACTGCTTCTCTTAAATGATATCTGGGAGTTCCCCTGGCTGGGGCCCAATCACTGACATACCACCTCTGGGTGCACACAGTTTCAGCAGGAACATGCACTATGTACTAGCTAGCAGAACGTCTACAGTTAGTGTGTGTATGGCTGGAGCACTGACTGTGCTCTCTGCTGGTGAATGTTTACAGGCCTACTGCCAGTGCCCTGTGTGATACAAGCAGATCTGGATTGACTGCCTTGGAGGGTGCCCCTTCCACTCCAGGACTGGGGTTGCTGACCCCCACAGCCCTTCATCATGTCTCTCCACCACCGCCATTGCAAAGATGTAGAGTATGGGTCTGTTGGTGGCAGATCCTGTCCCCCCACCCTGGCCCGGAGAGGGTGGGTCAGTAGGCGGTGCTCCCTAATCCGCATGGGGGTCCAGACACCCCCCCTGCCCTATAGGGTGCTGTAGGTGATGGCAATGAGGTGAGGGTGTTTCTGCTGGCAGCACAGATTGTAGAGATGTGTCTGACTGTTACATGCAGCAAAAGGAATTGGCTCAGACAGCCTAATTACATATCACCACTGTGGAATCAAACTCATGACCGCTGTATCAGCAGTCATTGTATTAACCAGTGTGCTACGCTTCTAGTCCTTTGATCACAGCTCTAGCACACAAACATAAGGTTACTGCGCGATGACGTGCCACAGTGCGTCTATCGCGCAATGTTGGCCAGGGCACCCTCTATCGCGTGACACCCCGCCATTGCTTCCTTTACGCCGGAACGCCCACCACCTTATATGGCATTCCTCACGTTATCACTGCAACTAGCTCCGGTAAAATTAGGACCGTTTAGTAAACATACCCTAAGAGACATCCAGAGAGTCTAAAGGCCCAGAACCCAATTCCTGAACCTTCATGGATGAGCAATGCCTCACTAGCTTTCACTTTGATTAGGCCTTCCAGGTAATAGAGCTTGCTCCACCATATGGAGAGGCATGCCAATGCCCATCCATCTCAAGATCACTATGGCCCTCGCCTTCCTAGCCACATGCAGTTTCCAGTCTGTGTTGGCTGTTACTGCGAGTCTCAGCCAGTCAGCCATCTCACAGTGCATCGCACAGTTCCTGAGAGCCTTTCTTACTCGCACTGTACAATATGTAGCCTTCCCACAGACCATGCAGCAGAGGCAGCAAACCATGGTCTAGTTCAGGGGTGGGCAAACCTGGTCCTGGAGGGCCGCAGACCAGTCAGGTTTTCGGGATATCTCTAATGAATATGCATGAGATATATATGCATTAGAGATATCCTGCCAACCTGACTGGTTTGTGGCCCTCTAGGGCTGGATATGGAGACCCCTGCCTTACACCTCTGTCATTTAAGATTGTGAGTGGACAAGGTGCAGATGTCCAAGACATCAAAAAGGTTAGATAGAATTTGTCACAGTCCTCCTCACTTCTCACCACCACCAAAAAATTGTCTATTAGACAACTTTTTGGTGGTGGTGAGAATCGAGGAGGAATGTGACACATTCTATATACCCTTTCGATGTCTAGGACATCTGTACCTTGCCCACTCACAATCTTAAATGACAGAGGTGTAAGGCAGGGGTCTCCAAATCCAGCCCTGGAGGGCCACAAACCAGTCAGGCTGGAAGGATATCTCTAATGCATATATATCTCATGCATGTTCATTAGGGATATCCCGAAAACCTGACTGGTCTGCGGCCCTCCAGGACCGGAGGTGCCCACCCCTGATCTAGTTCCATGAGGTGGCCTGATTTCCATTGATACTGCAGGTCATTGATTGAACTCATGTGGCCCTCAGGGGCGGCCACCTACTGCAGTAGGAAGGCATTCCACTCAATCAACATGCATTGCACAGGGGGAGATAACTGAGATCTTTTTAAGATTTCCAGGTTCCTACCATGACTCAGACATTCTCAGCCACTCTGGAATCTATGAGAGTTTTCAGTGGAGAAATCACTGATGACTGGCTGGCAGTCAGGTTAAGCCATGCGCCAGCCTTCCATCACTTAGACATGCACATTCTTAGAGGTTGTATTGTACCTTGAGAGCTGCAGCACTTGGCTAAAGGAGCCCAGGGCTACAGTGCCCACCCAGCATATGAAATGCCCTGGTGCACACCCTAATATGTGTCCATAATTCCTCTATCTGCACAGGTAATAGAGGATACCCACTGAGTCAGTGGCTCCTGATCCTCATCATCGTGCTGCACACCGAGGCAGAGAAGTGGTATAACAGTGCCCACAAACAAACATGTGCCATCACTAAAAGGACATTTGGCCAGCTCAAGAGCTGCTTCCAGTGCCTTGATTGATCTGGGCGAAAACTGTTGTACAGTCCTGCAAGGCTGTGTCAAATCTTCCTGGCCTGCTGCATATTCCACAATCTAGCATGGAGTCACAAACAACCTCTCTATTACTATTAATAATTTGTATAGCACGATAAGGTGTATGCAGTACTGTACATATAGATAAAAGACACAGTCCCTGCTCAATAGAGCTTACAGTCTAATCAAGATGAAAAACCATTGCAGAATTGGGGACTAGAGTATGACAAGATATACATAAATAGTGGACAAGAGAATGAGGAGCATCAAGATCCAAAAACAGCCTGATGTTCCTTGAAGAACAGTACACAACAGACCCAGACCATGATGCAGATGCAGAAGGGTCAAGGCAGAAGGATACTTGCCAACTGCACCAACTAGGTGTGGCTGCAAGAGACAATCTTATACACAGGCACTTCATGGGTAGATAGGTGATTAATAGCTAACACACAAAATATGTACAGTGTAGTGACCCATCCTCAACCATTGCCCCATCCACCTCAGTGCCCATCCCTGGCCACACCACCACACAGCACCTGTCTGTACAACCCTCTCCTTACCACACTTCCACCCCAACCATCATTATCTGCTTTGTGCAAACCTCTCCCCCTCCAGCCCAGTGGCAGCATCACTAAACCCTCCCCCCCAAGTATCCATCACCCCACTGTCCCACTCCCTTCAGCAAGTCCTCTCTTCACACAAAGATATCGATAGAAATCCAGGGTTATTTCTTCCCGTATCCTTTCCTCTATCCCCTGCACTCAGAAGTTTGCCTCCAACCCCCATCTCTGACCCTAACTATACTGGCATAATGATGTGCTGTATGTTGTCTCATTGTCCTCTGAGGAGCTGTTGGAGACATTATCCTGCATATCAGACGATTAGCAGGCCTTCTGGAAGGGGCTAAAGAAAAGGGCTTTTCTCTTCCATGGGGCATGAGTCCCAAAATGTGAGAAAAGGGAGCCATAGCCAGTCAGACAGTGGCGACAACGTGACAGACCTGATGGTAATGGTGGTTGTAGATAGTAGAAGTGCCCTCCTTTTTAGTGCTCATGCAGAAGGGGATACCAAGACAGTACTGTGGTAACATCCAGAGGTGAAGGGGGGGGGGGGTGCATGGCACATTGCATCATGAATTCTTTAAAGTCTCTGATCAGCCCAATGATAGACTCATTGAGGGTCTCTGTGGCTTGCAGCTGTCTCCCCTTTAGGTTTCTGTGGCATTCCTGGAAGGTAAGTAACTGTCTCAACAGCTCAGTCTTCTCAGTTCATTGTGCTTGATGATGTATATTGTTGCTGCAGTACACGTTCGGCACATCGCAGACGTTATTGAATCCAGCAACTGATATTAGGGATGTCCTGGGTGTTTTCTACCCCTGAGCTCTCTCCAGATGTCTGTGAATTATCAAAGGAAGATGTAGATTGGCCCCCTCAACATCCTCCTCTGGTGGGGGTGGCAATAGTGGTGCTGGTACAGCATCTGCAGCTGCCATTGCAACTGCAAAACAGATAGCTCCTGCTTAGTGCTATAATGTGAGCAGATGTGTCACAGGAATGTGCACATTACAGTGGCGTTCTCATTAACCCCCATATACAAACTGCTATTTGTCTCCATAACACTGACTATGTTTATGTGTCGTCCATGTCAGAAGTGGTATGTTATGGGATGCTGTTCCTCTGCTCCTCAACATAGTGTGTGGAGGGGGGGGGGAGTAGCAGTAGTACCACACAGTCTATTATTATTACCATAAGAACATAAGAATATAAGACATGCCATACTGGGTCAGACCGAGGTCCATCAAGCCCAGTATCCTGTTTCCAACAGTGACCAATCTAGGTCATACGTACCTAGCAATATCCCCAAAAGACACAGGTTCCACAATGCTTGTACTGGGTCAAGCATTGATATCCTGGGTCCCTTTTTAATAGTGGTTTATGGACCTTTCCTCCAGGAACTTGTCCAAACCTTTTTTAAACCCAGCTATACTAACAGCCCTTACTACATCCTCCGTAACAGATTCCAGAGTTTGATTACACGTTGAGTGAAAAAATATTTTCTCTTATTTGTCTTAAATAGTTTACCCTGTAGCTTCATTACATGTCCCCTAGTCTTTCTATACTCTGATAGCGTAAACAATTGATCCACATTTATCCATTCCACTCCATTCATTAATTTATAGACCTCTATCATATCTCCCCTCAGCCGTCTCTTCTCCAGGCTAAAGAGCCCTAACCTTCTTAGCCTCTCTTCATAGGAGTAGCCTTCCATCCCCTTCACCAATTTGGTGGCTCTTCTCTGTACTTTTTCTAATAACGCTATGTCCTTTTTAAGATACGGTGACCAGAATTGCACACAATATTCAAGGTGCGGTCGTACCATGGAGTGATACAGAGGCATTATAACATCCTTTGTTTTATTCTCCATCCCTTTCCTTATGATACTTAGCATTCTATTTGCTTTCTTGGCCACCGCTGCACACTGGGCGGAGGGTTTTAACATGTTATCCACGATGACTCCTAAATCTTTTTCCTGGGTGGTGGTTTCTAATGTGGAGCCTTGCATCATGTAACTATAGTGACTATAGTACCAAAGTTCCTTTGATTGCAACATCCACATTCAGCTATATTGTCCATATGGCTGCTACATTACTGTCCTGTCCTTTGCTACAGTACCCAGATCATGCACATCTTGCCACCTTTGTGACACTCTGCTGTGGAATTGTTCAATATTTGGCTGCTGAATATCATTGGGACCCATGGCATAGTGTGTTCTGAGTGGAAAGCAATGCACCTGAAGCCCTCATGACCTCAGGTACCTGTGTGTCTAGGGAGCCATACACACCGTTCATTGCCTGTCCTCAGCATCTCATACATGCTTGTGGGTGTAGATAGAAGCACCTATGCAGTGCTCCTGTGTTGCACCTTTTCATCACATCACTATCCATGATATATGAACACCCTGATCTGGCTACTTTCCCTACACTGCGTTTTCTGTCAATGTGGTCTTCCTGTGGGTCCCTAGTCCTTTCTATTGGCCTTCCCCTGATGCCATGTTTTGTAGCACCATGTCATGTTGATCATACCTTTGGCCCTATCTTCAACAATAGCCAGTAGCTGTGCAGGGCCCTCTGCTGCATGCCACTTTTGCAGCCTGTGCCCTGGATGCTGTGGCACTGCATATGGTGCTTCAGTGTGGCCCTACATGTTGTGGATGCATGGTGTTGGTATGCATCCCATGGCCTAGCACATTGCATATGGCAATCCAAGGTTCCCCCCCCCCTCTATGTAACAACTATGTCACATGTACCATCACTTACCTTGTTGATGCTGCAGCTCCTGTCAGAGGCACTTGAACAATCAAGACTGGGTTCTCTACAGGACTCTGAATCGCATCTTCACTGACTTCAAGTTGTGGAGTATATAAAAGTATATCTTAGGGATAAGTGAGGAACCCATGCTTAGGACTGCACTCTTTTCACCAGTTCTTCATCTGCCATCTACCTGAATTCTCTCTCTCTGTAGCCTTTGTGTTGAGGGTCAGTCCTGTGCAGGTATGCCATTGGGGATGCCATAGTAACAGGTACAGGATACATTAGCTACCCCTTCCTTCTGACATCCTGGTTCCCATCACAACTCATGTTCCTTGCTGATGGCTCTCATTTGTGGTTGTACCCTATCTGGCCATGGTGTGACTGCATTCCTTCTGTTGTGGCTCTGTGTGCCAACAGGTCCTACTATCATGCATGCAATGTGCTCTGCATATGTTCTTACCTAGGGGATGGGTCTTGCAGGGTTTCATGCATGCCTGCAGCCATAGTCCAGCCTCTCATGGGCACCACCCATACATCCCAGTGACCTCACCATGTGTCAGCCTTATCCTGCTAGTCTCATGGCACATGTTACCTGCCACTATTATGCTTGTATGTGTGTGACTACGCTCTCTGTTGGGTTGAGATTGTGCTTCTGGATGTTGTGTGTCTGTGGTTGCACTGATCACTTTGATTGCTGCTGCTCTTTCCTAGTCCTCGGAGGGTGTTTAGCTAGGGGGCTACTCTTTCATGGCTCATATTTGGCACAGCTCTGGCTACCTTTTTTTCCTGCTTGCACACTGGGTCTCAGCTCGCTAGGGCCATGTGGGTCCTTTCCTAGACCCTTCAGACCCTTTTTCTGCAGCTGCAGCTTGGGGTGCCTGTGCCATTGCTGGGGTATAGCAGCTACTCTTGTTCCAATATCAGGATGCATAATGTCAGGTTTGCTGCCCTTGAGAAGTTTGGATGTCTGGTGGCCATCCTACTCTTCTCTGTGCATGGAAACACATCCACATGCAGACATCCTGTGCATGGAGAGAGGGGCACATGCTGCACCCAATGGCACATATGGGCCCCATATCATCATGTATGATGCAAGCATAAATGGGGAAGAAAACCCTGCATGTGCCTCTGCATTTTCACAAATTTTAGTCCAAACGGGTACTCAAGTCACTGTAAATCAATCTGTAAACCTTCTTTAGTGTTGCCAATAATCAAATATATATACATTTTTTTGTTGGACCAATCATCATTCTGGTCTTGATACAACAACCAGCCAGTAAGTTCCTGTCCTTTTACTATTTTATTGATGGAATTTATCAAAAAGCATTCTACTTTATCAGAATTACTGTGTTATCATTTGATATGTTGTATTTGCTCTCTCCTTGAAGTGGGCTTTTTCCTACTAGTGGAAATGCGTCTTTTCCCTTTGTTTTTATTCTTCTTTTCTTATGTGCAATTACACTGATTGGATTTTTCGTATTCATATCCATTTACCTGTACCCTTTGTCGCCTCCCACTTCTGTGTACCCCACTTCTGAAAGATGTGGGCCGTCAGGCCTCTGTACAGTGTTCATTCGTATGGCTGGAGGATGTGGCTCAGCTGGTCTGCAAGGGTGTTCTGTTCCCTTGGCAGATAAGTGGCCCTGAGCTCCATCCTATAGGTGATAATGAACCTCCATAACCAGACTGTTTCCCAGCACAGGAAATACAAACCTATGCCCCCCTGATTATTGGTCTGAATCAGGACAATTTGGTTGTGTAGTCATTCTTGTATAGCCCTAATGGCATTCACAATGGCTCTCAATTCCAAGAAATTGAACTGATGCAGACTCTCCTGTTCTGACCAGTCGCCTTGAGTGTGAAGGCCATCCAGATGCACTCCCCAACCTAGCTTGGAGGTGTCTGTCATCAACGTTTTCTGAGGTGACACCTTCTGAAAGGGGAGTCCCCTGAGTAAGTTCTGATGATCCAACCACCAGTGCAAAGACTGGATGAGAAGGCTGGTGACAACCACCTGATTCCGAAGGCAGCCAGTAGCCTGGTTCCACTGAGTCCTCAGTGTCCACTGAATTTGTCTCATCGAAAGACGAGCCATGGGTGTGACGTCTACAGTACAGGCCATGTGGCTGAGCATGGTCAACATTCAACGAGCCATTGTCTGATGACTCCGCTGCTTGAGTTGTGTTGAGGAGAGCTCCTATGAACTCCATTTGTTGGATGGGTAGAAGATGGGACTTTGGGTAATTGACTACAAACCCCAACAGCTTTAGCACCCGAATGGTCAATAGTGTTGATTGCTGGACTTTAGTTCTCCAGATAGGGGAAGACAAAAACCCCTACTGTTCTGAAATAGGCTGTGACCACTGTGAGGCACTTTGTGAAGGTACTGCAAGGCACTATGTGAAGATTTGGGGAGCTGAAGCCAGCCCGAAAGGTAGAACATAGTACTGAAAGTACTTTTCTGCCAGGATGAATCTGAGATCCATCCTGCTTACAGGAAGTATTGGCATGTGGGTATACACATCCTTTAGATCCAGGCAGCATAGCCAATCATTTTTCTGAAGATAAGGGAGCAAGGTACCTAGAGATACTATCTTGAGCTTTTCTCACACCAAGAAGGTGCTGTGATTTCCTTACTTCTATTTAATTTCTATGGGACTTTTTTGGGAAGACACAAACATCAAGAACATAAAAAGTATGCTATATACCAATATGGCATTAAAGGCAGTGCTGCAAATATCAAAATGCATCAGAAATCTAGAACAAGGTCAAAAGTCATCTCTGGAATTCAGCAATTTTGTCAGCACCTTCCACACCCCCACATAATTCCAATCACAGTTCAGTTTCATAGGCACCAATCCTGGGTGAAGACATTTTAGGGATCAAGAATACAATGCTTTCACAGGGAGACAAAGTGACATGGTTACTGAGTTTTAACTGTGCAGGAAATATATTTAGACAGAAATATGTTGGGCAGAAGCTAGAGGGGGCCAACCTAAGTATAGAGGTGAGCAAGTCAAAGTGACATTTCCACGTATAATGTCACCACCATCTCTTGGTCCCCTGCCTTTAAAATGGCTATTGAAGACATTACAAAAAACCCTAAGGGTCTTCTATGCAATAAAAAAGCCTTCTAGTTTCAAGCACCAGCCTACAAGTTACCATTAAAATTATATGTACTGTATATTGCAATGAAGTCTATACAGGATGGGAAAGAATCTCAATATAAATCCTGCACCCTGTGTTATTGCAACACTGTGGACTGAAAGCTTCTGAGATCAAATGTTTACAAGAAGTCCAAAATATAGTTATATGGCTTTTGAACAATGCCTGGAAATAGGACCATACACATAAATACCTCACCTCTGTACCACACATCACATACATATACAGACAACCAGGGGCGGCCCAAGGGGGGGGGGGTGGAGACTCATTGTGGGGCCTCATTTGCATAAGGAGGCCTCATTTGTATAACATGCCTCTGAATGAATGTATGGATAAAGAAAGACTACCAGATTTCTACATTACTATACTCCAGTATACATTACTGCCAGGCACATTAGAAAGTACTACAAACACTGCCCATTTAGAACCCATAGCAAACCCGCCGTATCATAACAGCACTTCCAGGACTCACAAAGCACCATACCCTACCTATCAAAAGGCAACACTGCAAATATTAAACCAATACATTTCAGAGAATACCAATACATCTCCTACTGGGGAAAGAGAACAAGTGGCACTGTCACATAGAAACTACATGAACAGAATACCTTTACTCATTTACAGTACACATGCAGAACCTAGACCATCAGCAAACATAGAACAAGGGATCACAATTTAGAAATAGGAAGACAATAATTAAATTGGGAACCCCAAAAGTCAAACTTGGAATGTACAACAACACTGGAGAAATAAAACTATAAATTAATTTCCTCTTGTACTAAACAAAATGCAAAGATGTTAACGATGCACATTTCCCAGAGCTGACATATTCCAGTTAATAAATCCAAAATAAAAAAAAGTATTTTTCTGCCTTTTGTTTGGGCATTTTATTTTTCAATTGCAATTGCTCCAGTCATTTTCTTCTGGTTTCATCATGTCTTCTGCTAACTTTCCATTGTCTGCTGTCCATTTGTCCTTTCTTCTCTCTTCTAGTTTTTTCCCATTCTCTCTCTGCATCTGGTTTAACATACTGATCTTTCCCCTTTTGCTCTTTCCTCCATTTCTTTCTTTTTTCATCCACTCAAATTTCACCCCTCCATCCTCACTCTCCACTTACTCTCCCAAAACCCGGCCAATCGTAGATTTTAATTCCCTCCCACACAAAATATCTTTTCCCCTCTCCATCCTCACTCCCACAGCCCCATCCTCTTCTAGTCCTCCCCTAACATCAGCTCCCTTTTAGTTCCAGCCCCACCCAGCAACCACTCCCTTCTAGTCCCATTCTCCCATCCCCCCGCATCAGCCCATTTCCAGTCCTAGTACCCCATCAGCCCATTTCCAATTACAGCCCCCCCATCAGCCATTTCTAGTCTTATCCTAGCCCTCCCATCAATCATTTCTAATCCAATCCTAGTCCCCCATCAGCCCATTTCCAGTCCTAGCTCCCCCATCAGCTATTTCCAGTCCTATTCTAGCCCCTCATCAGTCCATTTCCAATCTTAGCCCCCCTCATCAGACATTTCCAGTCCTATCCTAGCCCCCCCCATTAGCCCATTTCCAATTCAAGCTACCCATCCACCCATTTCCAGTCCTAGCTCTCCCATTAGCTATTTCCAGTCCTATCTTAGCCCCCATCAGTCCATTTCCAGTCCAAGCCCCCCCCCCACTCAGCACATTTCCAGCCCTAGCCCCCCCATCAGTCCATTTCCAGTCCAAGACCCCCCCCCATCAGCCTATTTCCTGTCCTAGCTCCCCCATCAGCTATTTCCAGTCCTATCCTAGCTCCTCCATCAGCCCATTTCCAATCCCTGGCCCTCCATCAGCCCATTTCCATTCCAAGCCCCCCCTCCCACTCAGCCGATTTCCAGCCCTAGCCCCCCCCATCAAATATTTTCTGTCCTAGCCCCCCCCCTGAAGAGCCCTACGGCTGTCTGACTGCCTTTAGAGGGCTCCCGGCAGGCCCTGGCTCAACTCTGACAGCGCCAAAGTGAATAGCACCATTTTTCTTCACTTCGGCAGCTGTGTTTTACTATAGGCCGCTGGCGCGCTGAGTGTCGGGAAACAGGATGTTCCCTTTGATCTGGTTCACCAGCGGTCTGTAGTACAACACAGCTGCCAAAGTGAAGAAAACTGGCGCTCATCACTTTGGCACTGTCAGAGGTGAGCTGGGGTCTGCCGGGAGCCCTCTAAAGCAGACCCTGCTACTGCTGCCACAGGTGCTGATTATGCGTAATATTGTTGGGGCGGGACCCCCTAAAGCGTGGGGATGCGAACAACATTCTCGCACAATGGACAGGCCGGCTTTGTAGACAACCCGCCTTTGCGCCACACACAGAGGCTTCCCAGCTCTGCATCACGCACACATATGCACTGCAGTCCCGCCACCCACCCACACAAAAGCACCCATCGCGACATCCCACACACAGACAGGCACACGACCATTGCATCACACACCCACAGCTAAAACATGACACATGGTGTAGAAACTCTGGCGCTGGTCTCATGAGAACATGAGACTAGCTCAAGAGAACCGGAGAGGGTGGGGGAATGAGGAGATCATAAGCACTTGCTCCTAAGATTTTGGCCTGGCTCCTAACTCTGCACAAAATTTGTCAAGGCCTGCCCTATAGTTCACTAGAGGGGAAAGGCCCTGAGAGTGAGTGCAGCATTTTAGAAGATATACTACAGAGAAATCTGGACTGGATGATCTGGAAGGGAAGGAATGCAAACCAAGCAAGTGAGAAGCAAGTGTGTTCTTTTCCATCTGTATTTTGGATTGTCTTAAATAATGTGCTGCATGAACTAAGAACTGTATTGTTTTCTTATTGCACCTTTGCAGTCAAGAATTAAAGGTTGTTGGACTGCAGGAGTCTTCCCTGGGACTAGTTGTACTAGAGCTTAGATGTTCCTGCAATGCTAAGAGCCCTGTTCTTTGAGATAATGCATGGTGTGCTGGTGCTGAAAAAGTGGTGCAGCAAAGATTCTTAGGATAAAAACTAATTGTGACAGACATTCTGACTGGGTATCTCTAGTGATGTTGTTGTAGTTTAACACTCTATTCCTAAGGTAGACTGACTGGAGGTCTACCTGCAGGTTAAAGTGACCGTGTGAGTGAGAGGCACACTACCTGAAGTTACCAGCAGGAGACACTCTGTCACAACCTCAAACATAATTTAAAATAAATATATATAAGAAATAGAGAATCCCTGGCAGCAAAATGATGGGAATGAAGCACTGGATAACCTGTATAGAACAGCAGTTGCAACTCAAAAACAGTACTGGCCCATGGTGGGTTTTCTGAAAGCTAATGGAATAGGCTGCATGGAGAAGCAGTTTAAATAATTTACAGCAGCACTATAGTTACTTTAGACCTCTAAGAAAGCTGGTAGTTAGTTAAACTCAAAAATTCATGAACAAAAGGAGGCCAAATTTTATCATGTATGAGGCCTAGGTGTTGACTTAAGTGTAGAGCTTGTCAGAAATAAGCATGTTTATTTTAATATCTTTATGTTCAAAACTGTTTATTTCAAGGATAACACATGAACAAACAACTGATACATAGTAACCATATCACTGACATCCAGTTTAGAATAGTCTTCAACAACCAACACTCAATTTTCCCCCCATTTCTCCCCCACACCATCCTCCCCTCTCTCCCTAATAATGTCTACCCCCTCCCCCCTTCCAAGACATCTATGGTCCAGGTGTGGTGACTCTTACACACCCAGGACCTAACCACATAATCCCCATTCCCTCCCACCTATGGGCTCCTCCTCTCTCCCATCCCCCAATCCATCCTGCGAGTGTCCCCACCCCAATCTCACGATACTCCCTTGTATTGGGTTGCCAAAATTTGGCGTATATTGGTCACAGTCTGCCTGCCCTTAACAAAGCCCACTTGAGATTGGTGTATTAAATCAAGCATTAGTGGAGAGAGCCGTTCTGCCAACACTTTAGACAAGATCTTAAGGTCTACATTCAACAGAGAGATAGGGCAGTAAGACCCTGGCGGAAGGGATCAAGTCCTGGTTTAGGAATGATAGTAATTAACGCTTTGTTGGTCTGATAGGGGAAATGTTGGAGTTCTGCCAATTGCTGGTACAGTTCAGCCAAAGGGATGCAGACCTTGTCTCCCAGTAACTAGTAACTGCACTAAACCCATCCGGACCAGGCACTCGAGGCGTCTTCAGACCCTTAATCACTTCTTGTATTTCCCATGGGCTAATAGTTACATTCAGCTGTTCACACTGAGACTGTGCCAGATGAGGAAGCACACAACTCTGGAAATATTCCCACGCCCCCTGGCCATTTTGCAGGTCCTCACTATACAAGCCTTGTAATATTCCAGAAGAGCTGCATCTACTGCCTGCTGTGTTGCCCGGATGGTCCCATCTGTCCCTCTGGTCATCACTACTGCTCAAGGGCTGCCATTCTTTTTTATCAACGTGGACAGCAATCAGCCTGATCGGTTCCTAAACCTGTAAAGCACATATCTATAATGCATTACAGACTGTTTTTCCCGGGCATGGACATAAGTGTTCAGCTGACTCTGCATAGTTAAGTACGCTGTTCAATTTTCCTCCGTATCCTGACTTATCAATAAACTATGTAAAGTGCGGAGTTGAGAGCTCCACTCCACCAGTTTGTGACTGGCCTTTTTTTACCTCTGGCTAACATAGCCAATTAGAGCCCCGTGTAGGTAGACTTTAGCCGTGTCCCAGAAAAGCGATGAATTGTCATTATGAATAGCATTTGATTCTTCAAAGATCCCACTGTTCCCAAAGGAATCTCCCAAAATCGGCCTCTCCCTTCAAGTAGAAGGGAAAACGCCAGCCCCCTCGTTGACCGTCTTGGCCAAAGAGTTGGAGGTTTATCCAGACCATTGCATTGTCCAAAATCTGTATATTCCCTATCTGAGCATCTGCAATTCTATGCAAGAGGCATTGAGAGATTAAGACATAGTCTATTCGGGATCAGGTACTATAGGCCCTCGAGAGGTGCATGTAATCCCGTTCTCCTGGGTGGAGAATGCATCAAACATTAATCAGATCACTACCATTGAAAAGGCCTAACAAACTTAGTCTCTGTCTAGCATCTCCCTCGAATCCTCCCCGGGAATGATCTACCCCTGGGTCGACTACACAGTTATAGTCGTCCCCAAGAATTATTTCCTGATCCCTTTTTCCAGTCAAACGCTGCACCAGATCATCAAAGAGCTGACATTCATATCTATTTGGGTCATAAATAGTCCGCAATGTAATAGGGTGGACTTGTAAGTGTCCCAAAAGCAACACATATCTTCCCCTGGTATCTCATTCAATGTGTTCCACTTTTAGGTTAAGTGTTTTTCCTGACCAGAATGACTACTCCTGCCTGTCTGTCACCTGCCGTAGCGCTATACACCTCCCCCATCCACCATCTCTTTAGCTTAGCATGTTCCAAGTTGGTCATATGAATCTCTTGTAGCATGGCAACATCTGCCTGGGAATCCCGCAGTGCCTTAAGCACCTTGTATCGCTTTATCGGGTTGCTGATACCATAAACTAAATACTAAATAAATAAATAAATAAACATTCTACGAGACTACTCTTAGACCCCCTTTCATAATGTGACCACCAAATGTAGTAGAAACCAAAGAGCAATTGTCTGCAATTTGTCTGGGAGGGCTCCCTAGCCTAAGCCCAAACCCCAGAGTCCAAGGTGTTGTGGAGACACTCGCAGGAAGTGGTTCAATCCCCCATTAGTATTCTTGTTTTTCTCCCAGTTAGATCACAGAGATTTCCCTTTTAGTTCCAGTGTGAAAAATCCCAAATGCCCTATCGTTCCCACATTCCCACCCTCCCCTCCACCCCCTTCCCTTCTTATTACTACACCTACTTCACAGCTCCACCCAATTGTTAACAGGTGGATTAGAGGTCTATGTGGCACTGGGGCTCCCTTCCCCTCTTTGTTGCTTTTGTACCTACCCCCCGGAATCCACCCACTATTCTACTGGACTAGTGTCTAATTATTCTCTTAATAAAATCACCCACTCTTTCCTTTGTTAGCCTCCCTTCTCACCTCTGGTCTACCTTCAGACTAAACCTTAAATGTCACGCTCTGCTTAGATGCTCCCCTTAGTTGTCCCTGTCTTTCCCTTTCACCTTATCCCTTCATATCAGGATCCCATGTAATACCCTTGCAACCCAGTACACATAGAGGAATTTTTTTTTTAAAGTATAGCATTCTTTTACCATACATTTAACCTCAATTCAACCATATTGGACAACATTAAACACCATTGTGACTTGTTATGTCTCCTGCTCGTTACTGCCCTATATCAATCCCCAAATATAAACCAAGTGGCAAACTCAAGTTTCCCAAGCGGGTGATTCAGTCTAGAAAGGTCTATAAACCCATATGTGCACAACTCATTGCACCCATCGTTCTTGTGTCACTTGAGAGCATTATGATTAGGATCCATAGAGTGGTGAATCCGTGGTCGGGAATTGTTGCCTCCATGTGGCCCAAGTCTGTATATACACTCTAATAGCATCTTTCCTGTGTGCTCTCCCAGCTGCAGATTTAATGGCAGCCAAGTCTCCAGAAATCCCCTCTGTCACTGTTTCCGCCACACCAATGAACAGGAGATTCTTCCTCCTACCTCTGTTTTCAAGGTCGTCAAGTTTTGCCTCACACCGACAGAGTGAATCCTCCAGTTTTTTTATTGTGGCAGTTTGAGATTGCTGGATATCCTCTGCATTGGAGACTCTCTGCTCCACTGCTGTTATGCAGCCCATAAATTCAGTGACTGCTTGTATGACTTGTGTCAGCTGTTCATTCAGCGTTAAAAAGCATACATCTAGAGCCTGTACTACTGCCGAGGACACCTCCTCTACCAAACTGGGATTGCGGTCTGGCTCTGCCTGTTTTGGAGACCCAGCGGCCATCTTTATTTCTGTGGCATGGTTCTTTTGTTGAGCTCCTTTTGTGGCCATATGCCACTGGAGGGCTTCAACTGCTTTAGGCAGGTGCCTAATGTAATTCTTGGTCTGAGGAGAGTCTCCGGGAAATCCAAATGAATATAGTGGGTAGTATGGTATTGGAGCAGTGGGGGAGCCCTGGAGCCAGAAGCAGCACGTCTTGCCTGGCTCACTGCATCACATGACCTCCATCTTTATTTAAAAACAATGTTATCACACTGAAAGCAATTTGAGAAGCCTTGTGCAGTGATTAGATGTTCAAATTGCAGGTTTTACAATGGTAGATGGCATAAAGATGTAGGGATGCATATTCAAAGGGTTTTAGCCAATTAATAGACCTGCTAACTGGCTAAACATGCTCAGCCAGATATTCTGTGGAACTAACCAGTTAGTTTTGAAGGTGTGGTCACCAGAATTGCACACAATATTCCAAAAGAGGTCGCACCAGTCCAAGCAAAGATCTAGTCTCTTACAATTCAACTGTTTATTATAGCAAGTAACATTGAAGGACTTACTGTGAAAGCAGAATCAAGAGGTACTACGCTCCTGGTTAGACAAGCAGCATGATGGACTTGTCTGAATTATGGCTGAGGATGGATTACGGAGTTATCTAAATGGATACCAACTGAAGCAGGTTGAAATATTGAGAAAATGGTGAAATGGGACATATAGATGGATGCGACTATAATACAGTATGTGCGCTAAAAGTGTGATGGAAATCCAAGGGGAAGAAATGAAAAGGAGACAGCAGTAGAGCTTTTCTCCCTTACCCAAAATGGAGAGTTTCCACTGATGAGAGGGGTGCAGGAAAATTACCCAAAAGCTCAGAGGGAACTGCAATAGCCCAATAGGATCACAGCCTTTTGTAGTAAGGCATAAATCCAGGCAGGTATTAAGGAGACTGGAGGGAGTGGGTCATAGAAACATGATGGCAGAAAAAGACCACATGGCCTGTCTAGTCTGTCCTTCCATATCAACTACAATAGTGCCCTTTTTTTCCTTTACAGATCCTCTGTGTTTGTCCCATGCTTTTCTGAATTCAGATTCTGTCCTCTTCTCTAACACCTCCAGTAGGAGACTATTCCACGCATCTACCACTCTTTCTATAAAGAAATATTTCCGCACATTAGTCCTGGTCTTTCCCCTTTCACTCTCATCCTATGTCCCCGCGTGCCTTCAATTGAAAGAGACTCGTCTGTGCATTTATGTCACAGCGGTATTTAAATGTCTCTATTATATCTCCCTTATCCCACCTTTCCTCTAAAGTATACATGTTAAGATCTTTGGGCCCAATATTCTTCTGAGCAGGCTATGTGCAGCTAGGGCGCATAGCCCTGCCCACCGACCCTTAACCTCGGATATTCAGTGCCAGAGTCATATGCAGCCCTGGCATTGAATATCCAGGGATCGCCACACACACCGGAAGCTGCAGTAGGTAACAGGGCAGCAGCAATATTGCATGCTGCCAAGTTAGTTCCTGCGCAGAAAGATAGGCGATGGTTTTCCTCGCCCATCTTTTTAGTGCAGATCACTAACCGGGCAGCATGCAATATCGCTGCTACCCAGTTATCGCTTGTCGCCACCTCTACTCCGCTCTGGAATGCCCCCGACATGCCTCAATACTAACCGGATAGCATCGGGGCGCGTAAGGGAGTTAGAAGGGGATATTCAACAGTAGATGTAAGTGCTGTTGAATATCCCTAGTTAAGGCATTTACATGGTTTACTGGGCTGTAAACCATGTAAATGTCTTTCATATATCGTGCCCTTTAAGTCTGTCATCATATGCTTCATAATGAAGACCACTAACCATTTTAGTAGCCACCCTCTGCACCGACTCCAACCTGCTTATATCCTTTTGAAGGTGTGGTCTCCAGAATTGCACACAATACTTCAAATGAGGTCGCACCAGAGACTTATACAGAGGCATTATCACCTCCTTTTTTCTGCTGGCCATTCCTCTCCCTATTTACCCAAGCATCCTTCTGGCTTTTGCAGTGACCTTTTCTACCTGTTTAGATACTTTAAGATCGTCAGACAAAATTACACCCAGGTCTCGCTCTTCTTTCATGGACAGAAGTACCTCACCCCCTACATTGTACCACTCCCTTGGATTTTTGCAGCCCAAATGCATGACCCTGCATTTTTTAGCATTAAATTCAGCTGCCAAATTCTAGACTATTCTTCAAGCTTAGCTATATACCTCCTCATGTTATCTACTCCTTCCTGGGTGTTTACTCTATTATAGATTTTCGTATCATCCGCAAAGAGGAAAACTTTACCTGACAGCCCTTCCACAATATCACTAACAAAGATGTTAAAAAGAATTGGACCAAGGATAGATCCCTGTGGCACACCATTGGTAACCTCCTTCTCTTCAGAGTGAGCTCCATTTACCTGTACCCTTTGTCGCCTACTCCACTCAACCAATTTCTAACCCTTGAGTCTGACAATATCACTTTTGTCTTTCCTCCTCTCACTAACATATCTGAAAATTGTCTTATCCTTGGATTTTATTGCATTGGCTATTTCTTCTTCTTTTTGTACCTTTGCTTTCCTGACTACTTTGCTAGCTTCTCTAAGTTTTTCAAAATTTGGATGCCTTTCTTCCTCTCTCTGTGATCTCTTATATTTCTTTTTCTTCACCATTTCAGCTATTTCTTTTGAGAACCATAGTGGCCTCGTTTTTCCTTTTACATTTATTTACCTTTCTAACAAAAAGGTTCATTGCCTTTAAAATATCACCTTTCAGTTTTGCCCACTGTTTTTCTACATTCCCCAGCTGTTCCCATCCCACTAATGACTCTTTTCTAAAGTCTAAGACCCTTGCTTTTGAATGGATTTGATCAGCCCTAGTCGTAGTACTGAACCACACCATCTGGTGATCACTGGATGTGAGATGATCTCCCACTGGAACATCAGAAACACTTTCTCCTTTGGTAAGCACTAAGTCCATATGGCCCCATCATATGTGGGTTCTGTTACCAGTTGCCTGATTAGTTCTCCCTGTAGAGAAGCCAGGAGCTCTTTACTTCTAGATGACACCGCAGCAGGGATGTGCCAATCCACATCCAACCTATTAAAATCACCTATCGGTAGCAATTCTCTTTTTATCGCAATACTGTGTATGTCTTCTATTAAATCTTCATCCACTTCTACTCCCTCTGAGGGCGATCTGTATATAACTCCAATGCAAATGGATTTCCCTTTCCCTCTTCCTAGTTTAACCCACAGTGCCTCCTCTCTTCCTTTTAAGCCCTTCAATTCTTTAGCTTTAATATTATTTTTTATATATAGTGCCACTCCACCTCCCCTTCTTCCTACCCTGTCCTTCCTGACTAAAGTATAACCCGTTATAAGTACATCCCAGTCCTGGTTTTCCATGAACTATGTCTTCGTAACTGTCACTAAAGCCAAGTCAACCTCTTCCATTAAAGCCTCAACATCTTACTGGGCAGACTAGATGGACCATACTGGTCTTCATCTGCCGTCATTTACTACAGTATGTTACTATGTAATATCTGGGATATTATTTCCCATACTACAGACATTTATACACACTGCTTTAGACTCTATTCTGTTCTATGTAATTATCTCATGTATATAGTTTACCCCGGTTCTCCAAGTTTGTACTCCTCTTCGATGTAAACCAAACAGCTTGTTGTTATGGTCTTTATGTTATAATGTAAACCGCGCTGATGCCGAATAGTGCGGTATATAAGAACTTGTAATAAATAAATAATAAATAAATTTCCAGATGTTGCCCCTTTTACTCATTTCTACAGAGGTTTTTAATTAATTAATTTATTTATTTATTTATTTAACCAGTTTTTTTATACCACCTTATGCTTCAATCAAAGTGGTTAACAAGACAACAAAGGCTTACATATTGAGGGTATAGGAAAACAAAAACGATACATTACAATATAAATACAAAACAACACAGTATGTTATAATACTATATCATAGTGAAATTAAATATACATAATGGTTAATTTAAGTTATTTAAGTTAATGTATGACATACCCATGCACCTATTAAACCTATAGGAACAAAGATCATAAACAAGCATGAAGCTGCTTGTCGTAACAAGGGGGACATGCAATGAAGCTACAGGATAACATATTTAAGACTAAAAAGAGAAAATATTTTTTCACTCAATGTGTAATAAAACTCTGGAATTTGTTACCGGAGGACGTAGTAAAAGCTGTTAGTGTAGCTGGGTTTAAAAAAGGTTTGGACAAGTTCCTAGAGGAAAGGTCCATAAACCATTATAAGGGACCCAGGATATCACTGCTTGACCCAATACAAGCATTGTGGAACCTGTGTCTTTTGGGGAAACTGCTAGGTACTTGTGACTTAGATTGGCCACTATTGGAAACAGGATACTGGGCTTGGTCTGACCCAGTATGGCATATCTTATTTTCTTAAGGTATATGCATACACCATTGTGGGGACAGAACACCCATAAATCTCAGTTTCACCCTGCTGCTCTTAACATATGCAATTGTCACAGGGGACACATTTGAAGGGAGCATGTTCAGGACATGGCTTGGGTGGTCCCAAAAATTATGCATAGATTTGCAGTCTTATATGGGAATACATGTATATGTTTAAAAATGTTCCTGTCAGGTTTTTCACCTCTTCTGAGGCATGTGTAAGTGATAGCAATATGTACTGTTTGGCCAGGACTTTAAAAGAAGGATTGAGGGGGAAATTAGCTCTCTTGTATATTAAGTTGCCTTTAGACTGTGAAAATTTGCCATTAGTAGTTTGGTTCCTTATTGTTATGCATATTAGAGCTGTATCCTAGAATATACACATATAAGTGTCCATACTTGTATAAATAGTGAAAAACTGGCATTTATACATGTAAGCATCATAAAACATATTATGTGCCATACTGGGTCACACAAAAGATCCATCAAACCCTGTATCCTGTTTCAAACAGTGGCCAGTCCAGCTCACAAGTATCTGGCAAGATGCCAAAACAAAGCTAGATTCCATGCTACCTACCTTAGGATAAGCAGTGGTTTTCCCTTAACACTTTGATTTTTTCTTCAGGAACTTGCCCAAACCTTGTTAAATCCATCTATTCAAAATGCTTTTACTACATCCTCTGGCAACAAGTTCCAAAGCTTAACTATTTTTTAAAAATCTAACCCCATAAATTTTGCAAAATACTACTCAGAACAGCATACATTTTTTACCAGTCTCTATGATTCCCAGGTCCATGGGTAGGACTTGGAGTCAAATCATTTTGAGAAAAACAGCACTAGTCTCAGTGTGTGAGGACACTTACACAACACTGGGATGAGGTACAACATAAGAACATAAGATATGCCATACTGGGTCAGACCAAGGTCTATCAAGCCCAGTATCCTGTTTCCAACAGTAGCCAATCTAGGTCATACGTACCTAGCACTTTCCCCAAAAGACACAGGTTCCGCAATGCTTGTACTGGGTCAAGCATTGATATCCTGGGTCCCTTTTTTTAAACCCAGCTACACTAACAGCCTTTACTACATCCTGCGGTAACTAATTCCAGAGTTTGATTACACGTTGAGTGAAAAAATATTTTCTTTTATTAGTCTTAAATAGTTTACCCTGTAGCTTCATTGCATGTCCCCTAGTCTTTCTATATTCTGATAACGTAAACAATCGATCTACGTTTACCCGTTCCACTCTGTTCATTTATTTATAGACTTCACAGTAAACATTTATAGACAACACAGTAAACATCCAATTTTTTACAGTTTTCGCCTAAGGCCCCCCTCTCCCCCAATTCCTCCCTTTTAATCCAACATAACAGCCCCAACCATACCACCACTTCACATGACAGATCTTGGACTAGTGCCAAACAACATCTAAAACATATCACTAACCGAAGAGGCCCCACTCCAGAGGTTGCACATAATTCTGTTCCAGAATTTTATAGCAGACCTTGATCCCTCCACCCTCCTACCTCTCCCCTGCCACTCCAACTCCCAGCATGCAACAGAATCTCATGCAGCATTCATCACCCACAAACCTAAGACAAGTCGCACCATTCCACCTCGCAAACCGAACTACCCAGCTCCAAACATCCCACGCACCCCTCTCCTTCCTCCCCAGGTGGGTTCTCCTCCCAGACCTGTGACCAGAGGGACAGACAAGAAAATAATCTCAAGTACTGAAAACGTTGCTATCCACCTCGATGGACCATTGTCCTATCCCCCACCCCCCCCCACCCTCCCTCTTCCCCCCCCTGGGACTGTGTGGAGCTGGCTCCCCCCCCCCCACCCCCTTCTCCAGAGCAGCACCAGTCCCAAAAGAGTATGAACAATGATTAAGTACCTTGCTGCGAACCCTTGGTGTCAAAGACTGAATATAGGGCCTTTATACCCCCAAAAATCATTCCCATTGGGACCGATGACCCCCGGACCCATTCCCTCTTCATTAGCAGGAACCTATGAAGCACATTCCGCCAGTGTCAAAAGAATTTATTTATTTAGTATACCGCTACTTCCAGTGATCAGCAGCGGTTTTGATTACAGATTGGAAATTGTCAAATCATGACAGGAAATTTTTTTTTTTTTTTGAGGTATAAACACATTGATTAGACAGGAAAGCACAGCACACAGAGAACTATTTTACAGGGAACATGGGCTATGGAGGGTTAAGTGGCTTGCCCAAGACCACAAGGAGCACCTGTGGGACTAGAAACCCCAGTCCTTCCAGCCCAAGGTTGCTGTCCTCTAGTGGGATTTGAACCCCTGACCTTCTGGCCTGAAGTACCTTGCCCCAACCACTAGGCCACTCCTCCACTCTGGTGGGCCCTCTGGTGAAAGCCACCATGTAGAATAGTTTTTCATGCCACCAGCAAAGCTTGCCAAAACCAATAAGATGCTGAGGGACAGCTAACTCACCCTCCCCTTCTTCCCAAATGTCCAATACTACTACTACTGTTAATCATTTATATAGTGCTACAAGGCATATGCAGCAATGTACAAACACATAAAGAAGACAGTCCCTGCTCATAGAGCTTACAATCTAATCAAGACAGATAGAACAATACAAGAGAAACAAGGGGGTTCAAATAGGGAAGGAGACAAGAACAAGGGACTAGGATCCAAATGTGACCTCAAAGAGGTAAGATTTTAGCATGGATTTGAAGGGGGGGGGGAGAAAGAGGAGGTTTGTTCCATGCATAAGGAGCAGCAAGGTGAAATGATCAAAGTCTGGAGTTTGCAGAAGAAGAAAAGAGCATAGAGAGAAGAAAGCCAGAGGAGGAGTGGAGTTCACGAGGAGGGGTGTAGGGAGAGAGAAGAGAGAAAAGGTAATGAGGGGCAGTAGAGTGAATGCATTTATATGTTAGAAGAAGTTTGAATTGAATACGGAAACAGAAGGGGAGCCAGTGAAGTGATTTTAGAAGAGGGGTTACATGAGTGTAGCGGGGCTGGTGGAAGATTAGCCATGCAGCAGAGTTCTGGATAAATTGAAGAGGAGAGAGATGACACCAAGGGAGACCAGCACATAGTGAAGAGGTTGCACATACTCAGTAGCAGAGAAGGCTTAGACACATGCTCCAGGATATCTTTTCACTTGTAGTTCCATGCTTGAACTATTAGGCTGCACCTGCTCTCTCTCCATTATTGCATAGAATGCAAATGCAATGTGTGCTGTTGAGTCAATGCTGATTCCTGGCAACCCAGCAGCCCTTGGGTTTTCTTGGCAAGGTGTGACTGTAAGTAGATTACTCTCCATTGCCTCGGAAACAAGGTCTGGCAAAGTGACTTGCCCAAAGCCACAAGGAGTGTCAGTGGGAATTGAACCCTGGTCCCTTGGTCAACAGGTCATTGCTCTAGCCACTAGGTTACAATAACTGACTATAAATAAGAAAAAGGGAAATCATTCCACTGTTTAGGTCAGGAAGAAAAACAAGTGAGAATGACACTTTACTACTCTCACATCTCTGACACAAATGCACAGGTAGGTGATGTCATCCTTCCGTCCAGCAATAGTGACACTTTTTAAATATAATAGATTCAGAACTAAAAGCAAGCATAACCACAGATTTGGCAGTGAAAGGAGGAGATGCAAGTAGGCTGACATCCTCTATCAGCTTTCTACATTTGTACAAAGCGTAGCAGGCAATTGTCAGGTTGTTGACAGCAACATTCGTCAGTGCTTTCTACACAGTTCAGTGGTCTTTAGAAACACACAGTCAATAGTTTCTAGCCGTCCTGTGGTTAAACCTTTTAAGTTTGGGAACTGGGGGTAAGCAAAGGCTCAGTCTCCTCTTATGACCTCACCTCAGGACCACGTTATAGTTACCTGCTTAGATTTCCAAGCCACCTCCATGGCTCTTGGATTACTGAAGTTCTACCAAATGTACAGATGGTACTGGCTGCCTCCTCCTCCCATGCACCCAACATTGGGCCATTCACCTCCCTGAAACAGAGGTCCACCTCCTAAGATCTCATGTCCCTGGATTGAGGAGTAAATATATCCTCTCAATTTCTATAGGTTCTTGGGGATTTAGGGACTCACCCTGGATACTTTATCTTTGATTTGGTCTTTGATCTAGGACAGGGAACAAAGAATCTTGCAAGATGGCACCATGGATGAACTCAATTAAAATAGAGAAGGCTGGACCCTTTTTCAATACATTTTGGAGAATGGGTTATCCCCGAGTACTACACAAGGTCAGGTCCCAGCAGGGGCACATGATTTGGCTAGAAGGTAAGCAGGAAGACAAAAGTACAAGGCCACTGATTCAGCAAGATCAATTAAACCCTTCTTGGATACAAAAATGCTAAAAATATTACTTCATGCATTAATACTGAACAGAATAGATTATTGTAATTCTTTTAGCCAGTGTTCCTTTATTTAGATTAAAATTAATTCAAATAATAAAAAACACAGCAATAAAGTTTTGTTTGTACAATCAGCTATCACTGTTGGTTACCTGATTGTACAAACAAATTTAAAATTCTCACAGTGAACTATGTAACTTTAAAAACTAAGGGGTATGTTTACTAAGCAGTCTTAACGTGCGCCCGGCGATAGTGTGCAGGCTGCCATAAAAGGAGTGGGCGTTTCGGTCTTAACGTAGCAAAATGGGATTATCGCGCGATAACATGCGCGGCACACATTATTGGGCGAGATGCCGCTAAGAACGTTAACGCGTGGTAACCTTAAGTAGGCACGCTGACATCTAAGTACAGAAACAGAGGTGTAGCACAATGGTTAATACACTGACCTGATGGTACTGGGGACATGAGTTTGATCCCCCAGTGTGCCTAATGAACAAGGCTTGTTGAGGTATCTCCCTTTCTGGTTAAGTAGTGCTTTTTGAGGCATTGTAGTTTTATTTTAATTAGTGCTGCCAGCAAACACACCCTCACAGTGGCGTAACCTAAGGTACCGCATAAGGCACCCTATAAGGCACTCCAGAGGGCACATTATAAAGTGCACTGTCCGCCAAGGCACCCTACAATGTCCCCTATAGGACACCTTATAAGGCGCTTTATAGGGCACCCTATAAGGTACCTTATGGGGCACCTTAAGGTTACAGTACTCTGAGGGTGTTTTTGCTGGCAGCACTAATGTACATTAAAAATAGACAATGTCTTGGACAGCCTTTTCAAATAACCCCACTGTGGGCTAGAACCCATGACCTCTGGCTCCACAAGCAGTGAAGCAACCAGTGGGATATAGCTGCTAACAAACCCCTGTTTGGCTACAGAAGGACTGCACGTCACCACACAAACAGTCTGCTGTGGCTACCAGGATAGGGGCAACCCACCCGTACCCAAGATGCACAGCACATGCATATCAGCAGTCTACAGATGATCACAAGATGGGGTATGCACCCCACAGCACCTCAGCCTGGTAGGGGGTGCCGACGGTGTGTGTTAGTGACACAGAGTAGCTACAGACCATCACATTGTGTGGGTATTGTTCTCACCCTGAAGGTGAGGTGGGGCGGCCAGCACCAGGTCCACAGCACCTTCAATGGCTGAAATAGGCCATGTTGCAGGTACCCATCAGTGCCAGTGCTATGTGATAGGTAGTTCCTGCAAACACACCTAGGATACATTAGTGTCTATCTGAAGTTGTCAATCAGGTGTGGCCATTATGGGCTATGAGGCACCCAGAATAGTGCATATTCTGTCTTGGTGCCATGGTAACATGATGTAAGTGACAGGGGGGTGTTTGGACCCATAGGCAGATTATGTATCACCACCCAACCCACCCTCTGTGGCTCAGGGTGGGAGACAGGATTCCCCCCACCAACAGATCCACATTCTACCTCCCTGCAACATTGGCAGTATAGGGGAACTATCAACCCCAGTCATGCTGGGAAACAGACACCCTACAGGGCAGCCAATGCAGAGCTCTACACATTCCTAAGGCAATGGCAGGAAGACAGTAGGCCTGGAAATGCTCAGCAGTCCCCTACCACCATCTGACATTCCCCAGCAGCAAGCACAGTGAGTCACCAGCCACTGCACCCTGCAAAGTGTTCCAGTGCATAATCCTGGAAAAAATGTGTGCAACCAAAAGCTGGGACATGACCACACCACCAAGCAGATAAGCCAGTGATTAGGCCCCAGAGAAAAGAACCTATATATTTCACTGAGAAAAAAAAAAAATAAAGCACTATGGGGGAGCCTAGCCATGCCGTGGTCACTGCACAGTCAGGGTGAGAGTGACCTCCTAGCAGGACATGCTGTGGCCACCCTGTCAGTGCAGGTCATGGCCAGGCACTACAATGTCAAAGCCATTGCCCTATGCCCTGTGCTGATGCATCCAGGCCAGGCCACACTGTCCAGGCTATACCCACAGTACCTTGCTCCTCATTATGCACATTGACAGGCCAATACCGGCAACAGTGCAAGCAGTGTGGGCTGAGGAAGGTGATAGCAGCCACCACACACTGGATAGACAGACACACACTCCCCAAACCTATGCCAGCGTTGTGCAACTATAGAGGTGTTTGGCAGCCCTGGCTACCGCACCAGTCCTGGGCACAGTGCAGGCTTGGCTATGGTACGCAATATTGTTGGGGTCACTCCACAGGGTGGTAAACACTGTCAGACACCAGACCTGAAGCATACTCCACAGACATCAGAAAGGTTGCTATGATGCAGCTCAATCAGCAAATTGTGCTTAACTTAGGAATTGCTATCTGCCAGTAATCATAGCAACCTTTTGATAGCTGTGTACCGTATTCCCAGGTTTAGAGTGGCATTGCTAAGGTATGCAAGTGCTAGTATTGGGAGATGCACGCAGGGCCCAACATCCTGCCTCTCCAGGAGGCATTGGATAATGGAGCCTGTGGGTGCGGATGTGTCTGCCCCTGTTGGCCGCTGCTTTAGGGCAGAGGTGCCCAACTCCAGTCCTGGTGGGCCAAACACTGTTCAGGTTTTCATGCTGTCCCTAATGATTATGCATGAGATACATCTGCATACCATGGGGGCGGCGCATAGAAATGCAGCACAGCCATATTTATAGAGGCAGCATGGAACCTGAATGGTGTTTGGCCCTCCAGAACTGCATTTGGGAGACTCTCTGCTCTAGGTAATGTGCATGTTTATGGTGTCTGTGCTCTGTAGGGTAAAATGAAGGTGTTTTGGGCATGTTTACGTCATCTGCAATAAAGGTTCTGTCTGTATTAGCAGTGGGTGAAACATGGGAACTGGGTTGGCAGGAACCACAACTGGGACTTGAACCTGTATCCTTCTGTTCCTGAACACACTGGCTGTGTGCACTGCACCACTGTGGTGCCACAGAGGCAGTGCATTCCATGGGGATACCATGACTGTTCGTCAGACAGGGCCTGTCTGTTGCAGTGCATGGCACCCACCTAAACAGGGCTAGGCCATGGTCTGCTCTGGGCAGCTGCCACTGCCCCTTCCACCACCAGTATCCCTCTGCCACCATGCTGACATGCCCTTCTGCTGGTGGTGCTGGTGGTGCGCAGTCTCAGGCCATCCAGTGTGCGGGTAGGTGGCTGCCTATGGTGCGGGTTCTGGGGTAGGGGTGCCTGCATAGATGTCCATGCTTCCCCCCAGCACCGCCTGCCAATGTTCTGTGCCCTTGGGGGTACCTGCTGGGTACTATCCCCTGTGACGCTGTGGGAAGCACACTTGTGCCCATGTTGGGCCCTCATCAGTTGCTGTCTGGCTGCTCTACTGTTTCAGCATTCCTATGGGCCACTTAGGCATCACCCTAGTCCACACTGTGGCCCAGCTGCACCACAGCATGTGCCGCCTGCAGCCCTCTGTGTCCCCTTTTCCAGCATCTGTCCAGTTGCTCATTCCGATATGCCCACCCTGCTGTTGCGGAACATGTGCACGCCATAGGAAACCTGTCCAATGGAGAGGGAAAACCCTGATCAGCGCAATTTCAAAGTGGGCTCATTCACCTTGTATGGGGACGGAGCATAGACCCTTCCAAAATTCATATCTTTTTTTGGAGCTTTCTTGGGAGTGTTTTTTGATGTTTCCCATTAATATCACTATTGCCCAGCTTGGTTATGCTTTTTTTATATTTTCTTCTGGTCATTTTCACTGTTTATTTGCCCTTTTGTTCCGTGCACATGTATCACACTTATCACTTTTTTGTAGGTTTCCCTGGTTTTTCTGTACATTGCTGATGGAAATGGTTTCTTTTCCCTTTAAATCTGCTCTAACGCCAGGGTTTCAATGTACAGCATAGGCAGGGAGCCCAAGAAATGTGATAGTGGTGCTCCATTTCCAGCAACGGCATAGTGCCCATGTATGAAAGGCCTCTATGGCGATGGTGCAAATGGGGTATAGGGGGCTGCAGGCGGGACATGTAGCGGGGGCAGCTGGGGCAAAGGGTGGACTAGGCGGGTGCCGAGGTGGCACATAGGAACATAGAAACTGGAAGTGTGAAAGACAGCATCTGACAAAGGCCAAACACAAGATACAAATAATTTGTCCACATTAGCAAATAGTTGCCAGGGCAGAGACAGGATACCGCCACTTCCATCCCATCACCATGTTGAAGGTACAGAATATTGTCAGGCGCTGATGGGGGGTGGGGGTGGGGATGTCCATGTATTCCGTCCCACACAAGACGCCGCACCGTAGGCACCTGCCTACCTGAACAGTGGATGGCCTGGGATGGCGCACAACAAGCACCAACAGCATATTGTTACGTTAGCACAGCATGGGGGGGCGTGTCCGTGCCAGAAGGGGCAGTGGCACCTGTCTGCAGTGGACCCAGGCCATGCCCTGTACCAGTACATGGTGTGCAGTGCAACAGAAAAAGCCTTTCAAAGGAGATGTAAAGGTATGGTATAGGGAGGGCTGTGCACCTGTGGCCCCACTGTGGTGTAGTACACACAGTCAGTGTGACTCCAAGCAGAGGGTCACAGATTCAGGTCCCAGCCACAGACCCTGCAGAACACAACACAAACGTTTGCCCCACTACATAGATATAATAGAAAAGCAGGAAAAAAAAGGGAAATGTCTGGCTGTGTGACTCCAAGCAGAGGGTCACAGATTCAGGTCCCAGCTACAGACCCTGTAGAACACATCACAAACCCTTGCCCTACCACACAGATATAACGGAAAAACAGGAAATGTCTGGCTGAAGAGAGGTAAAGGTAGTTCCAGGGACTGCTGTGCCTTCGTGGCAACACTGTGGTGCAGTACACACAGGCAGTGTGTCCAGGAGCAGAGGATCACAGGTACAGGTCCCAGCTGCTGGAATCTGCAGAACACATTCCAACGTTTTACCCTACAAAGCATATACAACGTCAAACCATGCAATCCCCAAAGCAGTGGCCAACAGGGGTAGAAACACCCACTTACGCAGCCTCCACCCTACAAATCATGCTGTACAGGCAGACCGCTGGCTCCAGAACGGAGATGCAGGTAACATCACAGCACCTCTGCTATCTCCTGCTCAGTACAGAAATGTTGGCAGTGTGGCAGCTGGGGTTGCCAAACACCCCTATCATTGCACAGTGCTGCAGTAGGAGTGTGTGTGTATATGTCTATCCATAGTTTTGTGGCTGTCAACCTCCCCCTCCCCCCCGGCCCACATTGTCCAACTGTTACCAGCATCAGCCTGCAAATGTGCATAATGAGGAGCAAGGTAGTGTGGGTATGGGCCAGATAGGGCGATTTGGGCAGGCTGCATCTGCACAGGGAGTACTGCAATGGCTGGTACACATTAGTTTCCGAACCCCACCTCATGTAGTGCTGGGAGGGCAGTCTCAACCTGACTTAACAGTGACTATGGCATGTCCAGGTTCCCACATAGTCCTCTATGCTATCTGTCTCCAGTGATGCCTGTGTGATTCCCAGTTCTGGGCCCCAAGTGTGTGCGTGCGTGCATTGGCCAGCCTATGTCTGGGTGCATGTGTTTTCTTATTGACCATGTACCACGGACTGGCCTTTGGCATGTCCTCAGTTAGTCTGTGCATGGTAAGAACACTGTGTATGCTAGTACAGTCAGACAGTATTGTCTGATGATGCATGGCAGACTGTGGTATGTGGCAAGTGAGGATTCACACAGCATTAATGCTGTCCTCACAATGTTCTAGTCACAGGATATGTCTCATGTGCACTAGCCCTAGAGGGATATTCCCAGCCATCAGGAACGGGCTTGCTGGTCCCACAGCCAGTCCCGTGGTCTCAGGCACCTGTCCTTCCACACCCCCAGCTACAAGATGGGTGTTATGGGGCTCTGGGGGCACATAGTGGAGGGAGGAGTGGCTCAGTGGTTGGGACAGGTTACCTCAGGCCAGAGGGCCGGGGGATCAATTCCCACATGGGGACAAGTAACCTCAGGCCGGAGGGACTGAGGTCTCTAGTCCCATGGCTGCTCCTTGTGGCCTTGGGCAAGCCACTTAACCCTCCATTGCCTCAGGTACACTTAGATTGTGAGCCCTTCGGGGACAAGGGAATAAAAAGTACCTGTTAGTATATACCTGTAAACCGCTCTGATGCATAAGTAAAGGGCGGTATATCAAATGCCTAAACCATAACCATAAACCATAGTGTATAGTACACTGAGCAGTAGTGGGCCGTGGTACAGAACTCTCATAAGACACTGGATACCTCTCTGACCTGCTAACAGGCGGCTATGGAGTCCAGACCTTAACACTGGGTACACACTGATCTGGGTGTTCACTGCTCCCAGGGGGGGACATCTGCAACTGTGCAACACAGATGGGTACTTTGGCGCACTGCCTGGGACACCTGCAACACACTGCTAGTGATGGGGATGTGCAGTAGGACCTATATGTAGCACCAGATGTACTGTGGACCTAGTGCTGGGCAGCTACCCTTACCCTCAGGGTGAATACAGACCCTGCACAATGGCAGGGTCCGTAGCTACTCTATGCTAATATCTTGCATGGCAGTCCATATTACCAGGCTGTGGTAACAGAGAGGTGCTGACCCCATTTGGTGATCTGCTGTAGACCACTGTTCCTCATGTGCAATGCATCATAGGTGTTGGTGTGGTTACCCTAACCTGGCACACAGAGCAGATGGTCCATGCGGTGACCTGCAGTCCCTCTGTACCCAGGCACTGCTGTATAGCAGGCCATAGAGGTATAGCCCACTGGTTCATACAATGACCTTCGAAACTGTGTCCATGGGTTCGATCCCCTATTGTTCCCCCCCATGCGTGCCCAACTCAGATACCCTGCGTGCCTCTAACACTCATTTTTTTGCAGATATGTGTTGCCAGCCCATAAGAGACTCGCCACAATAGGCGACAGTCCTCTGGTCCGGCTAACCGCGTCTGTCAGCTGAGTAGAGTCCAGACTGCCTGTGCAGGCTGACACCACAGGTCATGTACTGTGCACCTGTCCTGCATTGTGCCTCCATGTTGCCTGCCTCGCCTGTACCCCAGCTGTATGGTACAACCACATCTGTCTACCCCTCATCGTAACCATCCTGGCACCCCATACACCCCTGGGGGACACGTATGCCCACCATCTGTCACCTACTGACCTCCCAGTACATTACATTGCCCACACCCAGTGCTGGGGTAAAGTTGCCCACAACATGTATGTCACCAGTGCTGCCAGGCAGATGGTCTGGCCGCAGATATGGCAAGTCCAGGAGCCTCAAGCCCTCACCCACAAGCACCTGTGCAGTGGCAGCAAACCTTGGCCAATCCAGTGTTAGGGTGACATCAGTATCTCTGGGCATATGTAATGCATGCCAACCTGAGGCACCTTGCAGGCCGCAGGGCAAAGTAACCTAGGGCAATGTCACATTGTTATGCCACTGTGAACTATGGTGAAATATCCCAGGGAGCCCACGAGGATTACCTGTCCAGGTGTGCCCAGTACGTTGCGCTGCCAAGGGACCCCGAGATGGTGCCACAGAAGGTGTCGCACAGGGCACATGACAAGCATTTTACATGGCAACGTACAATATGGCACCCAGTACCGCACCCAACAAGGCGCCCTTGTTGAATATAATATAGAACAAACCCATGAACGTGCCATGTTCTGAGGCGCGGTACTGGGCGACGTACAACGTGCTATTAGGACTGGGGAGCCCCAGGATGCATCCCTAGCGTAGCAATGTGTAAGGCGCGTACCAAGGCACCGTCATCATCGTTAGCCCAACACGCGCCTGAGGGCTGAAAGCCTGACACTCTGTAATGTCAGGCCCCAATGCCCACAAGAGGATGGCCTGTCAGACCAATATAACGTGGTATATGTAGCGCAGTGGTTAGGCAATATGTCAGACTACAATGTCTTGTGATTTCAAATCCCAGAAGGGGATACCACAATGGGAAAAAAGATGGAGACAGGGCATGTCATAAACAGAAAGACTAGCTGTATGCAGATATAGAAAAGGATACTTCTAACATAAACAAATATACCAACAAAACAGACCAACGCATGCCACAAAGGGAGGATACGCACATGGGTGCGCACATTCATACGTGCAGTGAGAAGCACGCACTGTGCAGGTGCGTTTTTACTGCGCCATATGAGGTCTGATCACATACAGCAGACAAGATGGCTTCCAGGTCTAGAAAGCCTGCATTGAGCCATGGAGACCTGTATCTGCTGGCAGAATTAATATGCCTCCGCCAGGAGCGCCTCTTTCCTGGCTCCTCCCGTAGGCAGGACTTAAGCTGCGTTAGGAGGGCCTGGGTGCACCACACCAGGTGATACAATAGAGGCTCAGACTACCCACATGAGGTAAGTGCATGGGGACAGGCACCCAAACCTAGGACGTAAAAAAGAAACCTGGTAATCAACACACATATCAGACATGCACAGCAAGGGAAAAACAGGTGGCAGTGTGTCCAAATGGGATCAATGTAGGCCTCCTCCTCGATGCCAACAGATCCGCCCTGTCCCAAGGGGGCTGCAGAATCCATTACAGAGATATCTTATCCATCCCAATGCTATGGTAGTTGACCCTGTGGCAGTGTCACTGATGTGCCCTATCCCCAGGATGCTGCAGGCCCACTACTGAGGCCCACTATTCATCCTGGTGTTATGTTACCTGTTCTTGTTTAAGTTGCACTGGTCTGCTATATCCCCAGGATGCTGCAGGCCTCAATACAGAGGCCTACTATCCCTCCTGGTGTTATGGTACCTGCTCCTGGTTAAGTTGCACAGGTCTGCTATAGCCCTAGGATGCAGCAGACCTTACTACTGAGGCCCACTATTCATCCTGGTGTTATAGTACCTGCTCCTGTTTAGGCTATAAAGGTTGGCCACATCCCCAGGATGCTGCAGGCCTCACTACAGAGGCCCACTATTCATCCTGGTGTTATGGTACCTGCTCCTGGTTAAGTTGCACAGGTCTGCTATATCCCCAGGATGCTGCAGGCCTCAATACAGAGGTCTACTATTCCTCCTGGTGTTATGGTACCTGTTCCTGGTTAAGTTGCACAGGTCTGCTATAGCCCCAGGATGCTGCAGGCCTCACTACAGAGGCCCACTATTCATCCTGGTGTTATGGTACCAGCTCCTGGTTAAGTTGCACAGGTCGACTATATCCCCAGGATGCTGCAGGCCTCAATACAGAGGTCTACTATCCCTCCTGGTGTTATGGTAGCTGCTCCTGTTCAGGCTATTAAGGTCTGCTATAGCCCCAGGATGCTGCAGACACTACACTACAGAGGCCCACTATTCATCCTGGTGTTATGGTACCTGCTCTTTGCTATAGCCCCAGGATGCTGCAGGCCTCAATACAGAGGCCTACTATCCCTCCTCATGTTATGGTACCTGCTCCTGGTTAAGTTGCACAGGTCTGCTATATCCCCAGGATGCTGCAGGCCTCACTACAGAGGTCTGTCATCCCTCCTGGTGTTATGGTAGCTGCACTGGCTGATGTGTGCAGGCCACTCATATCGCCATGTTGTGTCTGGGGCCTGCAGGGCACATAGCGGTACATCCCCAGGGCACAACCGGGTGCAGCTGTTGCTGTGTGCAAGGGTCACTGGTGAGACACATGACCATTGCCCACGCCAGTGCGTACAGTTGCACATGGCTATGCAGTCTGTGCAAGGGTCGGAGCAGACATGATGACATAGTGGTGCATATGTAAGGGATGTGGTGCATGGTCCCCCCCCCCCGGCACACTGTGCATGTATGCCGACACCATGCAGCCACCCATGCATGGCTCCCATGACGAACAGCATGGCAAGGGCACATATGGTCGGTGTTGTAGACCCAAACACGGATAGCCCGCCTGTGCGGCAATGGGTGTCAGTGGGACCACACACAGGGCACGTAGGGGCCAACCTGGACATGTGCAGCCACAACACGAACATGTGCGTGGCAGGGACAACAGCCAGGGGTTGATACATGGCACACAATAGGGGCAGCTACCTGCTGCACGCAGGTATCTATGTGGTGCATCCCCAGCTGGTATCTCCAGCTGCTGCACGCAGGTATCTATGTGGTGCATCCCCATCCCCAGCTGGTATCCCCAGCTGCTGCACGCAGGTATCTATGTGGTGCATCCCCATCCCCAGCTGGTATCCCCTGCATGCAGGTATCTATGTGGTGCATCCCCATCCCCAGATGGTGATGGATATCTGTCCGCTAATGTCCCCACATGTTGCCTCCCCTACAGGTTGAGGACCTGTGCAAGAAGGCCCATGAGCTGCGAGCAAGGTACCCCCGCTTCGTGGCGTGGGTGCAGCAGGAACGGCTGGCCCACCATGACGGTGAATGATGTGGCACGTCCCTCTGGGTAAATGGCCTGCGAGGCTACAGGACACATGCGAATGATGTGCCAGATGTGTGGCACATCATAAATCTATAGCAGTTTCAACACCACCTGCCAGACCACCTTTGTGGTTTACATCTTGATTTGTCCTTGTAACAAGTTCTACATTGGGAAAACCATACGCAGTATGAAACAGCGTTTACAGGAACATCGTTCTAGGATTAACACAAATGTTTTGACGGCACCTGTAGTTCAACATTGTCGGGACTTACATCATACTTTTCAGGATTTACATTGGAGAATTTTAGATCATGTTCCAGCGAAGCTTCGAGGTGGGGATCGGGGGGCACGTCTCCTGTATAGAGAACAATTTTGGATTTATCATCTGAATTCAGTGGTGCCGCAGGGGTTAAATTCTTCTGTGGACTGGTGGTCTATTCTTTAAACTTTGGGTTGGCCTTAATATAAATGGATCGTGATCGTGATTGGCCTACCGGCTGGTGATGTCATTTTCATGAGCCCTAATAAGATCAACTGGGATGGGCGGACATCTTCACAAACTGCAATAGAATTTGAAGAAGGGCTGTGAGGATCGGGAGCCCGAAACGCAACGTTGGGTTGTTATTATATATACTTCTGAATAAGTTGCGGATTGCTGAAGAACATACGGCGATTTTCAGCCTTTGCACGAGTTGGTTAGCAGCAATAACAGATGGGACACACAGTTGATGTCAACCGATGTCTGTTGGCGTCAGGTGAAAGTTAAGTGTTCCCTTGCTTTGGCTTGACCTTATCGCCATTTTGAATAGATTTGATTTGAGGCCAATTTGAGTAAACCCTGTGATGATTTTAATATCTCTTTAGGGTTGGTATAGGGGTCATACTCCCCTTTTTAAAAAAAAGATAAAAAGGAACATTATTGCTTCGAGTGGGTATGTACCTTCATGGCAATGGTTCCGACAAAAATTAGTTACACATTCCTTATGTTTTGGGCTTGCTAGGTTGGATATGTGTGTTTGGGGTTTAAGGGTTTAGGTAGATGTGTGGCCATGGCAGTAATTTACATACCTCTCCCCCACAGCAGATGCATGTGCAGACAAAGGCCCAGCAGGGATGGATGCTGTAGCCGGGCAGGCAGTGCCGGCCGAAGACGCCCCAGAGGCAGCTGATGGTGGGGAGTCCGAGGAGGAGGGGGATGCCATAAGCAGAGAGGGGGAGGGGGAGGAGGGAGAGGGATCAGGGTGGAGGTGGAGGGCAGCTGGGAGCCTGGGGAGGGGGAGGGGGGGAGGAAGGGGGTGGGGGGGAGGTGCGGGGTCAGAGGGGGAGGAGGGGGCAAGGGGAGGGTGGTGCGGGTAGAGGCTGGGGAGGGGGAGGTGGTGGGTGGGGCGGGGAGGGGAGGCAGGGGGCCTGGAGGGGGAGGGTGCGGCGGGAGATGGGGAGGGTGCAGGAGGTGAGGGTGTTGACAGTCCAGAGCAGCACAGGCCATCACAGGGCACCGGGGGACCCAGCCATCTGCCTCACGGTGCCAGCGATGTCCCCCATCTGGCCGTGGGCCTGCCCCACATAGCCACAGACAGATGCGCCATACATGCAGCCACACAGACGAGGGGAGATGTGTGTCTGTGCGGGTGCATCTGCGGCCTACACCTGGCTGCGGCTGTGCACGCCCAGGCACATGCCCAGTGGCAGCATGCCTGCATCCTGGGGCGGGTGCTGGAGACCATGGCCATGGTGGCAGACCAGCTGTGCAGGCTTCATGACAGATGCACAGCAGGCGCACACGGCCAGCCACCTGGCAATGGGGGACCACAGGGGGTGTAAGTGTGGGCACCACACATGCCACCCCTGCCCTGTGCCGGCCCATGCCATGGGCCTGTCACCACCACTGGGGCCTGGGGTGTTAGGGCCCCTCCTGCACAGGGTCCCACAGCTGTGTCCCCACCCCAAATAAACAATGTACATATGTTTGACAAACTCATGATAGTCAGATGTCCCTTATTGCTACATGTCTGTGGTGTACGAATGATAGGTGTGAGCATCTACATGTGTTTCTGTGCACATGACAATGGTCCCATACATGGTACCGTACCCATGGCAAGGGCAGTGGATGGGTATGGGAAGCGCACAATGTAGCACCACAGACAGACACCATCACACACAGGGCAGGGAACGGCATGGAGCAGTAGTGGTGGGACGTGCAAGGGTACGGCCAGCAGTGGTGACGGTTATGGAACAGGACGTATACCGCAATGAACATAAGAACATAAGAAGATAAGATATGTCATACTGGGTCAGACCAAGGTCCATCAAGCCCAGGATCCTGTTTCCAACAGTGGCCAATCTAGGTCATACCTACCTAACAGTTACCCCAAAATGCACATAGACATAGGGATGGTGGACACAGGGGCGAGTGGGGTTGTTGGCTGGGGGGATCCAGAGACCAGGACCATGGATGCAGGGTGCCAAGGGATGGGTGGCTCACAAGGGGCCAAGGGGGTGGGGCCTAATCCGCACCAGTGTGGCTGCACAAGCGCATATGGCGAGGGGCGGGGATGTACCTGGGCCATGGGGTGGGGCGTGTTGCAGGGTCAGCATGCCATGTGGATAACTATGGGGGATACACAGTGCACCCATCAAACACCTATGGACCGTGGCAGACCCTATGGGATGGGGATGATGTGGGCAGGCCACGCAGCATGCATCTGCCTATGTACAGCAGTAGTGTTTACGCATCGCAGGGGATGGGCCTGAAAAGGGGGGGGCACCTCCACGGCACACATCACACTGAACAGGACAGGGCAGGTTACGGGACACCAGCAGTGTGCTGCCAGTGTGCTGCCAGAGGTGAAAGTGTGGACGTGACAGACAGCGTGGACCTGACAACGGACGTACAGGATATGATGTCCAACCGATGAGATGTGGACAGCATGGCACAGAGATGTATCCAGCACCACTCCAACATGCCCTAAGAGGGTACAGGTGGTTACAGGTGGCAGGGAGGGGGCAGAGGGATGGGGGGGTGGGTGGTGCTACAGACAGGACAGGGGGGCGGCAGGGCTCTTGGGGGCCGGCGGGTGGGTGGGAGTGGCATGGCTGCTGGCGCAACCCATGGTAACCCCAGCTAGGGGGGACACAGGCTGGTGGCAGGGGTGGCATGGGGTTGGTCCACGGGCCGGCCACAGGTAGGGCAGTACATACATGGGGATCCCACAACAAACACATGACACGTGCTCGGCTGTGCCTTGGGTGGCCCCTCCTACCCCGTGGTGCAGGTGCCATGGCTGGCGCTGCTGCTGCTGGTGGCCATTGTTGTCCTAAGGGGGTCCCCCAGCCAGCCACCTAGAGTTCAGCACTGGCAGCTATGGCCCGCACTGATACAGCCAGGCCCCACATCTCACCAAGGATCCCCTCCACTGCTTGCCGCATGTGGCGCACCTCATGCCCCTGCCGTCGCTGTTCATGTAGGACGCCATGCAGTACATGCCATACACCTGTGGGGGAGACAAGTTGTGCGCCGTGAGACATGGTTTCACCTGCCACCTGTACACAGGCAACATCATATGACCATGGTTGGACACACCCTCTGCATCAGCATGTGCCGCCTCGGAGTGTGCCCGCATCTCCTCTATTACCTCCACCAGGGCAGAGCATGTGTCCCACATGGCCTGCTGAGGGGCAACAGGCACCGCCTCCCTGGTGGCTGTAGCGGCAGGTGGCATGCTGTCTTCAGCCGGCCCCTGGCTTGGCCCGCCATCACCCTCCACGTGTCCCACAGTTGTCTCTCCAGGCGGCACCGGCTCCAGCCCAGCATCATCAAGGGGCCATTGCCCGGGGTCTGTGTGCTCTGCCCCCTCCTCCGCCTCTGCAATGTCACCTGTGGGGGAACAGGTTACACAGCTCAGGTGGGGCGTGGCTGCCTACCTGCCCCTGTCACACCCTGTATCTAGGTGACGTGTAGGGCACAAGGCACCCTAGTCAGTGTGCGGGTACCCAGGCTGCATACATGTGGCACGAGGGACATAATCCACTCATATAGACAGGTGTGGTAGGACCCAAGGAAAGGCAATTATCAGGAAAGCATAGTTGAAACTATATCAGGTCCTCCTCTTTGGTTCTCTACCATCCTACATAGAAGAGCCTACTTAATCTAACACTTATTTTCCTTCCCCCTTTATTTATTTTATTTATTTTATTTAGACAGTTTTGTATACCGCCTTATCCTTCAATCAAAGCGGTCACAACACAATTGGGGGATACATTTAACACACAGGGATGTGAGACACATACACTAATACTTACAGGGAACATGGGCAATGGAGGGTTAAGTGGCTTGCCCAAGACCACATGGAGCATCTGTGGGACTAGAAACCCCAGTCCTTCCAGCCCAAGGTTGCTGTCCTCTAGTGGGATTTGAACCCCCGACCTTCCGGCCTGAAGTACCTTGCCCCAACCACTAGGCTTCTCCTCCCTTTGTAATAATAACAGACTTGTGAGATTGCTGCCCAAAAATTCAGCCTTCTAGGTTCCTGTGGTCTTACTGGATGGAGTTAACCACAATAAGTAGGAAATGAACACTGGTAAAGTAGATTAGCTTTAAGATCTTTATCTACTATCTTATTCTAGGTTTCTGGTAATGTTTTGGCAGTATTCAGCTATTTCAGAGTCATGTGAAGAATGCTGTGGTTCATTGATAACAACTCACAGTCTCCAGTGTTGTTCCATGATTTATCTACTGAAGGCTTTGCCACCTACCATTTGATGTGGAAAAAAACATTCCACTTCACTATATGCTGCTCCTCGCAGCAATGCGTATGAAGTATGGTTACTGCAGGATGCAGTTCTTAGTTAAATTTTCAGAACTCAACCATGTGGGCTTGTTGCCACATGGGCAACTCATGGCAAAAATGTAGCCTTCTCTTCCTGTAAAACTGATGGATCTCCCTAAGTCCCAGCAAATGCTCCATACTGCTTAATTGGGCCATGTTAGTTTCATTGCATTGAACTGCTGCTACAGTATCTGCAGTGTGTTGCCCTTTCTCTGCTATGCAGCATAAAAATGTCTTCACTCTATGGTGGAAAATGCATTAATATTCATTAAAACAATGCTAAGCAAAATCTGATTCCTTGCCTGGTTTGCAGGAAGATAAATGTCAAATTAATCCTTGAATTATACGCCTTTACATTTAGCACAGAGCTTTTTATTTCTTAAAGGAAAAAATAATAGTATGAGCAAGCTATGGATTCCAAGTTCTGTCATACCTTTTTAGAACACTGTTACAAGATAAAATCATTTTATACATAAAAGTCTTTCTATTATATTTTTCATTTAAAAAGCTATCATGAACAAAAATCATGTATATATTCACTGTATATTTTTATCCTACACAAGGGGCATGTTTATTAAAGCACGGTAAAGTTTTGTATTTGCCATGAAATTAACATGCAGTAAGTGCAAAACCTCCACAGTAAATGCATGCCCCATGCACAGCATCTGTCCATTTACCTCAAAGAGCAGACACTTATGCCACGGGTGCCCAGCAGCTGTAAGAGGGTCTCAGCCAAGTTGAAATGACTGCATTGCAGGCTGGAACTGAGGCATTGCAGAATGACGGCCCTGTCATTTGGGAGGTACACGCTGCACTATTGATCACCACCCCTATGAAGGCCAGCCTTTGCTGGGGCTCCAGTTTGAACTTTTTGGTGTTGGCAAGGAAGCCTGCTGCTTGTAGTATATTGATGGTGGCTTGCAGGGCGTGAAGGGCTGCAGCCTTGGAGGATGCAGAGACAAGCCACTCATCAAGGTAAGGATAAATACGGTGGCGCTGACAGCGAAGATGTGCTGCAATTAGAGCTAGACACTTGGTGAAGACTCGTGGGGTGGCCAAGTGGCTGAAGGTAAGAACTTGGTACTGATAATGCAACTTGTAGCGGAGATAATGCCAGTGGAGAGGATGGATGGGTATTGAGCATAGGCATCCTGCATGTCCAGGGAGGCCAGCCAATTGTTTCAGAGGAGCAGTGGGAACATGGAGGCCTATTCTATTGTGGACAACCTGGCCTTTGTGCGTCCAGTCAGAACCAGATGCACAGAGATAGACAGGATTCTGATCCCGTGGGGCATGTCTAGCCCCCGCGGGATAAGAATCCCATCTAAGCTTGTACGTGCAGGCCCGGACCCAATTCCGGTCAACCTGCATGTACAGGCACCTGCCTGGCTAACAGTCAAGGCTCCTGAATGGAGTTGTGGTGCCATGGCATCCAATTGCCATGGCACCATGGCTCCATTCAGGAGCCGCAATCCCCGGCCACTGCCGACTTAATTCATTCCCCGCAGCCCAATCCCTGATCCGGCTTCCCAAGGCCAGGGTCGGGCTGCGGGGAATCTCCTGCACCCCTTCCACCCTTTGATGCGTCCCGGGCCTGCCATCCTCTCCCATCTGGCTTCCCCGTACAAACTCCCTGTTTGTACGGGGAGGCTTGGTGGGGACAGGAAAGGCAGACGAATAGCAGGGATGGACATGGTTTGGAATAGACCTCATAGTGTTCAGGAAGTTCATTTTGAATTTTTCTTGCCTGATGTAGAGGTTGAGGTCACGCAGGTCCAGGATGGGTTGTTGTTGTTGTTAAGTGCCGTCGAGTCGGAGTCGGCTCATGGCGACCCTCTGGATAGCTATCCTAAATTGTGTTCGGTCTTCAGTCAGGCGGCTCATTGACGACAGACTGGTACCCGTAGCTGCTGTTATTGTAGCGATCCATCTCATTGCTGGCCTTCCTCTTTTGCGTTGACCTTCTATCTTGCCAAGCATGATGTCTTTCTCTAATGATCTCTCTCTTCGCATGATGTGTCCGAAGTATGAAAGCCGAAGTCTTGTCATCTGAGCTTCTAAAGAAAGCTTAGGTTTGATCTCCTCTAGTACCGACTGGTTTGTTCTTCGGGCAGTCCATGGTATACACAGTATTCGCCGCCAGCACCATAATTCAAATGCATCAATTTTCTTCCTGTCTGTCTTTTTTCACTGTCCAGCTTTCACATCCATATGATGTTATTGAAAATACCATGGCTTGAACAAGTCGAATCTTTGTATGGAGAGACACTCTCTGCTCTTGAGAATCTTATCTAGGTCTTTCATAGCCACTCTGCAAGAGCAATGCGTCGTCTGATTTTCTTGACTGCTTGTTGCTTCTTATTGATAGTTGATCCAAGTAGGTTAAAGTTGTTCACAATTTCAATTTCTTCTCTCCTTCAACGATGAACCTGTTGATTATGCCAGTTGTCATGATCTTTGTCTTCTGTACATTAAGGTGCAGGCCCATTTTGAGACTATGTTCTTTGATTGTGAGAAGCAAATGTTTCAGAATCATCTTCGCTTTCAGCCAGTAAATGTGGTATCATCAGCATAGCGAAGGTTGTTGATTAGTCTTCCACCAATCTTCACACCTCTGTTGTCTTCATACAGTCCTGCTTCTCTGATGATTTGTTCTGCATATAAATTAAACAGGTAGGGGGAAAGTATGCAGCCTTGTCTTACACCTTTGCTTATTTTAAACATTCTGTTTCTCCTTGTCCGTTCGAACTGTTGCTTCTTGATCAATGTACAGATTACGCAAGAGAACGATCAGGTGTTCTGGTATACCCATGCTTCTTAATGTGGCCCAGAGTTTTCTCATGGTTTACACAGTCAAAAAGCCTTGCTATAGTCGATAAAGCACAAATAGATATCCTTTTGGTATTCTTTAGTCTTTTCAAGGATCCATCTCACATCCGCAATGATGTCTCTCGTTCCTCGCCCTTTCCTGAACCCTGCTTGCACTTCAGGTAGTTCTTGTTCTAGGTATGGCTGTAGTCTCTTTTGAATAATCTTCAGTAGAATCTTGCTGGCATGTGGGATCAGAGCATTTGTGCGATAATTTCCACAGTCAGTTGGATCACCTTTCTTTAGTATTGGTATAAACACAGATCTTTTACAGTCAGTTAGCCATAATGTTGTCTTCCTATTTCTTGGCAGAGCCTTGTAAGTACGGTAACGCTGCATCAGATTGCTGCAATACTTCTATGGGAATGCTATCAATGCCTGGTGCTTTGTTCTTTGATAAGGCTTTCAATGCTGCTTCAACTTCTTCTTTCATCACCAATGGTTCCTGATCATAAGGTATAGGTTGAAACGGCTGTTGGTCCACTTGATCTTTATCATATTAAATATCTGTATATTCCCTTCCACCTTTTCTTGATCTTCTCAGCATCATTTCAACATAGAACCTTGAGCATCTTGTAACATTCCAATTCGGGGCTGGAACTTTTCTTTAACTCTCGCAGCTTTAGGAAAGCCGATCTTGTTCTTCCTCTAATAGTTTCTGCTTCTATTTCCTTGCAAGTGTCATTGTAGTATTTTTCCTTGTCCTGTCTTGCTGCACGTTGGAAATCTCTGTTGAGTTCCTGCGATGTCTTTCTTTTCTCCTTTGGCTTTAGCTTCTCTGCGTTTCTGGGCAATTTTCAGAGTTTCTCTTCCGTCATCCATTTTGGCCGTTTTTGCTTTTTTTCACCTTTGTAGAGACTTCTCGCTTTTCTTCCAGCACAACCTTCTTGATGTCATTCCATAACTCTTCCGAGCTCTGTCATTTGTATCTAAAGCAGCAAATCGATTTTGCAGGCAGTCTTTAAATTCCAAGTGGGTAATATTCTCAAGGTCATATTTTTGGTGCATTCATGAGTGGTTTGCTCTTTTTCAAACTTTAGCTTGAGTTTTGCATACTAGTAGTTGATGATCTGTACCACAGTCAGCTCCAGGTTTTTGTCTTTGTTGATGTTACAGAGCTTTTCCATCGTTGACTTCCACAGATGTACAATTTGATTTTTATACAATCCATTGGGTGAAGTCCATGTGTACAGTCGTCGCTTGTGTTGCTGGAAGAAGGTGTTTGAGATGAATAGATCGTTGGTCTTGCAGAATTCTATCAATCTTTCTCCAGCTTCATTTCTGTTGCCAAAGTCCATATTTTCCACTACTTTGCCTTCTTCTTTGTTGCCAACTTTTGCGTTCCAGTCACCCATGACTAATCAGGATATCCTTTTTGCATGTTCTGTCCAATTTCAGCTTGTACTTGTTCATAGAACTCTTCAATTTCATTCTCTTCTGCAGCTGTTGTTGGGGCATATACTTGAATTTATAGTTGTGTTGATAGGCAATCCTCGTAGACGAATAGAGATTAAGCGTTCGCTGACTGCATTGTATTTCATTACAGTTCTTGCAAGTTTCTTCTTTATTATAAATGCAACACCATTTCTTCTTTGTCTTTCATTTCCAGCATAGTAGACCATGTGATCATCTGATGCAAAGTGCCCGATGCCAGTCCATTTCAGTTCGCTGACACCCAACAGATCAAGTTGTACACGTTCCATTTCATTCTTGACCACCTCCAACTTCCCTTGGTTCATGCTTCGTACGTTCCATGTTTCCAATGTGTAAGACATCTTTACAGCTTCTGACTCTCATTTCATGCGCAGCTACATCAGCAGTCAGACTTCCCGAGGGCTTTGATCCAACCACATCATAAATGCTGGCTTTACTCTGAAAAGTCTTCAGCTCTTCCCCAGTAGCTAGTTGAGTGCCTTCCGACCTGGGAGTCTCATCTTCCAGCACCATAGCACCATTTGTTTTTGTTGTAACTATCCATTGGGTTTTCATGGCAAGATACAGAAGTAGATTGCCGGGCCTTCCTTCCGCGCAGTTTAAGTTTGGTGTTGTTGCCGTTGTCACAGAAATGTGATCCTCCGCCGTCAACACTATCCCATTCTGCTGCTGCCCAGGATGGGTTAGAGTTCACCATTTTTCTTTGGGATGAGGAAGAAGCAGGAGTAGAACCCTCAATTGCGCTGCTCGGTTGGGACTGGCGTTATAGCTTAGTTGCACAGAAGGTCTGAGATTTCTTGCTGTAGTATGTGCTGATGGTGATCTGGAACAGGTTTTCCCAGTGGTAGGGGGTGGGTTGGTGGAGGTTTCATGAAGTTGATTCTGTATCCTCTCCGAATGATGCTGAGAACCCAATGGCTGGTGGTTATGGATTGCCAGGCCTCTCTGAAGTGCTATATTCTGCCCCCCACTGGCAGGTAGTCAAAAACTGGGACTGACGTTTTGGTTGGAGCTGGGTTCATTGGGCATTGCTTTCTCTCCCGTGGCCAGGAACGTTGCATATAGATTGTAGCATTTGAGTGTTGCGGCCGCTGGCGAGGATAAGGTTGGAATCGCCGCTGAGGATAGAATTGTTGAAAATACTGGCAGTAATATGCCCTTCGGTACTGAGGGAGCTGTATCCTGTCAGCTTGAAGCGGGGGCTCTGTCAGTTGAGCTGCTAGTTTCTGGACCACTGAGGAGTGAATCTTGACTTCCGAGACAGCCTTTTCGGTTCAAAAGTGCAAGAAGCTATCTCCAAGCCATGGGGCATCTGCCAGATTGTCATAGAGCTCCTCTCAGAGTCCAGGTCATACGTTGTGCAGAGATGGCAGTGGCTGACAAGCAAGCCATGGAGTCAAACGCATCATACATTGTTGGGATGATGTAGTAAAGTGATTTGTGTCGGTTAACTGAGTGTAATCCTCTGCAGGCATGGTAGAAGGAACTGTACCTCTCCATTTCTGCCCCGTTGCTGCCAAGATTCATAATGGTAATTCTGACCCCTATTGGTAGTCTCATAGTACTATTGTTAGGGGATCAATCTGCCAAATAAGGACAATTGCACTTTAGTGAATATGCCCCTTAGATTGTTAAGTCCTATGGGGTCAGGGAAGAACCTACTCTATCTGAATGCATCTCGCCTTGAATTACTATGGGAAAGATGTGAACTTAATTAAAAACAAATGCATTTACAAATGATAAAACACTTTACTGTGTAGTATTTGGAAATAATTCACGAAATTCAAAACTATTATAAGCTTTCATGCATTATTTCTAGGTCAAAAAATCAAGTGCAATGTGGGCATGTGTGCAAAGCAGTTCTTTTGTCATGTCAGTGAATAATGCAGGTCATACAACATCTTTGTGAAGTTTGGACCTCTACTCAAGGAAGACAGCTAACTTTCTGTTAAGCGAATAACATCCCTTCTGCAGTGGTTCTCAACCCAGTCTTCTGTACATACCTAGCCAGTCAGGTTTTCAGGGTAACAACAATGAATACAATTTGTGCATGGGATAGATTTGCATGCACTTCCTCTATTGTATGCAGATCTCTATCATGCATATTTATTGTGGTTATCCTGAAAACCTGACTGGCTAGATATGTCCGGAGAACCCTTGTTTTCGCATCTAAGGAGGACAGGCTATGATTTGTTTAAAAGTTGGGTGGGGGTTGGGATTTCTAGAAGAAACTGATAATGGAGACAGACGACTACGGAATGCTTTTTTTTAAAATAAGATTTATAAGAATTGGTACAGGGGTGGAGCCACTGTGCTACATGGCCCTTTAAATTTTATGGGCCAGGCTACATTACATGGTGCCACAACTGGGAACATTTTGATCTGCACAGAAAATTCTCCGATTACAGTACTTAGATACTGCAATTCAGTATACCATGCCAACTTTTTCCCTATAGTAACAGTGCTTCTAGCAGTCTTCTACCATAGAGTAGTAAATAGGCCTCTTAAACTGTAGAACAACCCCAGAAGAGCTGTACTTAAATGCCATAGCCCATTTAGAGGGCAATCTAGTTGAGCTAGAGGCCTAAAGTAGCAGAACAAGATATTGGTGAAACTGACTTAGGGGCATGTTTACTAAGCTGGGCTAATGGCTAGCATGGGCTGTTCTTCATATCAAAAGTTGAAAAAACATTGTGGTCAATGTATGCCCTGATAACCAAATTCTACCCTCCCTGCTCTAAACACGGACATCCAAGCTTAATAAACATGCCCCTTAGTTTGTCATTTGAAAGGAGACCGACTTTGGTTTCCTTCCTTCAGTCTTATATGGTTTTAAAGCAGTAGCACAAGCAGAAAAGGCCTCTAAATAATTCAGCTGACAGTTCAAACGAACAAACTAATTAAATTCCCTCTTTTTCATGCTGATTTTTATCTGATTCCTGAGGAGCTATTAGTGTTTAAAGTTTCTGAAAGCACCTATTTAGCTACTTCAGGCTGTCATTATGAATCTAAGTAAATCAGGTGCTGCAGTGCTGATCTGAGCACCATGCAGGCATCATGCTGATAGGTACAAATTCTGTCTGAACCCAAGTAAAACAAAGCACCTGTGGATTCCTAATGCAAGTGGTCAGGCACCTAATATCTCTATTGAGAGTTAAAAATTCCCTCTAAATTACAAGTCAGGAACCTTGGGAAACTTTGTCTGAATCTGAGGGATCAAAATAATCTCTAAAAGCTGCTGGGAAATATAAGAATATTTATTGGCCCTAACTACATTCAAGGATCCCTTCAGGACCCTACCTATTCCAGCATGCTTCATGGACAGGACCATTTCAGCTGTAGCATTAGAAGTAGTCCTCCTTATGGGATGGTTGTTTTAGTTATGCCTGTCTCTATAGAACAGCAGTGAATTGGATGTGTGGCATGGATTCTTTATGGCTTGGGGTTCTCTTTTTGTCTGTGAGGTTGGCTTTAGTGTGGGTGTGTGTACAGAAACCTTGTCTTGGATCATTTTTTATTTTATTTGTGCCCAGCATGGGATTGATTCTTATCCTGTTTGTATGTGAAGAGTGAGTGCCAGTAAGAGGTTCTGCCTAAATGGGAAGAGAGCTTGGAGATGCTGGTTTGCTTCCCAAGCTTAACAGAGGAATATGTAGTACTAGAAAGGACTGGAGAGGTTATGGTGGGAAGTTCCTTCTAAGTACTGAACTAGGATCCCACGAGGATGAATAGAGACTTTGGTGTCTGTTAACCATAGGAGCCCAAGAAGGGAGTCCTCTAGCTATAGCAGAACAGCCAGTTAGATTGGGATCAAAGACAGAAATACCTACAGTAAGGTGATAAACAGCCCTTGGTAACAGATTGTATTTGCTGAATACAGGAATATAACCAGATACTATTTGATTTGGACAATGCATACAGTAAAGAGTACTGGAGCATCCAATTCATTGTCAAGAGCTTCTTTACATCTATGCACCAAGGGTTTTGAAGGAATTCCCTTTTCTCCCATGGAGAATTTGCTCCCTATTGATAAGAGTGTGTGCTGGCTAAGTGAAAGAATAGGAGGGAACCCTGAAGAAATATTGCTGTGACTCAGTCTCTAGGGCATGATTTAAGATGTCACCATTGGTACCAAGGCAAGGCTACATACACATAGAGAGGGAACAGACTTGCAGTGCAATTACTCCTCTCCTTCACAGAAAGACGGCTCAAAAAATTTGTTTGGCTGTGCTGACTTCCTCAGCTCTGTAGTCTTTGCACAGTTTTTTCTCAGTCACTGTCCTCTACAACAGGGTTTCACAATGACTCTGTTTTCTCTTGTGCAAGTGGCCATTCTCCCTCCCTCTCGCACCAAAGTCTCTCTCTCAGTTTAGCAACTCTGGTCACTGTTCACCTCTGTAGCTTACTCTCATGCTGTTTCACTCTGGTTCAAACTGACTGTCAGCCTCTCAGGTTGAGTCTGGATACTCCCTCAGCTCTGGTTACTCGCCTATTGCAGTCTCTCTGGATCTGGTCTCACTTTCACTGGATCTGGACTCCCTGGTAACTTCTGTGACTGGACTCTGGTTCCTTTCTCACTTCTAGCAGCTCACCAGTGCCATACAATCTCTGCCAGACTCTCTCACTGGGTCTGTTCACACTAACTGATACTTCTGAAGCTCTGGTCACCTTCTTCCTGCAGAGCATCTCACTGGATCCAGTTTTAATCATACAAGGTTGCTTTTCTCACCCAACAGAATTGGACTTCCCCGGTCAATTTTTTTCAGCTGTCTTTCCCTGCTCCACTCTAGCAGCTCACCAGTTCAGCATAGTTGGTCATCGTCACAGCTCTAGTCTCCTCAGGTTGTTTTTTTTTTTCTCGGACTGGGCCTCCTTCTGCAGGCTCTTCAGCTGACACAATACCATGCCTCTGCTCTGCAGTTTCCTGGTGATGACTCCTGAGTGCTTGGGGGGGGGGGCCCTGCCTTTTATCTTCGCTGGTGCAGCTTATCCCCTTCTCCAAGTACTTTCTTCTTTACACTTCTGTCTCTGCTTCATTTCCTCCCCTCCTGCTTTTCTTCAGTGCACATGGACTTCCTTTGGTCTTTATTATTCTGCTGTCACTTCTTTGTGCTGCCATCTAAGGTCCTTCTTTTCCCCTGCAGGGGGAACCTTTCTGGGTTTGCTGGGTGACAAACTTTCTTCCTTGCCACGGTTTTGGAGGGGTCTCTTCTTAAGCTGCTGGACTTCTTCTGAAGGCTCTGTCTTTGGTCCCCCTTTGCTCCTTTGCATGCTGCAGCTTCTTTTGCCTCTGTCTCTTCCTTTTCTAGCTGCTATCTGCCACTGTGAGGGAAGAAGGTGGAAGGTAGTTTGGCTTCAATGGCCACTGCTGTTGTGGCTCTGTCACATTTTAGCTCTGCCTCTGAGCATCTTTTCAGGTGTTAAGTGCAATTGAGTCAGTGCCAAAATATTACGACCCTCTGGATAGATGTCCTAAACTGTGTTCAGACTTCATTCAGCTGGCTAATTATTTATAGAGTGTCATCCATAGCTGCTCTTATTGTATCAAAGGCATTGGGTTTTTTTATTGATTTTATTGATCCAAGCAGATTAAAGTTGTCCACTACTTCTATTTTATACCTCTTCAATAAGCAAACTAAATAACACATATTCAATGCCACACATACTTTTACCTGTGGACACACTGGGCAATAATCACACTGGGTGCTACGTTTTTCCTACGTTTTCCTTGTAAGTGCCTAATTAATTTTGAAGGTGCTTCGTTTGTTTTTCTTGATGTAACTCACCTGGAAAAATTCTTGATTGATCGGCAGGGCTCAGTAAGGGTAGATAGCATTGATATTAGTTCCTCCTGATATATGGCCACAGGCTTGTTTTCCTGTTAATCTATTCTTGATCTTGATTACAGTTGCTCCCATGATGTGGTATGCATATGCTGTCTTTTGTTCCTATACATTGTATTTCTTCTTATATATATTCGCAATGTGTCCTGTATTTAATTTGGTTATTGTATGTGACTGAAAAATCTAAATAAATAAAAAAAAAATATATATATAATTTCTATTGTTAAAATGCTATTTTGTCTATGGAAAATGCTTTGATTGCTCTCTAACGGGCCAATGCAGCAAACTGCACTATGCTCTAGTGCAGTGGGGGGCTTTTTGCTAGAGGCACTGGTCAACAAATTTTTACAAAAGTCATGTTACCGAAATAAAAATAGTCACTTCTTATCAATTTTTATATGCTGAACATGAATATGACAGTGAAATTGCAAAGTTGGCTCTAGCTTTTTGTAATCTACAAGAATTAATGTTTACATCACGAAATGCATGTCAATAGTAAATATAATAGGCCTTCGGTTAATACCTGTAAAAAAACAAGTCATAGACTACTTCTTAGATTTTTTCTCCTATCTCTTGTACAGCTGTTCGGGAGCTTCTCTGGGGAGTGTCCAGCAGTAGTCAGCCAGCATTGTAGTGGACCATTTTCCCTGGTATCTTTGCTCCATCGTTGCGATATCCTGGTGAAAACATTTGCCCTGTTCATCACTAACCATACCACAGTTGTCAGGAAAGAAATCGAGATGGGAATCAGGGAAATGAATCTTTAGAGACATATTGTAACCAAGTTTCTGATACTGCATCAGCATGTCTTCTACTAGTTCCTTGTAGTTTTCTGCCCTAACATTCCCGAGAAAGTTTGTTGACACTAGGCGAAAAACATTCCAAGCTTGTTTCGCATCACCCTGCAGCAAGTTGTTCAACCGGTCATCTTTGAAGAGCTCTCAAATCTGAGGACCCACAAAAACTCCCTCTTTAATCTTTGTTTCGCTGAGTCGAGGGAATTTTTCATGCAGGTATCGGAAAGCTGGCGAAGTGCGGTCCATGGCTTTGACAAAGTTTTTCATCAAACCTAGTTTGATGTGAAGGGGTGGTAGCAGGATTTTGTGAGCCTCAACCAGAGTTGGGTGCTGGATATTCTTCTCTCCAACTGTTACATTTTGTCTGCGATTCCATTCCTTACGCAAGTAGTGCCAATCCCTTGCTCAGCTATCCCACTCACATAAGAAACACATGTATTTTATATATCCCTGCTGCAGTCCCATTAAAAGGGCAACTACCTTCAAGTCACCATAGAGGTGCCAGCTGTACTTGTTACAGTTAATGGAAGTCAGTAGATGCTTTAAGTTATCGTATGTCTCTTTCATGTGGACGGCATCCGCTACTGGAATAGATGGAAGACGGTTTCCATTGTTCAAAAGCACAGCCTTCAGACTCAGTTTCGAAGAGTCTATAAATAGTCTCCAGTCTTGTGGGTCATGAGTGATTTTTAAGGCATTCATGAGGCTTTCAATAGTGGAACAGAATACCAGATTGCTTTCCTTTCCGACTGCGTATAGTACACTGCTGACGTCAGATGGCTTCAGCAGCCATATGGCAGTAGTATTGCATTGCATCAGAAAATGATGCAATCAACTCTGGATGATGTGTGCATGCTGGTATTACACAATGCGATGCATCATTCAAGGCTTATTTGGGATGTTGTTGATGTCCTACTGGATAAATTTACATGGTGAAATGTCAAAAATGAACTACATGCAATATCTTCAAAACGAGAGCCAATAAAAATTTTTTAATGTTATATTTGTGTTCAGATCACCAAGATACTACAGATTAGGGCCTTTTAAAGTCAGTAACGGTTTCAATGTTGACCAGTGCGATTTTCCCATGCTAGGCTTATTGAACGATGCAGAAAGTAAGCTAGTGCAAAAAAATCATGAGCAAAACCACCAAGCTAAAGCACAGTGTAGTGAGCCTGCTAATTGTATGCAAATGAATGAATATCTAATTGCTCATGATGTAAAAACTGTACTGAAACTCAGCACAGTTTTTACTCGTCTCTTTACGCTAGATCTCTGTCAGCTCAGGGCACACATAAAGATGAACACTGTGAGCAAAAGAAACACAGAAGCATGACAGCAGAAAAAGACCACATAGCCTATCGAGTCTGCCCTTCCATATCAACTACTACAATAGTCCTCTTTTTTCTTTTAGAGATCCTCTGTGTTTGTCCCGTGCATTTTTGAATTCAGATACTGTCTTCATCTTTATCACCTCCACTGGGAGACTATTCCACGCATCTACCACTCTTTCCATTAAGAAATATTTCTGCATATTACTCCTGATTCTATCCTCTGTCACCCTCAACCTATGTCCCCTCCTAGCAGAGCAAGCTCTCCTCCTGTGCATTTATGCCATGGAGATATTTAAACGTTTCTATTATATCTCCTCTATCCCGCCTTTCCTCTAATGTATACTGTAACAGTGCAGACCCCGAACAACCCGAGAAAATGCAGTTCATCATAAAGGAGCACAGAAAAAGTGACAGGGTAAACAAGGAAATGTCAGATGGTTACCGTGAGCAACCTAGAAACACGTGCAAAAGCCCAATGAGGACACACCCAGCCAGCAAAGGAAGGGATGTCACTTACCTGACAGGGTTCAGCTGGGTGGTGGTGGAGCTAGGATACACTGGGATAAAATATGCTCCCAGTCAATCAGAGAGAGAGAGAGGAGCTGAAGGAGCCACGGTCACTCTCTGTGGGTATACAGCAAAGGCAGCTAAATCCCTGGGAAGCATGGAGCAGGTTTGTGTATGTAAGAGAGAGTGACAATGAGGCTTTGGAGCAACTAGAGAGTCAGCGTGAAGGTCAGAGGGGAACCGAAGACCTGAGTGAAGCAGAGAGATATCAACAGCCAGATAGTGTGTTGAGCCAGAGAGACGCAGAAGACTGCAGTGTGCAGGTTCCAGTGCACAGAGTGAATGCAAGAGTGATTTTCCATATGAAAGAAGACAACCCTGGGAGGTATGGAAATAGGAACATAAGGTCCCACTATCTAGAGGCTGAAAATATCCCTTCTTCTGGTTTTAAAAACCTTAGAAGAAAAAGGTTTTACTTACCAGATAAAGCTGAAGAGTTTTGTAGTCATTGTAAGCTCACAGCTCCCTGTGAAACTCCATCACGAGCCCTCCAATCTAGCTCAGCTGGGTTACAAAAGGGAAGCCTGAACCGGCAGAGAAATTCCCTTAATTACCCCACTAGCAGAGCAAACCAGGAGTTGAGCTATATTCTAAAATACCAGCAGGGGCAGTGCCCTGAAAAGCTCAACTCTAGAATACATGGTAATTCCCAGAGAGACACTAGCTCTAAGGAAGAGTTGAACTTACTGTCTGACGAGGTTAACAAGCCTTTCTCCCACGTTACTGCTGAGGTCCAGAATGAAAATTCCAGTCAGCCGGAGTTAATGGAATATCAAAAATGCAGAAGAAAATGATATGCCAGAATTGATGGACTGCTCTCTTTGACTTGATTGAACCTGAGTTTCTCTCTCAGATAAGTAATTAGTTGTGTCCTAGCTTTAGTGTTATAAGCAACAGGCTGCAGCTCTCTCTAAGTGAAGCAGATATAAGCTGTGCTGTCAGCTACAGGAGAAAAGAACCATATTGAAATATTTAAGCTGTTTTGTTCTTTCCATTTATTGTTGTTTTGGAAGCTGAAGGAAGCAAGTTCTGTTTGCTTTTATTCCTTTATGTATATGTCCAAGCAAGGCATTTGATTTATGTTCCTGAAGATAAAGTACCCTCAAGGGACGGGGAATAAAACCCTTTAATTTGGAAAGAAGTGTTTTGTGGTTTATATCAGTGAAGGCACAACTACCACCCTCCAGAGCCTTGCAATACCAGTGGCTACCGCTTGGCCAGAGAGGGCACGACAATACATATTAAGATCTTTAACCCTGGGAGAAATGATGGGGTCAAAAGTGACCCCATTTCAAGTTTCACAATGCGTATTTCTGAAACTAGTTGTTCAAGAATGCGATCTTTTTATGACTTTTCACATGTCAATATTCTCTTTATATTGCGCCATGAGAGGAATAATTTTCATCCGCTAGGTGATGCTAGTGATGAATTGCAGCACAGAGTACCAGTGGGGTCATTTTTGACCCCAGTTGCTTACGTCCGGTTTGGATCGTGATACAATTTGCAGTTTTGTGAATTTTTTGATCTGACAAAGGTATTTATCATTAATTATGTATCATTTATTTTTTTGTACTCTTATTTTATGAAAATTACACATTTTCTGTAATTGATATCATATGTTCTCTCATTATTTCCGATGAAATCTAAAGGCTTTCAGCTCGTTCATCACGATTATTGTACACCTATAGTAAAACTGCTTTGCATTTTATTCAACTTTACCTTTGTTTATTTATTTTAGGTTATTGTTTATGATATCAAAACGAAAGTATTCAGCTGCCCAAGTAAGAGAAATATTGCAATGAGATGCTGATGGTGATGGCTCTGAGTCGTCTGATGATGCAGCATATTCAGCAAGTGAAGAAGCATATCAGGCGATAAATCTGGCGATAAATCTGATGATGACAGTCATGATTCAGATGGCGACAGCAGTTGGTCGCCAAGTAAATGTGAGACTGATGTTGAGCCGGTAACATCGCCTGCAGCAAAGAGTCAAGTTACAGGTTGAGGCAAAGGTCGAGGCTGTGCTGGACAGGGAAGAAGGCAGGAGTCCAAGGTGTCAGTATCATCTGTGAGGAATGTTAGTTGTGGTCGTAGAGGAGCTAAGAGGTCATCAAATATAAGCACAAATGTTGACATTGAAGCCTATGTATCTAAGGATGCCACATCATGGAACAGGAAACCTATAAAGCAAGCTGCTGGAAGATACGCCAGAGCTAATGTCATGCCCATACAACAAGGTCCTACAAGGTATGCTGTACAAAATGTTGATGGCCCTCTCGCAGCATTCCACTTGTTCATGAGGAAGAACTTATTGAATGAAATCATGATGTGGACGAGCAAACAAGGAAGACACATTTATGACGACACCTGGAAAGATTTGACAGACGGAGAATTTCAATGTTTTCTTGGACTTCTGATCCTCTCAAGCATGTATAAGTCATGAAATGAATCCATAGTTCAGTTGTGGAACCTTGAAGATGGTTGTTCTGTTTTCGGCAAAAATATGACCCGTAACCGTTTTCAGCAAATTTCTTGTGCTCTCAGATTTGATGATGCAACCAACAGATGTGAACAACGAGGCGTGGATAAGCTTGCTCCAATCAGACACGTTTTTGATACCTGGGAAGCAACTCTAAGTGACGCCTTTGTTCCTGGTGAAAATGTTATCATGGATGAGCAACTGCTTACATTTCGTGGCCGTGTTCCGTTCAAACAATATATTCCCAGCAAACCTGGGAAATATGGCATAAAGCTATGGATGTTGTGTGACAGTGCAACGTCATATGTTCTGCGTCTTCAAGTATATACAGGAAGGGAACTCGGACAAAACAGGGAACAGAATCAGGGTGAAAGGGTTGTGCTGCAACTCACTGAAGGATTGACACGATCTGGCAGAAATGTTACTGTTGACAATTTCTTCTGCAGTTTATCCCTGTCACGGAAATTGCTAGAAAAACAAATGACACTTTTGGGGACAATTCGAAAGAACAGAAAAGAATTACCTCCAGAATTTGTAACAGCAAAGGGCCGAGAGGAATTCACTTCACTGTTTGCCTTTCGCGATGACGCCACTCTGGTTTCCTATTGCCCGAAGAAAGGAAAAGTGGTTGTTCTTCTGAGAAGTTTGCATGATCAAGAAGAAGTAGATAACACACGTCCAGACAAAAAACCACACACGATCTTGGACTATAATTCTAGTAAAGGTGGCGTAGATACGGAAGATCAAATGTTGCGCACGTATACCACAAAATGAATGACAAGACGCTGGCCAGTGACAATCTTTTACGACATGTTGGAATCGTCAAAGTGCAACATATCAACCACAAACAGGGCGTTCAGTTACTATGTACCTAAATGCTGGAATGTTCTACCCCCTGACATTAGGGCTATTGCCGACCTATCGCAGTTCAGGAAGGCACTCAAATACCATCTTTTCCTCCAATGCTACCCAACCACCAATGGCACCTAGACATCCCCTCTGAAGAGATGACCCACTTTAGAAACAACCCTCACGTTCATTATGATATTTTTACTCATTACCATGTAAATATCTCATGTATATAATTGACCCCTGTTATCCAAGTTACTCTTTACCATGTAAATATCTCATGTATATAGTTACCCCTGTTATCCAAGTTTGGTCCCCTGTTCGATGTAAAACCAAACAGCATGTTGTTATGGTCGTTATGTTATAATGTAAACCGCGCTGATGCCAAATAGCACGGTATGTAAGAGATTGTAATAAATAAATAAATAAAATCAGTGCTTTGAACGCCTTCATTGTTTGGATGTCACTAAATCCAGAATGGCATTCCAAGTCAAAGCACAGATGTCGTCTATTCCTCTTGGAATTAGGAAAGCAGCTGCTTCGGAGTAATTGCAGCGAGACTTCTTCCAGCATTGAAGAAGCCACTGATGCTGTTTGCAATGTCGGGATCCCAAAGAAAAGGGCAAGGTGTCCTGCTGTTCCAGAGAAAAAGACAAGAAAAGCAACATAGTTTGCACCTCCTGCAAGCGCAATGTTTGCAAAGAACATTCAGAAATTGTCTGTGTCTCATGCAAATGACTGTAGTACTTTACTGTGTTAATCAAGTGCATGCAAAAACTGCTTTCATGGTAACACTTCTTCATGTAATTTTATGATAAAGCATTAAATTTCAAAACATTTAACCTTCATATAATAAATAATTAATTCGGAATAATATTTTGTCTGTTTAGTTTAACTTTTTCATGGTTAACAATTAAAATTTGTCATGGGGTCATTTATGACCCCAACGGTATTCAGTGTGTGCAAAAAATCTCGGTAATTCCAGGGTTAAGATGTTCCTCATATGCTTTATAACAAAGACGACTAATCATTTTAGTAGCCACCCTCTGCACCGACTCCAACCTGTTTATATCCTTTTGAAGGTGTGATCTCCAGAATTACAGACAATACTCCAAATGAGGTCGCACCAAAGACTTATGCATAGGCACTAGCGCCTGCCTCCTTTCCTCTGCTGACCATTCCTCTCCCTATGCACCCAAGCATCCTTTTATATTTTGCCGTCATCTTTTCTACCTGTTTAGCTACTTTAAGATTGTCTGATACAATCACGCCCAGGTTCTGTTTTTCTTTAGTGGACAGAAGTACCTTACCCCCTACATTGTACTGCTCCCTTGGATTTCTGCAGCCCAAATGCAACATATTTTTATATTTGGGAGTGAAGTATGGAGTCTATACAGGATTGGATGGAATTTAAACTCTGCACCTCCAGTTGTAAAACACATTCCACATTCCTCAATAATGAAAGTAAGATGTTTCTCATTCCAGTTCCAATATCAAAAATGTACTATCATCTAAGGAACAGCAGTACACTCACATTCCACTGTCAGACACTTTTGGGTAGATTTATTAAAGTGCGTTACCATGTTAGTAGTGCTAATGTATGTTATTAATTAATAGCTCTCATTGCAGTAAATAACTTTTGTTAATGTGAGTTAGCATGTGCTAATGCGGTAGTGCCTTTTAGTAAATCTAGCCCTTTGTGAAGTAACAGGAGAGACTCATGAGAACATAAGATATGCCAAATGGGCTGATTGGGGGGAACTTGGACTGGAAATGGGCTGATGGGGAGCTGGAATAGGACTTGAAATGGGCTGATGGGGGAGCTTGGACTGGAAATGGACTGATAGGGGTCTGGAATAGGACTGGAAATGGCTGATGGTGGGCTGGGACTGGAAATGGGCTGATAGGGGAGCTTGGACTGGAATTGGACTGATAGGGGTCTGGAATAGGACTGGAAATGGCTGATGGGGGGCTAGGACTGGAGAGATGATGGGGGGCTAGGACTGGAAATGGGCTGATGGGGGGTCTGGAATAGGACTGGAAATAGCTGATGGGGGGCTAGGACTGGAAATGAGCTGATGGGGGGGCTAGGACTGGAAATGGGCTGGCAGGGGGCTAGGACTGGAGAGCTGATGGGGGGATAGGACTGGAAATGGGCTTATGGGGGGGCTAGGACTGGAAATGGGCTGACAGGGGGCTAGGATTTGAAATGGGCTGATGGGGGAGCTTGGACTGGAAATGGACTGATGGGGATCTGGAATAGGACTGGAATGAGCTGATGGGGGGCTAGGACTGGAAATGAGCTGATGGGGGGAGCTAGGACTGGAAATGGGCTGACAGGGGGCTAGGATTGGAAATGGGCTGATGGGGGAGCTTGGATTGGAAATGGACTGATGGGGGTCTGGAATAGGACTGGAATGGGCTGATGGGGTATCTGGAATAGGACTGGAAATGGCTGATGGTGGGCTAAGACTGGAAATGGGCTGATGGGGTATCTGGAATAGGATTGAAAATGGCTGATGGTGGGCTAGGATTGGAAATGGGCTGATGGAGGGTTTAGGACTGGAAATGGGCTGACGGAGGGCTAGGATTGGAAATGGGCTGATGGGGGGAGCTTGGACTGGAAATGGGCTAATGGGGGAGGCTGGAATAGGACTGGAAATTGCTGATGGGGGGTTAGGACTGGAAATGGCCTAATGGGGTGGGGGGGGTGCTAGAACTGGAAATGGGCTGATGCGGGGGGATGGGAGAATGGGACTAGAAAGGAGTGGATGCTGAGTGGGACTGGAACTAGAAGGGAGTTGATTTTGGGGGAGGACTAGAAGGGGATGAAACTGGGGGAGTGAGGATGGAGATGGAAAAAGATATTTTGTGTGGGAGGGAAGAAAAATCTATGATTGACTGGGTATTGGGAGAGTAAGTGGGGATTGAGTATGGAAGGGTGAAATTTGACTGGATGAAAAAGAAATAAAGAAAGAAATGGAGGAAAGAGCAAAAGGGGAATATCAGTATGTTAAAGCAGATCTAGAGAGAGAATGGCACTGGAGTATAGTAACATAGAAATCTGGTAGTCTTTCTTTATCCATACACTCATTAAGAGGCATGTTTACTAAATGTTAGCACATGTTAACATTATGCAAATATTTATGCAAATGAGCCCCCGCAATGAATCTCCAAACATGGCCGCCCCTGGTGATTCCTAATGTGTTACCTTGCATTGTGTAATTGTAGTTTGGGTTATTCTTCCCTAAGTGCATAACGTTGCACTTGTGGGGTGGGCAAGGAGGGCGGATGGGGGTGGAGTGGGTGAGTGCTTTTTGGGGGAGGTCTAGAGGAATAACATGAAAGGAATTGAGATAGGTTTCATACTCTCCTCTATTAATGTCTGGGGACTACAGACGGCCTGTAGGAGAAGACTGCTTATGCGGGAGCTGTCCCATATGCGTTCTGATGTTTAAATATTGCAGGAGATGCATTTGGCCGGTGCTGATGTAGCTGGGGTCCAGCGAGGCTGGGCAGCAAAGGTGTGCAGATAAATCCAACAGTGGCCATCCTTTTTCGGCGGAGTCTTGCTTTCCATATTTTGCAGAGGTGGCAGGATGGGCAAGGGAGAGTGCTAGTCTTGGAAGAACAAATTTTGGGATTGGCTGTATCTTTATGCCCCCAACTTTAGCCAGAGACAATTCATGATGGATGTGCTGGCCAGGATTGAGGCCTGGACTACGCTCTAATTAATATATGGTGGTGACCTTAACACAGTTGCACAGGAGGGGGTGCCCAGTTTTAAATTATACTGCTGGGTGGAGCAGCTGAGAATTGTCTAGTGAATTCTGAGCAGCACTGGGTAGAGATTGAGAGAGGGCAGCTATGGATGCACTTCCCTTTCTGACTTCCCAGAGTGGTATGGGAGGTGCTGGAGAACATCCAATAGTGGGTCCCACTCTCTGGGTCTGGGACCGAGCGATTAAATTGCTGGGCCTTGACCCCTCCCTATCCCGGTTGGCTTACTTGACACAAGGGGAGTTGTTTCCTCCTGGACAAGTGGACCTAGGTCGCTTTCACTAGATGAGCCCTAATAAGTTGGCTCGCGTGATAGATTACATTCACCAGAGTTGATACTTGTCTCGGGGGAAGATTCTGGAGAGATGCATGATCTCTTCATCTCACTTTTTCTCCCTGTTCCAGTTGGAGCACTTCTTGCAGAAACACCAGGAACGGTATCTAGGTTCAGCGCATCCTCGGAACAGTTTTTCATTAAGCCCCTTAAGGGCAAAGGTTACTTGGCCCAGCTATATCTGATCCTGGCGACTGCACCTCAGGAGCAACACCTCTATCAAACCCATTGGGTTAGAGATCTGGGAGGGGATTGGCTGGAGGAGCATTGGGTAAGGATATGGGTCAAAACACCTAAAATGTCAATCTGTCAGAGACATTTATACTCTCAGTATAAATTACTCTTCAGAATGTACCTCACCCCATCTAAATTAAATGCAATAAATAAGACTTACCTGGCTCTGTGTGGGTGTGGGGATAGGGGGACTCTCCATCTTTTGTGGAGAGAGTTGTAGCACTGTGTGCCCAGTTGGGGGGGGGGGTCAGCACTTTCCTCTGGATCCTGTGCTGTTACTGGGGTATTGAGATGATCTGGCTAACCTTTTCTTTTTTGATTGTGGCAAAATGGAGGAAATGCCTGGCCCTGATGGTAGTGGACTGGTTGAAGAAACTGACACACATTTTTATTTATTTAACTAGCTTTCTATGTTGCCTTATTCTTCAATCAAAGTAGTTTAGATTATGTAATCACTACAAACAGGTACTGGATAGATTCCCTTGTCCCTAAAGGGCTCACAATCTATGTGTACCTGAAGCAATGGAGGGTTAAGTGGCTTGCCCAAGGCAATGGGGAGTGCCTATAGGACTAGAAACCCCAGTCTCTCTGTCTTGAAATTGCTGTCCCCAGGTAGGAACTGAGCCCCCAGCCCACTGGTTTGAGATGCTGTGTCTTAACCACTGGCCCATTCCTCCCTCCCTCATAGAGATGGAGCAGGGGGCTGCACAGATGCAAGAATGGATAGACAGTTTTGAAAGCTAATGTCTCCAGTTAAAAAGTTTTTTTTGACTCAGATTGGGAGAGGGAGGGAGTGGGTTAGGCAGGCCCATTCATATTCGAAGGATCAGTGTCCTGGTCTCTTCCCCCATGCCCTTCGTGTCTCTTTTCAAATCCCTCCTTTCTTTCCTCCTTTCTCTCTTCTCTCTCTCTGGACCCCCCTTGAGTACAGACTGGAGATGGTCAGTGAAGCTGAGATCTGATGTTGCCTTACCCGGCTTGCTGGGAGAAGGCTGGCTGTAGGCTGGGTTGGGGGGGAGGAAGGGGCGCATAGCATTATATGTTTTTTGGTTATTGTTGTATCATTGTTAAACTAAAAAATGATGCCTGAGTTTTGTATATGCAAATATGCTGGAAATTTTATGTGGGCAAAAATGTTTGGAAAAAATAAAGAATTTAAAAAAAAAAAGTTCTTGGCATTGCCAGTAAGTGAACAAATCGTAGTCTCTTAAGAAAATTGACTTGACGTTGAATAAAGCATATGAGGACAAATATGTATACATTAGAGGAAAGGCGGAATAGAGGAGATATCATAGAAACATTTAAATACCTCCGTGACATAAATGAGGGGAGCCTCTTTTGATTGAAAGCAAACTCTGCTACGAGGAGACATACGAGGTGTGATAAAAAAGAAATGAGACTGTGGCAGCCACGCCCATGACTCAATGCCAATTGGCTAACCACTTATGTCACTGTGTTGTGCAACATCTCTCCACTATTCTGCTATAATATTTTTCATCTCTCTCACGCTGTTTTTCTTTTTCAGGTTTTTTTGTAGCATACTGCTCCATCGCTTTGTCATGCAACTGGAGGTGGCAAAAATATGAAGCAAAGAATCAACTTGAAATTTCAGTTAAGTTGGAAAAGGGCCCAACTGTGTGTCTTCAACTTCTCCAAAAGGCTTACGGAGACGATGCAATGTCAAGGCCGCGAGTCTTCGAGTGGCACAAATGCTTCAAGACTGGCCGTGAGTAGGTGGAGGATGACCCCAAGTCAAGACTGTTCTATGTACTGAGTTATTATATTGTAAACCACTCTTATTTAAAATAGTGCAGAATATAAAACCAAATAAATAAATAAGACTGCCTTCCACGACAAAGATGGCTGAGAACATTGACAGAGTGAACTAGCTGGTGTGGAGTGATCGCAGATTGATGGTGCGGATGATAGCTGAGGAGCTCAGCCTGAACAAGGAGTCAGTGTGGACCATCTTGGTGCAAGAGCTGGGGATGTGGAAGGTGTGTGCCAAGATGGTGCCCAAGCTTTTATCGTATGACCAGAAGGAGCACTGGGTCAATGTTTGTCGAGATTTTCTAGAGAAGATCAGAGAAGATCCAGAGTTTGTTGGCCAAGTCATCACAGGAGACAAGACTTGGGTCTTCCAGTACGACCCTGAAAGCAAGAGACTTTTTCAGTCCAGTACATGTATTCCACCAATGTGCTAGTTGCAATAAAGCTAGAAGTGAAAATCCAACTAGAAAAGCATGAAGCTGATGATCATATCATATCTGGGGCCAAACCAACTGATTACATCACAATATTGTTATAGTAAAAATGCCTGAGAAGTACAATTTGTATTGATCCAAAATTTCTAAACCTTGAACTGAATATATCTTGCTGTATCATTCCAATACTGACATTGCACAATTTAAGAAGGTACTAAAGCACTATCTCTTCCTTCAACACTACTCCCATACCAGTGACATAAAACAACCAGCATACACTCCCAACCATCATGACGACACCACCAGCCCACATACGTCATGCTAACGTAACCGTATCTGTCAATTACAATTATGTAATATGTAAATAGTTGTTCAGATTATTTAATGTGGACATTAAACATATCCATGATGCAACTGCTATGTTTGTATATAGTTACCCCTGTTGAAACCTAAGTTGTATCACCTGTTTCTTGTAAAGTTCAATGTACTTTTAGCCGACATTGTACAATTTTGTAAACTGCACTGATTCCAAAAAGTGCAGTGTAGAAAAGATTTAAATAAATAAATAAATACATTTAAATAAATAAAATGAATAAATACTCAAAGATGTCTACCACAAGCTGCCCAAAGCTTGCATGTTTACATTTGTGGATGCACATGGTGCCTTCCTACAATGTAATTTAGAAGAGAAAACCAGTCTTAGAATCATTCTGCACCTCCTGGAGCAGGAAAAGATGACTGAGACTTTATTTTGACTCCCTGCAGCACCCAAGGTGTATCAGTGAAAGCAGAATGAACTTTTGTTTCGGCTCAGTGGCACTGAGTCAGAAGAAGATGACATTCTCATTGGCTGTGATGACTGTGATGAACAGGCCGAACATGACTGTCAGCAAGCTCTTAGCCCTAATAGATCACTGCAGGCAGATGAAGCTACAGCTCCCTGTGAATTACCAATTCGAGGTGAAGGAAATCTGTTTCTATGGACATATCTTGTCTTCAAAGGGCCTGACAGCATACCTGGATAAGATTAAATCAATACAGGATATGCTACTGTCTCAGGATAGTGCTTCCTTGGGTTTATAACTTAGCAAATTCATGCCACATCTATCATAGATATGTGAGCCCTTAAGCAGGCTTCTGGATAAAGATGCAGTATGGTACTGGCTTTCAAAGTATGGACAGGGAGTTCAGGAAATAAAGTGCTTTGTCACAGATGCCCTTAATGTTAATGTATTACGATGTCACAAGTTCATCATGATAGTGATTGTAGAAAAATGGACCTGGTTGCTGCTTAATGCAAGAGAGTTAGACATGGCTTTTGCTTCTAGGGTGCTTGCCCCAGCTGAGAAAAATTATATGCAAATTAAAAAAAGAATGTCTTAGTATTCTGTATGCCTGCCAGTGCTTTCCTCATTACTTCTATGGATGAGACAATTACAGCAGAGACTGACCACAAGCCTCTGATACCAATTTTCAAAAAGTCCCTACTGTATGCACCGAGGTGATTTCAGAGCATGTTGCTGACATTGCAACATTGCACCCTCAATGTTGTTTAAAAGATGGGCTCTGAAATACTTACTAGTGACATACTCAGAAGAGCCACTGCAAACAATCATCAGCAGCACAGCACCAATACCGAACATCCTGATGTTTATTGGCTGCAACAAGAACAACTGGCAATGCACAAATCAACCAGGCAGATTATACTTGCAATACTACTACCAAAAGAGAACTTATGATAAAACTTTAATGTATATATGTAAATAGTTCCAAATATTGTCAATACTACCTATATATAGTTCTGATTACTGTTCATCGTACTTGATTTTAACTACCTGTATATAGTTTTGATTACTGTTCAATGTACCTGTTTATCACAGCACTGTTTTATGTATTTCATGTTGTTTGATGTAAACCGCCACTGATCTTGGGAAGTGGCGGTATATAAGAGATTTGCAAATAAATAAAAAATAAATCAATCTGCATGCCACAGACTGGCGGCTGCATCAGATCATACAGCACACTACAAGGATAAGATCTTGCAAGTACTGAAGACTATAATCCTGACTGGATGGCTAGACATGAAGGAGGAAACACCAGCTGAAACTAAGGAATACTAGTCATAAAGGAATGAAATTGGCATACAAAATAATAAAATACAAAGGGGTCCAGGATTATTATATCCAAATCACTGCGGTCAGACATCACATCGGTGGTGGAGCATGTTACTAGTGGCCTGTGATATATCATTTACTGGCCTAACATGCAAGGTGAGGTCAAACAGTTGGTGAGCAATTTTTCTACCAGCATTGAATATGCTTGTAAACAGCAGAAGGAAGTGTCACATGACATACCAGTGCAACCTTAACAGACTGTCAATGTGTACTTCTATAACTTTGCTGGGGAAATGTTCCCTTAATAGGAAATCGCTATTCAAGCTTCTGGGAAACATAACTGCTCCAAGACATGTCTTCTAAAATGAGGAATACAAACAACTGCTCTGGAATACAAATGGAAAGTATCCAACCAAAATGGCTAACTTATTAATACATGTAGTGCTTGGCACTAGTAAGAAAAAAGGTAGAGCAGTGGCAGGAAGGTCTCAGAAAAACTGGGCATTCTATGATCATTTAAACTTCGGTCAAAGACAAAAAGCCCACCATACATCAACGACCTTCGTTATAGCCACCAGCCACCTTAAAGTTCATTTTGAAATATTTATATGCATCTTTTTTAGTTAAATATATGTAGAGAAAGAAAGCTTAACTTCAACTTCTGGTCTGTTGCTCCCGACGCTCAACAGTGCGCTAAACCATGCGTTTCTCCATAGACGGTTTCCTCAGGGGAAAACAGAGGCACCAAGGCACAAGCGATGTTACTCCCTAGAAGCTTGCTTCTTTGAACTGCAAGCAAGCTTCTGGGGAGTAACATTGCTTGTGCCTTGGTGCCTCTGTTTTCCCCTGAGGAAACCGTCTATGGAGAAACGCATGGTTTAGCGCGCTATTGAGCGTCGGGAGCAACAGACCAGAAGTTGAATGTTAAGCTTTCTTTCTCTACATATATTTAACTAAAAAAGATGCATATAAATATTTCAAAATGAACTTTAAGGTGGCTGGTGGCTATAACGAAGGTCGTTGATGTATGGTGGGCTTTTTGTCTTTGACCGAAGTTTAAATGGTCATAGAATGCCCAGTTTTTCTGAGACCTTCCTGCCACTGCTCTACCTTTTTTCTTACTAGTGCCAAGCACTACATGTATTAATAAGTTAGCCATTTTGGTTGGATACTTTCCAGTTGTATTCCAGAGCAGTTGTTTGTATTCCTTATTGAAGCTCTGTGTAGAACGACCGTAGCTTATGATGTCTTCTAAAATTACAATCAAGTATTACAAGGTATGTTTTGCACAGTATGGTCAATCTGATTGCATGATCTTAGATAATGTATTTATTTATTTATTTAACTGTATTTATATTCCACTTTTCACCGGGTCAAAGCAGTTTGACATTAAGAAAGGGGGGGGGGAGACAATCAAGTTGCTAGAGTGAGGGAAGGGGTCGTCACCAGGGGTACAATCAAGTTGATATGCAAAAAAATGCAATGTGTGCCTTTGAGTCAGTCCTGACTCCTGGTGACCCAGAAGCTCCTGGGTTTTCTTGGCAGTGTCACCGGAAGTAGATTGCCAGGCCTTTCTTCCGAGGCAATGGAGGGTTAAGTGACTTGCCCAAGGGCACAAGGAGTGCTTGTGGGAATTGAACCCTGGTTGCTTGGTTACCAAGCCAGTGTTCTAACCAATAGGCCGCTACTCCACTCCCAAGTTGATATAGAGAGGGAGATAATGCAATTTGTTGTTGTTGTTGTATGCTGTCGAGTCCATGGTGACTCCTGGCAACCCAGCCCAAGAGTTTTCATGGCAAGTACTTCTGTTCTGTATTCACAAAAGAAGGTCCACACTTGACCGACAAAGATAACAAGGGGAATTAAGTAGATGTAACACCATTCACGAAAGATATTTATGAACAGCTTGCAAAACTGAGAGTGGACAAGGCTACAGGACCAGATCGGATACATCCCAGGATACTGAAGGAGTTCAGGAAAGGTTTGGCAGGACCATTAAAAGATGTGTTTAATAGATCCCTGGAGACTGGAGATGTACTGTGGGATTGGAGAAGGGCTGAAGTGATCCCTCTTCACAAAAGTGGCAACAGAGAACAGGTGGCAAACCAGAGGTCAGTAAGACTTACCTCAGTAGTTGGAAAAGTAATAGAGATGCTGCTAAAAGAAAGTATAGTGTTTTTTCTGGAAGCCAATGGGTTGTGTGATCAGAGGCAACATGGCTCTACCAAGGAAAGATTGTGTCAAACAAATCTGATTTCTTTGACTGGGTGATCAAAGAACTAGATCAAGGGCATGCACTAGATCTGGTCTACTTAGATTTCAGCAAAGTCTTTGATACCATCCTTCATAGGAGGTTTGTGAATAAACTGAGCAGGGGGATGGATCCCAAGGTGGTGAACTGGACCAAGAATGAGTTGACTGACAGACTGCAGAGAATAGTGGTGAATGAACTCACTATGAAGAAAGGAGGAAAGCAATGGTGTGCCTCAGGAATCAGTCCTGGGACCATTGCTATTCACTATTTTTGTGAGTGATATTGCCAAAGGGTTAAATGGAAAGGTTTGCCTTTTTACAGATGATACAAAGATTTGCAATCGTGTGGACACTTCGAAGGGAGTAGACAAGATGAGAAGATTTTCAAAAATTAGAAAAATGGTCAAATACTTGGCAATTGAGATTTAATGCAAAGAAGTGCAGAATGATACACTTGGGATGCAGAAATCCAAAGGAGCTGTACACAATAGGGAATGAGACACTGGTATATATGGCCCAAAAGATGGATCGTCTGTCCTGCTTTCTGTGCTCACTGTTTTAAGTTGAGTTTTTCACGTTTAGCATTACTAACTATGTTTTATATAGCCTTTTGCAGTATACTCACAGAGCCTGTAAAGTATGGTGGTCTAGTACAGTTTTCAGTTTTTTTGCGGCAGTTACTCTTTTCAAAAAATTGCATACACAACTTCAGTATAATAGTAATGTTGAGTTCTTTTTGAAAATAAGCAGTGCCCTACCGAGATTGTTGTGCTCTCATGAGTATAGCAGCTTTGTCTAGTTTTAAATACGGTGAATGTTTTTTACTTCTGCTTTTACATTTATTTTTCTTTGAATCTATTAATATGCATTTTTAAAAGAAATGGGTCTTTCAACATGTTTTATTCCTTTTATTTTCTCGTTATTTAATAAGATTATGCTTCTGCAGCTTGATCCAATAGAATTATGTGTGCCTCCTCTCCCTTCCCCATTGTAGATTGATTTTTTTAAAAATGATGCTTGTTTTATCTTTATGACTTTAGAACAAAGCTAGATTTGTACATTAGTGGTTGTCCAAAGGGTTCTTCGCAGAGTGCATAAGTGAGTACAGTCCTCAAATATGTTCTGATTTTGGACCCACCTCGTCTCTTCTACTATACATAGACCTTTGATGAGCTTTCACATTATACATGGTTTTTCACATCCCTCTGCCCTGTCTCTCTTTTGACTGTTATTTGTTACATATATATTGTTTAATTTACTGTTTTATGGTTCACAATAATATTCTTGTGTTATATATCTTGTATTTATGATTCTAAGTTTGGTTTGTCTGTTTTTATTGCTTATTTATTAATTTTGTACTTTTGTAGCTTACTATTAATGATTGTTAGTATTATTTATTAATAGTTATATTTTATTATATATATATAGTCACAGCCCTTCCCTTTGGCAATGTGCCTGGAGGTCAGGGTGGACATTTATTTCTTTCTTGAAGTGAGAAACTTCTTTTGCCCAGAGGGATTCTGGGACTAGTAGTTCACCTCTTTGTAATGAATAGTTGGGAATGCCAATATAAGTGGTAAGGTAAAGGGTTTTATTCCCATACAGCACAAAAGGTTTCCAAATGAAAGCAAACAGGTTTCACCTTATTCTGGATTATCAACAAACATTTACAAAGTCCAAACTGTTATACGTGTTTCACAGTTCTTGTTACTTAGGCAGGTTGAAAACAAACAGGTCAAATAAATCAAAGTCGAAGCTTCTTCTTTTCAGCTTAAGCACACAGTGTTTTCAAGTATGTCCTAGCCACTATACTTCAGGTAGGGATTCCACACTCCCTGCAATACATAGTGTGCAGTCCATAGGAAATTCAGACTGGGCTAATTCTGGTTCCACAAAGTCCAATTGCATAGCCTCTGGCTCTGCTACGTTAATTGCTAAGCCTGGGTTTCCCTTCGGTATGTCTGGCAATACGTCAGTGGTTCTCTCCAGGACTTGCCAGCCCTGCTCTGCTTGTTCTGGCAAACAGATAATGTGCTCTTTAGCTAGTACTTTCTGTACAGGTTTCCACACCTTCTGCCAACTAGGTTTGCTATAGCCACGGCTCTCTGACTTCCAGGCTTCTCTAAGACCTGGCTCAGATCTAGGAAAGGAATTGTATCTGTACCTCGGCTCTCTGAGCTGTGGATCTCCAGTGTATCGTCTGCAAGGCACTCTCCTGCTTTCTCTGTCTCCTCTGAAGACCTCTCTCTGGGGCTCTCCAATATGAGACTGTCCTTCCTGGAACTTGTATTTTCCCTGTAAGGACTTCCAGTTCAGCTGCCTTTCCTTTTGTAATTGGAGCCTTCTGCTTTCTCTCTCTTCAATATCAGTAGGAGCTCTCCTCCTCTCTACAGCAGCAACGGTTTCTGCTCCTCTCCCTGGAAGACTTCCCTTCTGAAGACTTCCTTCCTGAGGGCTTCCTTCCTGAGGGCTTCTCTCCCTCCTATTTGGGGACTGCTTATAAAAGCATTCCTCAGCTAAAGTTCCTGGCATTCTAAACAGGTGTGTTTGATTACTCTTTGAATTAGGCTTTGCCTCCTCTACTCTAGGGCGTTTCAGCTTACCTCGTGAGAGTCCTTGCTTGCTCCCTCTAGCTGCACTTCTACCTAACTGCACTCTACACATGTCTGATTCTTAAACATAATCAGTGTTTTTTCCTAACTCCATAGGTTCAGTGGTGTCAGCTTCATCACAATATATATATATATATATATATATATATATTCTTATGTTTTTATGTTTTAAAGCTGCATTCCCCTCCCCCTGAGGAAGGCGAAACGCTGAAACATGTAGGGTTTTTTTAATCAATAAAGGCACTTGTGACCTCCATACGCCACACGCTCATTGTGTTTCGTTAGGATGTGGTTGAGAACTACAGGCCAGTTAGTCTAACCTCTGTGGTGAATAAATTATTGGAAACGCTGCTGAAAGAGAAAATAGTAAGGTTTTTGGAGTCCAAGAGTGATAAGTGCATGGAATAGTCTCCCAAAGGAGGTGGTAAAGATGAGGACAGCATCTGAATTCAAAAAAGCATGGGACAAACACAAAGGATCTCTTAAGGAAAAAACGAGACTGTTGTTGTGGTTGATATGGAAGGGCAGACTAGATAGGCCATGTATTCTTTTGTCTGCCATCATGTTTCTATGTTTCTATAACCAGGAGCAAGCTGCTATAGGACCATTCCAACTTGGGAATCAGATCTTGCCAGAAATCCAATAGAAACACAAGACCCAATAATATCAATTACAACATCCATTCACTCATTCACTTGCTCTTCCTTCAATGCAATATATGCCATCAAGGTCATTCCAAGGCATGAATAGCAGGAATGTACGGGGAGATTACATGGGGGCAAGAAAGGGGCATTGCGGGAGCGGAGTGAGGGCAGGCAGAGGGTAATTGGCGGCCCCGGATATTTAGGGCCGATTCCAATGTCAGCCCTGTATGTCCAGAGCCCGGTGGCCTGAATGGGGAATTTATTCCACCTCTGAGATGGAATAAGTTCCCCTAGTCAGCAGGGGACAGCAGGCCTGGGGCACAGAAAAGGCGGGAGTGGCAGAGGAGATTCCCCCACAGTCCAGCTCTGGCCTTGGGAGGCCAGTTCGGGGGTTGGGCTGCAGGGATTGAAGATTGCAGTCCGATGGCCAAGGATTACGGCTCCTGAATGGAGCCATGGTGTCAGGGCAACCGGACACCATGCGCCACAGCTCCATTCAGGAGCCCTGACTGAGTTAGTCAGGGAAGGCCTGTACGTGCAGGCTGAACAGAATCGGGGTCCCAGCCTGCAAGCAAATCTGATCCCGCGGGGCTAGACGTGCCCCATGGGATCAGAATCCCGGCTCACTCTGTGCATCCGGTTCCGACTGGGTGCACAGAGGGCCGGCACGTCCAGGACTGAATCGAGCCCCATATGTCAGCAATGTCTCCCTGCTGCCTACATAGGACAAACAGGCCAATTCCTAAGAAAAAGAATAAATGGACACAAATCTGACATAGTAACATAGTAAATGACGGCAGATAAAGATCAGCATGGCTCATCTAGTCTGCCCAGCAAGGCGGCAAGAGTAGGTGCACTTGCCGCTCCGTGTAGGTCACCTCTCTCCATGCCTTTGTTTAGGGGTGTACCTACCGCTCCGTGTAGGTCACCCCTGTTTGTTCAGATATAAGAGATGGTTATGCTTATTTTGATTTTATTCTGTTATAAAGGGATCCACTATGTCTGTCCCATGCCATTTTGAATTCTGTCACTGTGTTTGCCCTCACCACTTCCATCGGGATGGCATTCCAAGCATCCACCACCCTTTCAGTGAAAAAGTATTTCCTGATATTGCCTTTCAGTTTACCCCCTTGCAGCTTCATGTTATGCCCTCTAGTTTTACAGCTTCCCTGTCTTTGGAAGGGGTTTGTTTGTCCATTAATACTCTTTAAGTATTTAAAGGTCTGAATCATATCTCCCCTGTCCCTCCTCTCCTCCAGAGTGTACATATTTAGGTCTTCAAGTCTCTTCTCATAAGTCTTCTGACGCAGGCTCCAAATCATTTTGGTCGCCTTCCTCTGAACCGCTTCTAGCCTTTTTATATCCTTTGCGAGATACGGTCTCCAAAACTGAACACAATATTCCAAGTGAGGCCTCAACAGCGACTTGTACAGTGACATTAGTACCTCTCCCTTTCTGCTGATAATTCTTCTCTGTATGCAATCCAGCATCCTTCAGGCTTTTTCCACTGCCTTGTCACACTATTTCGCCACCTTGAGATCATCAGAAACAATCACACCGAGGTCTTTCTTCTAGTCCATGCACATCAATCTCTCACCCCCCTATCGCATACAATTCCCTTGGCTTTCTGCTTCCCAAGTGCATGGCACTGCACTTCTTCACATTAAATCTTAACTGCCAAGCATTTGACCATTCTTCCAGCTTTTGTAGATCTTTCCTCATGTTCTCCACTCCCTGTGGGGAGTCCACTCTGTTACAAATTTTGGTGTCATCTGCAAAAAGACAGACTTTTCCATCAGCCCTTCGGCAATATCACTTACGAATATATTGAACAGTACCGGTCCCAAGACCAAACTGGGGCACACCACTAATCACCTTCCTTTCATCCGAGTGGGTTCCGTTTACCATCACCCGCTGTTGTCTGTCAGTCAACCAATTTCTGATCTAGTTCACCATCTTGGGACCCATCCCCAAGCTGTTGAGTTTATTTATAAGCCTCCTATGAGGAACAGTATCATAGGCTTTGCTGAAATCTAGGTAGATCACATCCATCGCATGCCCTTCATCCATTCAAAGAACTCAATCAGATTTGTTTGGCAAGATCGTACTTTGGTAAAACCATGTTACCTCGGATCATGCAACCTGTTGGTTTTGAGGAAGTCCACTATTCGCTCTTTCATGAGCACCTCCATTACTTTTCCCGCCACCGAGTTAAGGCTTACTGATCTGTAGTTTGTCACTTCTTTCCTATTACCACTTTTGTGAAGAGGTACCACATCATCCCTTCTCCAGTCCCATGGAACTTCTCCTGTCTCCAAGGATCTATTAAAAACATCCTTTAAAGGACCTGCAAGAACGTCTATGAGCTCTTTTAGTATCCTGGGGTGTATCCCATCTGGTTCCATACACGTGTCCACTTTCAGTTTTGCAAGCTGTTCTAACAAATCATCTTTTGTGAATGGTGTGGTATCTACCTCCATTCCCATTTGTATATTTGTCAATCACAGGTGGTTCTTCCCCAGGATTTCCCTTATCACCATGTGATGAGATAAAAGCCAAGGTGGAATCCAATCACAGCAAACTAAAGGTCTTAGACTTCAAAAATGCTGACTTTAGTAAAATGGCAAAGTACCTGAAGGAGGAATTGGTACGGTGGGTGGGGTTAAGGCAGAAGTACTCAAATCCAGTCCTGGAGGGCCACAAACCAGTCAGGTTTTTGAGATATCCCTAATGCATATGTATGTGATATATTTGCATGCACTGCCTCCATTGCATTTGAATCTATCTCATGCATATTCATTAGGGATATCCCGAAAACCTGACTGGTTTGCGGCCCTCCAGGACTGGATTTGAGTACCTCTGGGTTAAGGGAAGTGGAATTGCAATAGGCTAAACTAAAGAAAGCAATAAAAGGTGCAAAAGATTTATACATAAGGAAAGTAAACAAAAACAAGAGGAAAAGGAAAGCTATTGGCAAGGGGGTAAGCTGACGTTAGAAATGGCAACACTTGAAGAGAAGGACAACATTTTAATCTTCCAGGGCACTCTTTCTGACCTTAAGGTTGATATACTCCTACAAAGGAACTTCAAAGAACACTTGTTTAAAAGGTTTATTGTAATGTATACTACAGTTTCCTATGTTCCATGTAAAAAACAGAATGTTTTACCCTGTTTAAAATTGTTCTATTGTAAACCGCACCTGATCTTTCTGGAAGGTAGCGGTATATAAGCTCTTGTTAAATAAATAAATAAAATAAATAAATATAGCGTGAAATTGCTCAAATGGAACAAATTGAAAAGCTTATCATTCTAGGCTTGAACAAGGACAATGGTTTCATTACTCATTACAGGTATGATTGGACTTAACTATCCTCGGATCATCCTGTCCTTAGTTTCTCTCATTCTCTATACTGTATATGTCAGTTAGCTGAATTAATCTGTCATTATCACTCTCTTTCCACACCCTGTCCTGCACTTTTCATTGCTTCTAGCAAGGCACATATGATACATTTTTAGCTTGATATGATCCTGGCTGGAACATAGTCTTTAATGAGCTAGGCTGGGTTTTCTGAGGCATTTTGGTTAATCCAGCTCTCCTCACTTTCTTGTCCTGCAGCTGTTTCAAGGGCCTTGGTTTGGGCCTCAGCTGTAACTGTCTCTCTTTCTTGATGTAGCATTTCTATAGCAAAATCCAGTTCAGCCTTTTAGTATGTAGCAACAACCAGGGCCGGTGCTACCATTAGGCAAACTAGATGGTTGTCTAGAGCACGAGCCCTCTGGGGAACACTCATTGCTACTGCTGTTGCCCCTCTTTGGACAGGCAACGGCAGCAATGGCCACAAAAGGCCCTGCAGTGCTTACCTTTAAACTTTGATGACGTGGGACTGTTTGCTTCCGTTCTGTGATACCTGGTGCCAACTTCCTGCTACAAATAGGAAGTAGGCAATGGGTGTCAGAGAGGGGGTGGAAGCAAATAGTCTCACGGCAGCAAAGTTTATAGTTAAGCACCGTGGGGCTGTCTGTGGCAATTACTGCTGTTGTAGGGGGGGCGCAAGGGATGAGGTTCACCTAGGACACCTCATCTCCTTGCATTGACCATTGCGGCAGCAATTACAGCAGCAGTAGTAGTAGTGCCTTTAATTGCAGCAATGGCACTAACATTAGCAGCAGCTGTTGCTGTTGCAGCTGCACTCTGTTCCTTTTCTTATATTCTAATTATTTTGCAGCTTCTGCTTCAGCTGGCACTATAGAGGTGGTTGCACTTGTGGACTGGTTCAAGTGCACTGACTTTACTGACATTGAAGACACTAATGCATGTCTGGAAGAGTTGGAGTACTGTGAATCAGTCTCCTTCAAGAGTTCCATTCTGCTCTCTGCCTCCATTATAGGATCTTCTACGAAGAATCTGCTTTATTGCCTCAAAACTTTCCTGTATATTATATTTTGTTAGGAAATGCTGTTATTTTTCAGTCAGGCATGTCAGTTGTCTTATATGGAGACCAAAGTTAAATCTGCATTTGAAATATTAGAAATGCCATTTTCTGTCGTTTCCATGCCTTGTTGGTTCAGCAGTGATTCTCCCTGTCTGGTTTTATAATTTTGTTAGGCCTTCTGGATCAGTTCCATATCTCTTCTGGACTTAGTGTACTCTTCCCTTTGACTAATCTGATCTGGTTTTCATGAAATGTGGTCAGAGTATTTTTGAATTAGGATAACTATTCATGTGCTAATTGGATTGTTTTTAACTGGGTAAAGCAAACTAGCAGCTTCCCAAACAGGCAAGCAAGAGTCTAAGGGGCCTGTCTATGAAGCATTTTCTCCATAGGCACAAAATGGGGAAAATCCTTTAGTAGACAGCTTGTAAGATTACACTGCCAAAAAGGAAGAGGGGAAGCAATGTGCAGCTCTGGCTCTGATGAGTAGCTTGCAACAGCTAAGGTTTGCAAAGTAAGAGCAGGTTGTATACTACAAGTTTCTTCGGAGTGTGGAGAAATTGGTTTATGAAAACAAAGGGCCCAATTATTCAAAGGCATTTACACAGTTTACAGACCTGTAAACCATATAAATGACATTTAGAGGGATATTAAGTGGCACTAACATGGTTAGTGCCGCTGAATATCCCCAATTAACACCTCTAAACACCCTGATGCTAACTGCTGTGCATCGGGGCATGTTGGAAGCGTTCCGGATCGGAGCGGAGGCCTTACCAGTCACTAACTGGCTAGCACCAATATTGCACTGTTGCCCGGTTAGCAACCAGCAGGTAAAGATAGGTCAGCTTTTGCTGTGTCTATCTTTAACTGTGGGAGCTAACCAGGCAGTGGTGCAATATCACTGCTGCCCGGTTAGCTTCTGTGACATCTTTGGCTGTGTGGTGACCCCATATATTCAATGTCAGGGCCGCATATGACCCTGGCACAGAGGTGCATAGCCATCGCAAATGAATATCGGGCCCAAAGTCCTTATTATGATATTTTTCTCTGCTTTGTCTTAAGCTTCTTGACCATTCTAGATCCACTGCTCTTGCTGAGTTAGGCAATGTGCTGTGTCAAACTCTGAAGGAAGGCCTCTCACAGCTTTTATATATCTCTTTGGTGAGTGCCTTCTTTTGGAAAGTATGCTTTCACTGCTTTTGTAGAAGCTGTTTTTACTGTGCTCTGCTTCTCTATAATTTATATCTTTTAACTTTGTTCCACCTCATAGGTCATCTTTTCACTGTACTGTTCTCATATTTCAGTACAATACTAGACAGCAAGCTAAACAGTCATAGGAAAGCTCAGCATTCACAAGAGAACACAGTCTTAATTTCCAACTGTTCATTACAAATACACAAACAAGGAACTTACTGCGAGAAGTAGAAACCAAGAGTACTGCACCAATTCTGGTTGACTGCAAGCATGAAGGTCTCTATATCTGCTTCAGTTGAACAAATGTGGACTGGATGTGTGGATAGCTAGATAACTGACAGAAGGAATGATTGGACTGGTGAGTTAGCTGAAGAAATGGATATTGAATTAACTGACTGACCCACTATGGCTGGATGTCAGTCAACTGACTGATGAAAGAATGGTGCAATCACCAGGGGTGGAAAGGGAAATAAAGGCTATGGAGTGGCTTGCTTTCTGAGCCCAAGATATATTTTTTTTCCTTAGAGGAAGGAGTGTAATAGATTACCCATAATAACCAGGGTCTCTGGAGATGATCAGTAAGGTCAAAGATTATGCCTTTGGGTGAGGCATGAAACTAGGAAGGTCTCAAGGAGACTGGAGAGAATGGCTCACATGCAACATTTAACCTTTAAGAACAAAGATTACATAGCCCTTTCAGGAAACGGCTTGCTTTAGCTTATAGGCTGTCAGCACAATACAAAATATAATGTAAACATGCATATACTAGCTGTGAGGGTAGCACAATGGGACAAAGCCAAAATGGAGTTAGCAAAGGGAAGTCTTGCTTCACCTAGCTGCTACATTTTTTGAAGGTGTGAATAGACAGGTAGATAAAGGTGAGCTGATGAATATAGTGTATCTAGATTTTCAGAAAGCCTTTGAAAAATTCTCTCATGAGAGACTTGGGGGAAATTAAAAAGTCATAGGATAGTGTCCTATTGTGGATTGGGAAAGATGAAAAATGGAGTACTGGACCCACTGCTTTTTTTAAACATATTTATAAATAACCTGGGAATGGGAACGAATGAGGTGATCAAATTTGAAGACACATGGAGAGTGATTCCATAATCTATACATCCGGGCCGTCTGGACGCTAGATTATGGACAGAGCACAGGTGCACCCGATTCTGCAACCGCGGGAGCTAAACATTCCCACGGGTGCAGGATCGGGCACTTAGACAGGTCGGGGCACACAGTATCCTGAGTGGGGAGATGTACAGCAGGCTATCCATCCCCACTGTTCAGTGCTCCTGCTGGTGTGCCGGTGCGATGGCGTCATGTTGCCCTGGTACTGGGACACCCAGCAGGAGCAAGCAGGCCCGACAGCGGAAAATGTTGTATTTTCCCGCCGTCCGACCCTCAGTGGGATCTGCCGGGGCGGGAATTGGGCTGCAGGGACTCACCTTCATTTGCGCTGTGGGTTGGTGGGTGCTGCCAGGCCCGATCGCTACCACTCCCAGGACTTATTCCACCTCTGAGGTGGAATAAGTTTCATGTCCATCCGTCACCCGCCAGATGTACTGGGCTGTGACCTGAATAGGCCCTGTACATCCGGGTGCTGCGGCCTGCCCTTGCTCCACTCATTTTCCGCCTCTGTCCTGCCCCAGTCCAGCACTCCCAGCACACCGACATAGTATATGCGGGGAGGCAAGGGGGTGGAATAAGGTCCCTGTGAATAGCAGGGGATGTATTTTTGAACTGGAAGTGCAACCCCGCTATTTGCGTTTTGGCATGACCACCAAAATGTATTCAAAGTTCTTGAATCGCAAGAAGATTGAGAAAAATTGAAAGAGGACCTTGGGAGAAATTGGGAGACTTGGCATCCAAATGGAAGATGAAATTTAATGTGGACAAGTACAAAGATGCGCTTAGGGAAAAACAACCCAAACTATACCTACACGATACAAGGTTCCAAATCAAGAAAACGATCTAGGTGTCATCGTGGCTAATATGTTCAAATCCTCTGCTCAGTATGCAGTGGAGGCCAAGAAAGTTCAGAAAATGCTAGGAATTATATGCAAAAGAAGAGAACAAACAAAGGATATTGGATCTTCGTATCACTTCATGGTATGATTGCATCTTGAGTATTGAGTGCAGTTCTGGTCTCTGCATCTAAGAAAAGATACATAGAAGGGCAACCAAAATGATAAAAGGGATTTTACTCAATGTGTAATCAAACTCTGGAATTTGTTACCAGAAGATGTAGTAAAAACTGCTAGTATAGCTGAGCTTAAGAGAGGTTTGGACAGGTTTCTGGAGGAAAAGTCCATAAACAGTTATTAAAGTGGACTTGGGAAATCCACATCTTACCCTGGGATAAGCAGCATAGAATCTTTCAACTTTTTGGGAACCTGAAAGGAACTTGTTATCTGGATTGGCCACTGTTGGAAACAGGATACTGGGCTTGATGGATCTTTTTAGTTTGATCCAGCATAGCATACAATTTATTATACCTTAAGAGGAAATTCTTAAGAAGATTAGAGCTCTTCAGCTTTGAGAAGGTTGAGGGGAGATATGATAGAAGACTATAAAATGAGTGGAGTGGAGTCGAAAGAGTAAACATGAATCAATTGTATACTCATTCAAAAAGTACAAAGATTAGAGGACAGAAAATGAAGCTACAAAGTAGAACATTTAAGACTAATCTGACAAAATATTTTTTTTACTCAACACATAATTAAACTCTGGAATTTGTTGGCGAAGGATATAGTAAAAGCTGTTAGTGTAGCTGGGTTTAACAAAAAGGTTTGGACACGTTCCTGCAGCATGGAATCTTTCTACCTTTTGAAATCCTGACAGGTACTCGTGACCTGGACTGGCCACTGTTGGTAAGAGGATACTAGGCTTGATGGAACTTTGGTCTGACCCAGTATAGCAAATCTTATGTCCTTATGTTCTAACAGCCAATTGTATTGTTTTTTCAGGACTTTAAACATTTTTGTATTAATGTTTAGAAGCCAAAAGGATGGCTACATGTCTAGACATTTTTCAGAGTTTAGACATGAACAGCTCTCCAATCCTCTTCCCTGACTGAGAGTCTGCTCTGCCTGTTTCCAGTCTGTCACTAGCAGCAGAGACTGTAACAGAATCTAATCAATCTGAGGACAGCTCCATTCATAGGAAAGGAGAGGGTTAGCCAGAAAGTTTCTCTGCTGTGCAAGTGAGGTGGGGGACTGAACTCTGCACAGGGAATGGACTGACCTTCGAGAGAGCCAGTAAAATCTAAGAACATAAGAAATGCCATACTGGGTCAGACCAAGGTCCATCAAGTCCAGTGTCCTGTTTCCAGGAGTGGCCAATCCAGGTCACATGTACCTGGCAGGTTCCCAAAAAGACACACAGGTTCCACAATGCTTGTCCCGAGGCAAGCAGTGGATTTCCTGGGTCCTCTTTAATAATGGTTTATGGACCTTCCTCCAGGAACTTGTCCAAACCTTTTTTAAACCCAGCTACACTTTACTATATCCTTCAGTAACGAATTCCAGAGTTTGATTACACATTGAGTAAAAAAATATTTTCTCTTATAAGTCTAAAATGGGTTACATAGTAGCTTCATTGCATGTCCCCTAGTCTTTCTACTTTTTGATGGCGTAAACAACCAATCTACATTTACCCGTCCCATTCCATTCATTCGTTCATTTATAGACCTCTATCATACCTCTCCTCGGCAGTCTTTTTTTCCCAAGTTGAAAAGCCCTAACCTTTTAAACCTTTCTCATAAGAGTATCCTTCCATTCCCTTTATCATTTTGATGGGTCTTTGTATCTTTTCTAATTCTACTACATCTTTTTTAAGATATGGTGACCAGAAGTGCACACAGCATTCAAGGCGCAGTCACACCATGGAATGATAGAGACATTATAATATCCCTAGTTTTATTCTCCATTCCTTTCCTTATTCTTCATAGCATTCTATTTGCATTCTTGGTTGCCGCTGCATACTGGGCAGAGGGTTTCAATGCATTATCCTTGTTGTTGTTGTTAAGTGCCGTCAAGTCGGAGTCGACTCATGGCGACCCTCTGGATAGCTATCCTAAATTGTGTTCGGTCTTGAGTCAGGCGGCTCATTGTTGACAGACTGGTATCCGTAGCTGCTGTTATTGTATCGATCCATCTCATTGCTGGCCTTCCTCTTTTGCATTGACCTTCTATCTTGCCAAGCATGATGTCTTTCTCTAATGATCTCTCTCTTCGCATGATGTGTCCAAAGTATGAAAGTCGAAGTCTTGTCATCTGAGCTTCTAAAGAAAGCTTAGCTTTGATCTCCTCTAGTACCGACTGGTTTGTTCTTCGGGCAGTCAATGGTATACAAAGTATTCGCCGCCAGCACCATAATTCAAAGGCATCAATTTTCTTCCTGTCTATCTTTTTCACTGTCCAGCTTTCATATCCATATGATGTTATTGAAAATACCATGGCTTGAACAAGTCGAATCTTTGTATGGAGAGAGACATCTCTGCTCTTGAGAATCTTATCTAGGTCTTTCATAGCCATTCTGCCAAGAGCAATGCGTCGTCTGATTTCTTGACTGCTTGTTGCTTCTTTATTGATAATTGATCCAAGTAGGTTAAAGTTGTTCACGATTTCAATTTCTTCTCCTTCATTGATGAACCTGTTGATTATGCCAGTTGTCATGATCTTTGTCTTCTTTACATTAAGGTGCAGGCCCATTTTGAGACTATGTTCTTTGATTGTGAGAAGCAAATGTTTCAGATCATCTTCACTTTCAGCCAGTAATGTGGCATCATCAGCATACCAAAGGTAGTTGATGAGTCTTCCACCAATCTTCACACCTCTGTTGTCTTCATACAATCCTGCTTCTCTGATGATTTGTTCTGCATATAAATTAAACAGGTAGGGGGAAAGTATGCAGCCTTGTCTTACACCTTTGCTTATTTTAAACCATTCTGTTTCTCCTTGTTCCGTTCGAACTGTTGCTTCCTGATCAATGTACAGATTGTGCAAGAGTACGATCAGGTGTTCTGGTATACCCATGCTTCTTAATGTGGCCCAGAGTTTCTCATGGTTTACACAGTCAAAAGCCTTGCTATAGTCGATAAAGCACAAATAGATATCCTTTTGATATTCTTTAGTCTTTTCAAGGATCCATCTCACATCCGCAATGATGTCTCTCATTCCTCGCCCTTTCCTGAACCCTGCTTGCACTTCAGGTAGTTCTTGTTCCAGGTATGGTTGTAGTCTCCTTTGAATAATCTTCAGTAGAATCTTGCTGACATGTGGGATCAGATTGTCCTTGATGGTGCCTAAATCTTTTTCCTGGGTAGTGGTTCTTAATGTGGGAACTTACATTGTGTAATCATAGTTCGGGTTGTTCTTTCCTAGGGAGATAACTTTGCACTTGTCCACCTTAAATGTCATCTTCCAATTTTTCACAATCCTCTTGTGTTTTAACAACTTTAAATAATTTTGTGTCATCTGCAAATCTGATCACCTCACTCGTTATTCCTATTTCTTGGTCATTTATGAATATGTTAAAAAGCAGTGTGCCCAGAACAGATCTCTGGGGTACTCCACTATTCAACTTTCTTCACTGAGAAAATTGGCCTTTTAGTCCTACTCTCTGCCTTCTATTTTTAATCAGTTCCTGATCCACAATAGTACGCTGCCTCCAATCTCGTAGAAACATAGAAACATGACGGCAAAAAAAGACCACATGGCCTATCTAGTCTGCCCTTCCACATCAACTACAATAGTCCCCTTTTTACCCTTAGAGATACTCTGTGTTTATGCCATGCTTTTTTGAATTCAGATACTGTCCCCATATCCACCACCTCCACTGGGAGAGTATTCCATGCATCTACCACTCTTTCTGTAAAGAAATATTTCCGCATATTACTTCTGAGTCTATCCCCTTTCACTCTCATCCTATGTCCCCTCGTAGCAGAGCTTACTTTCAATTGAAAGAAACCCTACTGTGCATTTATGCCTTGGAAGTATTTAAATGTCTCTATCATAACGTCCCTAGCTCGCCTTTCCTTTAAAGTATACCTATTAAGAACTTTAAGTCTCTCCTCATATACTTTTGGTCAAAATGAAACTACAACTCTCACTGACCCAATATAATTTTCCCCCCTCCTAGCCACTAGGCTATCTGATCAATCAAACTGGTCACTAAATCACCCATCCCTTAACCCCATCCAGATATTATCGATCAACAGAACTGTAAATATGCTGTCATTTGGATCCTTTTTCTGTTTCTTGAAAGATGCTTCTTTGACTACAACAGCCTCTCTGACCGCGCCTTTAAACCATGCTGGCAGTTTCTTAACCTTTCTTTCACTTTTCTTAAAGGGTGGAATAGATCTGGTCTGGGCCTTCAAGATAGCATATTTAAACAACGCCCATTCTTGATATAAATCTTTAACTTTTGCAGCTGCACCTTTTACTTTTTTCTTAACTATTTTACTCATTTTATCATAGCCTCACTTTTGAAAGTTAAAAGGATTTCTTTGACATATTGCTTCCATTAATTAAATCAAATGCAATCATGCTATAGTGGCTACAACACCCTGATCTTTTGCATCAGATCCTCTGTTCCACGAAGGACTAGGTCCAAAATAGCTTCCGCTTTTGTCAGTTCATGAACCAGCTGCTCCAAGAAGCAGTCATGTATTTCATCTAGAAACTTTATCTCCCTAATATGTCCTGATGTAACACTGACCCAGTCGATACTGGGGTAATTGAATGCACTGTGAATGTCCCGGAGGGAAGTTGTTTTATAGGGGTAAGAATGGAACAGGGATGATAGAAACATGACGGCAAATAAAGATCATATGGCCTCTCCATTCTGCCCTTCCATACCCACTACTAATCTCTTCAGTTCTTTTCTTCTTCTTGAGAGATCTGTGTTTGTCCCATGCTTTCTTGAACTCAGATAAAGTCTTGGTCTCTTCTACCTCCACAGGGAGACTATTCCATGCATCTACCACAAATTACTACAAATTACTCCTCAGTCTATCTCCTTTCACCTTCATCCTGTGTCCCCTCATTGCAGAGCTTTCTTTCAATTAAAAGAGGCTCTCTTGTGTATTTATGCCACAGAGGTATTTAAACGTCTCTATCATATCTCAACTCTCCCGTCTTTCTTCCAAAATATAAATATTGAGATCTTTACGTCTATCCTCATATGCCTTATGATGAAGCCTATTGACCATTTTGGTAGCCACTCTCTGCACAGACTCCATTTTGTTTATATCCTTTTGAAGGTGTTTTCTCCAGAATTGCACACAATAATCTAAAACAGGTCTCAACAAAGACTTATACAGAGGCACTATTACCTCCTCCTTGCTGGTAGCAATTCCTCTCCCTATGGACCCAAGAATCCTCCTGGCTTTCACCATCACCTTTTCTACCTGTTGAACTACCTTAAGATCATCGGAAACAATTACCCTTAGGTCCCACTCTTCTTTCATGGACAGAAGTACTGCATTCTCTTATAGAGCCCTAGTCCATTCCGGACGTAGATCCCCTCTGTACGTCTGGTCTGAGCCAAACGTTCAGAAGGGATCGCAATTCTGATCCCGCAGGGTACGTCTAGGACCGTGGGATCAGAATTGCGAACAGTTATGTATGTGCAGGCGAGGACTGTGATTCCGTCTGGCCTGCATGTACATGACCTGCCCGACTAACTCAGTCAGGGCTTTTAAATGGAGATGCAGAGCCACGGTATCCGGTTGCCATGGCCCCTCGGTTCCATTTAAAAGCCGCGATGCCGGCTGCCGGACAAAAGTGCTTATTCCCCACAGCCTGACCCCTGATCTGGCCTCCTGTATAGAACAGTGTGAAAGGCTTTACTGAAATCTAAGTCTACCACATCTAGAGCGCTCCATTGCGGCTGTGTAGCTGTGTGTACGTTCAGGGCTGTTTATGTGCATATCTTACAAACCGTGTATGCATGTGAAAAGAGCACACATGACAAAAACAGCACATTTCCTCTTTCTTCATTAAAAAAAAAATCAGATATGTCTTGGGGGTGGAAGATTTCAAACAGATAATAACGTTTGTCTCGTTATGGCATTAGGGACTGTGTAAGGAATCTTAATAACTAGTGTTGCTATATTTATTTTTATTTATTATATTTAACAGGTTTTTTATACCACTATCATTTTAGTCAAAGCGATTTACATTGTAACTTTTAAACTTGGTAATGTACATTAAACAGGGACATTGATAACTTGTATTTTTCTGAGGCAATGGAGGCAATCTATATATTTTTGTCTCTTTAGATTCTGTGTGTGTGAGTCTGGGGTGCAGGGGTAGGATGCCTGTATGCATGGTGTGGTTGGAAGGACAGAGGTGCCTGTAGGTCTTTTGGGGGGTTGCACCTCTGGCCAGGAGCAGTTCTAAAATGAGGCCGAATGAGGCGGTGGCCTCAGGCAGCAACCTTTTGGGGGCAGCAAAAAATGCCCCCAAAAAGGCTGCCTCACTCGGCCTTCAAAATAAAAATAAAACAAAACAAAACAAAACAAAAAACCCGGCCGGAGAAGCTGCTGCTGCAGCGACAGTGCAGAATGAAGTGCCCCGCGGCTCCCCGCCTCCCCAGAAGAGCCCTGCCATTCTTTTCCCCGCGCCGGCTCAGCCTTGCAGAACTGCAAAGGGAGAGTGTTTCCCTTTCCTGTGGCTCTGTTAAAGTTGAGTTCTCCGACGCTGATGGGAAACTGGCATTTCCTGTGCGATTTATAATTTAGATTTATAAACTGTGCTGCTGGTTCTTGCTCTCTTTTAGTTCCTTGGTGTGCAAACATCTTGCATTTCCTCCATATAATCTAATCAGCTTTTTGGTTTGTTTCAGTACCTGATTGGCGTTCTGAAAAAGCACCGCCCTCCTCTATGGGGGAAGGGGCACCATCTCATCCTTCGCTTCAGGCAGCAGATTGCCTTGAGCTGCCCCTGCCTCTGGCATATACACATTGTGGTCTTTTCTCCCCATGCTGTCATCTATTTCATCTCCAACCCCTTGCACTCTTCCCTCCCACTTCCTGTTATAAAATTACCCTCTAAGAACAGAAGTTCCTCTTCTCCTCCTGAAACCTCATGATTTTTATGAATAAATTTGCTTGCATCATTCATCAGAAAAATATTGTTCCCTTTCATAAGCTGCAGGGAAAAAAGACTTGAACAATATGATGAGCTAATTTAATACTGTGCAGGCAAGTCAGTGTGGGTTTTATTTTTTGCCCTGATTCTGCCCAATTCTTAATTCTGGTCATTGATTTTCAACTGGAAACAGTCCATTTCCACATGTGGTACACACCCTTAATTGACTTAGATTCCACTGATTAATCTACTCTTTTTCTCCTCTATAATAGCTTCTGTTTTCATACCTGTTTACTGCAGCAGACATGTGGGTTGCTAAGAGATCATCCAGTTGCTAAGGCGTGGATTGCTGTAGTCAGGATGGTACCCAACTACTCCTGATTCTCCAATTAAACAGATCTTCTGGGATTCTGGCTTATAACAGAAGGTCATCAGGGGGACTTCTTGAATGATGGTGATATACAACAATCCTAATTAAAAACTGCACAGCTATTCCTGCACACAGTTTCTCTGCACATGATGATAAAGGCATTCTCAACTTTTTAACATTTTACCAATAACTCTATTAATCAAACTGCTACTCAATTAATGAATGCAGAACAACTATAAATATTTGGCCAACTCTTTTTGCATTCAGAGGCTGCTCCTTGGTGACGTAATCCCACATAAATATAGGAGCGATATGCAGCATGCACAGTAAATTCTGTGCAATAATGCTGAGCTGACTGAGCTGCTATTAAGTATCTTTATGGCCTCCCAGAGAAACATTACAATGCACCACACTCACATTTCATTAATATGTAAACTAGGTAGAAAACCATGCGGTTAATCTTAAAGATGAACGGCACCCTGTCAAAACACTGTGCCTCACTTCTCTGTACTGCTGCAAAAAAAAAATCCTTATGCAGGGGCCTTTATAACCTATCCTGCATTCCGATCCCAATGCTGATAACATGTGTTTATAGCTAATTAAAATCCAGAATTCTGGGGCTGACCTAGTTTTCAAGTGTTCATTGTGTTTCATTTGCTGCGTGTACAGTTATCACAATATTCAAATGTTAGAGTGAGTTTTTCTCGCCACACTGTAGCCTGCCGTCTAAAGATGCAATAGGGAGCTGCCATCTGAGTTCACATGTACAAAGTCTTGTACCCCAGGAAGCATTTGATTAAAACAAATCCTGGGCAACTGGCCTCTGCTGGAAATGTGGTTTATGTGCTACTTGAGTAAATACACTTGAAATTCCAGTTGTCTGTATTCTGCCCCCACAATTATGTGTGCATGCTTTCATTGTAGGATTGTCATCCGGCTCCAGATGTGCCCAACAGGTTTGATCCAGTCCTGGGTTTACTCCACTGCATGCAGGGACTTGTAGGTTTGCATTTCCTATGGCGTACATGAAGAAATCAGAACTAAATGTCTCTGTATTCAATGGGGCAAATCCAGCACTGGATCAAATTTGTCAGGTGCGTCTGGAGCCAGTTGGCAACCCTATTTCATTGTATTATGTATTTTTGCCAGCTTTCAGTTAGGGTAACCAGCTTCTTGCTTGTTTGTAATACTTGCTTCTATACAGTAGGTTTAATAGGTGCATGTGACTCACTTCCTCCAGCTTACTTAATACCTGCCTGGCTTCATGCCCTACTACAAGGTATAATCTGTAATCCCTTTGGGTTATTAAAGCTCTCTCTGCCTTTTGGGTAATTTCCCCTGCATTCCTCACTTTAGTGCAGACTCTCCATTTTGTGGAAGGGAGTAAAGCTCCATAGCCCTCTCTTGTTTATTTCTTCCCCTTGCATTTACATCATCCTTTTACCACATTACCATTCAAATTTACAAATCACAATTCAACTCGGATCTCGCAATTTAATTTTATTCACATCCATCTACTATTACTACTATTATTACTATTAAACATTCATAAAGCACTTCAAGGCATACTCAGCACTGTACAAACACAGATAGAGACAGTCCCTACTCATCAGTGCTTACAATCTAATCAAGACAGACAAGACAAAAGTTAGGACTAAGGATAGAATAGGGAAGGGTAAGAAGGCACAAGGAAACAAGGGATCAGGATCTAAAGACAGCCTCAAAGGGGTGAGCCTTTAGTATAGATTTGAAAAGGGGCAGAGATGAAGCCTGTTGTACAGACTCAGGAACTGTGTTCCAGGCATAAGGAGCAGCAAGGTGAAAGGAAAAATAGCGAGGGGCAGAAGAATTAAGATATTTAAATCTCAGAAGGAGGAGTTTGAATTGGATACGGAAATGGAAGGGAAGCCAATGAAATGACTTGAGAAGAGGGGTTATCTGAGCATATCGAGCTGGAGAAAGATTAGTCGCGCAACAGAGTTTTGAATAGATTGAAGGGGAGATAGGTGACTCAGAGAGACCAGCAAGAAGGAGGTTGCAATAACTGAGATGGGAAGTAATTAGAGAGTGGACAAGTATTTTAGTAGTATGTTCAGAAAGGAAGGGGCAAATTTTGTTAATGTTATAGAGAAAGTAAAGACAGGTTTTAGCTATCTGTTCGATATGTGAGGAGAAGGAAAAAGAGGAATAAAAAATAACACCAAGGTTACAGGCTGAGGAAACAGGAAGTAGAAGAATATTATCAACAGAGATAGACAAAGGAGGAAGGGGAGAGGAAGGTTTAGGGGTAAGATAAGAAAGTTGGTTTTGTTCATGGTAGTAGTTCAAGATGAGTTGCATTCAGGCATTGAGACTCAGGGGCGGCCCAAGGGGGGTGCGGGGCCATGTGCGGAGACTCGGTGTGGGGCCTCATTTGCATAAGTGGCCTTATTTGCATAAATATTTGCATAATGCTAACATTCATTAAGAGACATGTTTACTAAAAGTTAGTGTGTGTATGGATAAGACAGACTAAAAGATTTCTACATTACTATTAATCCAGTGCCAAACGCCAGGCACATTAGGAAAAAACTACTACAAACACTGCCCATTTAGAACCCATAGCAAAACCGCCGTATCCTAACAGCACTACCAGAACTCACAAAGCACCATACCCTACCTATCAAAAAAGGCAACACATCAAATATGAAACCAATACATTTCAGAGAAAAACAATTCATGACCTACAGGGTACAGTGAACAAGTGTCAATGTCATATAGGAATTACATAAACATAATAACACAGCTCAGTAACACATTCAGAACATAGACCATCACCAAAACAAGGAACACAATTAGAAACAGGAAGGCAATAATTAAAACTGGGAACCCCAAAAGCCAAACTTGGAATGTACACAACTGTAGAAATAAAACTATAAATTAATTTCCTCTTGTACCAAACAAAGCGCCAGACGTTAATGATGCACATTTCCCAGAGCTTTTCATATTCAGTTAATAAAATTCAAAATAAAGGCTATCTTTTACTTTTGTGCATTTTTTCCGGTTGCAATTGCTCCAGCCACTTTCTTCTGGTTTCTTCATGTTTTCTGCTAAACTCGCCATCATCTGCTGTCTCTTCTCTCTTTAGTTTTTTTTCCATTATCTATCTCTCTACATCTGCTTTAAAATACTAATCTTTATCCTTTTGCTCGTTCCTCATTCCTATTTCATCACTCACATTTTACCCCTCCATCCTCAATCCCCACTTACTCTCCCAATACCCAGCTAAGTGTAGATTTTTTACCCTACCACACAAAATATTTTTCCCCGCTCCATTTTACTCTCCCAGCCCCATCCCAGTCTAATCCTCCCCTAATCCTCCCCCAACATCCGCGCCCGTCGAGTTCCAGTCTCACCCAGCAACCATACCCTTCTTGGTCCCTGCATCAGCCCCCATTCCCTAGCCCACATCAGCCCATTTCCAGTCCTAGCAACCCCCCAACCCAATACCAGTCCTAGCCCCCCCCCATCAACCCACTTCCAGTCCTAACCCCCCATCAGCCCACTTCCAGTCCTAACCCCCACATCAGCCCATTTCCAGTCAGCCCCCCATAGCCCATTTCCAGTCCTAACCCCCCCCCAACAGCCCACAGCCCATTACCAGTCCTAACCCCATCAGCCCACCTCCAGTCTTAATCCCCCCAGCCCATTTCCAGTCCTAGCAACCCCCCAACACCAGTACCAGTCCTAGCCCCCCATAGCCCACTCCCAGTCCTAACCCACCAGGCCCATTACCAGTCCTAAGCCCATCAGCCCACCTCCAGTGTTAACCCCCCCATCAGCCCATTTCCAGTCCTAGCCCCCCCATAGCCCATTACCAGTCCTAACCCCCCCAACAGCCCACAGCCCATTACTAGTCCTAACCCCATCAGCCCCACCTCCAGTCTTAATTCCCCCCAGCCCATTTCCAGTCCTAGCAACCCCTCCAACCCATTACCAGTCCTAGCCCCCCATAGCCCACTCCCAGTCCTAATCCCACCAGCCCACTCCCAGTCCTAATCCCACCAGCCCAGTTCCAGTCCGAAGCCCCCGCACCCAATTTTCGTTTAAGCACCTCCCATACCATTACAGTCCTAACCTCCCCATCACAACTCAACTTTCAGTCCTGATCCCATCAGCCCATATACAGACTTAGCGCCCCCATAGCCCATCACCCACTCCTAAACCCCCCCAGCCCCCCCATAGCCCATCACCACTCCTAACCCCCCCCCCCCAGGCCCCCCATAGCCCATCACCAATCCCTAACCCCCCCAGGCCCCCATAGCCATCACCACTCCTACCCCCCAGTCCCCCCATAGCCCATCACCACTTTTAAACCCCCCCAGCCCCATAGCCCATCACCAATCCTAACCCCCCAGCCCCCCCATAGCCCATCACACTCTTAAACCCCCCCCAGCCCCCCATAGCCCATCACACTCCAATCTAACACCCCCCCAGGCCCCCATAGCCCATCACCACTCCTACCCCCCAGTCCTCCCATAGCCCATCACCACTCTTAAACCCCCCCAGCCCCCCATAGCCATCACCACTCCTAACCCCCCAACAGCCCCCCCATAGCCCATCACCACTCTTAAACCCCCCAGCCCCCCATAGCCCATCACCACTCCAACCCCCCCAGCCCCCCCTAGCCCATCCCCACTCCTAGCCCCCCCCAGCCCCCCATAGCACATCACCCCTCCTAACCCCCCCAGCCCCCCCATAGCCCATCACCACTCTTAACCCCCCCAGCCCCATCACCACTCTTAACCCCCCCAGCCCCCCCATAGCCATCACCACTCTTAACCCCCCCCAGCCCCCCATAGCCCATCACCACTCTTAACCCCCCCCCAGCCCATCACACTCTTAACACCTCCCCCAGCACCCCCATAGCCCATCACCACTCCTAACCCCCCCCCAGCCCCCCATAGCCCATCACATCCTAACCCCCCCCCCAGCCCCCCCATAGCCCATCACCACTCCTAACGCCCAGCCAGCCCAGGAAATTTTTTTAAAAAAAGAAGTTGTCTTCTCCAGCAGCCGGGGCCGCGCGGCAGAATCGAGTGTGCCGCGGGGCCCCCCTGCCCAGCAGAGCCTGCCCTCCCGAGCCTGCCCTCCCCTTTATCAGCTGTCTTCGCAGCTCTAATCAAAAGCGCCGGCTTTCAGAGCGCGAAAGGGCTAGTTTCCCTTTCGCGGCTCTGTTAAGCCCGCGGGGGCTGATGGGAACTTCCCATCAGCCCCGCGGGGCTTAATAGAGCAGCGAGGGAGAAACTCTCCCTCGCGCTCTGAAAGCCGGCGCGTTTGATTAGAGCTGCGAAGACAGCTGATAAAGGGGAGGGCAGGCTCGGGAGGGCAGGCTATGCTGGGCAGGGGGGGCCCGCGGCACACTCGATTCTGCCGCGGCGGCCCCGGCTGCCGGAGAAGACAACTTCTTTTTTCTTTTTAAAAATTTTACTTTAGGATTAGAATGTTTTTTGCGCGGGGCCCCCTGAAACGCGGGGCCCTGTGCAAAAAACATTCTCGCTCAATGGACGGGCCGGCCCTGTTGAGACTATTTCCTTATCCCTGCAGGGCTTACAATCTAAGTTTGCATTTGAAGGCCCAAAGCCACATCGGTTATGTGCCTCTTGTAATTTTCAGAATAGTGGATGATTCCCTGCACCAACAAGGTAATGGTGGGAGAAGGCTCCACTAGGAGGGCAGTTTTGAACTGGCACAAATATCCAGCCCAGAGGCAGTTACCTGCTAAGCTTTTACACCTCAAGGAACAGTGGATAGTTGAAAGATAACAGATTGCTTAGGCCTCTGCATTTTATATAATTTGCCTCCTGGTTGCCTAAGCCGGAGGATGACCCCTGGAGCTGTGTCAAAGAGAGCTAGTACTGCACCTGTGACCACTTCTGAGGCTAACCTTCAGTTCTGTAAGGTATATTGGGGAAAAAATTAGAGAAGATGGGTTCTTTATCTCAAAAGGAGAGCTCAAATATAATCTAAATGACTACACCTGTTAATGCAGCTATTTATTTCTCAGCCATTTATTGTTGAATATTGTATTAACCCCTTAAAGGCCTCTAGTAAAACCCTTGATTCAGAACAAATTTGGCCTGGACAGAGTTATTTAAAGGGGTGGAAAGTGGAGTGAGTGAATCTAGAGTGCCAACAGCCTCCTAGCTTTACTGGTCCCTTGTGTTATGGTCCTGAAGTTGTGCCCCTGGTCTGCCGCATAGCAAGAATTAGCTGCTGTGAGGACTAGAATAGCAGGGGCTACATTCCCTGTCTCATCTCTCTTTTAGGTTTGCCAGCACCAGGACTATAGCAAGCTATAATTATCCCTGTACGACTCACAAATCCAGTGACCCGTCCCCCTATGACATATCAGACTTTCAGTTGTAAGTTTAATATTTTAGTCAATTCATAATTTCAACTTCACATCGGCCTATTGTCTAATGCAGGGACTCTCAATCTAGTACTCATGACACACCTATCCAGTCGGGTTTTCAGGATAACAGCAATGAACATATATGAGGGACATTTGCATTCACTGTCTCCACTATATGCAAATCTTTCTCATTCAAATTCGTTGTGGTTATCCTGAAAACCTGTTAGGTAGCAGCCTACAAAGAGCATAGGTCATGTAAGTGTCATCTCAATACAAAATCAAACTGATATTTAATTTAATTAATGAAATATTACTTTTTGCTTTTATGGATAGTGTGGTCACAAGCTGATAACTAGTCTTTGGTAAATATTTGATTCAATACTATACAGTTTTAAACCAAAATTCACCAAACAACCTAGTAAGGAAGGAAGAGGAGCATATTCCAATGGCAGTTTTATTATTTCAAAGCTACATCTCGCTTTCTGTGCAGCAAAATCATCAATAACACTGTCATATTGGAGAGAGTTGACTAGTCCATGCTCAGTAAACAAAATTGCCAAGATGGACAAATGTTCTTGACCCATTGATGACCTAAGGTTATTCTTTATAAGCTTTAACTTGCTAAAACTGCGTTCACAAGAAGCAACAGTGACTGAACTTGTCAGAAAAATTCTAAAAGCAATCTCTACTAGGATATATGTCTTTTAAGGAATATATATGGATAAGTTGCAAAAGGTCAATAGTAATTGCTTTTCCTAAATCAGCAATCAGCAAATTTGCTTGAAGTTTGAAAATCTAATTTTCTGACACCAGTTCCAGCATATCTAAGTCACAATCATACTTCCAAGTTACGTTAACTGCATAGGTTTTGGCTTCTTTGACTAAGAAGGATGCAAGAGAATTTCCAGTGAGGATGTAAGAGAACTTCCAGTGAGGAATTCAAAGTCAGAAAAAATCAAAACTCCACGGGATCTCAGTTATAAAGCTATCAAAAATCATGTTGCATTCTGCTCAGACACATCGGTTTTGCCTTATGCTTCATCTGTGTTGCAAGATTTGAGCTGTTATCTTTGATGCATTGATTATTTCTGTGATAACTTGGGCAAGCCACTTAACACTCAGATGCAAACTTAGATTATAAGCCCTGCAGGAACTGGGAAATAGCCTCTACTGTATCTGGATGCAGTTCAACTTGAACTACTACAGGAAATGCATGAGCTAAATACAAGTACATTGCATTGATTATTTCTGTGATATCTTTGTCACGCATGTGCAATAACAAACCTCACAATTGCTTTGAAACTATACCAATAGATGTATTATTTGTCTGAAAACAATGGTTTTCTATGTCAACTACCTTAAGAGTCTGACACCATGCATGGAGCAAGCAAAGAAATTCAAAATTGATTTTAATAAGAAGCATTTGAGCACTTGATATTGTCATTACAGCTCCAGTCATTGTTTTACTCTTGTTGTTGTTGTTATTAAGTGCCGTTGAGTCAGTGTCGATTCCTGGTGACCCTCTGGATAGTTAACGTAAACTTTGTTTGGTCTTCAGATACTAGCAGCTCATTGTTGATATCCATAGCTGCTGTATAGATCCAGCTCATTGCTGGCCTTCCTATTCGTCACCAGCACCATAATTCAAAGGCATCAATTTTCTTCCACTCTGTCTTTTTCATTATCCAACATTTGCATCCATATGATGTTATTGAAAATACTATGGCCTGGACAAGTTGAATCTTTGTATGGAGAGAGACATCTCTGCTCTTGAGAATCTTGTTTAGGTCTTTCATAGCCATTCTACCAATAGCAATATGTTGTCAGATTTCTTGACTGCTAGTCCTTTCTTTATTGATTGTTGATCTAAGTAAGTTAAAGCGGTCAACTATTTCAATTTCTTCTCCATCAATGATGAACTTATTGATCTTGCCAGTTGTCAGGATCTTTGCCTTCTTAACATTAAGGTGCAGACCCATTTTAAGACTATATTCCTTGATCTTGAGAAGCAAATGTTTCAAATCGTCTTCACTTTCAGCCAGTAATGTGGTATCATCAGCATAGCAAAGGTTGTTGATGAGTCTTCCACCAATCATCACACCTCGGTTGTCTTCATACAGTCCTGCTTCTCTGATGATTTGTTTTGCATATAAATTAAAGAGATAGAGGGAAAGTATGTGCCTTGTCGTATACCTTTGCTGATTTTAAACCATTCTGTTTCTCCTAATTCCGTTCAAAGTGTTACTTCTTGATCAATGTAAAGGTTGTGCAAGAGAACAATCAGGTGTTCTAGTATACCCATGCTTCTTAATGTGGCCAAGAATTTCTCATAGTTTACACAGTCAAAAGCCTTGCTGTAGTCAATAAAACACATATGGATATCCTTTTGTTATTCTTTTGTCTTTTCAAGGATCCATCTCATATCTGTGATAATGGACTGTTGTAGTTGTTGTTATGGAAGGACAGACTAGATGGGCCTTGTGGTCTTTTTCTGTCATCATGTTTCTATAATGTCTCTCGTTCCTTGCCCTTTCCTGAACCCTGCTTGCACTTCAGGCAGTTCTCGTTCCAGGTATGGTTGTAGTCTCTGCTGAATGATCTTGAGTAAAATCTTGCTGGCATATGGCATCAGAGCAATTGTGCGATAATTTCCACAGTCAGTCGAGTCACCTTTCTTCAGTATTTGTATAAACACAGATCTTTTTCAGTCAGTTGGTTATGAATTTGTCTTCCAAATTTCCTGGCAGAGCCTTGTAAGCATGGTAACAGCTTCATTTGATTGCTGTAATACTTCATTGGGAATGTCATCAATGCCCAGTGCTTTGTTCTTTGATAAGACTTTCAATGTTTCTTCGACTTCTCTTTTCATCACCAATGGTTCCTGATCATAAGGTACAGGTTGAAATGGCTGTTGGTCCACTTGATCTTTATGGTATAATGACTCTACATTCTTTCCACCTTTTCTTGAGCTCATCATTCAGCATGGATCTTTGAACATCTTGTAGCAAGGCTGGAATTTTTTCTTTAACTCTCGTAGCTTTAGAAAAGCCAATCTTGTTCTCCCTCTAATAGTTTCTGTTTCTATTTCCTTGCATGTGTCATTGTAGTACTTCTCCTAGTCTTGTCTTGCTGCACGCTGGAAATCTCTGTTGAGTTCTGCGATTGCCTCTCTTTCTTCTCTGACTTTAGCTTCTCTGTGTTTCTGGACAATTTTCCGAGTTTCTTCAGTCATCCATTTTGTCCCTTTTTGTTTTTTAGCCTTTTGTAGAGACTTCTTGCTTTTTTCCAACACAACCTTCTTGATGTCATCCCATAACTCTGCTGGACCTCTGTCATTTGTATCTAAATCGATTTTTCAGGCAGTCTTTAAATTCCAGTGATGTATTCTCAAGGTCATATTTTGCTACATTCATGAATGGCTTGCTCTTTTTCAACTTTAGCTTGAGTTTGCATACTAGTAGTTGGTGATCTGCACCACAATCAGCTCCAGGTTTTGTCTTTGTTGATGTTATCAAGCTTTCACATCGTTGTCTTCCACAGATGTAGTCAATTTGATTTCTGTACAATCCATTGGATGAAGACCACATGTACAGTCGGCACTTGTGTTGCTGGAAGAAGGTGTTTGAAATGAATAGATCATTGGTCTTGCAGAATTCTATCAGTCTTTTTCCAGCTTCATTTCTGTTGGCAAGTCCATATTTTCCAACCACTTTGCCTTCTTTTTTGTTGCTAACCTTTGCGTTCCAGTCACCCATGACTATCAGGATATCCTGTTTGCATGTTCTGTCAATTTCAACTTGTACTTGTTCATATAACTCATCAATGTCTTCCTCTTCTACAGCTGTTTTTGAGGCATATACCTGAATTATAGTTGGGGGCTTTCCTCGTAGACGAATAGAAATTAAGCGTTTACTGACTGCATTGTATTTCATTACAATTCTTGCAAGTTTCTTCTTAATTATAAATCCAACACCATTTATTCTTTGTCTTTCATTTCCAGCATAGTAGGCCATATGATCATCAGATACAAAGTGCCCAAAGCCAGTACATTTCAGTTCACTGACACCCAATAGATTGAGTTGTATATGTTCCATTTTATTCTTGACCACCTCCAACTTCCCTTGGTTCATGCTTCGTATGTTCCATGTCCAAATATATAAAACATCTTTGCAACTTCTGACTCTCATTTCATGCGCAGCTACCTCAGCAGATCCAATCACATCATACATGCTGGCTTTACTCTGAGAATCTTCAGCTCTTCCCCAGTATTCATTTGAGTGCCTTCCAACCTCGGGGGCTCATCTTCCAGCACTATAGTGCAATTTGTTCTGTGACTATCCATTGGGTTTTTTGTGGCAAGATACAGAAGTAGATTTTCCAGGCCTTTCTTCCGCACAGTTAATTCTAATGTTGTTGCATTTGTCACAGAAATATGATCCTCTGCATACAACACCGTCCCATTCTGCTGCTGCCCAGATGGGTGTTTTTTTTTTAGTCTGTCACCTCAGCTGAGACCTGTCTATCTTGAGAGACCCTGCTAGTAGCTAAGCCCTCACAGCATGACAAGCTGCAAACCAGAACATTACAAACTCCTTCAATATGCATCTTTTCTAGCAGACCACCTACTACTTTTCAAAGACATGGTCAATACCTTCATCAGCTGTTTGCATCTCACTGTAGAAGCAGAGGAGAAGGTGAAGGGATAATTGGAATAAAGGGATAATCAGCTCAGATCTGCTTTATATGTTTGCCTTATGATTGCATATATATCTGCCTTATAACTGCACTCTGGCCTGTTTGAAACAGACACAGCAACATATGGTTGGTACAAAACAGGTGGGCAACAGGAAAAGAGTACATGCAGCTTATGACTGTTATAAAGCCTAAAAAAAAGCTATACTTTGGACAGAAGTGTCCAAGGATATAAGCCTAGGTTCAAACAGGTCAAGCCAGGAATTCAACTAATGCTCTTGCCCTGAAGGTTTCAATTGGTGCCAGCAGATGGAAAAACACAGGAGGAGGCAGAGGGCTATGATTGATTGCATAGATAGGCGAGCCTTGATCAGCAGATCTAGCTGCATAACCCATAGACGGCCCTGGGAAAGAGTTTTGCATTTGCTGAAACTATTTAGAATTTGAAGCAGAGAGGTATATATAAGACAGCAATTTTAGAGGATCTTGGGGGCAGTTCTTTTCTCCCCTTGCAGAGAGAAGTCTGCCCCACTGTCCCTCAGACAGGCACTTGCTATCTGCATCTATAACCATTTGTTTGCTGTGCCAAATAATAAAAAGTTTCTTTGTAGCTGAGCAACTTGCTGTCTGAACTGTTTATTGGTAATTGGGGAGGCTTTGTAGGTGGACCCGGCCTACAAAGGTGAACAGTTTTGAAAGGAACCGAAAAATATTATGAGCAGTGAAATCTCAATTGCATGAACTGCAACCAAATTGAGGGAATGGCAAAATGTGGTTAAGGAATTCAGGCTACTAATTTAGGCTTGTACTCTGCTATACTTGCTTGTCATATTTGCTACATCATCATATCCCTGACCTCTACAATCTTTTATATCCAAACCGTCACTTTCTAATTTGCCTGTGATCTCTGTAACTAACCCAAAGCCAGTTTTATCCTGACTTCCAATGAAATTGATAAAACATAGAAATATGACAGCAGATAAAGACCATATGGCCTATCCAAGCTGCCCATCCATACCAGCTACTAAATTCTACAGTCCTTTTTTTGTTTGTTTGTTTTTTTCCTTCCGAGATCTTCTGTGTTTGTCCCATACTTTCTTGAATTTAGATACAGTCTTTGTCTCTACCAGCTCCACTGAGATACATGCCTATAGAATGACGAAGATTGGACACAAGTCACCACGGTCTGCAGAATCACCAATCCAACTTGAACTGAAGAACCATTATGCAGCCCTGGAAGTGGAGGAGGTGAAAGCATCCCTGGAAAGGGAAGAATCAGAGCTCAAGTACCCCAAGTTGCAGAATTAGTGACCACAAGGAAGCGAAGGGTAGTGGTGGTTGGTGACTCTCTTCTGAGGGGTACTGAGGCGTCCATCTGCCGGCCAGACTTAATTTCCAGAGAGGTATGCTGTCTGCCAGGTGCCAAAATCCAAGACATTACAGAGAGCTTGCCGAGATTCATCAAGCCCTATGACTGTTACCCAATGTTGCTAATCCATGTCGGAACAAAGGATACTGCCAGGCATCCCACTGAGCGTATCAAGAGGAACTTCATGGCTCTGGGACAGAGGGTGAAGCAGATAGGTGCACAGGTGGTGTTCTCTTCAATTCTCCCTGTTGAGGGTAAAGGCCAAGGCAGAGAAGCTTGCATCCTGGAGATGAATGCATGGCTGCGTGGATGGTGTCATCAAGAGTGTTTAGGTTTCCTGGACCACGGGATGCTATTCCTAGGGTTGCAGAGCAGAGATGGCGTTCATCTGTCCAAGAAAGGTCGACACATCTTCAGTAGTAGACTGGCTAATTTACTAAAGAGGGTTTTAAACTATATTCGTTGGGGATGGGTGAAGATAACCCCCAGAAAAGTGAAAGCCCCCAGGTAAGTGAAACAATAAATACCTTTATGGAAATGGGTAAAAAGGGTAACATATAGAAAGCAGTGTGTATAAATTCCCGTAGCATGGGAAATAAGATCCCTGATGTTGAAGCTTTGGTGGGAGTGGCCGACTTGGATTTAGTGGCAGTTACAGAAACATGGTTCACAGAAAACCATAAGTGGGATGTAACTATACCAGGCTATACTTTCTTCAGATAGGATAGGGTAGGAAGAAGGGGATGAGGAGTGACACTATATGTAAAACATAATATTAAAGCCTTGGAATTACAGAGCTTAAAAGGGAGAAAGGAGGCACTGTGGGTTAAACTAGAAAGAGGGAAAGAGAAATCTATTTGCATTGGCGTGATATACAGACCTCTTTCACAAGAGGAAGAGGTGGACAGAGGGTTAATTGAAGACATATGCAGTATTGCTAGGAAAGGGGAGGTGATACTAATAGGGGATTTCAATATATCAGATGTTGATTGGCACATTCCTGCAGCAGTATCATCTAGAAGTAAGGAGATCCTGGATTCACTACAGGGAGAACTATTCAGGCAATTGGTAACAGACCCCACACGTGAAGGGGCCATACTGGACTTGGGGCTTACCAATGGTGAAAGTGTTTCTGATGTTATAGTGGGAGATCATTTTGCATCCAGTGATCACCAGATGGTGAGGTTCAGTATTAGGACTAGGGCTGTTAGAATCCATTCAAAAGCGAGGGTCTTAGACTTTAGGAAAACTAACTTTGTCAAGATGTGCCAATACCTCAGGAAGTCGTTAGCGGGATGGGAACAGCTGGGGGATGTAGAAAAACAGTGGGCAAAACAGAAAGGGGATATTTTAAGGGCAACCAACCTTTTTGTTAAAATGATAAATAAAGGTAAAAGGAAAAGGAGACCGCTATGGCTTTCGAAAGAAATAGCTGAAAAGGTGAAGAAAAAAGAGGGAGGCCTTCATGAAATACAAGAGATCACAGAGAGAGGAAGACAGGCATCTATATTTGGAAAAACTTAGAGAAGCTAGAAAAGTAGTCAGGAAAGCAAAGATTCAAAAAGAGGAAGAAATAGCCAATGCAATAAAATGGGGGCGATAAGAAATTTTTCAGATATGTTAGTGAGAAGAGGAAGGGCAAAAGTGGTTTTGTCAGACTCAAGGGTGAAGGGGAGGAATATGTAGAAGCAGATGAGGATAAAGCGGAATTGCTTAACAAATATTTCTGTTCTGTGTTCATAGTTGAAGAACCAGGAGCAGGACCACAGAAAACACCCACAAACAGGAACAGAAGCGAGGGGCATCTTGAAGAATTTTCAGAAGACTTAAAGTAGACAAAGCGATGGGACCAGATGGGATACACCCTAGAATACTGAGGGAACTTGGGTACTTTCTAGCAGCTCCACTGACTGACCTTTTCAATGCCTCGTTGGAGTCAGGAGTGGTGCCAAAGGACTGGAGAGAGGCTCATGTGATGCCTTTACACAAAAGCGGAAGTAAGGATGTGGTTGAAAACTACAGGCCAGTTAGTTTAACTTCGGTAGTGAGTAAATTATTGGAAACGCTGCTGAAAGAAAAAATAGTGAGGTTTCTGGAGTCCAGCAGATTACAGGATCAGAGGCAGGTCTTGTCAGACAAATCTGATTGATTTCTTTGACTGGGTGACCAGGGACTTGTACTGAGGGAAAGCCCTTGATGTGGTGTATTTAGATTTCAGTAAAGCCTTTGACACCATTCCTCAGACGCTTTATAAACAAACTGAGCACTCTAGGGATGGACCCTACAGTTACTGCTTGGGTTAGAAATTGGTTGAGTGGAAGGCGACAAAGAGTACAGGTAAATGGAGCTCACTTTGAGGAGATGGAAATTACCAGTGGTGTTTCCCAGGGATCTGTCGTTGGTCCGATTCTTTTCAACATCTTTGTTAGTGATATAGCGGAAGAACTGTTGGATAAAGTTTGCCTCTTTGTGGAATCTACAATAGAGTAGACACCCAGGAAGGTGTAGATAACATGAGGAGTGATCTAGCTCAGCTTACTACTACTACTACTATTCAGCACTTATAGAGTGCCACGCATGCAGTGCTGCCAAGCTAACCTACAAGAGGTAGCCAACAACAAAAGACAGTCCCTGCCCATCAGAGTCAAGCTCATTGGAGCTTACAATCTAGTTAGAACAGTACATTAGTTAGAACAGTACAGAGTATTAGTCAGTTCTGCGCAAGGTACGGTGTGGTACAGTTTGGTCTATAGTTTGGTTGATAAGATGAGGAAGGAGTCAAGATCTGAATGCAACTGTGAAGAGATGGGTCTTCAACTTGGATTTGAAGAGGGCCAGGGAGGATGCCTGGTGCACAGACACGGGTAGGCTGTTTCAGGCGTAAGGTGAAGCAAGGTGAAAGGAGCGCAGTCGGGAGTTTGCGGTGTGGGTGAAAGGCATTGATAGAAATAATTTGTTAGCGGAGCGCAAATTTCGAGAGGGGACATAGGGAGAGATAAGAGATAAGAGGTATTGAGGGGCCATAGAGTGAATGCATTTAAAGGTCAGTAGGAGAAGCCTGAATTGGATGCGGAATTGGACAGGGAGCCAGTGAAGTGACTTGAGAAGAGTAGTAATGTGGGCATAGCTAGGCTGGCAGAAGATTAGTCGAGCAGCGTGATTTTGTATAGATTGAAGGGGAAGGAGGTGGCTCACGGGAAGACCCGCGAGGAGTAGGTTGCAGTAATCGAGTAAGGAGTGGATAAGCGTTTTGGTAGTGTGTTCAGAGAGGACGGGGTGGATTTTGCTGATGTTGTAGAGAAAGAAGCGGCAGGTCTTAGCTACAAGCTGGATGTGAGCGGAGAAGGAGAGAGAGGTGTCAAAGATAACCCCTAGAGTGCGGGCCGAGGGAACAGGAAGGATAGTAGATCCATCCACATGGATAGAGAGAGGGGGAAGTGGAGGGGGGGAGGAGTTAGGTGGAAAGACAAGGAGTTCAGTCTTGGCCATGTTCAATTTCAATCGGCGATGAGACATCCAGGCAGCGATGTCCGAGAGACAAGCAGAGATCTTGGACTGGGTTGCCGGAGAAATATTAGGTGTAGAGAGGTAGATTTGGGAGTCATCAGCATAGAGATGGTACTGAAAGCCATGGGAGGAGATAAGCGCGCCAGGGCCTTGGGTATAAAGAGAGAAGAAGAGGGGGCCCAAGATAGATCCCTGGGATACACCTACATGGAGCGGGGTAGGGGAGGAGGAGGAGCCACCAGAGCATACACTGAATGAGTGATGGGAGAGGTAGGAGGAGAACCAGGATAATACAGAGTCCTTGAAGCCAAGCGAGGAGAGGGTGATGAGGAGAAGGTCGTGGTCAACGATCTCAAAGGCAGCAGAAAGGTCAAGAAGAATGAGGATAGAATAGAGGCCCTTGGATTTAGCCAGGAACAGGTCATTTGTGACTTTCGTGAGTGCTGTTTCAGTGGAGTGTAGTGGACGGAAGCTGGATTGAAGTGAGTCCAAGAGGGCCTGGGAGGTGAGGAAGTTGAGGCAGCGACGGTGGACTGTTCGTTCTAATAGTTTGGAAATGAAGGGAAGGAGGGAGATGGGTCGATAGTTAGAAGGGCATGTGGGATCAAGAGAGGGTTTCTTGAGGAGGGGTGTGACAACAGCATGTTTGAAGTCAACGGGGACAATTACAGTGGAGAGTGAAAGATTGAGGATATGAGTGATGGAGGGGACAATGGTGAGGGGGATGGAACTTAGGAGATGGGTGGGTATACATCCAAGGGTGCTGAAAGAACTGAAATATGAGATTGCAGACCTGCTATTAGTAATCTGTGAACTATCATTAAAATCATCTCTAATACCTGAAGATTGGAGGATCGCCAATGTAACGCCAATTTTTAAAAAGGGTTCCAGGGGTGATCCGAGAAACTACAGTCCAGTGAGCCTCACGTCAGTACCGGGAAAAATGGTAGAAACCATAATAAAGAATAAAATTACTCAGCATGTAGATAGTCATGGCCTAATGTGAGACAACAAACATGGCTTTAGACAAGGAAGATCTTGTCTTACTAATCTGTTACGTTTTTTTGAAGATGTGAATAAACAGGTGGACAAAGGTGAGTCGGTTGATATAGTGTATCTGGACTTTCAATAAGCCTTTGACAGGTCCCTCATCAGAGACTTTTGGCAAAACTAAAGAGTCATGGGATAGGAGGCAGTGTACTATTGTGTATCAGGAACTGGTTAAAAGAATGAAAGCAGAGGGTAGGGCTAAATGGCCAATTTTCCCAATGGAGAGAGGTGAATAGTGGTGTACCCCAGCGATCTGTGCTGGGTCCGCTTCTTTTTGACATATTCATAAATGACCTGGAAAGTGGAATAACGAGTGATGTTATCAAATTTGCAGATGACAGAAAACTATTAAAAGTTGTTAAAACCCAAGAGGATTGTGGAAAATTGCAAGAGGATCTTGATAAATTGGAAGACTGGGCATTAAAATGGCAGATGAAATTTAATGTGGACAAGTGCAAAGTTATGCACCTAGGGAAGAACTACCCAAACTATGGTTACACGATGCAAGGTTCCGCATTAGGAACCACCACCCAGGAAAAAGATTTAGGCGTCATTGTGGATAAGATGTTAAAACCCTCGGCCCAGTGTGCAGCGGCGGCCAAGAGAGCAAATAGAATGCTAGGTATCATAAGGAAAGGAATGGAAAATAAAACAAAGGATATTATAATGCCTCTATATCGTTCCATGGTGAGACCGCACCTTGAATATTGTGTGCAATTCTGGTCGCCGTATCTTAAAAAGGATATAGCGTTATTAGAAAAGGTTCAGAGAAGAGCCACCAAAATGGTAAAGGGGATGGAAGGATACTCCTATGAAGAAAGGTTAAAAAGGTTAGGGCTCTTTAACCTGGAAAAGAGACGGCTGAGGGGAGATATGATAGAAGTCTATAAATTAATGAATGGAGTGGAATGGGTAAATGTAGATCGATTGTTTATGTTATCAGAATATAGAAAGACTAGGGAACATGCAATGAAGCTACAGGGTAAACTATTTAAGAGTAATAAAAGACAATATTTTTTCACTCAACGTGTAATCAAACTCTGGAATTTGTTACCGGAGGATGTAGTAAAGGCTGTTAGTGTAGCTGGGTTTAAAAAAGGTTTGCACAAGTTCCTGGAGGAAAGGTCCATAAACCATTATTAAGAAGGGACCCAGGATATGAATGCTTGACCCAGTACAAGCATTGTGGAACCTGTGTCTTTTGGGGAAACTGCTAGGTACGTATGACCTAGATTGGCCACTGTTGGAAACAGGATACTGGGCTTGATGGACCTTGGTCTGACCCAGTATGGCATATCTTATGTTCTTATGATAGGGTCTGATGAACAGGTGGTGGCTTTGGAGAAGGACAGAAGGAGTGCAGTTTCTTCCTTAGAGATCGGAGGGAAGGAGGAGAGGGTGGCAGAGGGAGTATGGATGGGGGAGGAGGGGAGGTAGATAGAGGGGGGTAGGGAATTGGAGGGTAATCTTGTGGATTTTGTCTTGGAAATAGTAGCTTGAAGAATGGTCTAGAATTTGGCAGCTGGGATTTAATGTTAAAAAATGCAAGGTCATGCATTTGGGCTGCAGCAATCCAAGAGAACAATATACTATAGGTGGTGAAGTACTTTTGTCCTCTAAAGAAGAGCAGGACCTAGGCGTGGTCGTGTCAGATGATCTTAAAGTACTGTAGCTAAACAGGTAGAAAAGGTGACAGAAAAAGCTAGAAGGATGCTTGAGTGCATATGGATAGGAATGGCTAGCAGAAAAAAGGAGGTGATAGTGCCTCTGTATAAGTCTTTGGTGCGACCTCATTTGGAGTATTGTGTGCAATTCTGGAGACCGCACCTTCAAAAGGATATAAACAGGATGGAGTCAGTACAGAGGGTGGCTACCAAAATGGTTTGTGGTCTTCATTATAAAGCATATGAGGACAGACTTAAGGATCTTAATATGTATACCTTAGAGGAAAGGCGGGATAGAGGTGATATGACTGAGACATTTAAATACCTCCATGGCATAAATGCACAAGTTGAAAGCAAGTTCTGCTACGAGGGGACATGGAATAAGGGTTGAAAGGGGATAGATTCTGGAGTGATATGTGGAAATATTTCTTTATAGAAAGAGTGGTGGATCCGTGGAATAGTCTCCCAGTGGAGGTGGTAGAAATGAGGACGGTATCTGATTTCAAAAAAGCATGGAACAAACACAGAGGATCTCTAAAGAAAAAAAGGGGACGGTTGTAGTGTTGATCTGGAAGGAAAAACTAGATAGGCCATGTGGTCTTTTTCTGTCGTCATTTTTCTATGTTTCTATGTTTCTAGTCCATGAATCTACCACTCTTTCCGTAAAGAAATAGAGGGTCTTCTCCTGTGCATTTATGCAACTGAATTATTTAAATCATAAGAACATAAGATATGCCATACTGGGTCAGATCAAGGTCCATCAAGTCCAATATCCTGTTTCCAACAGTGGACAATCTAGGTCACAAGTACCTAGCAGTTTCCCCAAAAGATACAGGTTTCACAATGCTTGGATTGGGGCAATCAGTGGATTTCCCGGGTCCCCTTTAATAATGCTTTATGGACCTTTCTGCCAGGAACTTGTCTAGATTTTTTAAAACCCAGCTATACTTACAACGTTTACTACATCCTCCGATAACGAAATTCCAGAGTTTGATTATACATTGAATGAAAAATTTTTTTTTCTTATTAGTCTTAAATAGATTACACTGTAACTTCAATACATGTCCCCCTAGTCTTTCTATATTTTGATGACATAAACAACACAGGTACACTAAAAAAAATTTTTTTTAAACTGCCTCTAATGTTTCGATTGATTTTTACGTTTTTTGGTGCGCTGAATCCAAATCTGGTAACCAATTTGCTCCATCACGTACAGATTTTTGCTACATTGGGTTAGCAGTTTGAGGTGAAACGTTTCAGATTGAGTGCGATCGAGATAAAAGTTTCTTGGATGAATTCTTTATACTAATTGTTTAGTAGTTATTCAAATAAGAATACAGAAAATTGTAACAACGCAGCACATAGAATAGAGTAATGTCAACAAAACACACTGTGATGGTAGCAAAATTGTCTGCACTTAAAAACGGCCACATACATGTGCACAAACATTGAGCATATTAAAGCGAGGTTAGACACAAAGCAAAGCAAAGAAAGAAAGTGCAAAAAATGTTATACAGGTATGTATGTAAGAATAGAAAACGCAAACCGCACCATTGCAATACATGAAGACACAACAACCCGATGGTGTGAAAATAAAATTCTAAATAAATGAGATCCGACACTGTGGTAATAACTAGCAAATTTCTATTTCAAAGTTTAGTAAAAACACGATATTTGTCAACACAGTTTAGATTTTTAAAAAGTCATTCTTGGGTCAATCAATCTCCTGGTGGGGCCCCGTTTCTTCTTCCCCCACCCCCGAATGCTTCTCTTGGTGCGCTGCTGCTGGCGTATTTTTCATCTGGGGTTTCCCGCAGCAGCAACCAGCAGAAATCATCCATCATAGTGGTGTTCCATCTTCCTTGGTACCTTCTCTCTGCGTCCTTGATGTTCCTGGTGAAACCTTTCACCTATGTTTTCTTCACTGTACGTCCCCATGTTTTCGGGAAAGTAGTTCACATGGGAGTGCAAGAAATGGACTTTCAGGCTCATGTTACAGCCTTGTTCTTTGAAGGCATTGAGCATCCTGGCAACAATATCCTTATAGTTCTCATCCCGCCAGTTCCCCAAGAATTTGAGAACAACCATCCTTTGAAGGCTCCCAGGCTTCTTTTTCCTTCTCAGACATCGTTTCAGCGAATGCTCCATCTGAAATGAGTTTCCTTATATCAGGGCCAACAAACTCTCTTTCCTTTAGCTTTGCTTCAGAAAGTCGGGGGAACTTTGAGCAAAGGTACCGAAAGCACTCACCATCTTTTGGAAGGGACCTGATGAATTGCTTAATGAGACCCAACTTAATGTGGAGAGGTGGTAATAGAATTTTATCACGAGGTTACCAAGCTCTCATGAAGAACATTTTTCTCACCGGGTCTCAAATACTCCCGAATTGGCCAGTCTTTTTTCTTTTTTCCCCCAGTGTAGGTCGCGGGGCCCGGCTATCCCACAAGCAAAGGAAGCAGGGATATTTGGTGAAACCGGATTGCTGCCCTAATAGCATGGATAGAATTTTAAAGTCTCCACAAATCATCACTTATGCTCATCATAACGAATCTTCTGAAGAATCAGGGCCAAATTCTCGTATTTTTCTAGTAGAATAACAGAGAGAGCAATATGAACTGAAGCGAATGTGTTGCCATTATTAATAAGAACACATTTTAAGAAGTCTTTTTACTAATCAATGAACAGGCCGCCATTCAGCAGCAGGATCATACTTGAGTTTAAACTTTTTCCATCACTCCATATATACGTTGCAAAATACCAAATCTTCCTCTTTGCTGAAATACTTCAAAAATTGTGTCTCTCGGCTGCGGTACCAATAAAAATTTGTTCCTGGTGACAATAGATTTTTCTGTTTAAAGCCGAGAACCTAGCAGTTGGGCAGCATCTTTTTGGGAGTCCTAAAATCCCGGACTAAATCATTCAATTCAGCTTGAGAGAAAAGTTCAGGTTTCGGATCTGGTTTCAGTTTCAAACTCGGAAGTAATTGACTCATCGGGAAAAGACATCTGATTAGTATCATCATGATCATAAACGTCCACACAAAATCTGATCCAAAGATTTTTGGTGTTCAGGCACAGGTACTTCGTTGCTATGAGGCTAGGCCCTAATTGCTGAGGGAAGGTTGGGGTAACTTATTACGTTCTTATTTTTTAAGTTGTATCCCTTCACAATGCAAGAGCAATATAGCAGTCACTGCTGTGGTCTCTTCTTTGTTCACGCCACATCATAGGTATTCCGAAACGAAATGCTTGTTTTTTTACCTTTCATCCATAAGCCTAGATCTTCCTCACATGTCTTGCACACTTTGTGAGGAGCCCACGGTTTGTCGTGATCGCCTAACTTCAAACCGAAATAGGCAAAATATACTTTTTTAATAAATGCAGAAATGTTCCTCTGCGCCGCTTTTTCACGGTATATTCCCCACAAATAAAACAAAAACTGTCCGGAGAGTTGACGCAACCTCTGGCTCTGTGAGCCATCACAAATACAGACACACTGCAAACTACAACTGTAGTGAACCACTTCGGAATAAAGCTGGATTACGACTGAGCAAACAAAAGGTAATAATGAACTTGCAAGAAACTGAAATTTGACAGGAACGGTCATGTCGCAACCACCCTGTTTGAGCGAGCGAGCGAACGAGGCGAGGCGAACAGGAAAGAACATGCGCCAGCGCGAGTACTGGATTTAGCCCCCCCGCCTCCCAATTGTCCTGTTAATGTAGAAAAGGAATACAAAACACTCTAAATACTCATGAGGGAGTGTTTCTAGTTAGTTAACCCATTACAACCTCTATTTTGGGCCAAGAAAATAAACTGCAGTCGGCTAAAAGAAATTATGTGAACATTCCTTATATGTGTAAGAAATCTAATTTTGCAAGAAAACGTGACGTGATGGAACATTTTGGCTATTTTTCCTGGATTCAGCACCCCAAAATCTATAGGAATCAGTTGCAAAACTGGAGGCAGTTTTTTGGTAGTGTACCTGTGCAATCGATCTATATTTACCCATTCCACTCCATTCATTAATTTATAAACCTCTATCATATCTCCTCTCAGCCGTCTCTCTTCCAGGTTGACGAGCCCTAACCTTTAAAGCCTCTCTTCATAGGGGTATCCTTCTATCCCCTTTACCATTTTGGTGGCTCTTCTCTGTACCTTTTCTAATACCGCTATATCCTTTTTAAGATACGGCGACCAGAATTACACACAATATTCAAGATGCGGTCGCACCATAGAACGATACAGAGGCATGATAATATCCTTTGTTTCATTCTCCATTATTTTCTTTATGATTCCTGGCATTCTATTTGCTTTCTTGGTCACCGCTGCACACTGGGTGGAGGGTTTCAACATGTTATACATGAAGACGCCTAAATCTTTTTCCTGGGTGGTGGTTTCTAATGTGGAACCTTGCATCGTGTAACCATAGTTTGGGTTGTTCTTTCCTGGGTGCATAACTTTTGCAGTTGTCCACATTAAATTTCATCTGCCATTTGAATGTCCAGTCTTTTAATTTATCAAGGTCCTCTTGCAATTTTTCACAATCCCCTTGGGTTTTAACAACTTTGAATATTTTTGTGTCATCTGCAAATTTGATCACCTCATTAGTTAATCCCATTTCCAGGTCATTTACGAATATGTTAAAAAGTAGAAGACCCAGCACAGATCGCTGGGGTACCACTATTCCCCTTTTTCCATTGGGAAAATTGGCCATTTACCCTACTCTCTGCTTTCTATCTTTTAACTATTTCCTGATCCACAGCAGTACACTGCCTCCTATCCCATGACTTTTTAGTTTTGCCAAGAGTCTCTCATGGGGGACCTTGTCAAAAGCTTTCTGAAAATCCAGATACACTATATCAGCTGACTCACCTTTTCTGCCTGTTTATTGGCACCTTCAAAAAAACATAACAGATTAGTAAGACAAGACCTTCCTTGGCTAAAGCCATGTTGGCTCTCTCCCATTAAACCATAACTACAGTATCTACATCTTCAGTAATTTTGCTCTTTATAATGGTTTCTACCATTTTTCCTGGAACTGATGTCAGGTTCATTGATCTGTAGTTTCCTGGATCACCCCGGTGACCCTTTTTAAAAATTGGCTTTACATTGGCCATCCTCCAATCTTCAGGTATTACAGATGATTTTAATGATAGTTTAGAGATTACTAATAGTAGGTCTACAATCTCATATTTCAGTTCTTTTAGCACCCTTGGATGTATACCGTCTGGTCCAGGTGATTTGCTACTCTTCAGTTTATCAAATAGATATAATTCCTCTTCCTGGTGTATCGATATTCCTTTCAATTCTTCTTCGTCATCACCTTCCAATACCATTTCAGTCATGGGTAACATCCCTACATCTTCCTTAGTAAAGACTGAAGCAAAGAATTCATTCAGCTATGGCCTTGTTCCCTCTAGTGTCCCTTTTACCCCTCTATCTTCTAATGGTCCAACTGACCCTCTCACAGGTTAGAATACTGACCCTGTTTTTCCTTTTATATTATGTTATACTCTGATTTTATTTAACCTAAAGCTCTTTACTGATCCTAAGCCCTGACTGAGTATCAAATTTAAACTAGCAGCTCTCTGCTGGGTTTTAAATTTAACCAGAAAGCTCTATACTGGGTTTAAAATTTAAACTGAAAGCTCTCTGCTGAGTTCTGAATTAAAACTGAAAGCCCTCTGCTGCGTCTTAAACTTAAACTGAAAGCTACCTGTTGAGTTTTTAATTTAACTAAAAGCTCTTTGCTGATACTACGCCCTGACTGATTTAACAAATACACTGGATTCTAATTTATACGGATTAAACAACTTTAATCTAAAAAATTCCTTTTCCCCAAGATTTGAAAAATTCTCAGAAGTAAATATTTACAATTGCCGATCTCTCTCCAGAAGTAGCAGTCCCTTTTTGTAGTCCTTCAAGACTCTCTATCGTATCTCCCCTCTCCCACATTTCTTCTAAAATATACTTATTGAGATCTTTAAGTCTTTTTCATGGGCAGAGGATATCCATTTTCCCTGCTGTATCTCACTTTACTCAGGTACGAAGGAAAGCTTTTCTCCAGCTTAGGCCATGTATGTTGGCAGCTGGGGGAACTTTCTTTCTTCGCTTTCCTTGTAAATGTATGATTTCACTAAAAGGGGATAAATATATTTTTACTGATCACTCACAGCTGGAAAGTCTTTTGGATAATAAACAAGCTTGAAGGGGTCCGTTTTTTCTTTTTTTAAATTAAAGTTTGTGAGATTGTGATGTTTCTGGGTTGGGGTTTTGCTTGTTTTTGTAATGAGTGTAATTTTTGTTCTGATTACTAAAAGCACTGCTATGTAGCAAGCTATGTAGCAAGCTGTTTTATATATTTTCTTTAAACTGTTTCTTCAGTTGGGATAGGTATGGACCCTTGTTTAATTTCTTTGAATATTTCTTTGTGTATGCTTGGAAAATTTAAAAAAAAGTCTGTCCCCATATGCCTTATGACAAAGCTCACTAACCATTTTAGTAGCCACGCTCTGCACGGACTCCATCCCTTTTATATCCTTTTGAAAGTGTGGTCTCCAGAATTGCACACAATATTCCAAATGTCTCAACAAAGACTTATAGAGAGACACTATCACCTCCTTCTTCCTGCTGGCCAAACATCCATCTGACTTTTGCTGTTGCCTTTTCTACTTGTTTAGCCACCGTAAGATCATCAGAAGCAATCATTCACAGGTCCCACTCTTCTTTCATGGACAGAAGTAGTTCACCCTCTATACTGTACCTCTCCCTTGGATGTTTGCAGCCCAAATGCATGACCCTGAATTTTTCAGTGTTAAATCTCAACTGCCAAATTCTCAACCAGGGACACCTACCAGTATCATTTGTGCCAACATGGATGAGCAATATAGGATAACAGTTAGTAGGCTTGACTAGTCTTGGCAAACTCTCCCTAACATCTTGGACTTTGGAACCTGGTAGATGACACACCTCCCAGGACATCCAGTATGGTTGGTAGATAGACACCTCAGTATCCCTCAGAAGAGAGTCACTAACCATCACTACCCTTGGCTTCCTTGTGATCACTGATTCTGCAAATTTGGGGTGTTTGAGCTCTGGTTCTTCCTGTTTCTGGGATGTTTTTGCATCCTCCACTTTACCGGTTCTTCATTTCAAGGAATGGCAGAATTGGAGTATTGATTCTGCAGTCTCTGGTGACCCATGACCAGCTCTCTTCTTTCTGTAGCATACCATCTTCTGTTGGAGAGCTTGGCTGCCTCAAGAAGCATCTCAATATATCTCTTGCTGTAACAGATGCTTCTCATCCTCAGCACCTCTTCTCTCAGATCCTCCACTTATTTCATAAGGGATTCAACTTGCAGTCATCTTGCACATGAAACCAGTCCCTTGCCTGGGATCAGGCTGGTCATCTAGACAGAGATAGAAGCTATAATGAGAGCAACAGCTTTGGCAACATGATTTTTCCCAGCCTTAGCCCAGTTTTTGGAGCTTTGTTACCTATTGAAGGAAATGCGAGAGACTTACCAAAACTCCTAACTTTTCCTCAGCTGTCGTTTAAGACAGAAATGAAGCTAGTCTTTTATGTGAGATCTAACAGCTCTGTTATATATCCCTGTGTGTCCTGCTTGCTTGCTAAACAGTTAATTGGGTATGGAAGAGTTTCTTATCACTTTAAGCTACTAATCTCTGATATGTGTCTGAGGTGTTTGTCTAATGTGCTCCCTCAGTAAAATTATCTAATCAAAGCTCCTTCAAATATATCAAATTGTTTTATTTTTAGCAGATATCCAAATGTGGAACTACTTACTTCCTAGATTTTTCCTTCCAACCAGTAACAAAATGTGTTATCTTTGTCAGTAAGCTAATTGGTGAGTTGTCCTATACAGCAAGATTATTCAGATTGGTTAGGTGAGAGCTGGGGTGGGAAAGGAGAAATTTAACACTTCAGGAATGCAGTGATTTTAAAGATCTTGCCTTCCTCTTTGAACCTGAAGGTTAGAGGAGAAAATAAATAACAGCAAACAAAATCTTTGCTTAAGAACACAAACAAATTGCCTTGTGCAAATCAGCTACAAAAATAAATCACTTGGCAAAGCAGCAGAAAAAGTTATTTATTAAAAATAAAAATAACCCCTTTAAGAACTCTCAGGCAGAGAATTTGTAGCTAGAACCAGATATTTACTTTGCTTTCAGTGGAGACCCTCTAGGAACTTTCTTCCAATGTCTATTAACCATTTTTAATGAAAACGTACTGCATAATTTGGGTTATCTGATCCTTGTGAGAAACATCAGTGGACTCATTCCATGGCACAAATAGCGGGGATGGACATCCCGTTGGGACATCCATTCCCACTATTTGTTCCCCCTCTTGACCCCATCTAACTTCCCCACTTATTGTAAGGGGAAGTTAGATGGGGGCGGGGAAGGGGCAGATCTGGGGCGGCGGTGGGTGGTCGTAAGCCCCAGACATACAGGGCTGATTCCAATGTCGGCCCTGTATGTCCAGGGCTAAGCAGCTTGAACGGTGAGCTTATTCCACTTCTGAGGTAGAATAAGTTCTCTGATGCGGGAGGAACGGCAGGCCCGGGGCTGGGAAGGGGTGGCAGGGGGCAGAGAGCATTCCCCGCAGCACAACTTTTGCCCTGGGAGGCCAGATCGGGGGTCAGGCTCTGGGGAAAGCACTTTGGGAGCCGGCAGCCAGGGATCGCAGCTTTTCAATGGAGCCGTGGTGCCATGCCAACCGGACGCCATGGTGGCGTGGCTGAATTGAAAAGCCCTGACTAAATTAGTCGGGCAAGGCCTGTACGTGCAGGCCGGATGGAATCAGGGTCCCGGCCTGCACGTACAGGTCTGTTTGTGATTCTGATCCCGCGGGGCTAGACCTGCACGGTGGGATCAGAATTGCAACTCTCTCTGTGCGTCCGGTTCTGACCGGGCGCACAGAGGGCCTGGATGTCAGGGATGGAATCGGGCTCCAAGTGCATAATCGAACAGAATAGAATACTCTTTAGCCTCTTTAATTTATGATACAACTTCTTTCCTTATTTTTCAGCTGGCAGTACAATTAACTCATTTTGTATTTGTGGCAAAAAGTATGTCGTAGATACTTTTGTTTCTTTAGCAACTGCAATATGTTCAGCCAGTGCTGGGTAGGTTTTCAGAAACAAAACAGTTTGATTTTCCCATAATTCCACTAGTACGTCTCAAAACACCTAAAGAGCTACTATCATAGGCCTCCAGGCCTACCTAACAGCATCATCGCAAATATGTAGAAAGTGCTGAAATATGAAAGTAAACATCCAGAATCTGTCTCCATCGTCAAACTTGGACAAGTGTTCCAATGACTAGAAGGAATAAGTGAGAATCCTCAAGCACACACAGGAAAGAAAGCAACAGAATTTGCAAAACAAGAGAAAAAAACTCTTCAAAGAATTAGATCAACAAACGAGGAAAAACAAATGGCAAATGCACAAATACGGTGGGAAATACAGAGTGTTACTCCAGGAATACTTGTTGATCAAGAATGGACACATGAATGGTTAAGGAGAAGTGAACTGAAACCAAAAGATGAGAGATTGATAGTTGCAACCCAGAACAGCGGATTACTGATGAGATGGTTTACAGCGAGCATGTACTATCTCAAACAGCACTACTAGATGCCCAAGAGCATCCGCATCTGTCTATACAAACATGAACATTTGTGAGACTGCTGATGGTGCTGTGTGCCCTGTTCCATGCACTCATTCTGAGGGTCACTCATCGCTGACAGGGATATGCCTTGACATGTGGCCATAGAGATTCTGTTCTGCTGTATCCTGGCCGATCACACTGGCACCTGGTCACTCTGCAGTCAGCCCTATGAACCAGGTACTGGCCAGTCATTTATGTCCCCCAAAATTTCAGTTGGGCACACCAGGTCCCCCATGCATCCCTTTAACCACACACACACAAATGCACACTCTCACGTGCAGTCACACAAAACGTATCTCTGCAGTACAGATGCCCTGCACCTCTAGAAAACAGCTGGTATAACATGATGGCATGGGGTCCCAGGATTACTAATCTGATCTGCGTTTCTCACCCACACATGCATCTGTCCTATACTCACCCACATACAATCCCTATATTAACAGTCCCACTTCTCAGATGACAGGAATTGTTAGGGTGCCCTGGATCAGTTCCTCTAGCTCACACTGCAATTGTCAGCATAGTAGGAATAATCACCATTGCACATCTGAATATTTCTGTAGGGGTGTTTAGTAATGTGTCTCTACTATATAACCTTCCCCTACCTCTGTATTCTGTTCTTTACAACTGCATCTTGTAGTCTTCCAGACTGCAGACACACCGGTTCGAAATATCTTTGCCATAGCCATTCATCTCTATGGGACGAATAGCAGAGCAGAGAGGAAAAGTTTCTAAGTCCTGGCCTTATTCCTTGTTTCCCTTGGTATAACGTGGATGTCCGTGGGAAACACACAGGACGTACATGAGCCTTTCCTGAATACGCATTGCATGTCTCTGCTGCTGACATGCCCCCATTCTGAGATCCCCGTGCTAGTGCTGTGTATGTGCAGGGCCATGGGTTTTGCAGAATATGGTCATAGATGTTTTCATTAGAAGAACGTCTATGTCGCACATCCAAAAGGATTATTCCTGTTCTGTAATGACCCCCTTAGGGAAGAAGAACTCAAACTACAGTTACATGATGCAGGGTTCCACATTAGAAATCTCCACTCAGGAAAAGGATCTGGCCATCATTGTGGATAGTATGTTGAAACCTTCTGCTCAGTGTGCAGCCATGACCAAGAAAGCAAATGGAATACCAGAAATCATAAGGAAAGGAATAGAAAATAAAACCAAGGATATTATAATGCCAATGTATTGCTCCATTGTGCAACCGCATCTTGAATATTGTGTGCAGTTCTGGTTGCCATATCTTAAAAAGGATATAGTAGAATTGGGAAAGGTACAGAGAAGAACGACCAAAATGGTAAAGTGGATGCAAAGATATCCCTATGAAGTAAGGCTTAAAAGGTAAGGGCTCTTTGATTTGGATAAGAGACTGCAGAGGGGAGATACAATAGAGGTCTATAAAATAATGAATGGAATGGAATGGGTAAATGTAGAGGGGATTATTCTGAAACACGAATAGTGGAGATGGACGTCGGGTGCGGGGAAGTTAGTCAGTGGCGGGGAAGAGGCGGCTTGGGTGCAGAGAGTGGGCGGGCAGTGGGCGGTCATCGGCCCTAGACATACAGGGCCTATTCTAATGTCGGCCAGTACGTCCAGGGCTGGCTAAATGGCTGGGGAAGTTATTCCACCGCCGAGGTGAAAGTCGGGGCGCAGAAGAGGCTGGGGGGCCAGGGCTTCTTCCCCACAGCCCAACCCTGGCCTTAGGAAGCTGGATCGGGGTCGGGCTACAGGGAAAAAAACCCTTAATTGCTGGTGGCCGGCATCACGGCATTTAAATGGAGCCGCGATGCTATGGCAACAGGACGCCATGGTGCCACGGCTCCATTTAAATGCCTGACTGAGCTATGTGGGCAGTGCTTGTACGTGCAGGCCGGGACTGAATCACAGTCCTGGCCTGCATGTACAGGCCTGATCGCAATTCTGATCCCGTAGGACTAGACATGCCCCATGAGATCAGAATTGCGATCCCCTTTGTACGTCCTGCTCAGACTGGATGTACAGAGGAGATATCCGTGCAGGACAGAATCAGGCCCAGACTGTTTACTCCTTCAAAAAGTAGAAATATTGGGGGACACACAATGAAGCTATAGTGTGGTACATTTAAGACTAATCGAGAAAATATCACTCATCGCATAATCAAACTCTGGAATTCTTTACCAGAGGATATAGTAAAAACTGTTAGTGTAGGGGTTCAAAATAGGTTTTGTATGAGTTCTTGGAGGAAAAGTCCATAAACCATTATTAAGGAGGACTGGGGAAATCCACTGCTTATCCCTAGGACAAGCAACATGGAATGTGTATAACTTTGGGAACTCAGCAGGTACTTGAGATCTGGAATGGTCACTGTTGGAAACAGGATGCTGAGCTTGATTAGGGTTGCCAACTTTTTCACCGAGAAAAACCCGACACCTGTGGCTCACCATGCCCCACCCATTCTCCGCCCCTAGCCCCACCCCTGCCCCGCCCCAGTCCCACCCATGCTGCACCCCAGCCCCACCCACAAAAATTAACGAGGATAAGTGTAGGCTAACTCCCTTGGTCAGATAATAATTAAACTGGGAACCCCAAAAGCCAAACATGAAATGTACAACACTGGAGAAATAAAACTATAAAGTAATTTCCTCTTACACTAAACAAAAATGCAAAGATGTTAGTAATACACACTTCCCAGACCAGACATATTCCAGTTAATAAATTCAAAATAAAAACTATTTTTCTACCTTCTGTTTTGGAATTTTTTTTTTCAGTTGCAATTGCTCCAGTCACTTTCTTCTGGTTTCTTTGTGTCTTCTGCGAGCTATCCATTTGTCCTTTCTTCTCTTTTAGATGTTTTCCATTCTCTCTCTTTATCTGCTTTAACATACTGATCATTTCCCTTTTGCTCTTTCCCCCATTTCTTTCCTTATTCCTTTATCATCCACTCAAATTTCACCCTTCCATTGTCAATCCCCTCTTACTCTCCCAATACCCGGCCCATCGTAGACTTTTCTTCCACACAAAATATCTTTTCCCCTCTCCATTCTCATTCCCCATTCCCATCCCCTTCTAGTCCTCCCCCCAAATCAGCTCCCTTATAGTTCTAGACCCACCCAACATCCACTCCCTTCTAGTCCCATTCTCCCATGCCGCCACATCAGCCCATTTCCAATCCTATTCTAGCCCATCACCCATTTGCAGTCCACGCTCCCCCCATCAGCCCATTTCTAGTCCTATTCTAGCTCCTCATCAGCCTGTTTCCAGTCCTAGCCCCACATATGCTCTTTTCCAGTTCCATTCCAGCCCCCCATCAGCCAATTTCCACTCCAAGCTCCCCCATCAGCCTATTTCCAAGCCTAGCCCCCTCGTCATCCCCATTTCAGGTATATTCCAGCCCCCATCAGCCCATTTCCAGTCCTATTCCAGCTCTTCATCAGCCCATTTTCAATGCTAGCCCTCCCATCACAGGCCATTTCCAGTCCTAGCCCCACATATGCTCTTTTCCAGTTCCATTCCAGCCCCCCATCAGCCAATTTCCACTCCATGCTCCCCCATCAGCCAATTTCCAATCCTAGCCCCCTCGTCAGCCCACTTTCAGTCCTATTCCAGCCCCCATCAGCCCATTTCCAGTCCTATTTCAGCTCTTCATCAGCCCATTTCCAATGCTAGCCCTCCCATCACAGGCCATTTCCAGTCCTAGCCCCCCCCCCCATCAGCCCATTTCCAGTCCTAGCCAGCCCATCATCAGCCCATTTCCAATTTCCAGTCCTAGCCCCCCCCCCACCATCACAGCCCATTTGCAGTCCTAGTCCCCCCCACCATCACAGCCCATTTGCAGTTCTAGCCTGTGGGGAAGAAGCCCTGGCCCCCCATTGCCTTTAACCTTTCCCAGCAATCGCGGCTTCACAGAAACAACCGCCAGCGTGAAGGAAAAAGATCTTCATGCTGGCGGTTGTACAGAGGGAGCCGGGGCCTTGCGCGGGCTTCCCTGGCTCCCTCCCCTGCGGACTTTGGGAGAAAAGCCGTTTTTTTGCTCTGGCCGCTCCCGATCTTACGGCCAGAGCAAAAAACCGGCCAGGCCAGCTGAATAATGGCTGGTTGGCAACCCTAAGCTTGATGGACCCTTGGTTTGACCCAGAATGGCATATATTATGCTCTTATGTAATACTTCCTCAGGTCAGAACAGAATATTCAAAACAGGGTTGATATTCAAAGTAGGGCCATAGCAAGCTAGAAATGCACCCTGTGTGTCTCGCAAAGCTACCCCTCCCCCAACTGCACACAGGAGCTCGTTCTTATCAGGCTTTCTGGAAGCCACAGTGTTGATATCAATGCCCTTTCTATACCTGCGCTACATACAGTTGCACTGCTTGCACAGCTCTTGCTATGGCCCCATATCAGAGCTATTTGTTTGGTTAACTTTAAGTTATTCTGACAAATTACAGGTTTTCAATTATACCTCCTTCCTCCCCACAGATAAATGTGGGAGGGAAAATAAGCATGCTAAGGGCACATGAACCTTAACTGGATACTGCTGATATCCAGCTAATGTCAACTGGCTGATAAATGCTGCAGATCTGCATTTGTATTTCATTACTGGTCTAAATTTGCAAATGACAGGGAAGGAGAAATTAAGAGCTGGTGTGGCTGCAGGGAAGAGTGAAAAAAGCCTTAGTAACTGCAGTAGTTTTAGGTGAGGGGTAAAGTTCAGCTGTGCTGAAATGGAGTCTTTTTTTTTTTTTACTTACTTCCCTCGTTCCCTCATCACTGTTCCTTTGTCCTCTTACCTCCTTCCGTCTGGTTCTTTGCCTCATCCCTTTCTCTCTTTCCCCCTTCTCACTTATCTTACTCTGCCCTCTCTTTCACCTCACTCTCTTGCTGCTACTCACACTTCTACCATAGTAACAGAGTAAATGATGGCAGATCCATCTAACCTTCCCAGTAAGGTGCCAGTATTCTGCATGCCACGCCAGACAGGTTACCCCTTTCTATTTAGAAGTTATTTACGTTTGTTTTGATTCCATCCTCATACTATGTAGTGATCCTGTGTGTCTGTCCCAAGCCTTTTTGAATTCCTTCTCTGTTTTTGTTCCTATCATTCTTTCGGGAGGGCATTTCAGGCATTCACTACCCTTTCCGTGAAAAAGTATTTCCTGATTTTGCTTTTAAGTTTGCCTCCTTGCAACTTCATTTCATGTCCTCTAGTTCTACAGCTGCCCTGGCTTTGAAAAAGACTCGTTTCAGTTATTTAAATGTCTGTATCATATCCCCTCTGTATCTCCTCTCCTCTAGGGTATACATATTGAAGTCTTCAAAGCTTTTCTCATATTCCTTCTGGTGCAAGCCCCGAATCATCTTGGTCCTCTGAACCATTTCAAGTCTTTTAATACCCTTTGTAAGGTACGGTCTCCAAAACTGAACACAATACTCCAAGTAAGGCCTCACCAACAACCTGCACAGGGGCACTAATACCTCCTTCCTCCTGCTGACTATTCCTCTCTGTATACAGCCTAACATCCTTCTGGCTTTGGCCACTGCCTTGTCACACTGCTTCACTGCCTTGAGATCCTCAGATACTATAATCCCAAGGTCCCTCTCTTGGTCCACACCCACCACCCTCTCATCACCCATTGTGTACAGTTCCTTTGGGTTTCTGAATCCCAAATGCATAATTCTGCACTTCTTGGAATTAAATCTCAGTTTCCCTCCTTCATTCTGCTTTTTTAACTATTCCTCTCCTCTTCAGGGCCAGTGCAAGTGTATTAGGTGCTCTAGTCAAAACCTCTAGCCAACACGACTATCTTTAACGCTCCTAGGCTCAGTGTGGATTATAATTTTAAGCACCCATAGGCAAGTTTTAATAGTATAAGTATCCCCAGCAACCCTTAGTAAGTAAAGAACTTAAATCTCTAAACACAACCTTAAATATAAGATACAGACAGCAGACCAGCAGCAAGATGGGGGCTTTCCAGTCTTTTGAACTGAGTGTCACATGTATGATTTTCTTCCAGTTGGTGAGGGGTCTTACGTGTGCACTAGGTGCAAGGAGCTCTTTGCTCTCAGGGAACGAGTCCGATCTCTGGAGACTAGAGTAGCAGACTTGAAGGAGATAAGGAAGACAGAGAGGTACATAGACGACCTACAGGGATATAGTCCTGAAGTCCCACCTCCAGTATGGCAGCATCCCTGTTGCCATGGAGGAGAGAGGACATGTGACAGGAGAGCATCACCCTGGTGTGGCAAGAAGTGATCCTGAAGCTGGGACCTGTCCTCCAGGTGATCTAAAACCCTCTCACACTGAGGAAGTTTCCCCAGAGCCAGGTGCCTATGAGGGAAGGGTTAGGACAGCCATTATAGTTGGTGATTCGATCATTAGGCATATAGATAGCTGGGTGGCTGGAGGATGTGAGGATCACCTGGTAACATGCTTGCCTGGTGCTAAGGTAGTGGACCTCACGCGCCACCTAGACAAGGTCTTAGATAGTGCTGGGGAGGAGTCTGCTGTCTTGGTACATGTTGGAACCAATGACATAGGAAAATGTGGTAGGGAGGTTCTGGAGGCTAAATTTAGGCTTTTAGGTAGGAAGTTGAAATCTAGAGCTTCCATGGTAGAGTTTTCCGAAATGCTTCCCATTCCACGTGCAGGACCAAAAAGGCAGGCAGAGCTCCGAAGTCTCAATGCGTGGATGAGACAATGGTGCAAGGATGAGGGGTTTGGATTTGTTAAGAACTGGGGAACATTCTGGGGAAAGGAGGGGCTCTTCCAAAGAGATAGACTTCACCTTAAATGGGATAGAACAAGGCTGCTGGCATTAACCTTTAAAAAGGAGTTAGAGCAGCTTTTAAACTAGATAATAGGGGAGAGCCAACAGTCATCCAAGAGCACATGGTTCGGAATAATGTATCCTTGAAGGATACTACCAAAAGAATAAAGTTAGGGCATATCAGCAGAGAGGTTCCAATGAAGACAAAAGTAGCCCAAATGCCCTTGAGTACGGAGCAGACGGAGCTTAAAGATTCCAGATTACCCCTGCCTAATGATAGCCAGATTAATATGAATAAAATACAGTCTCTAAAATGCTTGTATGCAAATGCTAGAAGTCTAAAAAATAAGAATGGAGAATTAGAATATATAGCACTAAATGAGAGATTAGATATAATTGGTATCTCAGAGACATGGAGGAAGAAGGACAACAAGTGGGACACTGTGATACCTGGGTACAAAATATATTGTAATGATAGAGCTGAACAAATTGGTGGAGGGGTTGCGCTCTATGTTAGAGAGGGCATTGAGTCACAAAGGATTAAAGTTTTGCAGGAAACAAAATTTGCTGTAGAATCTCTATGGACTGAAATTCTATGTAAAAATGGGAAGGCAATGGCAGTGGGGGTGTAATATTGACCGCCTGGCCAGAATGAACAAATGGATGATGAAATGCTCAAAGAAATTTTGGAAGCTAACAAAAGTTACAGCACAGTAATAATAATGGGTGATTTCAATTACCCCATTATTGACTGGGTCAGTATCACGGCAGGACATGCTAGGGAGATAAAGTTTCTAGATTAAATAAATGACTGCTTCTTGGAGCAGCTGGTTCATGAACCGACCAGAGGGGAAGCCATTTTGGACCTAGTCCTTAGTAGAATGCCAGATCTGGTGCAAGAGATAAGGGTGATGGGGCCATTTGGCAATAGTGATCATAGCATGATAGTGTTTGATTTAATTAATGAAGGAGGGATGGTAAGGAAATCCACAGTGCTACCTTTTAACTTTTGAAAGCCGGCTCCGTGCTCCCCATCAGGGTAGAGCACACCTGAGCGGGAGTGCAGCCATCTTCTCCCACTCAGGAGCCTCCAGTCCAATCGGGGCTGTGGGAGGCGGAGCCTTACAAAGAAAAAGCAAGTCGCCGTGAGCGAAAGCCTCTCTCCTTCCTCCAGCCGGCTCCGTGCTCCCCATCAGGGTAGAGCACACCTGAGCGGGAGTGCAGCCATCTTCTCCCACTCAGGAGCCTCCAGTCCAATCGGGGCTGTGGGAGGCGGAGCCTTACAAAGAAAAAGCAAGCCGCCGTCAGGCGGGCCCGCGCCTGAGGGCCTCGCCAGAGGGCCCTTTGGCACGGCCCTTAGGCAAAGGCCCTCTCAAAAAGAACCCAAGAAACGTCCAAGAATCCGCAGCTCCACTCCAATCCTGCAAGAGGACCACCCTACATTCACCAGCACATCCACTGTCGAAACGCACAGCAAGTATACACTATCTGTAGAACCAGACTAAGCTCTGCTCTAGCTTCAATATAACCTCATATACTGTCATTGGTAGTCTACTCTCTGGCAGCCCTGTGGGGTAGCCACTCATAATTTTCAATTTGCCACAAACTGTTACCAAATATCCGCATATATTCTCTGTCTATACTGTTGTCAGTAATCATTCAATAATCACCAGATCACTAACATCACCTATACTCAGAGTCTCTCTATGCAAACGCCCACTACCATCACTAGCCTGCCTCTCTACAGTTGCTTGTATAGCTGCCACCTGCTTTGTTACAGTTGCCTGTATTGTACTATATTCTGTACTTTGTTACAGTTGCCTGTATTGTACTACAATTGCCTGTATTGTCCTTCCTCAACAAGGAACCAAAATGTCTCCTCACCTCTTCACTCTTCTTAGTTTTTACCTTCTCACAGATTTGCTCGGGACCTCCTCTGCCTACTCTCCCTCCACCAATCATATCCCTATCCTTAAAAACCACAGAAAAAATGGTCAAGCAACTCTTACCATTATCCGGGTGAGGAAGTTCGCATACGGCACTCCCACTTGATTCACATTGCGATACATCAAACCAGTAACCCCAAGCAACAAGGTTCCCCACCTTCCCAAAGCTTAAAATGTGCCCTCATAAACGCTCGCTCGATTCGGAAAAAATGGCCTGTAATCCAAGATATAGTTACCCATCACAACCTCGACGCACTCTTGATCACTGAAACTTGGCTATCAAAAGAAGACAATGTCCTCATTAACCAACTCATTCCACCAAACTTCTCTATACACACAACCCACAGAGAAAACAAGAAGGGAGGAGGATCACTCATTCTCACCAAGTCGGAACTCCTTTTCAATACGACTAACTCCTACAGCACAAACAATCTGGATATAATCACCATAGTGAACAAGCAATGCTCCATCAACCTGGTTTACAGAGCCCCCTCAAGCTCCCCGGACGACCTTCCCACCATATTAGACCTAGCTGCCAATACCAGCAACCTTAACACTCCAAACTGGATAATGGGAGATCTCAATCTCCCATCACTGCAGCAACATCAGTCCTCTTCACTCCTCAATGCCATTGAAAGTCTTGGATATCAACAACTAATCATGGAGCCCACACATATCAAAGGAAACATTCTTGACATGGTCTTCGCTCCACAATCTGCTTCTACACAAAACAGCAACATTATAAAATCTATCACAGATGTACCCTGGTCAGACCACAAACTCATAAACCTACAAATTCCCTTGGGCAATACTCATCCCCTAAACAACAGAAACCTTGACAACACACCAAGAGCCTCAACAAGAGGTTTTTGGCCTTTCAACAAGGAATTTATACTGACAAATACCCAACCACTCCTCAACAACACAACACTCAACCTTGACGAGTCAATCGAAGCCTGGAACAACAGCCTCAATGCCATTGCTCATCTACCACACAAAAAGAACATAGCAAGGAAAAGAACCTCCGCTCCATGGTTCTCTCCCGATCTGCGGTCTTCTCTTATGCACTTAAGAAGACTCGAAAAACGCTGGCGCCGATCACTGGCCAGTGATGACCAAACAGCTTACAATCTTTATTTAGCAACTCACCGCGAAGCAATCACAACCAAAAAGAAGCAATATCACACGGATACGCTCAAAAGATCATTGAACAAACCTCGTGATCTTTTCAACTTAGTAAAATTACTATCAAAGGAACCATCATCAGAACAAAAGGAGGATATTCACCCACAAGAATTTGCTGATTACTTGCAATCAAAACTTCTACAGACGGATGAGCTACTGAAAACAAATGTACAAGAAACAACCTGCCAAAATTCCTTGTCTGCACTTACCACACCCTCAGCTAAACACATTGAAGACACAATCACCTCACTCAATACCACCACCGCTCAAACCGATCCTTGCCCAGCCTTCTGGATAAAGGACCTTCGAAGTGCTTTTAGCCCTTTCATTGCAAGAATCATGAACCTTTCATTTACAACCGGCTCCTTCCCATCTGCTCTAAAGCTCACATCCATTAGACCACTGCTAAAACCCCCCAAACTAGACCCAAAAAGGGCTGACTCATACAGGCCTATTGCTAGCATTCCCCTCCTAGCAAAAGGTTTTGAAAAATAGGTGCAACGTCAAAATCAAGACCACATAGATTCCGCAGCCCCTCTAGACTATTTTCAACATGGCTTCAGGGAATATCATGGCATTGAAACACTCATCACCACCCTCCTCAATAATATACTCACCAGCATAGACAACATCCGACAAGGCGTTGTGCTAATCTTCTTGGATATAGCAGCAGCGTTTGATTCGGTAAATCATGAGATACTCATTGCACGACTGAAGGAAAAAGGCATCGGTAGTTCAGCACTGGAATGGTGTAAATCTTACCTGGACACCAGAATGCAATATGTAAAATCTGCAACAGGAGAATCAAATCTCTTCCATCAAAAACAAGGCGTTCCACAAGGGTCATCTCTTTCATCTCTCATGTTTAACATATACATGCAGCCTATCTGCAATATCATCAGATCATTCAATGTGAAATGTATGATATACGCAGACGATATCCTACTTTACATGCCATTTTCCACAATGCAAATGGATTTACTGCCCATAATAAATTGCTTTGATGCAGTCTCAGAGTGGCTTCTCTCACAGAACCTCCGCATCCAGCACAAGAAAACTGAGGTTCTCTTTGTTACAAGAGACCCTAACTTCATTCCATCATCACATATAAGTGTTAAAGGAGCTGATCTATCCACCAAAGAAACAATAAGATACCTCGGAGTCACGCTTGACCACCGTCTCGATATGAAATCACACGTAAACAATATTGTAAAAGCTGTATACTTCAAGATACGCACACTCAGGCATTTACGCTCCTTACTGGACCCAGAGGATTTCAGAACCATCTTCCAAACACTCATCTTGCCGCATTTCGATTTCGCCAATTCAATTCTACAAGGCCTCCCACAATCCACCCTAAGTTCTCTACAACATGCCATGAATACTGCTGCAAGGGTTCTACAAGGAGCATCTAGGAATGATCATGTGACACCGATCCTCAAGCAGCTTCACTGGCTCCCGATACAAGGCAGGCTCATATTCAAAACCTTAATTCTCACATACAAGGCTATCCATGGTCTGTCAGCCAACTCACTGACTGATCTCATACAAACTGTACCACCAACCAGATCCAGAAGACAAATAGCGCTAAACACTCTATTAATGCCAAAGGCCATAACAACATGCAGCCGATCAACAGCGAACAGAGCCTTCATGTTTTGCGCCCCAAAATGCTGGAACTCCCTACCACCTGACATACGTGCCATAACTGACCTAGCCCAGTTCAGAAAGGCCCTCAAATATAACCTATTTATCAAATACTACCCTGCATAAAGTGCAATATATTAGCCTAATCACAAACTTAACCACAATCTCCTCCTGACCCTAGCACTACTGCTAATGTATGTAAATAGTTCTTTCATGTTATCGAATTAACAGATTATATATTCTATGTACATAGTTCTCTCCCATGTTATCCAAGTTTATACTCCTGTTATATGTAATACCGAACAGCCTGTTGTTCTGGTCTTTGTGTTCTCTGTAAACCGCGCTGATTGTAAATAGTGCGGTATATAAAACATTGAAATAAATAAAAAAATAAATAAATAAATGATAAAAAGAGGAAAATAGTTAAGAAAAAGCTAAAAGGAGCAGTTGCAAAGGTTAAAGAATTACATCAAGCTTGGGTGTTGTTTAATAACACTATCTTGGAAGCCCAGACCAGCTGTAATCTACGCTTTAAAAAAAGTGAAAGGAAGTCCAAAAAACTGCCAGCATGGTTTAAAGGTGAGGTCAGAGAGGCTGTTATTGCCAAAAAAGCCTCTTTCAGGAAATGGAAAAAAAGAGCCACATGATGAAAACTGGAAACAGCATAAGCACTGGCTAGTTAAATGCATTGATAAGGCAGCCAAAGAAAAAATTTGAGAAGAAGCTTGCTGTGGAATCAAAAACGCATAATAAAGACTTTTTCAAGTACATTTGTAGCAAAAAACCTGTGAGAGAGTCAGTTGGACAATTAGATGATAGAGGGGTAAAAGTGGCACTAAGAGGGGACAAGGCCATAGTGGAGAGACTGAATGAATTCTTTATTTTGGTCTTTACTGAGGAAGATGTAGGAATGTTATCCATGACTGAAATGGTATTTTAAAAAGATGCTGTGGAAGAATTGAAAGAAATATCGATAAACCGGGAAGATATATTACAACTATTTGATAAACTGAGGAGTAGGAAATGACCTGGACCGGATGGTATACATACAAAGGTGTTGAAAGAATTGAAATATGAGATTGCAGATCTTCTATTAGTAATCTGTGAATTATCATTAAAATCATCCGTAATACCTGAAGATTGGAGGATGGCCAATGTAATGTCAATTTTTGAAAAGGGTTCCAGGAGTGATCCGTGAAACTACAGGCCGGTGAGCTTGACATCGGTACCGGGAAAAATGGTAGAAACCATCATAAAGAACAAAATTACTGAATATGTAGATAGTCATGGCTTAATGGGAGACAGTCAACATGGCTTTAGACAAGGAAAATCTTGTCTTACTAATAATCTGTTATATTTTTTTGAAGGTGTGAATAAACAGGTAGACAAAGGTGAGTCAGTTGGTATAGTGTATCTGGACTTTCATAAAGCCTTTGACAAGGTCCCTCATGATAGACCTTTGGCAAAACTAAAAAGTCATGGGATAGGAGGCAGTGTACTATTGTGGATCACTGGTTAAAAGATAGAAAGGAGAGGGTCAATTTTTCCAATGCAGAAAGGTCAGTAGTGGAGTACCCCAGGGATCTGTGCTGGGTCTACTGCTTTTTGACATATTCATAAATGACATGGAACAACGAGTGAGGTTATCAAATTTGCAGATGACACAAAACTATTTAAAGTTATTAAAACCCATAAGGATTGTGGAAAATTGCAAGAGGATCTTGATAAATTGGAAGACTGGGCATCCAAATGGCAGATGAAATTTAATGTGGACAAGTGCAAAGTTATGCACCTAGGAAAGAAAAACACAAACTATGGTTAAACGATGCAAGGCTCCACATTAGGAACCACCACCCAGGAAAAAGATTTAGGTGTCATCGTGGATAACATGTTAAAGCCCTCCGCCCAGTGTGCAGCAGTGGCCAAGAGAGCAAATAAAATACTGGGTAACATAAGGAAAGAAATAGAAAATAAAACAAATGATATTATAATGCCTCTATATTATTCCATGGTGCGACCGCACCTTGAATATCGTGTGCAATTCTGGTCGCCATATCTTAAAAAGGATATAGCGTTATTAGAAAAGGTACAGAGAAAAGCCACCAAAATGGTAAAGGGATGGAAGGATACCCCTATGAAGAGAGGCTAAAAAGGTTAGGGCTCTTCAACCTGGAAAAGAGACGGCTGAGGGGAGATATGATAGAAGTCTATAAATTAATAAATGGAGTGGAACGGGTAAACGTAGATGGATTGTTTACATCATCAGAATATAGAAAGACTAGGGGACATGCAATGAAGCTATTTAAGACTAATAAGAGAAAATATTTTTTCACTCAACTTGTAATCAAACTCTGGAATTTGTTACCGGAGGATGTAGTAAAAGCTGTTTGTGTAGCTGGGTTTAAAAAAGGTTTGGACAACTTCCTGGAGGAAAGGTCCATAAACCATTATTAAAAGGGACCCAGGATATCACTGCTTTCCCCAATACAAGCATTGTGGAACCTGCGTCTTTTGGGGAAACTGCTAGGTACTTCTGACCTAGATTGGCCACTGTTGGAAACAGGATACTGGGCTTGATGAACCTTGGTCTGACCCAGTATGGCATATCTTATGTTCTTATGTTCTCTGCTGCAACATGGATGTCCAGAGAATGGGGGGAGGATGTCCAGATGAATGGGAGGGGATGTCTAGAAGGGATGGGGAGTGTTACACTGCAGTAATTTTGCCCATTGTTAAATACAGTGCTGTCCTTTAAACTGCAATGTAAACTTCACCAGCTGCTCCATAGATATCAGGGCAGCCACTGCTTTTACCCAATAGCTCTAGCGCCGGCAGCTAGCTACATTAGCAGCACTAATCACCAGCGCTAATCACCAGCGCTAAATATCAGGCCCTAAATTTATTTATTTATTTATTTAGCCAGTTTTCTATAATGCCTTATACGTCAATCAGAGCAGTTTACATTATGTAATCACTACAAATAGGTGCTGGATACATTCCTTGTCCCCAAAGGGCTCACAGTCTATGTGTACCTGAGGCATAGAAAAAGCAGCATAAAATATTTGCTTTTTTGTGGAATCTCTTAAAGGATACAAGCATAATGGAGGTAATATAGGTACTGTAAATGCTCTAGGCTGAAAATTTGCTCTTCATTTATTGAACAAAAGTATGCATACGTTTCACAGCACCTGTACGTGTAGGTACAGGGGAAAGGGATGGTACAGGAAGAGGCGGTACACAGGAAGGTGCAGCTCAGATTTCTTCCTACTGGTTGGGACACTTAGGGGTATGTTTACTAAAGCGTGGTAATGTTACTGTCGTTAAGTTCCTCGGTAATGTTATGGATGCCCATATAAAGGAGTGGGTGGTGCAGCGTTAAGGCAAGCCCTGTCAGGTAACGCACTTTACAAGGTGCTTAGCGCATGGTACATTGCGCCCTGGATCTACCATGCGTTAACGTCACCTTATAAAGCACCTAGCCTAAAGCACTATATAAAGCACCTTATAGGGCACCTTATGCTAAGGCGCCTTATAAGGCACCCTAAGCTAAGGCGCCTTATAAGGCACCTTATAGGGTGCCTAGGCCAAGGCGCCCTATAAGTCACATTAGACTGGGGCACCTTACAAGGCACATTCGGCTTAAGGCACCTTATAGGGCTCCTTAGGTTAGGTGCCTTATCAGGCACCCTTGGTTAAGGCACCTTAGAAGGCACCTTGGGTTATGGTATCATAGGTTAAGGTGCCCTAACAATGTTACGGTGCCCTAGGTTAGTGTGCCCTTATGTTATGTTATGTTATGTTCTTATGCCCTAAGGGCTGCAAGGTGCTTCAGGTTGACATGCATGACTTGTTAGGCATAGATGAACCCTAACACTGGATAGAGCACCAAGGAAAGGCAATGAACAGGTGATTGAAGGAGGGAGAGCTGGGAGCTGAGATCTGTGAAAATATGACTATCACAGGCATGCAAACTATTTGAGTAGAAAAACACCAAAGAAGCAGGACCAAAGGAGACTTGGCGAAAATCCAAATGCGAGAACAGGTGATTGAAGGAGGGAGAGCTGGGAGCTGCTGGACCTGCCATATCTGTGGGCATCCTATGTGGCTGCCAGTAATGTTGACAAACATGTTGGGGGCAGCTGTACCACAGCACAGGGTGTTGGCAATGTAAAGTACTGCAATGACAGTGTGTGTGTGTCAGTTGATGGGAATATGTGTCCCTCAGTGGAGGCAGAGGTGGCAGGATAGTTACAATGATGGGTGTACAGAGGAGTGGTGGTGCCATGCAGATCAGGCACAGGTGAGGCAAGCACGAAGAGGCACAATGCAGGAAAGGGTACCAGTACAGGACATGGGGTGGCAGCCTGCAGAGGAAGACAGGACTCTATACAGTTGACAGACACAGATAGATGGACTGAAGGATTGTTGGCAAATGTGGTGAGGGTATTATGGGCTGGCAGCACAGATCTGTAAAAATATGACTGTCACAGGCATGCAAACATTTTGAGTAGAAAAACACCAAAGAAGCAGGACCAAAGGAGACTTGGCGAAAATCCAAATGCGAGAAGCCCTTTTTATTAGCCCCAACGCGTTTTGGCTCAAAAGCCTTCTTCAGGGGGTCTCTGATTAGTTAAGGATGCAAACCTCGGAGGAGTTTTGTTTGTTCCTGGAGTTCTTTTCTTGCAGCCTGATTGGTCCCTGGAGCTTGGAAGCCGCTCCCTGCTGTGGGCGGAGCTTACCTGGGCTATAAGAACTTGCCCTGCTCGCGGGACGCCGAGGAGTTTTGTTTGTTCCTGGAGTTCTTTTCTTGCAGCCTGATTGGTCCCTGGAGCTTGGAAGCCGCTCCCTGCTGTGGGCGGAGCTTACCTGGGCTATAAGAACTTGCCCTGCTCGCGGGACGCCCGAGGAGTTTTGTTTGTTCCTGGAGTTCTTTTCTTGCAGCCTGATTGGTCCCTGGAGCTTGGAAGCCGCTCCCTGCTGTGGGCGGAGCTTACCTGGCTATAAGAACTTGCCCTGCTCTCGGGACGCCGAGGAGTTCTGTAGCGTCCTTGAGTTGTTTCTTGCAGCCTGATTGGTCCCTGGAGCTTGGAAGCCGCTCCCTGCTGTGGGCGGAGCTTACCTGGGCTATAAGAACTTGCCCTGCTCGCGGGACGCGAAGCGGGCGCGTCCCGTGGGCGCGTGCCCGAAGGGGCGTGACCAAAGGGGCAGGTCCGCCCCTTTGGCGCCCCTTCGGCGTCATTTCGGCGCAGGAGCTTTCCCTGTTATGGGGAAACGAAGGAAGCAGTTTACTCAGACGGCCCAATCCAAGGCAGTGAAAGTAATAGGACCTATGGATGCCCATGTTACTGTGGGGGGAAAATCTGCCTCTCCCTGTTCCACTGCCTTGGTGGAGGATGCCGCTGTGACCAGTCCATCTGTAAGTACTGTTTCCTCTTGCGACGACTCCGCGGAATGGGTTTATCTCCTCCCATTCAAGGGGCTGAGCAATTAACTGCGTCAGAGTCCTCTTTGTCGTGTAAGAATTGCCTGATTGAGGAAGCCGACATGTTATTGGGTTCTTTTCTGCGGTTAGACAATGAACTCCCTCCCCCCGTACCTACTGCGGTTACTTACATTGCCTGGGGAACCACAAACGCCGCCCGCAGATTTATCCCTAAAAGATATTTGGATGGCAATCTCCCGTGTTGAATCTGTTTTGGGATCCTCTCTGCAGCGTGTTTCCGAGTTTTCCAAGGCTACTATACAGAAACTGGTGGATCATGATAAGCGGATGTTGTCTCTTGAGCAGGAGCTGCTTCTGTTAAAGTAGATGTTTTAGCTACTAAAGATATGTTAGCTTCTATGGCTCAAGATTGTACTGCCCTGCATCGTCAAGATGAGTTGTTAGAAAATGTGATGCGTGCTAGGAATCTTCGCTTGTTGAATTTCCTCGCACGCATTACTTATCGCCTATGATCCTTTTCCAAAAATATTTAAAAGAGATTCTGCTGTTCACTGATTTCCAAGTTTCTTCTGTTTCTAAAATATATTATCTACCTGTGCGGAGTTTAATTCAATCCTTAGGGGGGGTTGGAGAAGCTCCTGTTACCGCTGGTTTAGTGACCACTGATAAAGTTTTTTTCCTCTACCCTAGATATCTCAGCATTTCTAGAAACTACTTCTGATGATATTTCTTCCAGGGCAACTTTGTTGGTTTCCTTTACCTCTGAATTAGATAAAGAGAAAATATTGCGTGCTTATTTTCCAAAAAAATCTGAAAAGTTGTGGTCAGTAATTCAAATTTTCCCAGATGTTTCTCGGGCCACTCAGGTACGGCGCAAGGCTTTTTTAGAATTGCGCCCTCAAGTGTTGGCCATCGGAGCAGTTTCATCTTAGGTTCCCATGCAAATGTCTCATTATCTTTCAGGGTAAAAGGTATTTATTTTTTGAGCCTGAGCAGTTGGTTGAATTTTTGAAAGATAAAGTTTGAGTCAGTCTCTTAAAGAATAGGAGTATTGAATTATTCTTCGGGGCCTCTCAGTTTTTCATTGTAATTTTTAAATTAGTCATAACTCCATCTTGAATTGGTCTACGATTAGGTGGTATTCTTTAAATTTGTTTATTCTTGTATTTATTAAGTGCTTGTAACAAGATTGCTTACTTTGTAAAATGTATAAAAGTCTTATAAATAAAAAAATAAAAAAAAAAAAAAAAAAAAAAAAGGATGCAAACCTCAAAAAAATACAACAATAATTAAACATAATAAAATAACATTGAAACATATTTCAAAAATGTTATTCTATCCTAAAACATACAAACTTTAATAACTTTTATTCATAATATAAGAATATAAAATCATATGTAAAAAGGAATATAATGCTCCTACACATATATAGTCATACATGAAAAGCCCATCTTTACCCACTGAAAAGTTAAAAAACAAATCTTATTAACATTAACAGCTCATTAAACATAAAAACAAGAATAAATAACACATCCATGAAATTCCTGTATCTAAAATAAAGTACAAACAAGGGGATGAGGAGGACAAGTACTTAACAATACCTTTTGATATCTTGTTGTACACATAAACCACTAAAAAATAAAATAATAAAGATAATGAAAACCTTGCAATAATAAATAATAAATATAAAACACAATATCGATAAATAGATGAATAGATAAAATCATAACGGCATAAAATAAAATGAATAAATAAATAAATATTAATAATTACCTATATTTATTATGTAGTAAAAAGAAGATTTGCAAGTTTCAAGAAGGGATAATGTATTGTGTCCACTTATTAAGACATTGCCATAGTAAACTATCCTATATGCATAAGAAACCGCATGCCTAAGGAATGGGGATGGCAGGGGGGGGGGGATTATATCATCTTTATACACTCATTAACAGTGAAATCCAGTGTATTGTCACCTTAAAAGCAGAAAAAACAAACGGCCAAAAACATTTTTGAAAGCTGTTAGACATGTAGCTCAAAGCATATGCTCAACAAGAAAAATAAGGAACCATCTCACCATCTGGAGAGGCCTTTGGTGTTTCTGCTGTTAAAAAAGGGGGGGGGGGCACTACTCGGTTTTGTACACATTTTCCCACCTCACTGGGGTAGAAGAACACGTGACTCACCCACAATAAAATGAGAGAACGATCAAACCTAAAAATGATGAAACGCTACATTCTAAATCACATTATAATGTAAAAACACAGCCAAAGAATTGTAACTATCTACAGCCATCAGCTATGCCAGGAAGGAAACATCTTGATGTAAGATATAACTTACAAAATACACTGTTGCAGAAGAAAACGCCTTATCATTTACTGTTCAGTTTTACACGCATCTTCTCGCTGCAGCGAGATAGGAAATCCTATGTGCAAGGTAACATTAAAAATAAGGAATAATGAATTTTAGAACACCAAGGGCTTGTCTATAAGATTTTTCTGAAAGATTTTTCCAATTGCGTAACTTTAAATGTGATCTATCTAATTATCAGTCCCTGTAATCTATACTACATTGGGAAAACAAAAAGGAACATCAAAACAAGAATCATTGAACATAAAAGCAATATTCGTAGGAAAGTGATAGACAAGCCCTTGGTTCAACATTGGGTAGATACTCAACATTCATTTATGAACTTTGCACTCTACATCCATTAGGTCTTAATCAAGAAATAGACCTTTCTGTTTTTTTGTAAGGTGCTCCTTGTTGGGCCCTCATTTATTCACTTAAACATTTTTTTCATTCATTCATTTATATATTTTCTCCCCTTTTCTCTTCCCCTTCCCTTTCCCCCCTTTTCCTTCTTCCCTTTTTTCTGAACGGTTAGCCAATTACAGTGCGGTTGTTCTTTTAGAATAATCTTATACGTTCATGTGATGTTCCATTAGATTAGATATGTCTCGACCCTGCATTCCTGCTGTGGGAAAAAAACAGGGGGAGGGAAAGGGGAAAAAGGGAAGGGGAGGGGAAGGAAAGAAAGAAAGAAGAGAAGAAGAAAGGAAGAAAAAAAGAAGAAAAAAGGAAAAAAGGGGAGGAAGGGAGAAAAGGGAGGGGAAAGAGGGGAAAGGGAAGAGAGGGGAGAAAGGGAAGAAAAGAAAGGAGGAAAGAGGAAGGAGGGCAAAGGGGAGGGAAAAGGGGAAGAAAAAAGGAGGGGGGAGGGGAGGGAGGTGAAGGGGTCAAAAGAGGAAAGAGGGGAGGGAAACGAAAAAAAGGGGAAGAGGAGAGGGAAAAGAAGAAGGAGGGAGGAGGGATAAAGGGAGGGATAGGAAGAGAAGGGAGAGAAGGGGGAGGGGGAAAAGGGAAAGGAAGAGGGGAAAAAAGGGGAGGGAAGAGGGGAAGGGGAAGGAGGGAAGTGAAGGAAAGGAAGGAAGGGAAGAAGGAAAAGGGGGGAAAGGGAAGGGGAAGAGAAAAGGGGAAAAATATATAAATGAATGAATGAAAAAAAAATTTAAGTGAATAAATGAGGGCCCAACAAGGGGCACCTTACAAAAAAACAGAAAGGTCTATTTCTTGATTAAGACCTAATGGATGTAGAGTGCGAGTTCATAAATGAATGTTGAGTATCTACCCAATGTTGAACCAAGGGTGTGTCTATCACTTTCCTATGAATATTGCTTTTATGTTCAATGATTCTTGTTTTGATGTTCCTTTTTGTTTTCCCAATGTAGCATAGATTACAGGGACAGATAATTAGATAGATCACATTTAAAATTTCGCAATGGAAAAATCTTTCAGAAAAATCTTATAGACAAGCCCTTGGTTCAACATTGGGTAGATACTCAACATTCTCTTTCCGACCTTCGCTTTTTGGTTCTCAAAGTATTCCGTCCTCATTGATGTGGAGGAGATATGGACATGCTTCTCTTGCGAATGGAACAGCGATTCTCTCTTCTTCCCCTTTTTTTTGTTCCCCCCCCTTTCCTCTTTTGACCCCTTCACCTCCATCCCCACCCCCCTCCTTTTTTCTTCCCCTTTTCCCTCCCCTTTGCCCTCCTTCCGCTTTCCTCCTTTCTTTTCTTCCCTTTCTCCCCTCTCTTACCCTTCCCCTCTTTCCCCTCCCTTTTCTCCCTTCATCCCACTTTTTTTTTTCTTTTCTTCCTTTCTTCTTCTCTTCTTCTTTCTTTCTTTTTTTCTTTCCTTACCCTCCCCTTCCCTTTTTCCCCTTTCCCTCCCCCTTTTTTTCCCTTCCCCCTCCCTTCCCCCTTCCCCTCCTTTCTTGTGTCTTTTTTAATTTAGAGGTATTAGTTTTTAATTGTTCTTATGATGGGTTTATTTAATGAATAACACATCTGGTTTCTTGTAATCTACAGTAGGTGTTGCTGTGTGGCCAGTTACAGTGCACTAATTATCTAGTTCAGAAGCCCTAATAAAATGGCTTTAGAGTGCTATAGTCTTTTAGCGAATGCAGGTAGAATGTTTTTGTGGGATCACAATCATGAACGGTTAGCCAATTACAGTGCAGTTGTTCTTTTAGAATAATCTTATACGTTCATGTGATGTTCCATTAGATTAAATATGTCTCGACCCTGCATTCCTGCTGTGCTTTCAAAGAATAGTGCGTCTGTATTTTTCAACTCTTAGTGAGATTATGTGAATGTGACCCCTCACCCCGTTGTGGCGGGAAGATGCAGATAAAACTGAGTGCTACAGGACATGGCGTTCCGTTCTACAGCAGCATAGTTTGAACGCTGCATTAGACTCTGGTGAGGTGTTCCTTTCTCTTTTTGTTTAGCGAATGTTTATGCAACATGTTAGTTTAAATGTTTCTTGTGATCGATTTTTGTAATCTTTACAAGTGACGGTATGAGTTGTTTGGCCGCCATAATAGCTTCTTGAATGATGTGGTTTAAAGAACTAGCATAAAGATTGAGAATACCGGAGGAATTTTTAAACACATAATCTATTATCAGAGAGAAAATCACAGCAAAGTTTGCTCCTTGGAGCATTTTGTTTTATGCATATAGGGTTGTTTGATAAGATACACATTTCTTTATGGTGGGAATGTTTATATCTCTTTGAGCGTTTTTATATTATCATTGGTATTACGCAATATTTTTGATGTTCTAAAATTCATTATTCCTTATTTTTAATGTTACCTTGCACATGGGATTTCCTATCTCGTTGCGGCGAGAAGATGCTGGTAAAACTGAACAGTAAATGATAAGGTGTTTTCTTTTGCAACAGTGTATTTTGTAAGTTATATCATACATCAAGATGTTTCCTTCCTGGCATAGCTGATGGCTGTAGATAGTTACAAATCTTTGGCAATGTTTTTACATTATAATGTGATTTAGAATGTAGCGTTTCAGCATTTTTAGGTTTGATCATTCTCTCATTTTATTGTGGGTGAGTCACATGTTCTTCTACCCCGGTGAGGTGGGAAAATGTGTACAAAACCGAGTAGTGCCCCCCCCCCCCACCTTTTCTAACAGCAGAAACACCAAAGGCCTCTCCAGATGGCAAGATGGTTCCTTATTTTTCTTGTTGAGCATATGCTTTGAGCTACATGTCTAATAGCTTTCAAAAAATGTTTTGGCTGTTTGTTTTTTCTGCTTTTAAGGTGACAATACACTGGATTTCACTGTTAATGAGTGTGTAAAGATGATATAATCCCCCCGCCATCCCCATTCCTTAGGCATGCGGTTTCTTATGCATATAGGATAGTTTACTATGGCAATGTCTTAATAAGTGGACACAATACATTATCCCTTCTTGAAACTTGCAAAACTTCTTTTTACTACATAATAAATATAGGTAATTATTAATATTTATTTATTTATTTATTCATTTTATTGTATGCTTTTATGATTTTATCTATTCATCTATTTATCGATATTGTGTTCATTGTCCTTATTATTTTATTTTTTAGTGGTTTATGTGTACAATAAGATAACAAGAGTGGAGGAGTAGCCTAGTGGTTGGGGCAAGGTACTTCAGGCCGGAAGGTCGGTGGTTCAAATCCCACTAGAGGACAGCAACCTTGGGCCGGAAGGACTAGGGATTCTAGTCCCACAGGTGCTCCTTGTGGTCTTGGGCAAGCCACTTAACCCTCCATAGCCCATGTTCCTTGTAAAATAGTTATCTCCAAGTTATAATGCCCTGTTCAATGTAATTTCAGCTTGTTCAATGTAAACCGCACTGATGCAGAATAGCGCGGTATATAAGAGAATGTAAATAAATAAATAAATAAATAAATCAAAAGGTATCGTTAAGTACTTGTCCTCCTCATCCCCTTGTTTGTACTTTATTTTAGATACAGGAATTTCATGGATGTGTTATTTATTCTTGTTTTTATGTTTTTATGTTTAATGAGCTGTTAATGTTAATAAGATTTGTTTTTTAACTTTTCAGTGGGTATACATGGGCTTTTCATGTATGACTATATATGTGTAGGAGCATTATATTCCTTTTTACATATGATTTTATATTCTTATATTATGATTAAAAGTTATTAAAGTTTGTATGTTTTAGGATAGAATAACATTTTTGAAATATGTTTCAATGTTATTTTATTATGTTTAATTATTGTTGTATTTTTTTGAGGTTTGCATCCTTAACTAATCAGAGACCCCCTGAAGAAGGCTTTTGAGCCGAAACGCATTGGGGCTAATAAGAAGGGCTTCTCGCATTTGGATTTTCGCCAAGTCTCCTTTGGTCCTGCTTCTTTGGTGTTTTTCTGACAGTGTGCAGGTCTTTGCTGCTCTCCTTGGTTTCCAACTATTTGAGTAGGACAGGCATGAAAGGAGGGAACAACAAGGAATTGAACCAATGACCACTGCCTAGAATGTCATTGTACTAACCAGTAGGCTATACCTCCATGTCTTGTCTCACAGCAATGGCTGGGTACAGAAGGACTGCAGGTCACCGCACAAACTGTCTGCTCTGTGTGCCAGGGCAGGGTAACTCCCACCAGTACCCATGATGCAATGCACATGCTGAATAGCTATCTACAGCTGATCACTAAATGGGGTCTGCACCTCTTCGGTACCTCACCTTGGTAAGACGAACTGACAATGCGTGATACTGGCACAGAGTAGCTACAGACCATGCCACTGTGTAGGTTCTGTGTTCACCCGGAGGGTTAGGATAGGCGCCCAGCACTAGGTCCACAGTACATGTGGTGCTAGAGATAGGTCCTGCTGTACATACCCATCACTACCAGTGTGTGACAGGTGTTCCTTGCAGTGCAACCAAAAGTAATTCTGTGTCCATCTGTATTCTGCAGTCATATGTGACCCTCTGAGACCAGACACCACCCAGATTAGTGCGTACCCAGTGTTAAGGTCTGGTTGCTATGGGCACCTGTTATCAGGGAAGAGGGGTGTCTAGACTTGCATGAGATTTATGTAGCAGTGTCTCTGCAGGTCAAAGTGGTATACACTAAATACCCCAAAGGGCCCACAATCACCCTTTTTGTAGGTGAGGGCGTGGAGGGACAGGTGCTTGAGCCCTGAAGTATGGCTGTAGGACTAGCAACCCCTGTCCTGCTGACAAAAGACAGCCTTCCAGGGTTGGTGAGCCAGAGCCATACCTGTGACCGGGGCAGCGGCAGACCAGCAGTAATGCTGGGAATAGGCCTGGAAAACCTCAACAGCCCCATATCATGGTCTGCCATTTACCAGCAGATGGCATAGTCAGACTGCACCTGCAGCACCCTACAAGGTGTTCCAACCATGCACAGACTAACTGCAGACAGTCCACTAGCTAGTCCATAGTGCATACTCACAGAGGAACTATGTGCACCCAGAGGTGGGATGTACAGCACAGACACCGAGCACATATCTCAGTGATTAAGCCCCAGAACTGGGAACACACAGGTATCACTGAAGTCAGATGGTGTAAAGCACTATGTGGGAACACAGACATGCCATGGTCACTGCTTGGTCAGAGTGAGTGTGACCTCCCAGCATGACATGCTGTGGCCACCCTGTCCATGCAGGTGGTGGTCGGGCACTACAGTGTCCCAACAATTGCCCTACACCCTGTTCAGATGCATCCTGGCCAATCCACCCTGTCTGGGCCATACCCACAATACCTTGCTCCTCATTATGCACATTTGCAGGCTAACGCTGGTAATAGTGGGACACTGTGGGCCCAGTGAGGTGTAGGCAGCCACAAAGCAATGGATAGACATACACACACACTCCTGTTTCAGCATTGTGCAAAGATAGGGGTGGTTGGCAACCCTGCCCACCACACTCGTCCTGATCACAGTGCCGACATTGCTAAACTGTGCAGGAGGTAGTGATAGTGCTCTGGTGATAACTGCAGCTCCATGCTGGGGCTAACAGCCTGACTCTCCATGAAGCTTTGGATAGTGGAGCTTGTGTGAGTGGGTGTCTGTACCCCTGTTGCTGCTTTGGGGATTGCACATGTTGATGTTGTATCTGCATTGTAAGGTAAAATATAGGGACATGCTCTGCAGGATCCACAGCTGGAACCTGAACCTGTGACCCTCTGCTCCAGGACACACTGTCTGTGTCTACTGCACCACACTGTTGCTACAGAAACACAGCAGTCCCTGGGGCTACCTTTACTTTTCCTCAGCCAGACCTTTTCTGTTGCACTGCACACCACGTACTGGTACAGGGCTTGGCCTAGGTCCACTTCAGGCAGGTGCCACTGCCCCCTCCAGCACCAACACACATCCCCCTGCCATGCTGCCATGACCATATGCTGTCGGTGCTGATAGTGCACAGTCCCAGACCATCCACTGTGCAGGTAGGCGGGTGCCTAGGGTGCAGGGTCTGGGGGTGGGGAGGCATACATGGACATCCACACATCCCCCCCATCACTGCCTACCAATGTTATGTCCCTTCCACATGGGGGAGAGATGGCTGGGGGGATGTCAGGTTGGTGCTCTAGCAACTATTGGCTAGGGTGGACCAGGTAGATGTAGGTAGATTGTGTTGTGACAGCCGACTGTGGACAGGCTAGGGCTTGCACCTCAGGTACAGTGTATCCAGTTTGGCCTACTGGGTGTATATGTTTCCGACAATGTGTGGTCACACCCTGCAATGCCTTACTAGGAGCTGCAGTAAAGGGTGTTCTGTTTGCTGGGTTTATGAACTGTTTGGGATGCATTCTGTGGACCCTTGTTAGAGTGGTCCCCAGATGTGCACTGATTGCCCTATTACAGGCATAGTGGTACCTGTATGACCTTTGAGGTACTTGCTGGGTAATGTCCCCTGGATGGGACACTGTGGAACACTGACTACTGGGCATGTTTGGCCTTGGTCAGCTGCTGTCTTGCTGATTTCCAGTTTCTATGTTCCTATGTGCCACCTAGGCGACAGCCTAGTCCACCCTGTGCCCCAACTGCCCCCACTGCATGTCCCGCCTGCAGCCCCCTATGCTCCATTTGCACCTTTCATACTTGGGCACTATGCTGTTGCTGCAAATGGAGCACTACTATTACTTGAAGTGGGCTCCCTGCCTATGCTGTACATTGCTGTTGCTGAAATGGTTTCACTCTCCTGCAAATGTGCATCTAACAACAGGTTTTCACTCCCGGTAATGTTCGGCCCTTCATTTCCCCGCGTTAGTGTAGCAGGAGCCTCTCCCCGCCCATTGACCCCTTCTCTCCGCCCTCTCTCCACCCTCTGTGGGACTTACCGTGGCCAGTGACGTTAACACGCATTAAGTAACATTAACGCGTAGCCAATGCTACGTTACCGCGCTTTAGTAAACATACCCCTTCATTTTAATTCTCTTAGGCTTGTCCATCATGAATAAATAAATGCAGTGATCAGGATCAGTGCACTGGCACCGAGGCTCTAATGCTTGAGAGAAGGGGCTGAAAGAGTGAAAGAGTGAGAAAGCCCTCAAATGAGTGAGGACATTAGTGAGTGAGATTTAGCATCTCTGCTATCCATATAGCTAAGCAGTTGACTTTAGGACTTCTTTAAGAATAAAGTCAATTGTTTAGCTATATGGATAGTGGCTGAATATCGCTGTTCTAGATAGCTATTACTCCCCAGATTTTGTCCTATCTCTGCCCCAGCACTATATGGATAGTGCTGAAGCAGTTAGAGCAATTTTCACTGGCACTCCCCATAAAGTGGTGTAGAAAATCAGTGACTAGGAGCCCTATACATTTATCTGCCCGCAGTAAATTTTTTATCTCCTTTTGAATATTGGCTCAAATTCCTAAATGTCCCTAGAAAGATTTACTGATTCAAACCACGCTAATACGGAAAAATGACTCACACATCCCACATTTCTAGAGAAAAATAAGTCTTACACTTAAAAAATAAATAAATAAATAGAAGGAAGTTTTTGTGAATGGAAAGCTTTTAAGAAGCATTTGTCAATGGAATACATGGCCTTCCTACATGGCTATAATTTGCTTCAGGATGAGATAAGCCTGTCTAGTTCAACTTACTCCAGTATTTATTGAAGTCATAAAAGGCAGCCAGCTTACACTGATGCACCTTTTAATGCTTAGTGGTAATATCTAATGGTGTGAACAAGATGGAAACCACTGGCTAGCCCCTTCAATGGCACAACTGTTCTGTTTTATAGGCTATGGAGATAATGAACATTATTAACCACGTGGCAAACGGCTCTCCATTGCCTATGTTCCTGCTCTGAGCCATCACAGCAGTGATTTTCAACCTGCTCCTTGTCTGAAGTTCAGTGAGGACCTCCAGCAGTGGTCATGGAACAAAATAAAAATCCGTGCCACAAAATCTCATTTATTCAATTGACTCATTTAACTTGTCCTAAACATGTAAAAAAAATCTTGTTTTTAAAATGACACATCAATTACAGCTGAGAATTTATTTTGGCATCAACATGCAGGAACAAATTTCAGCCTGGCTATTCTGCCTTTTTTCCCTTTATTTCTACCACAGGCTTTGATCCTGTCAGCCACATGCAAGCTCTCTGGACAGTGGATGCTTTGAGACTCCCACTGCCTCACAATATGAGTCTATCTAGTTTTTAGTCTGTGCATCTGAATATTTTAACCAGAAAAGGTGGCAAAGTGAGCTCTCAGTAAAAGACTGGAATAGCTCTCACTGCTCTACCATAGAAGTATAGTCCTATTCCCTGATACTAAATATCAGAGTGTTTCAGGTTATAGGATTGACTTCCATTTTAGCCACTCTCGTAGAGCTTTTTCAAAATTAATATCCTTGTTGTTTTTTTCTAGAAAAGAAAGGTGTCGGTACTTTCATATAGGACCAACTTTAAAGGGTAGGTGACTTTCCATGGCTCTGTCCCCTACTGTAGCCATGCTCTCACAGTGGCCTCACCCCCTGTAGCCAGCCACAGAGCATGACAGCAGAATATATCACTTTGGTTGCAAATACACAGAACATGGATAGAGCTTCAAATACAAAATAAGTGACTACAAATTATAAAATGGAAATGTATGGTGAAAAATTGAACTGGAAACCCCCAAGAAGCCAGACTCTGGTGCAACATTAAAGAAACTGAAAGAGAATTACTTTTCTTCCTGTCCCAGATTACCTAATATACATGGTAGAGCACAAGCACTGCCTTAATACTGCTGTAGTGTCATTATGGAGATGTAGTTTAATGAGTCCAATCACTGAGATACAAATACAACTATGCCAGGCAGAGTAGACTACAATCTGTATGGGAAGGATAGGGAAGGCAGAAAAGGGGAGGCAAGCACCTGAAATGACTGCATAGTCTATAAATGTAGTCATTTCTTCCTGTACCACTGCAAACTATTAAGATAGAGATCTGCACATTCAAATTCCCAAACCTGGTATTATACTAATATAATGCCCCCAACATGCACAAAAATGTGGGCCCCAAAGTAAGACTCACCCAATGGTATACCATGGGTTTCCAGCGCCCGGGGACCAATATCTCTACATTTGCATCACCCAATACAAACATCTCCTCCCTTCCCTCCAAGCAGACTAACCCTAGCTGACAGGAGTGTAGTTGGTGGTGCAGCAGGCCTAATGCTTCTCTGACCTGTTCATCCTATTGCAGGTGCTTCTCCTGCCCAGGTGGTTCACAGATGAGGTCAGCTGTTTGACCTGCCTGGTGCTCTGCAGATTTCTTTTGCACACTGACAGAGACACTGGAACAGGAAAACTAAATTGGAGAAGCATCGGGCATGCCTTGGCACCAACACCACTCTCCTATCATCTGGAATCAAATAGTAGAATGTGAGCAAGGAACTAAAAAGGTAAGAGCAGGGCTTTTTTTGAGGTAGTACCAGCACCATTTTCATTGCTAAAATTGACCCATGGTCCGCGTGTATTAATACCAGCACCTTTTTTGCTAGGAAAAATACACTGGGTAGGACAAAGCCTAGGAGTGGAGGAGTAGCCTAGTGGTTAGAGCAACTGCCTAGTACCCAGAAGATCAAGGGTTCAATTCCCACTGGCACTCCTTATGACTTTGGGCAAGTCACTTTCCCTTCCATTGCCTCAGAAGAAAAGGCTGGCAATCTACTTCCAGTGATACATTGCCAAGAAAACCCAGAAGTAGCTGGGTCATTATGAGTCAACACTGACTCAATGGCACTAAAAAAAGGAGAAAATAAAGAGGTGATGGATGCATCTATGAGCAATGGACAAAGACATTAATAGGTACTTAAAAGAATATAAGCCCAGATTCATAGTGCCCCCACCAAAGACTTTGATTTTTAAAGCAATAATCATAGCCTCCCCATCCCCTCCAAGAGTGATGGCCAACTACATGTTTTTACAGGAGCATACACTTAAAATACTCATCTAAATTTTAATATTACATTTTTGTAGTCACCTCAGCAACACCTACACAACTTCTCTCCAGTGCCAACTACCAGGTATGTTATGAATGAATCCTGCCAACCATAACAACACTGTCAAGATTCAAAACAGCGCCAACCCTACTTATGAGATGGCAGTACTACAAATATTACATCAGGGTCAGAACACCAATACATCTCCTACTTTGAAAACAGAACACAGAAATTACATGCTAGCAGAATCACTCACTCACATCGGTCACAAATGAAAGACACAGACATACCCCACCAAATATAGATCAAGGGTCCACAAATTAGAAGTAGAAATAACTGAAATGAAAATCCGAATAAGAAATGTCAACTTTGGAAAATGTGCATATTTCAAAACTTAAAATAAAATGCATTTCTATGTTTGACTGGGCATTTTATTTTTCCAATTGTATTGATCCCCTTCCCCAGTTCCCCTGCAGTCCAGCATCTCATAACATATAGTAACATAGTGGTTGATGGCAAATAAAGACCAACATAGTCCATCCAGTCTGCCAATTAGGGTTGCTAAGGCAGAACCTGCAGTGTAGTGCAGGCTACATTCCCCATGTCTTTTTTTGGGGGGGAGGGAAGGAGGGTGGAGACAAAGGGGGTGTTTTCTCCATGTCTTTGGTTTGTTTAAACCATCCACAATTAGGTTGCACTTGATAAAGTCCCCAGCTGCCATGGGAAAAGCCAGGCTGTTGTCATTTCTGCAGTGAGTCCAGAGTGAAGTAAAGGGCCAAGGAGCTCATTCATAGGAACAGACCCCCTCCCACTCCCTCTCCCAAAAATGGATGAAGAGTTGAGCTAGGATATTTCTCCAAGGAGCTTACCACACAAAACTAAAAAAATTGAATTCAAGTATCATCCCAATAACAGCAACATAAACCCTCTCAGAACTTACAGCTAATCTACCATGTCATCACTAACTTCTCAACTCATACAAGGACCCTACCTAGGAAAATGCAACACCCTAAATACTGCAGTGAGCCCTAGATCATATTGGGAAAACTCAGCAAGCTAGATCACTAGAGAATGCTACATAGAAACACCATCTTAAAAGAATACAAGTGTCCACAAACTGAAAATAGGAATATTAGGCCTGATATTCAGCAGCGGTGGCTAATGCTACTAAAGCAGCTAGTCGTCATAGCTGAACTAAAGACCCAGATATTCAATGTTCCGTTTGAGTGGTGACTATTGCTTGTCTGTTAACCATTGCATCCTGATTCCTTTACCATTGCTGCCGCTGCTGGCTCCGGAGAGGAGCGGCAGAGGTAGCAATGGGGATGGGAGAAGTGGAAAGGGGCGGGAGGATGGAGAGGCCCACCTTGGGTATCTCCAATCCTTGTCCTGGCTTTGCTAACAGAAGCAGCCATTTGCAAATTAAGAGAGGTAGAAGAGGTGTCCAGAGCTATTGAAGCAGTGGTCAGCTGTGAAAACTCCCAACCAAGGACAGCAGCTGTAACTTTCTAAATATTCTGTCTGTTAGGGATCAAAATAACAGATTCTAGTTACAGCACTCTAATTCTATTTTATTTTCAGTTTATCCAGAATACAGTTCACAGGTAGTCAACACTGAGATCCAGCCTACTCTATGGACAGGGCACAGAGAGGGATTTTTTTTGTTAATTTGGTAGAGTACCGCAGATCATCGATATACCCAAATAGCACTCAGACTGGGACATCCACCAAGCAGCAGGGACTATGCCCAGCAGTAAGACCTAAGCTTGTATCATTATACCACTGGACAGAACACTAATTTAATTGAGCTCAATTAACACTATAGGGGGTGCACATTTGAACTGGGGGTCACAGGGACAGAGACACACTTATTAAGGGACATACATACAAACTGTGGTGTAACAGGAAATATAAAATAAGTGAATGCTTCCTTCAAAGAGCTGGGAAGGATCACTTAAAGCAGATACTGAAGAAAAAATTAGTTGTTGTTTGGTCCTTCTAAGACAAGTATAAAGCTGGCTGCAGATAAACAGTAATGTTTCTCAACCTGAATGACTGTAGTAAACTGCATTTGCTTTTATTGCTTACATGTGTTTTTTCTTTTTAACAATTTGGTTCTTTTATTCTTATTCCCTATTCACCTACCTCACCTCAAACAAACAAAATTTTGTTAAACACTTCTCCTCTGTCTGCTGATTTCCACTACCTCTCTCCCTCCTTGCAGTAACTTTAACCTGTCTTCCAGCACCAACCTCTGGGAAAACCTTTCATGAGCATAACCTCATGGAGAGATGGTGTCTTTCTTCCTTGCCCTTTGGGAGGGTTAGTACCCAGTGGTCCTGGCTCCAGGGCTGAACATGGCCCCATTCCGGAACAGGATCTGCACTATACCTAGCCAGCTTAAGCAGTGAGCCAGTGAGGTACTGGCTTGGGGCACCGCAAACCCGGTTCACCTGTGTACAGCCGCAAGAGCATTTTCCTTCGGTCCCATAGTTGTGCTAAACTGCAGTCACAAGTATGATTGCATTACCACACTTTTAAAGAGACAGGAAGAGCCTCAGTTTCCCTTTTAAAATTATGGCGATGCGATCATGCCGGCAGCTGCAGCTTAGCACAGCTGCAGGACCAAAGGAAAACCGCTCCCGTAGCTGTGTAGTTACTGCAGTAGACAGGTCTACTGAGAGAAGGAGGAAGAAGGAGAAGGGGGTGATTGACTGGAGGGGAAGGGGCACAGCACGGCATGGCACTGCACTCCAGCAGTTTTGGCTAAAAATATAATTTACTGGCTGAATTAAGGTAAATCAGCTCATCATCTGTTAATTCATAGCCACGAAGTAGAGGGAACAAGAAAAAAATCAAAATGAAGAATACAAAAAAGTATTTGACTAATTTAATTTAATTTAATTTAATTTAATTTAAATGGAGACCCAGTGGGCCTCAATTTAATTTAATTCTAATTCTTATATTCCAACACTTTGCTCAAAATGAGCTCAAGGTGGATTACATAAAAATCAATAATACATACATAGATCAAGATTATATTTAATAAATAGGACCAGGGCCGGCCCTATGCATGTGCGAGCACGTTGCCATCACATGACTGTGCCGCTGGAGCCTGCACAAATTAAAAATCCCGACCTGCAACTGCATTTAGTCAGCTGCAGTGCTGCACTGCAGCAGCAGTGACATCTAGGGCTTCTCTCAGGAGAAGCGGCTCCTTCTGTTGACCACCACTGGGGAGAAGGCACAGCCAGCCCTAAGACTGTGCAAGCCCCACGTCGCTGCATGCTCTGCTCTGCTAGCACCTGCACAAAGAAAAAATCACAACCTGCAGCTGCATTTACTGACCTATTATCTGCCCAGATTGGTGAAGGAATGAATTATGTGGTCACACCTTCCACTTAACCTTTGATAGAGTTTTGGGATGCAAAATTCATTTAAGTTTTAGATGAAATTTCCAATGTGAAGCCATGACATTGGGGGACCTCTCTAGGGCAGCAGCTCCTTCTGCTGGCCACCGCTATGGAGAATGAGTCAGTGGCGGTGGCCTAGGAAGAAAGGCAGTGCGGCAGAGGCCTGAACCACGGCTCAGGCTCTGTGGGCGGCTGATGGGGAAAGACTGAGGAAGCCATGCAGCAGCCTTGAGTGGCAGCAAGCTCCAGAAGGATGTCCACCCTGGCCGCAGACCTGATACAATTAAAACTACAGCAATGGAGCAAAATGATCAGGTGAAGGGAAGTGCTGCATGGGAGAGTGGGTTAGGTTACAGGACACATGCAGGGCTATATGGTAGGGAAGGGAAAAGATACTGGAGCACAGCTACAGGATAGAGGAGGGGAGAATATGGAGGAGGAGGGAGATATTGAACACAGGGGAGGGCATCGGCAGAGGGAGGGGTTTAATAGTTTATTCAGTTTACTATACTGTCTTTTCAGGGTATACAAAGTGGTTTACAAATTTCAATAAAAAAGAAGAAAAGGGAGGGAACTCCAGAGGGAAAAGGCAGAGGAGAAGCACAAAGCAATCATACAAGCAAAGAAACACACAATTCTGGCGGGTCAAGCAAACCTTTAGTAGAAACAAGTATACAGGTAAAGTTTTTGAGGTTGGGACATTACAGCTACATCTACTTGGTATGCTAAGCATGTCTGAATTAGTCAAAAAGCTCAAATGCTTGTTTAAATAAATATGTTTTTAGTGTTGTCTTAAAACATTTGAACAAAGATTGAAGGCGAAGTTCCAAGGGAAGTCCATTCCATAACAGAGGGGTGAGGAGAAAGAAGGCAGAATGACATGTAGATTCGTATCGGGCATGATTTGAAGAGGGTAGATATAGTCTGCTGCCATGTAATGACCACAGAGAGCAAGCTGGGCAATATGAAATGATTAAAGTTAAATAGTTAGGGACTAACTGATGCAAGGCCTTGTATGTCAGAGTGAGAATTTTATATGTAATATGGTATTGAACGTTGATACTGAAGAAGTAGTGGGGTGATATGGTCATCTATGGGCATGTGTAAGTATCCGAACTGCTGTGTTTTGTACTGTCTGGAGTCTCTTAAGCCCAGCATAGGATATACCAGTGTAGACAGAGTCAATAGTCTAGCCTAGACATTACTGTGTTGAGAACAGTGGTTTGTACCTGGACATCAAGATATGGACAAATATCCTAAAGCAATGCAAGGAGTTGAAAGACAGTCTGACCACTCGATTTGCTGGGTGAATGACAAGTCAAAGTTCTTAAGGACAATTAGATATCAAAATGAGGTAGTCAGTTTGACAGGTTGTCCCTTGATTGTTGGTGTCATATCAGGAGACAGAGAGCCTCCTGTTATCCATGTGGTGGTCGACATTTTAGGGTTTAGCTACAGATAGTTTTCCTCTAACCAGTCTGCGACCATGTTCAGGCACAGATTAATGGAAGTAAGAGCACAAACAATACTGTCAGTAAATGGATCTAGATGGATGTCATCAGCATATACAGGATGGCCCAAAAAAAGTGTGAACATCTCGTAGCATATAAGTTACTTAAAAAGTCAAAAAGACAGATGTAAACGATTGACAAATTTAAAAAAAAGATGACGACCGGAAATTGTCGAAATAAAGATGTTGTCATAGAGCGGATGCTAATGAAAGTGAAGACTTAGAAAAAAACGCTGTCTTTCACAAAACAAATGATGTGCAGAAGATGCAATTGCCCTGCAGCGCAGCTAGAGGGAGCAGGAGAAAACTTACAGAGGCTGAGTTAACACACCCGGCTGATGATTCTGCAGAAGTTAATCAGCTGCACCTGAAAAGTAGCCCGGGGAACTCAAACGTGGAATGCCTTTATAAGCAGAAAGCTAGTGCAGGAGAGGAGAGAAGGAGGAGAAGGGGAGCTGAGACAGCCAGGAACAGCAGCCCAGCCAGGTCAAACAGTGCAGCCAAGACAAGCAGCACGATAAGGACAGCAGGAGCTGGAAGAGGAGCAGAAAGAGCCAGAGAGAAAGACAGGCCGTGGAGAGTCAGTCCGGAGAAAGACTTGGTAGCAGGAGACCTCAAAGAGCTCAGAATGAGAGAGCCATATCTGGAGAGAGGCCTACGCTCACCAGAAGACCCTGAAACAGGATTCAAAGGCTCCAGAAGGAAAGGTACTGATAGCAGAGTTACCTATACCAGGAAGCAAGGAAGTTTGGATTCCTCACCAGGTTTTCCTAGGCTACAGAAAGGTCAAGCAGTGCCCAGAAACTTCCAAGGGAAAGTCTGCCAAAGAGACTGTGTCCTGAGAGAAGTGCCTGAGAAGGAAAACTCCAGTTATACCGGCTACAGGAAGCCAAGGTATGGTGACACTTTATTCATAAAGAGAAGCTCAGCTCCTAGAAGCACTTGTAAAGCAGATATCCAGTTTGAAAGGAAAAGAAGCAGGCCAGAGTTTTATAAGCCAGGACGTAAGGGCATAGGAACAAGCCATGCTTATTTGAGAGCCCTAGAACAGCCTTACTGGAAACAAGGGAACAGAAACAGTGACTGGCAAACTATAGCAGCCAGGGAAAGCTCTAATTCAGAAGGAGATAACAATGACCCAGAGCCCATGCAGATAGCGCTTGAGGACCCTATTCCCTTATCTCAAGATGAATTAATGGATTGCTCCATTTGTATTGCGGGCAGTTTTGAAGCACTCCCTGAACTGTGAGTTATACAGACATTGCTTTGAGAATACTCATGTTTGTGCTGAATGAAAGAGGAATGTTCACTCCTTTGTTTTGCTTTAAAGTCTGAAAGAATCCTGGGTTAAATCCTACAAGCAACTGTGAACTTTGTAACAGTTTACCTCTTTACTTATGTTGTGGTGGAAGCCTGAAAAGAAGGACTTTCTGTATTTCTGTATCTCAGCGAACCTTTTGCATTAAAAGGGAAATAAAAGCCTTATTAACCCTCTACTTGGCATACACAATTTATTCACATAAGGAGCAGGACTACAAAGACCAAGATACTCTTGGCCTTAAAAGAGCCCTCTACTCCCAGAAAATAATAATATGCTCAATCTACCCTTACAGCCATTGGCCACCAGGGGGGGTTGATGACAACGTTATATAGCTAAAAAAGGTAAATAAGTAAACTATTTAAGCTTTTAATTTACGAGATGTTCTCACTTTTTTGGGCCACCCTGTGCATAGACCACAATGCCTGTATTTTGGATCAGCGTCAGTAAAGGACTCAAGAAAACATTGAAGAGGGAGGAGGCAAGAATCAAGCCCTGGGGAACCTCACACTTAAGAGAATGGGACTGTGAGCATTTCCCAGCAACATGAACAGGGAAAGAGTGATCCATCAGGAAGGACTGAAACCACTGATAAACCTTTCCCCGGATTCCAACAGAATAGAGTCGCGGTAGCAAGATTTACCAGGTTGAAAGCGCAGGACAGATCAAAGGAGACAACAGTCCTGTATGCCTCATACAGGACTGTTTGCAATTCTGGTCCCGTGAGGCTCATACAGGACTGTTTGCAATTCTGGTCCTGTGAGGCTGGACGTGTCCCACAGGATCAAAATCACGATGCCCCTCTGTACGCAAGATCAGGAGCGGCCAGAGCAAAAAAACAGCTTTTCTCCCGACTCCTGAAGTCCGCGGCGCGAACGCGATTCCCCATGGCAGTGCAGCACTGCTTCTGCTTTGTACAGAGCAGCGCCTGCAATACACTTACTTTGAAAAGTAAAGACAACCTGTGAGGAGCCCTCCAGTTATCGCAGAGCCCGAGGAAGTGATGTCATTGGGGGTGGGCTCCTCACAGGTTGTCTTTCCTTTTCAAATTAACTTTATTGCAGCTAAATATTGCAGCTCCTACCCCCTCTCTCTCCCCCCCCCAACAGCACCCTCTCTAACCTCCCCTTCCTCTCCAAACTTCTGGAAAAACTGGTCTTTATCCAACTCTCCTCTCACCTTGAATCCTCCCTAGCACTCCACCCCTGCCAATCCAGTTTCCGTCCTGGCCACAGTACAGTGTCCATCCATCTCTCCCTTCTCAACGAATTGCATGCTGCTCACGATCATGGTTCCTATTCTATCGCTGTCTCCTTAGATCTATCTGCAGCCTTTGATCTCATGGATCACCGCACCCTTCTTGCATGCCTTCGCTCCTCTGGTCTCTCTGGTTCAGTCCTTCTCTGGTTCCGCTCCTTTCTTTCCAACAGGTCATTCTCGGTTTTCTCAGGTTCTTCTTCCTCTCCATCTACCCCCTCCTCTGCGGTGTCCCCCAGGGCCCTGTTCTAGCCCCCCTCCTGTTCAACATTTTCCTTGCCACCCTCACCCTTTTGGTACAGCAACACTGTATATCCGCCTACTACTATGCAGACGACATCATCCTTTTCTATCATACAGATGCCTCTTCACCTGACATCAGCCCCCTCAATTCCTGTTTATCCTCTGTGGCTTCCTGGCTATCCTCAAACTTCCTACACATCAACCTCTCTAAAACCTCGGCCATCTGGTTCACCTCTGGAAATCCTATTCCCCCTCTTGTCCCTCTTCTCTCTGCCACTCCCATTCCGGTTGTCTCCTCTCTACGTTATCTAGGGGTCACCCTTGATTCTTCCCTGTCCTTCAAAGATCATATTTCCATAGTAGTTCAGCGAACCTTTCACACCCTGAGACAACTCTGCGCAGTTCGCCCTTTCCTTTCTGTCCCCTCCTTGACCACCCTTTTTCTGTCCCTGGTAGTATCCCATCTGGACTACTGTAACATTTCCCTTGCCGGACTCCCCCAATCACAATTACACATACTACAACTTGTCCATAACTCAGCCACCTGCATCTTGACCCATGCCCCCCACTTCGACCATATCACCCCCATCCTGATCCGTCTCCATTGGCTCCCAGTTCCCTTTAGAATTCAATACAAAGTGCTCATTTTCGTCCACAAATCCATTTACTCCAGCTCCCCCCTTTACCTCTCATACCTCATTCACCTCCACACACCACACTGCTCTCTCCGGTCAATCCACGCTAATCGTCTATCCCTCCCCTCCCCATCTCAGGCCCATCTCGAATCTACCCGCTCCTCAGTCTTCTTTTTCCTGGGTCCCCAGCTCTGGAACTCGCTCCCCTCCACCCTCTGCCTCAAACCCTCCTGCAATACCTTTAAGGCAAGACTCAAAACCCACCTCTTCTGCTCTGCCTTTGACCTCCCTCCTCTCTCCTCGCCCCTGTCCCCACCCCCTCTGCTGACGTCCAGTGCCTCTTTCCTCTACCCTGAGCAGTGCACTTGCCTCTTTGGCGCTTCTATGTCTATCCTCTCTTTCCTATTATTTTATGCGTTCCTGACTCTTTTTCCTAGCAGTAAAAATATTTTTATTTTGTAAACCACTCTGATGCACCTCTGTATGAGCGGTATATTAAGATTGCAATAAAGATAAGGAAGTACTGCTACTTAGATAACAGGTCATCTAGATTGTCTGATAGTTGCACCAGCTCTAGCAGATAATCAGATTCAAGTAACCAATACATTCAAGATATTTTTGTTGATTCCAAATTGTCCTTCCTTTATCAAATATCCACTTTGACAAAGTCCACTTTCTTAGCACTTTGTCATTTTTGTGCTATTTGTTCATACTTGGATACTGTTGCACAAAACACCCTGATTCACACACTGGTTATCTCAAGGCTAGACTATTGTAATATCATTTATTCTGGAATTCATGCATCAGAAATTAAAAGATTACAGAACACTGCTGTCTTCTTGCTCATGCCTCTAAATATGATCATATCTCCCCTCTATGTATTTATACAATACCACTGGCTCCCCATTCCATACAGAGTTCAGTTTAAGATTTTGACCCTTACTTGTAAGGCATTTTATACCAAAGTGCCTGCATATTTAGAATTCCTTATTATCTCTTATGTCCCTTCCTGTACCATATGCTAAGGAAAACTGACATTGCATCCCTTAGGAATCCCTAGCCAGACTAGTGTCTACCAGGACATCAACCTTCTTCACAGTGCCTACCTTATGGAATGCACTTCCTTCTTATATATGCACAGAAACATCATGCAAAACTTTTCATGCCAATCTAAAAACATTTATTTCCAATCCACCTTTGGCAGGTTGGACTAAGACCAGCTGAGCAAGTTTCTTGAGACTACGTACTTTTCTCTTCTACTATTTTACTTTCTATAATTTAATGGTGTTCCTTTTCATTATATGTTCTCTGCTATTCTCAGCATATTACTATGCTGATGATATTCTTCTTGTTTTTCCCTTCATGCCATATCTAACCCTAATTATTGCCTGTCTCAGATTGCTTCATGGTTAAAAGCCTATTTCCTCAAACAATGTGATTAAAACGTCTGCTATTTGGCTCACTGGATCTGTCGAAATACCTGTCACTGCTAGATAACACACTCATCTCCAACCTAAGATATCTTCGTGTTACCTAAGATTCTTACCTTTCCTTTCATGACCATACTAGTACTGCAGTCAAGAGCTTATCCTTTGCCCTATGACCGATTTGTTCTATTTGGCCTTTTCTCTTTGTCAGCTCTTACTACTTAGGTCCTCAACTTAATTATATCACGACTTGACTAATGTAATATTTTTCTTGCCGGACTTCCTGACTAGGAGATCAAAAGATTACAATCTGTCCAGAACACTGCAGCTCATGCTTACAACTTTGACCATATTACTCCTCTTTTGATCCATTTTCACTGATTACCTGTTTAGCATCGTTTTCAGTTCAATCACTCTTACTCATAAAGCTCTCCAAACTGGTACCCCTTCATATCTTTCCTCTTTGATCATACCCCATACTCCCCATCGGGTCCTGCGTTCAATCCTTCCCTCTGTTTCTCATGCTAGGTATGAATCAACAAGGCTCTCTGCCTTACTATTGAGCATCCCAATTCTGGAATGACCTACCTCCAGACCTCCATCTAGAATCCTTTCAAAGATTCAAGACCCCATTAAAGACCCTTCTGTTTTGCACTATTGAGAATCACCTACCTTTACTTGCATAGCCTGCTCCTCTTATGTCCCATTCCCTTCTTTACTCACTTTCTATTCTATCCTGTTGCAAATATTTTCTTTACTTTAAATATTTTGTTGGAGTTATTTTCCATTCCTTTTTATTTTATTTTATTGTAAACCGCTCTGATGTCCTAGAAGGGTGCTATATCAGACGTCCCCCATCTGTATCCCTATTTCCCTCTCCATGGCTCCCCATCATATCCAGCACATCCCCTACAACCTCTACACCACTGCTCACCCACAAGTCCAGCATTTTCCCCATCTGAGTTCCTATTCCCCTCTCACTGACTGCCCTATCATATTCAGCATGCCCTCTCCAAACTTCCAACCCCTCTGCCCACAAGCCTAGCTTCTCCTCCATCTGGGTTCCTATTTTGCCTCCTCAGGCCCCATCATCAGTTCCAATACACCCCCTCTCCACTTCCCCTCCAAGTCCAGCATCTCCTTTTTACACCACTAGCTACAGCACCTTGATCCAAACTTTGCTCACAGTCCCAATGAAACCAAAAAATGAGTGCAGGGCTTGCCGTCACATATTTGCACTGAAAATGTTATGATGGCTGTCCTGTCCCCACAAATACAGGAAGTCTGCATCGGGGGTGGGAGCAGCACTGCATCTCTTTCAGTGCAAGTATGAAGCCAGACCTGCATTCTTTTCAGCCCTTTTGGCTTTGAAAGATATGTAACCACCACCAATCTGCCGGCACTGATCTGGATGGCTTTTGTGGAGTTACAACCTGTTCTAAATTGCCTTCCTCCATGGCCTGTGGTATTGCTAGGTAGTGCTTTTGCTTTCCGTAACACAATGGAGAAACATAGAAACATGATGGCAGAAAAAGATCACATGGCCTATCTAGTCTGCCCTTTCATATCACCCACTACAAGAGTCCCCTTTTTGCCTTTAGAGAGCCTCTGTGTTTGTCCCATGCTTTTTTGAATTTAGATACTATCCTCATTTCTACCACCTCCACTGGGAGACGATTCCATTCATCTACCACTCTTTCCATAAAGAAATATTTCCACATATTACTCCTGAGTCTATCCCCTTTTACCCTCATCCTATGTCCCCTTGTAGCAGACCTTGCTTTCAATCGAAAGTGGCTCTCCTCCTGTGCATTTATGCCATGGAGTTATTTAAACGTCTCAATCATATCACCTCTGTCCAGCCTTTCCTCTAAAGTATACATATTAGGGTTCTTAAGTCTGTTCTCATATGCAGACGCCAACCTGTTTATATCTTTGAAGGTGCGGTCTCCAGAATTGCACACAATACTCCAAATGAGGTCACACCAAAGACTTATACGGAGGCACTAACACCTCCTTTCTTCTGCTGGCCATTCCTCTCCCTATGCACCCAAGCATCCTTCTAGCTTTCACCATTGCCTTGTCTACCTGTTTAGCTACTTTGAGATCGTCAGACACAATTGCGCCTAGGTCACATTCTTCTTTCGTGGACAGAAGTACATCACCCCCTATGCTCTAACGCTCGCTTGGATTGTTGCAACCCAAATGCATGACTGTACATTTTTTAGCAATAAATCTCAGCTGCGAAGTTCTTCAAGCTTAGCTAGATCCCTCCTCAATCTGCATCTTCCTGGGTGTCTACTCTGTTGCAGATTTTGGTATCATCCGCAAAGAGGCAAGCCTTACATGACAGCCCTTCCGCAATATCACTAACAAAGATTTTAAAAAGACTCGGACCAAGGACAGATCCCTGCGGCACTCCACTGGTAATCTCCTTCTCCTCAGAGTGAACTCCATTTACCTGTACCCTTTGTCACCTCCCACTCAACCAATTTCTAACCCAAGCAGTAACTTTAGGGTCCACCCCAGGGGTGCTTAGTTTGCTTATCAGTCTCCCGTGAGGAAGCGTGTCAAATGTTTTATTGAAATCTAAATACACCACATCTAGGGCTCTTCCTCAGTCCATCTCCCTAGTCACCCAGTCAAAGAAATCAATCGGATTTGTCTGACAAGACCTGCCCCCTGGTGAATCCATGCTGTCTTGGATCCTGCAATCTGTTGGACTCCAGAAACCTCACTATTTTCTCTTTCAGCAGCATTTACAATAATTTACTCACCACCTAGGTTAAACTAACTGGCCTGTAGTTTTCAACCACATCCTTACTTCGACTTTTATGTAAAGGGACCACATGTGCCTCTTTCCAGTCCTCTGGCACGACCCCCGACTCAAAAGAGGCATTGAAAAGGTCAGTCAGTGGAGCTGCTAGAATGTCCCCAAGTTCCTTCAGAACTCTTGGATGTATCCCATCTGGTCCCATCGCTTTGTCCACTTTTAGTTTAGCTAGTTCCTCACGAACACAGTCCTCTGAAAGTCATTTGAGATGCCCCTCGCTTTTGTTCCTCTTTGTGGGTGTTTTCTGAGGACCTGCTCCTGGCCCGTCATCTGTGAACACAGAACAGAAATATTTGTTAAGCAATTCCGCTTTATCCTCATCAGCTTCTACATATTCCTCCCCTTCACCCTTGAGTCTGACAATACCACTTTTGCTCTTCCTCCTCTCACTAACATATCTGAAAAATGTCTTATTCCCCTATTTTATTGCATTGGCTATTTCTTCTTCTTTTTGTACCTTTGCTTTCCTGACTACTTTGCCAGCCTCTCTTAAGCTTTTCTAAATATAGATGTTTGTCGTCCTCTCTCTGTGATCTCTTGTATTTCATTAAGACCTCTCTCTTTTTCTTCACCTTTTCAGCTTCCTCTTTTGAGAACCATAGCGACCTCCTTTTCCTTTTATTTACCATTCTAACAAAAAGATTGCTTGCCTTTAAAATATCCCCTTTCAGTTTTGCCCACTGTTTTTCTACATTCCCAAGTTGTTCCCATCCCGCTAATGACTCCTTGAGATATTGGCCCATCTTGGCAAAGTTAGTCTTCTCTTGAATGGATTTTATCAACCCTAGTCCTAATACTGAACCACACCACCTGGTGATCACTGGATGCAAGATGATCCCCCACTATAATATCAGAAACACTTTCCCCGTTGGTAAGCACCAAGTCCAGTATGGCCCCTTCACATGTGGGTTCTGTTACCAGTTGCCCGAATACTTCTTCCTCTAAGGAATCCAGGATCTCCTTGCTTCTAGATGACGCCGCAGCAGGGACAAGGTTTGAGAAAGGGCCAGGAATGACTATGGCCAGAAACACAACGTTGGGTTACACAAATTGAGATAGTTATTCTCGATGCTGTTGCCACATTCGGATTGAGGAAAAAACATTGTATGAAGTTGGAACTATGATGGCCTATTTGTGACGGTCTCTCGTACCTTTGGAAGATTACAACGTAAAAATTATCTTCAAAGTTGGAATGCGAAGGATATTGGACACATCTGTTTGTTACCTCAGCTAAGTAGTTCTTTAACTTTTAAGGTAGAGGTATTTTATATGGTGTTGGGAGGTTACTCTCTCAGGGCCTAATTTGTGGAAATTCCACTTATAAAAGATAAAAAGGAACATTACACCTCGAGAGGACTTGTTCCTCATAGTGTACGTTCCGACAAAAATATATATGTTTGTCTGTTTCCCTGTTTGTTGGAATGTTTTAGTGGGAGATAGTTTAAGGTTAGTTAATCATTTCTAGGACATGATTATTGGCACCCTTATAAACAATTCAAATCAGTTTGAACAGAAGAACCACATTCCCATTGCAGTAAAATTAGACATGCCTGTGATCAATTGTAAGTATTCACATGACTTGAATCAACCAATGAATGATGGCAGTAATGTTTAAAATGGCCACATTCACTCCCAGTTCCATTTTCACAATGGTGAAGACAAAAGAGCTGCCTGAGACTGTCAGAAAAGCCATTATCACCAAACATCAAACTTCAAAGGGGTACAAGACCATCTCCAAAGAACTTGGGATTCCTGTGTCTACAGTTCACAATGCTATTAAGAAGTTTTCTGCTCATGGAACTGTCACAAACCTCCCAGGATATCGTGGGAAGAGGAAAATTAATTCAAGAATTCTTCAAAGGTTAGTGCGAACTGTTGGCAAAACACCATGTACAATATCCAAAGAGCTTAGGGCTGACCTGGAGTAATGTGGAGTGGTGGTTTCAACTCACACCACATGCCGTGTACTAAACAAAGAAGGACTTCATGGGTAAAGGCAAAAGAGGACCCCACTGCTCAAAAGCAGACATAAAAAGGAATGCCTCATCTTTGTCCAAATTCACCTTGAGAAATCACAATCTTTCTGGTAAAATGTTCTGTGGAGATATGAAACCAAACTTGAGCTCTTTGGCAATGCAGATGCATGATACATTTACAGGCGAAGAAAAGGAAAAAAGAAACATTCTTCCTACAGTTAAATATGGTGGAGATTCCATCATATTTTGGGGCTGTTTTGCTGCTTCAGGAACTGGAAGCCTGGAATGTATTAAAGGAATCATGAATTAGGACTACAAAGGTATTTTGGAGCAAAATGTGCTAACTAGTGTCAGAAAGCTAGGCTTGGATTGAAGGTCATGGGTCCTCCAGCAGGACAATGACCCAAACCATACAGTACATCCAAAAGTGCAAAAGAATTACTTATTTATATTCTGCACTATTCTGCATCAGTGTGGTTTCAATGAACAAACTGAAATTACATTGAACAGGGCATTATAATTTGGAGATAACTATTTTACAGGGAACATGGGCTATGGAGGGTTAAGTGGCTTGCCCAAGACTACAAGGAGCACCTGTGGGACTAGAAACCCCAGTCCTTCTGGCCCAAGGTTGCTGTCCTCTAGTGGGATTTGAACCCCTGACCTTCCAGCCTGAAGTACCTTACCCCAACCACTAGGCCACTCCTCCATGATTGATTACAAGGAAAAAATGATTAAAAAGGAAAACATTGACTGTTTTAAACTGGCCAGCAATGAGTCCTGATCTCAATCCAATCGAGAACCTTTGGAAAGAGCTGAAATCTGACTTGGTAAAAAGAATTCTGGAAACATTCATGAGCTGGAACAAATTGCAGTTGAAGAGTGGGAGAAACTACCAGCAGACAGCACCCTCCTCCCAGTGTGTAGTGGCGGCCAAGAAAGCAAATAGAATGCTAGGAATCATAAGGAAAGGAATGTACAATAAAACTAAGGATATTATAATTTTATTTATTTATTTATTTAACTGTATTTATATCCCGCTTTTCACCGGGTCAAAGCGGTGGGACATATAACGGGGGGGGGGGGGGGAGGAGGGGGGGGATCAATAGTGGGGGGGAGGCCCATCACCGGGGGCTCAACATTGATGATTTTGGGATGAACATAGAGACTGACAGGATAGCAGAGTTCTGTGGTGCATCCTCAATGCCTCTGTATCGTTCCATGGTTTGACAGCACCTTGAATATTGTGTGCAATTCTAATCGCCATATTTTAAAAAGGATATAGCAGAATTAGAAAAGGTACAGAGAAGAGCCTTCAAAATAGTAAAGGGGATGGAAGGATACCCCTATGAGGAAAGGCTTAAAAAGTTAGGGTTCTTCAACTTGGAAAAGAGAAGGCTGAGGGGAGATATAATAGAAATCTATAAATTAATGAATGGAGTAGAATGGGTTAACATTGATTGGTTGTTTACACCATCAAAAAGTAGAAAGACTAGAGGACACGCAATGAAGCTACAAAGTAACCCATTTAAGACTAATAAGAGAAAATATTTTTTCACTCAACACGTAATCAAACTCTGGAATTCGTTGCCAGAGGATATAGTAAAAGCTATTAGTGTAGCTGGGTTTAAAAAAAAGTTTGGACAAGTTCCTGGAGGAAAAGTCCTAAACCATTATTAAAGAGGACCCTGAAAATCCATTGCTTATCCCAGGATGAGCATTACGGAAACTGTGGACTTTGGGTACCTGCCAGGTACTTGCGACCTGGATTGGCCACTGTTGGAAACAAGATACTGGGCTTTCTGGACCTTGGTCTGGACCAGTATGGCATTTCTTATGTTGTTATGTTCTTACAGATGTATGAAACTTATAGATGGCTACAAGAAACATTTGGAGGCTGTCATTATTGCCAAGGGTTGTGCAACCAAATATTAGCGAAGGATACCATTAATCCTGTGCAGGTCATATTTTGTTTTTTTTCTCAGAAATGACTATGTCTATGTTGCACAAACATTTTTTTGTTGTTGTATACTTTTGAACATACTTTAAAATATTGTGATAACATACAGTTGGAATATTTCCAATTATTCCTCAATATTTGGCCGCCAATTCCAGAACATGCATGTCCTGCCCGCAGGCATGTCCGAATCGAAAATGTGCCCACTTGAAACCTGATTCTAGAGCTGCCATTTTGAAACGGGTCTTTGATAAGGCAGAAGTGACCGAGGATCACTTCTGCTCTCTGCTAGACCACTAAAAGTTTGGGGGTGGATTGTGATATGTCAGGGATTCCAGGGGGAGAGGTGAGATGAGGATCTTGTGATATCACAAGAGTTTGGGGATCCTGATCCGCCCACTGGCCTTTTAACAGATAGTGTGCCTGACTTGGGACCAACTTTCTCACTGCTGCAACCAGGAACTGGCAATGTTCATGGCTGCAGCAACATTAATGTAAGCTTTGGAAGCTCTTTTTTTCAATGCTTTTTTTTTTTAAATTCACTGCTCCCACTGTACACTCTGGCAAACACAAGTGCATGCCTGTATATCCTTATTATATTTTACAAGAGACTCTGCATTTGACAGAGCCTTTTGTAATTACAGAGGCAATTGAGCACATCCCTCTACATTTTATGTTAAGTAGGACATTCTGTGGTGCATCCTCATCTTTCTGTTCCTTCCCCCTCACATTCATACTAACTTCTGTTCCTTCTCTCCTCTCCTCTTCTCTGATCTTTTTAGGTTTCTTTTCATCTCTCTGCATTCAGTTTCTTCTCTACCTATCCACTCCCATTTTTCTTCTCTCATTCCCAGGTTAATTTCCTTATTCCCCCTTCTCTCTCAAAGACTTCTCCATCTTTCTTTCTCTTTATGTTCATTATCACCATCTTCCTCCTCTATTTCCTTCTACCCAGAGCTGGCCCCAGGGCAAGTGCAAGGTATTGGGTGCCTAGGCAAACCTTCTGTCTTTTGTCCCCCCACCACAAAATTTTGATAAACTCAATAGTCATGATCATCTGAACATTTCCCTTCCAACAACAATCCTGTAAAAATGCATAATTGTGTGTGCTGCTCTTCCGGCATGTAAAAGAATGTGCTGATTGTTCTTTGTGTGCTTCTGCTCTTTTCTGCTTCCCCCCCCCCCCCCCCTCCAGGAGCTGCAGCCCTAGGCGACAGCCTAGTCTTGCCTGATAGTTGGGCTTCTTCCTCGTTCCTCTCTATCTCCTCTTCCCTCAAGTTCCTCTCTGTCTCTTCCTCCCTTCAGCTCTCTCTGTCTTTAGAGTCCCCTCTCTGGTTGCTTCGAGAGCCAGTGCAAGGATATGAGGCACCCTAGGTGTGCCCTGAATCCTGTCCCCATTGCCACCACTGCTGCCCCTATCCAGGACCTGCAGTGACAGAAATGCCATTTAAACAGCAACATAGCACTTACCTGACCTATCTGGTGCTGCGTTGCCGTTTCTTTTCTCTATGATCTGCTGTGTCCACCTCATCTGAGCAGACTTCCTGCATTGTAGGGGCAGAAGCGGCAGATCATAGAAAAAAGAAATGGCAACATAGTGCCGGAGAGTTCAGGTAAGCTCTGCATTACTGTCTAAATGCCATTGCCCCAGAGAGGGGCAGCAGCAGTGGCAATGGGTGCCCATAAACAATGGCACTCTAGACAGCCGCCTAGTTTGTCTGCTGGGTTGTTCCAGCACTGATCTTTTCCATCTCTCCTTTCTTTCTTCTTAGGTTCCTTTTAATATCTCCCCAGGCTGCTGGCTTGCCATCACTGCCACTGTGGAGGAAGATAGGCTTTTTTGCATGGAGTAATAGCAAAGCAATGAAGGCCTCCTTAGTGCTAGCAGCAAGAAACACTTCACTTTTCCCTAATTTCACAATCTCTTATTTTAAAAAATTCTACTGGGATGCAATCAGAAAAGGTGTTTGTAAATGCATACGGAAAGGGAAAGGCTACATTTACAGTAGCTCATGCCTTTTCTCAGAAGTTCAAGGTGAGTTACATTCAGGTACAATTTTTATTTTTCTGTCCCTGGAGGGCTTACAATCTAAGTTTGTACCTACAACAGTGGAGGGTTAAGTGACTTGCTCAGAAGGAGCAGTAGTGGGATTATGGACCTGGTTTCCCTGGTTCAATCCCACTTCTCTAACCATTAGGCTACTCTTCCACTCCACTGAGACAATTGCTGACATACTAAAGTCTGCACCAATAGCATACATTGGAGCATGAAATTAGCACAGAGATCCATGCAAATTTTTGGGGGCATGTGTGGCTATCTTCTTGCCATTAGCATATTGCTAATGTGTGGCACCACGTTAATAGCCAAGTGAGTGCACTTAATGCCATCCATTGAGGTGGCATTAAGTTCACCCATGCTAACAGTAATAGGCATGGTTAGTATGTACAAAATCTCCTATGCTAACTGTAACATGTCAAAGTCTCTAAACTGTACAATTATGTGCTGATTTTTAGCACAGGTCCCACACAAACTGTTAGCGCAGTGTGCTTAGCATATGGCAAACCCTGCAATAATGGTTAGCGCATGTTAGTAAATATATCTCACAGTGCATTGATCATACCCAGTTATGTGAGTGAGGAGCTATGCTCTAAGCCCAGAAAAAATATGCAATTTTATTATTACATTTTATCTGAGCAATATTTGAGGACTTTGTTTTCCTCTTCACTGTCTGCCTGTGAGTCTATGTAATCTCTTTCTCCCTCTCTCGGTCTCTAGGAAAATGTGGCAGGCTAAGCTTTCTATTTTTTTATTTTTTTTTTGGTTGAGCACTGCAGTACAAAGTGCCTCCAGGAAACCTTTGCTTAGTCTGTGACCTAACTGACAACAGGCGTACCTGCAGAATATGAATCAACGTTGCCATAGAAATGTACTATTTTTTTTGTTCTGTCATAGAATATCTGGATCTGCTCCCAAGCAGAGGTCACTACAATAGGAAGCTAGAGGAAAAGAAAAAAGAATGGCAGAGGAAAAAAAGGTTCAGATGATCATTTGCTTTCTCCTCAAATGCTAAACGGGTTTTGATCAATAACTACAATGAAATGCTGATTAAAATCGAAGCCCCACTGCATCTCAGCAGGATGATTTGTTGATTCTAGAAATGCTAGACCCCGGTCCTTTTTTTTTACTATTATTTACACATGCAAGGAAAAGAACTTATAGTCAGATTTATCTTCTGCTGGCAACAAGGGCCTGAAAGGATCAGTATCCCTCTGTACATACAGGATAAATCTTTAGCCAGAGCCCGAGTAAGTCCCTGGCACAGATGGTAATCTCAGCTTAAAGATAAAAGGGAGCCAGGCCAGGAATACCTAACAGAAAATACATCTACTTATATTCATAATGCACTTTAAAAATTCCAACATTTCAATTCCCATTGGAAATCTTCACAATAGAATGAGCCTAATCTCATTTGATCTCAGAAGCTAAGTAGTTGGACCTGGCTAATATTGGATGGGAAACCACCTTGGAAGACAAGTGCTGTAGGCTTACTGTGTGGAAAAAAGGCTTGGCAATCTACTTCCAGTTGCACTTTGCCACAAACAACCAGAAGATTGAGCTGCCAGGAATCAGTATTGATTGATTGAGCTGCCAGGGCCGGTGCAAGAATTGGAGGTGCCCTAGATGGCCTCCATCCTGCCTCCCCTCTTTGAGGCCTGCAGTGGCAGCAATGTCTCCTGAACTGCAACACAACGCTTTCAATACATTCTAGTGCTACGTTGTGGTTCCTTTCTCTTATGTGCTGTTTTTGTTTCCCTCCAATGCAGACTTCTGTGCGGGGAGCTCTGCTCGTGGGTGGGAGGGAGCAGGCCGGAGATGGAGCGAGGGTGGGCAGTGGGCGGCATCATGACCCCTGGACATACAGAGCCGATTCCGAGATTGGCCCTGTATGTCCGGGGTCGGCCAATTACATGGGGGACTTATTCCCCTGGATGTCAGGGGATGCTGGAGCCAAGATATGAAAAACAGGAGAGGGGGTGCAGGGGGTGCCCCACAGCCTGACACTGGCCATGGAAGGCCCGATTGGGGGTCAGGCTTCAGGGAATCAAGAGTCTGCTGTTGCTGCTGGGAATGCGGCTCTTGCATGGAACCACGATGTCATGGCAACATGATGCCATGCCACTGTGGCTCCATGCAGGAGCCAGGCTGAGCTAGCCGGGGATGTGGCTGGAAGTCCGGGATGCCTGAATCAGGGCACGTCCGAGACGTCCAGCCACTATGCCATGATTCTGCTCCCGCGGGGCCGTCTAGACCCCACAGGAGCAGAATCAGGTGCATCCCTGGCCTGTCCGGATGGCTGGATGTCCAGACGGCCCGGGCATGCACAGATTTGAATTGAACTCCACATGAATATTTCTTTTTTTTTTTTTTGTATCTTTTTCTATTTTCTGTTAAGCAATTGTCTTGCTGATATGTGTAAAAGTTTTTTGTTTTGTTTTTTTAAGTGCCTTCACATCAATGCTGACTCCTGGTGACCCAGCAGCTGCTGGATTTTCTTGGCAAAGTATGACCAGAAATAGATTGCCAGGCTTTTTCTTTCGAGGAAGTGGATGGTAGAGTGACTTACCTAAGGCTACAAAGAGTGCCAGTGGAAATTGAACCCAGATCTCCTGGGTAGTAGGCTGTTGCTAAAAAAAAAAAAGGAAGAGACATAAATGTAAATATTACCCTGGGTCATATTTTAATTTTATTTATTTATTTATTTATTTTATTTAATACACACTTATATACCGCCACTTCCAGCGATCAGCAGCGGTTTGATTCATCTTTGGGGGTTGTCGAATCAAGACTTGGGAGGGGATGGTAAATACATAGATCTGAGGGTGGGTCACAGCACACAAGGTTAGTGACTTGTGGAATGGATTACACATTTTTACATTTATATATACTTATTTACATATTTATACATATAGCGGTTTCAAAAGCATATAATTAACTGATTATTTTGCTACGACTCCATCGCACTTGAGAGTCATAGCTGATTGTAGTGACATTTGAATAGGTGAGTTTTTAGCTCCTTCCTGAATTTGGTAAGGTCCTTGGTTAAACGCAGCTCAAAAGGGAGTTGATTCCAGATAGTTGGTGCAGAGAATGAGAAGGCTCTGCGACACGTACTTGTTTTCACAGCTCTGATGTTGGTGGGGACTTGCAGGGTACCCGAGTTGGTGGTTCTTCTGTCCCTATTTGTAGGTTACACGCTGATAAGTGAGGACAGGAATGAGGGGGATAAGTTATTTATTAGTTTGAAGGTGGTTACTAACATCTTGTATTGTATCCTAGCTGCAATTGGAAGCCAATGTAGCTCGATTAAAATGGGGGTAATGTGTTCAGCAATGCTTGTTCCCATTATGATCCTGGCTGTCACATTTTGGGCCATCTGAAGGATATTTAGTGATTTTTTAGGCAGACCTTGTAAGATGGCATTATAGTAGTCTAGGTGTGGCATAATGAGTGCTTGTGCCACTGACCGAAAATTTTAGTCATTGCAATCCTCCCCACCCAAGAAAAATTTGGTTTAATCCCACCTGTCCAAATCTGATATTATCTTTCCCACCACTAGATCATAATTCAGTCTATACAAATCTCTCCAATCCCTCCCCATTTTCACCCCTAAATATTTAATAGCTTTTTCACAGACCGAAATGGGAACACCTCCCTTAGCCTCCCATCCTGCTGGGAATCCAATTCTAATTCCAACACCTCTGTTTTTTCCATATTAATTTTATACCCTGGTACACTGCTATTGGAGTAGAATAGCAGCCTAGTGGTTAGAACACTAGCTTTGATAACCAAGAGACCAGGGTTCATTTCCCACTGGCACTCTTTGTGGCCTTGGTCAAGTCATTTAACCTTCCATTGCCTCAGAAGACAGGTCTGGCAGTCTACTTCTGGTCACACTGCCAAGAAGACCCAGGAGCTGCTGGGTCACCAGGAGTCAGCATTGACTCAATGGTACACATTATTATTATCACCCCACTATACTGCTCCATCTCCTTCATTAGATTTGGTAGTGGAACCAACGGTTGGCTTACTATTAAAAGCACATCATCTGCAAATAATGCTATCTTATACTGCTTATCTCCCACTTGAATACCCTTAATATCCACTTGCCCTCTCATTCTTTCTGCCAATAGCTCTAGCACCAATGCAAACGGCAAGGGCGAGAGCAAACAACTCTGCCATGTAACTCTTTCCAGAGCAAACTCCTCTGAATATCTTCCATTAATCCTTAGGTACCTTATATATTGCCTCTATCTACCCTATAATTTTATTACCCATGCCCATTTTGCACACTTGGAATGAGAACGCAGTAGGTCACACTGAAGAATGGAAAACATGTAACCACCCACTTGTGAACATGCCAATATTTTGTCACCTAGCTGTAAATATGTTAAATATGTCATCACCCAGATGTAAATATGTTGTCACCTCATGTAAATATGTCGACATCCTACCATTCTTGTACTTATGTTTTTGATAAGTTGCCTGCTCAAATAAGTTATAATGTAATGTTCTCGTTTTGCTCAATGTAAGCCGCTTTTATTTTGCTAAAAGGCAGTATATAAAACTGTTCAATAAATAAATAAATAAAATAAGCATAAAGCTCCATTACACTCTGTTGAATGAATGCTTTTTCAGCATCAACAGTCATCAATAATGAAGGTATCCTATCCTTCAATGCTACCCAAATTTGAGTCAAGATTCTTCGTATGTTATCACCAACTAGTCTATAACATATACAGTGGGACTCACAAATATCTTATCTAAACTTCACTATCACACATACCGGTAAATATATCTTAAATTACTCTGTATAATAATTTCATATATTGCTTGCTACCAATGTCAGGGACTCAAACCGTGGACTTCATTGGTTCAGTATTTATTTATTTGGATTACCAGGGATAAACTCCTATTGATCATCCTTAACTAACTTGGGAAGGAATACCTGTAATCTTATGGTTATGATTTTTGCTAATATATTGGCATCTAGATTTATTATGACCTATGTTCAGTAATGGCAGTAAGCATAGGGTCTGTGAGTTAGTGAATGCCCATAAGTCTATCCCTACTCCTGTATAGGCTTTTTATAGACTGGTGCTGGGGTCTATTTATTTATTTATTTATTTTATTTATTTAATTAACAGTTTTTATATACCACCTTTTATTTAATTAACAGTTTTTATATACCGCCTTATTGTTAAATCAAAGTAGTTTACATTAAACTCACATGTTTACAGAGAACTTATGAAACTTGCAATTACAATAACTTATAGAGCACACAATAGATAAGGGGTGGGGGAAGAATGGATGGGAGTTTTGATATTTTGATTTCATCATCAACTGGGTTCCATGAATTTTTAAATATTAAAATGGGGTTATATTGGATAAATGTTTGGGAAGCACTGCGCTACACCATGGCGATAAGGTTATACCTCAGTGCAATGCAATTGGAGCTTATGTAGCTGGACCTGAGTCCAGACTCAGGTGCAGAAGGTAGTTAAGCAATGTTTGTGTGGGACAGGCAAAAGGATCTAGGGAACATTCCTCACACCAACAGCAAACCTCTTCCACTTGAAAGAATAAGATTTCCTCTTTAAGGCTCTCCTAGAAACCAAAAGGATATTGGTGACACCAGCTGGCAGATTGAGAACAGATAATATTAGCCTCTCAATATCCAAGCTGTGAGGGCTAGGGACTGGATGTTCGGGTGCAGCATGGCTCTGTTCTCCTGCGATATCAGATCTGGTGTTTGCCAGAGATGTATTGATTCGAGAATGGAAAGTTCCAGAAGTAGAGGGAACCACGGTTTTCTGGACCAATAAGGAGTGAGGAAAATCACCGAACCCTTGTCTATTTTGAGTTTTATGAAGGTCTTGGCAATGAGAGGGATTAGAGGATATGCGTACAGAAGACCTTTCCTCCAATCGAGGAGGAAAGTATCCAAGATTAGTTTGTTGTGTGACCTCCACTCGGGAACAGAACAGAACCACCAGGGCATTCTGAGGAGTCATGTAAAGATCTATCGAAGGGCTGCCCTATTCCAAAAGATATGCAGTGCATCCTAGTGGTTAGAGCAGCAGCCTGGAACCAGAAAGACCAGCATTCAACTCACACTGTCTCAGGTACAAACTTAGGGACAGGGAAATAACTACTGTACCTGAATGTAACTCGCCTTGAACTGCTACTGGAAAGACATGAACTAAATACTAATAAATAATAAACATTCCTATCCAGGGTCCATTCATGAGGCTGAAGGACTTCACTCGGTCACTCTGCTACACTCTGCTAGTGTCTTCTATTCACCAGGCAGGTAAGTGGCCCTCAACTCCATCCCATGAGAGACAGTGAAATTCCATAACCTGACCATTTTTCAAGATAGGAGGTATGACCCCATTCCTCCCTGCTTGTGGATGTAAAACATAGCTACCTGTTTGTCAGTCTGAATGAGAACAATTTGGTTGGATAACTGACCTTTGAAAGCCTTTAGAGTGTTTGCTATTGCTCTTATTTCCAAGAAGTTTATTTGTTTGAAACTTTCTTGGAAGTGCCAAATTCCCTGAGTGTGGAACCCATCAAGGTGAGATCCTCAGTTTGGACGCATCTGTTGTCAGTAACATTTATGGAATGGGAATTTGGAAGGGAAGATCTTTCATCAGATTGTCGTGATATGTCCAGCAGAACACAGGCTGAATGAGTGGAGTGGTGATGGACAGAACATCTTTGAGATTTCGTGTTGCTTGTGACCACTGTGTACTCGGCATCCACTGAGCTTGTCTCATATTGAGATGTGCCAAGGGTGTTATATATACTGTTGAAGCCATGTGGCCTGGTAGCGTCAACATGGCACAAGCTGATATCTCTTACTCATTTGAGTCTCCCGCAATATCGCTGTCAGTCTGGATAGTCTGTCATGCCGTAGAAAAGCACTTGCCTGAGTAGTACTGAGCAAAGCGCTGATGAATTCCAATTGTTGGGTGAGATAGAGATGGGATTTGGGATAATTGACTGCAAACCCTAGAGGTTCCAGCACCTGACTGGTGATCTGTATTGATTCCAGTTCTCCCTCTGGAGTGGTGCTCTGAGCAACCAATTTTCCAAGAAGGGAAAAACCATGCACTGCAAATCTGTCTAAAAGCACTGCTACTATGGTGAGGCATTTGGTGAATGCCCGAGAAGCTGATGCAAGGCCAAAAAGCAGAACGCAGTACTGGAGTGCCATTGCCCTACTACATATCTGAGATACTTCCTGTGACTTGGATGCATCTGTATCTGCATGTATGCATCATTTAAATCCAGAGAGCATAGCCAATCACCTTTTTGAAGATAGGGGAGTACTGTGCCTAGAAGTAATCAGATTTGCAGATGACACAAAATTATTCAAAGTTGTTAATACCCAAGAGGATTGTGAAACATTGCAAGAGGACCTTGATAAATTGGAAGACTGGACATTCAAATGGAAGATGAAATTTAATGAGGACAAATGCAAAGTTAGACACCTAGGAAAGAATAACCCAAACTATGGTTACACAATGCGAGATTCCACATTAGGAGCCACCGCCCAGGAAAAAAATTGGCGTCATCGTGGATAACACATTGAAACCCTCCATCCAGTGTGCAGCCGCGGCCAAGAAGGCAAATAGAATGCTAGGAATCATAAGGAAAGGAATGGAGAATAAAACAAAGGAGATTATAATGCCTCTGTATCGTTCCATGGTGCTACCGTACCTTGAATACTCTGTGCAATTCTGGTCACCATATCTTAAAAAGGATATAGCGGAATTAGAAAAGGTACAGAGAAGAGCCACCAAAATGGTAAAGTGGATGGACGGATACCCCTATGAGGAGAGGCTTAAAAGGTTAGGGTTCTTCAATCTGGAAAGGAGATGGCTGAGGGGAGATATGATAGAGCTCTATAAATTAATGAATGGAATGGAATGGGTAAACGTAGATTTATTGTTTACGCCATCAAAAAATAGAAAGGCTAGGGGACATGCAATGAAGCTACAGTACAACTCGTTTAAGGCTAATAAAATAAAATATTTTTTCACTCAACCTGTAATCAAACTCCTGAATTTGTTATCAGCGGATGTAGTAACAGCTGTTAGTTTAGCTGGCTTTAAAAATGGTTTGGACAAGTTCCTGGAGGAATGGTCCATAAACCATTATTAAAGATGACCCAGGATATCCACTGCTTGCCTGAATACAGGCATTGTGGAACCTGTGTGTGTTTTTGGGAACCTGCTAGGTACTTGTGATCTGGATTGGCCACTGTTGGAAACAGGATACTGGGCTTGATGGACCTTGGTCAGACCCAGCATGGCATAACCTTATGTTCTTATAACTTTTCTTAGACCAGATATTTGTTCAGATTTTTATTTATTTAGCAACTTTTTTATACTGCTAGTCACAATGGTTTACAAGGAACAATTAGAACAAGTAACATTACATGGAACAAAGGTAAACAATGTAAAATAAAGTTGACAATAACTAATGGTTAAACAAATGTCCAAAATATATTGTATTATATTCAGTCAATTAAATTATTTGGACAGGAAAATAATTAAGTTGAGATGATATTAAACTTAGCTAATAGGGAAGATATGATGCATGTTCTGTTTGACTGGTGGACTGCGGGTGAAGAGTGGAAACACTGTAAGAGTTCCGGAAGATGCAGCAGGTGGGTGTCGGTTAAATGTCAGATCCAAAATGTTCCAGGAAGAGGAAGGTTTTTAGCTTGCCATGATATTCTCAGATGTCTGTAAGTGATCATATGTCTGGAGAAAGGGAGTTCCAGATGGCTGGTGCATAGAAGAAGGCCCTGATGGAGGTGGAGATCTTTTGTGATTGGCTGTTCTCTGTGCTCTTTTATTGAGGGGCTGGTGAAGGAGAGGCCGGAGAATGTCCGCTGAGAAGTGGTGGATGGTTTTAAAGATGGTCAGCGAGGCCTTGTAGTTAACCCTCATGTGGATGGGAAGCCAGTGTAACTGCTTCAAAATAGGTGTTACGTATGTACGCAGACTGGTGCCCGTGATTATTCTGGCTGCTGCATTTTGTGCACGTTACAAGGGATTTGGGGAGTCCCTAGTATATTATGTTTGCATAATCAAATGCGGGGTGATGAGGGCTTGGCAGACATTTCTTAAGTCCTAATCCAGTAGGGGTTGGAGGTTTTGGAGTGTCTTCATGCGCAAGTATGCAGTTCTGGTAACTTGTTTGATGTGGGCATGGAAGTTCAGGTCCAGTATTATGCCAAGGTATTTTACATGCTCTTTTACTTGCAGTGTTAGGTTGCCAAATTGACTGTGGCTGGAGGAGAGAAGATGGAGTGTATTAATTTATATGAAGGACTTCTGTTTTATTGGGGTTAATGTGCATATTGTGGTGGTTGAGCCATTGGATGACTCCTTCAAGGCATTGGCTGATTATAGTGTAGTCGGGGTTGCTGATGGAGAATGATGTGTAAAGTAAGATGTCGTCGGCATACAAATGGTAGAGGATCATGTAGTTCTGGATTATTTTGCAGAAGGGTTGCATGAAAATATTAAACAGCAAGGAAGATAGTGCAGAGTCCTGTGATAGGCCTTGAAGAAGCTTGCATGGGTTAGAGGCTTCCAATCTAACTCTGACCTGCTGGGAATAGGCTGCTAGGTAGGGCTGAAACCATTGTAATGTTTTATCTCTAATGCCAATTGCGTGAGACGTCAGATGAGGTGGCCATGGATGGCTGAGTCAAAGGCTGCTGATATGATAAGAAAAATAAGGATGAATCCTTGTATGTTTTTTTTCTGGGCCTTTGATTAATGTATCAAGGAGAGAGGTCAGTAGAGTTTCAGTGCTATAAAAAGGCTTAAAGCCATGCTGGTGTTTATTGAGAGGGGCATAGGAGTTCATGAGGTCCTGTGTCTGAAATTGAACTGTTTCTTCTTTTTTTTTTTTATTATTTGTTTATGCAATTTTACGACATATAATCAAGCAACGCTTGTACAGAAAACAACTACTTGTACAGCAATAATAAAAGAGAAATAATACAATGAAACTCAGCAAACAAGAGTATAAGCCCACAATCACTGGGGAGACAGCATTAGAAAAGAAACAACCAAGGATAGGTGGATCTTCGGTATTCATCTATAGAGGTATTCATCTATAGAGTAAGGTCTCATTATTGCTCTGTCCTCCTCCTCTGTTTAGATTCTTTGGTTTCTTTTTCCTCTATTGAACTGTTTTTTTCAATGATTTTGGCAAGGGAAGGGATGCTTGAGATGGGTCCGTAAGAAGATGGCACTGATACATCGGCTGTTTGAGACTTTAGTAAAGGCTTGATGGATGTTTGCTTGAGGGCAGTCGGCATGTAGCCCAGAGATGGTGAAGACTGGACAATATGCAGAATGGTTGGGGTGAGCTCTTGCTTAGTCATTTTGATCCAGGAGAATGGGCAAGGGTCAAGTGAGGATGTAGTGCTGTTAAGATTTGATTTAATGCTTTCCAGTTGCTTAGCAGACAGAGGGCTAAAAGTAGACCTGGTCTTCATGCTTGGGGTGTCGGCAGTCAACAGAGTCCCTGGGGGGCAGGGATGGTGCTGTGGAGTGTGATTGCTTAGATTTTAGGAATTGCGACATAACAGTTGGTGAGAGAGGTATTGGGTTTTTAATGGTTGGTCTCTTAAGCATATTCAAGGCTATGTCGAATAGCTCTCTAGAACGGTTGAGAGAGGAGTTGAGTAAGATGGTATGGTATTCCCTTTTCTTTAACAAAGTGAGGGAGCAGTAGTCTGCCTGAGTGCTTATGTATACTGAGTAGCTAGATGGGTTCTTGTGGTGTCTCCATTTGCGCTCTAGTCATGAGAGCTTGTTTTTAAAGGTGTTAAGCTCAGGTGTGAACCATGGCACATGGTGTGATCTTATTATCTTGGATGTGCTGTTGGGCTTAGATGCATAGGTTGATATTTGGGAATTCCATTGGGATATTAGAGCGTCAAGGTTGGTTGGATCCTCTTGTGTTGGATCATTTTGTGTTAGAGGTGGGATATTGCAGATAAATGAGTCTCTGTCGAAAGTCCGAAACCTCTGTGTGTGAGATGGGGGATGCTTGGGGGTAGGTGCACTGGGGATTTTTGGGAGGAAGAAGGTGAGCAGATTATGGTCAGACCAGGGCACTGAAATGATTTGGGTCACAGAGGAGAGGTTTTGGTGCAGCCAGGTGGATGTTGTAAAAATGAGGTCTAGAGTTTTACCTCTGATGTGCATTGTTTCTGAGATGATTTGGTTGATTTGGAGTGCTTCCATTGCTTGGAGGAAGGAAAAGGCGTGTTTGTTAGATAAGGTTGCTAGGTTAAGGTCCCCCAGAAGAATAAACCATTTCTTCTTATGGTACTCAGAGCATGCTTCTTCTATTAGTGGGGAGAGGTTGCTGGGCCCTGATATTGGTAGTCTATATGCTAGGCATAGGTGAGATTCAGATATGGTTATGATGTCCAAGTCATGGGTGGAGCTGGAGTTGGTAGATTTGAATTGGAGGGCATCCTTAGCTATTATGAGCATCCCCCTCCTCCTTTTTTATGTGTCGTTAAAAATGATCAAATACCTTTGTTTTATCAACATTAACTGGTGCATTCTTTTATTTAAGTTTGGATCTTAGTTCTTGATACTGCATCGTAGTCTCACAATCTTCCTTATTAAGCATTGGTTTTCCCTTTAAAACAATGTATTTGATACCTCTGCATCTTTTAATACATAGCATTATTTTCTTATCTTTCTGTCCCTTCAGCATTACGTTTTGAGTCTCTAACGATTGATTGCAGAGTCAAAGCAAACTTTTACAATACATATTTAGTTTTTCACAAATTGAACATGTTTGGATTCTCGTGTTCTTGAGGAGCTGTTACATTGCATCAGGTTTAATTACACCACGGCACCTAGAAGTTTACTTAACATAAAAGTATGCATACTATATTTCAACTTTGATACTTTGAACAGTCTTATATATGTTAGTTTAAAATGTCTATCCCACAGTGATATAGAGACACTACTTCCATGTACCTCAACGGGTATGGGTGGTATCCATTCTCATCAAATTACTATTTTATTACCTTTTTTAAAGAAAAGTTACATTAGATTGTTGCACAACGATAAGCTCCCTTTTATATATACCGCTTTAGATTGTTTATAATAATTTTTTAGCTCCATGCTATTTAGTCTGTATTTTGCAGATGCATTAACACAGCTTTGTTATGTAGTATATTTTATAGTGATTACAACTTTGCCTTGTCATTTATCTCATAGTCAGAGTATAGTGCTCAAGACTACTCTACATGTGGAGCACACCACAGGGTATTATAGTGAGTACAAACAAAACACATGTTTTTTGCAAAGTGTTTTCGCACTGGCCCTCCATACATATATATATTTTTTACCACATGTTTTATTTTATTATTTTGGTTCAATATCTTGTAATTTAGAGTTTTTGTGTCCTTGTCTTTTTGCTGCCCTGCATTTTTGAGTTTTTAGTGATTCATAATTTTGTTTTTTAACTATCATTGTTTTTAATATTTTTAGCAATTTAAACTTTTAACACTTGTTTATTAACACTTGTTTTTAATTTGTGATTTTTAAATTCCTGTTGCATATTCATTTTATATTTATATTGATGTTTCATTTTCACGTACATAATATGGTGCTTTAACATTTTTTATGTATACATGCTGTTTGATTTATTTATTTATATATATTTATATTTTTATTTTACAAGCTGCATACCCCCCTGAGGAAGGCGTTGCCGAAACGCGTTGGGGTTTTTCTAATAAATGCTCCTGTGACCTACATACGTCTCTTGCTCCTTGTGTTTCCTGATTTCTACTGCAAGAGCAGCCTGCTCTTTTTTGTGTCGAGTTGGTTTAAGAGTACTTTGTCAGATTCCTTGAGCCATGATTTCATTATGCAAAGTATGTCAATGTGATTGTCCTTGATGTAGTCGACCAGGATTGGGATTTTGCTGCAGATGGATCTGGCGTTGATGAGAATGCACTTGAGCGGTTGGATGGTGGGTAAGTCAATAGGTGTGGTGTGTGTTTCGGGAGAAGCTTGAATATTGATTAGGTTGAAGGAGTTCCTGCTTTGAGATTTGAGGGTGAGAGGTTGGAGTCTATGTATGATGGGAATGATGGAAGAGGTGGTGAGTGCTGTTGTTTGGATGATAATGTAAGAGATTAGGAGCAGGATGAGGATGTGTGTAGAGAGGTGTAGCATGATGGCTGAGAGTATAGAAGTGAGTGTAGGGTTAGCAGAAGTGAAGAGGATCTTAGTTGCCTATTGTTCAGGAGGTTAGGGTAGGGTGGGTTGGAATGAAATATCTGAGTGCTGGGTGCATGACTGCAGGTCTAATCTACAGAGTGAGGATCCAAGCCAATGGTGATGCATTTGGGCCAGGAAGCTGTTTGTGTAAAAGCTTGTGTTTTGTGAGCGTGAAGGGTACCTGCATGAGACTAAGGTAAGTGTAGTCAGCAGCTACGCCTTTTGCTGGAAGAAACCTTGAGTGCAGAGAGCTTGGCTGTGAAGAGTGCTGGTAGTGCAGTCACAGGTACGGCACTCTGTGGCACACTCTATGGCCACGCCTAAGGACTCTTTGGCATGGCTCTTAAGCGCAGGCCAGTCAGGCACGGGTGTGCTGATCTGCCTTCAAATTTAAAGAGAGTTCCTGGGGCTGCAGTTGGTGAATCGGGGGAGCAGGGAGAAGCTACCTCCTGGCTCACCACCACTGCAGCAAGATGTTCCCGTGCCCATTTTCTGGGGGTGCCGGGCTGCCTTCAAATTTAGGTCTTAGGTCTAGGATGGAACAGTATCCCCCCATTTTCTTGGTGACCAGGAAATACCTTCAATAAAATTCCTGCCCTTCTTGGTTTGCTGAATTGAGCGCTAGATCTTTTTGAAGGGTGGTGACTTCTTGCAGAAATAGTTTCTGATGCTGAAGGTTTATGGATGGAATCCTCAGAGAGCAATTTGTAGCCTTTTTGCATAATTTGCAAGACCCAAACATCTGCAGTTACCAGGGCTACCTCTGGGTAAAAAGGGTGAGCCACACTTTTTATGGGAGAGTCCTCTGTTGAGATTACAGGAAGAGTGGCTACGCTCTGCAGGAACCAGTCAAAACCCTGCCCTGGGCTTTGTCTGAGGAGCAGATTGGGCCTTTTTGTGACTTCTCTTGCTTCGGCTGTGCTCAAGGAGTCCACTTAGACTGAGAATAGTGAGAATGAGGGAAGTACCTGCATCTTTGAGAGTAGTAGATCTTTTTCTTATTGCAATCTTAATACCTCCTGTAGTAGGAGGCCAGCTCAGACATGCACCTTTAGAGATTTTGAAGAGTGATGTGCTGCTTTTTGATGAAGCCTGCTTTCTCTGACCTTATCTCTGAAGAGATTTTCTTCATGACATGGTACCTCAGCAAGCTTGTCCTGCGCTGATGGTTGGAGGTCTGAGAACTGGAACCAGGTGAGTCTCTGGGCCCCAATACCTGCTGCAGAAACTCTCGATACTGTATCAAAAATGTCATAGGTCACTCAGATCATAAATTTAGAGCAGTTGTTGTCATGTTCCATTAAGGAATGATACTGCTCCAGCTTTTCTTGAGGAAGAAATTGGGACATATTGGGACATTGCCGCAGCATTTGACTCCGTCGACCATGATCAACTACTAGCTCGGCTCCACGAAAAGGGGATTCATGGTCTAGCCTGGGATTGGTGTAAATCTTATCTTGAAGACCGATGGCAGCATGTCAGAATTGGCTCTAGTACATCAGAACCGTTCCAACAAAAGCAGGGAGTACCTCAGGGTTCCTCCCTCTCCGCGCTGCTTTTCAACATATACATGCAGCCAATCTGCAAAATCACCCAAGCCTTCGGAATATCATGCCTTATCTACGCAGACGACGTACTAATGTATTCACCTTTCAACGTCACACTTCCAGATTACACGACTCTAGTTGATTGTTTCAACACAGTAACAGACTGGCTCCTCAACTAGAACCTAAGGATAAATTTCAAAAAGACTGAGGTCCTAACCATTACAAGAAACAAAATCTTCTCTCCTCCTACATCCCTAATGGTGAGAGATACAGAGCTACCAATCAAGTCAGCCATACGCTACTTGGGTGTGACACTAGATCAGCAGCTAAACTTCAAAGAGCACATAAGCCGCACAGTAAAGTCTGTCTATTACAAGATCAAGACCCTTCGCCACCTGCGACCCATGCTAGATCCTGACAGCTTCCGCACAATATTCCAAGCTCTTATCATACCCCATTTTGACTACACAAACGTTATACTTCAAGGCCTCCCTAAAAACACACTCAACCCTCTGCAATTAGCGATGAATGCTGCTGCCCGTGTATTGTGTGGGTCATCAAGACGAGATCACATATCCCCCGTCCTAAGAGATCTACACTGGCTCCTGATAAGCTGTAGGATCTCCTTTAAGGCCCTACTAATCACTTTTAAGGCCATAAACAACATAGCGCCCCCTCAATCTCCGTGCTCATCTACCAACCCCCTAACAACAGATCCAAGAGGTTGCATTCCTCCAATACTATCTGCTATCCCAACAACACTTCACACCTCTCTCTCATATTAACAAGGTTCTTTTTTATACAATATGTCCTCCAAATGTAAATAGTTACACTCACTATTATTTGTTGTAAATAATTACCCCGGTTACCCAAGTTATTGTTCCTGTTATATGTAAACAAAAAAACAGATAATTGTATCTTGTCTGATGTTTTCTTGTTCTATGTAAACCGCGCTGATTATGAATAGTGCGGTATATAAAAGATGTTAAATAAATTAAATAAATAAATTAAATAAATACACTTATTAAAGTATCCACAAAGTGGGCACAATCAACCAACAAACAGGCATTTTTGTCCTATGCTCCCAGATCATGGAACAACCTCCCACATGACATCAGAGCAATCAAGGACATCACTCATTTTAGAAAGGCCCTCAAGCACCATTTGTTCATTACGCACTTTTCACAACACAACAATTCCCCTCATGCCTCACACCCTCACACATACCATCCCTCAACCTGATAGCTTAACAATATACACAAGTTTGATAAGAGGAAGTGGCCCGTAAATGGAACACGGTCTACAGTGGATCTCACTCCCTGTTCTACCCTTGTAACATTATTGACACAGCAGTATGTAAATTGTACATAGTTTTCCCTGTTTTCTCCAAGTTGTTTTCCCTGTTCGATGTAAACTCGGGAGTACCCTGCGGTCCTCGAGTCGTTCTGTTAACTGTAAACCACACTGATGATAAAGAGCACGGTATAAAAGAAATGTTAAATAAATAAAATAAATAAATATCAAGGCTACACATGATGTCCTTCAAGAACATGACCATGTGGAGCTGGTAAGACACCATGCAGGCTACGAACATGGAACTCTGAAACACTTTCCTCCCAAAAGAATCCAATGTGCTTGAGAGGGTGGTTTTTATGAAACGGACTTCCTTTGTGGAAGATAAACGGATCTTAGATACGGCCCAGGCTGGTTTTTGTGCAGTCATGGGTCTGTTTTGTTGCCTGTACAAGATGAGGTGTTGCATTATAAGGATGCCGGGACTCAAGTGGTAGTCTTACTGCTAGATTTATCAGTGGCTTTTGATATGGTTGATTGGGAAATTTTTATTCAGTGCTGTAGTTTGCTGGGCATTCAATCGAAGGCTCTTCAGTGGATAGAATATTTCATTCAAGGTAGATTTGCTGTGGTATGAAGAAGTCAGATGATATCTGACTCTTATGATACTGTTTGTTGGGTACCTCAGAGGTCTTGTTTGTCTCCGCTATTGTTTAATTTGTATTTGCAGCCCCTAGGTTCATTGTATTGTTATCTAGGGCTTCATTGTTTTATCTATGCTGACAAAATTCAACTGGTTTTTCCTATTGAGGTAGAGATAAGAGGCTTAGGATGCAGCAGTTGGATGAAGGTTTGAATAAGATTGCTGATTGGTTTTTATGTAAGGTCAATGTATGATTGTTCCACATTGTACCAACTTGTTACTTGTAAACCGCGCTGATGCCGAATAGTGCGGTATAGAAAAATGTTAAATAAATAAATAAAAATAAATAATAATCTACTGTTGAATGTTCAGAAGACTGAAGTTTTATAGATTGTTAATGATGATCCTAGAGTTAGTGGCCCTTCCTTAAGGTTGAGCTCTGGGGAATATCCTTTGGTGCTTAAGGCTAAGAACCTTGGGATTATGTTAGATTTGACTTTTAACATGGAAGTTTAGATTTCTTATGTGGTTAAATTAATCTTTTTAAAGCTGAAGCTTGTGAAAAACCTGCATCTTCTATTAGAAAATAAGTTATTTCAGATGGTGGTTCAATCAAATGTATGAGTCCATCTCAATTATTTGGGTATCCCTGAGTAGCTCCTTGGCAGGCTGTAGTTTATACAGAATGCTGCAGTGAGAATGATCTTCAAAGTTTGCCTAGGTGGACTTCTGCTATTCCTTTATTGAAATGTTTACATTGGTTGCTGGTGAGAAGCCATATTCAATATAAGGTGTCTATGATGGCATTTAAAATTTTGCATGGACTTGGCTCAGTTTGTCTTCAGGATAAATGGAAGTGGTATGAACCGAGGAGAGGTCTATGCTCCAGTTAACAGGATCAGGTTGTTATCCCTACAGTGAGGCAGATGCAGAAAGTGGAAATTAGGGAAAAGACATTTTCTTTAGAATTCTTTACCTTGGGCCTTGTGGTTGGAACAAGCTTATGTGATGTTCTGGAGGAATTTGAAGATGTGGTTATTTCCTGTTTATTCTAGGCAGAGTCAAAGGGTTTAAAGATTCAGAGAGTTAGATCTGGGTTGGAAATTTTGTCACTTTGCAATAGTGCCTCCTGGATGTGGTCTCACAGGTTTCTTGCTATGAATGTATTTGAAAAAGGTTTTATTATGCCTTTTTGCTTCCATGGCAAACTTTTTTCAAATTCTCTCTTTTCCTGCCTTATCAATGCCACACATCTAACTTGCCAGTGCCTAAGTTGTTTCCCATTTTTGTCATTTGACTCCTTTTTCTATTTCCTGAAAGATGCTTTTTTGGCTGCAACAGCCTCTCTAGCCTCACCTTTAAACCATGGTTGGCAGTTTTTTTGGCCTTCTTTCCACTTTTCTTAAAGCATGGAATACATCTGGTCTGGACTTACAAGATACTATTTTTAAACAATGCCAAATGCTTGATATAAATCTTTAAATTTTGCAGCTGCTCCTTTTAGTTTTTTCTTAACTATTTTCCCCTTTTATCCTAGTTTGCCTTTTGAAAATTAAAAGGTAGTGCTGTGGATTTTCTTACCATCCTCCCTCCATTTATTAAATCAAATGCAATCATGCTATGATCACTATTGCCAAGTGGCCGCAAAACCCTTATCTCTTGCACCAAATCCTGTGTTCCACTAAGGACTAGGTCCAAAATAGTCAGTTCATGAACCAGCTGCTCCAGGAAGCAGTTATTTATTTCATCTAGAAACGTTATCTACCTAGCATGCCCTGCTGAGATATTGACCCAGTCGATATCAGAGTAGTTGAAATCACCCATTGTTGCTGTATTGTAACTTTTGCTAGCTTTCCTGAATTCTTTTAGCATTTCATCATCCATCTGTTCATTCTGGCCAGGTAGTCGATAGTACACCTCCACTGCATTGCCTTCCCCTTTTTCCAGGAAAATTCTATCCATAGAGCTTCTATAGTCTATTTTGTTTCCTGCAAATCTTTAATCCCGTGTGACTCAATGCCTTCTCTAACATAAGAACAACTCTGCAGTAGTGTGATCTACCCTATCATTGCTATAGTTTGTACCCAGGTATCACAGTGCCCCATTGGTTGTCCTCCTTCCACCAGATTTCTGAGATGCCAATTATATCTAATTTTTCATTTAGTGCTATATAGTCTCTCTCATCTTATTTTTTTTTACTTAAGAACATAAGATATGCCATACTGGGTCAGACCAAAGGTCCATCATGCCCAGTATCCTGTATACAACAGCAGCAAATCCAGGTCACGAGTACTTGTCAGAGGTTCCCAAAAGATATGCAACTCCCTTTCCTATTATATCTGTACTGAGTCATCCTATTGCAAGTTTAAGTCAGCTTTGAAAGCATACATTTTTGAGTTCACCTACCCTGGATTGGCATAACCTGCATTCATTTATTTTCCGGAATGCTTATGCATTCCCCCCCCCCCCCCCCCTTTAGGTATAGCAGCTTCTGTCAGGAGATCCACATTTGTATCTTTCTACTCTCCCTTTCTAACTGTGCTTTCCCTTTGTCTTTATTAATTATAGTTCTTTTTCTTTTCCTTTTGATTTATTTGAATTATAATTTGCTTTGTTACTCATCTGGTGAGAGGCAAAGTAATTCTTGAATAAACATAAGCATAAACTGAAACAAGGCAAAGGTTATCTAGTTGCATTGCTCCTGCCTTATAGAATGCAGACCTTCTGGAGGTGCAATTGGAACCCAAATTCCTATAGATCGTTATTCAAAAGCACTTATCTGGTTAGCAAAAACAATCATAATATGATCACATTTAATAAATGGAGTGCGGATAGCTAGGAAATTGACTGCACTAGCATTTAACTTTCAAAAAGAAGACTATGATAAAATGAGGAAAATGGTTAAGAAAAAATTAAAAGGAGCAACTGCAAAGGTTAAGTTTACATCAGGCCTAGGCATTATTTAAAAATACTATTTTGGAAGCTCAGATCAGATGTATTCTACTCTTTAAGAAAGGTGGAAGGAACATTAAATGACAGCATGACTTAAAGTAAGGTCAGAGAGTCTGTTATAGATAAAATAGAATCTTTCAAAAAATGGAAAAAATATCCAAAGTTAGAAAACAGGAAACATAAGTACTGGCAAGTTAAATATAAAGCATTGATAAGGCACGCAAAGAGAGAACTTGAAAAGAAGCTTGCTGTGGAAGCAAAAACACATAATAAAAACTGTTTCAAGTATATTTGTAGCAAAACACCAGTCAGAAAGTCAGTTGGAACACTGGATGATAGGGTGTTAAAAGGGGCACTCAAGGAGCACAAGGCCACAGCGGAAAGACTGACTGAATTCTTTCCTTCACTCTTTATTGAAGAAGATATAGAAAACTTACCCATGCTAAAAATGTTTAGAATTCCGGTGATGTCATCGGACCCCATGGCGCATAGTGATCGAGCTCCACGGCTGAAGCCTGCTATAAAGGGGGGGAAATACTCCTAATAGCATAGGAAAAGTGGCATAATGGAGAGGCATTAATAGCGGCAACCCCAGAGAGTGAGAAGAAGGCAGAGCGGGCCATGGAAACCCTACCACAACGAAGAGGGCATGGAGTGAGGAGACTGATCGGGGGAGCATGAGGCAAGCTTGAGAGGCATGCAAGTGAGCCGGGGTACGAAGATCGCGTCTGTAGAGCTGTTGAGTGGAGGAGCTACAATAAAGGAGAGCCGGAAAGCTGGAGGAGCGATTGGGGTGCATTCACAGGCTTGCAGAAGGCTAATCGAAGTGTGGTGACTATGAGAGCAGCTAGATCTGGTGCAGAGGGGAACCAGATTGGGAGGACACATGGCAGTCGGGAGTGGAAGCCCGTGTAGACGCAAAGTGGGTGCATTCGGCAGGCGGGCCTGTGAGTGAAGTATAAACCCGGCACAGAGGTAGCAGAGGCTGACAAACAGAGGCACCAGAGAGCTGAGAGATAGAGGAGGGGCATACCGATAGCTATTGGAGGGAAAGGAATGGCCCAACGAAGCGAAGTGCAGCCAGTAAAGAAGCAAAATGCAGTGAAGTACGGCACAACCAAGTACAGTGAAGCAAGGCAGAGAGAACAAGGCTCACTAAAACAAAGGGGGCTATATCTAATTGCCCTGCGACCAAAAGTTACCTTGACTGACCGTCAAGAAATGCATCCTGATTAAAAGAGGGAGCAAACAGACAGTTCAGACAGAGTCCATCAAGACAGGGGGAAAGACACAGAACATTGCAGCAGAGCTTACAACACGTCCAGAGAACTGAAGAGAGCAAATGGATAAAACAAAAGGAGGGCTATTAGCCAAAAAAACCTGGCGGAATTTAGATTATCTTACGTAACCTCATGAGGAGGGAAAGAGGGGGAGAAGGAAGGCAAAATAGTGTCTGAACGCGAGACTAAGCAGGAAGAGGAGACGGAGGCCGCAGGGTATCCAGGAGTAGCAGGGATGATCAAGCTGTGGTTAACAGAATTGAAAGAAGAACTCAAGGTAGAAATCAGTGGGGTCAAAAATGAGTTAAAAGAGACCTTACAATCCTTGAGACAAGATCTGGTGGAGATGGGAGCTCGGGTTGACGAAACAGAGACCCAGGTGGAACGACAAGGGGAAATAATGGAAGACCTACAAAAAGGGTGGGAGGAACTAAATCAGGGCCAAGAGGAATTGAAGATGAAAGCGGAGGATTTGGAAGACCAATCCAGGTGCTGTAATATAAGGGTGCGAGGGGTCCCAGAGGACCCTAAATACAAGAAATGTGATGAGGTGATTACTAAAGTGTTTGGATCCCTGTTGCAAAATGCCGCTCTAGAAGAGGGAGGAGGTGGAGAGTCTCTGCAAATTGAATGGGCTCATAGAGGATTGGGACTCATAAGGGATAATAGACCAAGAGACATGGTGGTGTGTCTGAGCTCTTTCAAAACTAAAGAGCGTCTTTTGAGGGCTGCAAGAAAACTAAGATATTTCAAATGGGATGAGCACGAAATGGAATTGTTTCAGGATTTATCCCTGTGCATGGTACAACGCAGGAGAGCGATGAAGGAGGTGACAGCCAACCTGAGGAGAGAAGATCTGCGATATAAGTGGTTGTATCCTTTTGGACTACTTATCACAATGAAAGGAAAGTCGCGATGGGTGACGACCAGTGAGGAAGCATGGAGGGCGCTACAAAATCTGGGATTAACAAATCTCCCTGATGGAGTAGGAGGACAAACCATAACAAAAACTAATTTACCATCTACATCGAGGGCAGACAGCTTGAGATGACAAAGAGCACCAGCAGATGGCAGGAGGTTGGCGAGACTCACCAAAGGCAGCCAAGGAGGGAGAGCGGCGGACAAGGGAACTGGTTGAAGCATACGACCATGGCAAGCTGTGTTCAAGAATAAACCACACACAGGGTGTGTTGATGGACGTTGATAAATGCTATGTAAAGGGTTGATGTTTAGAAACAGGGAGGGGGGAGGGGGTGAGGGTGTAGGATATAGTACGGGGGAAGGGGATGGGGAGGGGGAAGGGAAGGGTAAGGTGAAGGGAAGAAGAGGAGGGGATGGGAAGGGAGCGAGATGAGGGCTCTGGTTGTGTGAATAATTGGCACCACAATACACATGGGGTTGGGGAAGATGGGGGTAGGGAAGAGGGTGGTAAAGGTAGGGGGTGATAAGGTTACACTGGGCAGCAGGGGGGTAAGGGGGGGAGAGTTAGAGGAGGATCAAGATAGTGGGGGGGGGGTGGGCAGGGAAGGAGAGGAGGGGATAGAGAAGGAGGGGGGAGATGGAATAGTGGGACAGAAGCAGGCAGCGGTCTGATAGGCAGTCACTACTAATGGAAGTCAAGTCTTCATTGAGGAGGCATGGGACAGGTAAGGGGGGCAGGGAGTGAGGGGAGCAGGGAGGAGAGGGGAGGGGGAAGGGAGAAGGGGGGAAAGCACAACAGTGGGAGGGGGGGTAGGGAAGGGAGATAGAGGGGGGACAAGTGGTCAGGGAGAAGGGGGGTGCAAAACTGGCAGGTGAGTTAACAATAGTATCACTAAATGTAAAAGGGCTTAATTCACCATTTAAACGACAAACATTGTATAAAAAAATAATACGCCAAAAGGCAGAGGTCGTGCTTATACAAGAAACGCACTTGACAAGAGCGGCAGAATACATGGTTAAACCCAGGGGCTATGGAGTATGTGTACATGCCTCCAATACTGTGGAAAGGAAAAAAGGAGGGGTGGCCATCTTGATAGATACAAAGTTGAAGATGTTATTGCACATTGTGGTAAGGGATAAAGCGAGGCGATATGTGTTAATACGGTTAAAAGTGGGGAATGAATGGTATTGTATAGTAAATGTATATGCGCCAACAGGGGTACAAAGTGAATTTTGGACAAAACTGAATGAGGAGGTGGGGAAATTGGGGGAGGGAAACCTAATCTGTGGAGGAGATTTTAATTTAACGTGGAATCCCGCTAGAGATGCCACAGGGAAAAGAGAGGGTAAGAGGGCAGATAGGATGAGGTACCATAGATTTGTAATACAACATTGTTTGATTGATTCTTGGAGATTCTATAATCCAGGGAAGAGACAATTCTCTTATTTTTCACAAGTGCATGGATCATTTTCCAGAATAGATGCTATTTGGATTTCGAAGGAGATGGGGGGGACAGATCAAGGGGGCGGATATGGATTTGATTACATGGTCAGACCATGCACCTGTGCAGGTTCGATTGGCACTAGAGGGGGAGGGGAAAGGTATACAGTTTTGGAGACTTAATGAATCCTTATTAGAGGATGGGAAGGTAAGAGAGGAAATAGAGAGGGAAACCAGGGAACAGGGCCGGCCCGTCCATTGAGCAAGAGTGTTTTTTGCACAGGGCCCCGCGTTTCAGGGGGCCCCGCGCAAAAAACATCTTGCATCCCAGCAAAGTTTAAAAAAATCAGAAACCGGCTGCGGCAGAATCGAGAATCAGCCCATTTACAGTCCTTACCACCCTCCCCCCCCATCAGCCCAGCTAAGTTTAAAAAAAAAACAACCCAGAAACCGGCTGCTGCTGCCGCTGCCGCCGTGGCAGCGGCAGAATCGAAAATCCCGCGGGGCCCCCCTGTCCTGCAGTCTTCTATGCGGCCTCAGCGTCGGCTGTCAGAGCTGCGCGAAGAGAGAGAGCTTCTCCTCTCGCAGCTCTGTTAATCACGCCGCGGGGCTGATTGGAAATCCCATCAGCCCCGCGGCGGGAATAAAAGAGCCGCAAGAAAGGGAAACTCTCCCTTCGCGCGGCTCTGAAAAGCCCGCGCTGAGGCCGCATAGAAGACTGCAGGACAGGGGGGCCCCGCGGGATTCTCGATTCTGCCGCTGCCACGGCAGCAGCGGCAGCAGCAGCCGGTTTCTGTTTTTTTTTTTAAACTTAGCTGGGCTGATGGGGGGGGGGGTAAGGACTGTAAATGGGCTGATGGGAGGGAGGGGGGGGTTCGGACTGGAACTAGGCTGATGGGGGGGGGTTAGGACTGGTAATGGGCTATAGGGGGTTCGGACTGGAAGTGGGCTGATGGGGGGGGTTAAGGCTGGGAATGGGCTATGGGGGGTTAGGACAGGTAATAGACTATGGAGGGGCTAAGACTGGAAATGGGCTGATGGGGGAAGTTATGACAGGTAATGGGCTATGGGGGGCTACGACTACAAGTGGGCTGATGGGGGGATTAGGACTGGAAACGGGCTATGGGGCGGTGGGCTAAGACTAGAAATGGGCTGATGGGGGGTGTTAGGACTGGTAATGGGCTGTGGGGGGCATTAGGACTGGTAATGGGCTATGGGGGGGTTACAACAGGTAATGGGCTATGGGGAGCTACGACTACAAGTGGGCTGATGGGGGGATTAGGACTGGAAATGGGCTATGGGGGGGTTAGGACAGGTAATGGGCTGATGGGGGGTTACAACAGGTAATGGGCTATGGGGGGGCTAAGACTACAAGTAGGCTGATAGGGGGTTAGGACTGGTAATGGGCTGTGGGGGGCGTTAGGACTGGTAATGGGCTGGGGGGGGTTAGGACTGGTACTGGGCTATGGGGGGGTTACAACAGGTAATGGGCTATGGGGAGCTACGACTACAAGTGGGCTGATGGGGGGATTAGGACTGGAAATGGGCTATGGGGGGTTAGGACAGGTAATGGGCTGATGGGGGGTTACAACAGGTAATGGGCTATGGGGGGCTAAGACTACAAGTGGGCTGATGGGGGGTTAGGACTGGTAATGGGCTGATGGGGGATTAGGACTGGTAATGGGCTGATGGGGGGTAAGACTGAAAATGGGCTGATGGGAGGGTAAGGACTGGAAGTGGGCTGATGGGGGGGTTAGGACTGGTAATGGGCTATAGGGGGTTCGGACTGGAAGTGGGCTGATGGGGGGGTTAGGACTGGTAATGGGCTATAGGGGGTTCGGACTGGAAGTGGGCTGATGGGGGAGCTAGGACTGGTAATGGGATGGGGGTTGCTAGGACTGGAAATGGGCTGAGTGGAAGGGGGGCTTGAACGGCAAATAGCTGATGGGGACAGAGGCTTGGAATGGAAATGGGCTGAGTGGAAAGGGGGCTTGAACTGCAAATAGCTGATGGGGAGGGGGGCTTGGAATGGAAATGGGCTGTGAGGAGAGGGAGCTAGGAATTGAAATGGGCTGAGTGGGGGGCGGGGGATAGGACAGAAAATGGGCTGATGGAGGGGCTAGGATAGGACTGGAAATGGGCTGTTGGGGGTGCTAAGGTTGGAAATGGGCTGTGGTGGGGGCTTGAATTGAAATGGACTCATGGAGGGGCTAGAACTGGAAGTAGGCTCATGGGGGGCTTGGATTGGAAATGGGCTGAGTGGAAGGGAGCTAGGATTTGACATGGGCTGATGGTGGGGCTAGGAAAGGAATAGAAATGAGCTGATGGGGGCTGGGATTGGAAATGAGCTGATGGAGGAACTGATAGGACTGGAAATGGATGGGGGAGCTAGGACTGGAAATGGGCTGATGGTGGGGCTAGGATAGGATTGGAAATGGGCTGATGGGGGACTAGGACTGGAAATGGGCTGATGCAGGGACAAGAAGGGAGCAGATGCTGGGTGGGGCTGGAACTAGAAAGGAGCTGATGTTGGGGGAGGATTAGAATGGGATGGAGCTGGGAGAGTGAAATGGAGAGGGAAAAATATTTTGCGTGGGAGGGAAGACAAATCTACAATTGGCCGGATATTGGGAGAGTAAGTGGGGATTGAGGATGGAGGGGTAAAATTTGAGTGGATGAAATAGGAATGAGGAAAGAGCAAAAGGAGAAAGATTAGTATGTTAAAGCAGATGTAGAGAGAGAATGGAAAAAAAACCAAGAAGACAGAAGAAAGGACAAATGGACAGCAGATGGAGAGTTAGCAGAAGACACGAAGAAACCAGAAGAAAGTGGCTGGAACAATTGCAACTGAAAAAAAATGCACAAAAGGTAGAAAAATATCTCTTTATTTTGAATTTATTAACTGGAATATGTCAGCTCTGGGAAATGTGCATCATTAATTTTTGCGCTTTGTTTAGTACAAGAGGAAATTAATTTATAGTTTTATTTCTACAGTGTTGTTGTATATTCCAAGTTTGGCTTTTGGGGTTCCCAGTTTAATTATTGTCTTCCTGTTTCTAAATTGTGATTCCTTGTTTGGTGATGGTCTATGTTCTGCATGTGTAACTGAGCTGAGGTATTCTGTTTATATAATTCCTATTTGACATTGCCACTTGTTCTTTCCCCAGTAGGTCATGTATTGTTGTTCTCTGAAATGTATTGGTTTAATATTTGCAGTGTTGCCTTTTGATAGTTAAGGTATGGTGCTTTGTGAGTCCTGGTAGTGCTGTTAGGATACGGCTGGTTTGCTATGGGTTCTAAATGGGCAGTGTTTGTAGTAGTTCCTAATGTGCCTGGCAGTTGGTACTGGATTATAGTAATGTAGAAACCTTTTAGTCTTTCTTTATCGATATACTCATTAAGAGGCATGTTTACTAAAAGTTAGTGTATGGTAACATTGTGCAAATATTTATGCAAATGAGGCACCTTATGCAAATGAGGCCTCGCACCGAGTCTCCGCACATGGCCCCGCACCCCCCTTGGGCCGCCCCTGCCAGGGAATACTTCAAATGGAATGATAATGGTGAGGTAGCATGGGGAGGAGTATGGGATGGGTATAAGGCAGTAGTGAGAGGATTTCTAATTAAATGGGGGGCATGAAAAAAAAAGGAAAGGGAGAGGAAAGAGAAGGAATTGAGAGTAAAATTGATGGAGTTGGAAGAACTAGATGCGCAAGGACAGCCGGGCGCCTACAGAGGTCAGGTGCTAGCAGTAAGAGCACAGTTAAATGAAATGCAGGCCGCTAAGATAAGGTACCAAATGCAGGTTTTGAAACAGGACTTCTTTGAGGGAGGAAATAAAATGGGGAGATACCTGGTGCAGAAATTGAAACAGAGGAAACTGTGCTCCCATATAATGAAAATTTGGAATCAGGGAGGGGGGCTAGTACATAAGGATGGGGAGATTAGGGAAGCATTTAGGGGATATTATCAGGGGTTATATAAAGCAAGGGACTCTCCACAGAGGGAGAGAATACAGAGCTATCTTGACTCTATGAAGTTGCCAAAATTAGACGAGGGGGAACAAAAAGAGTTAAATAAGGCCATAAGAGTAGAAGTGCAGAGAGCTATAAAACAGTTAAAAGTAGATAAGGCTTCGGGGTTAGATGGGCTGACAGCGCAAATTCATAGAAGCTTTGGAGAGATACTAATAGCACCGCTCATGAGGCTCTTTAATCTTCCAAGGGAGGGAGGGGGATAGGCGGATACTATGGGGTGGGCGGGAATAACCATAACACACAAAGCGGGAAAGGATCCACAAGAGTGTGCATCCTATTGACCTATCTCACTGCTCAACTTAGACACCAAATTACTAGCTAAAATACTAGCTACGCGCTTAAATAAGTGGATAGGGGAGCTGATACATCGTGATCAAGCCGGATTCATTCCCGATAGACAAGTCGCTGACAATATTAGGAAGATCTTGAATATGATATGGTCCACTGAACAAAATAGGGATGAGGCCTTATTGTTGTCTTTAGATGCAGAAAAGGCATTCAACCAGGTGTCTTGGCCATTTCTTTTCCAGGTAATGGAAAGAATGGGCTTGGGGGCAGAATTCTTAAGCTGGGTAAAAGCGATATACTGCAACCCGAAAGCCTGTGTTAGGGTAAATGGTGTCTATTCAGTGTTTTTTGGGTAGGGGAGAGGAACGGGACAGTGTTACCCACTTTCACCATTGCTGTTTGCCATCTCCGTGGAACCGTTTGCGGAAAGGGTGCTGGAGAGGGCAGATGTACAGGGAATAAAAATAGGGCGGAGAGAATACAAAATATCTCTATATGCAGACGACATAATCTTGAGCGTAGTCAGGCCTCGCGTTTCTATCCCAATATTAATGTGGGAATTATAAGAATTTGGTAGGCTATCGAGTTTTACTATAAATTGGACCAAATCAGAAATATAGCATAGTTACTCACCTGTAACAGGTGATCTCCAGGGACAGCAGGAATTTAGTCCTCACATATGGGTATCGTCAGTACCAACGGAGCCTGCGCGGGAACGCTCCCCAGCGTCCAATTAGAAAGCTTTTGGGAGCATCCTACAATGCCTGTGTGCTGCCTTCCCGCCTTTCCCAACTGCCTCTCTCCAGTTGAGTTTTAAAGCTGAGACAAAGAGAGAGAGAGGGAAAGGGAAAGAGATAGATAGAGAGATACAACTCCTAGGGGAGGTGGGTGGGTTGTGAGGACTAAATTCCTGCTGTTCCCGGAGATCACCTGTTACAGGTGAGTAACTATGCTATCTCCAGGAACAAGCAGGAATGTAGTCATCACATATGGGGACTCCCTAGCTTTAGATGCCAGGGAGAGACCCCAGATGTTGTGTGTCCCTGAACCAGGGCTCCACTTCCCCCCATGGATCTCTGGCATCCAACAGGGATGGCGGGTTGGAGTTGATTAGGTATGGAACAGGTGTTGAAGAACAGCCTGACCAAACAAGGCATCCCGGTGGGAGTCCTTGTCCAAGCAGTAATGGGCTGTGAAGGTATGAACCGAGGCCCAGGCGGCTGCTCGACAGATTTCGTCGATAGACACAGAGTGCAGATGAGCCATTGAAGCTGCCATGGCTCTCACATTGTGAGCTGTGACATGGCCCTCCAGAGGAAGATTCTTACTCTGATAGGCAAAGAAAATACACTGACCAATCCAGTTAGATAGTGTTCTCTTGGAGACTGGAAGTCCCAAAAGGGAAGGATCAAAAGCAACAAAGAGTTGAGAGGACTTTCTATGTTGCTGTGTTCTTTGTAAGTAAAAAGCTAAAGCTCTTTTACAGTCCAAAGTATGAAGGTTCCTTTCTGCATTTGATGCATGAGGCCTTGGAAAGAACACAGGTAGGTAGACCGCTTGGTTTAGATGAAAAGGCGAGACCACCTTTGGCATAAAGCGTGGATGAGTCCTAAGGACACCCTTGTCATGATGGAACCTTGTATAAGGTGGATTAGCTACTAGTGCTTGCAATTCACTGATGCGACGTGCTGATTGATTGCAATGAGAAAGATAACTTTCCAAGAAAGGACTTTCAAGGAGGTAGTAGCTAAGGGTTCGAAAGGTGGCTTCATGAGCTGACCAAGAACCAAATTTAAGTCCCAGGCCACAGGAGGTGGCTTAATGGGAGGCTTAGTTAGCAGAAGACCTCTCATAAATCTTGCTATAAGAGGATGGGAGGAAATAGGTTGTCCATTTAGGGGCTTGAAGGAAGCTGCAATAGCACTCAAATGGACCCTCACTGAGTTAGTCTTAAGTCCTGCATTGAATAAATGAAGGAGATACTCCAGTAATGATTCCAGAGGTATGGCAATGGGGTTAAGACCCTTCTGCGAACACCATATGGTAAACCTTTTCCACTTGAAAGCATAAGAGCGTCTTGTGGAAGGCTTCCTGAAAGCATAAAGGATATCCTTTATTTGCTGAGGGAGGTTAAGATCATGGAGATCTAGGCCTTCAGCAACCAAGCCCTCAGATGCAGAGACTGAGGATTGGGATGTCATAACATTCCATCCTCCTGAGATAGGAGATCTGGAGCAGACCCTAACTCCAGGGAGGGAGCTTGAGAGAGATGTAGAAGCAGAGGGTACCACACTTTCCATGGCCAATGTGGAGCTATGAGAATCATATGGCCTCTGTCTCTCTGAAGCTTGAACAGGGTTTTGGGAATTAGGGGAATGGGTGGAAAGGCATACAGGAAGTCTTGACCCCAGTAAAGGAGGAAAGCATCCCTGGCCTGAGCCCCCTGAGCCGGAATTCTGGAACAGAACCAGGGAAGCTGGCATTCCACGGACTTGCAAAGAGGTCTATGTTCGGGGTTCCCCAAATTTGAAAAATCTTGGCCACCTGGTCTGCATGCAGAGACCTCTCGTGTGGAAGCAGAACTCGACTGAGTCTGTCTGCCCAAGAGTTTTGTATGCCTGGAAGATACACTGCCAGGAGATGAATCTGATACTCTCTGGCGAGGGCCCATAGTCGCAAAGCTTCGTTGCAAAGCGACAGAGAGCCTGTTCCCCCCTGCTTTTTCACATAGAACATGGCTACTTGACTGTCCATATCAATGAGGACTGTCTTGTAGCTGAGCAGGGTGTGGAATACTCGAAGAGCAAGGAAGATTGCTCTGAGCTCCAAGAGACTGATATTTAGATGAGTCTCTTGTGGAGACCAGGTGCCTTGGGTGGAGAGGTCTTGCAGATGAGCTTCCCAACCCATCGGAGAAGCATCTGTTGTGAGAGTTGCCTGGGGTAAGGGTTGTTGAAAAGGGGACCCCAGCAACAGGTTTTGAGTGGACCTCCACCACTGGAGGGACAAAATAAGGCGACTTGTGTTAGCTATTTTGTCTGACAGGCATCCTAATGCCTGGGTCCATTGAGTGGATAAAGTCCACTGGGCTGCCCTCATATGGAGGCGAGCATAGGGAACCACATGCACAGTAGATGCCATGTGGCCTGGCAGTTGTAGCATTTCTCGGGCAGTGAGATGAGGCTTTAGCACTGCTTGAGAAGCTAACTGCACCATGCGAAGGCAACGGGCCTGGGGGAGATAGGCCCTTGTATTTCTGATATCCAGCAAATATCCTATGAACTCTAAAGACTGAGTGGGAGTTAGACTGGATTTTGGGTTGTTTATTACCAGACCCAAATACTGAAGGATACGCATTGTGCAGGATAGAGAAGTCCTGGCTTCTGACTCTGTTGGGGCTCGAATGAGCCAGTCGTCTCAGTAGGGGAAGACGAATATCCCTAGAGTGCGGAGAAATGCTGCTACCACAGCCATGCATTTCGTGAACACCCTTGGTGCTGAGGCCAGGCCAAAAGGAAGCACCCTGTATTGGTAGTGCTTTCCTTGAAAAAGGAACCAAAGGAACCTTCTGTGAGTTGGATGGATGAGAACATGGGTGTACGCATCCTTGAAATCTAGAGAACAAAGCCAATCCTGACTCTGAAGGTATGGCAGCAGAGTTCCGAGAGAAATCATCTTGAATTTCTCTTTGACAAGGAATTTGTTCAATTCTCTGAGGTCCAAGATAGGTCTGTATCCCCCTGTTTTCTTTGGGATAAGGAAATAGGGGGAGTAAAACCCTGTACCCTGCTGATGGATGGGTACTTCTTCTATTGCCCCTTGGGCAAGAAGCATAGTGACCTCCTGACCTAACAGGTTGATGAGAGAGGTTGGAGAATTGAACTGCCTTATTATTGTGGGAGGGGGCATGCTCGAAAAATGAAGCTTGTACCCCTCCTTTATGATGGAGCATGTCCAATGCTCTGCGGTTATTTGCCCCCATCTGGGGGCAAAGTGACATAACCTTCCTGGAATGGTGAAAGGCTCTGGTCCCACGAGAGCCAGGAAGGCTAAGTTCTCTAGCTGAAAGTCAAAGGCCCTGTGGAGGCTGAAACTGCTGGGACGGCTGAGGTTTAGCAGCCTTTGCTTTCTTCTGTTTGGGTGGTTGCTGACCTTTCCTGACAAGCTGACCTGCAGAACGTCCCTGCTGAGCATAAGCAGGATAATATCTTTTCTTCTTAGAAAAGAATGGTTTCTTGAAAGATTTCTTTCTAGCAGGATCAGCTGTGGACTTGGATAATCTATCCAAGGTGGAGTTGTCAGCATCCAACTCATTGGATTTTTCCTGCCAATCTCTACCAAACAGGTTCTCACCAGTACAAGGGATATTTCACAATTTGTCTTGTACCCAGAGCTCCAGATCAGATGCCTGGAGCCACGCAATTCTATGTGCACCTATGGCAATGGCAGAGGTTCTGCTTATGCACTCAAAACAGTCAAAAGCTGCACGGTTGACAAATTTAGAAACATCTTGGGCATGTTTGACCAATGTGAGAAAATCCTGTCTTCTATCCTCAGGAAGAATAGGACTCAAAGCCTCTAAATCACCTGTGACCTCCTTCAGGAACATTCCATGTATAGACTATAGGAACTGATCCTGGCAGAAAGCATGGAAGCTTGGAAGACACGACGTCCAAAAGCATCCAGAGTTCTGCACTCACGTCCTGGAGGATTAGAGGCATGCCTCTTTGCACTCTTGATCCTTCTCATAGCTGATTCCACCACCATAGAGTGGTGAGGAAGCTGAGTTTTTTGGAAACCAGGACAAGGAGGGACTCGATACAGAGTATCCAGTCTACGAGAATGAGGAGAGATGGCAAGAGGTGTCTCCCACATTCTTAACATGAGATCATGCAGAATCTCATGAATGGGCAAGGTAGCTGCCTCCTTGGGAGTTTTGGGATATTGTAAAATTTCCAAGTCCTTTGCTCTGGGCTCTGTTTAAGGGCAACAGTAATGGACAGACCCCGAGCCACCTCCCTGATAAAATCCTGAAAGGAAATATCCTCTGGAGGAGACATCCTACGCTTAGGGGAGGAGGGCTCCTCTGGGAGAAGTATCCCCGCGTCGACAGAACTATCAGAATCCTCAGATTCCTCTGAGGACTCGAAATATCTTCTGTCCGGATGCTCTTGAAGAGCCCGACCGAAGTTGGTACCGAGGGGAATCGGTACCGGTGTAACGGTACCGGAAGGCATCGCATGACTAGATACTGGCAAAGCGGATGCCGATGTCAATGCCGATGCTGTCGGTACCGGTTGAACTGTCTGATGCGGTTCCGAGGGCGTCAATGCCGCAAGGAGAGCTGCCAGACTGCATTCAATAGCCAGAAGCCTCTGGTCTATCGACGCTGCCGATGCCTGGATGTCAGTACCGGAGAAGACTGCCGGTACCCCAGAGCATGGCACCAGTAGTTCTGCCGAGGTCGAGGCCTCGAGAACATCCTGGAGCCGCGATAATGCTTTGGAAGCCGAAGCCTCCCGCTGGGGCAATTTTTCTGGTGCAGAATCCTCAAGGGCAACACCAGAGGCATCTCGATGCTTAGAAGGAGATCTTCCCTTTGAGGACCGGCTAATTTATGTTTAGTTACCTGAGATCCACGGAAGGAAGAGGAAGCCCTGGAAGACGCCGATGCCACCGAAGCTGCATCAGAGGGAAACAGGGTACTGAGCTTGGCAGCTCGGTTCTGCCGACCTCTCTTAGACATCATGGCGCAGGACATACAATCCGTGATGGAGTGGTCAGGACCTAAACATTTTAGACACCATTCATGGGTGTCGGTGACGGAGATGGTACCGCCACACTTGGTGCACTTTTTGAAACCTGAGGCAGGTTTCTCCATTGTAGGAAATATTTTTGGGCCTAAGGCCCAAAAAGGCATCTGCACCTGGGATAAAAAAGGAAAAGTACTAATATATATATATATATATATATTTTTTTTTTTTAAAGACAGAAAATAAGAAAGAAAAAAACGGTGGTACCGGTAGAGCGTCAAGGAAGGCAGACGCGACCACAAAAAAGAAAGAAAAAAGAAGAATTCTTCTGCGGTGACAGGAGCAATGACCTGCTGGCTCCGCGGAAAAGGAAGAACTGGAGAGAGGCCATTGGGAAAGGCGGGAAGGCAGCATGCAGGCGCTGTGGGATGCTCCCAAAAGCTTTCTAATTGGACGCTGGGGAGCGTTCCCGCGCAGGCTCCGTCGGTACCGACGATACCCATATGTGATGACTACATTCCTGCTTGTTCCTGGAGATTAAATTTAACACTACACGGGGACACACGGGAATACTACAAGAGAAATAACAATTTAAGTGGGCGAGAGAAAGTATTAGATATCTCGGCATTCAAATAAGTAATAGGATAGAAGCACTATATAAGCTAAATTATCAGAAGCTATTTGGGCAGGTAGAGATCTTGCTGGATGGGTGGAGGCGGGGATACCTCTCATGGTTCGGCCGGATTGCCACAATAAAGATGATGCTCTTGCCAAGATTCTTATTTCTGTTCCAGACGCTGCCAGTAAGGGTACCGCCTAGCAAGCTAAAACAATTACAAAGAATCATTAATCGGTTCATCTGGCAAAATAGATGGGCGAGAGTAGCTATGGCCGTAATACAAAGAGCTAAAGGCGAGGGAGGGTTAGGGGTGCCTAAATTTAGAAAATACTATGAGGCAGTGCAACTGAAAACAATATATGAGTGGCACCGAGGAACACAGAAACAATGGGTTCAAATGACAGAAGATTCAATAAGGGGAGAGAGCTTGGACAAACTAGTGTGGAGGGGGAGTAATATTTCAGAAAATAAACACCAAAATCCCCCTAATAGTGCAGAGTTTGCAAGTATGGAAACAAAACAGAAAACTCTTGGTTCAAGATAAAGGATATACACAGGGCATGACATTGGAGGCATGTTTTGAAAGGGGACAGGGACCAGGGGTGCATATTTTGCGCAGATGGGCGAAGGCGGGGCTAACACACATCTCTCAAATAGTGAGTAAGGAGGGCATTCTAGAGTTTGAGGGCATTAAGGATTTATATAGATTGATGAACAGTGATTACTATGCAAATACACGAGCCATTTCGTGAGACAGCAGAAGGTATGGAAGGACCTTTGAGAAAACAGGGGGTGGTTTGAGGCGCTTTGTTCCGGGAACTTAGCTCAAAAAGGAGTTTGTCCAGGATTTACAAAGGGTTAATGGAGGGTGGGGAGAGTAAATTGGGGTATATGTTAAAATGGGAGGAACATTTGGGGGTGAGCTGGAACGATGAGGTATGGGATAAGATAATACAGACGGTGGCAAGTATTTCTATTGCCACACAGGTAAAAGAAAATGCTTATAAAGTATTGTTCCGCTGGTATTGGACTCCAGTATATAAAAAAAGAGCTGGAAGGGGACATACTGACCAATGTTGGAGGGCATGTCATGAGAGAGGGGATTGGTTGCATATGTGGTGGAAGTGTGAATGGATACAAGCTTATTGGATAGAGATTTTAGATATGATATATAACATGACAGGATATCGATTGCAAAGGAAACCAGAGATCTGTTTACTGCATCAACTAGAGGAGGACATTCCAAAAAAGTATAGAGGGGTTCTCCATCACTGTATAGTAGCAGCACGATGTGAGATAGCACAATACTGGGTGGGTTGAGCGTACCACATCCGGCAGGCTTTATCAGAAAGGTGACAGAGGTGTGTTTGATGCACAGATTGACGGAGATGCGGCGGGGGAAAGGGGGGACAAGTGAGGAACAATGGAAGAGAGTGTGTAAGTGGTTGGGAACATAGAAGGCTGAGAGAGGGGGAGGGCAGCGGAAGAAGGTGGGATGGGCTACAGATACATGCCATCAGGAAGACTGAACGGTGATTGGGTGAAATGGGAGGGGATGCTGACATGGGAATGGCTGAGCAGGAGATGAATGTATGAAGGAAGAGTGAGAGGGGGGAGGGGAGGGGGAGGGGAGAGAGAGGGGGTGGGAGAAGGGATTTTATAAGGAGTGGCACAAAGGAGGGGTGTAAGTATAAAACGGGTATATATATGTGTTAGCATAAGTAAGTGTTATGGGACATGTACAAAGTTGTGAAGCAGAGATTTGTAATTTTCATCGAAATGGTTAATAAAACTTTGAAATGGAAAAAAATGATATTTAAAGGTGATGTATCAGAGAAATTGAAATACATCTCAATAAATCGTGAAGATGTAATGCAGCTATTTGATAAATTAAAAAGAGTAGGAAATCACCTAGACCGGATGTCATATATCCCAGGGTGCTGAAAGGACTGAAATATGAGATTGCAGACCTGCTTTTAGTAATCTGTGAACTATCATTAAAATCATCTTGAAAGGCTTCCAAAGAATACATAGCATCATAAACCACAAAGATCTTCAAAGAAGAAGCAACAGTAATAACATAACATCAGATCACAACAGCATTCAACAATATGCCTTCATTTTTGCAGTTTTAAAATAAAGAAACGGAGAACAGTAACCCCCCAACCTCCCCTCCTCTCCCCCCCCCCGAAACCTCCCTAGCCCAGGACCCCCCTCCTACCCAACCTCCCAGTCCCCCATCTGTAGTACCTGAAGATCGAAGAGTGGCCAATGTAACACCAATTTTTAAAAAGGATTCCAGGGGTGATCCAGAAAATTACAGACCAGTGAACCTGATGGCAGTACTGGGCTAAATGTTAGAAACCATTATAAAGAACAAAATTACTGAACATGTAGATAGTCATGGATTAATGTCAGAAAGCCAAAATGAATTTAGCCAAAGAAAGTCTTGTCTCACTAATGTATTATATTTTTTTGAGGTTGTGAATGAACAGGTGGATAAAGGTGAGCTGGTTGATATAGTGTATAGCACAGTTACTTACCTGTAACAGGTGATCTCTGGGAACAGCAGGAATAAGTCTTCACATATGGGTACGTCGGTACCGACGGAGTCTGCGCGGGAACGCTTCCCAGCGTCCAATCAGAAAGCTTTTGGAAGCATCCCAACACGCCTGCGTGCTGCCTTCCGCCTTCCCAACTGCCTCTCCTCAGTTAAGTTTTAAAGCTGAGACAAAGAGAGAGAGAGAGCAAGGAAGGGAAAGATAGAGAGAGAGAAATGCAACTCCTAGGGGAGGTGGGTGGGTTGTGAAGACTTATTCTTGCTGTTCCCAGAGATCACCTGTTACAGGTAAGTAACTGTGCTATCTCCAGGAACAAGCAGGAATGAGTCTTCACATATGGGGACTCCCAAGCTCAGATGCCCGGAGGGAGTCTTAGCATGTTGCAAGTCTAGAACGAGCCATGCTATTCCTCAGGACCTCAGGCATCCTGGGGATGGAGGGTAGGAGTTGAATATAGAAAAGGAGCTGTGGAACAGCTGGCTAGAACAGGGCTTCAAAAGGGGAAGACCCTGTATCGAGGGCATTTAGTAATGAAATATTGTAATCTGGTTCTCCCTTGTTGGCATTGCACAAGTGCACTGAGCTACATCTGGATCTGATGGGAGAGCCAGTGAATGTGCTCAAGGGGTACCTCATTGAGAAGTAGAGGTAATAAGTAAAAGAAAAACAAGCGGAGGTCAGAACCCTTCAGGGTAAGAAATAGCCCCAGGGGAAAACTGGGGTAGCATAAGAGGTAGAGCTTCAGCGGAGACGCAGAAGGTACTATTAAAGAAAGCTTAAGCTTAGCACAAGCGAAGCTCCGCAATGTCTTTCCTAAATGGGGTCAATTAGGAAAGAAAAAAGGTACATGGAGAGCTTCAAGAGTACCTAACCTGAAAAGGTTATGGTAAGGAAAACAATTGTTAATTACCACAGGAAATGGTTATAACTGTAGCCCCCTAAGTATGCTGGAACAGCATTGATAGGGGTAGTGCCCATCTGTCAGGCTCAGATAGGAATGTAGGGATACCTGATCCTGACAGATAGATAGATAAGTAGATGGATACAGATCTATCTAAAAATATATCTCATTATATCTATAAATATATATGTATATATAAATATATATATACATATATATGTATTTAAATATATACAGCTATAGGGTATATAGGCATATAATTATAAGAGATATGAATGGGCAGAAGATATATCGATAGATATAGATAAGTATATCTATATATATCTATATATACCTATATGAATAGTCAGGCAGATAGACACATGTCTCCAGGTATAAGGATGGAGAGATGTCTAGAAAACCTCATCCCCCCTAGGGATATAGGGAGAGAGAAAGATTTATCTGACAGCAAGCAGGTTGATACCTGCTTGAATAGAGACATAGAGAATTCTCTTTTCCTGGTTATGACTGGCAGAGTCAGAGGAGAGGTCTCCCTGACAAGAAGAAGTCTGAATTCCTTGCAGAATTTGAGCTCTTGAATAACCAGGATGGCCTACGTGAAAATTGCAGAGGATAACTTCAGTCTGCAGACAGGAAGTCCAGATATCTCCAGAATTGCAGTATGGAGAATGGATAGAGGACGCCTTTGTAGGAAGATACCCTAGTGACCCGCCTGTGAGGGCAGAATGGGTATTAGGTGTCCTCTAGGTGCTATTGAGAAATTTACCTCTGATGAGAAGATCTAAGGAGATATGGGCCAAGCCAGGGAATTGGCCCTCCTTTAGGTTTTCACGTAATAAAAGGCCCGAGGCTTATGCCTCAAAAGAGATTTAAGATGAGATGGTAAGGGTAGGGAATACCTTCCAGACATGGACATGACTGGGGGAACCCCCCCTAACCATCTGGGGTTATCTACTAGGCAAGATACTAATGCTCTTTAGCAAGGGCCCATAGTGCAAAGCTACTCTGTAGAGATGCAGAGAGCATGCTGCAGGTTGGTTAGAAGAAAGAAATTGGCTGTGAAAAGCCAGCAGGTAACCAGCTATTCTGCCAAGGACAAGGGGGCAAAGAATAGAAGTTAACCAACCAGACTGTGATAATAGGGTTTCCCAAACGAGGATGATAACCTGTTTGGAACTTAGCACTGAGGCGAGGAGGATTGCTAGTGGAGGGGCATCCCTGGTTGTGTAGTGAACAAAACCAGTGGCTTAACCCCTAGGAATTGCTGTATCTGCAGCAACTACCAGGGCAGCATGGAAAATTTCTTTTCCCTCTTCCTTTTTTAGACTGGGAAAAAGAAACAACAGACATGGTAGGACTTCCTATTGTCTGATGAGCTGCTGTAAGGTAAGAAGGGGAGGAGATAACTCCAGAAGGGAGAATCCCTTGGTAGAAGAGGTAGAGGACCATAGGGGCTTACCCGTTTAAAGAGCCACTCTTACAAAGCAAATGTTGCAGTAAGAGGGAGGTAAGACAGAGTTGCAAGAGACCGACCATGGAGGAGGTCTTGGACAGATGAGATGATACATGCCAGTACAGGGAAACAACTGTCTATTTATAGTTGCTACCTCTCCTTCCTCCAAGAGGAAGAGGAAAATCTATTGATTATGGGCATGATCATCATAAAGGTTAGGATAAAAATGAGTGCAGATACTTCAAGTGAAAAGAAGCAGACTGCCATCCTAACCCCCAACCAAAAGGACAATAATCTATTTGAAACCCTGTGACTGCTGGGTTTGTTGACCCTGTTGAGGTTGTGGATTCTTCAGACCAGGGTGATGTTTCCCCTGTTTGGGAACATCTGAATGATGGGCAGATGATGGGTAAAACCTTCTCCCCCTAGGGGAAGAAAGTTTGGTAGGACATTTCCTACCTACTGGGAAAGAAGAAGGCGTAGAACAGCCTCTGGAAAAGGAAAGTCAGTGGATAACTGAGTAACCTGAAGTAAAGACTCCTTGTTGAAGAGATTTTCTCCAGTGCAAGGAGTATTTCCCAGTCTTTCTTGTGCCCATTTGTCCAAGTCTGAGGCTTGAAGCCAGGCTCTATGTCGTGCCCCTATAGCTATAGCAGAAGTCCTGCTAACAGACTCAAAGGAGTCTAGGGTAGCACGAGTAAGAAACCTAGAGATATTTTGAGTATGACTAACCAGTGAGGAATAGTCTGTACACCTGGGCTCTTGAAGGAAAGGAGTCAAAAAATGTAATTGCTTTGTGACCTCCTCAAGAGATAGACCCATATAAAAAATATATGAGAGAATTCTTGCTGAAAGCATGGATGTCTGGAAGGTTTGACGTCCAAAGGCATCTAGTGTCCTAGACTCACGACCTGGCGGACAAGAAGAGTGCTTTTTATTACTCTTCACTCGCCTCATTGCTGATTCTACCACAATGGAATGATGAGGAAGTTGAGTCTTTTGAAACCCTGAAGAGGGGGGCACCTGATAAGGAAGATCAGTTGCTCTAGAAGGTGGTGGTACCTTTAAAGGAGTTTCCCACATTCGTAAAAGGAGATCCTGCAAAGAATGATGCAAAGGAAGCATTATGTTCTCCTTTGCTTTGCTAGGAACAGAGAGGTATTCTGTATTCCCATGTGTAGGATCTTGTCCAGGAATAGGAATGGCAAGTGATTTTGCCATATCCAGGAGGAAAGTCTGGAAAGAAGGATCCCCAGAGGAAACTTCCCTTGGATAGGCTAGATCTGATGAAGAACTAGCGTTGGCACTGAGGTATCTAAGTATATAGGAATAGAAGATCCTGAATGGTGCAGTATGGGATCCTTAGATGGTGGTCGCAGGTACTGCAGCTCAGGACCAGCGACAGTCAGTAACGGATCGTCCATGCTAGGGATCGATTCCAAACTCAGCATCGAGGGAAGCGAGCCTGACGAGAGAAGCATGGAAGGTACCGACAACAAAGGTAATGTGGATATCGATACCGACTTCGGTACCGTATCTGATACCGGTGGATGAAGGCCAGCCAGTGGCAACTCTAACGGTATCGGAGGAATTGAGAGTTGCGGATCCGAAGTATCGGAACCGAGCCTTCGGTACCGACGGGAGTCGGTACCAAGGCGAGTCGGTACCCAGTCCTCCAGACTGGAGATCGATTCCAGACTCGGCATGAAAGGAAGCGAGTCTATCGATGCACGTCTGGAGGGTACCGACGTCGGTACTAGAATCGGTATCGGTGCCGATACTGGAAAGTCGGTCTGAAGCATATCCACCGGGCCCATAGGTACCGAGGACACCAGACGACGTTCCTTGGTGAGGAATGTATCATCCAACACCAGTGCCGATGCTGGGGTATCGGTACCGCTCAAAGCGGATGCCACCACCGGGCATGGCTCAGGTATGCTCTGTGAGGGGTGAACCTCAGGAACAACGTGAAACCCCACACAGGTTTTGGAGGCCGAAGACTCCCACTGGGGTTTTGAAGCCAGTGGATTCTCGAGGACAAGGCCGGAGGCATCTCTATGCTGTGCATGAGAACTGCCGCTCAAGGACTGGCTAGTCTTAACAGACTGTTTTTGGGTTACCTGATCCTGTGGAAAAGAAGATATGGTCGGTGCCCTGAAGTTAGAGGGGGACCGCGTGTCGAGGGGAACTCGATGTTGAAAACTTCTTCTCACAATACTATTGCCCGAGGGCTCCGAAGGAAAATGGTCAGGACCCAAGCAGGTTAGACACCAATTGTGAGTGTCTAAAAATAAAGTTGTACCGCCACAGTTTGTACATTTCTTGGGGAAAGTGGCTGGCGGTTCCATGAAGGAAATGGAGAGGCCTGAAAGGCCTGAGAAACCGTGAGACACTAAGGAAGAAAAAATATTCCTTAAAAAGGAAAATTTTACAAGAAAGAAGAAAGAAACACCGGCGGTACCGGTGGCGTCGGGGAAGGCAGCCGCGACCACAAGAAAACTACAAAATAAAAGAAGAATTTTCTGCGGTGACAGGAGGACATCCTGCCGGCTCCGTGGAAAAACGAAAACTGAGGAGAGGCAGTTGGGAAGGCGGGAAGGCAGCACACAGGCGTGTTGGGATGCTTCCAAAAGCTTTCTGATTGGACGCTGGGAAGCGTCCCCACGCAGACTCTGTCGGTACCGACGTACCCATATGTGAAGACTCATTCCTGCTTGTTCCTGGAGATCTGGATGTTCAGAAAAGCTTTGACAAGTCCCTCATAAGAGACTCATGGGGAAATTAGAACGTCATGGGACAGGAGGCAGTTTATTATTGTGGACTGGGAACTGGTTAAAAGATAGGAAATAGAGAGTAGGGCTAAATGGGCAGTTTTCTTAATGGAGAAAGGTGGTTAGTGGAGTTCCCCCCAGGGATCTGTGCTCCACCCACTGCTTTTTAACATATTTATAAATGACCTGGAAATTGGATTAATGAGTTAGGTGATCAAATTTGCAGGAGACAAAATTATTCAAAGTTATGAAAATAAGAAGATTCTGAAAAATTACTAAAGGGCTTGAAAAATTGGGAGATTTGGCGTCGAAATGGCAGATGAAATTTAATGTGGACAAGTACAAAGTTATTTATTTATTTATTTAAAAGTATTTATATCCCGCTTTATCCTTGAAACAAAGCGGATTTCACCGCAAACCAATCAGTTAAGGGTGGTGGATGCTTGGAATGCCCTCCCGATGGAAGTGTTAAGGGCAAATACAGTGACAGAATTCAAAATGGCATGGGACAGACACAGTGGATCCCTTTACAGCAACAGGATAAAATCAAAATAAACTGAACTAATTTATCAACATACAGGGGTGTCCTACACGGAGTAGTGGGTTCACCCCTTAAACAAAGACATGGGGAGGGGTGGCCTGCACAGAGTGGCAGGTTCACCTACTCTTGCCATCTTACTGGGCAGACTAGATGGACCATACTGGTCTTTATCTGCCATCATTTACTATGTTACTATGTAAGTAGGGTAGTGCGGGTGTGTCGACATGCAGTGGATGTGAGGTAGTGTTCATGAGTGTGTGGATAGGAAAATCTTGATTTGGGGTGCGACATATACAGGTTGAGATATCTACATTGGGCTATATACATTTTAATAAGAGTAATAGGATGTTTTTATGTTGTGGATGTCATGTCTTGTGTAACTCAGTTTCAGGGGCGGTTTGGATGGATTGTTCAATGAATAGGGTGGTTTTAAGTAGCTTCTGGAAATATTTTATATCTGTTGTTGATTTTTAGATTATCTGGGAGGGCATTCCAGATAGCAGGGGCAGGAAGGGAGAAGGCTTGCATGGATGTGGATTTGTTCGTTCTTGTGAATAGAGTAGGTGTTGGTATGTTGTTTTGGTACTGTTTCTGTCTGGTCTTTTGTTTGTTTTGGTTCCAATGAGTTCCTGTAGTATTCCTGCTGAGATGTTGTTCTTAATTTTAAAGATGATGATCTCTGATTTATATTTTGCCCGTGATGAGATTGGTAGCCAGTGCAGATCTTGAAGTATTGGGGTTATATGGTTATGCACTTAGGAAAGAAAAACCCAAACTACAATTACACAATGCAAGGTTCCACATTAGGAATCACCACCCAGGAAAATAATCTAGGCATCATTGTGGATAATACGTTGAAATCCTCTGCCCAATGTATAGCACGGCCAAGAAAGCAAATGGAATGCTAGGAATTATAAGGAAAAGAATGGAGAATAAAACCAAAAATATTATAATGCCTCTATTTCGCTTCATGGTGCAATCACAAGGTGAATATTGTGTTCAATTCTTGTAGCCATATCTTAAAAAGGGTATAGCAGAATTAGAAAAGATAAAGGGAAGAACAACCAAAATGCTAAAGGGATGGAAGGATATCCTTATGAGGAAAGGCTTAAAAGGCTGGGGCTATTCAACTGAGGGAAAATATGATAGAGGTCTATAAAATATTACTGGAGTGGATCAGGTAAACGTAGATAGGTTGTTTACTCCTTCAAAATGTAGATAGACTAGGGGACATGCAATGAATATACATTGTAGCACATTGAAGACAAATTGGAGGAAATATTTGTTTTACTCAAAGTGTAATCAAACTGTGGAATTCATTACCAGAGGATGTAGTAAAAGCTGTTTGTGTAGCAGGGTTTAAAGAGGTTTGGAACAGTTCCTGGAGGAAAAGTCCATCAACCATTATTAAAGTGGACTGGGGAGATCCAATGCTTACCTCTGGGACAAGCAGGTTGGGATCTCTATACCTTTTGGGGAACCTGACATGTACTTGTAACCTGGATTAGTCACTGTTAGAAACAGGATACTGGGCTTGATGGACCCTTGGTCTGACCTAGTATAGCATATCTTATTGTCTTATGTTCTATTAAGACTTTCAAATAACTTCCATAAGGGAAGGCTGGACTCGCAGAGGAACAGAGGAGTATAAGAGCGAAGCAATGGCTATGACCTCTCTAGCTGCACATTAGAAGAGTGTTCAGGGGCTCCAGGTCCTCAGAGGGTACACTCAGGCCAAAAATGCCCCTGAGACCACGTGATGCGAGCAGGGTAGCGGTCGCATCCTGAGAGTGCTCCGAGACCCTCAGCCCAGGCCGGCATTATAGCACCGTCTAAACCCGCAATAATTTACTGAAACACCCCCTCGGGAGTGTCAGAGAACTCGCAACATCAAACACAGCGGCTCGCTCAATACCGGCATGGCGACAGCTGCTAGACTGGCCAAAAGAGAGCGGGAGCGGGCGACCGGCTCGAGTAAGATGGCGGAGTCAAACCCATCGCCAAGCTCGCCCAGATCCCCGGCTTCATCAGATGCGACGTCGGCTGCAGTAGTAGCAGCTCTGTCGCCGCAATTTGAGGCATTACATGAAAAAATGGACGGACTACGTGCCACTGTGGAATCCCTAGGGAGCAGGCTCCGTGAGGCTGAAGATCGCCTGGGGCAGACGGAGGAAAAGATGGAGGTGGTGGAGTCAGAGGTGGCTGGCCTAAAACACCAACTAAGCTTGCAAGAGGCAAAGCTCGACGATCTAGAGAACCAGTCCAGAAGGAGCAATTTGCGGTTTATGGGGATCCCAGAGACCGTCCTTGATAAGGACCTGCGGGGCTACTTAGAAGCCTTAACTCGGCAACTGCTGGATGGTGCTGATCTCGGGGACCCCCTGCGAATTGAAAGAGTGCACCGGCTCGGTACTAAGCAAACACAAGATGCTCGTCCTAGAATTGTGCTGGCTAAATTCCTTTATTTCCCGCAGAAGGAAATATTGCTGCGAGCGGCGCGGCAGAAGGGGGAAGTCACCTACAACAATTCCAAAATTCGAATTGCACAGGATTATTCTGCTGCTTTGAGCCGGCGGCGCCGGGAATATGCCCCTCTGTGCGAGAAACTTCTCAGTGCTGGGATTAGATTCTCTGTCCAATACCCCGCAAAGTTACGTGTGATCAGCGAGGGAACACACCACGTTTTTACAACGGCTGCGGAGGCCGCAGGCCTGGTGAATCGCATTGTGCTCGGGGGACGGACGGCCTCTGCATCCCCACGCTCTCCACGCTGACACCCCAGAGGACTAACTATGAGGAGTGAGCCTGATTCCTTATTGGGGGAATTGTATTCGGACACCTTGAAGTGGAACAGGTCGTAGCCTCTGCCAGACGGTGGACGAGTTACTTTGTATCGTTGGGACTGCTCCTTTAGATACAAGTTAGCTGAAATCTGCTTTGCTACATTGTTCTTACCCCGGCAATGGACTTCCTACTTTTGGACAGACTATGTCTCTGATTCTGGCCAGCTTCGTTCCTTCTCTGACTACTGCTTGCTTAGCGGCTGGATATGGAGTTCTTTTTATTTTTCTTTATCTTTTTCTCCCTTCCCTGGTGTTTTCTTTCCCTTTTTTTTTTTTTTTTTTCTTCTTTCTTCTCTCCTTCTTTCAGGGTGCAAAGCTCCCCCCCGGCAAATCACTGGGCAGTTTTGTCCGTAGTGTTAATTATAGCCTGACTGGAATCCGGGGGGGCCAGTAGGTGTGTAGTTTATTATTTCGTTGTTATGTATTTATTATCTATTTATTTTATCATTATTACTATTATTTCCCCCTCTTTACCTGCCCGTGTAATTTCCCTACTGCACGTGGAGGCAGCCGCCGTGACCATATTAGTCACGTGTGAACATGCCGCCATTCGTAGTGGAGAAAGGGATTATGCCCGGTTGCAAATTCCTGGCGATGGGGAGGAGGGGGGGTGGGCGGCAGGATCGCCTTCTGGGTGACATGCCTTAACTGCTCTTGATGCCGGAGCCTCCCTGCTGAGTGTTATGGAGTGGGGAAAGGTAAGAGGTGGTAGGGCCTCACCTTGCGCCGTGGCTGACACGAGGCAGGGCTCTGGGGTTCATCCTCCGCGGCCATGACGATTCTTATATCTTTGGAGTAGCTGAAACAACATGGCCGCCGGAGGTGAGTGCTGGTGCATGCCTACCTGGGGGGGGATTTCCTAATCGCTAAGCCCGTAAAATAGGCCTGCAATTTAAATGTAGACGCGTTCAGCGATGTGTATTTGTTACTCCTGTTGTACTGTTGATGGCTAGCTACCTCTGCTCGTTTTGATGACTCTTGTTTGCATTGCACTGGAGAAGGGACCAGACCCCTGCTGGGGCTCCTGTTTCCTTCTAGGGAGAGTGTCCCCCGGCCCTGTGCTGGGGGACCCCAGGAGGACCCACATCCACTGTGCTCGGGGCCCCCTTTGGGGGAATAAGCAATGTTCGAGACTTGGGGCGGGTTACCCAGGTGGAAAACCAGCTTGAGCGGGATTAGAATTTACCCTTTGTGGGCGACGGGGGATCGGCCGCTCTCAGAGTGGTCTTGGTGGGCCCTTAGAGAGGGGAGGTGGAGTGGGCCCAAGGTCCAGGAAGCTGACCGAGGGGGTGATGGGGGGGGGGGGTGGAACTAGGATGGGGAGGGGAGGGTGCTGGGAGGGAAGGGGGGAGATGGGGGTTCCAGGGGGGGAGGGGGGTCGCACTCCGAACTCACTCCACGGGCAGGGCTTTACCTTCTCTAGTCACAAGGATGGGGGGCTCCAGGCTGGGAGGGCCTCCCTAACCACGCTTTGCTGGCAGCTAGGCCATAAACATACCGTGATCCTTTGAAGATCCTAACCTGGAATGTTTGCGGTTTGGGTAGCCCGATAAAGCGATATAAAATACTGAAGGCGCTGGCTAGACAACGTTGTGATATTGCGCTACTCCAGGAAACCCACCAAACAGCGGAAGAGCATGCCAAATTAAGTCGGGACTGGGTAGGCCAGGTTTGGGGCGCACCTGCACGGGGGAAGAAGGGAGGGGTGGCCATTCTACTCCATAAGAGGGTGCGCTTCTCGTTGAAAAAGCAGGTGGTCGATCCTGAGGGACGCTTCTTATTATTGTGGGGCGTGCTGGAAGACCATGAGATCATCTTAGGGAATATTTATGGTCCCAATATGTTGGACCGGGAATTCTTTGACCGTTTTGCGGCTAAAGTGGAACTACTGCCGGAGGTACCTGTCGTAGTGGGGGGAGATTTTAACGGGGTTTTGGATGTGAGTTTAGATACCTCTAGTGGGAGGGGGACGAGAGATAGACTACTTAGCTCTCAAGTGCTGCAACGATTCCGGAGGCGCTTGGGCTTGATGGATCCATGGAGAGTATTACATTCATCTGAGAAGGACTTTACACACGTTTCAAGGGCGCATGGGACCAGCGCGAGAATAGATTATGTTTTATTATCCACAACAGCCTTTGCACAGGTGGTGGAGGCAGAGATAGGCCCCTTGGAGATCTCCGACCATGCTATGGCTTGGGTCGAGATGCATTGGGGGGGAGGAGTAGGTACATCCCGCCTATGGCGGTTCCCCATTGAGCTATACAAAGATGAGCAATTCCGGAAATTTTTGGACCATCGTTGGCGTGATTTTGAACTAACTCACCAGGTGCACTGCGAGGATCCCGAGTTGGTCTGGGAAACCGCCAAGGTGGTACTTCGTGGAGACATCATTGGCTATGCCGCACGGAAACGTCGATTGATGGCGGAGCAGATCGTCCGGTTGGAGCGGCCAGTGTCCCAGGCCCGGGTGCGTAGTGGCGGTCACCCACAGTGATGAATAAAAAACGGCTTTGGGAGCTTCAGGTGTCCCTGAATGAGTTGCTTCATCAACGCGCCAAGAAGTCTCTGCTCTATTATAAATATCGGCTACATTGCTTCGGGGATAAACCGGGGAAACTTCTAGGACGCTGCTTGCGGGGTCCGCGAGGGGGAAAAGGGGTAGCGGCTCTCCGAGATGAACAGGGGAAACTCCATCAAAGCCGTGAGGCGATCAGTGCACTCTTCAAAAACTTCTTTCAACAACTCTATATGGCGGAAGAGCATGACCCTCCTGCAATGGAGGCCTACCTCCAAAGGCTGCAGCTTCCCCAGGTGACGGAGACGCAACGGGCCCAACTGGGACAGCCAATTACCTTATCAGAGGTCCAGTCGGTAATTGCTCAGGCCAGTTGTTATAAGGCACCGGGCCCCGACGGCTTTGGGGCTGAGTTTTATAAACTCCTCTCCGACGGAGTGGGGCCGTTGTTGGTGGATACTTACCAGCAGAGGATAAACGGGGGCGGTAGGCGATGGGGGGATAACCAAGCCTATATTACATTGATTCCTAAACCGGCCAAAGACCCATTGCAGGCGGCCTCTTATAGACCGATCTCGTTATTGAATTTTGATGCTAAGTTGTTGGCAAAAATCTTGGCCGAGCGGTTAGCGGGAGTATTAGGTGACATTGTGCATGAGTCTCAGGTGGGATTTGTACGGGGTCGATATGCTGTGCGGAATATACGCCGAATTCTAACATCCCTGGAATGGGTGCACAGCCACCAGCTGCAGACGCTCCTGGTGAGCTTTGACGCGGAAAAGGCCTTTGATAGGGTAGACTGGACCTATTTGGATCGTCTATTACCGAGGTATGGCCTCGGACAGGCTTTTTGTGCTATGGTGAAGAGCTTATACGATGCTCCAACCGCTAGAGTACTATGTAATGGGGTTTTATCATCCCCCTTTCCATTGCACCGGGGCACTAGGCAGGGCTGTCCATTATCTCCCTTATTGTTTGTTTTGTCCTTAGATCCTCTCATCCGCAGTATCGAACAAGATCGACAAATTCGTGGGATTGAGGTGGGGGCACGAGGTTTTAAAGTGTCGGCCTTTGCTGATGATATGCTCGTGCATTTGCTGGCGCCGCGTGAATCGCTGCCGCGACTGATGGCTGAGTTTCAGAGATTCGGTAGTTTTGCGGGTCTTCGGATCAATGCAGAGAAATCGGAGGCCCTGGATGTGTTGGGAGGACTACGGGATCGCTGGGGGGAGGATTTCCCTCTGAAATGGGCCGAGCATGGGTTTACCTATTTAGGTATTCTTCTAACTAGACGGCCACAGGATCTATACCATACGAACTTTGAGAAAGTTTTGTCTGGGATGCGGCGCCAATTACGATCCTGGAACCCACTGCCGTTGGCGCTCTTAGGGAGAATCGCAGCAATTAAAATGGTGATCCTACCCCGTATACTCTACTGGTTTCAGACTTTGCCGGTCTGGTTACTACGACGGGATTTGCTTAAACTGGAGAGGGAGATCCAAAGATTTTTGTGGAAGGGGGCTCGAGCGCGGATCCCGATATCTCGTATGATTGGCGGATGGCGACAGGGAGGCCTGGGGCTACCGGATTTACGACTCTATGCACTGGCTTGCCAGGCGCGACATCTTGGAGATTACCTCGGGGGAACGGACGTTTATACTCCTAGAGGGCTAGAGGCGGCGTTAGTGGCTCCTTTCTCCCTGGTGGGGACCTTGCATGTGGACTCGAAGTATCTGCCATTGAGACTCACACGGAATGTGTTGTTGAACGCGTTGCGGCGAACATGGAAACAATTAAATGGCTTCTGGCAATGTAACTGGCAGGTATCTAGCTGGCTACCGATACAAGGTAATGTGCATTTTCGGCCAGGATTGGATTCACCAGCATTTAAGTTATGGCACCGACAGGGCCTACATTATTTAGGGCATGTAGTCGACCTCATGGGTAAATGTAAGCCGTTTGTGGAACTCCGTGCGGAATATGACCTGCCCGATAGCCACTACTTTGCGTGTCATCAGCTTTCTCATTATGTGGCTTCGTTACCCGGGGCGGAACTGGGGGAGGACCGGTCGAAGCAAATTATTGATTTCTTGGAACTTGGGGGGGATTCCCCCCTGACGATAGCTGGGTTAAGGACTAAGCTGGCATGCTATGGGGTGGTACCGGACTATGGGAGAGCGGAGGCCGCCTGGGCAGGAGAATTGGGCCGTGAGATCCCGCCCGGCTCGATTTGCCTGGCGGTGGGGCGGATAATAGAACTGGCGGAGGGAGTGCGCTGGAGGGAAATTCAATATAAGGCCTTAACTCGGGTACATTTCTCTCCGCGCAGAGCGCTGCGGAGTCGTATAACGCAAGATGGGTCTTGCCCTCGATGTCAAGCGCCACTGGCGACTTTAACTCATATGTGGTGGCAGTGCAGACGTATCCTTCCGTATTGGTCCCACGTCCGCCGCTACCTTGTGCGGTTATTACAACAACGGTTTCCTTGGACCAGTGGTTTAGTCATTTTGGATCAACTGCACCCGACCCTACCTACCGGGAGATGGTCGCGCTTATTTGTGCGTAAAGCATGTTTGGTGGGGAAAGGTCCGATTTTACGTAACTGGAGAGAGCGGAACCCGCCCACATTTCTGGAGTGGCGCAATAACTTCCATCAGTTGATGCTGGCAGAGCGCTGGAGGGCTAAGGGCTCCGTGAAGCGGTGGACCACCTTCCTGCTGATTTGGGAACCCTATATCCAGAGGTTGGGCCCACGCTGCAGGAGTGAAATAGTGAATGTTGGTTTCTAAGGCCTGGCTTACCGGGTGCGGAGAGGGTATAGGTTTTTTGCACGCAGTCTATTGCGGCATTGCCGTGGAGTTCGGGGTGCGACCTGGGGGAGGAGGGGAGGGGGGGGTATAGGGGGGGGAGGGGGAAGGGTGGGGGGGGGCTGTTCTGAGTTAAACAAAAAAAGAAAAGGAGGAGAAAACGTTTAATTATATATGCCTTTCGATTTTCTGTATCGTGTTTTGTCTACGGCGACCTACCTGTTTATTGTATAGGCCCCGGAGGAGATAAGACACCACTCCTTTGTGGCTTTTTGCTGAGCAATATATTGTACGTTATGTTGCTGTTTGGTTAATAAACAAAGTTTACAAAAAAAAAAAAAAAAATGCCCCTGCCGGGGTCTTAAAAGCAGCTACCAACTGAATACTGCAGGCTGTTTCAGAAGCTGCAATGCAAGCTAGCCTACAAGCAGGGCCCTGGGGCCCTTGGGCACTTGGCTAGTGTCACACTACTGTGTACCGCTCTCACCGTGTCCACACAATCTACTAAATTGGCAGTAGAGCTCACCAGTGGCCAGAAATAAATAAAGGAACAGCAGGGACAACAGGCATGGCGTCAGGCCCTTCTGTAGGGGGTGTCAGAATGCTGTTCAAAAAGTGCCCTGGGCATCTTAGCCCAATTGAGGCAAAAAAACTGCAGCTGTGGTAAAAAAAAAATAAAAAATACCTGCTAGGGGCTCTGGCTTCATCAGGCTTAGAAAAAAATGTGAAAAAATCACACTGAAAAAAGTGCAATAGAGCTACAGCAAACAGGAGCTTTATTCAAAGCAGCTGAGAACCCCCATTGAAATCAATGGAGAAACTTACCCCTTGAAATCAGTGGTGAAAAAAAGGGACTTAGAAAATGTAATTAAAAAGAAAAAATGGAATATAGGGTGAAGATCAGATAAAGATAGCAAGAGGGAATGGGGGCCGGGCCCAACCTACTGACCCTCTTTGGGACTCTGGTGCTCCTCTTTTGGCCCACCAGCACTAGTAACCTGAAGGAAACAGCATGGACACAGGGCAGCTGTCTGCTCTACATAGGCATACCCAAACTCTGAACGGATGGGCCTTTCAGGACTCAGTCCAAGGCTTTGCACCACAGTGTGGGTGAGGAGAGTTTGACTCAATCAAAGGCCTCTGCACCAAGGTGTTGGCGAGGAGAATCAGGTCTATCTTCACTGCCACCTGCTGGAGAGAGACAATACTGGCTTCTCTCAATGCTGTAGCAGAGGATATACCAGGTGTTGATATCACTGAAAGTTGCAAAGTCTGCCTGTATATGCTAGCAATACATATTCCACTCTTCTGGACTGGTCTAGCAGGATAAGGAAAGTGCCATTACTGCTGTGTTGCTCCTGTAGCTCGGCCTCACAAAAAAAATAACTTTTTGGATGCTAGTTTTCAGCTTCTGTTTGCAGCTATCCTGACCATACCTGGTTAAAAAACACTAGGTTCTCTCCCCACAGAGAATTCAAAGCTGGGTGATGGACCCTGGACTGGGGACTACACATTATACAATATGTCTGTGTTTATGTGTGTGTTTTTGTGAATTTCTTTAGCTTCATTAAATTTGGTCCTGAACTGGAAGTGATTTATTACTTATGGCTCTTCCCCCCACAGCCTTCTGGAGAAGGAAGAGTATGGGTGAGATGGGGAAAGGAGGCTTTACAAGGAATAAAGAAAAAGACAACACTTAGGCGAAGAGCAACACTTGAACCTATTTGCAGGCTCAGAGGCCCGTAGTTTCAGATACAGGAGAAACAGCAACAGAGAAAAAAACAACACAATAAATTATGTCTTGTAAGCTGCAGATGGCTGACCTTTTCTAGAGGAAATGGAGCCTAACCACAGAGGGGCTGCCAACCACAGCCACTCTTCGTGTAACCAATCAGAAGCCCCTATTTACCCAGACATGTAGGTTGTTGCAACAGGTGTCTTTCCACTACAGGCTTCAGGAAAATAGTAACTTTTTGACCCCAAGCAGACATCAGAAATGGTCCTCCCGGACATAAGCAGACGTCAGAAATAGACGAAATAATCTGTAATCGTTTTAACACCTGACCGTTATCTTGCTGAACTATCTTTTGCCCTCATATGTATGCTTAGCCAATATACCACTATAACCAATAACCTCGCTTTTAGAAATGCTCACGTAAGGGAGCAAAGAGGGAGGGGGAGGGAGAGGGTATGTGGGTGTTTTATGTTAGAGCTATGTAAACAGCATACATATAAAAATGACATGCAAGGCTTGGATCAATTACCAGTTTGCTGTGACTAAGTGACTGGTCTTCTGCTAGCAGAAATAAACACAGGTAAACTGCCTGGAAATTGTATGTCTTGTCTTGTCTTTTCCTTCACTTACTTTTCAGGAGGACTCAGACTCAGTGGACCGGGGCCCTGCTAAGCGACGTCTGCCACATGGGGAGGGGTAGAGGGAAAAGATGTGAGAACTAAAGTGGTAATGTTTGAATCAGAAGCTCTGTTAATCTCTATACCATATCTGCTGTATTTTTTGGGGCTTGGGGTAGGGGATGGGAAGGAGAAGGAGATTGAGTCTGGCCTAGTTGTTGGACTAATTATGAAACCTATACACTCAATTACCTCAAATAGTAGAGTGGCCAAAAGCATTTGAAGAAATTACCCCCGAAAGAAGAAAGAAGACAATGAGCCCAATATTGGAGATGCTGAGCAGTGAATAGGTGGGCAAAAATACCAGATAACCATGTAAGATCCCCCTATGCGTGAAAAGCTGATCCTGAGTGGCGTACGTATGCCTGAATATCCTTGCTAAGCATGGAACATAACCATGTAAAAGCAAGGGCATAAAAGGGCATGGATGGGAAAAACGTGCAGAACGCCGATATTCAAAAATGAAACACAGGTACATAAGGGGGCCCAAACCGCGTACCACTATTTCAGGGTTTTGCACAGTTACGGGACTGAGTGGAACCCACAAATATTCATTTTGGATATGTGGGTAAACGAAAACGACACCAGAAACCAGTCAAACAATGAGAGACCCAGGCAGGGGGATGTGGTAGAAACCCATGCAATTCCTGAGATAGAGACGCCATAGACGGGCACATCGCTAGCGATGGCAGCAGTCAGCACCAGCATGAGCAGGATGCCGATACTACCGGATATCCCAGGTGTACCGACCAAGGGTCAACTATCTGTAGCTGACGGCAGAGGAGGTGATCAAATGCTACCAGCTTGATGCTACCACCATCACGGACCTCTGTGCCATGCTGAGACGTGACCTGAAGCCCTCAACAGTGTGAGCCTATACCATGCCTGTGACCCTCAACGTGACTACAGACCTTGCCTTCAATGCAACTGGAAACTTCCAGCATGTTGTGGGAGCCACCTCAGGTATCACTCAGTCAGCAATATCACATTGCGTGAACATATCTGTTCACGCAACACTACTACAATATAGATTATGACCTGGAAATGGCCTCTCATCCGCCATAGCGCAACCTGAATACACCTTTTCAATTTGTATCACCTATAGTTTCTAAAAATGAACTAAGCTGATTCTTTTAATTTGCATATATGTAAAAAAAAAGATGTAAATAGTTCTGATCTTGTTATCCTAACCATATATAGTTGCTTACAGTTCCATGTACCTGTTATAATGTTATATAGCTATGCATTGTTCTATGTATTTTGACATTGTTTGATGTAAACCGCCACTGATCTTTGGAATTGGCGGTATATAAAAGTTTTGCAAATAAATAAATTGCTTAGCGGTGGTGACCACAGCCCTCCTCAGGCGGCTCCATGTGCATGTGTCCTTGCCAACCATGCCCCAGGACGTGATGTGCTTAGACTTTGCATAGATAATAGCAAAAGACTAGATAACCCCCATCTCTTTGCTGGACTGCTGTCTACATCTTAGTTTTGAGGATTTAAGTTGTTTATTTACTTAAAGTTGCTAGGGATAGTTATACAAACACAAGTATACCAAATAGGTTTAAGGAACTTTGCTCACGTCAGGATTAATTTCAGGGCCTTAATTAATTAAGCTGTACCTGATGAGGATAACCAGCTATACCTGAAAGTGAATTTGACTACCTCTGTCCCTGTAAGAGCTGTAAGTGTTGATAAATCTAAGATTATGTCTGGGGTGGGTGGGAGTTGGGGTGGGCAGGAGGGAAAGTACCACTTAATAGAAGCTGGCTTTCTAAAAGAGTGCCCTGTGTGACTTTAAAACAGACAGAAATTTTATCAGTTTAAACCAAAAGAATTCCCTTTAACCCAAGAGTCTGAGAAATTACCTGCAGGTAAATACAATTTCAGAATCCTTTCCAGCAAAAGCAGCTTTTCTCAGTAGTCCTACAGACTTACTGGGCAGACTCAGTGGGTTGTGCTAGTTTTTATCTGTCATCATTTGCTATGTTAACAACATAAGAGCATAAAATATGCCATACTGGGTCAGACTAAGGTCCATCAAGCCCAGTATCCTGTTTCCAACAGTGGTCAATCCAGGTCACAAGTACCTGTCAGGTTCCCAAAAGGTATACAGATTCCATGCTGCTTGTTCAACAAGTAAGCAGTGGATTTCCCTGGTCCTCTTTAATAATGGTTTATGGACTGTTCCTCCAGGAACTTTTCCAAAAGTCTTTTAAATCCAGCTACACTAACAGCTTTACAACACCCTCTGGTAATTCCAGAGTTTGATTATGTGTTGAGTGAAAACATATTTTCTCTGATTTGTCTTAAATGTGCTACATTGTAGCTTCATTGTGTGTTGCCTGGTCTTTCTACTTTTTGAAGGAGTAAACAACTGATCTATATTTACCTGTTCTACTCCATTCATTATTTTATAGACCTCTATTATATCTCCCCTCAGCTGTCTCTTTTACTATGCCTGTAGTGCTCCAGGAATTTTTTTACCCTTCTTCCAGGCTTTTGTCCCCCTAGTAGAGCCAGGAACTCCTTCTCCATTTCAGTTGGATCCGTTTGCTCTCTGTTTAACACCACTACAGATATTTTTTATCTGTATAACCAACCAGTCTTCAAACTATACAGTTAATATGTATTTGATGATCAGGTAGGTTTATGTAAGCTGAAATGTTGCTCCTTTATATTCCTTTACCTCAGTTCTAACCCCTGAATCTGTCCCTGTTTTTGTACATCCCTAGCACTGAAGGTGCAATGTGATATAATGATATATTATATGGATAACACTCTATCAACAATGAACCGCTTGGCTGAAGACCGAACAAAGTTTAGGTCAACTATCCAGAGGGTTGCCAGGAGTCGACACCGACTCAACAGCACTTAACAACATGATACAGGGCAGAGCTCTGTGCCAAGCTCCTGATTTACTGCACTGTGTACCCACCAGTGCTCAGGAGAAAGGGAAGAAGGGGTAATTTTAATTATACCTGACCATTTCCCTTTCTTGAATCCTGCTAGTCCAAATGAGTGGGTTATGCTCCCTTGTCAGGAGGTGGAGGCAGACTTGATCATCTTTCAGTGATGTCATTGGAAGACATAATCACTGGTTCAGTATTGAGAGAAGCCAGTAAGGAATTTCCCAAGCTGTAAGTAAGACTGAGAACCTCAGAAATAAAACTGTAAGAATAACATTCAACCATCAGAATAGACAATTGAAACTATTATTTGGCTCTCTTACCACAATTGAATCGTTATCAGATACTGCAATAATAATGCAATTTAAAGGCAATAGGGTTTCCCAACCTGTAGGAAAGTCTCCTACAGACAGGAAGAAAATTGATGCCTTTGAATTATGGTGCTGGCGGCGAATACTGTGTATACCATGGACTGCCCGAAGAACAAACCAGTCGGTACTAGAGGAGATCAAACCTAAGCTTTCTTTAGAAGCTCAGATGACAAGACTTTGACTTTCATACTTTGGACACATTATGCGAAGAGAGAGATCATTAGAGAAAGACATCATGCTTGGCAAGATAGAAGGTGAACACAAAAGAGGAAGGCCAGCAATGAGATGGATCGATACAATAACAGCAGCTATGGGTACCAGTCTGTCAACAATGAGCCGCCTGACTGAAGACCGAACACAATTTAGGATAGCTATCCAGAGGGTCGCCATGAGTCGACTCCGACTCGACGGCACTTAACAACAACAACAACAGGTAAGTCTCACATGGTGTGTCCTAGACTGATCTAGAAAGATTCAAGGAAAGTAAATGATCAGCTATGATTAAAATTTCTCCTTCTTTATCATCCTGATAGGTCAGTCCGCTCCCTTCTGAAAACCCACCTCTTTTCCTCTTTATTTAACCTTCCCCCCTGACTTTCCGCTTCCCCACTCCCTATCTCTACTGAATTTCATTGAAGCTTTTTTTTTTCCTCTCTCTCCCATTTTCTCTATATTGATTGTAATTTCCTTTTCCTTTCCACTATGTATTTTATTGTATTGTAAACCGCCCCGATGTAATGGGGGGTGGTATATCAAATGTTTGAATAAATATAAACATAATGGAATGTTCCTAAGCAATCAGAATGCAAGATGGGAGGAAGACGCTCTGGCAAAGGCCCAAGCAGCACATGCTCCCACATGCAACCTGTAATGCTTCACAAAGGTAATCAGGGAGAACAAGGTAGTTGCTTATAGATGTCTTCCTGAGAAATCAAGGCAGATTTGGCCCAGGAGAAGGCCTGAGACTTAGTGGAGTGAGCCTCGATTCCCTCCAGTACCCACTTTCTGGCTAAGAAGTACACTGAACCAATGATCTCTTTGATCCAGCAGCAAATTGAGAACTTAGCCGCTGCCTGTCTTTTCCTTCGGACCACTGAACAAAAAAGATGGTACAACTGACAAACAGAGCTGGTCTAGATATCTGAGCAACTACCTAGCCCAGAGCTTGTATATAGTTTCCCCAGTTAACCCAAGTTTATCAACCCTGTTTTATGTAAGTCCAGTGGGGGCCCCACCTGTGTCTGGACAAAACTGATGGTATTTGTAAACCGAGCTGATTTTGAAGAGTGAACTCTGAACGGATGGGCCTTTCAGGACTCAGTCCAAGGCTTTGCACCACAGTGTGGGTGAGGAGAGTTTGACTCAATCAAAGGCCTCTGCGCCAAGGTGTTGGCGAGGAGAATCAGGTCTATCTTCACTGCTACCTGCTGGAGAGAGACAATACTGGCTTCTCTCAATGCTGTAGCAGAGGATATACCAGGTGTTGATATCACTGAAAGTTGCAAAGTCTGCCTGTATATGCTAGCAATACATATTCCACTCTTCTGGACTGGTCTAGCAGGATAAGGAAAGTGCCGTTAGAATAGAAAAGACTTTAAATAATAAATAAATAAATAAATAAACACCCTCCTCACAGCAAGCAGGGATCTAACTGAAGGTCCTCCTCTGAAAAAGAGGGCAGAATGACCGCTTGATTGAGGTGAAAAGAAGAAATCACCTTTCGTAGGAAAGATGGTATGGCTTGCAAGCTGTCAAGATGATCAAAAAGGGTTCACGGCAGGATGAGGCCTGCTGCTCTGAGACTCGTTGGGCAGAAAAAATAGCCACCAGAAACACCACCTTAAGAGTTAATCTTTGACAGAAGCTTAATGGATGGGCATCTTTAGCACCAACAAAAGGCTCCACTGGGGAACTACCAGACACATGGGAGGACAAATATGCTTAACCTCCTCTGAGGAAGCAAGAAACATCAGAATAGACCACCAAGGACAAACCCTAAATATGTCCCTGATAGCATTCCAAGGCTGCTACCTGAATCTTAAGAGAGTTCAGGGCCAGCCCCTGATCCAAACCCACCTGCAAGGAGGACAACAAGGCACCTATATCTGCTTTTCCAGCTGTCAGGACATTAGAAGACAACCATTTCTCAAAACTCCTCCAAACCCTCATATTAGCTAAGGAGGTTGAAGCACTATTGACCCTGAGCAGGGTATTCACTAGTGCTACAGGGTAGCCTCTCTTGGACAGCTTATGCCTCTCAAGAACCAGGCCGTAAGCGAGAAGAGAGCAGGATCCTCTACTATCAGGTGTCCTTGATGAAGAAGGCCCTTCTCCTGTGGAAACCAGATCAGGGATCCTACTAAAAGCTCCATTAAATCCATGTACCACAGTCTGCAAGGCCACTGTAGGGCTACCAGGACCACCAAGCCTGGATGAGTATGAATCTTACATAGGAGGTGGCTCACCTAAGGCTATGGAGGGAAGATCCTCTTCTGGGGTAGGAAATCCAAGTCCACCACTTGTGGGTCCCTTTGGCGACTGAAGTTGCTCATCTTGGCATTGTCCCACATTACCATCAGATCAAACATTGCACCTTTGCACTAAGAGGCTGAACATATGGGGGCTCAATTCACACTCACCGTGTTCCAGACTAGGAAGTCAGCTGTGAATTGTTGACAAAGCCACTAAATACTCTTCCACCCAACTGCACAGGGTAGCCACCTCAAGTGTCACCCCCAGCACTTCGAGTCCCTCCTTGCTTGCCTGCTTGTAAGGTCTGAAACCTCTCCAGCATTAGCTGAATTACTCTGGCTACCAGCAGAATGATTGTCCAAGAAGCCTCCTCTGGGGACTAAACACTCTGAGTCATCTGGCTAAGGCAGTGAGCCCATCAGTCTTTCAGGCTGGTATTGGTGGTAAGAATCACCCAATCCAGGGCTTCTATTAGCATGCTGATCATCAGATGGCCATGCCAATAGAAGCCCACCATGCCAACTCTTCCCTGAGCTCCCAAAGGAGGGGGACGGTCTGGTCGAAGAGTTGAGAGTATGGAGATCAGAGGGACAATAGTTGTCTCTGTAGCAGATGCATATGTGCCCTGACCCACCAGACCAATTCTAGAGCAGATGCCATGGACCCCAGGAGTTGACGATAGTCCCAGGCCTGGGAGGAGGAGGGGACTGATGTTAGACCCAACTCTGAGTTGCTTCTGCAGTTTCAGCATCCTCTTCATTGTGAGGAAAACTCACCCCTGAAGAGTATTGTAATACACCCCAACATACTCCAACTCCTGAGAAAGATCGAGGCTGCTCTTGGGATAATTGATCACCAGCCCTAGTCATTCAAGCCAGTGAATCAAGACAGCTGTATCCTCTCTTGATTTCTGAAGAGTCCGATTGGATCAGTCAATCATCCAGGCAAGGGTGAACCCAGGTTCCCTGCTTACACAGGAATGTTATCACTACCACCATCACTTTCGAGAAAGTGCGGGGAATTGTGGCTAAGTCAAGAAATGAAATCCAAAACTGGAAATGGTGACCCAGGATGCAGAAGCATAGGAACTGTTGATGTTACTTACTGATGGGAATATGAAAGTAGGCCCCAACTATATCTAGGAAGGTAAGGAACTCCCCTAGTCGAATGGATTCTATGACTGGCCAGGTTGTTTCTATATGAAAATGGGGGACTCTGAGCTTAGCATTGACTGCTTTCAGGTCCAGAATAGGCTTAGAGACTACAAATTCCAGTGCATATCCCTGACCTAGGACCTGCAGAACACATTGTCTAATGTAATTTGGGTCCATTCTGAGAGAAACTGCTAGAACTACCTTCCTACCAAATTTATTTTGGAAGGGACACACCATATATCATTCCAAGGGCTCCCTGGTTTCAGTAACAGCCATTGAGGAGCCTCAAGGTCGCTGGGAGCCCCAAAAGGCTGGACCTTCTTGGGATTAGATCCATAAGGGGAACAGGCTGAACCTGAGCTTTTGGATGCCCTTGGGTGCCTCCTAGCTCTGCAAGAAGCGAGTACCTTTAAGCCTGTCCTCTAGCAGCCTCTGCAGCACCAATTTTGAGCTCCTCTTCAAAAATAGAGCTCCTCTCTAAAAGGGAGCTTGCAGAGATGCAACTTGGAGGCAGCAAACACTGCCCATTTGTGAAGCCGGAATCATCACCTAGCCATGACCGCTGCTGCCATGGACTTGGAAGAAGCTCTAATCAAGTCATATAGCATATCGGCCACAAACGCAGCTCCCAACCTCAGTATGGTAGCCTCAGGGCTGTGTGGCAGTTGTTGAATCTAGCACAAAAGCACTCTGGCCACTAAGCCTGAACAAAGGGCTGCTTGGGAACCCAAGCCTGAGGCTGTGAAGGTATCCTTATGGAAAGTCTCTACCCTTCTGTGGTGAACTCTTTAAGTGCAGCACCTCCTTCCAAAAGGATAGTCATGTACTTAGTGACTGCTGTGACAGGGACATCCACTCAAGAGAGCACAAACAACTGGTCCAGCTTGCCTTGAGACAGGGGATAAGGCCAAACTCCAGATTTTTCTACTGAGATATGAAAGATTGCTCCATAGGCTCTTGTTAAAGGAAAAAACAGAAGGACATCTGATACTCTCCAGGATGGGGGTCTACCTGAAATGGTGGAGTGGATGTAGACTCCTGAATTCTTAAGGCCGTCATGGTGTCCCGAATCAATACTGGGAGGTCCTCTAGTGAAAAAGACAGATTACAGAGGGATCCTCGCCTTCCATAAGAGGAATTTTGCTCTATTCCTCATTTGCCTTCCTCCTCAGACACAGAATCTGCATCAGCATCCCAGCCAGCTCCCACAGTGGATAAGACAAGACTCCCAGAAGTGTACGCTTAACTGCCTTGAAGGCCATGGCAGAGCCATCCGAGGGCCTGGATTCTCCTATAGGGGAGGCCAGGGCCCTGGACCCCTGCAAATAGGGTTGCCAAGCAGCTAGAAAAGACTGAAAACATCCTGAGAGCTTTTTTAGCAGCTGCTGCTCAAAGCCAGCTGACAGGGTCCCTTGTGGCTCCAAGGAGCCCACTGGCTTGAGGCCTCCTCCTTGACCCCACCCCCCCACAAGGCACTGGTGATATCCTCCATGAGGGTCACCCACCCCATGGATGAGGCAAGTGTAGAGAACTATAGAAGGCCCCAAAATCAGTATTGAGCCGCAGTTGCCCGTGGGGGGTCCCAATGATGCCAAAATATTTGGGTCCCTTATATCCCCATCGCAATGGGGGCAAAAGGAACCTGCCGTGGAGCTGATCTTGCATGTGCCACATAAGGCACAGCAGCAGGCACATAGAAGACTTGCCCGGCACCAAAGAGCTATAAGGAAAAAAAACGTAAAGAAAACGACCACAAAAAAACACAAAAAAGGCCTGCTGAGAAAAACAGTGTAGGCCATGAGAAAAAGACTGCTGAAAAAAAAAAACGTCACAGCACAGTGAAAAGGGAATGTCAGTCAAGAGTCTCAGGACCTGATAGGTCAGTCATGGAAACCCAACCTGGCCTTACCTGAACACCTTCTCATAGTGTAGCAGCGAAGTGCAGACAATGAATAAAACCAGGGTTCGATAGCAGGTTCCAAACCAATTTATTGTACATAGGCTCAGACAGGAGCATGTGCAAAAGTGACTGAGCAATGGAGTACAGGAGCAAATTCCTTATATACAATTTTTACAGTTTGATACAGGCAAACGTTCTAGTGGTCCCAACGCCCCTTGCACCTGTCCAATCGGGGACCCTCTCTAGGCCTAGCTCCCTGTTCCCCCTTCTCAGGCTATTCTAACAAAGGCATAGTCTTAGATATTGATACATTTCTACTTCAAGGACATTTCTAGCTCAGAGAATGTAAGACCAGTTCTATCATCAGCATAAAGGAATTATACAAACTTTTCAAAAGCAGTTTAAAGCAGTTTAAGGCAGTTTCTCAGACTCTGGTTCTTCTCAGCACTACTCCCAGGTGGGGGTTAGGATCTAGGCCTAGTTTACAGGCCATAGCCTACCACATTCCCCCCTTTGATTATTCTCAGCCCGAATAAAAGAGGGTGAGAAAATAATCACATATCGAACACTTTTCAAACTGAGGCTTCTTCTCGGGGTATAGCCTGCTACTTCCACATGGCTAGTACCCGGGTTGCTGTCTTACTTCAACTGTACTGTCAATAATTGAGGTAAACATACGTAAGCAAAGAGGCAGAAAACATGGAAGGAGTAAACACATAACTGCCATGATTAATACTGCAAACATAATAGTCTTCAATCCTCCTAGCCCTGAAAATAGAGTTCCAGACCATCCATTCCAGGTCTGAACTGGTACATGTGCTAGTTTACGCATATGGTCAGCTATTTCTTCAACAACCTGACCTTGATCATCAATCTGCAAACAGCAATTAGTTAGATTAAACTTTCCACACACCCCACCCTCAGATGCTAATAAATAATTGAGTGCTAAGCGGTTCTGGTAAATGGCTGTACGCATTTGGGTACTTTGCTTGGCTAAAAGAGTTAGTGCTTTACTTGTTTCATTAGTTATAATTTCTACAACTGCTTGTAAGCGTATAATACGATTCAGCATATAAACAGGAGTGCGGTAACCCCAGGTACCATCTTGCGTCCAAGTAGCTGGCCCATAATAGGCGATAATTCTCTCAGGTGGCCACTCATCACCATACCACTTATCCCATTGATCTATCTTCAGAGTGTTCCGCTTCTGTCGACCATTGTATATGGGGAAGCCTAACTGTGCCCTTGAGAGATGGGAATAAGGAAGAAAGAGGGCCATATTGTTCCCAAGACACATGCCCCTGCCCAGTTATTAGTGAGTCGAGCATATGCTCGGGTGTCACAAATCCAATAAAGCCCAGGAGGGGCTTCCCAGGTATTGGAGAAGGTGAGGTCAATCCATACCTTAGCAAGATGAGGGAAAGCGATTAAAGGGTTGGTAGGTTTAGTAGCATTAACACCTGACCACCAGGATGTTTTCTTAGTAGTTGCATTATAAATTTGTTGGCTTAGACAGACCAGTTGTCCTACCTGTATGGTGAACTGTGGTCCCGTTCGGACAAAACAGAGACGGCCGACAATAGTGTTGGCCAAGACCCATTCACTAGTCTGTTTTATTCAAAGCAGTCTGGTTATATGGGATGGAGTAGTTCAATTCTCCGGCCTCCCAGGGCCATTGGTCTCCCATCTTAGTCCCCCCACAGAAGAAACAATTAGAAATGTGGAGGCTAGAAGCTACAGCTCCAGCTAGTTCAATGAATAAATTCTGCATGGTCTGGGGAAGCTCTATCTCCGTCTGCATGGCTTCATAGAAGATATGGTGTATTTGATAAGGTGAGGAAATGCGGGTCTTGGTGTTAAGCTGTATGTATACATAGGTTCCAGGATCTATTCCCCTATCCGCTATTCGTAAGCCAAATCTATATCCTTGCCTCCACTGGCTAGGGTCAAACACAAGGAGTCTTAAGGGGTTACAAGTACCTTTCGGACACTTAAGGGGTTCCAGCAATGGTAGTCTCTCTAAGTTAGCTCTGCAATGATCCCCATCTTGCCCCTGAGGCCCATCAGACCAGGTGGCATAATATACACACTCCCACTTGGGGCAAAAGTAGGCGTCTTCAGATGCTTTGACATAACTAGGCGAGGTATACGTCCCGGTACACTTTCCCCACTGTGATACTGCGGACCCTCTGACAGAAAGAAAAGAAGTTTTAAATCTTGAAAAAAACAAGATTTACATGCAATTTCCTGAAGGTCCACATAGAGGGAGCAGGAGAGCAAGCCTGGAAGCAGAGGAACCACGCCTCTATGGGCAGGACCTTGAATCAGTTAGTCCCGATTTAAGCAGGGACAGAGCTCAGTTATGGAGAGCAGATCGGAGAGACAGAGACGGCGCCAGAGTGAGCGTCAAGGCCGGACTGGAAAGAGCAGCTCGGAGAGTTGGAGTCACTGTCAGACCTAGAACAGCTCAAGGAGTTGAAGCAGCTTGGAGAGCAGGCCAGAGAGTAGGCCGAGAAGCAGACCAAGGAATAACTCATAGAGCAGGCCTAGAGGAAGGCCAGATACAACTGGAAGGAGCAGCATTGCAGAGAGCAGCCAAGGAAGGAGGTGCTCTCCCTTCCAACCTGAGAGGAAGCCCTATCCAGGGAGAAGGACAGGGATACAAGCTGAGGAAGAGATATCCGGTTGCAAGGAATACCCAAGGAGAAAAAGGTACTTTTAAAAGTTTTTATAAAAGTAACCTGAAAGAGGAATGGAAAACTCAGAGGCCTGGGGAACAGGGAAGTGCTGAGAGGGCGCGGCCAGTAGCCAACTGCCACAGGGGTGGAAGTGGAGGACAAGCGCCTCAGCAGCAGCCATGCCTCAGAGGAGTTACTCCCCATTCTAAAGGAGGAAAGACACCCAGGGAACACTTGAGCCTGCAAGAAGTGGAGGACATTCAGGCTAGGCCTCAAGCCTTTCCCAAAAGAGACTGCAGGAAGTCTAAAGGTGAAACAGTGGTTGCCTGCAAGTGTTTACCTAAGCCTAGCACAAGAGAGAAACAAAGGAATAACTTTTATCAGTATGATAAGGACACTTTTATGCCAAAAGTACCAGATAGTCTCTCTAGGAAAAAGGCTAGTAATAATAAAGGCTGGGATAAGCGAACTTTTAATCCTGTAGCAGAAGAAAATCCAGGGTTCTACAATATAGCTAAAAGCCGACGCCCCAAACTGACAAGCCAACATTGGAACACAGTATGGCATGCCTTTAGAAAGCCTGAATCCAACCTTCCTGAGGTTTCAGAGTCAGACCCCTCAGAGATGGAGTGGATGCCAGGGGAATCTGAGGTTAATGAGGCCGTGGAACCCATGGATTGTAATTATTGCACAATAGGAAAGTTTTAAGTTATTTGGAGCAACCCAATGTAAGAAGAGAATACAGGATGCCTTATGTTTTGAGTTTGTGAAGATTAACAATGTTACTTTGAATGTTTTTGTGAATTGCACTTGATACAAGAAAGGATACAGCCCTGTTATGTTTCTTAACCGCATATTTTGGACCATTTGCGTAAAGGTGAAATAAATGCCTTTTTCTTTTGCCCTACACTTGGCTAAATGTTGCTTTATTGGGAAGTTGACCACGAGGCTGACACAGAGGGCCGCTACCTCATGACCCTCGGAACAGGTCAACCCTAATACCCCTATTCTTATGAGCTCCCCAGCCCCGTGAAACCACTACGCCGCCACCAGAGGGGACTGCGGGGGACACCACTTGTATGCTCCTTCGGGGCACATGTATTTATCATCCTGGTAATAACTTCGCTCTTGGTCAACAGACCCACAGCTATAGTAGCCATTTCTGTTGATGGCATCACAAGCATCAAAGTAAAGAGGGGCTGGTTTGGTGGGATCTGCGAGCTGTCGTGTGGCATTTAGGAGGGCTCCATCCTCGTTGTTCCATCGCAACTCTAGAACATGATAAGAGGGGTTCTGTTGGGGGTTAAAACAAGTCCTAACCTTCCCTCTAGTACAGATACTCAATTCCGTACCATTATATACACATCGGCTAATTACACCAGTACAGGTGTAGTAGGAGTGATAAAGTAAAGTTTGGGTGATCTTTGTCCCGATTCAGGTAGTGATTATACAGGCCGCTCAGGGAGGTACGGCAAAATTCATTCCAAGGGGCCCCAGGGCTACCGCAAGTACAACATAAACACATAGATGTAACATGATTACAATATTTCAATGAGTTCGTCTACTAATTGCAAATTCTTTACTGAAGTTCTCTTTTTCCACAGCTTCCACCGTACGTAGACCTGTCAGCTTCCGGTTGGTGATAGGAGTAGGGTTGCAGATTCCTCAAGCTTCTGCCATACGTAGACCTGCCAGCATCCGGTAGGTGGCAGGAGTAGGGCTGTAGACTCTCACAGCAGTGGTTGTCGTCGCAGCGTGAGTCGCAATGGGGATGCTGAATTGGTGGTTGAAGTCCAGGGACGAAGTTCGGTTGTCGCCACTGGCTTCACCCGACTGTGGTGGATCCAAGGTTCTAATTCCGCAACTTTAACTGCTGTAGGGGTCGACAATATGACGACATAGGGTCCTCTCCAGTGAGGTGCTAACGGTGTCTTCCTCCACTCCTTGATCCACATTGAAGCTCCAGGCTTATAGGGATGCAGTGGTTCGGTCAGGTTGATGGGCAGCTGATCTTGTACCCACGCATGAAGACTCTGCAAGACAGAACCTAAAGCCAATAGTTCTTGTCTAGTGATTTTGGACCCAATCTGACTCATAACCCTTTATCCCTTGGACAATGGGCTGAGGTCGCCCATACAAGACCTCAAAAGAGGAAACTCCCAATGACTTGGTGGGGGCTGAACGTATCCTGAGGAGGGCTATAGGAAGAGCCTGGGGCCACTTCAGGTGAGCTTCCTGACAGAGTTTGGACAGCTGGGACTTTAGGGTCCGATTCATACGCTCTACTTTTCCTGAACTTTGGGGTCTGTAAGCTGTATGTAACTTCCACTGCACCTGTAGGGCCTGGGCCAATTGCTGAGTTACTTGGGATACAAATGAGGGCCTGTTATCTGATCCTATGACTAATGGTATTCTAAACCGGGGGATGATCTCGTGGAGCAGAATTTTGGTATCTTCCCTGGCTTTCTCAGTTCTGGTGGGGAAAGCCTCCACCCACCCAGAGAATGTACAAACCAGGACTAACAGGTGATGATATCCATTAGCACGTGGCATTTCTGCGAAGTCCACCTGGATATTTCCCATGGGGGTGACTCCTACTCTTGGGGGCAGGTTAGGACCCTGCCCGGCATTGTTCTTTGCACAGGTTAAACATCTGCGGGCTACTGAGGCTGTCAGTGGTCCTAATAGCGAGATACAAAAATGAGGTTTGAGAGCTTTCTCCATCGCAGTTTTCCCATCCTGTCTCTCTGTGGCAACTGAAAAATCTGTGTGCTTTGGTATTGGAGCGGGTTGTCATCAGATCCCTCTTGGGATGACCCAATGATGTAGAATTTGCTGAAATGATGTCTGACTCAGCTCCCACTTCTTGAGATTGAAAGTGGCAACTAAGGAAGTCTGCATCCATGTTGTTGATTCCAGCCATGCACTGCCACAATCGAGCTAGGAGGTTCCTTTCCACCCAGAACAGGAGGGCTATCTCCAGAGAAACTCTGGCACTCTTCATGCCCCCTTGCTGATTGATATATGCCACTGATGTGGCCTTGTCCAAATATATGCGGTACACTCTGCCCTTGACTAGGGTCCAAGTAACTTTCTCAAAAATTATAAACCAATAACTTGTCTACCTACAATCTATAAGTTGTTCATTGCAATAGATGCAGACAGAATATATGATCATATCAAGTCCAATAACATCAAGGCAATAGTGCAAAAAGGCAACAAAAGAAGATCATATGGAACCAAGACCAGTTAATGTTGAATATGGCCATCATAGCCAGTGCTAAGAAAAGTACATATCTCAGTATAGCATGGATTGATTATAAGAAAACTTTTGAAAGCATCCCACACACTTGGATAATAAATTGCCTTGAAATGTATAAAATAAATCCTGGTTCGATAGAGTACATTAAGTTCATCATGACAATTTGGCAAACCACACTCTTTTTGAAATATGAAGATGGTCAGTACATCATTCCTAACATTAAGATCCAGTGAGGAATATTTCAAGGGGATTACCTGTTTCCCCTTCTGTTTTGTGTGGTGCTTAATCCAATGAGTACTTTCATCAACACTTTGGGATACGGATTTAGTCTGAATCTTAAAGAAGGTAACAACCCAGAAACAATATCCTGTTTATTATTTGTAGATGATCTGAAGCTTTACAGTTCCAGTGACCAACAATTAGCAGAGCAACTCTGTGTGGTGAAAAGCTTTTCTGATGATATCAGGATGAACCTTTCCCTTGACAAATGTGCTAAGGCAACTTTTTTTTGGAGGAAAATGGAGCAAAACAGAAAACATCTCCCTGGCTAAAGGCTGTGACATCAAGAACCTTGAACAGGAAGGCATATATAAATATTTCGGAGTAGAGAAAGGAACAACACTCAAGCAGAAATTACTGAGAGAAAAGATCAGTAAAGAATACTAAAGGAAATTAAAATCATTATTGAAAAGTGCTTTAACATCATAGAATAAGATACAAGTCATCAATCAGCTGGCAATTCCTGTACTCTCATACAGCTTTGGGGTTGTGAACTGGCCTCTTAAAGATCTTGAAAAACTTGATGTGTGAACAAGAAAACTTGTCCATGCCCTTGAGGTAATTTATGAAAATCAGTCTATGCCAAGACTATATATACCTAGAGCTGAAGGAAGGTTAGGCCTCATAGAGATTGATTACACATACAGAGCTACTATCATAATCCTCCAGGACTACCTGACTGCATTGTCAATCCAAATACACAAAAAGTGCTGAAATATGAAAGTAAATGTTCAGAATCTGTCTCCATTATCAAACATGGACAGGCGTTCCATTGACTAGAAGGAATGAGTGAGAATCCACAAGCATACACTTGGAAGGAAGCAAAAGAATTTGCAAAACAAGAGAAAAAACTTCAAAGAATTAGATCAACAAACGGGGAACAACAAGTGGCAAATGCACAAATACAGTAGGAAATGCAAAGTGTTACTCCAGGAACCCTTTGTTAATCAAGAACAGACACATGAATGGTTAAAGAGAGGTGAATTGAAACCGAAGGATGAGAGATTGATAGTTGAATGCCAGGACAGCGGCTTACAGACAAGATGGTTTACAGCAAGCACTGAAAAAATGGGCAAAACAGACATATGTTGATTCTATGGGAAAGAACTGGAAACGGTGACTCACCTCATAGCTGGATGTGAAGTTCTGATCGCAGAAAATTTCTATACAGAAAAGGCACAATAAAGTTGCATGTTTTAGCCATTAGAAAATCTGAAAAGTACTGGAATCATGAATCTAAAAGAATTACAAAGAATGAAGAGGTTATGATCACCTGGGATACTCCCATTCCGACCAATAAACAGCTGGATGCGAGGAAGCTGGATATAGTGGTAAAGGAGAAAAACACCAGAACAGCATTGATTATAGAAGTGTGAGTTCAAAGTGACTACTCTGGAATCGCGTAGGGAGGGAGAAAATATTCAAGAAATGCAGTTGGACATCAAGAAAATATGGCAGAAAGATACTGAGCTATTTTCCATCATGTTGGTTGCCACAGGCCTAATTAAGAGGAATTTCCAAGCACACCTTGATAAAATACAAATACACGTAACAGTTAATTTATTATTTCATTTATTAGACTTGATATACCGCCCTTAGTGAGGGACACCAGAACAGTTAACAAAATTAAAACCAAAATTATAAATACGTATAGAAAGGAATGCCAATGATGGACAGGAACGAGACACCAGACATTGAAACAAACCAGAGAGCATAGACAGGGACGAGAGGTAGAAATTATGGGGGGTCTGGTGGAAGATTATATACTATGGGCCCGATTCCATCCTGCATGTCCGGGCCCTCTGTGCGTCCAGTCAGAACCGGATGCACAGAGGGAGTCGCGATTCTGATCCCATGGGGCATGTCTAGTTGGCAAGTCACCGGCCCCAGATATCCAGGGCCAACGACTGCCCAATGCCCACCCTAATACCGCCCCTGATCCATCCCTGTCTATATTCCCTGTGCAAGACACAGGAAATGTAGACGGGACTGGGAAAAGGCACGAATAGCAGGGATGCATATCCCAATGGGACATCCATCCCTGCTATTTGTGCCTTGGAATAACCCCCTATGGGAATAAGTTGTTTTTGAGCAGTGATTTGAACTTGAAGAATGATAGATCCAACTGAGGGCGGATGGGAAGTTGTTCCAAAGCAGTGGACCGAGAAAATAAAAAGCAGAGTACTGCATGGATTCTAAGTGTGCCTGAGAGGGACACTTACAAATTCTGGAGGGAGGCTCTCTTCGGTATAATGCAAGTACTACACCGAGCATTAGTAGTAAATTTCAGAGACTGAGATCATACTCCACATACCCTGGCTTAGAAGTGAGGTTCATGACTGTCATATGTGCAAAACTCACCCATCTGGAGAAACTGCCACTAGGATACTGGTTCACAGACTTCCTGAATACACAAGACTTTTCATCAGAAATATTTGGTTGGAGATCAAAATCAAGACCTACTGATAAAGAGGTCAGTGTAGTAAAGTGTAAAGCCACTTTACAAAAATCGCACAAAATGCCCACAAATATGCAAAAAGACCAATATTTTGGCTTTTACTTATTTTTCATGCAAACCCATGTTTGGAAGGTGACTGCACCAAATCATAACTCATAGTAGTAAACTTTATTGCATTATCTGCTACATGTGAAATTGTATTTAAATTCTGCATTAATGGACTACTGGTGCAAAGCAGTTTATTAAGGTAAACATTTTCAAACAATGGCATACTAAAAGCCTCGATGGCATCTTTTTTGCAAAATAATAATTACATGTTATTCTGACTCTTGAAATATGTGTTTATACATTGAGGAATAATTTTGAAGGGATCACACAGTCGAAGTCAGAGGCTTTTCTTGGCAATCATCAAGTTCCAGGTGGGTCACCAAATCTCCCCCAGTTCCATGCAGGTTTATTGTAGAAACTGAACGTGATTTGTAGAAGATAGCTGTGAGAATGTTCTTAAAGTCACATGCTGAAGGTTGGATCAGAAAGGTTCTAGCAAATGTTATGGTTTGAGGAAAGCACTTGGGATTAAGTTGTGCAAGCAGCAATATAAGTGGCTATATGTTAAATGTGGAAAGTTGTTAAGAAGTTTCTAGAAAAGATTTACATCTACAATTGTGGTCAACATTATAGGCACACTTGCATTTCAACCCAATAATGTCCTATAGCTCCTAAAAAAAAAGTGGCCAGTGAAATGGCTTTGGACTATATATGCACATATATTTGACACATAAAAGAATCAAATCAAACAAGACCAATTAAAAAAGGAAACAGTGAAAAATAGTATAAAAACTGAGACATTGCCAGGACATGATTATTCCAAAAATATATAGCCAGGCGAATGATTATTCCAAAAATATATAGCCAGGCAGATTAGTTCAAGAGAGAACGGCAGAGAATCCATGAGCCACAAGGCCCAGGAAGATCCCAGCGGCAGATCAGCTCATTGGGGAGCTGCAACGGCAGATCAGCTCCAGGGGGAGCTGCAGCAAAGAATCAGCTCCAGAGGGAGCTACAGTGGTGGATCAGCTCAGAGGGAGCTGCGGCAGCAGAGTCAGATCCAGGGGGAGAATTGCGGCAGCAGAATCAGTTTCAGAGAGAGATGCAGTGGCAGAAAGTTCATTCCAGACTAGAAGCCACAAGACTCAGGGAGATCCAACGGCAGATCAGCTCAAAGGAGAGCTGGAGCAGCAGAGAGTCCATTTCACAGTAGAAGCCACAAGAACCATGGGGATCCAGCAGCAGATCAGCTCAAGGGAGAGCTGCAACAGTTGTTCCTGATTGGGCAGGAGTGCAAAACCCTCTTCGGATTGGAGAAGAGCTTGGAGGAGTCGGAACCAAGGCTTCAGCCTCAGCGAATGGAGAGAACTACAAAACCTCTCCTTTCACAGGTAGCCACCAGTTCAGAGCTCCAACAGTGGGTGAGACATGGGGCTGGTGGGCAAAGGGAAATGGAGGGGAGTTAGGAGACAGGTTATTAAGGTTAAATCCATAATCTTTAAAGATTTACTTAATTCATTACATATAAGGTTATGGCTGTTTGAACTGCCTTATCTCTTATCCTGTATTGTTATTTCACCTTACATGCTTGAACCATTTATCACAATATGAGTTGTACATACTGCAATATTTTATCACAATACGGGATGAATATATTTTGTAAATAAATTGTAAATACTATTTAAGCCAGCCTTGTTCACAGCAGTAGTATTTGGAGAGGTTTCCTGTGGTGAAAGGAGGGAAAACCTATCTGCTAACACCTTTCTTCCCCAGATGGAGACAAGTGCCAAACTGACAAGGAACGACAGAGCCCACCCTTGAGGGGACTCCAGCCAAGGGGGCACTAATTAAGGAAATAACATCCTTCCTACAGTTGAATATGGTGGATGGTCCATAATGTTTTGGGGCTGTTTTGCTGCCTCAGGAACTGGAGGCCTGGAATGTATTAAAGGTCTACCAAGGTATTTTGGAGTGAAATGTGCTACCTAGTGTCAGAAAGCTAGGTCTGAGTCAAAGGCCATGGGTTCTCCAGCAGGACAAGGACCCAAAACATACATCCAAAAGTACAAAAGAATGGTTAAAAAGATAAAAATGGACTGTTTTAAACTGTCCAGCAAGAAGTCCTGATCTCAATCCAATCAACAACCTTTGGAAAACCCTGAAATCTGCCATTGGTAAAACAAATCCTGGAAACATTCATAAGCTGCAACAAATTGCATTTGAAGAGTGTGAGAAACTACCAGCAGACAGATGTGCGAAACATATAGATGGCTACAAGAAACGTTTGGAGGCTGTCATCACTGCCAAGGGTTGTGCAACCAAATATTAGCGAAGGGTGCCATTAATCCTGTCCAGGTCATATTTTATCTTTTTCTCAGAAATTACTATGTCTAAGTTGCACAGACATCTTTTTTGTTGTTGTATACCTTTGAACATACTATTAAAATATTATGATGACATATCTAAAGCTTCTAACAACAACTCCCAGCTCATCCCTATTAACTTATCTGATTTAGCAAACTATTTTGCTAGTAAACTAAAACTATCATTGATACCAATACCAGATCCTATAATATCACTGAACAATAACAATAGATGGAATTCCTTCCAACCCACTGATAAAAAACAAATATTAAACATAATATCAAATATCAACACCACCACATCTATCCTTGATCCATGCCCAGTCACCTGGATTAAGTCAACAAAAGAAGAACTTGCCCCATTTATTCTCAAAATAGTAAACAGCTCCATCCAGCAGGGGGTACTACCAAAAGAACTAAAGAATTCTGCAATTCGACCAATTTTGAAGAATAAATCTCTAAATGAGAATGACCCAACCTCATATCGCCCAATTGCCAGTATCCCCTTTATAACAAAAATTATAGAAAAAGTTGTACAATTACAACTACAGGACTATATAGATACATTTGCCCCCCTTGATGATCATCAATATGGATTTCGACCATATCATGGTGTAGAGACCCTTCTGCTTGCTCTCCTCGATACCCTAAACAAAGGACTAGACAACACAAAACAAGCTTTTATTATGGTATTTCTAGATATATCTGCGGCCTTTGATAGTGTAAATCACAACATACTTATATCAAGGCTCAAACAAATTGGATTAAGGAAAATTACACTAGAATGGTTTAAATCCTACATATCTGACCGTACACAATTTGTAAAAGTTAACCAGAACTCCTCACCTACTTTTCCTCAAGAACAGGGAATACCCCAGGGCTCTGCCTTATCTGCCCTTCTGTTCAACCTCTATCTCCAACCAATCTGTACCATTTTTCAAAACCACAAGATGAAATACCAGATATATGCGGACGACATTATGCTATACTCTGCATTTAATATACAAGATCCAAACTATGACAATATAGCAAACTGCCTTATAGATGCTGAAAAATGGCTAAGTGAAAACAATTTGAAAATCAACTTCAAAAAAACAGAGATACTGATCACCTCAAGAAACACAAATTATACACCACCAACTGACATCAAAATCCTTAACTTTACCATACCTATAAAGGAAAATATTAAATACTTAGGGGTCACTATAGACAAGGCTCTTAATTTCACAAGCCATATCAAGAAAACAACCAAAACAATATACTACAAGCTACGCTCAATTCAACAACTGAGACCGCTATTAGAATTCAATGACTTTAGAACCATCACACAGGCTCTGATAACACCCCATTTTGATTACTGCAATGGGATATTAACAGGTGTATCTAAAAAGAGCCTAAAAATACTACAGATGGCTCAAAATGTTACAGCTAGAATAATCTTCAAAGCCAAACTGACTGATCACATCACCCCGATACTTTATTCATTACATTGGCTACCTATACAAAGTAGAATTCAATATAAAATAATATTGACCACTTTCAAACTGATAAACCAGACTGCCCCATCATACCTCTCTACACTAATTCATAGACCTACAGAAAATAGAGTAAGACGTAGAAAGAACCTTCATACTATTGCAGTCCCCGACTCAATAAGAAAAACTAAACACATAACAAGTACAGGTGCCTTCTCATATGTAGCACCTTCTCTATGGAATAATCTCCCGGATCAACTAAGGGAAATAAAAGACCTGAAACAATTCAGAAAAGATCTAAAAACCTACTTGTTCACGCAATATTATTCCAACACAGATAAAGAACTGGATAAGACCTCTCATCCTCCCTAGATCTATGAACGTTCCCTCTAATTCTTGCAATGATACCCTAGATCTCCATAATATGCTCGCCCTAATACTCGCAAAACTACTTCCAATAGAAATCCATTGATAAAACCTCAATATATATATGTAAATAGTTTCAAATATTGATCAAATCTATCTATATATAGTACTGATTTCTGTTCTTTGTACTTGATATTAACTACCTGTATATAGTTTTGAACACTGTTCAATATACCTGTATATAGTTTAAATACTGTTCGATGTAACTGCTTACCATAGCAATGTTTTATGTATTTGTTGTTTAATGTAAACCGCCACTGATCTTGGGAAGTGGCGGTATATAAGAGATTTGCAAATAAATAAAAAAATAAATGACATACTGTTGGAATATTTCCAATTGTTTCTCAAGATATTGTACACAACATATCTAAAATGCAAGAGTGCCAATAAAGCTGATCACAACTGTAAACTATGCACTTAAATTTGTAAGTAAAGAATGTTACTGGAACACCAGTATCCTGCTCATTCATGATAAAGACCTTAGTGCTGAGTTCCTGACTCAAAGAGATAACCCCCTAAGAGATCCTCTTATCACATATGCAATCAAAGGACAAGGTTCTGTATATATCCCAGCTAAAGCATTGAGTTCCTGGTCAAGTCAGGTTCTGCATTGCTCAGTTCATGTGATCAGCGCCTTCAAGGTCTGCTTTTAATCTTGGCTTGCTCCTGCCTGCCTATGCAGTGCTAGGTATAGCAAGATGAAGGGTAGGATTTATGAGCCTTTGCTTAGATCTACTTGTGGGCAGAAATCATTTTTATTATGTATATAAAATGGTGTTTGGATTAAAGGACAAATACATTTTTCAACAAGACATCCATCTACAGCCATGGCTAAATAACTTAGCTTTCTAAATAACTTCCCTTTATAGCAACAGGATAAAATCAAAATAAACATACACACAAGGCCGGCCCGTCCATTGAGCGAGAATGTTGTTCGCACAGGGCCCCGCGCTTCAGGGGGCCCCTCGCAAACTCCATTCCCGCACAATGGATGGCTGCAGAGGGAGCCGGGGAAGCCCACGCGAGACCGCAGCTCCCTCTGCACAGCCGCCAGCATGAGGAGTCTTTTCCCTCATGCTGGTGGCTGTATCTGTGAAGCTGCGAATGCTGGGAAAGTTAAAGGCAACAAAGGATCACAGTTTGGAAATATGAAGACAATGCTTATGCTCATAAGCCCTTGCCCAGGGGCAGCTCAAGACAATCTTCTGCCCGAGGTGAGAGAAGAGCTGGCCCCACCACCACCACCCCTTAGCCGAAATGCAGTGTCTTCCTCAGAGCTCTAGTCAGGTACCCCTCATGCACAGCCAGAGTCAGGGAGTTGCCCCAAGAATAAACAAAGCAATATATTCCCAGGCTGATTCACCTGGTAGAGCAAACTGAGGCAGGAAGAAGCTGACTCACCCGACAGAGCAGAGCCAACATCCGGAGAAGCCCACCGACATCGGGGTTGGTACCCCCTCTCACCCTTCAGCCATCAACACAGCAAGGGAGCAGCATCAGAAACCTGATCGGCTGAATCACCACCGCAACTAAGTGGAAAGGTAAGCTCCTTCTGCTCAGTATTATCACCAGCGAGACATTTAAAAAGAAGAGCAGCCCAAACATGCTCACGCCCAGGGCCGGCCCATCCATTGAGCAAGAATGTTGTTTGCACAAGGCGCCGCATTTCAGGGGGCCCCGCGCAAACAACATTCTATATTAAATGCCCAGGTAAATGAAACAAAAAAAACAAACTGGCTGCTGCTGCTGCCGCTGCCGCTGCCGCTGTGGCAGCGGCAGAATCAAGTGTTCCGCGGGCCCCCCTCCCCCCCCGGCAGAGTCCTCCCTCCCTGCATCAGTCCCTTCGGCGCCAGCTTTCAGAGCCGCGAAGGGAGAGTTTCCCTCTCGTGGCTCTGTTAAGCCCGCTGGGGCTGATGGGAAACAGGAAATGCCTGTTTCCCATCAGCGCTGGCGAGCTTATCAGAACTGCGAGGGAGAAACTCTCCCTTTGCGGCTCTGAAAGCCGGCGGAGAGAGGGACTGATGCAGGGAGGGAGGACTTTGCCGGGGGGCCCTGCAGGACACTTGATTCTGCCGCTGCCACGGCGGCAGCAGCAGCCAGTTTGGGTTTTTTTTGTTTAATTTTCCCTGGGCTGATGGGGGGCAGGGGTGTTAGGACTGGCTATGGGCTGATGGGGGGGGAGGGTTAGGACTGGTAATGGGCTGGGGGTGCTAAGACTGAAAATGGAGTGATGGGGGGTTAGGACTGGTAATGGGCTGATGGGGAGGTTTAGGACTGGAGGTGGGCTGATGGGGGGTTAGGACTGGTAATGGGCTATGGGGGGGCTAAGACTGGAAATGGGCTGATGGGGGGTAAGGACTGGAAGTGGGCTGATGGGTGGTTAGGACTGGTAATGGGCTAAGGGGTGGCTAGGACTGGAAATGGACTGTTGGGGGGTGTTAGGACTGGAGGTGGGCTGATGGGGGGTTAGGACTGGTAATGGGGTGATGGGGGGTTAGGACTGGTAATGGGTTATGGGGGGGGCAAGGACTGGTAATGGGCTAGGGGTGGGCTAGGACTGGTAATGTGCTGGGGGGTTGCTAGGACTGTAAATGGGCTGAGTGCAAGGGGGGCTTGAACTGCAAATAGCTGATGGGGATGGGGCTTGGAATGGAAATGGGCCATGAGAGGAGGGAGCTAGGACTGGAAATGGGCTGTCGGGGGGGGGGGGAGCTAGGACAGGAAATGGGCTAATGGAGGGGCTAGGTAGGACTGGAAATGGGCTGTTGGGGGTGCTAAGATTGGAAATGGGCTGTGGTGAGGGCTTGGATTGAAATTGACTCATGGAGGGGCTAGAACTGGAAGTAGGCTCATGGGGGGCTTGAATTGGAAATAGGCTGAGTGGAGGGGAGCTAGTATTTGACATGGGCTGGTGGTGGGGATAGGAAATGACTAGAAATGGGCTGATGGGGGGCTGGGATTGGAAATGAGCTGATGGAGGGACTCTGATAGGACTGGAAAGGAATGGGAGAGCTAGGACTGGAAATGGTGGGGCAAGGATAGGACTGGAAATGGGCTGATGCAGGGACTTGAAGGAGTGGATGCTGGGTGAGGCTGGAACTAGAAGGGAGCTGATATTGGGGAGGATTACAATGGGATGGGGCTGGGAGAGTGAAATGGAGAGGGGAAAAATATTTTGTGTGGGAGGGAAGACAAATCTACAATTGGCCAGGTATTGGGAGAGTAAGTGGGGATTGAATTCTAGTTACATGTGTATTAAGTCTGTGTCCATCAATTGCCACCATCTATATGGCTGACTTTGAAAGGATGTATATATATTCCGATTGGGCGTTTCGGTTTACTCCTTTTTGGAAACGGTCCCTTGACGATATATTTTTCCTCTGGACAGGTTCACGGATGGATTTGGATGATTTTGTACACAGTCTTAACACACATGAAACTAGAATTCAGTTTACGGCACAGATCGCTCCCAGAAGTATGCAATTTTTGGATGTTCAGATTACTCTAACACCACAGGGATTTGTCACAACATTATACCGCAAATTGGTACAACGTAATACGTTGCTTAGGTATGACAGCTTCCATCCTCGGGCTTTGAAACGAGGTCTACCCTTTGGACAATTCTTGCGGTTGCGACGTAATTGTACAACTATACAGGATTTTAAATTTCATGCACAGGAACTTACTCTACGTCTCGTTCAAAGGGGATACCCGCGTTTTGTGGTTTACAAAGCATACAAACGAGCTAAACATCTTCATCGGGAATGGCTCTTTATTCCACATGAGCCTAAGACCACAGATTCGGTTGTGATGGGAGTTCTCCCCTATATTCGAAACATTACATCTGTCACCAGACTTCTCCATCACTTTTGGCCGATTTTAGGGATACATGCCTGTTTCCGAGATAAGACCTTACAAGTAGCATATTCATGGAAGGCTAATCTGCGAGATTTATTAATGAAAACTACTTCACTGGAAGATCGCCCAATTAGGTCACATTCGGACTCTGGCCACTTTGCGTGTGGCAATTGTACATACTGTTCTACGACCATTACAGGTCCCGATTGGGTTGATCATCACACCTCTCGGAGCTTTTCAACTAAATGGCATACAGATTGCTCTTCTGCATATGTCGTATATTTAATTATTTGTCCTTGCTCACTTTATTATATCGGTCGCACTAAACGGATGGTGCGAACTCGGCTTTCAGAGCATGCTTCTCGGTTGCGGACAAAAAATCTTTCAGCCCCTATGGTGGAGCACTGTTTAACAACGGAACATTTGTTTGACACTATGCGTTGGAGAGTACTGGACCATATCCCGACAGACCCCAGGGCAGGTGATTGTGAACAGAAGCTACAATGGCAAGAACAACGGTGGATTCATCTTTTAAATACAGTGACTCCAAAGGGTCTGAATTTACAAATAGACTGGCATACCATCATTTGATTGAGCCTTTCATTATCGCCTTGCGATTCCATTAAGGGATTTCCTGTGCAGTGGGAGTTCCCTTGGGGTTTCGTCTTTGGTGAGTTTTGATTGGCTAGGACTGCCCTCAGTTAAACATGACGTCAGACGCCGAAGATAAAAAGGCGGGCTACATCCCTATTTGGTAGCTAGCTGGAGAACTGTCAACTGCCGACTATGCACTGGACCTGAAGCAGGGTTTTTCGAGGAAAAAAATTGGATATAAACCCGAAACGTGAGCCACGTCGTCCGTCTTTTTGGCGTTTTGGCAGCACTTTGGCGAATATACAATAAGCTAAGTTAAAACTTTATACTTAATTATTTAAATAAAAGGAGAGGTCACAGCGGTGCTATGGACATTCTGTAGACACTGAGCTGACCAGCTCCGACAAAAAAACATCACTCAAATCTTTTAGGGATTCTAAGGTGATCGGGATTTTTTATATTTTGGCGATATTTTGTGATTCTGATTGGGTTCAAGTATTTGTCTTCATTTGGTTCTCCTAATCTGCTTCATTCTATTCATCACACCAGTGAATTCATACGCATTCCATCCAGGTCTTATACCCATTATAACAGGGCATGGCCGTAGAAGCAGTACTGACTCATGGAGCGTTATGCACCCCTCTCATTCCAGAGGACGCCATTCACTTATTAACATCAACAAACAGCTATTAACAGAAATCCAGACTCAATGTCCTCACAAACAAGGAACCTCAAATGCATGCTAATCAATGCTCGATCAGCTCGTAAATAAGATACCAGTTCTCATAGATTATATAGTATATCAAAACCTGGACATTCTGGGTCTGATAGTGGAAAGACATTTACACAGTTTATAGCCCAGTAAACCACGTAAATGCCTTAAACGGGAATATTCAATGGCACCAACATGGTTAGTGCTGTTGAATATCCCCATCTCTATCTCCTATGCAGCCCGATGATATCTGGTTAGTATTGGGGTGTGTCAGGGGTGTTCTGGGATGGAGCGGAGGTGGGGAGTACCGATAACCGGGTAGCGGCGCTATTGCACCGCTACCCGGTTAGTGATCCATGGCTAAAACTAGTCGAGCTTTTGGCTCGCCTAGTTTTAGCCACGAATGCTAACCGGGTAGCAATGCAATATCGCCGCTACCCAGTTAGCCTTGGTGGCTCTGGGGTTTGTGCAGAGACCCCAGATATTCAATGCCATTGCCACAGCACAGTTAGGGGTTGGCAGGCAGGGCTATGCGCAGATTCATAGCCCACCCAAATGAATATCGGGCCCTCTATATGTAACAGAATCATGACTCACGGTCTCAGACACAGCACTAACAAATCAACTGAGCCTTTCCAACTTCAACCTCTTTAATTGTCCTAGAATTAACCAGAGAGGTGGAGGAATCCTCATACTAGCCAGAAAAGTCCTTAAATTTACTAACATCAACTCTGTAAGCACAAGCAACCTGAATACTATAACTATTACAAACACCTTACAATCTCCCTACTATATAGATCACCTGCTTCATCTGCTAACAACATGCCCTCAATCCTAGATCTAGTGTGCAACAACACAACTTCCATTTCTTTTTCTCTATCAACTCAGATTTCATTTCTCCAGTTCTGAATCTCCCTCCTTTTACTATCTATCTACCATTTTTCAACCTTTACCACAGTCCTCTCACTCCCTATCTCTTGATCCATCCCCAGGCACTTATTCCCCAGTTTTTAACTAACTCTTTCCTTTCTTTTTCTCTCTTCCACCCTCTCTGTGTTCAGCATCTCTACCCTTCTCTCCTGCCCTATCTTGTATCCCCTCCTCTCTCGCCAATCTTGCACCTCTCCCCTTTTTCTCATCTTATCCCTCCATGTCCAGCATCTCCCTCACCCTGGGTTCAGTATCTCCTCATCTCATGCCAGGTTGAGCATCTCACCTTCTTACTTCACCACATGTCCAGCATCCACCTTCTCTCTCCCCCACCCCATATCTAGCATATCCTACCTCTCTCACCCCATGTCCAGCATCTACCTCCCCCCACACTTTGTATCCAGCATCTGCCCTCCAGCCCTACCCTATGTCCAGCCTCTGCCCTTCATTCTCCTAAGACCCCTAACACTATGTCAGCATCTATCCTCCATCCCCTTATGTCCCCAAGCAGTGTCCAGCATGTACACCACTCCTTCACCCCATGTCTGCCATCTGATCTCCATTCCCTATGCCCCATGTTTGGGTCCAATATCTTCCCTTCATCTCCCTATGCTTCTAACCATGTGTCTAGCATGTGCCCTCCACTCTGCTATGACCCTTACCCCATGTCCAGCATCAGCCCTCTATCCCTATCTTCCACCTCTCCACTCCCCCACCCTATAATCCACTATCTGCTCTCCATCCCCTTAAGTCCTACACCGTGTCCAGTCTCTGCTTTCCACCACTCCATCCTTCTATAGCCCCCACTCCATATCCACCATCTGCCCTCTATCTCTTTATGTTCTCCACCATATGTCTGCTTTCTACTCCTCCATCCTATGTATAGAATCTGCTGCGCCACCTCCTTCCCTTCCACTGTGTCCAGCACCTGCCCTTCACCCCCCTTTGGCTCCAGCATCTACTCTGCACTTGCTGTCCAGCATCTGCTTCTGCCTCAACCCCCCATGTCTAACATCTTCCCCTGGGGCCGGTCCTCCCATGTCTAGAATCTGCGCCCCAGGCTTCTAACTTACCCTGCATGTCTAAATCTGTCCCTGCCGTTGCAGCTGCTGCCACTTTACATGTGTGGCAGTGAAAGGCCTCTGATTTTTTAAAGACAAAAAAAAAGCATGGCTCTTTGAGACTGCGCTAGGAAGGCTGGTCTGGTCCCACCCCTCTGACGTGAAGCATGCATCACAGGGGGCACGACCAGACCAGACATAGTGCAGGAGTTCAAGACCCTTTTTTTTTAAGTTGAAGGCCCATTGCTATTGATGCAGGGAAAATGGCAGCAGTGGGCGGGCAGGCAAGGAGGATGAGACTGTGGTGAGTTCCTAGGCTTTTTTTAAAAATCACTCCTTCTTTTACCGGCCCCTTGGAACCACCGCCCTGTGCAAGCACACGGCTTGCACAGTGGGTCATGCCAGCCTTTTCTGTATGTGAGGCAGTCACAGTTCCTTGATGCCATGCTGGAGGTCACACTTGGATCTAATACCACTAAGGTAAGATGACTGCTTGGGTTCCTTTTCTTCATGAGTAGGTGGCTTCTGTAGATGCAGGCCCCTAGAACTGTTCTGCAAGGCTCTTGGCTCTGTTGATCCAGAAGCTGGATGGCTGGTACAGATCTTGGAATTTCTTTACAGGCTGTGGTGCTCTCCTCATGAAACAGTGGGGTGCTTGCAGGATCTAGGCAAGCACTGTGACTCTGTGGGTGCACTAAGCCTGTTGCACTCTCTGGACATATGATCTAGCAAGGTGCAAAAAACCTCTCTTCTCTCTTAGGGTGCTATGGGTGGGGTACCACAGACACCTGCCCCATATGGGCAGAGACCCTACTCTTACTTGGCACAGTGGTTGTGTGCCAAAGACACTTGCCCCTGAAGGCAGCTATCTGAATCCATCTTCATGATGCTGTAGCTGTGTACCAAAGACAAGAAACTATCTTGAGTTCAGTTTTTATTGTTAGTGGGCTTTTCTCTCTCAGGAGAGTCTCCTCCCAGTCTGAAATGACTAGCAGCAAGAATCTTCTGTGATCTGGAAAATTCTGCACATTTCTCCCTACATCTTGCAGTAATTAGTAGGGACAGTGGATGGTGTCACTGTTCTTAGTGCAGTGATTTAAATAGTCTCTACATACTGTCAGTGCAGTTCAAACAGCTTAGAGAGGAGATAGATAGGAGAAAGAACAACAGGGAAGAAGCGGAGGAAAGAGTAAAAGTAAAAGAGAAGGAGGAGAGAAAGAAGATAATAAATCAGAGAAGGAAAAACAAGAGGGGAAGGGATAGTAATTATAAATGAAGGTTTGTGGCCATCATAACCCCAAATGGACTAGAAGTCTGAAGGAATGGGAGGAAGCTGCCAGGCAAAATAATATTCTTGCACTGGATCTGGCTTACCACACTTTCTGGCAGTTTTGTCAAGAGCATTAATCTGAGAGACAGTGAACCCCATGGCATCCTGAGGTTTCATCTTCCCCAGAGGAGCCTATAAGCAGTCAAAAGTACTGGTAAATTTCTAATTGGAAGGAGCCGGTTCAGGAATAGTTAGGATAGTTAGGAAATGTTTATATCTATGGAGAATGTTTTTCAAATCTTTCACTCAGGGCTCCATTCCATACAATTAGCAGATGTGCAAAAATTTGCATATAGGATCAGAATCCTCACGAAACAGGTCTGAAAATATTTCTCCCCCTCATTTCACATCTCCTAGGTAGGCAAATATATTTTCTGTGACATGGGACAAATACCTTTGAAATTTTTCGGAATTAAGGTTGAGGATGGTATTAATAAAATGGTGGTAAAGCTAACAATGGCTTGCAAACTTCAAGCAACTGCAACATGCCTAGAGCAGGGTAATTTTAACTCAATTCTGCAAGCATCTGATCAAATTATGCCTTTTGATTTAGTTCCTTGCTCCAACATTCCCTCTGTGCCAATTTTATTTTTTTCTCTTTTTCAAAACCTTGGAAAAATAGCAGCTTCTTAGAAAGTGATCATAGGACTAAGTGGGAGTATTGTGCATAATTACAGACAATTATCTATGCTCTGAAAGCATGTGCAAGGCAAAAATAGAAACTGGCCCACATGGACAGAAATTCTCTAAGTCTGTTGGAGAAAGGTTGCTATCCTGTGAGTAGAAGAGGGTGACAGGAAAACTAATGTGGAAAGTTAGATCTTATAATGAGACATATAGGTCAAAGTACTTATAATTTCAGAAGACAAATACACCCTTCTACTAATACTTCTACTTATCATTTGACCAGGCATATGCAGCATTGTACATATACACATGGAAGGCAGTCCCTGGTCAAAAGAGCTCACAATCTATGCAAGACAAAGTGGAGAGGGAACTAGGGATGGTCTCGACACACATGGGTGATAAACGGAAGAATAAAAGAGTCAGGATCCAAAAGCAGCCTCAAAGAGGAGGGTGTTTAGCCTGGATTTGAATAGGATCAGAGATGGAGCCTGACACACTGACTTAGGTAATCTGTTCCGAGCATATGGTGCAGCAAGGTGGAAAGAATGCAGTCTGGAACTAGCAGTGGGCGAGAAGAGTGCAGATAGAAGGGATCTGCCTGATGAGTGGAGTTCCCAAGGAGGTTTGTAGAGAGAGATAAGAGAGGAGAAGTAATAAGTAACAGCAGAGTGAATGCACTTATAAGTTAGAATGAGAAGTTTGAACTGGATACGAAAATGGATAGGGAGCCAATGAAGAGTCTTGAGAAGAAGGGTTAGGCAAGCATAGTGACTGGCTGAACTCTGAATGGATTGAAGAGGAGAGAGATGATTCAGGGGGAGACCAGCAAGGAGCAGGTTGCAATAGAACAAATGGAAGGTGACTAGTGAGTGAATAAGGGTCTTGGTAATGTGCTCAGAAAGGAAGAGACTAATCTTGCTAATGTTATAAAGAAAGACATGACAGGTTTTAGCCCTCTATTGGATGTGTGGGAAGAAAAAGAGGGAAGAGTCAAAGATGACCCCAAGTTTGTGAGCTGGAAAAATTACTGTATGATCCACTGATACAGAGAAAGAAGGAAGAGGGGAGGTAGATGTAGAGGGAAAGATAATGAGCTCAAAATTAGTAATGATCAGTTTTAGACAGCAGTGGGACATCCAGGCACCAACATCAGACAAGCAGGCTGAGATATGAGCCTGGATTCCTGAAGAGATTTCAGGTGCAGAGAGGTAAATCTGAGAGTCACCATCAAAAAGATGGTATTGAAAATTCTGAGAGGAGATTGGAGCACCAACGAAATAAGTGTAGAGCAAGAAAAGAAGAGGCCCAAAACAAATTCATGAGGTACACCTACTGAAAGTGAGATAGCAGTGGAGGTAGATTCACCAGAGCATATACTAAAAGTGCAATGAGAGAGATAAGAGGAAAACCAAGACAAAACAGAGCCCCTAGAGCCAAGTGAAAACAGGGTATTGAGGAGAAGTCAGTGATCAACAGTGTCAAAAGCAGCAGATAAATCAAGAAGGATAAAGATTGAGAAAGCCCTTGGATTTGGTCAAGAAATCACTGGAGACTTTGGCAAGGGCAGTTTGCAATCTGGTTTCCATCCTCTACTTTCTACAGAGTGAATTGAGAATGGCATGAGAGGTGAGAAAATCAAGACAGCAGTGGTAAACTGACCATTTGAGTACTTTGGATACAAAAGAGAGAAGGGAAATGAGCCAGTAATTGGAAGGCCAGGTAGGGTCCAGTGAAGGTTTTATGAGGAGAGGTGTAACCACAGCATGTTTTGACGGCTGTAGGAATAGATGCTGTGGAAAGCAATAGTATGAGGATGTGACAAAGGGAGACGATAACAGCAGTAAAGAAAGAGCTTAGTAGATGGGTGGAAATGGGATCAGAAGAATAGGTAGTGAGTCTAGAGGAGATCTGCAATTTCCTCAGCATGATATTAGAAAAGGAAGAAAAAGTGAAAGAGGTTGAAGGAAGGATTTGTGAGTGAAGGAAGAAGGGAAAAATTGATGTGGAGGTGACGCTATGGAGATTAATCTTGTGAATCTTACCATAGAGGTAGTCAGCTAAAGTTTGGGCAGAGAGGGAAGGAGAGGTAGGGGGCAGTGGTACTTTGAGGAGAGAATTGAGTGTTGCAAAGAGACAGCGAGAGTCAGAGGCAAGAGAGTTAGTAAGACTGAGTGCTATGGCTGACTGGAAGGAGATAAGCATAAATCTGAAGTGTAGGAAGTCAGCAAGAGTAGGTGATTTATGCCACAGATACTTTGTAGAGTGGGCACAGGAACATAGGTAGAGGATTTTAGAGGTAAGCCAAGGCTGAGGTATAGTAAGCCTCCTAGGACGAGAAATGTGAAGAGCAAGAGAATTTAGCAGAGGAAAGAATAGTGTTAGAGAAGAGATAGTGTCATCAACAGACCCAGATGACATAGTGGAAGAGAGAGGAGACAAGACAGCAGGGGAGAGTAGAGAGGCCAATAACCTTAAGGTTCCTAAATGTGTTGGTGGAGACAGGATGAAATTGTGACCAGGGGATGGTTAAGAGTGAAAGCTAGCACAAGATGCTCAGATAGGGGAAGAACTGAGGTAGAGAAGTTAGAGGGCAAGCAATTGGAGAAAAAGGCAAGTTTAAGGCAGTGGCCAAGCTTGTGAGTAGAGGCTGTAGAACACAGCTGGAGGAGATTAAGGCAAGGGGCTTTGGGGCAAGAGTCAGAAGGGTCATCAATATAAATGTTAAAATCTCAAAGAATGAAGGAAGAGAAAGGACGTAAAGCCAGGAGTCAAAATCTGTGAGAAAGGACGAGGTGGACTTGCCAGGGGAGGGGGGGGGGGTCGATAAATGACAGCTACATGGAGGGGTAGTGGCATAAATAAGCTGATGAAGTGGATGTCAAAGGGGGAAAAGGAGCAAGACTGAGGTGGAAGGAGGGGCTGGAACTGTCAGAAAGGACAGAGTAGTAGCCTAACACCACTGCTGCAGCTGAGTGGGCAAAGTGTACAGGAGAAAAAGTAGCCTCCATATGAGAGAGCAACAACTGAGGCGGAGTCATCAGCAAGAAGCCAAGTCTCTGTCTGAGAAATATCTATTAGCTATGTGGTTTACAATAATACATAAAATACATTAATTTAAAGTAACATGAAAGGAACTCCAAAATAAAATAGAAAAGAAAAAAGTTCAAAACAAAAAACACAAGACATATAAACACAAGACATATAAACAATACTGAGGTATCCTAAACAAATATGACTGTACTCAACCATAAACAGAGTCCCCTCAATCACTGATTTTCAAGGACAGCATCAAAAGCAGCCCTGAAAAGATAAATCTTTAAAGATGATCTGAAATTCTTTAAATCTAGTGTAATACGTAACTCAGAAGGGAGACTATTGGCAAAAAAAGCCAAGTACCTTGGAGATTCATACATAATAGCAGCTGGAGATGGTATCACTAGATGAAAACCATGTAATTACCGCAAAGGTCTAGCTGGAGCATAAAGATGGTTCTAAACGGAATTCCATAGACAATAAATTTCATAGATAGGGGGTTTGATACATAAAAGCCATCAATCCGTAGGTGACTAAACGCAAAGCATTCTTTGTCAGAATAATCAAATAATTTCCAGATGAGAATCGAAAGGCACATGTTGAATGATAGGGAATGAGATGTGAATGAAGATAGGTGGGTAAACCAGAATAGAAGAGTCAGCAAGAGGATCTTACATTTGATGCAAAAGGAAAGGGGAAGCCAATGTTGTCTATGCTGGAATTTTGTAAACAATAATTCAAATTAGTGCACTTTTTTGAGAATGTTTTTTTTTGTATGGTATTGTATTTTAAATTAAGCATCATTCAAAACAATAAGCTTTCTTATTTTAACAAAGATTGCAAAATTTTGCAAAATTCAGACCTTTAGACACAGAAGTTTGAATTTTGTTTGAAGAATTCCAGCAGGAGTAAAGAGGCATGGTATGGTCAAAACATTTAGCGCTGTAAAGCAATTTAATAGCAGTGTTCTGTATTATTTGTAGTCTTTTTATTTGAAGTTGGGTAGAACCTATTAATAAGGAGTTGCAGTAATCAATTTTGTTCATTCCAAATAGTGAAGCAGGTTTTGAAGGCCTGGTTATCAATGAATGGCTTTATGGCTTTTATTCTCCTTAAAGAGAAAAAACCCCAGCTTTTCACTGCGGGGCTGATGCAAAAGCCGCCGCTGAAATCATATGCTATTAGCTATATATGTATCTATATACAGTGCCGATAGAGCACGGCTTCAGTGCCAGCTTGCAAAAAGATAAAGAGCTCCCTATTTTGTTCATTATGGTCACCAAGACAGAATCCGTGCTATGACCTGGAAAGAAACCAGATTGTTTTGGTTGAAGGACTTGTGTTTTGTCTAGGAAGTTTAGGGTTGGAAAAAGAGCTTATTCAACAGTTTTGGAAACAAAAGGCAGATTAGAGTTGGGATGGAAATTCGGGAGTGAGGAGGGATCCAAAGAAAGCTTTTTAAGCAGGGGACAAATTCTGACCTCTCTGGGGAGGTATTCTTGCTCAAAACTGGTGTTAATCATGGAGGAGACAAGGAAGAAGCCCTACAAGGGGTTCTTCATAAATTCAGCAGGAAGAGGGTCTGCTGTAGAAGTAGAAGACTACATAGTCAAGAATGACTTCTCAAGGCTAACAGTGGTAGAAAGATTAAAGTTCAAGAGTTTGCTCCAATAGTTCAGGGTTTACATGGTGAATGGACAATGTTTCTCATGAGAGGTTAAATGTTTGGATGGTACCATTATTAAATCAGAGAGGAGATTTGATGGGAGTAATAAAAATTATGAGCAGATGTTTTTGACTTTGTTGAGAGAGAATAAGGCAAAACTGTTAGAGAAATAAGCATAACTGTTAAACCATGCAGATGGCTGGCAACTCTCACAGGAGCAAATTTAATATGAATAGTACTTTTTTTTGATAGATGGACACATGATTTGTAGGCCACCAGACAAATTTGACATAGAGAAAGGTTAGCCACAGATCTTTGTTTCTGCAAGTGCCGTTCTACATGTAAAGCTTGCCTCATCAACAGGCAAAGTCCCTGGTGGAACCATGGATGATGGGGGCAGGATGCAATAGTAATTCCTCTTAGGAGGAGCCAAATCCTCCAATGCATATGAGAAAGTGGTGTTGAATATCAAAGGGCAAATCTGCTAGGTAGCAGCTGGCATTTGCTGATCAACTCTTCTGAATTGAGATTAGTAAGCATCCTAGAGAACTTTATGATTTTCTCCTGATCAAGTTGCAATGAGACTAAAAGTAGTGAAATGTGATCAGAAGGTGGCTACACCAGAACAGTGTAGAAATGAAAATAGAGGAGATTTGAATCCAAGAAGATCAGAGAAGACAATATCCAGCAATTATCCCACAGACTGAGTAAAATGGTGAACATGTTGGCTGAAAATTTGATCTTCTATGAACTGTGAAAAGTCCGTCGAGAGCTTTTAGGTCGGTGTGAATATTGATATCCCTGTATACAAGGAGTCTAGCATATTATAAGCAGAAAGTAAAAAATAAAGGAGAACATTCAAAATGTTTTAGCTAGTTAGCAGACCTGCTATTGGCTAAAATGTGGTGAGTGAGATACTTAGAGGCACTAATACAGTTAATGTTGCTGAATATCCCCACTTTACCCAGTTAAACGTCCCATTGCTAACAAGTTAGCGATGTGCAGAGCAGGGCTAGTACCACCAGCTAGCCAGTATGTGGAGATATTGAGCTGGTAACCAGCTAGCTAAAATGCCTAAAGTTAGGAAAGGTAAAAAGATGTCCTTAGTTAAGGTAATTTTTCAACCTAGCTAACAGCTGAGTATCACCACTGATCAGACTGCAAAAATGGAATCCAGGCTAACTGGATATTCAGTGCTGATTGCCAGATATGGCCCGGCAGTGAATATCCGGTATTAAGTAAAAGCATGGACAGCCAGCTGCTTTAACATCACTGGCCACCATTACGGAATATTTCCCTCTAATTTATCAAGAGAAGCTGTAGTAGCTGGAGAGAGGACAGTACAGTAGAAAGATCTTAAACACGAGATGGCCACTAACCCGGGTCAGTAAGGCTTCAGAATATAGGAGTGGGATAGTAAAGAATATGGAAATATTAAGGCTAGTGGAAAATTAAAGAGCAATGAGTATTCTAGATGGCAGCCTTCTTGAAGGTAGATGGCTTCCCCTTCTCTAAGACAAGTTTCAGTGAGGCAGAAAATGTCTTGAGTGTGTTAAAGGATGAGGTCATGGATGAAAAGATTTTAAATTTAAGAAAATAGAAACATGACAGAATAATAAAACCATATGGCCTATTCAGTCTTCTCTTCCATGCCAACTACTATAGTCCCTTTTTTCCTATAGAGATCTTCTGTGTTGGTCCTATACTTTCTTGAATTCAGATACTGTCCTGGTCTCTACTACCTCCACTAGGAGACTGTTCCATGCATCTTCCACTCTTTCTGTAAAGAAATATTTCTGCATATTACTTGAATCTATCCTTTTCACAACTACTACACATAACAACAACCCAGAACAAAAGATCAAAATGTGAAAACACTGTATTCTTATCAAATATCAAATCTTGTTGTAACCTATTCAATGTATATATAATTATGTATAATTATTTAGATAGTTATTCCCCAGTTCACACCCAGTTGATTTTCCCTGTTATCTGTAAACCTAGATCAGTCATGTACTGACAGGTATGTTGTTGTTCAATGTAAACCGCACTGATGATGAATAGTGCGGTATATAAAAAATGTTAAATAAATAAATAAATAAAATCCTATGCCCCCTCATTGCAGAGCTTTCTTTCAATTTAAAGAGGCTCTCCTCCTGTGCATTTATGCCACAGCGTTCTTTAAATGTCTCTATCATATCGCTTCTCTCCTGCCTTTCCTTCAAAGTATACATATTGAGATCTTTAAGTCTGTCCCCATGTACCTCATGACAAAGTTCACTGACCATTTTCATAGCCATCCTCTGCACAGAGGCACTATCACCTCCTTCTTCCTGCTGGCCATTCTTCTTCCTACGCACCCAAGCTTCCTTCTGGCTTTCGCCATCGCCTTTTCTACCTGTTTAGCCACTTGAAGATCATCAGAAACAATCACACCCAAGTCCTGCTCTTTTTTTGTGCACAGAAGTACTTCACCTCTTATACTCTATAGCTTCCTTGGATTTTTGTAGCCAAAATGCATGAACCTGCATTTTTTAGCGTTAAATCTCAGCTGCCAAATTCTTGCCATTCTTCAAGCTTAGTGAGATCTTTCCTCATGTTCTTTACCCCTTCCTGGGTGTTTATTGCAGATTTTGCTATCATCTGTAAAGAGGCAAACCTTACTCGACAGCCCTTCTGCAATATCACTAACAAAAATGTTAAAAAGAATCAGACCAAGGTCAGATCCCTGCAGAACACTACTGGCTACGTTCTTCTCCTCAGAGTAAGCTCCATTTACCTGTACTCTTTGTTGCCTCTCACTAAACCAATCTCTAACCCAATCAGACAATTTAGGGTCTATTCTTAGGATGCTCAATTTATTTATAAGTGGTCTGTGCGGAATGGTGTCAAAGGCTTCACTGAAATCTAAATACACAACATCTAGGGCTCTCCCTTGGTCCAAATCTCTGATCACCCAGTCAAAGAATTAACTAGATTTGTCTGACAAGACCTGCCCCTAGAATAACTATGCTGCCTCATATCCTACAATCAATTGGACTCCAGAAACCTCACTATCCTTTGTTCTAGCAGCATTTACATTAATTTACTCACCACAGAGGTCAGACTAACTAACCTGTAGTTCTCAACCTCATCCTTACTTTCACTTTTGTATAATAGGACCACATGCGCCTTTCTCTAGCCCTTTGGGACCACTCCTGACTCTAAAGAAGCATTGAAAAGATCAGACAATGGAGCTGCTAGAACTTCCCCAAGTTCCTTTAATACTCTGAGATTTATCCCATCAGGCCCCATTGCTTTGTCTACTTTTAGTTTAGCTAGTTCCTCATGAACACAGTCTTCTGAAAATCGTTCAAGATTCCCTTCACTACTGCTCCTATTTGTGGATGTTTTCTGAGGTCCTGCTCCTGGTCTTTCATCTGTGAACACAGAACAAAAATATTTGTTAAGCAATTCCGCTTTATCCTCATGAGCTTCTGCATATTATCTCCCTTTCACCTTTGAGTCTAACAATACCATTTTTGCACTTTGTCCTCTCACTAACATATTTGAAAAATGCCTTGTCCCCCCATTTTACTGCATTGACTATTTTTTCCTCTGTTTGTATCTTTGCTTTCCTACTTCTGTGATCTCTTGCATTTTATGAAGGCTACCCTCTTTTTCTTCACCTTTTCAGCTACTTCTTTCGAGAACCATAAAAGCTCTCAGGCAGAGAGTTTGTATTCAAAAGCCCCAGAAAAAGCTTGCTTGCAATGGAGACCCTCTAGGAATGGCAATAAGTGCAAGGCATTGTAGACCTTTATACAACATTCAGCTATCTGGCTCCTAAAGAAGCTAATTAAGAACACTAACACCTGAGAAGGGCAGTTACTTCAAAGAGCCTGCCTTCCTCTTTGATCCTGAAGGCTAGAGGAGAAGAAAATAAAGACTATAGCAGCAGAAAAAAGCTTTGCCTAAGAATGCAAAGATACCCCTTTTGCAATACAGCTACAATTCACTAGGCAATGCAGCAGAAACAGCAATTAAAAATGAAAAATCCCCCTTTAATGGCTCTTAGGCAGAGAGTTCGTATTCAAGGGCCCCAGAAATACCTTGCTTGCAATGGAGACTCACATTTAGTAGCCCGATCATTTGTGAATGGGAAAAAAAGAGAGGGTTTGAGTTGGATAAAGAATATGCTGTGCCTGGAACAACAGTTAGCAACCTGCAGGAGAATCCTTTGAACACCAGTAATGCAAATGGGGAACGTGAGAGGCACAGGGTCTTTGAGGGCATCTAGGGCCAAGTATCACCATTAAGGAGGCAGGTAGGGACATGGTGGGCCAGAGACAAGGGGCAGAGGAAAGTGCCAGAGAAAATGACAAAAAGGGGTGGTACCCTTCAAAGATGAACAAAGTAGTGCATTAAGGAGCAGGAGTCTTAGGCATGTACCTGCGGAAACATTCCACAATGAACAGAAAACTTATAAGCATCAGCTGATGTCATCTTTTTGGGTAAGGGATAGGGGTAGAGCTACGTCCTGTGCTGTTCAGGCAGCCAAAGAGGGGGAGAGATTAACCACAGATTTGCCAGATGAGCAGATTTGGGAGCCAGTGCACTAGCACTGGGGATACATTTTCTGAGCAAACTTAGTGCTGTTGAAAGCAAGGTTGGTATTGTGCAGATCTTACTATAGCATAGAGAGAACATGCAGAGGAGCTCCTCTGTGCCTGTGGGTTTGCCAGCAATTGTGAGGTGGTCTGGAGACCAAAACAATCAGTATTTCATACATATAGCAGTGCAGTTATCAGTTTTCTGCAGGCAGTGAGCCTCACAGGCGGCCATTGTGCCACAGGTCAGTGCTGCCATGAGCCATCAGCAGGGACAATGGACAGACCTTATTAGCTTACAGAGAAAAGCAGCTTTGATAACACGGACTACAGGATTTAATCTCAAAGAGGGGGGAGGGGATAAAAGCTAAGTCTTGAGCTGTGACCAGCAGCTTTTTCTCCCAGCTCTGAACACAAAATAGATGAAGCGATGCGGGACAGTCACTGCCTCTGATTCTTTATATATTCAGGCACTAGGATTGTGGCCAAGGTATACATGCTACAAAATGCAGGCTTCCTTCTTTCATTTGGGGGTTCATTTTTTACTCTTTCTAGTGAATTTAATGATTATATGAAAGGTGCTGGAAAAGCAAAATAGCATATCTTCTAAATAGTTCTCCAAATAGATCATACAGCCTTTGAGAAGCAGTAGTTCTAAGAAACATGTTATAGAGAACACTCATTATTCCTGCTGGAATTCTGCTTCTAATAATTCAAAATTTTGCACTTTTTTGTGACTTTTTTTCTGTATTGCAATTTAAATTAAGTATCACTCAAAAACAATATGCTTTGTTATTTTGACAAAAAGCATGCAGAAATTTTCATTATTCAGACCTTTTGACACAGATGTTTGAATTTTGTTTGCAGAATTCCAACAGGAATAACTGATGCTGTATCTGTTCTGTATTTATGTAGGGAAGGTGGAAGAAGAGTTTGCACTACTATTGATTGTGAAATACCTGGTTTGTGTATGTGTGTTGCTTGCACTGCCTCTGTCTTTACTGTACCTGTAAAAGTAGGACCCTAGTAATTGTCCCTTTAAATTTAAAATTCTTGAGTTCTTCGGTAGTGACCTGCGATTACTGTGATGTACTTCATGTTCCTCACTGGGCAATTGGTATATCCTTGTAAGATTTAGAGATAACTATTTAAGGAATTGTTATTGGTGCTGGGTGTTCTTCAGGTACTGGAGTTGTTGCAGTCAGTCCGAGGAAGATAGGGGGTGGCACCCAGTGCTAATTGGGCAGCAGCTATATTGAGCCGCTATCCAGTTAGCGACCACAGATAAAGTCAGGCATGGCAAATGCTGGACTAACTTTACCTGTGGAGGCTAACCAGGCAGGGACTCAATATTGAGCTGCGGCTACCCTGGATATGGCCCTAGCACTAAATATCCAGGGTTAATCTTCAGCATCAATGGCTAGCTGCATTAGCAGCACTAGCCGCTGCCGCTGAATATCAGGCCCTATGTTACTATGTAAGTTAGGTTGGTCCAAGTCTCTGCTTTCCAATTTCTTTTGTTGGTCAATTCTTACATCTGCTATCAGGGTCTCATAATCATTTCCTATGTCTTCGCTCCTTTTCTTTACTTCCTCCCCTATATCTCTCTCTAATATTAAACTTTGTTTCATCTCTTTTCTACATTTTTCTAATTTACCTTTGTCTACCTGTGGCCAGATTTTACTCCTCCCCTCTTGTAATTCTCAATATCTCCCCTTTTATCTCTCACCTACCTAGTCCTCTCATTTCCCCCTTTCATTCCTTCCCCAGCCTCCTATTTCTCATCCATTTTCTAGTCCCATTTTCTTGCTCTCTAGGCAATCCATCCTCAGACTCATCCACCTTCCTTCCCAGGGCCAGTGCTAGGGTTTCTAGTGTCCCCTGCAACCTACAGATTGGCACCCCCCTTCCCACATTTCTCAAAGCTTCTTTGTGAACTCTGTATTTCTCCTTCAAAACAAATATTGTAACAAGAAAATTGCAGGGAAGGGGAAAATGCCTAGCTGGAAAAAAACAAGTACAGAGGAGTAAATATTTAACATTTTATTAGCAGGCTGTGATAGTCAAAGGGTTAATGGGACTGAAGCAAACAAAATCAACATATTTATTTATTTATTTAACAAAAAAAAAAGGTCTACAAATGTTACAGCCACTTAGCTTTTCATGCCTCTTTTCTTGCCTGATATTGTTGCTACAGATACTACCACCGCTCTCTCTCTTCATGTATGGTTCCAAAACTCTTTTATAAATCCAACAAAAAAGGAGGAGATAATAAAAGCAGTTAATGTAGCTGGGTTTAAAAAAGATTTTGACAAGTTCTTGGAGAAAAAGTCAATTGACTATTATTAAGACAGACCTGGAAAAAGTCACTGCTACCCCTGCAGAATGAAAGCTACAGTGAGCATTATAAGGCAGGACTCAATCCCAGAGCTGATGTCAGCAGTCCCAGCAGTCGACGGTGGGAGCATTAATGTGAGAACCAGAATTTGGCTGGACTTTGAGATTTCTTTGAGAGCACTGTTTGTTGCTGCTTGTTGGAGCTGCTGCAACTTTGAAACATGCAGAGAGTTTCTTGACATTGCAGCCAGACTGGACGAAAGTAGAAATATCATTCTGTAGTCTCCTATGAGAGCCAGCGTGGTGCTCCTTGTAGTGGACTGGTAGTGATGCTAACCACAAACGTCAGGCACTGTGCAGTGGTGCATTTGTCTGACTCTGACCGACTAACGTGCTGCACCCACGGCTCCCCCACTCCTTCTGTTCTCTGTGACTGGCTGCCTGACTGGGACATAAAGATAAATATCACCCTAGCAGCATGCCACAAGAGGAAAGGAAGGAGGTCCAGTATGTTTGGTACTTTGCAGCAAAGTTGAAACAAGTTGAAAAGTGCACACTTTACAGGGCAAAGCCTTGACACTGTTCCACACAGGTGACTTATAAATAAATTGAGCAATTTAAGGATGGACCGTAAAGTGACAGAGTGGGTTAGAAACTGGTTGACTGGGAGGCAATAAAGGGTACAGATGGAGCTCACACTGAGAAGAAGGTGTGTGCCATAAAGATTTGTCCTTGGTCCAATCCATTTTAACGTTTTTATAAGTTACATTATGGAAGGGCTGTCTGGTAAGGTTTGCCTTTTTGCGTATGATACCAAAATCTGCAATAGAGTAGACACCCATGAAGGTGTAGATAACATGAAGAAGGATCCAGAAAAGCTTGAAGAATGGTTGAGAATTTGGCAGCTGAAATTTATTGCTAAAAAATGCAGGGTCAAGGATATGGGCTGCAAAGATCCAAGGGAGGAGTACAGTACTATAGGGGTTGAAGTACTTCTGTCCACAGAAGAAGAGCGGGACCCAGAGGTGATTGTTTCTGATGATTTTAAGGTTGCTTAACAGGTAGAAATGGTGATGGCAAAAGCCAGAGGGATGCTTGGATGCACAGGGAGAGGAATGGCCCAAGTTTTTGGAATTCAGTTCTATGTAAACCGCCCCTGATTGATGGAAGGGACGGTATAAAACAAAACAAAACGGTTAAATAAATAAATAAATAAAATGGTCAGCAGGCAGAAGGAGGTGACAGTGCCTCTGCATTAGTCTTTGGGAGACCTCATTTGGAGTACTGAGTGCAGTTCTCGAAACCACACCTTCAAAAGGATGTAAACAGGATGGAGTCAGTGCAGAAAGTAGATACCAAAATGGTCAGTGGGCTCTGTCATAAGGTATATGGGGACAGACTTAAAGATCTCAATATGTACACTTTGGAGGAAGGGCAAGAGAGGGGAGACATGATAGGGAAGTTTAAATACCTCCATGGCATAAATGCACAGGAGGAGAACCTCTTTCAATTGAAAGAAAACTCTACAATGGTGGGGCATAGGATGAAAGTGAAAGGGGATAGATTCAGGAGTAATATGCAGAAATATTTCTTTATGGAAAGGGTAGTAGATGCGTGGGCTAGTCTTCCAATGGAGGTAGTAGAGACCAGAACTATTTCTGAATTCAAGAAAACATGAGACAAACATAGAGGATCTCAAAGGAAAAAAAGGGACTATAGTAGTTGGTGTGGAAGGGAGACTGGATAGGCCGTATGGTCTTTATATGCCGCCATGTTGCTATGTTTCTAGAGTGACACAATAGCATGTTTCTCTCACTCACAGGATTAGACATTTGGGTGCTTCATCTGTGTGTGTCATAGGAAGTGCTGGAGGGTATGTGCATGTGTGCTTGCGTCAGTGGGTGCATGTGTTTGTGTCTTTCTGTGTGTCATGGAGACTGCCAAAGACTACATGTGCAAGTGTGTGTTTATGTGCATGCCATGTGGACAGTCGAGCACTACATACATGCGTGTGTGAGTGTTTGTGTGTGTGTGTGTGTGTGTGTGTGTGTGTGATGGAGCCTATTTGGACAACATGAAAGTCTGCATCATGAAGAGTGTCAGGGACCACATACATGCCTTTGTGAGTGTCTGTGTTTGTTTGCCTGTGAGCGCATGTGTGTGCATGTGTATGGTGCAGGGGTGGGGTGCCTCTGTGTGTGCGTGCATGCACGTTGTGCTGCTCAGGTGCCTGTATTTGTGTGTGGTGTGGGGGTGGGTTGTCTCTGTATGCATGTTTATGTGGTGTGGGGTAAGGTTGTCTGTGTATGTGGGGTGTGGATTGAGTGCCTGTACGCCTTCCGGGGAGGGGGGCTGCATCCTTTAGCATATATTCATTGTGCCCTTTTATTCCCTCTCTTCAACCTCCAGCCCCTTGCACTCTTTCACCTCTCCCTGCAGACTCTATCCTGTTGCCTTCCCACACTCTGTTCCTTTCCCTGCCTCTGTCACTTTCTCCTTCCCCCTTCCATTCTCACCCCTTGCCCACCATTCATTCACTTCCCGCCAACTTTATATTCTCAAACCACTGCCCCTTTAAATTTTCCTTACTTCCTGTATGTCTTTGATTCCTGCAGCACTCTTGCCACTAGTCTCTTTCCTCATTGTCCCGTGGGAGCAGCCTGTCCTGTGGACATTGAGCAGTGCTGCAGACTGCAATTTTTGACCTGAGGGATAGTCTGTTCCTGCAGGCACATGCACTACTGCTTGCTGCGATCTTCGGTCCATGGGAGCAGTCTGTCTCGCGGGCTTACTGCAGCACTGCAGGGGACTGCGGCTCATGGCTCTCTTTTTCTCTTTGGCCCACAGGACAGTACCTTCCTTAATATTCATCCTCTCTCCACCTCCAGTCCCTTTCTTCTTTCTTTTACCCCTTACCCAACCTTCCATTCCCGTTTTTTATCTCTCAATTTCCATCATCTCTCACTCCCTGTCCATAGCTCCATGTCACCTTGTCAACTCTTCCAGGTACTTCACAGTATCTATTAATTTTTCTTTACCCCATCTCATATCTTTCATCCAGTCACATAGTCGTCAATGGCCTTGCAATCCCTAAATCCCTTTCTCAATTTCTTAGTCTCTATTTTCGCACCTTAACCAAGCCCTGAGTTCCCATTCATACTCCTGATACCCTCCCAGATTAAGTCTGTGTTCTGTTCTCCCACCCATCGTCCAGGTTTTTACCTAAGTTTGAATCCCGCTACTCTCTCCCATCTCCACATTCCCGGTTCCTGTCTTCCTGCCTGCCATCTTCCCTATCATTTTTTCCTCCTGCTTCTCTCCTACCTTCTTTATCCCTTCCCCAGTATCCATCCACTTGCCTCTCTGTCTCCTTTCCCAGCATCCATTCCTCCTCCCTTTCTCTCTCCACCTTCCCCAGCACCCATTACCCATCCATTGCCCCCACTAAACAGCACTGGAACCTCTTCCTCCCTATGCCCATCCTTCTTCTCAGCATCTGCAAGTGTCAGCTCCCCTCTCTCATCCTCAGCTCCTAAATCAATCCCCAGGCCTTTTCTCCTATCTGAACCCACCTAGTCCCAATCTCTATCATCACCCCCTTCTCCCATTCCAAGCCTCTGCAAGCCTCAGTTCCAACCATCTTTCTCCTAGCCCCAGCAAGATCCTTCTTTTAACATGATGGTCTCTTCTCCCTGCTTCAGCCTCCTTGTCTAGTTCTTCCTGCTTCCACCCCATCCATTATCTCCTCTTCTCTCCCCCTCTCCACACGTGGCCCAGAATTTCTTTCTCTCTTTTTACTCCATCCTCTTCTGTATCTCTCCCTTACCCCAACCACACTTTAGCCCAGGATATCTCTGTCGTTCTCCCCCTCCCCCATGGTACAGCATCTCCTCCTCTTTCTCCCCTATTCCAATCCTGTCCAGCACCTCCTTCTATCTCTCCCCTATCCTTTCCCCTACCATGTTCCAGCATATTTTCCACCGCACCCCCATCCAGCATGATGCATCTCTTCCCTCTCCCTCTCCCTCGCCATCCCATCCTGCATCTCCTTTCCTCATTTCCCCCTTGGCCAGCACCTCCTCTCCCCTATTAATACAGCATGGCAACATGGTAGAAATCAATGAAACTGCATCATGGCACCATTTGGTTACTGTTCCTGCTTGGTTTGCCCATCGACTGGCTCTTCTTCCTTGACTATATTAGTAGGAGGTTTGGCTGAGGTCTTTTTCCCTCTATATGTGTATACCTTTTTAGTTAGTTCCAAATTGGTATTTTTTTCTGACTCTCACATTTTGTTTGGTTTTTTTCTCTTTTTTGTTTTCTTTTGTGCCTGGTTTGGAGTTTTGCTTTCTTTTTTATTTGATTTTTGGCTCCTTGGGGATATTTTGTTATATAGTGCTACTATCAGAACTTCACAGCCAGCTATGAGGTGAGTCACCGTTTCCAAGTCTTTCTTATAGAATCAACATATGTCTGTATTACCAATTTTTTCAATGCTCGCTGTAAACCATCTCATCTATAAACCACTGTCCTAGGCTGCAACTATCAACCTCTGATCCTTCAGTTTCAGTTCACCTCTCCTTAACCATTCATGTGTCCATTCTTGATCAACAAAAGGTTCCTGGAGTAACAATCTGTATTTCCCACTGTATTTGTGCATCTGCCATTTGTCTTTCCTTGTTTGTTGATCTAATTCCTTGAAGAGTTTTTTTCTCTTGTTTTGCAAATTCTATTACTTCCTTCCCTGTGCATGTTTGTGGATTTTCACTCATTCCTTTTAGTCATTGGAACACTTTTCCAAGTTTGATGATGGAGACAAATTCTGGAAGTTTACTCTCATATTTCAGCACTTTTTGTGAAACACCATAAAAACACCTAAAATGTTTCTTTAAATATAAACTTGCCTTTTGATTCTGCTGAAGTCCTGATCCTGTTAAAGACGAGAACCATTTAGCTTCCACTGTGGTGGGTGAAGTCAAGCATCCCATTCCTTGGAAAGCTAATAATGAAATGCTACGACATTCCACAACATGAACACAGCACTGTGTTTAGAGCTTGTTAAACATCTTCAAAGCTCTGTCTCAATGCTCAAACGGATATCTCTCGTCCGCATTGATGTCCAGTTCGTAATGACTCACAGCCATGTAGAGCCCTACATTTGAAACTTATAGCATGTGACCTTAGAGGGAAGATGTCATTATGATTTGGACATGAATGCTACGGAAAGCTATGGGCACACTTCAGTTCCAGAGCCAAATAAAATGAAACTGCAGAAAGATCATTTAGAACTCTGGAACGGAAGTGTTCCCATAGCTTTCTGTTTCGTTACAAGGCTGGAGACTTATCAGCCACCCTCATAATTTTTTTCTACTTTTGTTGTCTGGGAATTTATTTTTTCAGTCACAATAGCTCTTATCTCTCTTCTGCTACTCTGACTTCTCTTAACCCTATTTCCACTATCTGCCATGTTTCAATACTCCTCCTGTCTTCTTCCATTCCTTCTCTTTATCTGTCTCTGACATATTGATCTTTTCCTTTTAGCTTCTTCCTACATATCTTTCTTTACTACCTTTCTTTCCACTCAAATTTCACCATCTGTCCACCCCTTAGAGCCTAGCTTATCTCTCTTTCTCTGTCCACCCCTGAGTCCAGAATCTCTCTGTCCACCACTCACCCTCTCTGTCAACTGCCTGGAGTCCAGCATCTGCCTCTCATTGTCAACATCTCAGAGCCCATCATTTCTCTGTCATCCCCTCTTGTCAGCATCTCTGTGTATTTGAGTATTCATTTATTTAACTGATTTTATATACTATTTTTCTGCAAGGCAAAATGGTTTACATTGAACAAGTAGTAACATTTACATGGAAAAGTTAGAATTATGGACAGATAACTGGTATAACTATTACATTGAACAAGTAGCAACGTTTGCATGGAACAGTTGGAACTATGTACAGGTAACTGGTATAAATATTACATTGTTACAATGAACAAAAGAACAGAACGATTACACAGGTACACTACCAAAAAACTGCCTCCAGTTTTGCAACTGATTTCTATAGATTTTGGGGTGCTGAATCCAGGAAAAATAGCCAAAATGTTCCATCACGTCACGTTTTCTTGCAAAATTAGATTTCTTACCCATATAAGGAATGTTCACATAATTTCTTTTTAGCCGACTGCAGTTTATTTTCTTGGCCCAAAATAGAGGTTGTAATGGTTAACTAACTAGAAACACTCCCTCATGATATTTTAGAGTGTTTTGTATTCATTTTATACATTAACAGGACAATTGGGAGGCGGGGGCTAAATCCAGTACTCGCGCTGGCGCATGTTCTTTCCTGTTCGCCTCGCCTCGTTCGCTCGCTCAAACACGGTGCTTGCGACATGAACGTTCCTGTCAAATTTCAGTTTCTTGCAAGTTCATTATTACCTTTTGTTTGCTCAGTCGTAATCCAGCTTTATTCCGAAGTGGTTCACTACAGTTGTAGTTTGCAGTGCTGTGTATTTGTGATGGCTCACAGAGCCAGAGGTTGCGTCAACTCTCCGGACAGTTTTTGTTTTATTTGTGGGGAATATACCATGAAAAAGCGGCAGAGGAACATTTCTGCATTTATTAAAAAAGTATATTTCGCCTATTTCGGTTTGAAGTTAGGCGATCAAGACAAACCATGGGCTCCTCACAAAGTGTGCAAGACATGTGAGGAAGATCTACGCTTATGGATGAAAGGTAAAAAACAAGCATTTCGTTTCGGAATACCTATGATGTGGCGTGAACAAAGAGACCACAGCAGTGACTGCTATTTTTGCTCTTGCATTGTGAAGGGATACAACTTAAAAAATAAGAACGTAATAAGTTACCCCAACCTTCCCTCAGCAATTAGGCCTATGCCTCATAGCAACGAAGTACCTGTGCCTGAACCACCAAAATCTTTGGATCATATTTGTGTGGACGGTTCTGATCATGATGAGACTCATCAGATGGCTTTTCCCGATGAGTCCAGTACTTCCGAGTTTGAAACTGAACCAGATCCGAAACCTGAACTTTTCTCTCAAGCTGAATTGAATGATTTAGTCTGGGATTTAGGACTCCCAAAAGATGCTGCCCAACTGCTAGGTTCTCGGCTTAAACAGAAAAATCTATTGTCACCAGGAACAACTTTTTTTTTTTTCAACGATCTGTTTATTTCATTCACAGCACTGAACAAAAACAGTACAAACAAACCATGTTCTACAGTTTTTTGGGTATAAGACTGTCTCCCAGGTGAGGTTGTATCTTATCCACCACCTTGGGAGACTAACAACTATAAACAAGGAACCAAAAAACATACAAAGCATTGTCCCGCGATAACCCCCCTATACCTCCCCCCACCCAATACCCCCCCCAGTACTGAATCATAGCAATACAAACTCATCCATGGAGCAACACGCACTGAATTGATTACTGTCCAACCCTAAGCACCTCATTGCGGATTTTAGGCCCCAGATTTTGAATGTAAGGCATCCAAATCAACAGAAAGGTGGCCCATCTCCGTGGGTGTCCTTGCGCCCCACTTCGCTCCATTAGCATAAGTTGGTGTAGGCTATTATGCCACTCCCAAAAAGTGGGGATCGCAGGCTCCCTCCAATGGCGAAGAATGGGGCCTTTACCCACCAGACAAGCCTTCCATACGAAAATTCTCTCCCATCTCCCCTTTAAATGAATTGGGCCCATCTGATCCAACACAACCAGCAGACCCGTCCAGCTGAACCTTTGTTGCAACAAGTCACTGAGATACGCCCCGATTCGCATCCAATAACTCCGAATATGGGAGCAACCCCACCACATATGACCTAAATCTGCCAGAGAACACGAACATTTAGGACAACCACCCTCAAGTGTAAGATGACTTCTCAGAGCTCGCCTTGGAGAGAAATGAGCCCGAAGGATGCATTTAAATTGTACCTCACGCCATCGGGCCCCCTCCACCAACTGTGCAATCCGACTCAGGGCACCCCACACAGAACCCGGCGCTACCTCCCGGCCCAATTCCCTTGCCCACAAAGTTTCCACCACTGAATAGTCTGGAGGTGGGCCCAACAAATCTAATCTCTTCTTTAACTCCGCGATGGTTGGTGGAGACCCCGCCCCCAGGGCCAGAAATTCTAAGATGCGCGCCGAGTGCTCCACGGTCAATTCCCGACTAGATAATGAACGGACATAGTGCGAAAGCTGCGCATAAGCAAGAAAGGACACTCCCAAATTCAAGTCATAGTCCTTGCAAAGCGCGTTCAGAGATCTGCAGCTCCCATCCTGGTCCACCACCTGCCCTAGGCGTCGCAGACCTAACCGTTCCCACTTTTGAAAAGGTGCCGAGTCCAGACCCGGCAGAAAACAAGCATTGCCTCGTAGGGGTAGCCAGCTCGAAACCTCAGGAGAGCTGCCCCAGTATTTGTTCAACTGCTGCCATGTACGCCGGGTTGTCTGCACCAAAACGCTACTCATCAGACGCGCCGGCAAGGCTATTCTCCGCAAATGTAATACCGCTTCCAAAGCCTGTGGGGCTACAAAGGCCTCTTCCAAGGCTCGGGGGGTATAAACCTCTGTATCCCCCAACCAATCCCCGAGATGCCTGGCTTGACAGGCCAGTGCGTACTTCCACAGATCGGGAACCCCAACCCCTCCAGATCGCCAGCCCCCCCGCAACCGGCTCAACGGTATGCGTGCTCGGGACCCTCTCCATAGAAACACCCGGATCTCCAGCTCAACACGCAACAGATCCCGTCGCAATAACCACATGGGGAGAGTTTGTAGCCAATAAAGCACTCGTGGGAGTATCACCATCCCCAATGCTGCCACTCTCCCCAGGAGGGACAAGGGAAGGGGCGCCCAAGCCTGCAATTGCGCACGGAGTTTTGTAAAAACTCGTGCGAAGTTAGCAGTATATAACCGTGCCGGGGTCCTAGTCAGCAGGATACCCAAATAAATGAAAGAGTCATCTGCCCACCGAAGGGGAAAGCTTCCCTGCCAGCTCCCCCTTAACGCACCCCCCACATCCAGGGCTTCGGACTTGTCCATGTTAATACGTAAGCCAGCAAATTTACCATACAAAGAAAACTCCTCAAGCAAACAGGGCAGGGACTGTTGAGGGCGCGTAATGTGAACCAGCATATCGTCAGCAAAGGCCGCCATCTTAAACCCCTGTGACCCAATACGCACCCCACGTATATTGGGGGACTCCTCTATCCTCCGCACCAACGGATCCAAGGTCAACACAAAGAGCAAGGGAGATAGTGGACAACCCTGACGCGTACCTCTCTCCAGACAGAATGTATCGGACAGCACCCCATTACAAAGGACAGCGGCCGTAGGGCCCGTATAAAGCAACTCCACCATCTTACAAAAGGGGGCTCCCAGTCCATAGTAGGGTAAAAGGCGTTTCAAGCAATCCCAATGCACCTGATCAAAGGCTTTTTCCGCATCGAAACTAATTAAAAGTGATTGGAGCTCCCGCTCACGAACCCACTCCAGAGAAGCAACAATTTTCCGTAAGTTGCGTACAGCATACCGCCCCTTCACAAACCCAACCTGCGTGTCATGCACCAGGTCCCCTAGCACAGAGGCCAACCTGTCTGCTAGAACCTTAGCTAACACTTTCAGATCAAAATTTAATAATGAAATGGGTCGATAGGTGGCCGCCTGGGTGGGGTCTTTCCCTGGTTTCGGTATTAAAGTGATAAATGCATGGTTCATCCCCCAAGCAAAACTCCCCTGACTCACCCTGCAACGGTACATGGCTACCATAGCTGGGGGTACCAAGTCTCCCAACAATTTGTAAAACTCCGCTCCAAACCCATCAGGGCCTGGTGCCTTGTAACAACTGGCCCGCTGGATAACCCCACGTACCTCATCCTCCGTCACCGGGGCATCAAGCTGAGCCCACTGCACCGCAGTCACCTTGGGTAAATGGAGACCCCGTAGGTAAGCCTCCATGTCAGTTAAAGACCCTTCCCTCCGTGCATATAGCTGCTGAAAAAAGGATCGAAACAATCGGGCTATATCTTTATTATCCTTATATAAATGTCCCCGTTCATCCCGCAACGCCGCTATCAACCGAGACCCCCGGCTGCCCCTCAGGCAGCGCGCCAACAGCTTTCCAGACTTATCCCCAAAACGATATAACTGGTATTTATAATACATATGAGACTTTTTTGCCCTTTGATGAAGAAGCTCATTGAGGGACGTCTGGAGCTCCCAATGTCTCCGTTTATTAACCACACTAGGATCCCCCGCACAGCGTCGCCGGGCTCGCACAACTTCCTTCTCTAATTGAACAATCTGCCTTGCCAACAATTTCCGTCTTCTCGCGCCATATGCAATGATATCCCCACGTAACACCACTTTGGCCGTCTCCCATAGTAACTCTGGATCATCTTTGTGCTGCTCGTTATTGGCCATAAATGCCTGCCAACACTGAGCGAGGTACAATCGGAAATCGGCATCCCGATACAGCCCCACAGGAAATCGCCATAATCGAGCCGTCGTGGCTGAAGCCCCCCACACGAAGTCTATCCAAACTGGGGCATGATCAGACACCTCAATGGGACCTATCTGTGCATCCCCAACCTGCCCAAATAACCTTTCCGAAACCAGAACATAGTCTATGCGAGCGCTGGACCCATGGACCCGTGACTGATGAGTGAAATCTCTTTCTGACGGATGTACCAAGCGCCAAGGGTCTACCATACCAAGACGATGACATAAGCCCTGCAAACCTTTGGTCGTCGGGGCCCGTCCTCGTTCCCTCCCACTCTCGGAAGTGTCCATCCCAATATCCAGTGCTCCATTCAGATCCCCCGCTAAAATCAACGGGACATCCGGCAATTGTTCCACCCTAGAAGCCAATTGAGCGTAAAATTCCCGGTCCACAACTTTTGGGCCGTACACACTGCCCAGAACTATAGGCCTACCATCAAGACAACCGTACAACAAAAGGTATCTGCCTTCCGGGTCGCTGTATTCCTTTTTCAATTCAAAACGGACTTGATTACTGATCAAAATGACCACTCCACCCTTCTTTCCTTTGGCCGGGGCCCCCCAACCCTGCCCCACCCACGCTCTCTGCAATTTAGCATGCTCTTCCGCCGTCTGGTGGGTTTCTTGTAACATAGCGATGTCACACTTTAATCTGGCCAAGGCCTGCAACACTTTATATCTTTTAATAGGGTTACCTACTCCGCAGATGTTCCACGAGACAACTTTCAGGTTGGACTGCAATCAAACATAGCATATGCAATCATCATACAGTAAAAATAGAGGCGAACCTTCCCAGCCTGAGGCCCCCCCTTAAACTGTAAAGTGCTCCCAAGATCCATATCTGCAATCTTGCCATGAATCGTCAGTACCCCTCCCTGCCCTACCCCTCCCCTCTCCACGCCCCTTCCTCCCTCTACCAGTCCCACCTCCCCCCCCACCCACCCCCCCTAACCCTTCCCCTTCCCCCCCTGACCCTTCCCCCTCCCCCTCGTCTATCCCTCCCCCCCTCTCCACCTCCACCCCCATCTTCCTTCTTTCCCCTGTTATTCGGTCACCTTGATGTGTCCAGTCTCCCCCACCCCCAAAAGTTCCCACTCCATTACCCCTAGGTCCCTACCCTACCCCCACCTCAACCAACACTAGCAAATAATAACACTCCCCAACAGTAACAGTGCAATAACTTAATAACAGATTGGTAGTCAAAAAAAACCTGCATCAAATCAGCCTATCTTATCTCCACTGCCCAGAAACAGGCCCAGGGGGACCGAGAGGGGAGCATGGTCCGACAAATAAAGGAGCCAAGCCCCCAACCCGTTCACCTCCTGCCCCCCATCCTACCGACATGGTGAGCATGGCTCAAAGTATTATCCCCCATAGAGCTACTCAACCTAGTAAGGTAAATGCAGAACAGCCACAGTGAAAAACATAGCTCGCAGCCCTCAAGGCCCTCCCGAAAGTCCGGGCCCCCCCCCCCAAGGGGAGCAGGCCCATCGGGGCAGCATTGCAACACTCACTGTTCAAAGTCTCCCACTCTCCTCGGAGACCCACAGAACCAAGCGCACAGAGGGATCCCCTCTGCATCTCGCAACTATCAATCCGGTGTGGTAGACACAGAGGTGCCCTGTCTTTCCAGGTGGTCGACATATACCGCTGCTTCTGTCGCTGAACCAAACACCCGAGGCCGGCCCTCGTGGAACACGTGGAGGCGCGCCGGATACTGCACCGTAAATTTAATGTTCGCTGCAATCAGCTTTTGACAGATCGGGGCATAGGCTCTGCGACGCTGGCTCACCGCCACTGAATAATCTTGTGTGATCCGAATTTTGGCGCCATCCCGCTCTATAGTCCCTCGTCTCCGGGCCTCTCGCAGGATCGCCTCCTTCTGCTGGAACTGCAGATATTTAGCCAGCACAATCCTGGGCCGGACGTCGTTGGGTTTCTTAGGACCCACTCTATGCACCCGCTCAATCACCAGTGAGGAGCCCAGTTCATTTTCCCCCAGCAAGGAGGCTGACAGGGCTTCAATGTATGCACGCAGGCCTTTATCTCCTATGGAGCTCGGGATCCCCAGGAATCTTAAATTGCTGCGTCTGGAGCGATTCTCCAGATCCTCCATTTTCTCAGCGTGGTCTTTCAGGGTCACCCGAACCTGCGCAAGCTCCAGGGTAAGTTTTTCCACCTCCTCCTCTGCCTGCGATAGCCGTGCTTCGGCCTGCTGCATGCGGAGCCCAACGGCGTCAACCGAATTCTGCACCGCCTCTATTTTAGTGCGAAGGGTCTCAAATTGCAAAGATAGAGCTTCCGAGACCGCCGCAGAGATCTCCGTCACTGTTGCCGCCGGCGTTGTAGCCGGTGAGGCCCCTGAGCTCGGAGGCGAGTCAGCCATTTTGGATGTCCCCGGAGCACGTTCCTTCTCTCTTCTGCTAAGTCTCGCTGCCGCTGCCATCCTCATCAAGAGAGCCCGTTCAGTTTCGGCAGGTCTGCAGCACGTCCATGGAGACAAATTCCTGCGGTTCGCACCAGTATAATGGGGCAATATTAGCCGGTTTGGAGCGAGGGAGCCTGGAGCTCAGGGAGAACACAGCTTCCCCGGCTCACCACATCACGTGACCTCCCAGGAACAACTTTTTATTGGTACCGCAACCGCGAGACATAATTTTTGAAGTATTTCAGCAAAGAGGAAGGTTTGGTATTTTGCAACGATATATACGGAGTGATGGAAAAGTTTAAACTCAAGTATGATCCTGCTGAATGGCGGCTGTTCATTGATTCGTCAAAAGACAACATAAAAGGTGTTCTTCTTCATAATGGCAACACATTCGCTTCAGTTCCTATTGCTCACTCTGTTATTCTCCAAGAAAAATACTAGAATTTGGCCCTGATTCTTCAGAAGATTCGTTATGATGAGCATAAGTGGATGATTTGTGGAGACTTTAAAATTCTATCCATGCTATTAGGGCAGCAATCCGGTTTCACCAAATATCCCTGCTTCCTTTGCTTGTGGGATAGCTGGGCCCGCGACCTACACTGGGGGGGAAAAAAGACTGGCCAATTTGGGAGTATTTGAGACCCGGTGAGAAAAATGTTCTTCATGAGAGCTTGGTACCTCGTGATAAAATTCTATTACCACCTCTCCACATTAAGTTGGGTCTCATTAAGCAATTCATCAAGTCCCTTCCAAAAGATGGTGAGTGCTTTCGGTACCTTTGCTCAAAGTTCCCCCGACTTTCTGAAGCAAAGCTAAAGGAAGGAGTGTTTGTTGGCCCTGATATAAGGAAACTCATTTCAGATGGAGCATTCGCTGAAACAATGTCTGAGAAGGAAAAAAAAGCCTGGGATTCCTTCAAGGATGTTGTTCTCAAATTCTTGGGGAACAGGCGGGATGAGAACTATAAGGATATTGTTGCCAGGATGCTCAATGCCTTCAAAGAACAAGGCTGTAACATGAGCCTGAAAGTCCATTTCTTGCACTCCCATGTGAACTACTTTCCCGAAAACTTGGGGGCGTACAGTGAAGAACAAGGTGAAAGGTTTCACCAGGACATCAAGGATGCAGAGAGAAGGTACCAAGGAAGATGGAACACCACTATGATGGCTGATTTCTGCTGGTTGCTGCTGCGGGAAACCCCAGATGAAAAATACGCCAAGCAGCGCACCAAGAGAAGCATTCGGGGGAAGAAGAAACGGCCCACCAGGAGATTGATTGACCCAAGAATGACTTTAAAATCTAAACTGTGTTGACAAATATCATGTTTTTACTAAACTTTGAAATAAAAATTTGCTAGTTATTACCACAGTGTCGGATCTCATTTATTAGAATTTTATTTTCACACCATCGGGTGTTTGTCTTCATGTATTGCAATGGTGCGGTTTGCGTTTTCTATTCTTACATACTGTAACAGGGTAGACCCTGTACAGACAGAGGAAATGCAGGCCAGCACAAGTGAAAACAGAAAAAGTGACAGGGAAAACAAGAAAGTGTCAGATAGTTACCCTGAGCAACGCAGGAACACGTGCAAAAGCTCAATCAGGACACACCCAGCTAGCAAAAGAAGGGAATTCACTTCACCTGACAGGGTTCAGCTAACTAAGGGTGGAGCAAGCGAACGCTGGTTTAAAACAAGCTCTCAGACATTCAGAGACAGTTTAGGATCCGGATTAGGATCAGGATTAAGGCAAAGCCAGGAGCTGGTGCCGGAGCAGAGAGAGAGAGAGAGAGAGAAGCCGTGGCAGCCAAGGACACACTTGGAGAAAATACAGAGAGGGCAGCTAAAGCCCTGGGAAGCATGGCACAGGTATGAGAATGCAAGAGAGAGTGATAAAGAAACTCTGGAGCAATTAGAGTGCCCATATGAAGGTCAGAGGGAACCCGAGGACCTGAATAAATCAGAGAGATATTCACAGCCAAATAGTGTGCATGAGCAAGAGAAAAGCTTTTACTTACCAGATAAAGCTGAAGAGTTTTGTAATTGTAAGTTCACAGCTCCATCTGAAACTCCGTCACGAGCACTCCGATTCAGCTCAGCTGGGTTACAAAAGGGAAACCTGGATAGGTTGGAAAGTTCCCTTAATTATCCCACGAGCAGAGCAAGTAAGGGGCTAAGCTCTACTCAGAAGTACCAGCAGGGGCAGTGCCTGGGAAACCTCTATTCCCGTATATATGGTAATACCCAGAGAGGCTCTAGCCCGGTGAAAGAAAAGAACTTCCTGGTTGACGTGCTTAGGCAGCAAGTCTCTCATAGTACTCCCAAAGTACAGAATGAATATACCAGTCAACCAGAGATGATGGAATACCAGAATGCTGAGGAGAATGATACACAGGAATTAATGGATTGTTCTTTATCATTAATTGAACCTGAATTCTCCCTGAGATAAGGAAGATAACTTTGTGTCTTAAACTTCAGTAATACAGCAACAAGCCTGTAACTCTCTCTCTCGAGGCAGAACAGAGGTATGCTCTACTCTCAGCTACCAGGGAGAGAACCTTATAGCAATATTTAAGCTTTTTGTTCTTTTGTTTATTTCTCCTTTAAAAGCTGAAGAAAGCAAGTTATGTTTCCCTTTGTTATTGTATATAAGATGTCCAAGCAAAGCATATAATTTATGTTCCTTGAAGATAAAATACCCTCAATGGGACGGGGAATAAAAACCCTTTGATTTGAAGAAAGAAGTGTTTGCGTTTATATTCATAAAGGCACAACTACCACCCTCCAGGGGCCTTGCAATACAGGAGGCTACCGCTTGGCCAGAGGAGGTGTGACATAATTGGCGTAGTTGGCAGGATTTATGAATATAAACGCAAACACTTCTTTCTTCAAATCAAAGGGTTTTTATTCCCCGTCCCATTGAGGGTATTTTATCTTCAAGGAACATAAATTATATGCTTTGCTTGGACATCTTATATACAATAACAAAGGGAAACATAACTTGCTTTCTTCAGCTTTTAAAGGAGAAATAAACAAAAGAACAAAAAGCTTAAATATTGCTATAAGGTTCTCTCCCTGGTAGCTGAGAGTAGAGCATACCTCTGTTTATTCAGGTCCTCGGGTTCCCTCTGACCTTCATATGGGCACTCTAATTGCTCCAGAGTTTCTTTATCACTCTCTCTTGCATTCTCATACCTGTGCCATGCTTCCCAGGGCTTTAGCTGCCCTCTCTGTATTTTCTCCAAGTGTGTCCTTGGCTGCCACGGCTTCTCTCTCTCTCTCTCTCTCTGCTCCGGCACCAGCTCCTGGCTTTGCCTTAATCCTGATCCTAATCCGGATCCTAAACTGTCTCTGAATGTCTGAGAGCTTGTTTTAAACCAGCGTTCACTTGCTCCACCCTTAGTTAGCTGAACCCTGTCAGGTGAAGTGAATTCCCTTCTTTTGCTAGCTGGGTGTGTCCTGATTGAGCTTTTGCACGTGTTCCTGCGTTGCTCAGGGTAACTATCTGACACTTTCTTGTTTTCCCTGTCACTTTTTCTGTTTTCACTTGTGCTGGCCTGCATTTCCTCTGTCTGTACAGGGTCTACCCTGTTACAATACATACCTGTACAACATTTTTTGCACATTTCTTTGCTTTGCTTTGTGTCTAACCTCGCTCTTATATGCTCAATGTTTGTGCACATGTATGTGGCTGTTTTAAGTGCAGACAATTTTGCTACCATCACAGTGTGTTTGTTGACATTACTCTATTCTTATGTGCTGCCTTGTTACAATTTTCTTTATTCTTATTTGAATAACTACTAAACAATTAGTATAAAGAATTCATCCAAGAAACTTTTATCTCGATCGCACTCAATCTGAAACGTTCACCTCAAACTGCTAACCCAATGTAGCAAAAAATCTGTACGTGATGGAGCAAATTGGTTACCAGATTTGGATTCAGCGCACCAAAAAATGTAAAAATCAATCGAAATATTAGAGGCAGTTTAAAAAAATTTTTTTTTAGTGTACCTGTGTTAATTACATATGGCATAGCAGCTATGCAGTGAGGCATTGTGTTCGCCTGCTTATGGGGGGTGAGTGGTGAGAGTGGTGAGGAGGGGCAGGGTATGATCCTGTGGGTGGTTTCTGGTGGTAAATGTGTTAAGGTATTCCTCAAAAAGAAAGTTCTTAAGGTGTTTTTTGAAGAGGGTGTGGGATTGGAGTGCCCGTAAGGTGGGGGGTAGTTTGTTCCAGTTGGTAGGGGCATATAATTGGAAGGCTCTTGTGCAGGTGTGTTGTGGTTTCTTGGAGCTCTCTGCAGGTACAAGGAGGAGATTTGCTGCATTTTGGCGCCGGAGTCTGCTGTTGTTGGGGCACTCAATTAGTAGTTGTAGAGCTGTTCCGCTCTACTGTTGAGGAGGGCTTTGTGCGTGAGGACAACGATCTTAAACCTGATACGGGATGTAACTGGCAGCCAGTGTAGGGATTTCAATATGGGCGTGATATTGGTGTGCCTGGTTGCTCCGGCGATGAGTCATGCAGCTGTGTTTTGAGCCAGCTGCAGGGGGGTGAGGGTGGTCTTAGGTAGTCCTTGTAAGATGGAGTTGCAATAGTCAAGGAGAGGGGTGATGGATGCTTGACAGACTGTCATAGGTCATGGCATGTGTCATGGGGATTGTTGGATGATGTGTATATGTGTGTGTGAGTCATAGGGAGGGTCGAGGGATTCATTCATGCATGCATGTGTGTATGTATGACATGGGAAGTATCAGGGGCTGCATGCATGTGTGTCTGTCATGGGGAGTGTTGGGGCTGCATGTGTCTGTCATGTGGAGTGTCATGGGCTGAGTGTATGCATGTGAGCAGCTGCAAAGGTTAAACATTTATATCAAGCATGGACATTATTTAAAAATAGTATCTTGGAAGCCCAAACCAGATATATTCCACGCTTTAAGAAAAGTGGAAGCAAGGCCAAAAAACTGCCAGCATGGATTAAAGGCAAGGTCAGAGAGGCTGTTGGAGACAAAAAAAGCATCTTTCAGGAAATGGAAAAAGAAGCCAAATGATGAAAACGTGAAACAGCATAAGCACTGGCAAGTTAGATGCAAGGCTTTGATAAGGCAGGCAAAGGCAAAATTTGAAAAAAAGCTTGCTGTGGAAGCAAAAATGCATAATAAAGACTTTTTCAAGTACATCCTTAGCAAAAAACTTGTGAGAATATCAGTTGGATCACTGGATGATAGAGGGGTTAAAGGGGTGCTAAGGGAGGACAAGGCAATAGCAGAAAGACTGAATGAATTCTTTGCTTTGGTCTTTACATGCCTGAAATTGTATTTAAAGGTGATATATCAGAAGAATTGAAAGAAATATCAATAAACCGGGAAGATGTATTACAACTATTTGATAAACTGAAGAGTGGTATATCACCTGGACCAGATGGTATACATCCAAGAGTGCTGAAATAGCTGAAAGATGAGATTACAGACCTACTATTAGTAATCTGTGAACTATCATTAAAGTCATCTGTAGTACCTGAAGACTGGAGAATAGCCAATGTAAAGTCAATTTTTAAAAAGGGTTCCTGGGGAAATCCGGGAAAGTACAGACCAGTGAGTCTGACGTCAGTACCCAGCAAAATGGTAGAAACCATTATAAAGAATAAATGAATACAATGTAGATGGTCATGGTTTAATGGGAGAAAGCCAACATGCATTTAGCCAAGGAAAGTGTTGTCTTACTAATCTATTATACTTTATTGAAGGTGTGAATAAACAGGTAAACCAAGGCGAGCCAGTTGATATAGGCCTTCATTTACGAATGCGGGTTCGTGCAGCCCCGCAATCCGCCTATTTCTTATTCCCCCATTGGCTCTTCCTATACGTCCTGTGCTTCAGGACGGAGAGAGCTGGTGGGGGTGGAGGGCGTGGAGTAGGGGCCGGTCAATGGCAGCGCATTCAAGGCTGATTCAGGTAATGGCCCTGTACATGCTGCCGGGCTTGCTAGGATGTGCTGCTTATACCATCTCAGAAATGATATAAACGATACAATTTGCCGGATTGGGGCAGGGGAGCCACCCCCGGGGCTGGGGCCGGGCGTGGGGGGTACCCGCTGCCCGATCCAGGCCGTGGGAGGTCAGCCATGAGTCGAGCAGTGGGGACTTGGGGAGTCAGAGCCGCAGATGCCGGGGGCACCTGCAGGGAGGATGTCCCCGCAGGCATAAGGGGCATGCAGGGCCATCTATGGGCCTGATTCTGGAATTCATGGGAACGTTTTGTTCTCGTGGACCCGAATCAGGTATTAATGGCTCCATCTTCAGCAGGGACGTCTGCACGGCCCGGACATCCCCCTCCTGGAATGGGGCTCATAGTGTACCTGGATTTTCAGAAAGCCTTTGACAAGGTCCCTCATCAAAGACTCTTGGCCAAATTAAAATGTCATGGGATTGGAGGCAGTACACCATTATGTATCAGGAACTGGTTTAAAGATAGAAAGCAGAGAGTAGGGCTAAATGGCCAGTTTTCTCAATGGAGGAAGGTGAATAGTGGAGTACCACAGGGATCTATGCTGGGCCTGCTGCTTTTTAACATATTCATAAATGACCTGGAAATGGGAATAACGAGTGAGGTGATAAAATTTGCAGATGACACAAAATTATTCAAAATTGTTAAAATGCAAAAGGATTGTGAAAAATTGCAAGAGGACCTTGATAAATTGGAAGACTGGACATTCAAATGGCAGATGAAATTTAATCTGGACAAGTTCAAAGTTATGCACTTAGGAAAAAACAACCAAACTATGGTTACACGATGCAAGGTTCCACGTTAGGAACCACCACCCAGGAAAAATATTTAGGTATTTATTTTATTGTATTTATTTATTTAACAGGTTTTTATACTGCATTTTTCCTTCGTTCAAATTGGTTTACAGTAAAACATAGTAACAGTTTACATTGTAAGAAGTAACATTTACAGTTCAACCAGAATATTAACAACAACATTAACAGTTGCAGGAACTATATGCAGGATAAATTGTGTACATAATAAGAACTTAATGGGGGGGGGGGGGTGGTGCATATGTTGAAAGCTTGGATAGAGATGTTGGCGTGGCATAGGCTGAGATACTTGACATAGGGTAGCCGGGGTCTGTAAGGTGGACTAGGGGGGTATTAAGATGTTTTCTAGATGTGCTATCTTATTGTTCCATAATGCTGAATGTACAGGAAAGTTTTTTTCTGAAGTCTTTGTTGTTTTTTGTATCTTTAATGTCCTATGGGAGTGTATTCCATAGTGACGGTGCAGCTAGGGAGAAGGCTGTCTTTCAGGTAATTTGTCTGGATTTTGCATGGGCATTTGGTGAGACAATCTTGTTTTTATTGATGGTTCTCCTGGGTCGTGATTCGAGGGGATCAATGCTTGGAGTTCGTATGCCGAAATGTCGTGTAATATTTGAAATACGGTGAGGAGTGTCTTGTACTTTGTGCATGAGTATATGGGGAGCCAGTGTCATTGATTCAAAAGGGGTGCTTTGTAGTTGTGCTTAACTAATCCTGTGATGATGCGGGCTGCCATGTTTTGGGCTATTTGGAATGGTTAAATGGAATGTTTTGTGAGGCCTTGATATGTTGCAATAGTCTAGGATAGGTGTTAAAGTGCCCGATTTATATTTGGGCAGTGCTATGCGCCGCGTCGTCACATAGCCTGCCCCTCTTCCACCTAACCTGGATTTTCAATGCCGGGATCATATGCAGCCCCGGCATTGAAAATCCAGGTCTTTAGAGAAGAGCTAAGTCTCCTATAGGGAATTTTCATAGAAGGCAATTCTTGAAGCCTAAAAGGTTTCACAAGTGAATCCTCCATTTCCAGCCACTGATAAAATACCTCATTTTGCAATAAAAAAAAGCTCCATAACGAACAAGCGAAGCAGCATGGTATGACAACAAATCTGGAAAATTAACACCACCCTTCATCCGTGGAAGTTTCAATTTTGACAAAGCAATGCGTGGCCTCTTCCCTTTCCATAAAAATGAAGTCAGGCACTTATCCAAATTACTATAAAATTGCATATTACAAAAACCAGGAAGCATTCCTAACTTATAATTTACTCTGGGGAGGACCATCATTTTGATGGTGTCCAGTCTGCCCCACCAAAACAGACGCAAGGGAGTCCATTTCTTCAATAGACTACGTACAACTGAGGAGATTTGATGACAATTCACCCTAAATGTTTCAGTGGGGGATTTACAAAAGCGCATGCCAAGATATTTAATACCTGATGCCGAGTATTTAAAAGGGAATTTAGAGAAATCACCCCCTTCGCAAAATCAAGTGGCAGCAGTTCAGACTTACTCCAGTTAATCTTGTATCCAGATAAGACCGAAAAGTCATTAACTAAATTAAGAAGATATTTAATGAAGACGTAGGATTGGACAGAAAAAGTAGCAAGTCATCTGCATAAACTGCAATCTTCCACTGATGTGTGTCATAAAGAATACCACGTATCCCTCCAACTTCATTAATCTTTAATATAAGAGGTTCTAGAGCAAGGTTAAAATCAAGGGCGATAGCGGACAAAGCATAGTTACTCACCTGTAACTGGTGAACTCCGGGAACAGCAGGAATTTAGTCTTCACATATGGGTATCATCGGTACCGATGGAGCCTGTGCGGGAACGCTCCCCAGCGTCCAATTAGAAAGCTTTTGGGAGCATCCCACAGCGCCTGCATGCTGCCTTCCCGCCTTTCCCAACTGTCTCTCTCCAGTTGAGTTTAAAGCTGAGACAAAGAGAGAGAGAGAGAGGGAGAGAGAAAAAAAGAGAGATAGAGAGATACAACTCCTAGGGGAGGTGGGTGGGTTGTGAAGAATAAATTCCTGTTGTTCCCGGAGATCATCTGTTACAGGTGAGTAACTATGCTATCTCCAGGAACAAGCAGGAATGTAGTCTTCACATATGGGGACTCCCTAGCTGCAGATGCCAGGGAGATGGCCCCAGAAAGTTGTGTGCCCTTGTGAAAGGGCTCCACTTCCCCCCATGGATCTCTGGCATCCTACCAGGGATGGTGGGTAGGAGTTGATTATGTATGGAACAGGTGTTGAAGAACAGCCTGACCAAACAAGGCATCCTGGCGGGAGTCCTTGTCCAAGCAGTAATGGGCTGTGAAGGTATGAAACGAGGCCCAGGTAGCTGCTCGACAGATGTCGTCGATAGACACAGAGTGAAGATGAGCCATAGAGGCTGCCATGGCTCTGACATTGTGCGCTGTGACATGGCCTTCAAGAGGAAGGTTCTTACTCTGATAGGCAAAAGATATACACTGTGCAATCCAGTTGGACAGTGTCCTTTTGGAGACTGGAAGTCCTAAATGACTAGGATCAAAAGCAACAAAAAGTTGAGAGGACTTTCTATGTTGCTGCGTCCTTTGCAAGTAAAAGGCCAAAGCTCTTTTACAGTCCAAAGTATGAAGATTCCTTTCTGCATTAGAGGCATGAGGCCTTGGGAAAAAAACAGGAAGGTAAACTGCTTGGTTTAAATGAAAAGGTGAAACCACTTTTGGCAAAAAATGAGGATGAGTCCTAAGGACTACCTTATCATGTTGGAACCTTGTATTAGGAGGATCAGCCACCAATGCTTGCAATTCACTGATACGACGTGCTGATGTGATTGCAATAAGAAAAATAAACTTACAGAAAAGGAATTTCAAAGAGGTAGTAGCTAATGGTTCAAAAGGCGGATTCATGAGCTGGCCAAGAACCAGATTTAAATCCCATGCCACCGGTGGTGGCTTAACGGGAGGCTTAGTTAGAAGAAGGCCTCTCATAAATCTCGCTATGATAGGATGAGAGGAAATAGGTTGCCCATTTAAAGGCTTGAGAGAAGCTGCAAAGCACTCAAATGAATTATCACTGAATTGGTCTTAAGCCCTGCATTAGACAAATGAAGGAGATATTCCAGTAATGATTCCAGAGGTATTGCAAGAGGGTTAAGACCCTTCTATGAACACCATATGGTAAACCTTTTCCACTTGAAAGCATAGAGCGTCTTGTGGATGGTTTCCTGGAAGCATAAAGGATATCCTTTGCTTGCTGAGAAAGGTTAAGACCATGAAGTTCTAGGCTTTCAACAACCAGGCTCTGAGATGTATTGGGATGCCACAGCATACCGTCCTCCTGGGATAGGAGATCTGGAGCAGATCCTAACTCTAGAGATGGAGCTTGAGAGAGATGTAAGAGCAGAGGGTACCACACTTGTCGTGGCCAATGTGGGGCTATGAGACTCATATGGCCTCTATCTTTCTGAAGCTTGAATAAAGTTCTGGGAATTAGGGGAATGGGTGGGAAGGCATACAGAAAGTCCCGGCCCCAATGGAGGAGGAAGATATCCCTGGCCTGACAACCCTCAGCCGGAATTCTGGAACAGAACCGGGGAAGTTTGGCATTCCGCGGACTTGCAAAGAGGTCTATGTCCGGGGTTCCCCAAAATTGAAAACTTTTGGCCACCTGGTCTGCATGGAGAGACCATTCGTGTGGAAGCAGAACTTGACTGAGTCTGTCTGCCCAAGAGTTTTGAATGCCTGGAAGATACACTGCAAGGAGATGAATCTTATGCTCTCTGGCGAGGGCCCAAAGTCGCAAAGCTTCATTGAAGAGTGACAGAAAGCCTGTTCCACCCTGCTTGTTCACATAGAACATGGCTACCTGGTTGTCCGTTTGAATTAGGACAGTTTTGTAGCTGAGCTGGGTGTGAAACACTCGAAGAGCAAGAAAAATTGCTCTGAGCTCTAGGAGATTGATGTGTAGATCGGTCTCCTGTGGAGTCCAGGAATCCTGGGTAGAGAGGCCTTGCAAATGGGCTCCCCAACCCACCTGTGAGGCATCTCTTGTTAGAGTTACTTGGGGTGGGGGTTGCTGAAAAGGTGACCCCACCAACAGATTCTGGGGTGACTGCCACCATTGGAGAGACAAAATAAGACGATCTGAGGTTGCTATTTTGTCTGACAGGCAACCTGACGCCTGAGTCCACTGAGTGGATAGAGTCCACTGGGTTGCTCTCATATGGAGGCGGGCATAAGGGACCACATGCATGGTGGATGCCATGTGGCCTAGCAATTGTAACATTTCTCGAGCAGTGAGGTGAGACTTTAGCATTGCTTGGGAAGCTAACTGCACAATGCGAAGGCAGCGGGACTCTGGAAGATAGGCCCTTGTGTGTCTGGTATCCAGTAGGGCTCCTATGAACTCTAGAGACTGAGTGGGAGCTAGGTTGGATTTTGGAAAGTTTATGACAAGTCCCAAATATTGAAGGATACGCATTGTGCGAGACAGAGAAAACCTGGCCTCTGGCTCTAATGGGGCTCGAATGAGCCAATCATCCAAGTAAGGGAAGACAAACATTTTTAGGGTACGGAGAAATGCTGCCACCACAGCCATGAATTTTGTGAACACCCTTGGTGCCGAGGCCAGGCCAAAAGGAAGAACTCTGTATTGGTAGTGCTTCCCTTGAAATAGAAAGTGAAGAAACCTTCGGTGAGTTGGATGGATGAGAACATGAGTGTACGCATCCTTGAGATCTAGAGAACAAAGCCAGTCCTGACTCTGAAGGTATGGCAGTAGAGTTCCCAGAGAAATCATTTTGAATTTCTCTTTGAAGAGAATTTGTTCAATTCTCTGAGGTCCAAAATGGATCTGTGCCCTCCTGTTTTCTTTGGAATAAGGAAAAAGGGGGAATAGAACCCTGCACCTTGTTGATGAATAGGTACTTCTTCTATTGCCCCTTGGCAAGAAGCAGACTGACCTCGTGATCTAACTGGGAGCTGAGAGAGGTCTGAGAATTGAACTGTCTTACCATTGTAGGAGGGGGCATGCTGAGGAAGTGAAGTTTGTATCCCTCTCTTACAATGGACAGAGTCCAACTTTCTGCTGTTATCTGCCCCCATCTGGGGGAAAAATAACATAACCTTCCTGGAATGGTGGAAGGCTCTGGCCCATTCAGGGCCAGGAAGACAAAGTTCTCTAGATGGGAGTCAAAGCCCCTGTGAAGGCTGAGTCTGCTGAGCCGGTTGAGGCTTAGCAGCCTTTGTTTTTCTTTGTTTAGGTTGTTGCTGACCCTTTTGGGCAGACTGACCTGAACGATGCCCTTGCTGGGTATAGGAGGGGTAGAACTTCTTCTTTCTAGTGAAGAATGTTTTTTTGTAGGACTTTTTCCTTGCAGGATCTGCTGTAGATTTTGATAATCTATCCAAGGTGAGATTATCAGCATCTAGATCATTAGCTTTCTCTTGCCAATTTTTGCCAAAGAGATTCTCTCCTGTGCAAGGAATATTCCCCAGTTTGTCCTGTACCCAGAGTTCCAAGTCAGATGCCTGGAGCCAGACAATCCTACGTGTGCCTATGGCAATAGCAGAAGTTCTGCTTATGCATTCAAAACAATCAAAAGCTGCACGATTTACGAATTTGGAAACATCCTCAGCATGTTTGATAAGTGCAAGATAATCTTGTCTCTTATCATCAGGAAGGAGAGGGCTCATAAGCTCTAGATCTCCTGTAACTTCTTTAAGGAACATTCCCATATATAAAATGTAGGAACTAATCCTGGCAGAAACCATAGAGGCCTGGAAGGTTTGACGCCAAAAGTCATCAAGAGTTCTACATTCACGTCCTGGAGGATTAGATGCATGTCTTTTTGCACTCTTGATCCTTCTCATAGCTGATTCCACCACCATGGAATAGTGGGGCAGCAGAGTTTTTTGAAATCCAGGACAGGGAAGAACTTGATACATGGTATCGAGCCTACGAGAATGAGGAGAAGTGGTGAGAGGTGTTTCCCACATCCTTAGGATGAGATCATGCAAGTAGCTGCTTCTTTGGAAGCTTTAGGATACTGTAAAATCTCCAATTCCTTTGCCCTAGGCTCTGTTTCAGGAGCCACTGTGATGCAAAGACCTCGAGCCACATCCCGGATAAAATCCTGGAAGGATATATCCTCTGGAGGAGACATCCTACATTTAGGAGAGGAAGAATCCTCAGGAAGAAGTACTCTGGTATCGACAGAGCTGTCAGAGTCTTCAGACTCGTCGGAGGATTCAAAGTATCTCCTGTCCGGGTAATCGTGCAGTGCACGATACCGGTACTGATCGAAGTTGGTATCGACAGGGTCCGGTACCGACTTGTCAGTACCAGAGGGCACAGCATGCGTCGGTACTGGTAGTCCACCTGCTGACATCGATGCAATTGCCCCCGGTACCGATGTAGGTGCCGGTACCGGTACCGGTTGAATTGACTGAAGCGGTTTCGGGGGCATCGATGCCGAGAGAAGAGCCGCCAGACTGCGTTCAATAGCCAAGAATCTCTGGTCTATCGATGCCGCCGATGCCTGGGTATTGGTACCGAACAAAGCGGCCGGTACCCCAGAGCATGGCACCAGTAGTTCTGCCGAGGTTGGGGCTTCGAGAACATCCTGGAGCCCCGATGATGCTTTGGAAGCCGAAGTCTCACGCTGGGGCAATTTTGCCGGTGTGAGTCCCTCAAGGGCAACGCCAGAGGCATCTCGATACTTAGAAGGAGATCTACCCTTTGAGGACCGGCTAGACTTATGTTTAGTTACCTGAGATCCATGGGAGGAAGACGAAGTCCTAGAAGATGTTGACGCCACAGATGCTGCATCGGAGGGAAAAAGGGTGCTAAGTTTAGCAGCTCGGTTTTGCCAACCCCTCTTCGACATCGTCCCACAGGCAACACACTCGGAGATAGAGTGGTCAGGACCTAAACATTTGAGGCACCACTCATGGGTGTCGGTGATGGAGATGGTACCGCCACACTTGGAACACTTTTTAAAACCCGAAGTGGGTTTTTCCATTGTAGAGGAAAGTTGAGCCTACTGCCCAAAATGGCGCGTGGCACCAGAGGAGAAAAAAAGCTGGAAGACTCAAGGAAAAGATTTTTTTTTTTTACAAGGAAAAGAAAGAACCGGCAGTACCGGTGTAGCGTCAAAGGAAGGCAGACGCGACCACAAAAAAGAAGAATAAATGGGATATTTTCTGCGGTGACAGGAAGTACGACCTGCCGGTTCCGCGGAAAATGAAGAACTGGAGAGAGACAGTTGGGAAAGGCGGGAAGGCAGCATGCAGGTGCTGTGGGATGCTCCCAAAAGCTTTCTAATTGGACGCTGGGGAACATTCCCACGCAGGCTCCGTTGGTACCGATGATACCCATATGTGAAGACTACATTCCTGCTTGTTCCTGGAGATCCTTGTCTGGTACCGCGACCTAAAGTTAATAAGCTAGACAGTGTATCATTTACAAGTAATCTAGAATGTGGTGCAGCACACAACACCTTCACCCAGTTGATGAATTCAGTACCCCAACTAAACCACTCCAAGGATTTATAAAGGAAAGACCATTCAATACAGTCGAAAGCCTTTCTGCATCGAGGGAGAGAGCTACAACTGGATAATAAACTCTATTCGCTGACCAGGCAAGATGGCGGTGTCGACAGAAGCTCGCTGACACTGCTCCTGGGTTCCTCCTGTCTTACCTTTTTCTTTAGTCATTTTCCTCCGTTTTTCGGCTGGTGAGAGCTCCCGATGCCACATGCGGGCAGAAAGAGAAAAGCCAAGCCAAACTCTGTGTCGGCAGGAGAGAGTTCGGCTGCAGTGGCGTCAGCGATCAGTGGGCCCATGGATGCCTTTGTGACACCCACTGGGATGAGTGTGCTAATTCCGGGGCACCCACTGTGCACTACGGGGGTAGAAGGATGGCCTCCCAGCGCCGAGGGGTTAGAGGTCTCTCTAAGCCCGAATTCCGTCTACCGCCGGTTCAGCCGGAAGCAGAGTTCTTGCAAGGGTCATCGAGTGCTGGCATGAGGGAGTTGTTGTGCCTGCCTCAGGGCCTGCAGTTGCAGCCGTCCGACCCCGGAGGAGGATATTCGGAGTTGATCTCTCCAGCTGTATTATCCGGCGCTGTGGGAGGTCGGGAGGAGTTGCTTTCTGCTCTGCCCACTTCGTAGGAGCTGCCTGCATCTTCAATGGGTGAACATCTTTTGCATTGAGGGACTATCCCTGGACACAATTTGGTGAGACCAGATCCTGTTACTTCTGAATCTCTTTGGGAAGTTTTTTCATCTATGTCGCTCACTATCACAACACAGCTTCAGTCTATATTGCAGCAGTTTCAAGCATTTGGGCAGCAGTTACAGGTATATGAAGTGGGTCAGACTGATTTTACTGCCAAAGTGGTCTCCTTTGAGGGCCAGCTGGGGCAGGTTCAGGAGGTCTCCCAAGTCTTTGTTAAAGATTCTGCAGTTCTGCATAGGAGGATCGAATTTTTGGAAAATGCTGCGAGGATCCGAAATCTTAGAATATTGAATTTTCCTAAGGTTCCGTCAGTGTCTGCCTTGGAACTTTTTAAGAAGTTCTTAGTAACCACTCTTAAGGTCTTGGCTGAAGTGGTTCCACCCATTTCTAAGGCCTTCTATTTACCAACTGCTAAGACTGGTCCTGTGGGTGCAGATGAGCATCGCTTACATTCTTTGAACAGTTTAGATTTGTCTACATTTTTGGAGTGGTCACCTTCTGATGCAGGGATGACCGCCACTTTGCTGGTCAACTTCGCCCTTGAGGCAGATCGGGATTGGCTATTGAAACTGTTTTTTCGCTCCCCATGTAAAGTGTTCTTGGATTCCCACCTCCGAATATTTCCTGATGTATCTAGAGCAACCCAAAAGAGATGGAGGCAGTTTCTTTTATACCGCCCTGGGGTGCTTCAGCGGGGAGGGTTGTTTTTTTCCGTTTCCCATGTAAATGCCTAGTGAAGTTAGCTGGGCATAGTTACCTTTTCTTTGAACCCTCTCAGCTGGCTAGTTTTATTTCCTCTAGATTACTCACTGTGCAGGGTCTCCCCCCCTCCCCCACTCTCTCTTTAAGTAGCTCTCCTGTTAAAGAGGGCTAGTTTGGAATAGAGTATATACACTCCTCCTTTTCTGTTATTTGCTTATATTTGCATTATTATTAATTTATCCTATATTCTGTGACCTATCTTGCCTGTATATTGTGGACTTGTGGGCCTGAGTTAGGGTTGTATTGTTTTTTCGGATGGATTTTCCTGCTATTTAAGTTAAAATGGCCCTTTCCGCCCTTTCTGTACAAGTTATTTTCTTGTATGTATTTGAAATTTGCATATATAAATAATTAAAAAACAAACAAACAAAAAAACCCTCTATTCGCTATCAACCAAATTGTGGAAAGTGCGGGCTTTATCCCCAATATGTCTACCCTTAATAAAGCCAGTTTGGGCTTTGTTAATTAAAACATCTATAAAACTATTTAATACTAGAAGCCCCAAAGTGCGTCAATTGACGCAAATGCATCTTCGAAGTTGTATACCAGCGCCACTGCTAGAACCATGTCAGTCATGTTCCATGACTTTGTTAGCAAGGTCAAGATGTTCAAATATGTGCATCAAAAATTAATGACAGATGCACCACCTAGCGGGAAAATGAATTTATACCTAGAAGCCCCAAAGTACATCAATTGATGCACTCAATTGTCTTGGATGCGTCAATTGACATACTTTGGGGCTTCTAGGTATAAATTCATGTTCCCACTAGGTGGCGCATCTCAATAACTGTTTACAGTTTTACTCCGACATTACAAACAATAAACACACGATGACATCATGTAATGACATCACCTATTGCACGTATTTAACAAATAAGTAACTTCACATTAATTAACATCTGCATTTCATGCTAAACGCAGTCATCGTGATAATGCATCAATTGACGCACTTTGGGGTTTCTAGGTAAAATTCCTTTTGGGGCTTCTAGTGTTAATCGTGTGGCCAAAATTTTAGCTAAAATGTTATAGTCCACGTTAAGTAGTGAGATAGGCCGATAACTATTTAAGCATTTAGGATCTCGATCAGGCTTGGGAAAAAGAACAATTATAGCTTCAGAAAATCTTGAATCATGAAGTGGACATTCAAGAAGACTTTGATATAACTGCTTGAGTTTAGGCACCAAAGAAGAGGCAAAATGCTGGTAAAATTCAAGCCTAAAACCATCCAGGCCAGGTGACTTATTATTTGATAACAATTTAATAGCAGTCAAAATCTCCCCCACCCATCAGGGCACCCAACATCTGACTATCCTGCACACTTAATTTTGGATGATCAAGATTATTCCAGAATGCTGCATATAAAGATGTGTCATTCAATGATTCTGAAGTGAAGAGTTTTTCAAAATAAGTTGCAAAGGCATTCAATATATCCGTAGATTTCGTCAAAAGACATGAACCTCCAGGATGAATTGCGGTGATATAATATTTTGCTTTGCGAGCTCTCCAAAGATTAGAAAGAAGCTTCCCAGATTTATTCATACTTATATAATAACCAGTGTGCTATACAAAGATATCATTTTTAGCCTGATCTATAAACAATTTATTGTAACTTTGACGTTTCTGCATAAGTTCTTTAAAAATATCAGAACTTTTAGTGATAGCATGCGATTCCATCAATTTCTCAATATCTTTTTCCAAAGCCAGAGCACATGCAACACGATTCTTATGCAGCCAAGAGGATAAACTAATTATTTCACCTCTTAGAGTAACTTTAAAAGCTTCCCAAACAATGCTGAAATGCATATCACTCTTTGTATTCCTTCTAAAGAAGTCCACTATAAAAGCACAAATTTTTTCATTAAAAGAAACTTCAAGTAATAGATTGTTATGAAATTTCCAAGACCTAATTTGTAAAGGATGATTTTGAGAAATGAGATACATGGAAATGGCCGCATGGTCAGAGACATGAATGGGGTTAATAGCACAATTCTCGATTTCAAGCAAGATGGAGGAAGACACTAAGAAGAAGTCTATGCGAGAATAAGATTGATGGGGAAAAAAGAAAAAAGTAAATTCCTTTACAATGGGATAGTGCAAATGCCAAACGTCAACTAAACCCAATCCGTCTATCATTTCATTCAATGCTGAGTTAGAGGGATAATGAGAATCTTTCAACTGTGCACTTCTGTCAAGCTCAATATCTAAGACTGTATTGAAATCCCTGCCTATAATTAGATTACCCGCATTATAAGATAATAATGTTTGATTAAGATCAGAAAAAAAATTAAAGGAATTAAAAGAAGGAGCATACATATTAACTAAAGTATAACTATGCTCAGCAATTACAATATTTACACAAATCCAAAGATCTTCATTATCTGACTTTTGATCAATAATTTGAATTTGTAAGTTTTTATGAAAAAGGATAGATACACCATTTTTCTTATTAATACTGAGAGAAAAAAGATGATGCTGTATCCAATCACAATGAAACTTCATGCACGCCTTATAAAGCAAGAATATGATATCAGCCTTCAATGACTTTAAATATAATAAAATCTTTCTACATTTAATCTGATGATTAATACCGTTAATGTTCAGTGAAATAATTTTGTAACTCATTTCAGCATTATGTAGCAAATGAAGGTTCCATGGAGTTTACTATTAAAATGAAAGGTTGAACAGCAACTCGTCTTCAGTGGACAAGAATTGCAGAGAGAAATGACAAAAGTAAACCAAAAAACAACAAACTTTAATCGAAAAACCACCCAAAACCCCCCAATTGCCCACCCGAGAAAAATCCCCCCATAAGCTAGAGCCACAGAACATACTAATAGCAGCTAAATCCCCCCTACATGGGATTCACACATTATGATGTAATACTAAATCCCGATTACCACAAAATGAAATGAGAAAAATAATTCTGAACTATGCTATTGCTACTATCCTAATAATCTTGCTTAAGCAGGAGAGTTATTTAGAAATAATTGGCATAAGAATAAATTCTTAAATAATTCTAAATTAATGAATTGATAAAGCATAACACTAATAAAATCTGAAAAACAACATTATAACAGTTACCCTTACCATTAAAAGCAACAAGTAGAACATAGGAAATTCCCAGAAAACAAAGTTAATGTAATACGTTCATAGAGAAAGTCACGTAAAAGAGCTAAGTTAAGGACCCGGGCAGGAGGAATCCGCGCACTGACCCACCACAGCAATCTGCACGGCACCATACCACCAAGCCATAAACCTCACCACAAGATGTTGCTCAAGGACATCTGAAGAAGTACAAGCATTCACTCTCCTTTCAAACCTCTATGAGACTCCTGCACTGGAGACAGGAAGTCAAGTAACCGGAAGCAAAGCATGACAGGAAGAATCACAAACATGTGATTTAAAGTATTTATTACCCATAGGGGTGAACTATGCTGGATGTTGTCATGCTTGCTGCAAGGAGGTGATCTTGTGGAGCATTTAACAAACCAGAGCAGACTCCCGTCCAGTCAAGTGAGAGAGGTAGCCAGACAATATGATGCCTGTAGCAGATGCTACGAATTAGGAACAGTAGCACCGATCTTCAACCCGGGCCCCCAACAAAGGCACTTTGAAATTGATTAATCAGGAATTAGAGTAGCAGTGAGGCTTAAAGACCAGGTCTTTTTTATTGAATCGATGAATCTTTGAAGATCCTCCAGTTCGGTGAAAACCTGACAACAATCCCTGAAGGTAACTTTTATTTTTGTAGGCTGCCGGTGCTAGAGAAACTTTTTTCTACATAGAACTGTTTCACGAGAGAGATCAGGTACTAAACTTAACTTCTTTTCACTGATCTTGAAATGGTCAGGGTTTTTCCTGAGTAAGGATAAGAGCTGGAGTACTTGTGTAAAAAAATTTAGTTGAAGAACAATAGGCTGCGGGAATAGATGAGGAACCTGAGGCTGAGACTGAGGAGAACAATAAGCAGATTTGAATTGTAACGGTTGTTTAAAATGATGTTCAAATGGCTTAAAAAACGTAGACACAAATTGCAGTAGGCTTTCTCCCTCGGTTCCTTCAGGCACTCCCAGTAAACGAATATTAAGTCTTTTATTAAAATTAATTGAATCTGCTAACTCCTGTTGTAAACTTTTAATGGCAGTTTTATTTGAAAAGATTAAAGCCGCATCCTTATGTACGTGATCCTCGAGAGCAGAAATCCATAGCTGAGATGAGCTCATTTGAACTGAAAGATGCTCTATGTCCTTAATATTAACAGAAACTTTAATGTGATGTTCAATTAATGATTTGTGTTCACGAACTTCTTGTAAGACCATATCCTTATAAGTATCAGATTTAACGGGTATTGTAGGACCTTTTTTCTGCCGCTTTGAGCTGGGAGGAAGGATTTTGACCTCAGTTTTAACTGCCATGACAACTAATATAATAATAAAGAATAATGAGGAATAAAAAAACCCCAGTTCAGCAAGGATCCTATGAAAAAGGGGCTGGAAGATGAACATCCCACAGAGGGATGAATTAAAGCAGCCGTTATGTAGGGCTCCAGATTCTAGAACTGCTTTTTTATTTATTTATTTTTATTTATTTAGTATACCGCTACTTCCAGCGATCAGCAGCGGTTTGATTACAGATTGGAAATTGTCAAATCATGACAGGAAATTTTTGAGGTATAAACACATTGATTAGACAGGAAAGCACAGCACACAGAGAACTATTTTACAGGGAACATGGGCTATGGAGGGTTAAGTGGTTTGCCCAAGACCACAAGGAGCACCTGTGGGACTAGAAACCCCAGTCCTTCCGGCCCAAGGTTGCTGTCCTCCAGTGGGATTTGAACCCCCGACCTTCCGGCCCGAAGTACCTTGCCCCAACCACTAGGCCACTTGTTTTAACTTCTTGTTTTATTTTGTTGTAACTATTACATTGTGGGTTATTTAATAATTTAGTTTTGTTCTCATTTATCATTGTCAATATGTTTTTATTTTATTGTTTATATTTGCTCTCTTTGAGGTTTTACCCCCTGAAAAATACTGCCGAAACACGTAGGGGTTTTAATAAAGAACCTGCGGCCTCTTATACTACTTGCTTTTTTGTGTGACGTTACTGGTAACATCCTTCTCCACAAAGTGAACTCCATTTACCTGTAAATTTTGTTGCCTCCCAATCAACCAATTTTTAACCAAGTCATTCACTTTAGGGTCAATCCCTATAGTGCTCAATTTATTTATAAATTGCCTGTGAGGAGCGGTGTCAAAGGCTTTACTGAAATCCAAGTACATAGTATCTAGGGCTCTCTTTTGGTCCAACTCTCTGGTCACCCAGTCAAAGAAACAATCAGATTTGTCTGACAAGACCAACCTCTGGTAATCCCTGCTGCCATGGATCCTGCAGTCCACTGGACCACAACTGCATGTCATTGGGCAGAAGTATCCTCCCCTGCTCTGGACCTTGCTAGTGCTAGGCCAAATTCAGGTTATACTACAGTAATTTAGCAAGGCCACTGGATTTCTCTGCTGCTAAAAGTAATGAACTCCAAGAGCTCTTTACAGAGACTAATTTTAATAAATTTAAAAAAGCTTTAAATATCTAGAATTTCAGGAAATCATTTAACCTAGATGAATAAATATCAGAATTTTGGGCGATAATTTGGTTACTACTGTTGCAAGCCCTATTGTCTTATATTTTGTTTTAATTAGATTGTGACTTTTTACCTCTGTATATTGTCTTTCTGTCCTTGCCTTAGTTTTATAAATCTGAATTTATCTTTTATATTGGATATCACCTTGATACTTGATTATGTGAGGTCGATCAAGATTTTTAAATACTGCAATCCCTGATGATGGTGCATGCTTAGCCAGAAGGCGTGCGCAGGGGCAGAGTTTAGGCGGCGAGTGGGTGGATTGCGCAAAATATGCATAGTTTATAAAATACTATAATATACGCACATACCAGAAAATTATAGGTGCAGACATTTACACCAGCTCCAGAGCTGCAGTGTAGGTATGAGGTCTACAAATTAAGCTAATAATGTATAAAGACAAGTAGGATCCTTTATAAAATTGCCGTAATATAGGCATCTCAGTGGAGGAGTAGTCTAGTGGTTAGAGCAATTGCCTAGTACCTACCCACTCAAGGGTGTGATTCCCACTGACACTCCTTGTGACCTTTGGAAAGTCACTTTACCTCCATTGCTTTGGAAGAAAAAGACCAGGCAATCCACTTCCAGTGATACATTACCAAGAAAACCCAGAGGCAGCTGGGTTGCCAGGAGACAGCACTAAAATAAAAAAGGCACCTCACAACATGTTTGAATTAGGCAGTCCCTTATAGCTACCCAATTAATATGAATGGATGACCAGATTGCCTGGACAGGTTGAGTTACTCAATTTATTCAGGCCAATATGTAAAGTCTTCAGTCAGTGTTTTTCTTTTTTCAAGCACCAACTTTAGTATTTACAAACAAACTGGATATTCATCACCGGAATCTGGATAGCAGGCAGATCTGATTGGTATCAGCGTTCACCACTGGCACTAACCAGATAGCCGTGATATTCAGCTCCCATCTGGATAGCAAAACCACATAAAGTTAGACCTGCCATTTTTATGGCCTCATTTTATGTGGTTTGTTATTTGGTTAACAGTCTGAATATCACAACTAACTGGATAACCCTGAACTCTGCCCCTGCTACCCCCTCAGACCACCCCAACACTATCCCGATAGTGCCAACGCCATCAGAGGAAATATTCAGTGACATTATCTGGATAGCATTTCTGAATATTGCGTTGGCTGGTTCTTATCTAGTTAGCAAGTCCTGCTAACCGGGTAAGTGCTTTTGAATATAGGGCCCATTGTCTCCCAGCCACCCCCCTCTCCCACCGCCATCCCCATCTAAATTACACTATCCATTCTCAGCATCAGCTAACAGCCCCAGCCTGGTACACTCTTGTACTGGGCTGTCAAGAATCGATTTCCAGGATTTAATAGCAAACCACAGAATGACAGTGATTTGAAGTAATTGCCACATTGCCTAGGCTAGACAGATTTACAGCACGCTACTAATCTCAGTGGCATATGGACCTAGAGAATTAACAGAATGTAATAGAACAAATAAATTAAAAAGTCTTGCCTTGAAAAATGTTAGTCTTTAACATTTGCAGTATTTTTTTCTAGCAAAAAAGTGGTGGTACTTGCATTCAGGACCATCCTTACAGGATGAGGTGACCACTGAGGAACCCACCCTCACAATAGCCACACTCCTTCAACCAGCCACAGAAACTATGAAAAGGCAGCAAGCCAGAATTGCAAATATTGCATCAGTGGCTAGAACACACTTCTTGTAGGGAAAAGAGAACAAGCTAAACTGTTAGAAAATCCTTACACAGAAACTATATGCTCACAAAACACCTCATACACAAAATATGGATAGAGACTTACCAAACACAGAATAAATTACAGCATATTAGAAATAGAAATGTGCAGTCAGAACTGAACTGAAAACCCCAAGAAGCTAGACTCGGTTTGAAGTACAATAAATACAAACAAAAATCAATTTCTTCTTATCCTGTGCAAAATATGAAGATATCAGAGATGCTGCACTCAAATTTCAAAAGCTGGCACATAGGCATTCGAACGGGTGGGCCACACGGGCCCTGGCCCCACCAATATTTTGCCTGGCAGCAGGAAGTTAAAACCTTTAACTTCCTGCTGCAGGCTCCGGTTTTAAGGGGCTCCAGCATCACAGCCTGCAGTGCCACTGTGTGCCCACGTGACAGGCTCCGTCTGCAGGATGAAGATCGCAGCCAGCAGTAGTGTATGTGCTCGCGGGAGCAGCCTGTCCCGTGGGCAAAAGAGCAAAAAAGAGTGTGGCCTGCAGTGCTGCTATGTGCTTGCAGGACAGGTTGCTTCTGCAGGCCGATGAGGAGAGGCCGGCAAGAGTGCTGCAGGAGCTGGGATCAATGACATGCAAGAGGTAGGGAAATTTTAAAGGGGCAGTGGTTTGGGGAAATAAAGTTGGAGGGAGGAGAATGAATGGAGAGAAATGGGTGATTATGGAGGGCAGAAGGAGAAAGGGACAGAGGCTGGGAAAGGCAGCAGGAGAGAGTCCACAGGGAGAGGTAAAAGAGTGCAAGGAGTTGGAGGCTGAAAGGAGAGAAAAGGGCACAATTAATATATGCTAATGGGTGCAGCCACCCCCCCCCCAACCCACAAGAAGACACATAGGCACTCTATCCACGTACTACACACACAGGCACCCTACCCCTACACCATACACACAAAAAAAATACAGGCAGGCATCCCACACATGCATACACACACACACACACACACACACAGATACCCACTGTATGAAGAGAGAGACATATATATTCACATAACATCAGTTATAAAGATTCCTCATACAAAAACGAGACACATTTTAAAATCTTTCTTTGAACTTTTCTTCCATACCCCCTCCCCCCTGGATATGCATGATTTTGCAAATGAAAGAAGGGGAAATGCATTCCTTTGTCACACTGTAAGTGTGCTGTTTGCACATGCATACATAATTATCGACGGATATTAATATACACAGCCTGCACACACACATGCATGTAGCCCCCGACACTCTTCATGACGCAGATATTCATGTAGCCCCCAACAAGGCCTATAACACACGCATACACACACACAAACATGTATGTAGCAGCTGACAATCCAAATGGCTTGCACACACATACATACACATGCGCATGTACATAAGAACATAAGAACATAAGATATGCCATACTGGGTCAGACCAAGGTCCATCAAGCCCAGTATCCCGTTTCGAACAGTGGCCAATCTAGGTCATAAGTACCTAGCAGTGATATCCTGGGTCCCTTCTTAATAATGGTTTATGGACCTTTCCTCCAGGAACTTGTCCAAACCTTTTTTAAATCCAGCTACACTAACAGCCTTTACTACATCCTCTGGTAACAAATTCCAGAGTTTGATTACACGTTGAGTGAAAAAATATTTTATTTTATTAGTCTTAAATAGTTTACCCTGTAGCTTCTTTGCATGTCCCCTCGTCTTTCTATATTCTGATAACGTAAACAATCGATCTACGTTTACCCGTTCCACTCCATTCATTAATTTATAGACTTCTCTCATATCTCCCCTCAGCAGTCTCTTTTCCAGGTTAAAGAGTCCTAACCTTTTTAGCCTTTCTTCATAGGAGTATCCTTCCATCCCCTTTACCATTCTGATGGCTCTTCTCTGAACCTTTTCTAATAATGCTATATCCTTTTTAAGATACGGCGACCAGAATTGTACACAATATTCAAGGTGCGGTCTCACCATGGTACGATATAGAGGCATTATAATATCTTTTGTTTTATTTTCCATTTCTTTCCTTATGATACCTAGCATTCTATTTGCTCTCTTGGCCGCCGCTGCACACTGGGCCGAGGGTTTTAACACAATGACGCCTAAATCTTTTTCCTGGGTGGTGGTTCCTAATGTGGAACCTTGCATTGTGTAACCATAGTTTGGGTTGTTCTTCCCTAGGTGCATAACTTTGCACTTGTCCACATTAAATTTCATCTGCCATTTTGATGCCCAGTCTTCCAATTTATCAAGATCCTCTTGCAATTTTCCACAATCCTCTTGGGTTTTAACAACTTTAAATAGTTTTGTGTCATCTGCAAATTTGATAACCTCACTCGTTATTCCACTTTCCAGGTCATTTATGAATATGTCAAAAAGCAGCGGACCCAGCACAGATCCCTGGGGTACACCACTATTCACCTTTCTCCATTGGAAAAATTGGCCATTTAGCCCAACCCTCTGCTTTCTGTCTTTTAACCAGTTCTTGATCCACAGTAGTACACTGCCTCCTATCCCATGACTCTTTAGTTTTGCCAAAAGTCTCTGATGAGGGACCTTGTCAAAGACTTTCTGAAAGTCCAGATACACTATATCAACCGACTCACCTTTGTCCACCTGTTTATTCACACTTTCAAAAAAACATAACAGATTAGTAAGATAAGATCTTCCTTGTCTAAAGCCATGTTGGCTGTCTCCCATTAGGCCATGACTATCTACATGCAGAGTAATTTTATTCTTTATGATGGTTTCTACCATTTTTTCCGGTACTGACGTGAGGCTCACCGGTCTGTAGTTTCCCGGATCACCCCTGGAACCCTTTTTAAAAATTGGTGTTACATTGGCGATACTCCAATCTTCAGGTATTAGAGATGATTTTAATGATAGTTCACAGATTACTAATAGCAGGTCTGCAATCTCATATTTAAGTTCTTTCAACACCCTTGGATGTATACCATCCGGCCCAGATGATTTGCTACTCTTCAGTTTATCTAATAGTTGTAATACAGCTTCCCGATGTATCGCTATTTCCTTCAATTCTTCCGCACCTTTAAATACCACTTCAGTCATGGGTAACATCCCTACATCTTCCTCAGTAAAGACCGAAGCAAAGAATTCATTCAGTCTCTCCGCTATCGCCTTGTTGCCTCTTAGTGCCCCTTTAACTCCTCTATCATCTAATGGACCAACTGACTCTCTCACAGGTTTTTTGCTATGAATGTACTTGAAAAAAATCTTTATTTTGTGTTTTTGTTTCCGCAGCAAGCTTCTTCTCAAATTCTCCCTTTGCCTGCTTTATCAATGCCTTGCATTTGACTTGCCAGTGCTTGTGCTGTTTCCAGGTTTCGTCATTTGGCTCTTTTTTTCCATTTCCTGAAAGATGCTTTTTTGGCAACAACAGCCTCTCTGACCTCACCTTTAAACCATGCTGGCAGTTTTTTGGACTTCCTTCCAATTTTCTTAAAGCGTGGAATACAGCTGGTCTGGGCTTCCACGATAGTATTTTTCAACAACACCCAAGCTTGATGTAAGTCTTTAACTTTTGCAACTGCTCCTTTTAGTTTTTTCTTAACTATTTTCCTCATTTTATCATAGTCTCCCTTTCGAAAGTTAAAAGGTAGTACTGTGAATTTCCTTACTATCCCTCCTCCCTATTGCCAAGTGGCCCCAACACCCTTGTCTCTTGCACTAGATCTGGTGTTCCACTAAGGACTAGGTCTAATATGGCTTCCCCTCTGGTCAGTTCATGAACCAGCTGCTCCAAGAAGCAGTCATTTATGTCATCTAGGAACTTTATCTCCCTAGCATGTCCTGCCGGGACACTGACCCAGTCGATACCGGGGTAATTGAAATCACCCATTATTATTACTGCGCTGTAACTTTTGTTAGCTTCCTTGATTTCTTTGAGCATTTCATCATCCATTTGTTCATTCTGGCCAGGCGGTCGATAATACACCCCCACTGCCATCGCCTTTCCCTTTTTACATGGAATTTCAATCCATAGAGATTCTACAGCAAATTTTGTTTCCTGCAAAACTTTAATCCTTTCTGACTCAATGCCCTCTCTAAAATAGAGCGCAACCCCTCCACCAATTTTATCAGCTCTATAATTACGATATAGTTTGTACCCAGGTATCACAGTGTCCCACTGGTTGTCCTCCTTCCACCATGTCTCTGATATTCCAATCATATCTAACCTCTCATTTAGTGCTATATATTCTAACTCTCCCATCTTATTTTTTAGACTTCTAGCATTTGCATACAAGCATTTTAGAGACTGTATTTTATTCATATTAATTTGACTGTTGGTAGACATGGGTAATTTGGGATCTGTAAGCTCTGTCTGCTCCATAGTCAAGGGCATTTGGGCTACTTTACTCTTTTTTGGAACCTCTCTGCTTTTGGTAGTATCCTTCAAGGATACATTCTTCCGAACCATCCGCTCTTGGGCGACTGTCGGCTTTCCCCTATTATCTAGTTTAAAAGCTGCTCTATCTCCTTTTTAAAGGTTAATGCCAGCAGCCTGGTTCAATCACGGTCAAGGTGAAGCCCATCCCTTCGGAAGAGCCCCTCCTTTCCCCAGAATGTTTCCCAGTTCCTAACAGATCCAAACCCCTCATCTCTGCACCACTGTCTCATCCACGCATTGAGACTCCGGAGCTCTGCCTGCCTTTTGGGTCCTGCACGTGCAATGGGAAGCATTTCGGAGAATGCTACCCTGGAAGTTCTGGATTTCAACTTCCTACCTAAAAGCCTAAATTTAGCCTCCAGAACCTCCCTACCACATTTTCCTATGTCATTGTTACCGTCATGTACCAAGACAGCAGACTCCTCCCCAGCACTATCTAAGACCTTATCTAGGTGCCGCATGAGGTCCGCTACCTTCGCACCAGGCAGGCATGTTACCAGATGATCCTCACGTCCACCAGCCGCCCAGCTATCTACATGCCTAATGATCGAATCACCAACTATAACGGCTGTCCTAACCCTTCCCTCATGGGCACATGGCCCTGGAGAAACTTCCTCGGTGCGAGAGGGTTTTACATCACCTGGAGGACAGGTCCTAGTTACAGGATCACTTCCTGCCACACCAGGGTGATGCTCTCCTGTCACGTGACCTCTCTCCTCCATGGCAACAGGGATGCTGCCAGACTGGAGGTGGGATTTCAGGACTATATCCCTGTAGGTCTCGTCTATGTTCCTCTCTGTCTTTCTTATGTTTTGCAAGTCTGCCACTGTAGCCTCTAGAGAACGGACTCGTTCCCTGAGAGCAAAGAGCTCCTTGCACCTAGTGCACACGTAAGACCTCTCACCAACTGGGAGAAAATAATACATGTGACACTCAATGCAAAAGACTGGAAAGCCCCCATCTCGCTGCTGGACTGCTGTCTGCATCTTAGTTTTAAGTTTTTATTTAGATATTTAAGTTCTTTACTTACTAAGGGTTGCTATGGATATTTATACCAATAAAACTGTACCTAATACGTTTAATATACCTTGTTCACCTGAAGCTTAATTAATCTCAAGTCCTTAGTGTATGACTGATTTGGATAACGAGATGCACTTGAGAGGCCTTCCTTTCCTTTAAGATGTGTAAGTACCTATAAAGCTACGATTATCCCATAGGTGGGTGGGTATGGGGAGGGAGGGAGGGAAATAACACTTATTAAAAGAGGGCTGCTACACAGTACCCTGTCCTGTGCTGCTGAGGTAAGCTATTTTCTTATTTGATTTAAATTATAGCTCTGTGCTGCTGCTAGGCTCTAACCTATTATGAAATTTAAACTACAAGCTCTCTGCTGGGTTCGAAATTTAACCAGAAAGCTCTCTTCTGTGCTTTAAATTTAAAGTAAAAGTACTTTGCTGATGCTAGGCCCTGAGCGACTATTAAATTTAAACTACAGCTCTCTGCTGGGTTCCAAATTTAACCAGAAAGCTCTCTTCTATGTTTTAAATTTAAACTAAAAGTACTTTGCTGATACTAGGCCCCGAGTGACTATTAAATTAAAACTACAAGCTCTCTGCTGGGTATGAAATGTAACCGGAAAGTTCTCTTCTGTGTTTTAAATTTAAACTTAAACTGCTGCTACTAGGCCCTGACTGATTTAACAAAAAATAGTGGGTTCATAGATTAATTAGCTTTAATAGAAAGAATTCCTTTCAGAAAATTCCCAGAAGTATATACTCACAATTGCAGATCTCTCTCCAGAAGTAACAGTCCCCTTTTCTAGTCTCTGACAGTCTCCATGACACATAGAAAAACACAAACACATGCAACCACTGACATATGCACATGAATGTGTAGCCCCCAACACTTCCTATGCACACACAGATGAAGCCCCAAATGTCTGATCCTGGGAGTGATGGAAACATGCTGTTGTGCCACTCTAGAAACATGGCACCATATGGCCTATCCAGTCTACCCTTCCATATCAACTACTACAGTCCCTTTTTTTCCTTTAGAGATCTTCTGTGTTTGTCTCATTCTTTCTTGAAGTCAGATATATTCCTCATCTCTACTACCTCCACTGGGAGACTATTCCATGCATCTACCACTCTTTCTGAAAAAGAAGTATTTCAGCAAATTTTTCTTTTACTTTCATCCTATACCCCCTTGTTGCAAAGCTTTCCAATTGAAAAAGGCCCTCCTCCTGTGCATTTATGCCACAGAGATATTTACATAAGAACATAAGAAATGCCATACTGGGTCAGACCAAAGTCCATCTGGTCCAGTAGCCTGTTTCCAGCAGTGGCAAATCCAGATCACATGTACCTGGCAGGTTCCCAGAAAGCACACATGTTCCACAATGCTTGTCCTGGGGCAAGTAATGGATTCCCCGGGTCCTCTTTAATACTGGTTTATGGACCTTTCCTCCAGGAACTTGTCCAAACCTTTTTTAAACCCAGCTACACTAACAGCTTTTGCTACATCCTCCGGTAAGGAATGCCAAAGTTTGATTACGCATTAAGTAAAAAAATATTTTCTCTTAGTAGTCTTAAATGGGTTACATTGAAGCTTCATTGCATGTCCCCTAGTCTTTCTACTTTTTTGATGGCCTAAACAACCGATCTATGTTTCCCCGTTCCATTCCATTCATTAATTTATAGACCTCTATCATATTTCCCCTCAGCCATCTCTTTTCCAAGTTGAAAAGCCCTAACCTTTTAAGCCTTTCCTCATAGGGATATCCTTCCATCCCCCTTACTATTTTGGTGGCTCTTCTCTGTAGCTTTTTTAATTCCGCTATATCTTTTTTAAGATATGGCATCCAGAATTGCACACAATATTCAAGGTGCGGTTGCATCATGGAACAATACAGAAGCATTATAATATCCTTGGTTTTATTCTCCATTCCTTTCCTTATGATTCCTAGCATTCTATTTGCTTTCTTGGCTACCGCTGCACACTGGGTGGAGGGTTTCAACATATTATCTACGATGACACCTAAATCGTTTTCCTGGGTGGTGGTTCCTAATGTGGAACCTTGTATCGTGTAACCGTAGTTTGGGTTGTTCTTTTCTAAAAGCGTAACTTTACACTTCCAAGTCATCCTGCTAGACCAGTTCAGACAAATGGGTTAAGTCTCCCTGCCAGCAGATGTTGGAGACAGAAAAAAACTACCAGAAGCTTGATTGATTGAGCTCTGGTAGACATATAGCTGTACCCCTAGAGGTTGCCTTCAGTATTTTCTGTCTCCAGCAGATGCTGGTGTTCTTCTGTTTTTCTCTTCAGGTTTTCTTTTAAGTTATTAATTTCAGCTGGACGTTTTCAGGGCACACAGGAGGTGCCCCTCTAAAATTTCCCAACTCATCGCCTTGGGGATCTGGTTGAGCTCCTGGTCAAAAGGACTAGTCGAGCTCCCATTATGCGAGGGGAAAGCCGCCTCCTGATCACGAGGATCTGGTAGGCCAGCAGCAGTGGGAGCCTTCATTGCTCTTATAGAGCTTAGCTACAGCAGCAGTTTTTGTCAGCCTTCTTGCAGTGTCTGCCTTGGCTCCCCTGCTCTACTACTCCTGCAATTGCATGGGGCACCGTGAGTAAGTTCCTCCCCCCTTTCTCCCCAGGGTCTGCCGCTCTTCTTTACCTTCAGGGATACGGAGGCTCCGGGCACTTGTACAGCGGGGGTTCCAGCAGGCCGGCAGCAGGGAGAGCCTTTTTATTTTTGCTCAGCGCTCTGAGTCAGTCTCTTGCAGTACTGCTCCTGCCCTGGCTCTCCTGCTTCTGCAGGAGGACACAAGGAGTTTGAATTCTCTCCCCCCCCCCCCTCCGTTTGAGCGCTGGGTCGTGCTGCCACTATTGCAGAGACACTGTGTTTTTTTTCTTCACTTCAAGACTGCTGCGGCTGCACTGCCCTGCTTTCCACACTGCTGTGTTTCCGTTTCTCTGCTTCCTGCCTTTTTGTCCGGACTGATCTGGCGTGCGCGGCAGCCATTTCCTCAGTCAATGGGGGTGCAGCATCCATTTTAAGTGTCAGAACCGTGCGGCATTCTCAGCCATGGTGGCTGGTTTGGAGCGGGAAAGTTAGCTGTGCAGCCTGCGAGAGCCGCAGCGTTTTCCTTTTGTGTAATATTATTTTGGGGGAGCATTTTATTTACAGTGCCCTCCTCCTTCAGAAGTGTACTGTCTACAGCTACAAGCGGAAATACTTACATCACAGGGGGTGCTTGGCCTGTTCCGCTTACCCGGGTGAGTCTTCATTTACCCAGGGGAGTCTTCTCGCACAGTCAGTAGGCAGTGATGGGGGTCCCGCTGCTCTATCTCCCCCAGTGGTCTCCAGGGTCGCTCCTCCCTGCCTCCACCTTTCTCAGCCTGCTGATCCTTCGGCTCAGATGCTGCTGCCTCAAAACCCATCTCAGTCTTCTCACAACCAAGATTCACAACAATTTCTAGTGCTCCTTAGGCTTGGACCCTTGGCACGTGGACCCTGTCATCTCTGGCTTGGAGGCCTGTTCAGTCCACAGAACCTCGCTAGACTCTATGTTGGGGTCCCGGAAGCGTTCTCAGAAGGAGTGAATTCTTAGGAATATGGGGCATCCTCTCAAGGAACTTTTCTTGGGCTACGGCCACCTGTGCACCTGATTTCCTAGATGAAGAAGCCTTGTCAGCCGAGGATAGCCTGGGTGCCTCTGACTGGGTGGATGGTGAGCTGACAAGCAAGACAGCACATAGGATATCTGCCTGTTCCGCAAGGATGAACTTCCTGCTCTGATGGTTCAAGTAGTGGACAGCTTACACCTCACCAATCCTCTAGAGCACCGTCAGCCTCAGGCGCTCTCCCAGGCCGATATGATCCTGCAGGGCATTCAAAAGCCTGCCAGGGTCTTCCCTTTCCCACCGGAGCCCTAGCAGATGGTATCTCAGAAGTGCAATTCGCCTGATGCATACAGCTCGCCATCTGGAACAGCAGACCTTTGGTCTCCAGCAGATCTGGACAGGTGCTTTGTGTATCCGAAGATGGCTGCTCTGGTGATTGCCATCACTAAGCACATTGCTATTCTGGTTGAAGGGGGTGTGGCCCTTTCGGATCATTAGGATAGGAAACTCCACTCAGGCATCAGTTTGTAGAGGTCTGGTGGCCTATGCCCTCCTACATTGCTCTAGCTTTGTCAATGGTTGGCTGATCCAGCCTTTAAGGCACACCTCTCTAAGCTCCTTTTCAAGGCAAATGACTCCTTGGTGAAGACCTTGACAAGCTTGTCAAGGACCTGGGGGAAGTCAAGCCACAGTGGTTATTGGAAGGCAAGCCACGGTCCTTTACACAACCGCAGAAAGGCCTTTGCTGTGACCTCATGCCGGTCAAAGGTCACAGTCCTTCGGGGAGTCAGGAAAGACGGGATGCCTACATCGCCACTAATACGAGGAGGGCGGATGCCTTTTCCAAGAGGTAAGCCCATATGGCCTTCAATCAATGGGTCCTCAACATCGTCAGCCAAGGCTATGCTCTCCCATCCAAGAAGCCTTCCTAGTTTCGCCCGGCGGAGCACCCCGAAAGAGGACAGCCATACAATTCACCCTCCAATGTCTGCAGTTTCTTTGAGCCACTTGACCGGTCCAACTCGCAAAGAGAGACTCTGCTTGCTATTCCATTTACTTTGTGATATCCATTAAGGAGGAGTCCTTTCAGCAGAGTCTCAAGGAGGTCCATCGGGCCCTTCATGTACCGGTTTTTCACATAAAAATGATATGTCCACTAATTCAAGAAGCCCTTATGGGATAATTCCTTGCCTTACATAAGAACATAAGATATGCCATACTGGGTCAGACCAAGGTCCATCAAGCCCAGTATCCTGTTTCCAACAGTGGCCAATCTAGGTCATACGTACCTAGCAGTTTCCCCAAAAGACACAGGTTCCGCAATGCTTGTACTGGGTCAAGCATTGATATCCTGGGTCCCTTCTTAATAATGGTTTATGGACCTTTCCTCCAGGAACTTGTCCAAACCTTTTTTAAACCCAGCTACACCAGCAGCCTTTACTACATCCTCCTGTAACAAATTCCAGAGTTTGATTACACGTTGAGTGAAAAAAATATTTTCTTTTATTAGTCTTAAATAGTTTACCTTGTAGCTTCATTGTATGTCCCCTAATCTTTCTATATTCTGATAACGTAAACAATCGATCTACGTTTACCCGTTCCACTCTGTTCATTAATTTATAGACTTCTATCATATCTCCCCTCAGCTGTCTCTTTTCCAGGTTAAAGAGCCCTAAACCTTTTAGCCTTTCTTGATAGGAGTATCCTTCCATCCCCTTTACCATTTTGGTGGCTCTTCTCTGAACCTTTTCTAATAACGCTATATCCTTTTTAAGATACGGCGTCCAGAATTGCACACAATTGCCTTGTCCAGCCTAGCGGAAGCATATTTACATATTCTTCTCCAGGAGGATCACCGGTGTTTTCTGTGCTATGCCACGCTCAGGCAGCATTTTCAGTTTTGCGTTCTGCCATTTGGCCTGATGACTGCAAAGTCATTGTGGTGGCTGCGGCAGCCTTGCGCAGACAGCACATTCAAGTCCTCCCATACTTGGACAACTGGCTCATTCACGCAAGTTCCATGTCAGAAGCCAGTCGGATGGTCTCCTGGCTGGTCACCTTCTCGGAAAGCCTCAGTTGAGTGGTCAATTATTCCAAGGTTGCCTCTGGCCATCCCAAACTGTGGAGTTTCTCAGAGCACTAGTTGATAACTGGCTGGGCAAGATATCCCTGATGCAAGAACATTTTCTCAAGCACTCTTCACACCTTCAACTCTTTCTCCTACAGATCTGCATGTGTGTGTGATTATCTTCAGAACCTAAGGTCCATGGTGGCCACCATCGTTTATCCCATTGGCCAGAGCCCATATGCGGAGCCTTCTACACTCCTGCCAGAACTTTCAACACTCCTGTCTGTCCTGCTGTCCCTGGTTTCTATGGTCTATGACTGTCGCCTCTCCCCCCTTACGCTATGTGACACAGTCTTCTATGTTCACATTCACTGGCCCATCTGCTTTGGGGCATTCTCTTGCAGGCTGTTTGCTGGATTCTAGTAACCACTGATGCCAGTCTCTAGGGCGACGGAGCTCTTTGTCAGTCCCAGATGACCCAGGGGACCTAGTTGCCTTAGAAGGCATGCTGGGCGATCAACTGCTTAAAAGCCCAGGCAGTCCGCCTTGCCTTGCTGCACCTCCTGCCTCTCCTTTGATCCCAGGCAGTCTACTTTCTTTCCGACAATGCTATGACAGTGTCCTATTTAAACCGACAGCGCGGAACAACTGTCCGGGAATGGCCAGGGAGATGGCTCTTCTCCTCCCCTGGATGGAGTGTCATCGATAAGTCAGCACAGCACATTGTGGGGATGGAGAGCGTACAACAGCTTACATCAGCTGTCACATTGTAGATCCCGACAATTGGGAACTAGCCTCCTGGGCATTTCCACAAATAGTTTGCACCTGGGGGTGGCCCACAGTGGATCTCAGGCCGTCGGCACAGAACACCAAGACACAGGCGTTTGTTGGTCATGGAAGGAGCATGGGCCTTGGGGCCTGGATGCATTACTTCAGTCCTGGTCTTCTGCTCCCCTCTTGTGCATGTTTCCTCCTTGTGTCCTGCTTGGGAGGGTTCTCCGGTGGAGCGAAGCTCATTCTGGCATGGTGATCTTCGTGTCATGCGGCTGGCCTCAGTGGCTGTAGTATGCTGATCCTGTTCGACTAACCCAGTCATCTCCCTTCCTCAGAAAGGTCCTCTTGCGGCAAGGTCCAATCACCATGGCCGATACTGCTCCCTACTCGCTTATGATCTGGCGCTTGAAAGATGCTGGGTGAGTTACAGAGGTCACTTGACACAGGCAGTGACTCTCCTGTCCAAGGCAGGACGGCCCATTACAAATTTAGTCCACACAAGAATATGGTATCCTTGAATCTAGGTGCTTTTGGCAGAGCCTTTCTGATCCTGGACATGCTGTAATTCCTTCAGAATGCTCTCAACTCTGGTCTGGCTCTAGGCTCTCTCTGGGTTCATGTCTCTGCATTAACCTGTTTGAAGGACACTCAAATGTGTCTCCTGCAGAAGTTGCTAGCTTTCTCAGGGGTATGTGCGTGCTTGGTCCTCAGGACATTATCCGGGCATCCTTCAAACCGCTCAAAAATACCTCATTCTGGGACTCATCCCTCAAGACGGCATTCCTAATAGCCATTAATCTTGGCCAGGAAGCTCTCTGAGTTGCGTGTCCCTCTGGGTGCTGCTTTTCTTCCTGCCTAAGGTGGTTACACCTTTTCACTCAAACTGGATGATTTTGTTTCCTGCCTTTCAAGAAAACAATGTGGGCATCAATATAGAACTTGGCACCATAGATCTCAGTAGGGTGCTATGGCGCTCTCCGGGGTCACCAATTCCTTTTGCAAATCTGGTCTCCATTTGTACTGTTGAGAGCCTTGTGGACTCTACAGCCTTCATTACAAATGGCTCTGCACAACCATTGAGTCGGACTACATCCTCCAGGGTAAGCTGGTGCCCGTGGGGCTCATGGCCCGCTCTACCCGGTCTCAAGCAGCACCATGAGCAAAGTGCTCATAACCTGGGCACCGTCACCTTGATCTCCAAGCATGCGATGTGATGCAATTTGGTGCCAGTGTGGTGGCAGCTGCTGTCTCTTCCCGCCCTGAAGTGGGTTAGCTTGGGTACTTCCCATTTGTCTGGACTGATCTAGCAGGATGACTTGGAAGGAGAAATTTCACTTACTGTTAATTTCCTTTCCTGGAATCCTGCTAGACCAGTCCAGGAACTACCCGTGCTGGGTACTTTTCGACAGCCTATGCTCAAATTCTAATGTGGCAGTTCATTCATTGCCGCACCTCATGAAGGGTTGTTGCTTCATGTCACTTCCTTGATAACCTAGCTGCTGCCTGCCATAGGCCGTATATCAAGTAAAATGAACTATAATCTATTGTTCTGTCCGTTGCATGAGAGCAGCGCTCAGTTGTTCGGGTATCATGCCTTATTCAGTGACTGTTTCATGGCTTTGTCAGAGTATACTGAGGGCGACCTCTAGGGGTACAGCTATATGCCTACCAGGGCTCAGCCAATCAAGCTTCTGGTAGTTTTTTTCTGTCTCCAACATCTGCTAGCAGGGGGACTTAACCCATTTGTCTGGACTGGTCTAGCAGGATTCCAGGAAAGGAAATTAACGGTAAGTGAAATTTCTCCTTCTCCACATCCATTCTTCCAATTTATCAAGATCCTCTAGCAGTTTTTCACAGTTCTCTTGTGTTTTAATGACTTTGAATAATTTTGTGTCATCTGCAAATTTGATCACCTCACTCGTTATTTCCATTTCCAGCACAGATCCCCCATCTTGTTATTTCACCGCTCTCCTGCCTTTCCTCCAAAGTGTACATATTGACATCTTTAAGTCTGTCCCCATATGCCTTATAAAAATTGTCACACAAAAAAAACTGGATCTCAAGACAAACCAACATATATTATGCTAATTCAGAGTTATAAATATAACAAACCACCATCAGCCATCACTGGAGGGGAAAGACCTCAGAACATGAAGCCAACACAATGGCATTGTTATATTATATTTATATTGTTATATTTATAACTCTGAATTAGCATACTATATATTGGTTTGTTTTGAGATCCAGTTTTTTTGTGTGACAGCTTTTGTCTTCTGGATCTGGAGAAGGAAGGATTCATTGGGATAGCTTCCCATATGACTTATGACACTGGCAATTTTGGTAGCCACCCTCTGCACTGACTCCATCCTGTTTATATCCTTTTGAAGGTGTGGTTTCAAGAATTGCATACAATACTTCAAATGAGGTCTCACCAAAGACTTATACAGAGGTCCTATCACCTACTTCTTGCTGACCATTGTTTTCCCTGTGCATCCAAGCATCCTTTTGGCTTTTGCCTTTGCTTTTTCTATCTGTTTAACCATCGTGAGATCATCAGAAACAAACCCACCCAGGTCCTGCTCTCCTTTCATGGACAGAAGTACTTCACCCCCTAAACTGTATTGCTCCCTTGGATTTTTGCAGCCTAATTGCATGACCATGCATTTTTTTGTATTAAATCTCAGCTGCCAAATTCCTGACCATTCTTCAAGCTTAGTGAGATCTCTCCTCATGTTATCTACTCCTTCCTGGACATCTACTCTATTGCAGATTTTGGTATCATCTGCAAAGAAGCAAACCTTACCCGACAGCCCTTCTGCAATTTTACTTATAAAATGTTAAAAAGAATTGGACCAAAGACAGATCCCTATGGTATACCACTGGTAACATCCTTCTCTTTAGAGTAGCAGCCTTTTCATTAGTTTACTCCCCGCAGAGGTCAGTATAACCTGCCTGTGGTTCCCAACCACATTCTTAGTTCTGCTTTTGTATAAAGGGACCACATGCGCTTTTCTCCAATCTTCTGGGACCATGCTAGACTCCAAAGAAGCATTGAAAAGGTCAGGCAGTGGAATCACTAGAATGTCCTCAAGTTCCCTCAGTATTCTTGGATGTATCCCATCCCAACCCATCGCTTTGTCTACTTTTAGTTTATCTAGTTCCTTGTGAACAGTCTTCTGAAAATCATTGAAGATCTATTTCAGGTCTGTTCATATATTTCAGTGTTTTCTGTGGTCCTGCTCCTGACCCTTCATCTGTGAACACAGAACAGAAATATTTGTTAAGCAATTCCTCCATATCCTCATCACCTACTACTATTCTCCCCCTTCACCCTTCAGTCTGACAATACCACTTTTGCCCTTCTTCCTCTCACTAACATATCTGAAAAATGGTTTGTCCCCCCCATTTTATTGCATTGGCTATTTTTATTTCCATTTGTATCTTTGCTTTCCTGACTACTTTTCTAGCTTCTTTCAGCTTTTCTGAATGTTGATGCTTGTCTTCCTCTTTCTATGATCTTTTGTATTTTATGAAGGCCATCCTCTTTTTTTCACCTTTTCAGCAACTTATTTTGAGAACTGTAGTGGCCTCTTTTCCTTTTACATTTGCTTACTTTCCTAATATAAAGGTTTGTTGCCCTTAAAATATCCCCTTTCAGTTTCACCCACTGCTTTTCTATCTCTTCCAGCTGTTCCCATCCCACCAATGACTGTTTTAGGTATTGTCCCATCTTAGCAAAGTTAGCTTTCCTAAAGTCTAGGACCCTCACTTTTGACTGGACATTGTCAGCCCTAGTGCTAATATTAATACACAACATCTGATGATCACTGGATGTGAGATAATCCCCCACTATAATATCAGAAACACTCTCCCTATTCATTAACACCAGGTAGAGTATGGCCCCCTCAAGTGTGGATTCTGTTACCAGTTGCAGGAATAATTCTTCTTGTAAAGAATCCAGGATCTTCTTACTTCTAGATGGCACCACAGCAGGGATGTCCCAGTCAACACCTGGCATATTGAAATTACCTATCAGCAGAACCTCTCCTTTCATAGTGATACTGCAAATGTCTTCAATTAAATCTCTGACCACTTCTGCCTGTGTAGGAGGTCTGTATATAACACCAATTCAAATCGATGCTCCATTTCCTCTTTCCAGTTTAACCCACAATGCCTCCCCCATCTCTTATAAGTCCTGTAATTCTGTAGCATTAATATTGTCTTTTATCTATAGTGCCACTCCTCCTTCCTTTCTTCCTAGCCTGCCTTTCCTGAATAAACTATAGCCTGGAATAATTACATCCCAGTCATGGCTCTCTGTGAACCATGTCTCCTTAACTTCCACTAAATCTAAGTCAGCCTTCTTCCATTAAAGCTTCAACATCCAGGCAAGGAACCTCACCGGAGAGTGCAGCTGTGGAGCCCATTGGAGGCAAGCACCGCATGGTAACCACATAGTTGGTGTTGACACTATGAGAATTGCATCAGATAGCTGAGGAGAACATGGAGGTTTTAATCTCATTGGTGGCTAAGACACTGGCCGCAACACAGGATAATGATTCTGTGATTTCCTCCAGTACAGTTACATCCCAGCAGGGAGGGGTCTTACTACCCACCTCTCTCTTTTCCCTGGAACATCCGTAGAACAGTGTGGAGACTCTTTGGAGTGTTATCTTTAAGTTAGGTGAAGTTGTTGTACCCTAGCTTCAAGATATATCATCGCAAGTGCAAGGTAATATTGCTGTAATACAAAAGAATGCTGAGGCTATTTTGTCCATAAAGACTGAGATATCAGAACTTAGAACTAAGAGTCACCAGTTGGATGGACAAAATGATTTGTTTGTAAAAGATATTTCTAGTGTTAAATTTAAGATGGAAATGTTGGAAAATCAAATTAGATCTTCTAATCTATGGTTGACAAATTTCACATGATCGCCTTTAATATCCATGCTGCAGCAAAGTTGGCAGGTGTTCCAGCTGCCGGGGCTGAGAAAAAACTCGGCTTGGGCAGCAATGTATTGCTGAGTCGGCTAGGCCTTCCATCTCTCCTGCGCCTGGTGTGCTGGAAAGTGAGGAGAGCAACCTCGGTGACGGAGCTTGTGAAGCCACTGCCAGATGGGTCTTTGGATATCTTTGCGCAGATGGATACAGCTTCTTCGGGAGTGAGTGTGGCATTACCGGAGTCTTCGGTTTCTGATAAACTCTTGTTTCCTTCATTGATTCATTCCTCAGAAGTGATTCTGGATTCAATCTGGAATGCCCTGAAGTCGGTGTATCAGGTTTGTGCAGGGGCTTTCCATGTTTCGGCTTTGCGCTCATCACGTATGGAGAGTGGAAAAGAACTTGGTAGCTCAACAGACTGCTGTTTCTGGGCTTGAAGCTAAGTTTCTTCAGATGCATGATCAACAAGCAATTGTAATATAGGACAGGCTGGTTTTTCAGCATAAGATTGAAAATCTTGAGAATGCTGAGAGGATTTTAAACCTTAGGGTGTTGAATTTTCCACGGGTTTCTGGTTCCTCTGCTAGGGACCGATTTTACAAAGTTCCTGAAATATTCATTTCTTTCTTTCTTTCTTTCTTTGGTTTTATACTGCAATATTCATAATAATCAGTACGGTTTACAATAGAACAACTTATTAAATGAAACAGTTTACACTGAACATGTGAACAAGATATACTACAAAATATGTATTTGGCTATCCTGACTCTGGTCTTCCTCCTCTTCAGAAGATATATTTTCTCCCCCATGGTTTATCTAAGGACGCCTCTCAAGTAGCCTCTGCCTCTGCCCCTTTAGAGGATATCTTTTTGGACTCTTTGGACTTCGGGTGCCTGTCCGAACTGCTGGAGAGATCGACTGATGTGGTTGAGACTAGAGTAACACTTTTGGTTTCTTTTGTATTTCTACAGGATAAAGATGTGCTACTTTGTTTATCCTTTAAGAAGCACAATGTCTCCTTTACGGGTGGCAGAATTCTGATTTTTCCAGATGTGTCCAAGTGGATGCAGGACAGGAGGAAGATGTTTTTGGAGCTTTGAGCCGAGGCTTTGGCCTTGGGTGTGAAGTTTCAATTAAGATTTCCATGTAAATGTGTACTTAGATATAAGAATAGGACTTATTGTTTCTTTGAGCCCTCTCAATTACGTTTCTTTTTGGATGCTCAGAGATTGCAGGGATAATTCTGGTGACTATTTTAGGCCAGAAATTGTTCTTTGCCATATATCCTACCAATGTATTAAGCATTCTTTATTTTTCCTTTGTTTGGCGTCTGCCCACGGTGTTGTTAATCGTGGATCCCCTCTTTGTGGACTAATTAACATTCTGTTATGACTTTATGACTTTTTTTTTAGGTATTTAAGAATAGTTGGCATTTTTATATTGTGTTAATGGAATGTGTTTCTCTTCCAAGTTTACTTGGCATATTGTTAAAATTCAATTTAAAAAAAAGACAAGCAGTAAAGAAATCAGATGTCGTGTTGCTCTTGGAAAAATGGCTATGATGGACCTAAACAAGATTCTCAAGAGCAGAGATGTCTATCTCCATACAAAGATTTGACTTGTTCAAGCCATGTCATATGGATGTGAAAGTTGGACAATGAAAAAGATAGACACATCATTGCATGAAGAGAGAGATCATTAGAGAAAGACATCGTGCTTGGCAAGGTTGAAGGTCAACACAAAAGAGTAAGTCCGGCAATGAGATGGATTGATACAATAACAGCAGCTATGGATGCTACTCCATCAACAATGAGCCACCTAACTGAAGACTGAACAGTTTAGGACAAAAATCCAGAGGGTCACCATGAGTTGACACTGACTAACAACATTCAACAACAACAACCAAGGATGATCATGCTTGACTAGTATATGATACTCTTTTGATAGTGCTAGTCTGTCCAATGCCTGTCTTACTGCTGAATTTCAGCATATTGCCTGGTCCTCTAGATTATACATATAAATCACCTATTTTCAAGGACTTGTACACATGAATGAACACTTATGCATGTATTTTAGCCAGTGACCATTCTGTAAGTATGCATGTAAGACTGATTGTGTGTATTTTTACTATGGACATGCAGATGGGTGAGAATTGAGTGGAGCATGGGTAAGACACATGAAATAATATAACTTACACATGTTCTTTAGAAATCCAGGCATGGGCATTTACACCAGCCCTAGGGTGGTGCCAGTGCCTAGATTTAGCATATGTTTTCAAACACGCCCCACTTTTATAAAGAAAAGTAGATGCTTGCTTTTCTTTATAATATAGGCTCAAGATAGATGCATTCTAGGTGCCTAAATCTACTTGCCCCGTTATAAAATTACCCTTTTTGTGGCCAGTGACACCCAGAACCAGCCCCAGTATCACATAAATACTCTTGCACAAATTTACATCTGCACTGTACACTGAGGCCTATATTGAGCTTACTCAAATGCTTGATCAAACATGGATATCATATACGATATTCACATAAAGTTATATGTATTTGGTGGCAGCATCCATGAATGGAGTAGAACAAATAAACATAAAATTGTTTGTTTACTCCTATAAAAAGTATGAAGGCTAAGGGACATGCAATGAAGCTATGAAGTAGTACATTTAAGACTAATTGAAGAAAATATTTCTTCACTCAATGTGTAATTAAGCTCTGGTATTCGTTGCTAGAGGATGTAGTAAAAGCTATTAGTTTAGCTGCGTTTAAAAAAGGTTTGGACAAGTTCCTGGAGAGAAAGTCCATAAACCATTATTAAAAAGGGCTTGGGAAATTATTTGCTTACCCCTGGGATAAGCAGCATGTTGTCTATCTACCATTCAAAATCCTGCCATGTACTTGTGACCTGGATTGACCATTATTAGAAACAGGATACTGGGTTTTATGGATCATTAGTCTTACCCAGTATGGCAAATCTTATATTCTTAAGCGTTGCTGCTAAATATAAATATATATACTGTATATATATATATATATATTTATATTTATATTTATTCTGATATCTTATCCATGTAAAGCTATGCCTGATATTTGTGCAGTACCATTTATACAAGTGAAACACAATTATTTTTCATGTCTATATCAAAAAAAGAAACATTCAAATTGGAATGTTCACAATTTACAACGTAGTTTACAAAAGGCTCACTGAACACAGAGCGTTTTATAAAATCGGTATGAGGTTGTGGAAAAATAGGCAAATTTGGAAGCATGTACAGTGGGAACAGCCACATTTATAAGAGACAATTTATGCACGTGTTTTGGTATGTATGGGCAAAAAAATTCTTTATAAAAACACTGTTTGAAAATTGCTTAACCTTAATTTCTCTGAAAGTATATATGGGTTTCCAAAGTGTGTAGTTTTATGTTGGATAAGAGAAAGCATTATTTATGGCACGTTTTGAGAGGGATTATGAAACTGCACAAACATGCTGGGAGAAGGGGACCGTAGGCAGGAGGCTGGAAGAGAGGCTGGGGGCTGACAATGGGGACAGTGGGAGAAAAGGGCTAAGACTTGGTAATGGGTCTGAGAGGAGGGAGTTGGGGTGTATGAGTAGGTGGGCCAGGCACTAGCCAGATGCTGCGGCTGAGACTGTATGGGCAACAGGGGTGTGTATAAATTATTGAATATTTCAATTGCTTGAAAGTCTGGCTCCTAGAGATTTGGTCTGGTTCATAGAACCTAAGAATATTTATTGAGGCCTGCCCTACATCATTGCGAACCACCAAACCACAGCGACCAAATCTTTGGGAAGAACATTTACCCCACCTCAACTCCAATTGAGCACGAATGCCTAAACCTTTCATTATTACTGTTTAGGGATCCTTTCCGGCAGTTTAAGTGCTACTTTATTCCTCTCCCAGTGTCTTGGGCTCTCCATGCCAATGTTGGTGCTGCTTTACCCCTCTTTTGGTGCTTGGGGTTAGACTGATGTTGTTTTACTCCTGTTTCAGTGCTTTGGAGTCTTCCTGTTAGTGTTATACTTTCTCTCTTTTCTGGTGCCTTGGAGTCATCATTCCACTGTTTGGGCCACTTTGTCCCTCTATATATACATTACCTTAAAGAGTTGCTTCCTATAGTGCTTCAAAGGGGGCACTGACTTCCCAGTAGATGGCAGCAGAAAATCTAGTAGATAAATGTTTCTGTGTATTTGCTATTTTACACCAGTTGCAACTTTGATGATAAACATTTTGGGCCAAATATTCAAAAGGTGTTATCCATATAGTGGGAAGTCAATACGGATGAATCCTGTATCCATGAATTTTTAGCATAACTATTTAAATAGTGCCGCTGAAAATTTTCTCTGCCCTGATACTATCTGTATAGTTTCAGGGTGAAGTGAGGACATTTCACCCAGCCGTACGGATAGTGGTGATGGATCACATCTTCTGTCTCCTAAGTTTCTGGCTGGCTCCTAAATGCCAAGAAAATTTTTCAAGGCCTGTCTAATGCTTCATTAGCAAGCTCTTTTCCATTCTCCAGAAATCTGACCTGCCATCACTGCCACTGATAGGACAAACAAGGAAAGGGAAAGGGAAATGAATTTAACTCACACCTTTTTCAGAAGTTCAAGGTTAGTTACATTTTGGTACAGCAGGCATTTTCTTGTCCCTGCAGGGCTTACAATCCAAGAGGATCTTTTACTAAAGGGCGCTAAAGGCACACGTTGGACCCGCGTTGATAGCTAGTGTGGGGCCATGACAGTGCTACTGGATTTTGGTACTAACTGTCCATGGAGTGTTAGGGTTTTAAGTGGATGGGGCAAGTGCCACACAGGCAGCATACCTGCACTACCTGCATGGCGGGCTAGAAGTGCCAGTGCACTCACTGCTACCTCCATAGGGAGTGTTGAATGCATCCACACTCTTGTAGTTTGTAGTGCCACGGTAGGGCCACATACACTGCAGTAACTGCTGGAAACATGTTTCCATGTTCTTGTCCCTTAACACTATGATGTTGCCCTAATGCACCATGGATTCATGCATTATGAGCGCGTTTGGTGGAACATTACAGCGTCCTTTAGCAAAAGGGGCCCTAAATTTATATTTGAGACAATAGAGGGCTAAGCAACTTGCAAATATCAGAAGGAATATCAGTGGGATTTAAACCTGGCTTCCCTGATTCTCAGCCCACTGCTCTAACCTTTAGGAAAGAAGGAAAGCAAAGGAATTATTTTGTGTAGCTTTTTACCAAGAGACTGTTCTCTATCCTGGCAATGTCAATGGCAGCCCTAAATATAATCCCTTTCCACTCTGTGTGCCAATGACATGACTTCAACTCACACACCCCCAAGGTAGCTGCACATTTCCCTCTGAAGTATTATAATTATAGGATGGTGCTGTCATCTGTTTTGTTGAAGGAAACCTCTACATTATATAAATCCAAAGTGTTACGTTGATTACAGCATGCCAGCTCCTGCAAGAAGCAAGTGTGAAAGGCCTTGGAAGAGTTACCATAGTGACAGCACAAAAGGTGTCTGTAAGGAGAGATCTAAAGAGAAACCCAGAAAGTAAGGTTACTAGACATCTCTGATTTTGGGGGATTGTCGCTGATTTAGAGCTGTATCCTTGACTCCTACATGTTTGGCAGCCTCCTGTCCCTGATTTCAGCAATGGGGACAGAGAGGGTAGAAAAGAAACATTTTAAATTTAGTGATTTGAATATGTCAGCTTTTAGAATTTACATCCTTTATCATATATTTTGCACAGTACACGGGCAATACATCACTGTTTATATTTTGTATTTATTTCTCTGTTAATTTGTCTGCTAGAAAGTGATATTGTTACTCTCATGGGATGGATGGGGACGGGAAGGATGATGGCTCCTCCTCCCTCCTCCCCCCCCCCCCCCCACCACACTTTGGATGTGTCCAAGATTGGCCTGCAAAAAAATCTGGTAACATTACTAGAAAATTACTTTTCAGAGAGTTGCTTCTGTTGCCATTGATTTCTCAGGAGTTAAAAAAAAAGAGATCATATTGATTTTGTCAAGTCTGACCCCACACCTGTCGTCTTTTGGAAATGCATATAATTCTATCTTGTTCTGTTGTTTGAGCTGTGAGTAGCTGCCATCATTAACCAGCTCATTGTCTTCCTTTGACTGTGCAGTATGTATGATTTTATTGTAGAGGACTCTTACCCATGCTTCTATCAATCACTTGCTGGGAGCACTGATCCTAGCTGGAGCCAAGCCAGATTTGAACCAGATTGTCTGGAAAGTTTCTAGCCTGTAGCTGCTGGCTACAAGCTTAAAAGAGGACAAGTTAAAGCAGTGCTTTGCAAACTTTTATCCCCTTTGACTTCATTCTAACAACTGAAAATTCACGTGACTCCAGATGATGATGAAATCAAAACCAAAACTACACAAAACCAAACAGAACAACCACTCTATTAAACAAAAATCCAAGAGGTTTGTCTGTGAAGCAAGCAAAGTGTATCAGTGTAACTTTTGTATCGCGTCTCGCACAACAGGGGAGATTAATTATAATTTAACTCCCAATGTGAGCGTGACCCATTTTAATAATGCACTAAAATTACAAAACGAAGTTCAAAAACCGCTAAACTTAGCTGTGCAATCCAGAGTCTCCACTGCTACCACATTCCGCAGACAAACGTGTTTCGGGCTCAAAAGCCCTGCTTCAAGTACGACCCGCTTCAGAGAAAAGAATCTGGTGCCAAAAAACGCCGAGCCCCATGCCTCGTATAGAAACATAGAAACATGATGACAGAAAAAGACCACATGGCCTATCTAGTCTGTCTTTCCATATCAACAACTACAACAGTCCACTTTTTACCTTTAGAGATCCTCTGTGTTAGTCCCATGCTTTTTTGAATTCAGTTACTGTCCTCATCACCGTGCCTGATTGGCTGCTGAAAATTGACGCGCTTCGAGGAAAAAACGAAAGGAGCAGAAAGTGTAGAAGTTCTAATACGAGAGGTGTGTTCAGTGAGGCGAACCTTCACCGGATGGCTAGTGCTGCCAATATATAGCAAATTACAGGGGCATTGTAGCAGATATACCACAAAGCTGCTACTGCATGAGCTTTTCCCTAAAAACCTGTATTTGAGGCCCATAGTAGGATTCACCCAATCAACCCCTTCCAAAATGTTAACGCAGAATTGACAAGCCTGAGAGGCTGTGTGACCCCTGCCCGCTGTTTGTCTTAATGGACGATCCACGGATATGGCTGAATGCACCAAGTGATCCCGGAGATTACGGCAAAACATATTGAAGTCTGAAAGTAGGGATGGAGATTGAGAATGTCCCAATGCCGTTGCAAACGTTTTACCAATTGAGAGGAATTTCGCATGAAGTTGAGAATGCCCACAATTCTGTCACTCTCAGTTCTATTGCTCACTGAGGGCTGGAAGAGCCAGTCTCTATCCGTGTAGCGGGCACGGATGTATGCCCTCTTAATAATGCTATGAGGATAACCCCGCGCTACCAAGTGTGTCCACAAATCCCGAGCCTGATGTTTATACTCTTCTACTGTAGAACAAATGCGCTGAATCCTCAAAAATTGGCCATATGGTAAACCCCTTCTCAAAGGGGCCGGATGATGACTGTGGAACCGCAGTAAGCTATTGCGTTGGCTAGGCTTCCTAAATAAGGTGGTAGAAAATCCATCCTCTGTTTATACAATCCATACATCCAAAAATTCCAAACTGTGATGGTGGATGTGGGAGGTGAATTGAATATTAGGTTTCAGAGTATTTAACCATGTAACAAACTCATGAAGTGCATCCAGCGAAGATGACCACAAGAAGAAAATATCATCCAGAAATCTCAGCCATAATGGGACATGTGCAAAGGCTGCCGCTGGATAGATCAGAGATTCTTGAAAATCACCCAAATATAGAGTGGCAATGGAGGGAGCTACTGTTGCCCCCATCGCAATGCCCTCACACTGTTGGTAGAACTTGCCTTGCAACAGAAAGTAATTTCTTGTCAAAACCAAACGAATGAGGTTTAACAGAAAAGATCTAGGTATGCATTGGGGAGCTGTAGTAAAGGCAGAACCCAGGAGCCCTAAAGCTTCCTCCTGATTGATGTTAGTGTAAAGGGACGCCACATCCAACATTACCAATATTAAACTGTCAACAGGACCAGTAAAAACCGTCAATTTTTCCAAAAAATGAGATGTGTCACGAAGGTATGAATGTACTTTCCGAGCTTCCTCCTTCAAGAAGATGTCACAAAATTTTGACAGGGGTTCAAGTATGGACCCCCTGCACGACACAATCGGCCTCCCCGGAGGATCTTGCATGGATTTGTGTATCTTTGGGACAATATAAAAAGTCGGAATCTTAAGGTGTGGAGTAATAAGAAAAGACGCCTCACTGGAAGTAATCCAACCCTAGTTCTGGGTGTCCTGAATCAAAGATTTGATAATTGTGCCCAATTGTGAGGTCGGATCAGTTGGTAAACATTTATAATATCGTAAGTCCCCCAGTTGTTGAATGATCCCTTCCCTATAAGAAGAGAGGGATTGGAGAACCACTGCCCCGCCTTTATCAGCGTTGTGAATCACAAACCTAGGATCCGAGGCCAAATGAGATATAGCCTCACGCTGAAACCTTGAAACGTTAGAGTATCATCGGAAAGTGCTCTTCTCTAATAGGGACAAATCCCTCAAAACCAAGGATTGATAAGTTTGCATGGCGGCATCCACTGAACCTGGAGGGGTCCATTTAGACGAGGGACGCACCACTGAATCATCCCGGGTAGACACCCTATCCGCAAAAAATAGTTGAATCCTTAGTTTTCTGAAAAACCGATGTAAGGCCACACGTGTCAAAAACGGATTGTACTTAACCGTAAGGACAGAAGATAACCCCAAGTCCAAAACCTCCACTTGAGGTGGCATTAAAATTACTACAGAGAGATTGATGACTGTGGAACCTGTTTGTTCCATTGTCTGGTGACTGGAGGGTCCCAATGGTCGTCCTGGTACCCCCGCCGTTGTTGCCGGCCCCGACACAAAAGTTACACTGACACACTTTACTTGCTTCGCAGACAAACCTCTTGGATTTTTGTTTGATGAAATCAAAACAGCAGATCTCAGCCTCCTTCCCCTCCCTCCACTCATCAAAAGCAGGAAGGCAGCAACAACAGTAGTGGCAACAGCAGCAACAGTTAGCACAGGGTCTTTTGTATCAGCATGGAGTGTGCACTTACAGACCCCAGTACCTAGCAGGGGTTTCCAGTCTAATAGGAAGCTTACCCAGGAGGGGACAAGGACTATGAACGTTCACTGGCTCACAGGCCACATGCTGACTAGTGTCTGTTACTACTTCGCATAGTACACAGTGAAAGTCCAGAGAGAAGGGGAAATGACCATGTATCTGTGACCCCATGCACTGATGATGTGACTCTATTTGGGATCCTGATCAAAGGTATGGAAACCACAAAGCTATAGGCATCCAGGTAATGCTCTGGGAGAAGGACTTAGGGTTGCCAACTAACCCAAGTAAACCATGAGCAGCAGATTCAGTTCTGGTTTTGCTCTTTTGCATATATGGACTTGTACAGGCTGATATTCAAAACACGTATGATCAGTTGTTCTCTATGCTTTTATTTTTTAAATCAAGACATTGCCACATATAACTTCAGCTGTTTTCTGAAAAATGGCCAAAGTTATATGTTTAAAAAAGGATGGAACAAGGCAAGAAAAAAACATTAAAATTTATTCACTGAACATGTAAGTTATTTTTTTAAGTGGAGCAGGAGGACTGGCATAGTGGTTGAGGCAAGTTACCTCAGACTGGAAGGTTGGGGGTTCATATCCCACTAGAAGACAGCAACCTTGGGCTGGAAAGACTGGGGGTTTCTAGTCCCACAGGTGCTCCTTGTGGCCTTGGGCAAGCCACTTAGCCCTCCATTGCCATGTTCCCTGTAAGTGTATGTGTCTTGTATCCCCCAATTGTGTTGTGACCACTTTGATTGAAGGATAAGGTGGTATACAAAACTGTCTAAATATATATACTGTATATATATGCCCAACTCCCCTTCCAATGCATTTTCAAGAGTGGACAAATAACATGGCTAAGCCCACCATCCAATTCACTGTGGGGAGAGAGCTGCAGAGAGTAGGTACAGGAAGTGGGAATTACCATGGGAACAAATGTAAGAGCCAGTGCAGACTTGCCCTTTTTGGTTGGCTTTCACCAAGAGCAGATGCACCGATGCACCAAGCAGGAGAAGCATTGGCTCCAGAGGTTTTGTTGAGCCCTTTCCTCCCAGATTGGGGGGGGGGGGGGCAGGGCACCATGATCAGCAGTCAAAGTTCCTGGATGGTGCTGCTGCTGAGCAGGAACATAGGTGCTGTGTGCTTGGATCACAAGCTGATCACAGCTGATGGCTCTGGGCTTCTGTGTGATTGGCCAGACATCCAGATAGGTCGGGCAATCTGAGTTCAGTGTGTGTGTGGGGGGGGGGGGGTCCTCAGGTTCATAGAAGCACTCTTGGCCAAGATCAGATGGCCTCAGGAGCTCTACTGGACTCAGGGCCGGCCCGTCCATTGAGCGAGAATGTTTTTTGCACAGGGCCCCGCGTTTCAGGGGGCCCCGCGCAAAAAACATTCTGATCCTAAAGTTAAATTTAAAAAAAAAAAAAAAAAAGCTGTCTTCTTCCGCTGCCGGGGGCCGCCGCGGCAGCATCGAGTGTGCCGCAGGGCCCCCCCTGCCCAGCAGAACCTGCCCTCCCCTTTATCACCTCTGTCTCTCGTTGTAGCTTCAGTCACACGCGCCGGCTCTCAGAGCGCGAGAGGAGAGTTTCTCCCTCGCTGCTCTGTTAAGCCCGCGGGGGCTGATGGGAAGTTCCCATCAGCCCCGCGGGCTTATCAGAGCCGCGAAAGGGAAACTGGTCCTTTCGCGCTCTGAAAGCCGGCGCGTTTGACTGAAGCTACAATCAGAGACAGAGGTGATAAAGGGGAGGGCAGGTTCTGCTGGGCAGGGGGGGCCCCGCGGCACACTCGATGCTGCCGCGGCGGCCCCGGCAGCCGGAGAAGACAGCTTTAAAAAAAAAAATTTCCCGGGCTATGGTGGGGGTTAGAAGTGGTGATGGGCTATGGGGGGGCTATGGGGGGGGGGTAGAAGTGGTGATGGGCTATGGGGGGGGGGTTAGGAGTGGTGATGGGCTATGGGGGGGTTAGAAGTGATGGGCTATGGGGGGTTAGAAGTGGTGATGGGCAATGGGGGGGGTTGGAAGTGGTGATGGGCTATGGGGGGGTTAGAAGTGGTGATGGGCTATGGGGGGGCTATGGGGAGTTAGGAGTGGTGATGGGCTATGGGGGGCTATGGGGGCGTTAGGACTGGTGATCGGCTATCTGGGGGGTGGTTAGGAGTGGTGATGGGCTATGGGGAGCTAAGTCTGTATATGGGCTGATGGGATTAGGACTGGCAGTGGGCTATGGGGGGCTAGGACTGGTAATGGGTTGGGGGGGTTGCTAGGACTGGAAATGGGCTGGGGGGATTAAGACTGGAGGTGGGCTGATGGGGTTAGGACGTAATGGGCTGTGGGCTGTTGGGGGGGTTAGGACTGGTAATGGGCTATGGGGGGGCTAGGACTGGGAATGGGCTGATGGGGGGGTTAACACTGGAGGTGGGCTGATGGGGTTAGTGCTGGTAATGGGCTGTGGGCTGATGGGGGGTTAGGACTGGTAATGGGCTAAGGGGGGGTTAGGACTCATAAAGGGCTAGGGGGGGCTAGGACAGGAAATGGGCTGATGGGGAGGGGTTAGGCCTTGCGGTGGGCTGTTGGGGTTAGGACTGGTAAATGGGCTGTGGGCTGTTGGGGGGGGGTTAGAACTGATAATGGGCTATGGGGAGGTTAAGACTGGTAATGGGCTGTTGCTGATGGGGGCTGTCTGGTAATGGGCTATGGGGGGGATAGGACTGATAATGGGCTATGGGGGGGGGGCTAGGACAAGAAATGGGCTGATGGGGAGGGGTTAGGACTTGAGGTGGGCTGATAGGGTTAGGACTGGTAATGGGCTGTGGGCTGATGGGGGGGTTAGGACTGGCAATGGGCTATGGGGGGCTGACTGGAAATGGGTTGATGGGGTTAGGACTGGAAGTGGGCTGATGGTGGGTTTAGACTGGAAGTGGGTTGATGGGGGGGGCTAGGACTGGTATTGGGTTGGGGGGTTGCTAGGACTGGAAATGGGCTGATGGGGGGCTAGGACTGGAAATGGGCTGATGCAGGGACTAGAAGGGAATGGATGCTGGGTGAGGCTGGAACTAGAAGGGAGCTGATGTTGGGGGAGGATTAGAATGGGATGGGGCTGGGAGAGTAAAATGGAGAGGGGAAAAATATTTTGTGTGGGAGGGATAAAAAAATCTACAATTAGCCGGGTATTGGGAGAGTAAGTGGGGATTGAGGATGGAGGGGTAAAATTTGAGTGGATGAAATAGGAATGAGGAAAGAGCAAAAGGAGAAAGATTAGTATGTTAAAGCAGATGTAGAGAGAGAATGGAAAAAAAAAACTAGAAGAGAGAAGAAAGGACAAATGGACAGCAGATGATGGAGAGTTAGCAGAAAACATGAAGAAACCAGAAGAAAGTGTCTGGAGCAATTGCAACTGAAAAAAAATGCACAAAAGGTAAAAAGATCTCTCTTTATTTTGAATTTATTAACTGGAATATGAAAGCTCTGGGAAATGTGCATCATTAACGTCTGCGCTTTGTTTGGTACAAGTGGAAATTAATTTATAGTTTTATTTCTACAGTGTTGTTGTACATTCCAAGTTTGGCTTTTGGGGTTCCCAGTTTAATTATTACCTTCCTGTTTCTAAATTGTGATTCCTTGTTTGGTGATGGTCTATGTTCTGCATGTGTAACTGAGCTGAGGTATTCTGTTTATGTAATTCCTATTTGACATTGCCACTTGTTTTCTTTCCCCAGTAGGTCATGTATTGTTGTACTCTGAAATGTATTGGTTTAATATTTGCAGTGTTGCTTTTTGATAGGTAGGGTATGGTGCTTTGTGAGTCCTGGTAGTGCTGTTAGGATACGGCGGGTTTGCTATGGATTCTAAATGGGCAGTGTTTGTAGAAGTTCCTAATGTGCCTGGCGGTTGGCACTGCATTATACTGTAGTCTGGGCAGTGTTTGTAGTAGTTCCTAATGTGCCTGGGCAGTGTTTGTAGTAGTTCCTAATGTGCCTGGCGGTTGGCACTGGATTATAGTCTGTCTTTATCCATACACTCATTAAGAGACATGTTTACTAAAAGTTAGTGTATGTTAGCATTATGCAAATATTTATGCAAATAAGGCCACTTATGCAAATGAGGCCCCGCACCGAGTCTCCGCACATGGCCCCGCACCCCCCTTGGGCCGCCCCTGACTGGACTGCTAGGGCTAGGTGCAGCAAGAATACCTGCGTTTTGGCTGATGACTGCTGCGGTTTAGGTGCCCATAGGGTCCTAATGCTTGCTCATTTTGACAGGCAAGCAAAGAAATTGAGATTTTGGCCTTTGGAAGGCTGGGAGGGCTGATGGGGTTTGTAGCAACTTGGTGTTTGGGCACAGGACAGGAGGCTGCTGCCCAGTAACCACTGGGGCTGCAGAAGTACAAGCAAAAATAATAAAATAAAAATAAATAATTAGACATTAAAACAGAGAGTAGTGGCCCAGTTACAATCATCTGAGACAGAAAAGGGTCAAGGGGGTATGCTTATTGTAAGTAAAATTGTGCCTATGATGGACCCCAAGAGAGCCAGAGGGTGTAAGGTCCCCAGGGTCTAGCAAACTAGGGGTCCCTCTAAGCAACCTTCACAACGACCAACCCAATTTTTGGAGGAGACAGAGGGTGGTCAGTCGGCAAGAGCACAGTCTGAAAAGGAAAGAGGGGGAGTCCAGGGAAGAATGAGTGGTGGTCAGTTACCTGGTGCTGCAAAGTTGGAGTATCATTCCAGGAGGGGAATGGGCCAGAGAAAGAGCAGTAAGGATCACAGCAAAGTGCTGACTTGGAAGTGAGCAACGAGGAACACTGATCAGAGTGTGCTGGTGAGCAGAGCACCAGTAAGCCAGCCTGTGACCTCAGCACCAGGGTCAGTCCTCTATTAGGGGAAGGGCAGTGCGTTGGCCAAGAACGTACATGCAGGAAAGGGTAGCAGGTTTGAGCAGAGGGATAAATCCCTTTGAAAGTCCTTGCGAGACTGGAAATTCTTATGGAATTTGCACAAAGTTGTGAAGAGGATACAACAGGAGAAGTACTTGCATCAGTTAGGGGATGAAGTCATGGTTCAGGTTTGGAACACAGACTCGTGGGATTCCTCATATACTTCTGTTGCTATTGGTAGTGTTATTAGGCATATGATTGTTCAGAGGTTAGGGATGTTTCTCTTCTTGGTCCTTGTTATTAGTTGAAAGCTTGAAAAATAAAGTTAAAAAAAAACCCCTCACTATGTATACTTTAGAAGAAAGTCAGGAGAGGGGAGATACGATAGAAATGTTTAAATATCCCTAAGGCATAAATGCACAGTAGGAAAACTCTGCAATGAGGGGGCATAGGATGAAGGTGAAAGGGGATAGACTCAAGGGTAATTTGAGGAAATATTTCCTAAAGGAAAGAGTGGTAGATGCATGCAGTAGTCTCCCAATGGTGAAAGAGAAAAAGATTTTATCTGCATTCAAGAAAGCATGGGACAAATGCAGAGGATCTCTAAGGAATAAAAGGGACTTTAAAACTTAGTAACTGGTATGGAAGGGCAGACTAGATAGGCCATGTGGTCTTATCTGCCATCATTATCTATGTTTCTTCCTCTTCAAGTGACTGATTTGGAAGAGGTGATGGCTGAACCTGCACAGTGCGGGTAAGTGCTACCTGCTGTCATGGACACAGCGGATAGTAGCTTCGGAGGTGCAGAGCTTAGAGCCCAAAGAGAGAACATGTTGAGTTTGATAGCTCTGCTTTGCAGAAGCTGTGGGCAAAGGCGTTGTGGGGAAGATATATCAATATCCTTGTTTTTGAGCAAGGATCAGGAGGTTGGCGAAAAGAAGGTGAGATTGGTAAGGACAAAGGCAAAAAGGGGCAACACAAGGTGCCAAAGATGATTAATAACAGGATTCTAGCTTGTCATGTTTTATCAGCATATTGAGTGAAATCAAACCTGCTTTGTACCTGAGCTTTCTTAGATATTCAGATATGATATGATAGGCCTACAGGTCATATGAAGGTGGGGCATGGCTCAGTTATGATGAGAAATTTCACAAGAACCTGGCCAAAGATAAGTAGGAAGCCTGAGGGTATCAGAATGTAGACATGTAGCTTGCTGAGATGAAACCCAGTCGTTGTAATTTTAGGAAGCTGGCTGGTTCTTCGCCAAGTAGGCTGGTTTTGGAGATGCCAGATTTTTTCATGCAGAATGCAGGGGTGGAGAAGAGACTCTTAGGGGTATGTTTACTAAACCGCGGTAACGTTACTGGCGATAAGTGCAGCGTTAACATGAGTAATGCCATATAAGAAAGTGGGCGTACCGGCATTAAGGTAGCAATGGCCATGTAATGCGCGTTAAAGGGCGCCTTGGCCAGTTAGCGCACGTTAATGGGATATTGCACGTTAAAGCTGAGAAACAAAACACATTACAAGGCTGACAAGGTGCTTTATAAGGTGCCTTGTAGGGCACCTTATAAGGTGCCCTAAAAGCAGGTTAAGGCACCTTATAAGGTATCTTAACCTAAGGTGCCGTATAAAGTGCCCTAAGGATGTTAAGGAGACCCAAGATATGGTGCCCAAGGGCAATAAGGTGCCCCAAGTTGACAAGCATGAGGTAGAGGTGGCAAGATATTTGCAATGATAGGAGGACAGAGGAATAGTAGTGCCATGCAGAGCAGACACAGAGAGGCAAGCATGGAGAGCCGCAATGCAGAAAAGGGTAGCAGTGCAGGACATGGGGTAGCAGCCAGCACATGAAGACAGGACGCTAAACAGCTGACAGATGCAGATAGACAGACAGAAGGATGGCTTGCAACTATGATGAGAGTACTATGTGCTGGCAGCACTGATCTGCAGAGATATGACTGTCACAGGAATGAAAAGGACTTGCCTCGGACAGGCCTAATAAAATGAGACCACGGAGGGATTGAACCCATGATCTCTGCCTAGGATGTCATTGTAATAACCAGTGGGCTATACCTCTATGGCTTCTGTCTCAGCAATGGCTGGCTACAGAAAGACTGCAGGTCACCTCACAAACTGTCTGCTGTGTCCACCAAGATAGGCTAAACCCAGCAGTACACATGATGCAATGCACATGCAGAACAGCAGTCTACATCTGATCACCAGATGGGGTATGCAGCTCTCTAGCCCCTCAGCGTGGTAGGAGGAACTGGACGTGCATGATACTGGCACAGAGTAACCACACACCATGCCATTGTGCTGGTTCTGTGTTCCCCCTGAGGGTGAGGTGAGGCGGCCAGCACCAGGTCCACAGTACCTGGACTACTTGAGATAGGCTTTGCTGCAGGGCTCTATCATTGCCAGTGTGTGACAGGTATTCCTTGCAGCCATATCTAAGATAATCCTGTGTCCCTCTGTATTCCCCAGTCACATCTAGCCCTTGGGGACCAGGAGCCATCCATGTTAAGCATATCCAGTGTGGTTGCTATGGTCAATTGTTATAAGAGCAGGGGGGTGTCTGGACCCACATGCAGATTATGTAGCACCACCTACCAACCTGCCCTGTCTGGGTCAAGGTGGTGGACAGGATCTGCCCCCCAACGGACCAACACTCTACATCTTTTCAATGGAGGCAGTGGAGGGGCATGATGAAGGGCTGTGGGATCATCAACCCCAGTCCTGCTGAAGAAAGGGCACCGTCCAGGGCAGTTGATGCAGATCTGTACGTATCACACATGCACTGGCAGACAGGCAGTAGGCCTGGAAAAGCACAGCTGACCCCGCCATGATCTGACATTCACCAGTAGAGGGCACAGTCAGTCTGCAACCCACCACCACGATCTGACATTCACCAGCAGAGGGCACAGCCAGTCTGCACATGCGGTACCCTACAAGGCATTCCAGCCATAAACATGCTGACTGCAGACAGTCTGCTAGTGCATGTCCCCAGAGGAACTATGTGCACCCATAGGTGGGATGTAAGCACAGACACCAAGCAGGTATCTCAGTGTCTGGGCCCCAGAACAGGGAACACACAGATATCACCTGAGAGAAACACTGTAGAGCACTCAGTCAGGGTGAAAGTGCACTCCCAGCACGACATGCTGTGGCCACCCTGTCCATGCAGGTGGTGGCTGGGCATTATAATGTCCCAGCCATTGCCCCACACCCTGTGCAGATGCATCCTGCCAAGTCTGCCCTGTCCGGACCATACCCACAATACCTTGCTCCTCATTATACACATTGGCAGGCTAATGCTGGAAACAGTGTAAGCATTGTGGGCATAGTAAGCAGTAGGCAGCCACAAAACAATGAATAGACATACACACACTCCCACTCCTATTTCAGCATTGTGCAAAGATAGGGGTGGTTGGCAGCTCTGCCTACCACACTAGTCCTGAGCACAGTGCAGGCATTGCTAAGGTATGCAGGTACTAGTAGTGGTGCTTTGGTGGTAAGTGCTGCTCTGTGCTGGGCCCAGGAGCTTGATTCACCATGAGGCTTTGGATAGTGGAGCCTGTGGGTATGGGTGTTTGTGCCCCTGTTGGTTGATGTTTTAGGGAGTGTACATGTTTATATTGTATGTGTAATGCAGGGACATGGTCTGCAGGAGTCACAGCTGGGGCTTGAACCTGTGACTTTCTGCCCCAGGCCACACTGGCTGTGTGTACTGCACCATACTGTTGCCACAGAGGTAAGTTAGTCCCTGGGGATGCCATGACTGTTCATCAGACAGACCTTGACTGTTGCACTGCACGCCACCCACATGAACAGGACTTGGCCTTGGTCTGCTGTGGGCAGATGCCACTGCCCCCTCCATCACCAGCATCCCTCCCCCACCATGCTGACATGCCCATATGCTGGTGGTGCTGGTGGTGTGCAGTCCCAGGCTGTCCAGTGTGCAGGTAGGCGGCTGCCTAGGGTGTGGGGTCTGGGGTAGGGTGCCTACATAGACATCCACGAATCCCCCCCGGCACCGCCTGCCAATGTTATGTGCCCTTTGGGGTACCTGCTGCGTAATGTCCCCTGGATGGGACACTGTGGGACACAGACTCGTGGGCAAGTTTGACCTTGGTCAGTTGCTGTCTTGCTGATTTCCAGATTTTGCATTCCTATGTGCCATCTAGGCATCTGCCTAGCCCACCCTGTGCCCCAGCTGCCCCACTGTATGTCCCGCCTGAAGCCCCCTATGCGCCATTTGCAGCATCGCCATAGTACCCTTTCATACCTGGACACCATGCTGTTGCTGAAGATGTAGCACTACTATCACTTTTTTTAGGCTCCCTGCCTATGCTGCACATTGCTGACACTTAAATGGTTTCTCTCTCCTGCAAATGTTTTCACTCGCGGTAATGTTCAGCCCTTCAGTTCACCGCGTTAGTGTAGCAGGAGCCTCTCCCCGCCCACTCCCGCTCATTGACCCCTTCTCTCCACCCTCTCTCCACCCTCTGCTGGACTTAACGCTGCCGGAGACATTAACGCGTGCTAACGTTGCATCTGGTAATGTTAGCGCAAGTTAACGTTACATTTGTTAGCGTTATCGCGCGTTAACGTAGCCATTGCTACGTTACTGTGGTTTAGTACACATACCCCTTAGACCAGGGGTCTCAAACTCAAATTGCTTTGAGGGCCAAATGAGGACTTGTAGAGTAACCCGGGGGCCGCACAAGACGCAGGCCTCATTTGCATAAGGGCATCATTTGCATAAGGGCATCATTTGCATAAATATTTGCATAATGTTACCATACACTAACGTTGAGTAAACATGCCTCTTAATGAGTGTATGGATAAAGAAAGACTAAAAGATTTCTACATTACTATAAACCAGTGCCAACCGCCAGGCACATTAGGAACTACTAGAAACACTTCTCATTTAGAACCCATAGCAAACCTGCCATGTCCTAACAGCACTACCAGGACTCACAAAGCACCATACCCTAACTATCAAAAGGCAACACTGCAAATATTAAATCAACACATTTCAGAGAATAACAATACATGACCTACTCGGGAAAGAGAACAAGTGGCAATGTCAAATAGGAATTACATAAACAGAATACCTCAGCTCAGTTACACATGCAGAACATACACCATCACCAAACAAGGAATCACAATTTAGAAACAGGAAGACAATTAAACTGGGAACCCCAAAAGCCAAACTTAGAATGTACAACACTGTAGAAATAAAACTATACATTGATTTCCTCTTGTATTAAATAAAGTGCAGACGTTAAAGATGCACATTTCCAAGAGCTGACATATTTCAGTTAATAAATTCAAAATAAAGAGATATTTTTCTACCTTTTGTGCATTTTTTTTCAGTTGCAATTGTTCCAGCCACTTTCTTCTGGTTGCTTTGTGTCTTCTGCTAACTCTCCATCGTCTGCTGTCCATTTGTCCTTTCTTCTTTCCCAGTTTTTTTCCATTCTCTCTACATCTGCTTTAACATACTAATCATTCTCCTTTTGCTCTTTCCTCATTCCTATTTCATCCACTCAAATTTTACCCCTCCATCCTCAATCCCCACTTACTCTCCCAATACCCGGCCAATTGTAGATTTTTCTTCCCTCCCACACAAAATATATTTCCCCTCTCCATTTCACTCTCCCAGCCCCATCCCATTCTAATCGTCCCCCAACATCAACTCCCTTCTAGCTCCTGCCCCACCCAGCATCCGCTCCCTTCTAGTCCCCGCATCATCAGCCCATTTCCAGTCCTAGCTCCCTCCCCTCACAGCCCATTTCCTTTCCAAGCCCCCCTCCCCATCAGCCCATTTCCATTCCAAGCCCCCTTCCACTCAGCCCATTACCATTCCAAGACCCTGTCCCCATCAGCTATTTGCAGTTCAAGCTCCCCCTTCTACTCGGCCCATTTCCAGTCATAGCACCCCCCCAGTCCATTACCAGTTCTAGCCCCACCCCCCATAGCCCATTATCGGTCCTAAGCCCCCCAACAGCCCACTTCCAGGCCTAACCCTTCCATCGCCCCATCTTCATTCTTAGCCCCCCAATCAGACCACCTCCAGTCCTAACCCCCATCTGTCCATTACCAGTACTATCACCCCATTTCCAGTCCTACCCCCCCAGCAGCCCACATCAATCCTGCTCCCCCCCAGCAGCCCACATCAATCCTGCTCCCCCCCCCAGCAGCCCACATCAATCATGCTCCCCCCCCCAGCAGCAGCCCACATCAATCCTGCTCCCCCCAGCAGCAGCCCACATCAATCATGCTCCCCCCCCCCCCAGCAGCAGCCCACATCAATCCTGCTCCCCACCCCCCCAGCAGCAGCCCACATCAATCCTGCTCCCCTCCCCCCAGCAGCAGCCCACATCAGTCCTGCTCCCCCCCCCCAGCAGCAGCCCACATCAATCCTGCTCCCCCCCCGCACCAGCCCAAATCAAACCTGCTCCCCCCCCCCACCAGCCGCCCACATCAATCCTGCTCCCCCCCCCCCCCCGGGGAAACAAACTTTAGAAAACAGCTAGCTGCTGCTCCTGCCGCTGCCGCGGCGGTAGCAGCAATACCGCATGTCCCGCGGCCCCCCCCCTTGCCTGTCAGTTCTTCTCTGCTTCGGCTTTCAGAGCCGCGAAGGGAGAGCTTCTCCCTCGTGACTCTGTTAAGCCCGCTGGGGCTTATGGGAAATTTCCCATCTGCCCCGGCGAGCTTAACAGAGTCGCGAGGGAGCAGCTCTCCCTTCGCGGCTCTGAAAGCCGAAACAGAGAAGAACTGACAGGCAAGCAGGAAGGGATCGGGGGCCGTGGGACATGCGCGCAGAAGCCGGGTTGTGTATCGCGGGCCGCACAAAGGTCTCTCGCGGGCCGCATGTGGCCCGCGGGCCGCGTGTTTGAGACCCCTGCCTTAGACAGTGGTTAGGTCCACTTGGTTTGGCTGGTGTTGGAACACTGTTCCCTAATCCTGGAGGATCATGAGCCAATGGACAGGACAATGCTTGCTTTCAATTTAACACTAGCCAATGTGCACATCCAGTTTGCTGTTTTGACATAGAAGTTCCATGTGTGGGAGAGTGCACCCGGCCTTTTATTGTTCAACATGAGGAGGGGGACCAACATAAGAGGGGCCATATTGGACAGTGGGTACATTAGCAGCAGTGGTCTCTGGGCAAGGTCCCCATCCCCCATTAACCTTGGGAAATTGGAATATAGGCTTCAAATTACCTGAATCGATCTGTGGTGTTACTGTTAAGGGAGGGTTTCCTGCAGGGATTGATCATTCCTTTTGTGGGCTTTCTTCAGCTCACAGATTCCGAAATGCACAGTCCAACTCCTGCAGGGGATCATAGCAGAGAAACTGCAAAAAGAGTTGGAGCTCGGCAGAATTATGGGGCCCTTTGATTACCCTTCCTTGCTGGATTTGATGGTGTCACCATCAGGCATAGTTCCCAAAAAGGAGCCAGGAGAATTTAGGTTAATTCATAAGTTGTCCCATCCTAGTGGAAATAGTGTGAATTCCTTCATAGACCCGCTTCTTTTGATTCAGTGGTTGAGCTGCTATAGCGTGCATAGGGTTACCAACCTTTTCACTGAGAAAAACCTGACATCTGTGGCTCGCCATGCTCCACCCATTCTCCGCCCCTAGTCCCACCCCTGCCCCGCCCCCAGCCCCACCCACAAAAATTACCGAGGATACGTGTAGGCTAACTTCATTGGTCAGATAATAATTAAACTGGGAACCCCAAAATCCAAACATGAAATGTACAACGCTGGAGAAATAAAACTATAAAGTAATTTCCTCTTGCACTAAACAAAAACGCAAAGATGTTATCAATACACACTTCCCAGACCAGACATATTCCAGCTAATAAATTCAAAATAAAAAGTATTTTTCTACCTTCTGTTTGGGCGTTTTATTTTTCAGTTGCAATTGCTCCAGTCACTTTCTTCTGGTTTCTTCGTGTCTTCTGCGAGCTATCCATTTGTCCTTTCTTCTCTTTTAGATGTTTTCCATTCTCTCTCTGTTTCTGCTTTAACATACTGATTGTTTCCCTTTTGCTCTTTCCCCCAATTCTTTCCTTATTCCTTTATCATCCATTTAAATTTCACCCTTCCATTCTCAAGCCCCTCTTACTCTCCCAATACCCAGCCCATCATAGACTTTTCTTCCACACAAAATATTTTTTCCCCTCTCCATTCTCATTCCCCATCTATTCTAGTCCTCCCCCAAAATCAGTTCCCTTATAGTTCTAGACCCACCCAGCATCCACTCCCTTCTAATCCCATTCTCCCATGCCCCACATCAGCCCATTTCCAGTCCTATTCCAGCTCTTCATCAGCCCATTTCCAGTGCTAGCCCTCACATCACAGACCATTTCCAGTCCTAGCCCCCCCCCCATCACAGCCAATTCCAGTCCAAGTCCCCCATCACAGCCTATTTCCAGTCCTAGGCCCCCCCCCCCATCACATCCCATTTGCAGTCTGAGTCCCCCCGCACCATCACAGCCCATTTGCAGTCCTACCCCCCCCACCATCACAGTCCATTTGCAGTCTTAGCCCCCCTAATCACAGCCTATTTCCAGTCCAAGTTCCCCCTCCCTCCACCATAGCCCATTTCCAGTCCAATTTCCCCCCCCCCCCATAGCCCTTTTCCAGTCCAGGTCCCCCTCCCCATCACAGCCCATTTCTTTCCAGTCCAATGCCCCCCCCCCCATAGCCCTTTACCAGTCCAGGTCCCCCCCCCCCCTTCACAACCCATTTCCAGTCCAAGTCCCCCTAATCACAGCCTATTTCCAGTCCAAGTTACCCCACGCTCCACCATCGCCTATTTCCAGTCCAAGTACCCCCCCCCCCCAGCCCTTTTCCAGTCCAGGTCCCCCTCCCCATCAAAACCCATTTCCAGTCCATGTCCCCTCCCCCCCATAGCCCTTTTACAGTCCAGGTCCCCCCCCATCACATCCCATTTATTTCCAGTCCAAGTCCCCCCCCCCCCATAGTCCTTTTCCGGTCCAGGTCCCCGCCCCCATCACAACCCATTTCCAGTCCAATTCCCCCCTCCTAGCCCTTTTACAGTCCAGGTCCCCTCCCCCCCATCACAGCCCAGGCAGTCCTTGTCCTCCCCCCCACAAAACCGCGGCTGTCTGAGGCTTTAGAGGGAGCCGGGGAAGCCCGCACGAGGCCCCGGCTCCCTCTGTACAGCCGCCAGCGTGATGAGCCTTTTCCTTCACGCTGGCGGCTGTTCCTGTGAAGCCGCGAATGCTGGGAAAGGTTAAAGGGCATTGCCTTTAACCTTTCCCACCAGTTTTGGAATATATTTTGGGGGAGCTTGGTATGTGGAAATTTGGCTGACCAATTGGCATGATAGAGTTTATTCCGGAACATTGCCTTTCTGGAACTCTTTCCAGTATGGGTAGCATTTTCAATATTGGGGGACCACCTGCCGCACAGCATGCCATCTTAAACTCAGATAATATGTGGTGCAAGCAATCAGCAGTCTGCGAATTCACCCTTAGCTGTTGCGTCTTACAGTTCTTGTAGTTAAATGTGGCTAGGGTTGCCAACTTTTTGAAAGAGAAAACCCGCCACCTGTGACTAGCCATGCTCTGTTCATGCCCGCCCCCTGCTGCTCTGCTCATAAAAAAATAAAGCAGAGAGGGCAACAGTGCAGGCTTTAGTGTCTTCAGGCTGTATCAAAAGGGGGGAAAAAGAGGTTGGAATCTTCAGCACCTATTCAGCCACAGTCCCCTTCTCAAGCCCCTCCAACACACATATGCTCTCCCATATGGCATTAAATCCAAACATATATTCTGCATCCACCAAACCCCGCCCCCCGTCCCTTCCCCAACAATCTGTACAGAGCAGAGCTAGAACCTACCCCATAAAACTTACCATACAAGAAAAAATCCCTCTCAATATCAAGCATATTGTGACATAATCAGGGCCAGACCCAGAGCTGATTCAAAGAGTTGGCACCCTAAGCAAATCTTAACCCGTATTCCCCCCTGGCTGTCAGAATTTATTGTTTAGTTTTGGATGCCCTACTCTCTGCCAACCTCCAGAAGCAATCGCCTAGGTTGCCTGATGGTTGGGCCGGCCCCGGAATTAGTGTAAAAAAGCCATTTGGTATCAAGGGCAAATCTACCATACCAGTACTAATTTCCAAAACTCAGATAAGGAACCTACTTAGAAAAAGGCAGCACCATAAACATTGCAGTGAGCCCTAAAACATCAATAAATCTATTAGGAAAGCGGAAAGCTGATCAATTCAGATTACTATACATTCTTAAACAGAAATTCCATGCTAACAGAATATCCAATCTTGGTCACAGACACAGACACAGACACTTATTACAGACAGGCCTTCGCCAATAAGTGATTACAAAGAGAAAACAGAAATATGTAGACAAAAATTATACTAAAACCTGCAACACCAGAGAAACAAAGAAATGCATTTCCCCCTATATTGTTTAAAACTAAAGACAGTAGATGTCAGGATTGGCATTAAGAGGGAAGCAACCAGGGCAACTGCCTTGGGTCCCCCATAACAGAGAGGACCTTAGATCTGTCTGAAAAAGGCACAGCTTGCTAGCAGGCTTTAGGGTCCCTTCTCAGATTTTTGCCATGGGCTAGGCCCCAACTATGTCAGATACCAATTCTGACTCCTGGCAGATGTACTTTCCAAATACCAATATTTTCCAGTTACAAAATAGAAAGTAAAATTATTTTTTCTGTCTTTATTGTTGGGTAATTTTATTTTTCTAATGCTGTTGATCACAGTCTCTGGTCTTCATTTTCCTCTGTCTTCTCTTAGCTCTCTTTTCATGGTCTCCTCTCCATTTGCTATTTCTTCTCTCTCCTCCTGTTTTCATGTCCTCCCTTATATCAGTTTCTAACACTGATCTCTATTTTTTTGTTTGCTTCCGTTTATTTTTCTGAATCTATATACAGATTTCATTCCTTCTTCTTATCAACCACTCCTGAATTTCACCTTTTGTACTGTATCTAGCTATAGCTTTCCATCTCTTTCCCACACTCCCACCCCAACCCTCCCATTTCCCAGCTGTCTCTCCTTCCCCAGCCTCTTATTTCCTAGTGTTTCATCAACTCTCCCCCTTTCTCCCCCATGTCTAGTATCAACACCTCTCCCCATCCTGCTTCCCTTCCTCCATTCAGTATTTTCCTATCCCCAGGTAAGTGATACATTAAATGCCTTTATGGAAATGGATAACAGGGGTAACAAATGGAAAGCAGTGTGTATAAATGCCCATAGCATGGGAAATAAGATCCCTGATGTTGAAGCTTCCTCCATATCTACCATCTTCTTTCTGTGTCCTCATCCCCCATGTCCAACATCTCTCCTCTTTCTCCCTTCTTCGTCTCCCAATGTCCAGCAAAGAAACATAGAAACATGATGGCAGAAAAAAACCACATGGCTTATCTAGTCTGCCACTCTATATCAACTACAAAGTCCCCTTTTTACCTTTAAAGATCCTCTGTATTTGTCCCATGCTTTTTTGAATTCAGATACTTTCCTCATCTCTACCACCTCCACTGGGAAACTATTCCATATATCTACTACTCTTTCTGTAAAGAAATATTTCTGCATAATACTCCTGAGCCTATCCCCTTTCACCCCCATCCTATGTACACTTGTAGCAGAGCTTGCTTTCAATCAAAAGAGACACTCCTCCTGTGCATTTACGAATCATTATCATATCTCCTCTATCCCACTTTCCTCTAAAGTATACATATTAAGATCTTTAAGTCTGACCTCATATGCTTTATAACAAAGATTAATAACCATTTTAGTAGCCGACTCCAACCTGTTTATATCCTTTTGAAGGTGGTGTCTCTAAAATTCCACACAATACTCCAAATGAGGTCTCACCAGAGACTTATAGAGAGGCACTAGCATCTCCTTTTTTCTGCTGGCCATTCCTCTCCCTGTGCACCCAAGCATCCTTCTGGTTTTCGCCGTTGCCTTTTTTACCTGTTTAGCTACTTTAAGAACATCAGACACAATCATGCCCAATTCCCGCTCTTCTTTTGTGGACAGAAGTACTTCATCCCATACACTGTACCGCTCCCTTGGATTTTTGCAGCCCAAATGAATGACTAGCATTAAATAGCTGCCAAATTCTAGACCATTCTTCAAGCTTAGCTCAATCCCTCCTCATGTTATCTACTCCTTCCTGGATATCTACTCTATTGCAGATTTTGGTATCATCCACAAAGAAGCAAACCTTACCAGACAGCCCTTCTGCAATGTCATTAACAAAGATGTTAAAAAGAATCGGACCAAGGACAGATCCCTGAGGCACATCACTAGTTATATCCTTCTCCTCAGAGTGAGTTCCATTTACCTGTACCCATTTCCACCTCCCATTCAACCAATTTCTAACCCACTATGTAACTTTAGGGTCCATCCCTAGGGTGCTCAGTTTGTTTATAAAGTCACTTGTGTGGAATGGTGTCAAAAGCTTTGAAATCTAAGTACACCACATCTAGGACTCTCCCTCAGTCCAATTCCCTGGTCACCCAGTCAAAGAAATCAGTCAGATTTGTATGACAAGTCCTGCCTCTGGTAAAGCCATGCTGCCTTGGATCCTGCAATCCATTGAACTCTAGAAATCTCACTATTCTCTCTTTTAGCAGCATTTCCAATAATACTGTATACTCACCACAGAGGTTAGACTAACCAGCCTGTGGTTTTCAACCTCATTCTTACTTCCACTTTTGTGTAAAGGGACCACATATGCCTTTCTCCAGTCCTCTAGGACTACTTCAGACTCCAAAGAAACATTGAAAAGTCAGTCAGAAGAGCCGCTAGAATGTTCCCAAGTTGCCCCTCTGTACCTATCCCCCCATGTCCAGAATCTTCTTATGTGTATCTCTACCCCCATGTCTAGCATAGCCCTTCTGCCCCATCCCCCCCATGTCCAGCATCTCCCCTATACCAAGCATAGCCCTTCTTCCCCATCCACTCATGACCAGCATAGCCCTTCTGCCCCTATCCATCTATGCCCAGCATGGCCCTTCTGCCCCTATCCAACCTTGCCCAGCATAACTCTTCGGCCCCTATCCCCTCTCGTCCAGTGTAACTCTTCTGCCCCTTTACCCATGTCCAGCATTTCCCTCCTGCCCAGCAAAGCCCTTCTGCCCCTATTTCCCCATGTCCAGCATCTCCTCCCATGCTCAGCATAGCCCTTCTGCCCCTGCCCCATCCCCCCATGTCCAGCATCTCCCCCCCTCATGCTGCCTGCCTGGCCTGCCCTTGCCCCACCACCACTTTTCCTGTTCTGTTGGTGGTGGTGGCGGTGGACCTAAAAAAAACCCAAAAACAAATGCTGGTCTTTGCGACTCCATGCTTGCATGGCCAGTCTGATCCTTCCCTCCTCTGATGCATGCTCGTGTCAGAGAGGAGGAAGGGATCAGACCATCCATGCAGGCAAGGAGTTGCAATGACCCATGTCTTTTTTTAAATTAGACAGCTGCCACCGCGGCCGCCATCAAGGGAACAGGGAAAGCAGTGGTGGTGGAGCAAGGGTAGGCCGGGAAGGCAGTGCGGGGGGGAGGGGGGGGTGGAGCCAAGGCTGGCTGCCAATTGGGACTATTTCTCCAGGAAAGACAATTATTTATTCATTTATTTAATATTTCTAAAGATTACTCAGTAGTTTACAAATCAACGTACAAGAACAAGAGACAGTGCTGGAACTTACAGAGAGCAGTGGAGTGCTGTCCCCTCATGCCCTGCCAGCTACAAAGGCGACACTGGCCATGGATCCTAAGAATCATGAGTAAAGGGATCCTACAATATTATTTCTGGTGCGCAAGCTGGTGCGAGGTTTCACTAGGTCCAGTGCAGCCTTGGTATAGAGAGTACCGTGGTAACTCATCCTACATGATACTCTTTATCCAGACACTTTGTCCAAACACTTCCAAAAGAGTATGCTACTTCTTACACAGTGGAATTTTTCAGAGTGGTGTTTGTTTGCCTTTTTCACTGCTTTATGAGTCAGTGAGTTAGGGGCAGCGATAAAGGCCTCGTGCAGGGAATGGGGTCTGTGTTATGATGTGGTAGTGTTGGCAGGGGAGATGCTCTTGTGCATATGACACTGTAAGACTGATCAGTCGAGCAGAGGCTTGTTGGTTTGAATGTTCAGGCTAGTTACCTGTCCAGTTCATTGTGCACATGTTTCTCTTTTGCATAAAAATGCAGGGCAGCCTGTTTTGGCTCTGTCATGAAGGTCAGGATCCCTTAACGTGGTATCAGTTTGCCACCATACTGAAGCACAGCTTAGCAGCAGCAGGCTTTTCCTCAGAGTTTCAGAATGCATGGCCTGTCAGTGCAAGTGATTCAGCCAGTTGGCCGCTGGCTTTCTAACTGTTACAAGACCTATATCTGCTAATTAGGGGTCATTTGCGGGCCCTTCATATGTTGTTTTATCAGTTTGCTCCACAGACTCAGTGAGGCAAGAATTCCTGGTTTTGATTTGCAGTCATTCTTTCATTTTCTGGGCCTGGTAGAGAGCATCGGAGTCAAGATCTGAACTGAATCTGGGCCTGGTGACTGTAGATGTGCTGTTGCAGTGGATGGGCCTTCAGGACATGCAATGGTCCTAACTTTTGCCTGTGCTGTTGAAGATGTGCCAGTATAACCAGCCACAATGTATCTTTATTCACTTAGAGGGTCATTCTAAAAGGTTCAGTCATGGTTTGGACATCTGCAGACATGCACATGGACATCAAAATTGTGGACACTTCTTAGTAACCATTCTACAAATGCTGTTCACAGATGTCTCCAGTATGGGGACGGTCAAGTAGGCATGAGAGTGTAGCAGAGGCGTGTCTGTGGATGGGCAATGGACTTACACGTCCCCATTTGATCCCAGAAATAGCGGAGCCATCTGCAGGCACTTGCATGTTTATTCCTGCTTCAGGCACAAATAGGCATCAGGAAAATGTTTGTTTTTACCTTAAAACATCCAGAGAGCATAGAGAAGGAGAAGAATTAAGTAACTATCTTTAGATTACAAAGTCCCACAGTGGGATTTGAATCCTGGCTACTTAGCTCTTAAGCCACTACTCTAACCATTATGCTATTAGACACCTTGATTGTGAAAGTCTCTCCTGGGGATGTCCATATAGACATTTTATACACAGCCTGGGCTTGTATTGCCCCGATGGTGTTCATTTGTCCGATATTGGTCAGGATATCTTTCTTAGTTCTACAAAGGATTTATTGAAGGGGTGTGGTAAGGCACCCATGGCTGTAGCGCAAAAATGGGAGGTGGCAACATACAAGTTGCAGTTGCTACCTGTGGTGGTAGCGGAATGCTTGAGACCTCCCCCAAAACCAATATATCCCAGAATAACATGGGGAGAGAGTTAGGGACATACTGGACTATAGCTTTCTGCAACATGGGTGTCACTTCTATGTGTGGTGCAGGTCACAAAGAAGGTTCTCACATGTTGAGTTTGGCCTCAGCTTGGTGCCATTGCAGACTAGGGGGAGAGGTGTTTTGAGAATACTTGGCTAATGGAATGAATATCACATATTTAGAAAAAAATCACTCTACCAACTTGCAGACTTCCACATTGGGCTCATCTTATTCCTAATAGAAGGAGAAAAAGGGCCTCAGAACCACATGAGGTCAGAGCATAGGCATAAAGTAAATATATACACAAGCCTTAGCTCATCCACCACACATCAACAACCGGAAAAATCTCCTTCCACTTTTTACATTATTTAATCAAAATTTGTATAACTTGTATAATTTTTCTTTCAAATTTTCTTTCTCTCAAATCCTGAAATCCCTCCGAGCATGCAGAATTATGGAGATATAGAACATTCTTTACAAAGGCTTTACTTAGTTCTATTGGTTTCTACGCTGCTAATTATCTGCACAACTTCACTATCTGGCTCCCCAACGCCACTCACGATGCTGGCTGAGCGTTTCGCTGATCGCTTCCTCAAATGCTGTGAGGGAATACAGGGAAATGTCACTTTAAATCTTATCATCCATGTAAAAAAGCTGCAGCAAGAAATCTCATCCAAAACGAAACTCATGAACCATCTATTGATGCATACTTTCACAGTGCGCATTCACCCATCTTTCAGCTCGCCCAGCATTCCATTCACCAACAGTCTCAAAATGCCATGCATGCGCCCTTTTAAATCCTGTACCAAAGATTCATTTCCGGGATGGTCATCACACCACATATCTCAAAACTTGCGTGAATCCTCCTACAACTCCCTCTACCCAGACCAGACCCAAAAGCCACCACAGCCACATGCCACGTGCCACATTACTCAGTCCAGCACATACTTATCCCAACATTCCAAAATACACAAACCCACACCTTCCACCCATCCTTCAAAAGCACACATTCCAGCCAATCTGGGCATTCAACCCTCCAGGATTTACCATATTCAAATGAAAAATCCACTTCTGTTCACATTAAAAGGGACTGCTCTCTATCTCGATTCCCCTTACCATGCAAAACTTGGTCAATACAAAAACATCTCAAATCTAAGAACACATGCCCCTTCTCAATACAATGTTGAACAATTGGGGCCTCCTTCTGCCCACAATGCAACTGACTTTTATGCTCACCAATACTCAACTTAAACGACCAAATTGTTTTCCCCACATATAGCAACCTGCAAGGGCATCGTATACTATGTAGCTTGAATCACAGGTCATCCTACACCGCAGTGTATATTCTTGACCCCCATGCATAAAACTACTGACCTTCTCAGATACTTCTCAGATAAGATACTACTCATATACTCGATGCCCTAAGGGACTACTCAGAGATTGTTCTGGAGATCTTAACTCAGCCGGACTCAGAATCTCTTTCAAATTGTGATTTCTGGACTACACACACCTAGGTTCTTTCCTCTTCAATCCAGGATCACTTTTGTTACCCCAAAACACCTCTGAATAATCCATTGTAAACAATAACTTAGGGGGGGAATATTTAGTCACAAAATGCACAAACCCCACCTCCTCCCTTTTAGAGTCCCTGGTTGAAGCAATCAGTCCCTATTGTTATATTTAGCCTGTTTTTAAGCACTGTAAACCACTACTTGAGGATACCCCCTACCAAAAAGTCCCCTTTAAGGCATTGGGTTTGAGATGTAAAGTCATCCATTTTGGAGCAATTACGCCAAAATCAGATAAACTGAGAAAAAGGTAACCCCTCAACCAACCTCTGCGGGTAGGCACTGGAAATATGCAAGTATGTATTCCTATCTGTACTTTAAAAACAAACAAACATAGTACCCCATCCTATATCCTACTTGAACACCCAGACATCCAGAAACACAATTTCCTTTTCATGATAACTTAAAGTAAACTGGATTTATGGGTTTAGACCATTAAGCCATTGATGAAACTGCAAGAGGACATCAATCGACCCTTCCCATATAAGGAATATGTCATCAATATACCGACACCATGCCCTGACATGGGAAGAGAATGAAAAGTCAGACAACCATCTGTGCTCATAATCACCATAAAGAGATTAGCTATAGATGGGGCAAAAGTCATCTCCATAGCAATCCCCGAGGTCTGTTGATAAATTTTCCCAACATACCCAAAATAATTACATAAGAACATAAGATATGCCATACTGGGTCAGACCAAGGTCCATCAAGCCCAGTATTCTGTTTCCAACAGTGGCCAATCTAGGTCATATGTACCTAGCAGTTTCCCCAAGAGACACAAGTTCCACAATGCTTGTACTGGGTCAAGCATTGATATCTTCGGTCACTTCTTAATAATGGTTTATGGACCTTTCCTCCAGGAACTTGTCCAAACCTTTTTTAAACCCAGCTACACTAACGGCCTTTACTACATCCTCCGGTAACAAATTCCAGAGTTTGATTACACATTGAGTGAAAAAATATTTTCTTTTATTAGTCTTAAATAGTTTACCCTGTAGCTTCATTGCATGTCCCCTAGTCTTTCTATATTCTGATAACATTTCAGAGCAATCTCAGCCAAACCCATAATAAAAGCAAGGAGGCCCTAGATCACCACATTGAACTAGAGCTGCCTTTTATTACTGACAGCACTGCCTCATGGGGAATACTAGTATAAAGGGCTGTAATAGCAAGAGTGGCTAGAACAATATTCAGTTGCTTAGATAATTCTCCCATCTCAGACAGCACATTCAAAAAAATGGGTAGCATCTCTTAAATATGAAGGAATGTTAGATAATAGTGGATGAAAAATGAATCAACGAAAACCGAGAGTGGCTTCAAGAGCATACCTCTTGTAGACACAATGGGTCTTCGTGGGGGGTTCATCAGACTTTTATGTATATTTGGCAAAAGATAGAACTTTGCTAAACTTGGGGAGGAGACATTCAGAAAAGATAACCCTTTCTTGGTAATGTGCCATGCTTGGTATGCCTGTCTGGTTAACTGCTGAATACGCTTTTGTAATTCACACGTAGGATCAAGATCTAGAACAATATATGCTGTCCTATCATTCAGTTGCCTATAAGCCTCATTGAGAATATCAACTTTATTCAATAACACAACTGCTACACTCTTGTCAGCCCTTTTGATGACAACTTCATGCATTGACTGAAACTCATCCAGAGCCTCTCTCTCACTTGGTGTCAAAGCACACAGCTTCTTTTTACAGCAGGACTGCTCCAACATTTCTACTTCTTGCAAAACCAGCTGACGAAAAACCCCAAATGCCAGGTGTACTGGTCCTGGTTCTGTTACTCGTGATGGCAAGCCGAGTAAAGCATAGTTACTCACCTGTAACAGGTGATCTCCGGGAACAGCAGGAATTTAATCTTCACATATCGGCATCGTTGGTACCGACGGAGTCTGCGCGGGAACACTCCCCAGCATCCAATTAGAAAGCTTTTCGGAGCATCCCACAGCACCTGCGTGCTGCCTTCCCACCTTTCCCAACTGCCTCTCTCCAGTTGAGTTTGAAACTGAGACAAAGAGAGAGAGAGGGAAAGAGAAAGAGATAGATAGAGAGATACAACTTCTAGGGGAGGTGGGTAGGTTGTGAAGAATAAATTCTTGCTGTTCCCGGAGATCACCTGTTACAGGTGAGTAACTATGTTATCTCCAGGAACAAGCAGGAATGTAGTCTTCACATATGGGGACTCCCTAGCTTTAGATGCCAGGGAGAGACCCCAGAAGTTGTGTGTCCCTGTGAAAGGGCTCCACTTCCCCACATGGATCTCTGCCATCCAACCAGGGATGGCGGGTAGGAGTTGATTAGGTATGGAACAGGTGTTGGAGAACAGCCTGACCAAACAAGGCATGCCGGCAGGAGTCCTTGTCCAAGCAGTAATGGGCTGTGAAGGTATGAACCGAGGCCCAAGTGGATGTCGTCGATAGACACAGAGTGAAGATGAGCCATAGAGGCTGCCATGGCTCTCACATTGTGAGCTGTGACATGGCCCTCCAGAGGAAGGTTCTTACTCTGATAGGCAAAGGAAATACACTGTGCAATCCAGTTGGACAGTGTTCTTTTGGAGACTGGAAGTCCCAAATGAGAAGGATCAAAATCAACAAAGAGTTGAGAGGACTTTCTATGTTGCTGTGTTCTTTGCAAGTAAAAGGCTAAAGCTCTTTTACAGTCCAAAGTATGAAGATTCCTTTCTGCATTTGATGCATGAGGTCTTGGAAAGAACACAGGTAGGTAGGCCACTTGGTTAAGATGAAAAGGCGAGACCACCTTTGGCATAAAGTGTGGATGAGTCCTAAGGACTACCTTGTCATGATAAAACCTTGTATAAGGTGGATCAGCCACTAGTGCCTGCAACTCACTGATGCGAAGTGCTGACGTGATTGCAATGAGAAAGATAACTTTCCAAGAAAGGAATTTCAATGAGGTAGTAGCTAATGGTTCGAAAGGTGGCTTCATGAGCTCACCAAGAGCCAGGTTTAAGTCCCATGCCACCGGTGGTGGCCTAATGGGAGGCTTAGTTAGAAGAAGACCTCTCATAAATCTTGCTATAAGAGGACGGGAGGAAATAGGTTGTCCATTTAGGGACTTGAAAGAAGCTGCAATTGCACTCAGATGGACTCTTACTGAGTTAGTCTTAAGTCCTGCATTAGATAAATGAAGGAGATACTCCAGTAATGATTCCAGAGGTATCACAAGGGGGTTAAGACCCTTCTGCGAACACCATATGATAAACCTCTTCCACTTAAAAGCATAAGAGCGTCTTGTGGAAGGCTTCCTGGAAGCATAAAGGACATCCTTTACTTGCTGAGGGAGGTTAAGATCATGAAGATCTAGGCCTTCAGCAACCAAGCTCTGAGATGCAGAGACTGGGGATTGGGATGCCATAACATTCCATCCTCCTGTGACAGGAGATCTGGAGCAGAACCTAACTCCAGGGAGGGGGCTTGAGAGAGATGTAGAAGCAGAGGGTACCACACTTGCTGTGGCCAATGTGGAGCTATGAGAATCATATGCCCTCTGTGTCTCTGAAGCTTAAACAGGGTTTTGGGAATTAGAGGAATGGGTGGAAAGACATAAAGGAAGTCTTGACCCCAGTGAAGGAGGAAGGCATCCCTGGCCTGAGAACCCTGAGCCAGAATTCTGGAACAGAACCGGGGAAGTTTGGCATTCAACGGACTTGCAAAGAGGTCTATGTCCGGGGTTCCCCAAATTTGAAAAATCTTGGCCACTTGGTCTACATGTAGAGACCATTCATGTGGAAGCAGAACTCGACTGAGTCTGTCTGCCCAAGGGTTTTGTATGCCTGGAAGATACACTGCCAGGAGATGAATCTGATGCTCTCTGGCGAGGGCCCATAGTCACAAAGATTTGTTGCAAAGCGACAGAGAGCCTGTTCCTCCCTGCTTATTCACGTAGAACATGGCTACTTGATTGTCCGTATGAATGAGGACTGTCTTGTAGCTGAGCAGGGTGTGGAACACTCGAAGAGCAAGGAAGATTACTCTGAGCTCTAAGAGATTGATATGTAGATGAGTCTCCTGTGGAGTCCAAGTGCCCTGGGTGGAGAGGTCTTGCAGATGAGCTCCCCAACCCATTGGTGAAGCATCTGTTGTGAGAGTTGCCTGGGGCAAAGGCTGTTGAAATGGGGACCCCAGCGACAGGTTCTGAGTGGACTGCCACCATTGGAGAGACAAAATAAGACAATTTCTGTTTGCTATTTTGTCTGACAGGCACCCTGATGCCTGGGTCCATTGAGTGGATAAGGTCCACTGGGCTGCTCTCATATGGAGGCGAGCATAAGGGACCACATGCACTGTGGATGCCATGTGGCCTAGTAGTTGTAACATTTCTCGGGCAGTGAGATGAGGTTTTAGCACTGCTTGAGAAGCTAACTGCACCATGCGAAGACAACGGGCCTGGGGAAGGTAGGCCCTTGCTTTTCTGGTAGCAAGCAAAGCTCCTATGAACTCTAAAGACTGAGTGGGAGTTAGACTGGATTTTGGGATGTTTATGACCAGACCCAAATATTGAAGGATAAGCATTGTGCAAGATAGAAAAATCATGGCCTCTGATTCTGATGGGGCTCGAATGAGCCGGTCGTCTAAGTAAGGGAAGACGAATATTCCTAGAGTGCGAAGAAATGCTGCTACCACAGCCATGCATTTCGTAAACAGCCTTGGTGCTGAGGCCAGGCCAAAAGGAAGCACCCTGTATTGGTAGTGCTTTCCTTGAAAAAGGAACCAAAGGAACTTTCTGTGAGTTGGATGGATGAGAACATGAGTGTACGCATCCTTGAGATCTAGAGAACAAAGCCAATCCTGACTGTGAAGTTATGGCAGTAGAGTTCCCAGAGAAATCATCTTGAATTTCTCTTTGAACAGGAATTTGTTCAATTCTCTGAGGTCTAAAATAGGTCTGTGTCCCCCTGTTTTCTTTGGGATAAGGAAATAGGGGGAGTAAAACCCTGTACCCTGTTGAGAACGGGTACTTCTTCTATTGCCCCTTGGGCAAGAAGCATAGTGATCTCTTGATATAACAGGTTGATGAGAGAGGTCTGAGAATTGAACTGTCTTACCATTGTGGGAGGGGGCATGCACAGAAAGTGGAAGCTTGTACCCCTCTTCTATAATGGAGAGTATCCAATGTTCTGCTGTTATCTGCCCCCATCTGGGGGCAAAGTGACACAACCTTCCTGGAATGGTGGAAGGCTCTGGACCATTGAGAGCCAGGAAGACTAAGTTCTCTAGATGAAAGTCAAAGGCCTTGTGGAGGCTGAGACTGCTGAGACGGTTGAGGCTTGGCAGTCTTTGCTTTCCTTTGTTTAGGTGGTTGCTGACCTTTCCGGACAGGCTGACCTGTGGAACGTCCCTGCTGGGAATAAGAGGGATAAAACCCTCTTCTTTTTTGAGAAGAAAGGTTTCTTGAAAGATTTCTTTCTTGCAGGATCAGCTGTGGCTTTGGATAACCTATCCAAAGTGGAGTTGTTAGCATCCAACTCATTGGCTTTTTCTTGCTAATTTTTGCCGAATAGGTTCTCACCTGTACAAAGGATATTTCCCAGTTTGTCCTGCACCCAGAGCTCCAAATCGGATGCCTGGAGCCAGGCAATTCTACATGCACCTATGGCAATGGCAGAGGTTCTGCTTATGCACTTAAAACAGTCAAAAGCTGCATGATTGACAAACTTAGAAACATCCTGGGCATGTTTAACTAGTGTGAGAAAATCCTGCCTCTTGTCCTCAGGAAGGAGAGGGCTTAAAACCTCCAAGTCTCCTGTGACTTCTTTAAGCAACATTCCCGCATATAGAATATAAGAACTGATCCTGGCAGAAAGCATGGAAGCCTGGAACGTACGACATCCAAAGTTCTACACTCATGTCCTGGAGGACTAGAGGCATGCCTCTTTGCACTCCTGATCCTTCTCATAGCTGATTCAACTACAATAGAGTGGTGAGGAAGCTGAGTTTTCTGGAAACCAGGACAAGGAGGGACTCGATACATGGTATCCAGTCTGCGAGAGTGAGGAGAGGTGGTAAGAGGTGTCTCCCACATTCTCAACATGAGATCATGTTAAATCTCATGGATAGGCAGAGTAGCTGCCTCCTTAGGAGCTTTGGGATATTGTAAAAGCTCCAACTTCTTAGCCATGGGCTCTGTTTCAGGAGCCACAGTAATGGACAGACTTCGAGCCACCTCCCTGATGAAGTCCTGTAAGGAGATATCTTCTGGAGGAGACATCCTATGTTTAGGAGAGGAAGGCTTCTCCAGGAGAAGTATACCGGTACTGGCAGGGCTGTCAGAATCCTCGGAGTCCTCCGAGGATTCGAAGTACCATCTGTCCGGATGCTCTTGAAGAGCCCCATACCCGTACCGACCGAAGTCAGTAACGGGGGAAATCGGTACCGGTGTATCGGCACCGGAAGGCATTGCATGACTGGGTGCTGGCAAAGCTGACACCGATGTCGATGCCGATGCTATCGTTACCGGTACCAGTTGAACTGTCTGACGCGGTTCCGAGGGTGTCGATGCCACAAGGAGAGCCACCAGACTGCGTTCAATAGCCAGGAACCTCTGGTCTATCGATGCTGCCAATGCCTGGGTATCGGTACCAGAAGCAGCCAGTACCCCAAAGCATGGCACCAGTAGTTCTGCTGAGGTCGAGGCCTCGAACATCCTGGAGCCCCCATAATGCTTTGGAAGCTGAAGCCTCCCGCCGGGGCAATTTTGCCGGTACAGAACTCTCAAGGGCAATGCCAGAGGCATCTCGATGCTTGGAAGGAGATCTACCCTTTGAGGACCAGCTAGACTTATGTTTAGTTACCTGAGATCCATGGGAGGAAGACGAAGCCCCGGAAGATGTCGATGCCACAGAAGCTGCATCGGAAGGAAAAAGGGCGCTGAACTTAGCAGCTCGGTTTTGTCGACCCCTCTTGGACAGCATGGTACAAGCCATACACTCGGCGATTGAGTGGTCAGGACCTAAACATTTAAGACACCACTCATGGGTGTCGGTGACAGAGATGGTACCACCACACTTGGTGCACTTTTTGAAACCCGAAGTGGGTTTTTCCATAATAGAGGAAATGGTGCGTGCACCTGGGAAGAAAAGTTTGGAAAAAATATAGAATATTTATTTATTTTTTTAAACGAAAGAAAGAAAGAAAAGAGAACCAGCGGTACCGGTATAGCGTCGAGGAAGGCAGTTGCGACCACAAAAAATAAAGAATAAGGAAAAAATGTTCTGCCGTGACAGGAACAACGACTTGCTGGCTCCGCGGAAAATTAAGAACTGGAAAGAGGCAGTTGGGAAAGGCGGGAAGGCAGCACGCAGGTGCTGTGGGATGCTCCCAAAAGCTTTCTAACTGGACGCTGGGGAGCGTTCTCGCGCAGGCTCAGTCAGTACCGACGATACCCATATGTGAAGACTACATTCCTGCTTGTTCCTGGAGATAGCAGCTGGCCATCATCACTTTAAATTAGATCCAGATCTTCAATGCCAGGGACATATCTAGTTACTAAAATTTAATATCCAGGTTAGCTGGATAGTGACTTTGCTATCCGGTCAGCGGCAATATTTAGCTGCTGGCCAGATAGTTAAACTGGCTAAAGTTAGGCCAGTTATTTTTGGCCTATCTTTAGTGACTTTAGACTAACCAGTCAGTGGTTGTATATTGTTGTTGCCTGGTTAACCTCTGGTATGCCTCTGCTCTGCACTGATGCTAAGCGGTTAGTGTCAGGGCATATAGTGGCATAGAGGGCATATTCAGCAACATATACGAAAATGCTCTCCCCTTAGCTTTTTAGATTGTATGAGAGAGGAGGATTCACATGTCCAGGTCTGGAAGTGGAGTATTTGTATAACATTTTAGCAGAAACTCTGCTAAGCATTGAGGGCCCGATATTCAGCGCCAGCGGTATAGTGCGATTACAGCAGCTAGTCGCCAGTGCTGCAGACTTAACCTGGATATTCAATGCCGGGATCCTATCCGGCCCTGATATTGAATATCCAGAGTTGCCGCAAAGCCTTCAATGCCACAGAAACTAACTGGACAGTGGCGATATTGAGCTACTGCCAGTTAGCTCCCATAGACAAAGATAGGTGCAGCAAAAGCTGGCCTATCTTTATCCACGGGTCGCTAACTGGGCAGTAGTGCAATATCGCCACTGCCTTGTTAGCGACAGGTGCCGCCTCCGCTCTGCCTCAGAAAGTCCCCAATTTGCCCTAATGTTAAGCAGTTAGCATCGGGGCATATAGTGGCATTTATCGAGGATATTCAGTGGCACTAACCATATTAGTGCTGCTGAATATCCCGCTTAGGAGCATATCCCGCTGAGGGGCATTAACACGGTTTACATCTCTGTAAACCGTGCAAATGCCTTGGAATATCAGGCCCAAAGCCTCTTGTACAATAGGTGCAGAACTGCTCATGTCTCTCTACGTCTAACGGGAGCAACAATTTTAAAAAGTAACATCTGGAGGATAAACCATAGAAATGCCCCAATGTATACATGAGAAAAACTTTTTAAAATCAATGCTTCAGCACCAGTTCTCCTCAACTCGATCACCTCCCCCAACATTTATCGCAAACCTGATTGCCCTCCCAGACTCAGTCTCAGATCATCTGATACCCCAATTCCCTCAATCCAACTCTCCTATAGGAAGAATAACCCTCCAGAAGACACTCCCCACACAACCTTCCACATTCCGATCCCATATCATCTAGCGAAGCAGGAGCGATCCCCAGTTGCTCCTGCTGTTAGTAATACCAGGTTCAAAATGGCAGCCGTGACCCTAAGTAGTAATTTCACGGTATTGTCACTAGGGATTACAGCCACCATTTTGAATCTGGGATCACCAACAGCAGGAGCAACTGGGGACAGCTCCTACTCCTGCTCTGCCAGACACCAGGAACCCCTGATAAGGGTGGGGTGGAACTGGGATGGGGTCATGCAGTTGGGGTTTCTGGGGTATTATTCTTGTTGTGGAGAGGTTCGGTTGGGGTGCTTCTTGCAGGGTGAATCAGATGGTAGAGAGTGGTGTTGACTTAGGGAGGAAGGGGGATTGCATTTTGGCAATGTTCCCTCTAATTTTCTGTAGGATGTGTGCGCATAAAATATCAGCTGTGTGCAGCTTTTGAAGGAAGGTTAAATTTTTGTGCGCCACATAACGACACTCGGAGTTATATACTTTAAAATTTGACAGAATACAGTATGTATACCACATTGATTTTAATCAAATTAAATGAAAATAGACGATTACTAAAGGAAGCGGGAAATTCCTAGTAATTGCAATCATAACTTTAAAATTTTAAGACGTCTGTGTTGTTTTCTATCAGAATCAGAGCCGTAATTTTTGTGCGCTCTGTTGTAAAGTATGTGCGCTCGCTCGGCGAGGTGTGTGCGCGTGCACACGCACACAGCTTAGAGGGAACAGTGCATTTTGGGGGGATGAGATGGTTTGAGGGGGTCTTGGGAGGTTATCAGAGTTGTAATCAGGAGAAGTGATCAGATGGGGGGCCAGGTATCAGGACTGAAAGCTGCCCCTTTCCAGGAGCCATTTATACTGTGCGTGCCTCGGTCAGCTGTAAATGCCATCTATATTTTTCCTTAGATGTGGACTCCCTGTGTGAAATGGGGAATCCACATCTATATTGTAGGCCAGCCTAAACCACTCCCTCCCCACCCTTCCCATATCCCCTTGACATCCCTTGACATCTAAACATTCTAGTAATGCTAAAATGGATTAACACGCTCACCGTTCACCAAAAAAACTTTAAACCTTCATCGCAAATGTATCTTCTCTATGATGTTTCTATCTCCAACTAAAGAAGGTCTCAGACAAACTATAGCACTTTAAAATAGACTTAGATTAAGTCCTAATTTTGTGCTTATTGGCATCAACGACCTTCAGAGGTGAAATTAACCATAATTTTCTTGAAGCAACTTTCTTGAAGCAAAAACTATTAAACTTCAAAATGAATGCTTAGCTTCTCTTTTTCATTTTCAAATGCTTCTTTAAATTGCATTCATGCTTTCTTTCGTGAATCCCAACGCCTTATTTTGAGGCGCCCATGCGTTTCACTAAAGCCGTTTCTTCAGGGGATCACCTTAAAAAATACCAAATAAAAACATCAATAACTTATTTAACAATATACGTCTCAACTTAACTTCTACTTTTGTCCATATCATAACTTCAAATTTTACTGTAATCAAACCTGATGCTGCACACGTATCCAAAACAAAACAGCCGAGTTATTACACGATTACTGGAATCAAAACTTGTCGCTCAGGCTGAAAACGCCGCGCATATGGGCTACTAATAGCCCTGCCTTATTTAAAGTGCTCCTTCCATGTGCTCATTTGATAGTGGCTTTCACCATTCCCCATTACGTCATCAAAGTATGCAAATTTCGGAGGTGCACTTTAGTGCGGTAACACCGTTTTCTCAATATGTGTGTCGAAAAGCCCTCAAGCATTTCCCCTTTCGTTGTGGCATACCATACTTCTTTCAAACTCCACCAGGAAACTATTGTGGGCGTCTTTATTTCAAAGTCCCAACATAATACACTTTCCAACTCAGCAGCTTCACATACAAGCCGACCAATCCAGTTTCACATTCAGGCCTTTCGGAAATACTGATTTCAAATCAAATATCCATCGTTGTTCTCTAATCAACAATGCTTGTTCCAACAATCTTCCCATTGTACCGGATTCCACTTTATCGATGCAGAAACATCTCAGTTGTTTAAAAATATGGCCTTTATCTAGACAATGTTGTACCAATGGTGCCTCTATAGTTTTACATTTCAAATGACTACGATGCTCTCCCATCCTGATTTTCAACGATTGGATGGTTTTACCGACATAAATCAGTTCACACGGACATTTTATAATGTACACCACGTTCGATGATTCACAAGTTGTCTGTTTCTTTAACTTATAAGTAATTCCATTGTGCCTGAAAATCTCAATTTCCATGGTGATATCACAAATGTTGCTACTGCCGCACTTACGATGGCTCTTGATATCCCCTAATGATGTTATTGGGATTGGAGGTCTCAAAATTGCTGGACTTAATTGTTCTTTAAAATTACTATTTCTACGCCAAACACAACATATTTTTTTATTAATTAATCCAGGGACTGCTTGAATAACATTACTGTGCTTTCTCAGAATTTTTTGTATCCCAGAACTCAACGGCGAATATTTAGTGACCAAACTGATCTGCTCTGGATCCATGTCATTCTCATTGCTGTTCTTCCGAATATTTAGCAACAGATCTCAATCATTGTAAAGGGCCCTTAAATATGCCCGTTTCACCAACTTTTGGGGATACCCTCTTTCTTCAAAATATATATATGTGAACTTTATATTCGGATCACATTGGTTAATCCACTGAAGAAATGCCACCAATCTCATCTCTGTACCTTGCCACAGCATAAACACGTCATCTATATAGCGCTGCCATGCTACAATGTGGGACCTAAATGGAGAAGACACCACCCAAGTATTTCAAAATCCCCCATACATAAATTCGCAATTGAAGGTGCACATGTTGCCCCCATTGCCACCCCGGATATTTGTTGGTACAACACACCTTCAAACGCGAAAAAATTCTGATAAATGGCCAAATGCGCTAGTTGCAATAAAAAAGCAATGTGACTCTTTGTGAGATCCCCTAGTTGATACAAGGATTGTTTCACCACTTGATATGCTGCTGCCTGCGGAATACTCATATATAGAGACGTTACATCCAGTTCTGGGATACAAAAAATTCTGAGAACGCATAGTAATGTTATTCAAGCAGTCCCTGGATTAATGAATAAAAAATATGTTGTGTTTGGCGTAGAAATAGTAATTTTAAAGAACAATTAAGTCCAGCAATTTTGAGACCTCCAATCCCAATAACATCATTAGGGGATATCAAGGGCTATTGTAAGTGGGGCAGTTGCAACATTTGTGATATCACCATGGAAATTGAGATTTTCAGGCACAGTGGAATTACTTATAAGTTAAAGAAACAGACAACTTGTGAATCATCGAACGTGGTATACATTATAAGATGTCCGTGTGAACTGATTTATGTCGGTAAAACCATCTGATCATTGAAAATCAGGATGGGAGAGCATCGTAGTCGTTTGAAATGTAAAACTATAGAGGCACCATTGGTACAACATTGTCTAGATAAAGGCCATATTTTTGAACAACTGAGATGTTTCTGCAGATAAAGTGGAATCCGGTACAATGGGAAGATCGTTGGAACAAGCATTGTTGATTAGAGAACAACGATGGATATTCGATTTGAAATCAGTATTTCCGAAAGGCCTGAATGTGAAACTGGATTGGTCGGCTTGTATGTGAAGCTGCTGAGTTGGAAAGTTTACTATGTTGGGACTTTGAAATAAAGACGCCCACAATAGTATCCTGGTGGAGTTTGAAAGAAGTATGCTATGTGTCACAGGGTGGACATAGGGCAGCCTGAGAAGGTGCAGAGCAGTGTGAATGATCACGGTGAAAGTGACAGAATAAACAGGAGAATGTTTATTGGTTGCCAGGGACAACCTAAGCACACGTGCACAGAGCCCAGAAAGACACACCCAGAGAGCAAAGCAAGGGAGTCTGCTTTACCAAATAGAGTGCACCTGAGGGAAGGTGGAGTCAGGAAATACACAGATAAAACAGACTACCAAACATTTGGAGATAGGGAATCCTGGAGAGAGGAGCCAAAGAGGGAATCCTGGAAAGAGGAGCCAAGGAGGGAATCCTGGAGAGAGGAGTCAAGGAGGGAATCCTGGAGAGATGAGCCGAGGAGAGAATCCCTGAGAGAGGAATTAAAGCAGCGGAGGTCACAAGCTGAAAGGCAACAGGGGAGCCGGTGTGAATGTTGGAAAGAGTCCAGAGACCTGTGTGGTTCTGGGAGAAGGCAACACCCTGACAGCGTGAATGTGTTTGGAAAGCAAGAAGAATACAGGAAGACTGCAACAGCAGGTACAGGGGCAAAGAGTAGATACAAGGGCTATTTGCCATTTGAAAGGGAAGGGCCCTGGAGGCTTAGAAATAGCCATATAAAGCCCAGATATTCAGAGGCTAATAATAGCTTTTCTCCTGATTATAGAAGTGTTAAAAGAAGAGGGCTTCACTTACCTAGAAAAGCTGAAGAAATCCCTTCTCACGGTGAGTTCCCAGCTTCTAGGGAAACACCGTTACACCGGCTGCAATCAGGCACAGTTGGGCCTGGAAAGCTAGGGCAGACCCGGCAGGGACCCTATCAAAATTACCCAGCTAGCAGGTCAAACCAGGACCTGAGCTATGCATTGAGGCACCAGCGGGGGCAGGGCTCTGAAAGACATCACTCAGAGTTTGGTGATACTCCCCAGAGAGTCAGTGCAGCTCACAGGAAGAGAAACTTCTTGACTGACGAGGCAAGCCTTCCATATTTTTATTCCACGTTGGAAGTGGATAGTGGAGATACCAATGAGCAAGAAATAATGGAATATGAGTATTCTGAAGTATTAACAAATACAGAATTGATGGACTGTTCTTTCTCTGTGATAGAGCCAGAGATATCATTAAGGTAAATGTGATTTGTGTAACCTTAAATTCCAGTATACAAGTGGCAGAGCTGCAACTCTCTCCCTCTCTCCAAGCCAAGCAGTCAGTTAGGCTGTTTATTATTTACTTTTGGTTTAAAGTTATCAGCTGAAGGAAGCTACTTTTGTTACATAGTTATCTTTTGTTTGAAGCCAAGTGAGCTGTTAATTTCTGTTGTTTAAAAAGAAGAAACCTCAAGGGACGGGGAATAAAACCCTAAAAGAAAAGAAAGTTCTTCTGTGTGATTTATATATAGAAGCAAGGCACAACTACCACCCTCATAAAAGCCCAACAATACCAGGAGTCACGGCTGGGGCGGATGAGGTGTGACATATGCCACAACGAAAGGGGAAATGCTTGAGGGCTTTTCGACGCACATATTGAGAAAACGGTGTTATCGCGCTAAAGCGCACCTCTGAAATTTGCATACTTTGATGACATAATGGGGAATGGTGAAAGCCACTATCAAATGAGTACATGGAAGGAGCACTTTAAATAAGGCAGGGCTATTAGTAGCCCGCATGGGCAGCGTTTTCAGCCTGAGCGAGAGGTTTTGATTCCAGTAATCGTGTAATAGCTCGGCTTTTTTGTTTTGGATACGTGTGCAGCATCAGGTTTGATTACAGTAAAATCTGAAGTTATGATATGGACAAAAGTAGAAGTTAAGTTGAGACGTATATTGTTAAATAAGTTATTGATGTTTTTATTTGGTATTTTTTAAGGTGAACCCCTGAAGAAACGGCTTTAGTGAAACGCATGGGCGCCTCAAAATAAGGCGTTGGGATTCACGAAAGAAAGCATGAATGCAATTTAAAGAAGCATTTGAAAATGAAAAAGAGAAGCTAAGCATTCATTTTGAAGTTTAATAGTTTTTGCTTCAAGAAAGTTGCTTCAAGAAAATTATGGTTAATTTCACCTCTGAAGGTCGTTGATGCCAATAAGCACAAAATTAGGACTTAATCTAAGTCTATTTTAAAGTGCTATGGTTTGTCTGAGACCTTCTTTAGTAGGAGATAAAAACATCATAGAGAAGATACATTTGCGATGAAGGTTTAAAGTTTTTTTGGTGAACGGTGAGCGTGTTAATCCATTTTAGTATTACTGAAGTAATCGCTCTGAAAAGTGACCAAGTTTATATTTGTTGTGATCTAAACATTCTAAGCATCCCCACATATAAATAATTTCTGTTGCCAAATGGCCTTTACATATGTATGTACTGCTACTATGTATCATTTGTATAGGACTATAAGGCATGCAGCTTATAGTCTAGTCAAGAAAGAAAACACAACAATTGGGGACTAAGATAGAAACATAGAAATATGACAGCAGAAAAGACCACATGGCCTATCTAGTCTGTCCTTCCATAACAACTACAACAGTCCCCTTTTTCCCTTTAGAGATCCTTTGTGTTTGTCTCATGCTTTTTTGAATTCAGTTACTGTCCTCATCTCTACCACCTCCACCGGGAGACTATTCAACAGATCCACCACTCTTTCCGTAAAGAAATATTTTGCATATCACTCCTGAATCAATCCCCCTTCACCCTCATCCCATGTCCCCTCGTAGCAGAACTTGCTTTCAATTGAAAGAGGCTCTCCCTTGAACATTTATGCCATGGATGTATTTAAAGATCTCAATCATATCACCTCTATCCCGCCTTTCCTCTAAGGTGTACATATTAAGATCCCTAGGTATGTCCTCATATGCTGTATAATGAAGACCACTAACCATTTTAGTAGCCACCCTCTGCACCGACTCCATCCTGTTCACATCCTTTTGAAGGTGCGGTCTCCAAAATTGCACACTAAATGAGGTCGCACCAAAGACTTATACAGAGGCACTATCACCTCCTTTTTTCTGCTAGCCATTCCTCTCTGTATGCACCCAAGCATTCTTCTAGCTTTTGCCGTCGCCTTTTTCTACCTGTTTAGCTACTTTAAGATCATCAGACACAACCATGCTTAGGTCCCACTCTTCTTTAGTGGACAAAAGTACTTCACCCCCTATACTATATTGCTCCCTTGGATTGCTGCAGCCCAAATGCATGGCCTTACATTTTTTAACATTAAATCCCAGCTGCCAAATTCTAGACCATTCTTCAAGCTTAGCTAGATCCCTCCTCATGTTATCTACATCTTCCTGTGTGTCTACTCTATTGCAGATGTTGGTATCATCTGCAAAAAGGCAAATCTTACCCGACAGCCCTTCTGCTATATCACTAACAAAGATGTCAAAAAGAATCGTACCAAGGACGGAATCCCTGGGGCACACCACTGGTAACATCCTTCTATTCAGAGTGAGCTCCAATTACCTGTACTCTTTGTCACCTCCCACCCAACCAATCTCTAACCCAAGCAGTAACTTTAGGGTCCATCTCTAGGGTGCTCAGTTTGTTTATAAGTCGCCTGTGAGGAACAGTGTCAAAGGCTTTACTGAAATCTAAATACACCACATCTACGGCTCTCCCTCGGTTTAACTCCCTGGTCACCCAGTCAAAGAAATCAATCAGATTTGTCTGACAAGACCTGCCTCTGGTGAATCCATGTTGCCCCGGATCCTGTAATCCGCTGGACTCCAGAAACCTCACTATTTTCTCTTTCAGCAGCGTTTCCAATAATTTACTTACCACTGAAGTTAAACTAACCGGCCTGTAGTTTTCAACCACATCCTTACTAACACTTTTGTGTAAAGGCACCACATGAGCTTCTCTCCAGTCCTTTGGCACCACTCCCGACTCCAACCAGGCATTGAAAAGGTCAGTCAGTGGAGCTGCTAGAACATCCCCTAGTTCCCTCAGTATTACCAGGGTGTATTCCATCCGGTCCCATCGCTTTGTCTACTTTAAGTTGAGCTAGTTTCTCACAAACACAGTCTTCAGAAAATTGTTCAGGATGTCCCTCACTTCTGTTCCTGTTTGTGGGTGTTTCTGAGGTCTTGCTCCTGGTTCTTCATCTGTGAATACAGAATAGAAATATTTGTTAAGCAATTCTGCTTTATCCTTATGAGCTTCTACATATTCCTCCCCTTCACCTTTGAGTCTGACAATACCACTTTTGCCCTTCCTCTTCTCACTAATATATCTGAAAAATGTCTTATCCCCCCATTTTATTGCATTGGCTATTTCCTCCTCTTTTTGAATCTTTGCTTTCCTGACTACTTTGCTAGGTTCTCTAAGTTTTTCCAAATATAGATGCCTGTCTTCCTCTCTCTGTGATCTCTTGTATTTCATGAAGGCTTCCCTCTTTTTCTTCACTTTTTCAGCTACTTCTTTCAAAAGCCATAGTGGTCTCCTTTTCCTTTTACCTTTATTTACCATTTTAACAAAACAGTTGGTTGCACTTAAAATATCTCCTTTCAGTTTTGCCCACTGTTTTTATACATCCCCCAGCTGTTCCCATCCCGCTAACAACTCCCTGAGGTATTGGCTCATCTTGGCAAAGTTAGTCTTCCTAAAGTCTAAGACCCTCACTTTTGTATGGACTCTAACAGCCCTATGCCTAATACTGACCCACACCATCTGGTGATCACTCGATGCAAAATGATCTACCACTATAACATCAGAAACACTTTCACCATTGGTAAGCACCAAGTCCAGTATGGCCCCTTCACGTGTGGGGTCTGTTACCAATTGCTTGAATAGTTCTCCCTGTAGAGAATCCAGGATCTCTTTATTTCTAGATGATACTGCAGCAGGAATGTGCCAATCAACATCTGGCATATTGAAATCCCCTATCGGTAGCACTTCCCCTTTCCTAGCAATGCTGCGTATGTCTTCAATTAACTCTCTGTCCACTTCTTCCTCTTGTGAGGGAGGTCTGTATATCACACCAATGCAGATAGATTTCTCTTTCCCTCGTTCTAGTTTAACCCACAATGCCTCCTCTCTCCCTTTTAAGCTCTGTAATTTTAAGCTTTAATAGTATTTTTTACATATAGGGGCTTGTTTACAAAGCTGCGGTAGCGGTTCGCGATCGTTATCGGAGCCGCGACCCCATTGATTTGTAAACAAGCCCCATAGTGTCACTCCTCCTCCCCTTCTTCCTACCCTGTCCTTTCTGAATAAAGTATAGCCATGTATAGTTACATCCCAGTCATGGTTTCCTGTGAACCATGTTTCTGTAACTGCCACTAAATCCAAGTTGGCCACTCCCACCAAAGCTTCAAGATCAGGGATCTTATTTCCCATGCTACGGGCATTTATACACACTGCTTTCCATATGTTACCCCTGTTATCCATTTTCATAAAGGTATTTAATGTATCACTTACCTGGGGGCTTTCATCACCCATCCCCAACTACTGAAGACGCGTTGACCTTTCTTGGACAGATGGATGCCATTCCTTTTCTGCAACCCTTGAAACATCATCCCATGGTCTAGAAAACCAAAACGCTCTCGATGACACCATCCACGCAGCCATGCATTCATCTCCAGGATGCAAGCCTCTCTGCCTTGGCCTTTACCCTCAACAGGGAGGATTGAAGAGAACACCACCTGTGTACCTAACTGCTTCACCCTCTGTCCCAGAGCCATGAAGTCACTTTTGATACGCTCAGAGGGATACCTGGCAGTATCATTTGTTCCAACATGGATTAGCAACATTGGGTAATAGTCAGTGGGCTTGATGAGTCTCGGCAAACTCTCCGTAACATCTTGGATTTTGGCACCAGCAGACAGCAAACCTCTCTGGACATCAAGTCTGGTCGGCAGATGGATGACTCAGTACCCCTCAGAAGAGAGTCACCAACCACCACTGCCCTTCGCTTACTTGTGGTCACTGATTCTGCAACTTTGGGTTACTTAAGGTCTGGTTCTTCCCTTTCAAGCGATGCTTTTACCTCCTCCACTTCCAGGGCTGCGTAATGGTTCTCCAACTCATCAATGTACTTCTCACTGTCGTGAATGCTCCTCAGCCTCGCCACCTCCTCTCTGAGTTCCTCCACTTGTTTCCTCAGAGCTTCAGCATGCAGGCACCTGCACATGGAACCGGTCCTTCAACTGGCATTGGGACCTCTGTCTGGACAGAGGCAGTAGCTGTAATGGGGGAACAGCTTTAGCTATATGATTTTTCCCAGCCATTGTTTTGTTCGTGAAGCTTAGGTATCTGTTAAAGCAAAAGAGAGAGATCTACCAAAGTACCAGCCGGTTTCCCAGCTGTCCTTTCAGAGAAAAAGCAGTTAAATCTCTTTAATTATATTCAAAATGTGCTTATATATCTAGAGGAATGGTAAGGGGTATAGGTATAGGGTATAGGAAGAGATAAGAGAGGAAAGGAAGTGAGGAGCAGCTGAATGAATGTATTTATAGGTCAGTAGTGGAAGTTTGAACTGGATGCGAAAATGGATAGGAGCCAATGAAGCGACTTGAAAAGAGGGATGAGATGAGCATAGCACCACTGGTGGAAGATTAGCTGTGCAGCTGAGTTTTGAACTGAATGAAGTGAGGAAAGATGATCCAGAGGAAGACCAACAAAGAGGAGGTTGCAGTAGTCTAGATGGGAGGTGACAAAAGAATGGATAAAGGTATTAGTAGTGTGTTTGCAAAGGAAGGGACAAATTTTGCCAATGTTGTAAAGAAAGAAGCAACAGGTTTTAGTTATCTGTTGCATGTGGCGAATGAGAGGGAGGAGTCAAGATGACGCCTTCCTGGGGGACGTATTCCACCTTCAAGATAGAAAAGGAGCAAGGAACAGCCAACAGAAGATGGCAGAAAACTGAACAGAATTCAAAAAGTAGCTAAGAAACACACTAATTAAAGATATACAGACAAACTGAAAACCTAAGACAAGCACAGGTTACAAAACAGTCTGAGCAAACAACAGTACAGGGCAGAGACTTGCAATGAAGTTGTTCTCAGCAGAGCAGAGGACATCACAATGCTGATAGTTACATGTTGGGATGCTTCTAAAATAACTCCCATAACATCTCACCAGTAAGGTTCATAGAATGCAAAGGCCTGTGACTACATACACTGCAAACTCTGGTGGTCAGGAGCTGCAAAAACAATTGCTGGGTTGAAGGCAATATTGCTGGGTTGAAGGCAATAGGGAGGAGTGGTCTAGTTGTTAGGACAAGGTACTTCAGGCCGGAGGGCCGGGGGTTCAAGTCCCACCTGGGGACAGCAATCTCAGGCTGGAGGGACTGGGATTTCTAGTCCTATAGGCACTCCTTGTGGTCTTGGGCAAGCCACTTAACCCTCCATTGCCCATGTTCCCTGTAAGTATTAGCGTATGTGTCTCATATCCCCTCATGTTAAATGTATCCACAATTGACCACTTTGACCCAGTGAAAAGCAGGATATAAATACAGCAAAATAAATAAATATTCCTATTGGTTCATATGGGATAAAGAAGTCCCTCAATTAGTGCAGTCCATTATGATACAATAATTTACAGATTAAAAATAAGATTTTAAATTAATGGATAATAAATCTGCTTAAAGTCATGGCACTCAGATGTTTTACATCACAGAAAATACATATAACGTTAAATTGATTTCTTATCCCTTTAATGCTATACAATTGTCAAGGTTACATTAAACCAAGTAAAGAAAGAAAGGGGTAGAAACTTGATTGCAGCAATGTATTCTGATCTATAATCCAGAACTACCTCTAAACCTTTCAACAGTGGCTGCTGGAATAGGAATATAACCCAGGCCTTACGTTTGTCAACAGCACCATCAATGGATTGAATAATGCAATGGTAATAGTGAGTGTACTTCCTATTTTGCATGTTCCACATCTACCAATTGCCATATAGATCAAAGATATTTTAACACCTACAACAGTGTCATTTTGAAAAAGCTTCTTAGAATGCATTAGTACCACAATTAAGACCATTAAATCAATCCCTGAGAACCATAACCAGTTCATAAAAGCTATTCAAAAATTCACAAGGAAAAACAACCCACAAAGTTGGCCTATATGAAGGCTCTAAAAGAAAGAATGAAATAGAGTCCTTGTGCACAAATTCCATCAATTTAGGAGGTTAGTTCATTTCTGGACTTCAGAAAAACAGGAAGAAATCCTGGCAACCTTTGATAAAGCCAACTGATGATGCATAGCAACAGAAATGCACAGTGAATAAAATGCAAAATAAGCAATGACCTGTGAAAAGTAAATCAATGTCATAATGTCACTATAAATCAAATCACCCATCATATGCTTCTGAACAGAAAAATCCCTCAAATCTAAAGCAAACAAAAGGTAAACTAGAAATGCCCAAGAAGCCTTTTAACCTAGACATCATATGATGGCAATTATGACCCTAAAAGTATCAAGACTGCATTGAGCGTACAAAGAAGGCAATGGGAAAACCTGTTTGGTGGGACCATTATTAAAACTCAAACTTCAATGGGCATGGAAAGGCTGGATGTTTTAGAAAAAGGCTTTTTTGGTTTTGGCATCTGTGTATTTTTTCATCTATATATTTATAGAGAATTGATAATATGCCTCACTGTAACTGCCAGAGACAAGCAAAACCAATTTAAGAACATTATCATGATCCCTACACAACTCTCTATATAACAATGGTTTGGAAGTGAGGTTCATCACTGTCATGGTGTGCGCAAAACGAACCCATTTGGAGAAATTTCACCCAAGACTACTAGATCAAAAGCCTCAAAATATTTATTTATTTAAATACTTTTAGACCACAAATCTCTAAAGTCTAGGGGCCCGATATTCCAAAGACATTTATACGGTTTATAGTTCAGTAAATCGTGTAAATGCCTTAAATCGGCTTGCAATGAATACATCGGGATATTCAACAACACTTACATGGTTAGTGCCATTGAATATCCCCTTCAAACTCCTCTGTGTGCCCTTATTAATTGTGGATCAATACATACTTAGTAAACATGCCCCTTACTGTAAGAATCTTAAGTAGTAGTGGAGCTGGTTGGTCAGAATTTTTACATATTCTGGACCTGCTTGAAATTGGTATTTATTTATTTATTTATTTAGCATTTCGCTCACTCTTTTCCAGTAGTAACTCAAGATGAGTTACAATCACACTAGATAGTTCCATGTCTCCAGGGGTCTCCCAATCTAAATCTGTACCTGAGACAATGGGGTGTTAAGTGAGTTACTTAAGGCCACAAGGAGTGTTGGTGGGATTTGAACCCTGGTTTATTTGGTCACCTGACTGCTGTTGTAAACACCAGGCTACTCCTTCTCTCTGAAAGGACTTAAAAATTCAGGTAAAAGATGTGGGTGGAGAACATGGAAATTTGTTCAGTTATTCTGTAAATAGAATTGTTGGACATTAAGAAGCTTGTCTGTGATGTTTGAAGTGGAACTTAAGTTTGCGTTTAGCTAAAGTTACAGGATGTCCCCAATTTTCGGGGATTGTCCCCGACTTCTGACTACTGTCCTGACTTTCAACTTCTTGGCGACCTCCTATCCCTGATTCCAGCAATGGGGACAAGAGTACCAATTTTGGGGGAGGTGGTGGCTAGCATGTGCATGCCCAAAGCCTGCCATGTCCCACCTCCTCCGACAGGAAGCTTTTGTAGAGGGAGTGGGACGCTGAATATCTTGTGTACGCACATGTGCAAAGGTCTTGTGTCCTGTGCACTGGTCTTTAAAGCAGGAGGGCAGCTGAGGAGAAAGGATGGAGGTAGCAGCACTGGCACCAACAATTGATAAGGGGAGGGAGCAGGTCCAGCAAGATGATGGCAAGAAATGCTTGGCATGGTCTGAAGGGGAAGGGGAGATAAGGAATATGAGGGAAGAAGAGATGCTGGATGCTTGGAAACGAGGGCTAGGAAGGGGAAGGAGAGATGCTGAATGCCTGGGAGGAACAAGCAAGGGAAGTGGGGATGCTGCACACCTGGTGCTGCATAGTGATGTGGAAGGGATACTTTGCACATGGGAGGGGTGGGGTGGGGTGGGAGGGGAGGAAGTGCTATACAAATGATTAGTAGTAGTAGTAGTTCAAAACTCAACTGCGTAACTAATCTTCGGCCAACATCGATATGCTCATATAACCCCTCTTCTCAAGTCACTTCATTGGCTCCCTATCCATTTCCGTATCCAGTTCAAACTTCTCCTACTGACCTATAAGTGCACTCATTCTGCTGCACTCACTATCTTTCCTCTCTTATCTCTCCCTACACCCCTCCTTGGGAACTCTGCTCTTCTGGCGGATCACTTCTGTCTGCGCCCTTCTCTTCCACTGTCAACTCCAGACTTTGATCCTTCTGCCTTGCTGCTCCTTATGCTTGGAACAAACTACCTGAGTCTGTGTGTCAGGCTTCATCTCTGGCCCTTTTCAGATCCATGCTGAAAACTCACCAAGGCCACTTTTGGATACTGATCCGCATATTGTATGTGTTTCCTTACCATTTCCCTAGATATATCCTTGTCCTCAGCTGTTGTGTTGTCTGGGCTAGAATGTAAGCTCTGATGAGCAAGGGCAGTCTTCTACAAGTGTCTGTACAGCACTGCATATAACTTGTAGCATTATACAAATGATCAGTAGTAGTAGTATTAATTTCTATGCTCATCTACCAAAGGTGGAAGAATCACAGCTGGGCAGACTGGATGCATCATATTGGTCTTTTTCTTCTGTCCTTTATTATGAAGTACATATTCAAAAGGTCTCAGCGTTAAACTTAAGGAGTTAGGAGGTATATTCACAATAGGACGTCCACCCCCCTGTACAGCCAGGCAGAATCAGGCCATGCAAATTTAGACCTGATTCTGATCCCGCGGGGTCAGAATTGGGTCTAGCACCTGTATGTGCAGACCAGGACACCATTCTGCCCAGATGTACTTCCCGGTGACTACCTAGCTAACTCAGCTGGGCTCGTAAATGGAGCCACAGTGCCATGGCGTCCCATCATCATGGCATCATAGCTCCATTCATGAGCCGCTGTGGTCCCCCGTCTTTCAGGGGGGACTTATTCCACCTTCAAGATGGAATAAATCCCCCATCTAACCTGAAGGCCCTGGACAAATAGGGCCGACCTCGGAATTGGCTGTATACATCTAGGGTCAAGGGCCGCCCACATCATGCCCTAGCTCTGCCTCCAGCCCCCTCCCACCACCATCTAGGCCTCCCTGTACAAACCCGCTGTTCGTATGGGGAGGCTAGTGAAGGGGACTACAGGCGGACGAATAGTTGTGTTGGCTGTCCCTATGAGCTATTCGTGGGACAGAATGACCACCAAGATGCATAACTCTGCATACATTAAAATGTGCCCTTACTGAGCTCCTAACTTTAGGTGCCCATTTTTAATAGTCAAAATTTAAGTTCTTAAAATGTAGGTGGTGCCAGTTCTGGGGATGTAAGTTAGGTGTTCAGTTGGTCACAGTCTATGGCTAGCAGCCAGAATTTATTTTTAGCAATGTGTACAAAACTAACTGGACAGACTGGATTAATCAGTTGGACTTTCTGTTATCATCAGTGTTTCTATGTAGGGTAGGAAGGCAGCTGGTCTTGGTGATATACTTCTTGAAGAGATCAATCCATTTGTATTTCAAGCCCAAAAGTTCTTTTTATGTCTATACAACTCATACATGAAGAAAGGAGCTCAAAGTGGGGTACTGGGGTCCCCTGGAGAAAAGTTCAGAAATATGGAGAGTGAGAACAGCTTAGAAACATAGAAACATGACAGCAGAAAAAGATCACATGGCCTGTCTAGACCGCCTGGCCAGAATGAACAAATGGATGATGAAATGCTCAAAGAAATCAAGGAAGCCAACAAAAGTTACAGCGCAGTAATAATAATAGGTGATTTCAATTAACCCGGTATCGACTGGGTCAGTGTCACGTCAGGACATGCTAGGGAGATAAAGTTCCTAGATGAAATAAATGACTGCTTCTTGGAGCAGCTGGTTCATGAACCGACCAGAGGGGAAGCCATATTAGACCTAGTCCTTAGTGGAACACCAGATCTAGTGCAAGAGATAAGGGTGTTGGGGCCACTTGGCAATAGTGATCATAGCATGATCGCCTTTGATTTAATTAGTGGAGGAGGAATAGTAAGGAAATCCACAGTACTACCTTTTAACTTTCGAAATGGAGACTATGATAAAATGAGAAAAATAGTTAAGAAAAAGCTAAAAGGAGCAGTTGCAAAGGTTAAAGACTTGCATCAAGCTTGGGTGTTGTTGAAAAATACTATCTTGGAAGCCCAGGCCAGCTGTATTCCACGATTTAAGAAAAGTGGAAGGAAGTCCAAAAAACTGCCAGCATGGTTTAAAGGTGAGGTCAGAGAGGCATCTTTCAGGAAATGGAAAAAAGAGCCAAACGACGAAACCTGGAAACAGCACAAGCACTGGCAAGTCAAATGCAAGGCATTGATAAGGCAGGCAAAGGGAGAATTTGAGAAGAAGCTTGCTGTGGAAGCAAAAACGCGAAATAAAGACTTTTTCAAGTACATTCATAGCAAAAAACCTGTGAGAGAGTCAGTTGGTCCATTAGATAATAGAGGGGTTAAAGAGGTACTAAGAGGCGACAAGGCGATAGTGGAGAGACTGAATGAATTCTTTGCTTCGGTCTTTACTGAGGAAGATGTAGGGATGTTACCCATGACTGAAGTGGTATTTAAAGGTGCGGAAGAATTGAAGGAAATATTGATACATTGGGAAGATGTATTACAACTATTAGATAAAATGAAGAGTAGCAAATCACCTGGGCCGGATGGTATACATCCAAGGTTGTTGAAGGAACTGAAATATGAGATTGCAGACCTGCTATTACTAATCTGTGAACTATCATTAAAATCATCTCTAATACCTGAAGATTTGAGGATCGCCAATGTAACACCAATTTTTAAAAAGGGTTCCAGTGGTGATCCGGGAAACTACAGACCAGTGAGCCTGAGGTCAGTACTGGGAAAAATGGTAGAAACCATCATAAAGAATAAAATTACTCAGCATGTAGATAGTCATGGCCTAATGGGAGACAGCCAATATGGCTTTAGACAAGGAAGATCTTGTCTTACTAATCTGTTATGTTTTTTTGAAGATGTGAATAAGCAGGTGGACAAAGGTGAGTCAGTTGATAAAGTGTATCTGGACTTTCAGAAAGCCTTTGACAAGGTCCCTCATCAGAGACTTTTGGCAAAACTAAAGAGTCATGGGATAGGAGGCAGTGTACTACTGTTGATCAGGAACTGGTTAAAAGATAGAAAGCAGAGGGTAGGGCTAAATGGCCAGTTTTCCCAATGGAGAAAGGTGAATAGTGGAGTAATACCCCCAGGGATCTGTGCTTGGTCTGCTGCTTTTTGACATATTCATAAATGACCTGGAAAGTGGAATAACGAGTGAGGTTATCAAATTTGCAGATGACACAAAACTATTTAAAGTTGTTAAAACCCAAGAGGATTGTAGAAATTTGCAAGAGGATCTTGATAAATTGGAAGACTGGGCATCAAAATGGCAGATGAAATTTAATGTGGACAAGTGCAAAGTTATGCACCTAGGGAAGAACAACCCAAACTATGGTTACACGATGCAAGGTTCCACATTAGGAACCACCACCTAGGAAAAAGATTTAGGCGTCATTGTGGATACCATGTTAAAACCCTCGGCCCAGTGTGCACCGGCAGCCAAGAGAGCAAATAGAATGCTAGGTATCATAAGGAAAGGAATGGAAAATAAAACAAAAGATATTATAATGCCTCTATATCGTTCCATGGTGAGACCGCACCTTGAATATTGTGTGCAATTCTGGTCTCCGTATCTTAAAAAGGATATAGCGATATTAGAAAAGGTTCAGAGAAGAGCCACCAAAATGGTAAAGGGGATGGACGGATTCTCCTATGAAGAAAGGCTAAAAAGGTTAGGGCTCTAACCTGGAAAAGAGACGGCTGAGGGGAGATATGAGAGAAGTCTATAAATTAATGAACAGAGTGGAACGGGTAAACGTGGATCGATTGTTTACGTTATCAGAATATAGAAAGACTAGGGGACATGCAATGAAGCTACAGGGTAAACTATTTAAGACTAATAAAAGAAAATATGTTTTCACTCAACGTGTAATCAAACTCTGGAATTTGTTACCGGAGGATGTAGTAAAGGCTGTTAGTGTAGCTGGGTTTCAAAAAGGTTTGGACAGGTTCCTGAAGGAAAGGTCTATAAACCATTATAGCAAGCCACTTAACCCTCCATAGCCCATGTTCCCTGTAAAATAGTTATCTCCAAGTTATAATGCCCTGTTCAATGTAATTTCAGTTGTTCAATGTAAACCGCACTGATGCAGAATAGCGCGGTATATAAGAGAATGTAAATAAATAAATTAATAAATTAATTATTAAGAAGGGACCCAGGATATCAATGCTTGATCGAGTACAAGCATTGTGCAACCTGTGTCTTTTGGGGAAACTGCTAGGTACATATGACCTAGATTGGCCACTATTGGAAACAGGATACTGGGCTTGATGCACCTTGGTCTGACCCAGTATGGCATATCTTATGTTCTTATGTTATGTACTTAATTTATTGACTGGCTCTTTTAGCAAGTAAACATCTGTGCAAAAAGTATTTAGCTTTTGTGTGAAACTCTAGCATATCCAGAGTAGGTGTTCTGCAGTCCATAGAAACCAGCTGCCGTTGCTGCTGATGTATGCAACCCCTCACCCTGCGAGGTTATGAGGACACATTCATTCAATCCATAGCATTTTGTTGAATTAAGGACACCAGACAGTGCTAATATATGTTTATGTATATATATTTATGGGGGATGGGACTGACTGCCTTCAATTAACAGCATAAACTGTGTGGTAGCCTATATGAAAGAACATCAAAGAATAACTTCAGGTCACTAACTGCAGACCACTGTCCTGGGCTTGAGCTGAGTTAGCAGCTTCACACTGTTCTGATCACTGAGCAATTCAGTCCCCACTGACCTAGTAATGGAAGACTCTGCACACTCCTGTCAATCACTGGTTTATCCAGTCTCCTAGCAACCTAGAGGAGAAAAGTCCCAAATCACTGTTTCTGTCCACTGTGCTATACAGGTTTGGTCCTGAATAGGACCCTGGAGCTTTCTCACTGTCTGTTAATTCTATTCAATAAGAATTCTAGAATAAAAAAAACACCCAAGACCAAAATCGCTCATAAATCACTATATAAAGGTTAGACCCACAAAAAGAGCAGTAATTCAAAGTATAAAATTTTTAAATGTCAGACAGTTTATTAATAGAGAAATTATCTCTCAAGAGACAAACTTTCCTTTTTTTATAATTTTATTTCAGCATTTCAACAACACACAAACACTTATTAACAACACTGGAACAGTTATAGCAAATCCATGGCTCCCCCTCCCACCCCCTCCCTCCCTGGTTCTCTGTGGAAGAGACAGTTTCTTAAGGCCTTCACAGGTCAGCCCTTCATGGGTCATCAAACAGGAGACGATAAACTAAGATACAGGGCATCCAATTTGTGACACCCCTAATAGGTTACTTTTGAACGGGCAATGTATTGATCCAATAATAGCCATCTTTTAATATTTAGCTTAACTTTATCGGGATGGTGGAGTTTGCTATAGAATTTCTCGTATTTAGAGTATTGACATACCATATTCCACCAGCTGTCCTGATTTAGCATCTGAAAGTTTTTCCAATTACCAGAATCAATTTTATGGCAATAGCTATCATAAAGTTCAGTAAGAAGGCTTTCTCACTAGACATGTCCTGACAAAACTCTAGAGATCTCAAAAAGATTACCCTCTTGGAAATCTTATCAGAGATATTTAATTTTTTTTGGATTTTATCCCATATTTTCTTCCAGAAACTCTGGATGAAGGTGCAGTCGAAAAACATATGCACACAAGTGCCTGACTCCTTCTGACAGGACCGACATTTGCCTGTGGACGACTTGTCCCATTTGGAAAGTTTTGCAGGTATGACGAAGGCTCTGTGCAAGAAGAAGTACATTGATTGTGTGATCGCAGCTGACCTCGAAGCCCTTGCTATGGGCCCCATAGTAACTTCCAGGAGTTAGAGTGCAACAGTTGGGATATGTCAGACTCCCACACCTTTATCAATCCCATTAAATTATGAGGAGAGTAATCTCTAAACATTGCATAAAGCCTAGACATAGAACCCTTCCGCCCGAGTGTTTCTTTAATATTTTTAAATAACACTCCCTCAGATACCAACTCATTTATCTTTATTTTGGATGCTACTATGCTATGCCTAAGTTGCATCCATTGAAAATAGCTGGGCTCTGGAAGAGAGAACTCCTCTTTTAAGGTATCATAAGCTTTCCACCATTTTTCTCCTACTAGATGACCTAGCGTCCATACTCCACATGCTTGCCATTTTTTCCACGCAAACGTTTGCCCTCTTATTTTGAACTGTGGGTTCCACCACAATGGGGTCTGTCTAGAGGGCGGGTTATCTTTACCTACCAGATGTGCCAATTTTAAATAAGCATCCTGTGTAGCCAAGATCACCCTCCCCACTGCCATCCCCTCTGGGTGCTTCATTCCTAGTATTTGAGATGGGGATATGGGGCGATTACGTGGGACTCAACCTCGAGCCATATTGGCCTTTGCGCAAGACTGTCTGGGTCTAGCCACGACGCCCCTTGTTTTAGTAGAAGGGTGTGGTGGTACCACTGGAAATCGGGGAAATGAACACCGCCATTTTCTTTAGGAGCTTTAAGTTTCTTGCTGGCAATCCTCGGCTGAGAGCCATTCCATAAGAAGGTTGTAATACTTCCTTCCAAATTTGCGTACATTTTAGCCGGTAGGGTGAAAGGAAGCATACCTAGCACGTAATTAAGTTTTGGGGCCAAGGTCATTTTAATTATTTCTAGTCGCCCCACCAGGAGAGGTGGATAGGAGACCACTCTAGGGTCTTTTTATGAATCAGCAGGGATAGCTCATCTATGTTCGCTTGAATAGTACGATCAATGGAAGCTTCGTACCAGGCTCGTAAATACTTAATGCTTCCGGTCTCCCACCGAAAGGGGAATGGAGCCATTAAGTCCGAATTTGAGAACCTATTGAGTGGGAAGGCTACTGACTTGGTCCAATTAATTTTATATCCTGAAATTTTTGAATAGGCATCTATTAGAGTTAAAATTTGTGGAACCTCGGAGGGTTGAGTAAACAGGAGGAGATTGTCTGCATATGCCGAGAGCTTCACTTGTAGTTCCCCTATGCTAAAGCCCCTTGGGACAGAGGGTGAAGCAGTTAGGTGCACAGGTGGTATTCTCTTCAATCCTCCCTGTTGAGGGTAAAGGCCAAGGCAGAGAGGCTCGCATCCTGGAGATGAATGCTTGGCTGCGTGGATGGTGTCATCGAGAGCATTTTGTTTTCCTAGACCATGGGATGCTGTTCCAAGAGTTGCAGAGCAGAGATGGCATCCATCTGTCCAAGAAAGGTCAACGCATCTTCGGTAGTAGACTGGCTAATCTACTGAAGAGGGCTTTAAACTAGATTCGTTGGGGATGGGTGAAGAAAGCCCCCAGGTAAGTTAAAGCCCCCAGGTAGGTAATACATTAAATACCTTTATGGAAATGAGTAACAGGGGTAACATATGGAAAGCAGTGTGTATTAATGTCCGTAGCATGGGAAATAAGATCCCTGAAGTTGAAGCTTTGGTGAGAGTGGCTGACTTGGATTTAGTGGCAGTTACAGAAACATGGTTCACAGAAAACCATGACTGGGATGTAACTATACCTGGCTATACTTTATTCAGAAAGGACAGGGTAGGAAGAAGGGGAGGAGGAGTGGCACTATATGTAAAAACTACTATTAAAGCTTTGGAATTACAGAGCTTAAAAGGGAGAGAGGAGGCATTGTGGGTTAAACTAGAAAGAGGGAAAGAGAAATCTATTTGCATTGGTATGATATACAGACCTCCCTCACAAGAGGAAGAGGTGGACAGAGAGTTAATTGAAGACATACGCAGCATTGCTAGGAAAGGGGAAGTGCTACTGATAGGAGATTTCAATATGCCAGATGTTGATTGGCACATTCCTGCTGCAGTATCATCTAGAAGTAAGGAGATCCTGGATTCTCTACAAGGAGAACTATTCAGGCAATTGGTAACAGATCCCACACATGAAGGGGCCATACTGGACTTGGTGCTTACCAATGGTGAAAGTGTTTCTGATGTTGTAGTGGGAGATCATTTTGCATCCAGTGATCACCAGATGGTGTGGTTCAGTATTAGGACTAGGGCTGTTAGAATCCATTCCAAGGTGAGGATCTTAGACTTTAGGAAGACTAACTTTGCGAAGATGGGCCAATACCTCAGGGAGTCGTTAGTGGGATGGGAACATCTGGGGGATGTAGAAAAACAGTGGGCAAAACTGAAAGGGGGTATTTTAAGGGCAACCAACCTTTTTGTTAAAATGGTAAATAAAGGGAAAAGGAACAGGAGACCGCTATGGTTTTCGAAGGAAGTAGCTGAAAAAGTGAAGAAAAAGAGGGAGGCCTTCATGAAATACAAGAGATCACAGAGAGAGGAAGACAGCATCTGTATTTGGAAAAACTTAGAGAAACTAGCAAAGTAGTCAGGAAGGCAAAGATTCAAAAGGAGGAGGAAATAGCCAATGCAATAAAATGGGGGGATAAGACATTTTTCAGATATATTAGTGAGAAGATGAAGGGCAAAAGTGGTATTGTCAGACTCAAGTGTGCATGGGGGGAATATTTATTTTATTTATTTAACAAGTTTTTTATACCGCCTTTTCCTTCAATCAAAGCGGTTGCAAAGACATACAAAGGTTATACAAAAGCAAGGGAAACATGCACTGCTTAAACAAAACGTAAGGTGGGATACATAACATAGGTTAACCATTACAGAAAATAATTTTACATAAAGGTTACAATAAATGGAATCTAGTTAGGTGTTTGATCCGTAGTGCTCTGTGAAGAGTACAGTCTTTAATTGTTTTCGGAAGTCCTTTATATCGTCAATTGATCGTAAGTCGGGAGGGAGAGAGTTCCATATTAATGGGGCCGCTAAAGAAAGTGCTCTTTGTGTAGTGAAATTGCATGATTTTATGTAGTTACTTGGGTTGCTGAGGGTGTCTGATGTATGTAAATATATGTAAATGTTTGCAAAATCTTAAAAGCTTTAAAATTAAATTCCTAACAACTTAATAAAAAAATATGTAGAAGCTGATAAGGATAAAGCGGAATTGCTTAACAAATATTTTTGTTCTGTGTTCACAGATGAAGAACCAGGAGCAGGACCTCAGAAAACACCCACAAATAAGAACAGAAGCGAGGGACATCTTGAACAATTTTCAGAAGACTGTGTTCGTGAGAAACTAGCTCAACTTAAAGTAGACAAAGCGATGGGACCGGGTGGGATACACTCTAGAATACTGAGGGAACTTGGGGACGTTCTAGCAACTCCACTGACTGACCTTTTCAATGCCTCGTTGGAGTCGGGAGTGGTGCCAAAGGACTGGAGAGAGGCTCATGTGGTGCCTTTACACAAAAGCGGAAGTAAGAATGTGGTTGAAAACTACAGGCCGGTTAGTTTAACTTCGGTGGTGAGTAAATTATTGGAAACGCTGCTGAAAGAGAAAATAATGAGGTTTCTGGAGTCCAGCGGATTACAGGATCCGAGGCAGCATGGATTCACCAGAGGCAGGTCTTGTCAGACAAATCTGATTGATTTCTTTGACTGGGTGACCAGGGAGTTGGACCGAGGGAGAGCTCTAGATGTGGTGTATTTAGATTTCAGTAAAGCCTTTGACACTGTTCCTCACAGGCGACTTATAAACAAACTGAGCACCCTAGGGATGGATCCTAAAGTTACTGCTTGGGTTAGAAATTGGTTGGGTGGGAGGCGACAAAGAGTACAAGTAAATGGAGCTCACTCTGAGGAGAAGGATGTTACCAGTGGTGTGCCCCAGGGATCTGTCCTTGGTCCGATTCTTTTTAACATCTTTGTTAGTGATATAGCAGAAGGGCTGTCGGGTAAGGTTTGACTCTTTGCAGATGATACCAAAATCTGCAATAGAGTAGACACCCAGGAAGGTGTAGATAACATGAGGAGGGATCTAGCTAAGCTTGAAGAATGGTCTAGAATTTGGCAGCTGGGATTTAATGTTAAAAAATGTAAGGTCATGCATTTGGGCTGCAGCAATCCAAGGGAGCAATACAGTATAGGAGGTGAAGTACTTTTGTCCACTAAAGAAGAGCGGGACCTAGGCGTGGTTGTGTCTGATGATCTTAAAGTAGCTAAACAGGTAGAAAAGGCGACGGCAAAAGCTAGAAGGATGCTTGGGTGCATACGGAGAGGAATGGCTAGCAGAAAAAATGAGGTGATAATGCCTCTGTATAAGTCTTTGGTGCGACCTCATTTGGAGTATGGTGTGCAATTCTGGAGACCGCACCTTCAAAAGGATGTGAACAGGATGGAGTCGGTGCAGAGGGTTGCTACTAAAATGATTAATGGGCTTCATTATAAAGCATATGAGGACAGACTTAAGGATCTTAATATGTACACTTTAGAGGAAAGGCGGGATAGAGGTGATATGATTGAGATGTTTAAATACCTCCATGGCATAAATGTTCAGGGAGAGAGCCTCTTTCAATTGAAAGCAAGTTCTGCTACGAGGGGACATGGGATCTTTATTTTTATCTTTATCTTTATTCACATTTGATAAACCGCTATTGTAAAAAACATGAGGGTGAAGGGATGAGGGTGAAGGGAGATAGATTCAGGAGCGATATGCGGAAATATTTCTTTACAGAAAGAGTAGTGGATCCATGGAATAGTCTCCCAGTGGAGGTGGTAGAGATGAGAACAGTAACTGAATTCAAAAAAGCATGGGACCAACACAGAGGATCTCTAAAGGTAAAAAGTGGACTGTTGTAGTTGTTGTTATGGAAGGACAGACTAGATAGGCCATGTGGTCTTTTTCTGTCATCATGTTTCTATGTTTTTATATCTTTGTTTTGTCTAACTGCTATGGCCAAAGGCTCTAGCACCAGGTTGAAAAGGAGAGGGGAAAGGGGACAGCCCTGTCTAGTTCCTCTATGCAAGGAAAAGGAGCGGGATAAGATGCCGTTGGCAAATATGCGGGCTCTGGCTCTTGAATATAACACCCAAACCTTTTTTATGAAACCCTCTCCTAGCCCAAACCATTTCAACACAGTGAAAAGGAATGGCCATTCTAATCTATCGAACGCTTTCTCTGCGTCTAGGGAGAGGGCAACATAAGGGGAATTATCCTCCGAGGCCCTTTCTAACAGATTTCAAAGCAATCTAGCGTTGTCTGATGTTGATCTTCCTGGTACAAAGCCGCATTGGTTGGGATGCACTAACTCCCCTATAACTTTAGCAAGTCTCTTCGCTAGGACACTCGCATAGATTTTATAATCTGCGTTTAGTAGGGATATAGGCATGTAGTTTATGACCCGATTGGGATCCTTGCCAGGCTTTTCCAGGACTATTATCATAGGTTCTGAGAAATTTCCTGTATGACCCTGACCTTCAGCTAGCTCTTCATAATATAACAGGAAAAATGGGATCAACTCGTCACTAAACACTTTATACAATTCGGATGGGATCCCATCAGGGCTTGCGGCTTTCCCCGCGGCCATAGAGTTGATCGCCATGCGGAGCTCTTTACTGGAAAAAGGCTTGCCTAAACTCTTGGCTTGCTGAGCCTCTAATTTAGGCTGGACCAATTTGTCCATAAAATTTGCGACAGCTCCTGGATCTAATTTCAGCTCTGTGGAGTATAGGTTATCATAGAATTTTGAGAATTCGTCTAAGATTTGATCATTATTAACTGACCTTGTTTGATTGTCATCCATTATGGAGACTATTCTTGATCTGTCTTTTTTTCCTCTTGAGGCATTCGCCAAGAGCTTGCCAGCTTTATTTTGCTCAACATGAAACCTGGCTGATTGTTTCAGCATTATTTGTTTGACTTCAGAGCTCAGTATCTCATTATATTGAAATCTTAATCTTTGTAGTCTCAATAATAAACCAGAGTTAGGATGTTTAACCCACAGCCTTTCCCTGGCTTTAATTTGACTATCTAAGGCTAACAGTTGGGCCTTTCTCCTTTTATACTCCTTGATCTTAAAGCTAGTGATTGTTGCCCGGAGCGCGGCCTTAAAGGCCTCCCACCAAGCCCAACTTGCAGTATCACCTAGTTTGTTCATACAAAAATAGGCTCTGATGGAGGACCTCAGTTCTTCCTGAAAAGAGGGCTTCGCTAACCGCGCTCTATTGAACGATCAAGGTGGACTAGGTCGCTCTATGTCCGGCACCACAATTTTTAAAGTAATAGCTGCGTGATTGGATATACTCATGCTTAAGATATCTGCCTCGCAACTGTTTGATATTAGGGAACTGGATATTAAGAAAAATCAATCCGTGAAAGAGAATTATGCACAGGAGAGAAAAAGGTGAAGTCTTTGTCAACCGGGTGGAGCAGTCTCCATATATCTACTAGGCCACACGCTTCCATAAGGCCTGTGAGGGCAATACCCGCACGAGAGGGCCTATCAACTCTCCCTGGATTGCGGTCAATCAGAGGCTCCCTGACCAATTTAAAATCACCACCCATGATTGCTGGAGCCTCATTATCCCTCTGTATGATGCTATTTAGGGTGCGGAAAAAATCAGAGTCATCTCTGTTGGGCCCATAGACATTGAGAATTGAAAGTCTTAGCCCCCCAGTCATGATCAAGGACTTGGCCCACCTCCAATAGGCGTCATTATTGGTACTTTCTAATTTTATTCCCAATGCTTTACGTGCAAGAGTTGCCACGCCATTTTTCTTCTGGCCAGCCGGGGAGAAGCCAACTAACATAAATTGCTTATCCTCCAGCTTTCTAGTCTCCTGCAAGGAGAGGTGGGTCTCCTGTAATAGAATTATACTGGCATGTTGCTGGTTACAATATGTTAGTATCTTCTTCCTTTTCATTGGGGTCTTTATGCCCTTAACATTCAGGGATATAATTTTCAACCCACTAGCCATAATCACTTACAGATATAACACCTTCAGTGACCTGTGACACACAAAATATACTAACACATCCTTTAACCTGCCCCAGAGAACCAACCCATGCCCCCCATATCAACTGATAACAACTTGGGTGAGACAACGCGAGCATTCCAACATAGCGCAACCCGGCCCCTGGGATACGCTCCCATTATAGGTATCTCACAAACTCTCCCACATCCAGACAGACACACAATATTAATCTGAGAGCACTTGGCCCGCCAGTCCACAGAACCTGCGACACCTCCGTGTCTCCAGTTACCAGTCCATCAGCCGGCCGCTCCTGATCGCGTACTCCAAGACAATCTCCCAGATCTGAACTGCCAGGCACGAGGAAACCACCCCTTTGAGCCTCCAGTGCAAGCGCCCCCAAAGGCACCACATGCAGGCATGAAAGTAAGATGCGAGCCGCTGTCCTAAGTCTCTACATAGTAGCCCAGCAGACCTGAACAGGCAGCGGGTAAGAAGTCAGAGATAACTCAAATTTAACTATGCTGCATAAGTAGGGCTTCTTGATCCTCTATAAATTGTGCCAGCGCTGTAGGATCCTCAAACGATTTAGTTGTGTTGTTTAAGGTTACTTTGAATCATGCAGGGTTGAATAGGCCATACCTTGCCTGGAGGCGCTGGAGTCTTGGCCTCAGAGAAAGGAACTGCTTCCTCTTCTCGACGGTCAGCTTGCTAAAGTCCAGATAAAAGGCAATCTTCTGACCTTCATATTGGAAAGGGTGGCAAGCTTTTACTGCAGAAAATATTTGCACTGCATGCTGATGTCGCAGCACACACAAGATCATCGGGCGTGGTCTCTTATATTGCTGATTAGGTGTTGGCGGCATACGATGTGCCCTTTCAATCTCCAAAGGGCGGGATAATTCAATTTTTAAGAGTTTCGGAATTAAAGTTTCCAAGAAACAGATGGGATCTCCCCCTTCCGCGCCCTCTGATAGCCCGATTATACGTATATTATTATGCCGCGCTCTATTGTTCATATCTTCTATGCTCCTTTCAAGCCACATTTCGACTATGCTAACGCAATCCTACACGGACTCCCACAGGCAGCACTGAACCCACTCCAGCTGACAATGAACTCAGCCGCCAGAATTCTATACGGAGCATCAAGAATAGACCACATTACACCAATCCTGAAACAGCTCCACTGGTTACCAATCCATGGCAGACTAGCATTCAAGATCTTAGTAATGACCTTTTAGGCCATAAACAACCAACCTACCACCTCCATCACTGGGCTAATCCACCCCACACCTACGACCAGATCCAGAAGACCTGCAGCTGTCAATAAAATGATAACATCCAATGCAATAACGAAATGCAACCACACAACATCCAACAGGGCATTCATGCTTTATGCACCCAGATGTTGGAATGCCCTCCTGACAGCCATTAGAGCAAGCACTGACCTGGCCCAATTTAGGAAGGCGCTGAAGCACCACCTATTCTTGCAGTACTACCCAGAAGATAGTGCACAAACAGACACCCCAAGCTATAGGACCTTGCCAACAACACACCCAACACACTCTCCTGCAGCTAACCCCACCGACACCACTCCATGTAAATATTAGGAGGTTCAGATTGTTACTAGTGTATATACCTCAGTTATGTCCAAGTTATAGTTCCTGTGCATTGTAAATACAATGCAGCCCGACTGCTTTGTATATGGTTCTGTTATATGTAAGCCACAGTGATTTGAATAGCGTGGTATAGAAGAGAACGTAAATAAATAAATAAGTCCACTTTGCGTGACGATTTTGAGAGTTGTGTGAGGCGATCCTCATGCACCGTTACGGTCGCTTCCACATTTTCCACTCTAAGTGTTAAGGATTGTATTTGACCCCTCAGTTCTCTCATGTCTGATTGCAATTCGGATAAGGACTCGCCGTTAGAGTCTACTCAGCTGTGGATCGCCCACACCTCCTTTAAGATCTCTTGCATTCCTTCCATCGCATCCGGCTGAGGCGCCATTTTATGTGGAGATAGCAGGTCCGACTTGGACTTTTTAGTGCCGGACGATGATGGGTTCGAAAAATCCAGACGGGTTTGTTTGCCCCCAGACATGTTCACTGTGCGCCGCTCAATTTGCACCTGTCTAGGGACTCAAAATTATGGAGATGACCAGAATTGACTGTCTGAGGCCCGGGAGATATTCTATTACGCTGCCATGTTGGATCCTCGCTGGCTCCGCCCCCTCTCACAAACTTTCCTTTTAAATCTTTTTTTTATGTGAAGTCCAAGTTAAAATCAATTAACTTACCTCCAATCAAAGTGTTCATCCTTAAGAGCAAGAGTGTACAGTTAATAAAGGTATAAGCTGCCGAAAAGTTTTTCTACAATTGCCGACAAGGATGTGAGCTGCCAGCAGCTTTTCTTTCTTTTTTGTGGGACACAGCACCATGTTTCAAGCTTCAATCCATTTGAAGAGCTCTGCTTCGGACGTTTTGAGAAGGCTTCACGCTCACCCAGCATTCAGAAATAACTTTCCAATTGGCCAAAGTACTGCTCTCACTTATAACCACAATATTGTGTGACGTTAACGCCAGTTGATGATGAACACCCTTTTTTTAAAAGACACAGTGACACCACCCTTGGACCCCCAGAGGGGCAATCGTGAGGCTTGTTTTCAAAATTTGGAACAATTTTGGATATTTAAATTAAAGACGGTAACTCCTACTGGCTTAATTTAGAGCTTGACTGGTGAAGTATTTTGTGGACTGTCTTAGTTTTAATATATAAATTATGAATGGCAACATTTCTACAAGTTTTATGATGAATGATTGCTGGGCCTTTTGTGTCTTTTCAAAAATGGGCGTTCTTCATCATCAGCTGGCTTTGACGTCACACGCTATTGTGGTTATAAGCAAAAGCAGCACATTGGCAAATTTGAAAGTTATTTCTGAATGCTGGGTGAGCATGAAGCCTTCTCAAAACATCTGAAGCAGAGCTCTTCAAATGGATTGAAGCTTGAAATATGGTGCTGTGTCCCGCAAAAAAAAGAAAAGCTGCTGGTGACTTACATCCTTGTCGGCCATTGTATAAAAACAAGTTTTGGCAGCTTATACCTTTATTAACTGTACACGCTTGCTCTTAAGAATGAGCACTTCAACTGGAGTTAAATAAATTGATTTTAACTTGCACTTCACATAAAAAAATATTAAAAAGGAAAGTTTGTCTCTGGTGAGATAATTTCTCTCTTAACAAATGGTCCGACATTTAAATATTTTGGGCCTGATTTTCATTTAGGCAGGCTATGCGCCACATCGGTGCATAGCCTGCCCGCCATCCCCCTTAACCCGGATTTTCATTTCTGCATCAATGGAAATGAAAATCCAGATCATGCTGCCCAGGCCGGCAATCGCCGAAGCTAAGCAGGTAGCAGCGATTTTCGATGTTGCTCATTTAGCCCCAGCGCCTTAAAGATAGGCAAGGGTTTTCCTCGCCTATCTTTAAGGCACAGAGCGCTAAGTGGGCAGCATTGAAAATTGCTGCTCCTCTCTTAGTGCCATTCCCCGCCTCCGCTCCGCCCCAGAACGCCCCAAACACGCCCCGATGTTAAGTGGATAGCATCTGGGTGCGTTAGGGACTTAACTGGGATTTTCCAAAGGCACTACCTATGAAGGTGCCTTTGGAAAATTCTGGTTAATGCATTTTCACAGGTAACATGGGCTGTTACTTGTGTAACTGCCTGCGAAAATCGGGCCCTTTATATTTTGAATGATTGCTTTTTATGTGAGTCTAAGCTTTATATGGTGACTTCTGTTCCACAGACATATTAAGGAAATAAGACCAGTGACACTCAAAGCAGCCAGCAAGGAGATTTAAAAATAGGAACAGTTGCCTAATAGATTATTCAGATTTCAAGAAATCTTGAAGACTTGGGCAAGATTATGGAAAGTAGTATTTAATTTGTGGTGCAAGTTCCTTACCATGATTGAGGCTGTATAGATCCTGTATCTCCTATCTCTCTCATAGTGGTTCATGAGTGTAACTGAATAATTATACATTAAGCTGAGCCCGAGGAGAAAAAAAACATAAAGATATAAAAAAATCAGCCCAAACCCATATTATAATTGGGAGGGACTGCAGGTCTTCTACAGATAGAAAAAAGATTCTTCAGCATTATATTTTATGAGGAGATTAAAACTTGAACCATGGACTGGTTTGGTGTTAGTGCTGCACACAGCCCCCAGCTTGATCCCCAGGTTAGCAGGGTTGGGCGATACTGAGGAGGCAATATCCACAGTCCCAGGAGGATGCATTGGTCATTGCTTAAGGGTGATACATAGTGTGTGGAATCAGGGCCAACCCCAGAGTTGGTTCAAAGTATTGGCACCCTAGGCAGACCTTAAGCCTTATGTCCCCACTGGCTGTCGGAATCTATTATTTAGCTTTGAATGCCCTGCTCTTTGCTGCCCCCTGCCCCACAAGTAACTGTCACCCTAAGAGACCACCTAGTTTGCTAATGGTTGGACCGGTCCTGTGTGGAATCAGGGCCCATGGTTGCAGGGTTCTGGAAGAAGACTTGCTGCAGGGCCTCCGCCAAGTTCTGTTATGACAATGACCAGATTGGGTGAGTTGGAGATATAAAATTGGGAAGAAATCCTCTGGTAATTGTAAAAAAAAAAAGGCTCATGGTGGCAGGAACACAGTCCAGCTCTTGTGCCATATGAGTTGGAGACTCAAAGGAGCAGGAGGATATTCCTCCCCCCCCCCCCTTGCCACAAGTTCATAGCACCATTAACCTAGGAAAAGGAAAGGTTGGTTCACTGCAACATCAAGCAACTGCAAAGCCTGGCACGAGGACAGCGCAGGAGACAATTTCAGTTCAAAGTCCCAAGTTACAGACTGAAGGGCAGAAGCAGGATTTTGCATTAGCAGGAATCTTTGACAGGCTGTGATCCCTCTGAACCAGTGTAAGAGTTTCCCAAAGATGCTGTTCATAGGAACTTTCCAGAGTACACAGGTCATCATGTGGGTCATCATCTTTCTTTTCATATCATTCTTAGGCTGATTCAACCTGCAAAGATTCCAATTTTCCTACGTTCCAACACAACTCAGGGCCGGCCCGTCCATTGAGCGAGAATGTTTTTTGCACAGGGCCCCGCGTTTCAGGGGGCCCCGCGCAAAAAACATTCTAATTTAAAAGTAAAATTTTAAATAAAAAAAAGAAAAGCTGTCAGCTGTCTGCTGCCGCTGCCGGGACCGCCGCGGCAGAATCGAGTGTGCCGTGGGGCCCCCCCTGCATGGCAGAGCCTGCCCTCCCCTCCCCTGTATCAGCTCCCTCTTTCAGCTGCAGTCACACGCGCCGGCTTTCAGAGCGCGAGGGGAGAGTTTCTCCCTCACTGCTCTGTTAAGCCCACGGGGGCTGATGGGAAGTTCCCATCAGCCCCCGCGGGCTTAACAGAGCCGTGAAAGGGAAACTAGTCCCTTCATGCTCTGAAAGCCGGCACGTGTGACTGCAGCTGAAAGAGGGAGCTGATACAGGGGAGGGCAGGCTCTGCCGTGCAGGGGGGGCCCCGCGGCACACTCGATTCTGCCACGGCGGTCCCGGCAGCGGCAGCAGACAGCTGACAGCTTTTCTTTTTTTTATTTTAAATTTTCCCTGGGCTGGGCTGGGCTGGGCTGGGGGTTAGGAGTGGTGATGGGCTATGGGGGAGCTAAGCCTGGATATGGGCTGATGGGATTAGGACTGGAAGTGGGCTGATGGGGGGTTAGGACTGGTAATGGGCTATGGGGGGCTTAAACTGAAAATTGGGTAATGGGGGGTTAGGACTAGAAATGGGCTGATGGGATTAGGACTGGGAGTGGGCTGATGGGGAGGTTAGGACTGGTAATGGGCTATGGGGGGGCTTAAACTGAAAATTGGGCGATGGGGGGTTAGGACTGGAAATGGGCTGGTGGGATTAGGACTGGGAGTGGGCTGATGGGGGCTTAGGACTGGTAATAGGCTTTGGGGGGCTAGGACTGGTAATGGGCTGAGTGGAAGGGAAGGCTTGAACTGCAAATAGCTGATGGGGAGGGGGGCTTGGAATGGAAATGGGCTGAGTGGAAGGGGGCTTGAAATGGAAATGGGCTGAGTGGAAGGGGGGCTTGGAATGGGCTCTTAGGGGAGGGAGCTAGGACAGGAAATGGGCTGATGAGCTAGGATAGGACTGGGAATTGGGTGTTGGGGGGAGCTAAGATTGGAAATGGGCTGTGGTGGGGGCTTGGATTCAAATGGACTCATGGAGGGGCTAGAACTGGAAGTAGGCTTATGGGGGGCTTGGATTGGAAATGGGCTGAGTGGAGGGGAGCTAGGATTTGACATGGGCTGATGGTGGGGCTAGGAAAGGACTAGAAATGGGCTGATGAGGGGACTCAGATAGGACTGGAAATGGATGGGGGAGCTAGGACTGGAAATGGGCTGATGGGGGGCCAGGACTGGAAATGGGCTGATGCGGGGACTAGAAGGGAGCGGATACTGGGTGGGGATGGAACTAGAAGGGAGCTGATGTTGGGGGAGATTAGAAGGGGTTGGGGCTGGGAGAGTGAAATGGAGAGGGAAAAAATATTTTGTGTGGGAGTGAAGAAAAATCTACAATTGGCCGGGTATTGGGAGACTAAGTAGGATTGACGGGTAAAATTTGAGTGGATGAAATAGGAATGAGGAAAGAGCAAAAGGAGAAAGATTAGTATGTTAAAGCAGATGTAGAGAGAGAATGGAAAAAAACTAGAAGAGAGAAGAAAGGACAAATGGACAGCAGACGATGGAGAGTTAGCAGAAGACACAAATAAACCAGAAGAAAGTGGCTGGAACAATTGCAACTGAAAAAAAATGCACAAAAGGTACAAAGATATCTCTTTATTTTGAATTTATTAACTGGAATATGTCAGCTCTGGGAAATGTGCATCATTAACGTCTGTGCTTTGTTTAGTACAAGAGGAAATTAATTTATAGTTTTATTTCTACATTGTTGTTGTAAATTCCAAGTTTGGCTTTTAGGGTTCCCAGTTTAATTATTGTCTTCCTGTTTTTAAATTGTGATTCCTTGTTTGGTGATGGTCTGTGTTCTGCATGTGTAACTGAGCTGAGGTATTCTGTTTATGTAATTCCTATTTGACATTGCCACTTGTTCTCTTTCCTCAGTAGGTCATGTATTGTTATTCTCTGAAATGTATTGGTTTAATATTTGCAGTGTTGCCTTTTGATAGGTAGGGTCTGGTGCTTTGTGAGTCCTGGTAGTGCTATTAGGATACAGTGGGTTTGCTATGGGTTCTAAATGGGCAGTGTTTGTAGTAGTTCCTAATGTGTCTGGCGGTTGGCACTGGATTATAGTAATGTAGAAATCTTTTAGTCTTTCTTTATCCATACACTAATGAAGAGGCATGTTTACTAAAAGTTAGTGTATGGTAACATTATGCAAATACTTATGCAAATGAGGCCCCTTATGCAAATGAGGCCCCGCACCGAGTCTCCGCACATGGCCCCGCACCCCCCTTGGGCCACCCCTGACACAACTGCTAGAACTTCAAACTACATCCAGATGAAAAATGACAACACCGTGAAAGGTCTATGACAGGCAACATAGGAGAATAAGTTTAAAATGTCTCAAGGTGAACTTGGCACTGATTTCCTTAATAGAAACATGTCCTTGATGGGCAGTGTCATGATTCAATGATTGGGCTGAAAATGGTAACACATGATATTGCTAGTCCTCTGTTGCTTCTACATTCAAAATTAGGCTGTATTCCATGGTAACACAATACTTTCCATATCAATGCTTGACCCAGTACAAGCATTGCGGAACCTGTGTCTTTTGGAGAAACTGCTAGGTACGTACGACCTAGATTGGCCACTGTTGGAAACAGGATACTGGGCTTGATGGACCTTGGTCTGACCCAGTATGGTATATCTTATGTTCTTATGTTCATCAGACATATATGCATACTACGGTTCTTAAAAATTTCTAGTGAGATTAGCACTAACCAACATTTCACAGCATATATTCTTTTCTAAAACTCATCTAAAGATGGTGCTTTTAAAGATCAAATCTCCCACTTGTCGTAGCGCCAAATCTATTACAGATACTACTATGTAGAATCACACACATACAAAAGCATGAGAACCAAAGAGGACCAGTCCTACCACTTGGACCAGGCATCCGCCTAAGGCAGCAGAATTTAGGTTGGGGGAGGGGCAACCCAGTATTTAGCTGCCACTGTCAATGCGGTAGCAGGCCTCTGAGTGTGTGTGTGTTTTAGGTTTGCCATGTCTCGCCCCCTTCAACAAGAAGTTTGCGTGAGAGGAAGTGGGATATTGCAGGCCTTGAGCACGTGTGGGTACCAAAAGGCCCCATGCCATGCTGCATTTTTTTTTTTATGCAGCTTAGGCTCCATCAGATGTTTTACTGTATTTATTCATTCATTACATTTTACTAGATACTTAAATTAAAAAAAATAAAATTCTTTAAGCATGGTACAAAACACTATAAATAAAACTACCCCCACTCTCTTTTATTTTAACACACCACTTCTGCTAAAACAAAATAATCAGTTACCTAAAATTAAATTAGAAATAATTACTAGCTTTACATGAAACAATATGATTAAAATTATTGATATTAAAAAGTCCTGGTTTTTACAATTTTCCTAAATTTCATAACATCTGTTTCTAGACAAATACCCAGAGGTAAGGAGCTCCACAAAGGGAGGGCGTTATAATACATGAAAGCCCTTTGCCGGGTACACTGCAGTCACAGTTGTAAGGAAAGAGCCAATAAAGATAACTGAGCAGAAAAAGTGACCTTTACAAATGATAAGCAAACCATAATGATGCCATTTATCATGCTTGGTTTTGATAGTGGACAGCATGAAAAGTCAAACATAAAGCCTTCGATCTAATTCAGTTTTCAAGAGCTAATCAATGTTAATATCTCAGGACAGGGGAAATATGATTTGATCATTTTTTCCCTCCTAAAAGTTTTGCAGTGCTATTCTGCTTCAATTGGAGACAATTTAGCTGTTTCTTTGGAAGACTCATGTACAAACAATTACAATAATCTAATTAACTAGTTATCAAAGCATAGATTGGTAGCACTAAATCTTCTTTCTGGAAAAAAAGATATAACCTTTCCTAAAAGATGTAAGGCAACAAAGCATGTATACGCCACTGAAATTTGCTTCTCGAAATCTAGTTTTAGTCCAGCCAGATTCCTAAACTCTGAACAGTAGAACTCATCTTTAGGGAAATACCAGCAATAATTAATTGGATGTCCAGTAATTCCCCTCATTGACTAAATGCAATAACCCTGATTTAGCCAGTTTTACCATAAGCCTATGCAAATTGACCATACATGAGAATTTCCAAACAATTACTTACATCTTGCAGTTGTTAAGAGGAGTTCTTATATAAGGAAATTACAATCTGAATATCATCAGCAAAAATATGGCATCAGTAGCCAAATTTCTCAATCACCAGAATTACAGGACTCAAAAAGATATTAAACAGCAATGGTGAGAGTATAGATCCTTGTGGTAAGCCGTAACTCATTCTAAACGCTTTGTTCTGGTCTATCTGTTAAAGACAAACACTAATTCAATGGCAAACTTCTCAATCCAATTGAGTGAAACATTTGAAGGAATAGAGAGCAATCAATAGAATCAAAAGCAGAGGTATGATCCAAAAGGATCAATAACATATCCTGACCCTCATTTGCTGTCACATACATCATTCACTATTGATATCAAAACACTTTCGGTACTATGATTCTCTATAAACCCCAGTTGAAAACGATGGATAATGTCCTTCTCTTCACAGGCCAATAGCTGCAAATTGACAGATTTTTCAATAAATTTACCCCAAAAGGAAGGTGGTAAGGTGGCAGTGGCAGCAGGGGGAAGGGAAGAGGGTCAATGCTGGATACGGTGGCGGGGGGAGGGAGGGAGGGTAAGGAAAGAGAAATGCTGGACAGGGTAGGGAGGTAAGCAAGGGAAGGGGAAATGCTGGAGATGAGGGGGGAGAGGGAGGGGAGAGGGAAGAGGAAACATGGCTGAAGATTTTCAGATACCCTTGGATCAGCCCTGGAACCAGGGGAGCCTGCTGACCCTCCTTGTGACCTTGGACAAGTCACTTAACCCTCCACTGCCTCAGGTACAAATGTAGATTGTAAAACCTCTGCAGACAGAGAAATGCCTAATGTACCTGAAGGTAACACACTTTGAGCTGCTACTAAAAAGCTGTGAGATAAATACAAATTAATAAAAATAAATACAGCATTCACACAGAGGAGACCATGGGATGTGTAAAAGTAACTAGGGATTGGTGAGCAGGCCCACTTCTGCCTGTGCTTTAAACTAATAACCCAGCAATTAGGAGAGAAATGAGCAAAAATTACAGTCCTGTGTCTCTCTGCTAGACAGATGGAACCATTAACGTTCACTATTGGCAAATCATCACCACAGTTATTTCAGTTTTGATGATTTCTGTTTGCTGTAGTTTGATTAAGGGCAATTATAGATTAGAAAAAAATATGAAACAAATATGAACTCTTGTGATTTTAAAGGAGCACAGCCTCTGGGGCCAATATTCAGAACACTTAGCCAAGTTGGCCAACAAGAGGCCGTCCAGATAAGGGTGCTGACTGCAGTTTTCAGCAGAACTATACAGATGCCAAGAAAACCCAGGAGCTTCTGGGTCGCCAGGAGTCAGGACTGACTCGAAGGCACACATTGCATTGCATACAGATGCTACCGATGAGCATCTCCACAGACTGCCCCAGCACTATCCAGTTCGTGCAGGGGCAGTCTATGGGTGGAATGAGGGTGTTTCGGTGTTATTCGGTCAGTGCGATATTCACCCATCCAGACAATTAGAGTTGGCCTAAGTTGCAGTCTGGGTAAGTGCAGGCTGAATATCACATTGACTAGATAAGTGCCAGCATTTATATGGATGGCACCGCTCAGCCCAAATATTCAGAGGAAGCTCCTATCCAGATACTGCCTCTGAATATCCCGCTGATATTTAGGCACTGTGGCTGACCGCCATGGTGTTTAAATATTCACCTTTTTGAATATTGGACTCTCTCTTTTTAAGAAGATGAAATTAGCCTCAATCCATCATTAAACTATCTTAGCTGAGAACATAATAGCAAACTGAAGAACCCTATTCAGGAAAAAAAGTTTCCTTTCAGCCAAGTAATTTTTCTCATTCCTTTTGATTTTCAGATAAACCGAAACCAGCCTCTACTGGAAATACATGTGCTAGAAACTGTCATTTACAACTTCGATAGTCTTCCTCATCTCTCCCCACCTAGCCCACCCATTATAGCAACAGATCTTTGCTAGGGGCTACAAACTGTGGCTTTCTCTGGAGCCTGTTATGTGTGCATGCCACTAGGTGTCGCCATTATGCATAGGCCAAGACTCTATAGCCCGCACTATCTCTGCAGGATCCCTAGCCCTACCACTGAGGCACTGAATCAGCTCTCTCAGCAGGGCCAGCACTACCATTAGACAAACTAGGTGGTTGCCTATAGCTCCGACCCTCTAGGTCACCCATTGCCACTTCTTTCACTTCTCTCAGAAGAGGGGTGTCAGCAATGGGCGCCAGAGGGGTGCAAGGGATGAAGTTTGCCTAGGGCGCTTCATCTCCATGTGACAGCCCTGCCTGTCAATAAATACTGAAGTATTGATGGCCCAAATCTGAGATTGTCATATGCTTTTTCATAGGATAGCAGGTAATTCCCTTTTGTGAACTGCAAACTAGCTAAAAGACAGGAAACAGAGTAGGATGAAATGGTCAGTTATCCACATGAAAGAGAGTCAGTAACAGAGTGTTCTAAGGGTCTACACTGGAACTTCTGCTGTTAAATATATTTGTAAATGATCAAGTGATAGTAGTTATTGAGTTGAAATGGCATCCTTCATAATCTGGAGGAGGAGGAGCTATGTTACACACAGGCTCTGAACTCCACGGAAGAGAACAGCATGAAGAAAGCAAAGAAACTGCTAAGGATAGTTGAAGACTGTTTCAAAATTCAGGTATAGTTAAATGCTGGATATAAGGATGGGAGTGCTGAAGTGATTTTTATGAACATTTTGGTTACTTTTAGGAGCAAGTCACTAACGAGCAGACATAAAGGAGACAAATACATATTCGTAGTGCTTGTGGAAGTCTGTGAGTAATTGCAATGAACATAAGGACCTTTCATGTTCGAATTGTATTGGCTGTAAATGTAAAGAAATCAAAGATTTCCTATTTTGAGAGCTCAGATAAGTAACATTGCTATCACCTGAAGCAGGACATAAAAAGATATATTTTTTGTTTGTCCAAAACATAGCTATGTCAGAGTATTGATGTGAGAAAGTGGAAGAGTGAAAAAGATGGGCTCTATTGTTTATTGATCTAGGTGAAAAGTTATAAGTGATTTGTTTATTTTGAACTGAGACTTTTTTGAAAGATTTATAAGTACATTTCTCTGGGACAAAGTAGGAAGTCAGTTCTCAAATATGGGTGATGTCACCAATGGAGCCCGTGCGGGAACATTTCCCAGCTTCCAAAGGAAGCTTTTGGAGCGTCATCCATGTATGCGTGCCGGTCTTCCCACCCAAAGGTTCCGTCTTACCTCAGTCTTCTTTTTTCCGCGGAGCCCTTCAGCTGTCCGTCTGAATCTTGGAGATAAATTCATCTTTTTTGTAGGACCTTTCCTTCCTGAAATAGGAAGTGCTATTGATAGGTGCTTTCAATATGACTGATGTTGACAGGGGCATCCCAAATGGAGGGAGATCCTTAATTCTCTACAGGAAGAAATATTTTGGCATCTAATAATGGAACCCATGTGGGAGGGGACAATTATGGACCTGGTGCTTCCAAATGGGGACAGTGTTTCAGATGTTATTGTTGGTGATCATCTGGCATCCAGTGATCACCAGATGAAATGGTTCTGTATTAGGACACCAGTGGAAGAGATGTTTTAAGGCCAATAAACCTTTTTTTGTTAGGAAACTACATAAAAGTATGAGGAAAAGGAGGCTGCTATGGTTCTTAAAAGAAGAAGCTGAAAAGATAAGGGAAAAGTGGTTATTAGCCTTTATAAAATAAAAGAGATTGCAGAATGAGAAAGACAAACAACAATATCTGGAAAAGCTAAAAAAAGCTAGGAAAATAGTCAAGAAAGCAAAAATACAAATAAATCAAAAATATCAAATAAAGTAAAATGGGGGTCAATACTATTTTTTTTTTAGTTATTTTAGTGTCAGGACAAAGTGCAAAAGTGGTATTATCAGACTTAAGAGTGAAGGGGAGGGGGTGGAGGAGACTATGTAGAGGTGGATGAAGATAAAACGGAATTGTTTAAAAAGATTTCTGTTCTGTATTCACAGATGAAGGACCAGGAGTAGGCCCACAGTAAGCAAACATAAATACAAATGGAAGTGAGATAGACCTTGAAAGATTTTCAGAAGGCTGTGCATTTGAGGAGCTAGCTAAACTGAAAGTAGGCAAAGTGATGGGGCTAGCTAGAATATATCCAAGGGTATTAAAGGAATAGAGGAGAGGAGTAGCCTAGTGGTTAGAACAACTGCCTTAAACCCAGAAAATCAAGTGTTTGATTCCCACTGGCACTCCTTGTGACCTTGGGCAAATCACCTTACACTCCATTGCCTCAGAAGAAAAGGCCTGACAATCTACTTCCAGTGATACATTGACAAGAAAACCTAGAGGCAATTGGGTTGCTAGGAGTCAACACTGATTTGATGGCACTAAAAAAAAAATGATGGAATATAGGGAAGTTCTAGTGGCTCCACATTCTGACCTCTTCAATGCTTCATTACAGTTGGGAGTGGTCCCAAAGGACTAAAGAAGGGTGACTATGGTCCCTCTCCACAAAAACAGATGTAAGGAGGAAATTAGGAATACAAGCTAGTTACATAGTCTGATCTCTGTAGTGAATAAGTTAATGGCAATGCTGCTAAAACAAAGGATAGTGCAGTTTCTGGAATACATTGAATTGCAAGATCTGAAGCAGCATAGTTTTACTAGTTAGGTCTTTTCGGACAAATCTGATTAATTTCTTTGACTGGGTGAACAGAATGTTGGATTGAGGGAGAGCCTAGATGTGGTGTACTTAGATTTCAGCAAAGTCTTTGACATGTTTCCACATAGACAGCTTATAAATAAAATGAACTCCATTGGTATGGGCCCTAAAGTGACTGACTGGGTTTGAAACTGATGAGTAGAATACAGAGGGTAGTGTTAAATATAATTCACTCTAAGGATGACGGCAATATTTTTGTAAGCAATATTGCAAAACGGTTGTCAGATAAACTTCAACTCTTTGCAGATGCAATAGGGTGGACACTCAGTGAGATGTGAAAAATATAAAGAGGGATGTTTCAAAGCTTGAAGAATGGTCTAGAATTTGGTAGCTAAAAGTTAATGCTAAAAATTGTATTTTGGATGCAAAAATCCAGAGAGGCTGCATAAACCCAAAGAGAGCAAAAAAGGTTGATGTGTTTTCAGTAGCAGACTGGCTAATCTACTAAAGAGGGCTTTAAACTAGGTTTGTTGGGATTGGGTGAAGAAAGTCCCCAGGTAAATGAAAGCCCCCAGGTAAGTGAAACATTAAATACCTTTACGGAAATGGGTAAAAGGGGCAACTTATGGAAAGCGGAATGTATAAATGTCCGTGCAATGGGAAATAAGATCACAGATGCTGAAGCTTTAATGGGAGTGGCTGACTTGGATTTAGTGGCAGTTACAGAAACATGGTTCACAGAAAACCATGACTGGTATGTATCTATACCAGGCTATACTTTATTCAGAAAGGACTGGGTAGGAAGAAGGGGAGGGGGAGTGGCACTATATGTAAAAAATAATATTAAAGCTTTGGAATTACAGAGCTTAAAAGGGAGAGAGGAGGCACTGTGGGTTAAACTTGAAAGAGGGAAAGATAAATCTATTTGCATTGGCATGATATACAGACCTCCCTCAAAAGAGGAAGAGGTGAATGGAGAGTTATTTGAAGACATACGCAGCATTGCTAGGAATGGGTAAGTGCTACTGATAGGGGATTTCAATATGCCAGATGTTGATTGGCACATTCCTGCTGCAGTATCATCTAGAAGTAAGGAGATCCTGGATTCTCTATAGGGAGAACTATTCAGGCAATTGGTAACAGAACCCACACATGAAGGGGCCATACTGGACTTGGTGCTTACCAATGGTGAAAATGTTTCTGATGTTATAGTGGGAGATCATTTTGCATCCAGTGATCACCAGATGGTGTGATTCAGTATTAGGACTAGGACTGATAGAATCCATTCAAAAGCGAGAGTCTTAGACTTTAGGAAAAGTAACTTTGCCAAAATGGGCCAATTCCTCAGGGAGTCATTAGCGGGATGAGAACAGCTGGGGGATGTGGAAAAACAGTGGGCAGAACTGAAAAGGGCAACCAACCTTTTTGTTAAAATGGTAAATAAAGGTAAAAAGAAAAGGAGACCGTTATGGTTTTTGAAAGAAGTAGCTGAAAAGGTAAAGAAAAAGAGAGAGGCTTTCATGAAATACAAGAGATCACAGAGAGAGGACGACAGGCATCTATATTTGGAAAAACTTAGATAAGCTAGCAAATCAGGAAAGCAAAGATTCAAAAAGAGGAGGAAATAGCCAATGCAATAAAATGTGTGTGTGTGGGGGGGGGGGGATAAAACATTTTTCAGATATGTTAGTGAGAAGAGGAAGGTCAAAAGTGGTATTGTCAGACTCAAGGGTGAAGGGGAGGAATATGTAGAAGCTGATGAGGATAAAGCGGAATTGCTTAGCAAATATTTCTGTTCTGTAGTCACAGATGAAGAACCAGGAAAAGGACCTGAGAAAACATCCACAAACAGGAACAGAAGCAAGGGGTATCTTGCAGAATTTTCAGAAGACTGTGTTCATGAGAAACTAGCTAAACTTAAAGTAGACAAAGCAATGGGACCGGATGGGATACACCCTAGAATACTGAGGGAACTTGGGGGACGTTTTAGCAGCTCCACTGACTGACCTTTTTAATGCCTCATTGGAGTCGGGAGTGGTACCAAAGAACTGGAGGGAGGCTCATGAAGTGCCTTTACACAAAAGCAGAAGTAAGGATGTGGTTGAAAACTACAGGCAGGTTAGTTTAACTTCGGTGGTGAGTAAATTATTGGAAACGCTGCTGAAAGAGAAAATAGTGAGGTTTCTGGAGTCCAGCAGATTACAAGATCTGAGGCAGCATGGATTCACCAGAGGCAGGTCTTGTCAGACAAATCTGATTGATTTCTTTGACTGGGTGACCAGGGAGCTGGACCGAAGGAGAGCCATAGATGTGGTATGTTTAGATTTCAGTAAAGCCTTTGACACTGTTCCTCACAGGCGACTTATAAACAAACTGAGCACCCTAGGGATGGATCCTAAAGTTACTGCTTGGGTTAGAAATTGGTTGAGTGGGAGGCGACAAAGGGTACAGGTAAATCAAACTCACTCTGAGGAGAAGGAAGTTACCAGTAGTGTGCCCCAGGGATCTGTCCTTGGTCCGATTCTTTTTAACATCTTTGTTAGTGATATAGCGGAAGAGCTGTCGGGTAAGGTTTGCCTCTTTGTGGATGATACCAAAATCTGGAATAGAGTAGACACCCAGGAAGGTGTAGATAACATGAGGAGCGATCTAGCTAAGCCTGAAGAATGGTATAGAATTTGGCAGCTGGGATTGAATGTTAAAAAATGCAAGGTCATGCATTTGGGCTGCAGCAATCCAAGGGAGCAATATAGTATAGGGGGTGAAGTACTTTTGTCCACTAAAGAAGAGCGGGCCCTTGGTGTGGTTGTGTCTGATGATCTTAAAGTAGCTAAACAGGTAGAAAAGGTGACAGCAAAAGCTAGAAGGATGCTTGGGTGCATAGGGAGAGGAATGGCTAGCAGAAAAAGGAGGTGATAGTGCCTCTGTATAAGTCTTTGGTGCGACCTCACTTTGAGTATTGTGTGCAATTCTGGAGACCATACCTTCAAAAGGATATAAAGAGGATGGAGTCAGTACAGAGGGTGGCTACTAAAATGGTTAGTGATCTTCATCATAAAGAATACGAGGACAGACTTAAGGATCTTAATATGTTGTACACCTTAGAGGAAAGGCGGAATAGAGGTGATATGATTGAGACGTTTAAATTATTCCATGGCATAAATGCACAGGGGGGGGGGGGGCTCTTTCAATTGAAAGCAAGTTCTGCTCTGAGGGGACATGGGATGAGGGTGAAAGGGGATAGATTCAGGAGTGATATGCGGAAACATTTATTTACGGAAAGAGTGGTGGATCTGTGGAATAGTCTCCCAGTGGAGGTGGTAGAGATGAGGACAGTATCTGAATTCAAAAAAGCATGGGACAAATACAGAAGATCTCTAAAGGAAAAAGGGGACTGTTGTAGCTCTTGATATGGAAGGACAGACTAGATAAGCCATGTGGTCTATTTCTGTCTTCATTTTTCTATGTTACTATGTTTCTATTGGGGGTGAAGTATTTCTGTGCATGAAGGAATACTGGGACCTGGGAAGGTGATCACATATGATGATCTTAAGATGGTTAAACAGGTGGAAAAAGTAAGAGTGAAAACCAGAAGAATGCTTTGGTGCCTAGGGAGGGGAATGTCCAGCAGAAAAAAGAGGTGATAGGGCCTCTGTATGTCTCTAGTGAAACCACATTTGGAGCACTGTGTACAATTCTGAAGACCATATCTTCAAAAGGACATAGAAGATGAAGACAGCCCACAGAATGGCTATTAAAATGATCAGTGGCCTTCATCTTGAAGTATGTAGGGACAAGAAGGGAGAGGGGAGATATTACATAAATGTTTAGATATCTCCATGGCATAATGCACAGGTGAGTCTTTTTTAATTGAAAGGAAGCTATGGAATGAGAGGGAATAAGATGAAGGTGAAAGGAGATAGATTACTTCTGAGTCTAAGGAACCATTTCTTTATGGAAAGGGTAGTGGATGTGTGGAACAGCCTTCCAGCGGAGGTATTGGAGACAAGGACTATATCTGAATTCTAGAAAGCATGGGACAAGAATAGGATCTCTAAGAGCGAGCAATGGATTGTAGTGCTTAGAAGTTTTATGTATGGTTGGGCTGACTGCATAGGCCATATGGTCTGCCATCTGTTTCTGAGTATCTAGTAATGCCTTTTGGACTATGCAGTGTTCCCACATTCTTCCAAGATTTCACCAATGGCATCTTTACAGACATGTTGAAGGTTAAGAACATAAAAGATGCCATACTGGATCAGCCCAGTATCCTGTTTCCAACAGTGACCAATCTAGGTCACAAGTACCTAGCAGTTTCCCCAAAGAACAGATGCCACAATGCTTGTATTTGGGCAAGCAGTGGATTTCCTGGGTCCCCTTTAATAATGGCTTATGGACCTTTCCTCCAGGAACTTGTCCAAAACGTTTTTAAACCTAGCTACACAAACAGCTTTTACAACATCCTCCAGTAACGAATTCCAGAGTTTGATTACGCGTTAAGTGAAAAAATATTTTCTTTTATTAGTCTTAAATAGGTTACACTGTAGCTTCATTGCATGGTTCATCATTGTATATTTGGGCATTTTCTTCCTGTATTTCAAACTTCACCAGCAACAGGCCAAGAGTATCCTACAATGCCTGCAGGATAACCATCTTTATGCCGAACTTGAGGAAATGCAAGTTTGTGGTTACTAAGGTGCCCTTTCTGGGACATATGCTTTTCACTATTGGGCTTGAGATGGATTTCAGTATGGTTTTGGTTCTCTTGAATTGGCCTCTCCTCCAAAACTTGAAGACAATCCATTGTTTTTTTGGCTTTGTAAACTATTATCATCAATTTGTTAAGGAATTCTCTACTGTCAAAGTATCCATTACTGCACTCACCCATGAGGAAGCCAGTTCCAAAATTTGGCCTCTGGCTGCAATTAAGGCTTTTCAATGCAATGCAATGTGTGCCTTTCAGTCAATGTTGACTCCTGGTGAGCCAGCATCTCCTGGGTTTTCTTGGCAGTATGACCGGAAGTAGATTGCCAGGCCTTTCTTTGAGGCAATGGAGGGTTAAGTGGCTTGACAAAAGTCAAAAGGAGTGCCAGTAGGAATCAAATCTTGGTCTTTTAGTTACCAAGCCAGTACTCTAACCACTAGACTACTCCTCCATTTCAGAACCTCAAAATAGATTTCTTGACTGCTCCTGTTTTAATGCATCCCACCCTCTATCTACCATTTATCATGGAGGTGGACACCTCAGAGGATGGGGTAGATGCAGTACTCTCTCAGCAGGACCTGGATTCTGCCAAGCTCAACCCCTGCACCAAACTCTTTAGGAGAGAGTAATTTTGAGATTGGAAACTGGGATCTGGGAATATTTGAGGCATGGCAGCACCTTCTGGAAGGAGCTCAACATCCTGTAACACTGCTTATAGATCGCAAGAATCTGGAATATATATATACTCATAGTCTGCCCAAAGATTAAACCCCCATCAGGCAAGGGGGGGGGGGCCTTGTTCTTTACTCGGTTTAACTTTATTATTGTGTATCGACCAGGTGCCAAGAATGGCAAAGCCCATGTTCTCTCCTGAAGCTTTTCTATGAGCCCCATGGACATCACTGAAAAGGAACTATCATACTGAAAACTAGCATAGTGGCAACTTTAAACATCCAACACAATGAGTGCCTTTGAGTCAATGATGACCCAGCAGATCCTGGGTTTTCTTGGCAAAGTACTGTAGATTGCCATGCCTTTCTTCAGAGACAATGGAGGGTTAAGTGTCTTGTCCAAGGCTACAAGGAGTGCTAGTGGGAATCAAACCATGGTTTCTTGGGTACTAAGCTGTTGCTCTAAACATTAGGCTACTCCTCCACTTTTTCTCCTTATAAGGGAAGGAGAAGGCACTGTGGGTTAAACTAAAAAGAGGGAACGAGAATCGATTTGCATTGGTGTGATATACAGGTCTTCACAGGTAGAAGTGAACAGAGATTTAATTGAAGACATTTGCAGTATTGCCACGAAAGGAGAAGAGCTATTGATAGGTGATTTCAATATGCTGGATGGTGACTGGTGCATCCCTGCTGCAGTGTTATCTAGAAGTAAGGAGCTCCTGGATTCTCTACAGGTAACTGGTAACACAATACAAACATGAAGGGTCCTTATCAATGGAGAAAATGTTTCTGATGTTATAATGGGAGATCATCTCACATCCAGAGATAAGCAGATGCTGTGGTTCAGTATTAGGACTAGGGCTGTCCATTCAAAAGTGAGGTTCCTAGACTTTAGGAAAACTAACTTTGCCAAAATGAGACAATACCTCAAGGAGGCCTTAGCCCGATGGGGACAGCTGAGAAATGTAGAAAGGCAATGGGCAAAACTGAAAGGGGATATTTTAAGGGCAACAAACCTTTTTGTTAGGAAAAGGAGATAGCTATGGTTCTTGGGAGAAGTAGTTGAAAAGGTGTTCCCCCCCTGTGTCCCTATTCATCTCTTTTGTCACCTTATTTCCTCTCTTTTCAGCATTTCCCCCCTCATGTCCAACATCACCTCTTTTCTTCCTCCTCCCCCAGCCCGGGTCACTCTGTTTCCCATGTTCACTATCTCCTCTCTCCCCCCATCAAACAACTATCTAGCTCCCTCCCCTCATCAGTGCCCACCTCTGTGGCTCAACCGCCACTGCTGGGACCTGTGCCACTTTCTAGCATCCTCCTCCTGCCAGTGCCCACCTCCGCCGCTGCTACCAGGACCTGCAGCAATACATCAAAAACAGAGTGGAGCCTTCAAGATATTTTATGTGCGTTGCTAAGGGCTCTGCCAGTCCCGCCTCTTCTAACATAAACTTCCTGTTTCTAAGGGTTGGGACTGGCAGAGCCCTGAGCGATGTATCTAAAATACAGCAATGCAGATTGCTATTCCACTCAGTACAGGAAGGTTACAAAATAGGCCCAATAGGAGAAATAAGCAGCTGCCTAGAATGCCAACATTCCCAGAGAAGCCCATTGCTGCCACTACAGTGGTGGAACCACCGCCATGCAAACAGGAAGTCTGCAGTGGAGGGTCAGAAGAAGCAGGTCAAAGAGCGCAGGAACAGCAACAAAGCACCGGTGAGTTTGGGTAATCTTTGTGTTGCAGTTTAAATGACACTGCCACTGCTGCAGGTCCCAGTGAGGAACAGCAGTGGCAGCAATAGGGGGGAGGGGGAGGGGGATAGAAGCAAGTGGTGGCAGGATTGAAGGCTTGCCTGGGGAGCCTCATATCCTTGCACCAGCTCAAGCTCCAGCCTACACTGTGAACTCCTATGTGACTGTGCAAACCCTGCCAGCCCCCCATAGACCCATTAGGAGAGCAGCTACATACTCCAAGAGTGAAGGGTTCAAAGAAAGAGACAGTGCAGTAATCCATGTTCCTCAGAGCCAGGTATACCTGCGGCACATCGCTGACCTGCATTGCAGAAGCCACCAGCTATAAAAACCGAGAAACTGCAGAAGGTCAGCAGTAACCAGTGACACCAGAGCCAGGAGGGAATCCTGGAGCAGTATTGAGGGACCTACAACTGCACATCTACTAGCTCAAAGTACACTAAGAAAGAATATTAGAACAAAAGGGTGTTTTCCTATAAAGGGTAACCATTTGAAATAATTAACAGTGGAGCTGGGGGGGGGAGGGCGCTCGTGAGCCCAGTCAAGATGGCCACGAATACTTGAGGTTCCTTAACTTCTCCCTGCAATTCCCTGTCATTTGGGTTCCAGAGTTGATGTTCCGGTTAGAAAACGCTCCTACCAACCGCGGAAAGCTAAATATATAAAGGGCTCTCATCTGATCTCTCAGCCTCTTAACAGATGAGGTAAACTACTGTTTCATCCTGTGGAGAACCTAGTGGGAATTTTCAGCCGATGCGTTTAAGTCCTGTTAACGGCACCGCAGTTGAAGTGAGACTATGAGCTAATCTCACTGAAGATATTGAGAAGATTCTTATCTCAGATTGTTTGATTAACTGCCTACCCTGCCCGAAGATCCTTTTCTTTCATAGTGAATTTTCACAAAATGATAATTAATGATTCAGGGCTTAAGAGGGAAAGCGGATGCCCATCGAAACGCTAGTGAAGCAACAGCAGCTCATTGCAGGATCTATTAGTTATCTGGGGCTGGCTCCTAGCGATTCTGAACCTGCTTACATAGCTCTATCGCCACCATGACGGACATACCTGTGAGAATCGCAGTGGAACGCAGAAGGGGATCCTAGCTGTGGCGGGAAAGCTGTTGTGCGCTCTCTCTGGAACGCATGGTGGTGCTGATGAAAGCCGCGGTCCGCTGATGTGTGCAGTAAGTGCTATCTCCTCCTTCAAAATGGCCGCCGCCCCGTGGAACGCAACGTTGGAACGCAAATTCTGAAAGTCAAAATGGCCGCCACAATTTAAAGAGCCCCAACGCTTGTCTCTTTTTTTGCCGAAATGAAAAAAACCACTGCGATCTGATTGTCGGGCATCCAACAGAAGTGTTGCTAGAGCGTGGAAGCTTATTTTCTTAAATATGAAAGCTGTTGCTCGGGCTTGTTAGAAGATCTAATAGTGAATCTGCTCCTCTTCACTACAAGGTTGCTGCTTTATGCGAAAGTGCCCCCTTGAGCATCTTGTAAGTACTGCAGATAAATGACAATATAATTTTGCTGAAATAGTTTTTCTTGGTCCAATTCGCCCATCCACTATTTCCAGCCTTACAAGGAGAGTTGGTGAAGGGAATATTTTCTCCCACATGGGGAGCTGAAGGCTTACTATTAGTTGTAGTACTCCCAGGATACGTGATTGTCTGAAACTTTGGGATAGCTGCAGCTGAATCAGAAGTTCATTCCTGTCATAAGTTCCATTACTTCTCCTGCATACCAGGCTTCGCCTCCCTATTGACCTGACGGAGTCTTGCTAAGGTGTGTTCGTCTGACTCCACTGAGGGGGTGTGCTCAGGGCATAAGAGCTTGTCGGATGGAGAACCCGGATCTGCCTGATGAACATGGCCACTGCAAAGTCGTATGCCTCTTCCTTATCCAAGTTTTATAGATCTTCAGATTCTCTCAATTCACAGTCTACACATGCAGCAGAGGGTATGTCTGTCTCCAAAGCCAATGTCTCTGGTCCGCAGTCTCCAGTCACGAAAGCGGACTTCCTGGAGATCCCGAAGGAGCTCAAGCTCTTTCGCCAGGACTTTACTAAAGCGGTGAGCGACATTCGAGTAGATTTAAAGTCTCTTGATGATAAGGTAACACAGACTGAGATCAATATAGGGGAACAAATGGACTCGACTGTGGCCTTTCAATCTAAAATTGTGAAATTGGACCAACTCACGAAAGATCTAAAGGAATGACAGGATGAATTGGAAAATAGGCAAAGACGTAATAACTTGAGACTATTTGGTCTTGTAGAGCAACCAGGAGGTTTAGAGGATACGGTGGTTCTAGTCCAAGAATTTTATGCCTTCTGTGTGCCGAATGCGCCAAAACCAGTGCGGTTGGAAAGAGCGCACCGGTCTTTTGGGGCCCGACGGGTCTCCAAAGATCAACCTCGCGCAGTTATCATCTGTTTCAGCTTCTTTGAAGATAAAGTGGCATTAATGCAAAGTTTAAGGGGTAAGCGTTTGGTGGTCTTTAAAGGTCAAGAGCTTCAAATCTATCAGGACCTTTCTCAGTATACTTTAGAGCGACAAAGAAGCTTTAAGCAATTAACCCAGGAGCTGCAGAAACATGCAATCCCATACAGATGGAGCTTTCCTTTTGCATTGTTGTTTGAGTGGAATAACTCGGCTCAAAAATTTTTGGGATTTATCAGCAGCAATGGAGTTCTTAGATCTGATGCAACACGGAGAGCATCCAACATGCCAGAGAAGCACGAATGGAGAGTGGGAGATGTCCTTGCCAAAGCGACGCAAAGTTCCAAGATCCCGCCAGTCGTCTAACTCAGACCCAGACTCCAATTTGCAGAAAGAGATGAACACCTCTGCGCCTACATGATCTCAGAGTGTCTATCACCTGCTTGGTAGGATTTGGGCTCTGGGGGTGTTCTCTCTTTCATTCTTTCCATTTATGTATTGTGTATAAGGGGCTTTGAGGACCTAATTCAGGTATAGCAGTAGGGCTATAAACACAGGAGGGAAAGCGAAGGGTGGGGTGGAGAAGGGGGATACAGGAGAAATAGCACAGAGGGGGTAGGAGATTGGACAGGATTTAGCGGGTGAAACACACAGAGTTATAGGGAAGCATCCTATAGGGTTATATATATTTCCCATATGGCTGGGATGCAGGTTGGGAGGAGTTTTGGGGTTTATATGTCTCACACTTATTTACAATGCCTTCTCTGGAGACATTAGAGGTGTCTCCACTTTTGCGATGTATATCTGTTTGGTATATGTCCTGCAAATATAGGAACGTGGGGGAGGGCTGGGGGGGAGGGTGGGGTTGCTGTTCTGACCTAAGTATCAGACAACTCTCTCTGCACATTCACAGTACCCTTCATGTTCAACTACATGGGGGGGGGGGGGGGGGATTTATTTTAAGAGAGTCAGGGGAAGGAGGTTTGTTGTTTCAGGACTGGGGAAGGTAGGGAAGAAAGTAATGTTGAGGATGAAAGTTCACAAGTGGCTTTACTCTAGCATTGGGAATGGTTAAAGCTATTTCTTGGAATGTGCATGGCTTACATAACCCATGTAAGCATAGAAGGGTGGTGGACCAGCTATGCAGAGAGAAAGCTGAGATAATCTTTCTTCAAGAGTCCCACTTTTCTAAGCATGATCACTTTGATTTTGCCCAAAATAGGTTCCCACAAATACGCTTAGCTAACCACTCCACCAGGAAATAGGGGGGTTGCTATTCTGTTTTCCTCTACTTGCCCCTTTCAGTTGGTTAATAAAGTTACTGACCCAGAGGGCCGATTTTTGATTCTGGTGGGTTCCACTCATGAGCTAACGCTAACTTTGGCAAATGTGTATCTTCCCCCAGCAGCAGTGGGAAGTTCTCTGATTGACCTCTCAATGGCACTTCAGAAATTCAGTCAGGGACCGCTGATCATAGGAGGAGACTTTAGTTGTGTCTGCTCTGATTTGAACCGTTCAGGGAGTCGGACCTCAAGAAATATTTTGGGGAGGTCATTGGAGGAATGGGTTTCGCAGTTTGATTTATGTGATGTATGGAGGCACCTGCAAGCTTTGGAAAGGGATTATACCTTCTATTCACAGGTACACAGGTGCCATTTCCGTATTGATATGTGGTTTTTGTCCAGATCAGGGACTTCATGGGTGACTCGGGCAGATATTGAGACCATGGGGCCATCTGATCATGCAATTATATCTATTGTTCTCACATCGGGGGAAGCTGATCCCTCAGTTCAGAGGTGGTATTTGCCTCGAGGGTTATTACTTAACTCAGAGTTTGCTGCTGGGATTCGGAAAGAATGGATGGAATATTTGAATTTTAACGACTCCTCAGAAATATCTAGAGCTCTATTGTGGGATGCGGGGAAAGCGGTTCTGTGGGAGCAGCTTATCTCCATGTCGAGTGCTTTTAAGAAACGGTTAGTAGCTCAACAGGAGGACTTGAGGAAAGAGATTGCGGATTTGGAGAAAATCCACAGGTGGTGATAAGGTGTGGAATTTGTTGACTAGACGTAGGGGGGAATTAGCGGTGCTGGAGACCGAACGAGTGGCATCGCTTTTCCTGCGCACAAAGCAACATTATTACGAGCAGGAAAATAAGGCAGGGAAGCTGTTGATGTGGCAATTGAAACGTCAGCGGCAACGTCATAGAGTTGATGCTATTAAATCTCCACAGGGTCAGACTCTATATCGATCCCATGATATTGCATCCGCTTTTGCTAGATTCTATGAACATCTATATGCTAGTGAGACATCGGCAGCCCATGCGGACATTTATGCGTGGTTGAAGAAGGAGTATCTCCCTTGAATATCAGCGGATGAAAGGGATCTCCTAGACCGCCCGTTCACACTAGAAGAGGTTCAGCATGCAATGAAGAATCTCAAGTCGGCTAAGGCGGCAGGACCAGATCTCTTACTGGCGGAACTATATAAGACATTCCCGGACTTGTTTGCTCCAACTTTGCTATCAGACTTTAATGAAATTCTTTCCAGGAATTCTCTTCCTGCCTCCTTTTATCAAGCAACTATTGTGGTAATTCCTAAACCTGACAAAGACTCATTGCAATGCTCAAACTATCGACTGATTTCTCTACTGAATTTGGATTATAAAATCTTCACAACGATTTTAGCCAACCGCCTAAGCAAGCTCATTTCGGATATAGTTCATCCGAATCAAACGGGTTTCATAAAAAATAGATATGGATTTGAGAATGTTCACAGATTAATCAATGTCTTGCAGAGGTTAAAATTTAAAACGGGATCGTATAGCATTATATAGCTAGATGCTGAGAAAGCTTTCGACAAGTTAGAGTGGTCTTACCTTCTACAGGTCCTCTGGGAGTTTGGCTTTGGGATCTCATTTTGTACGTGGATTGCTTCACTCTATGCCAGCCCCCAGGCCATGGTGTCTGTCAATGGCTCCATTTCATCATCCTTTCACTTAGGGAGAGGCACTAGACAAGGATGCCCTCTTTCTCCTTTATTGTTTGTCCTTGCAATGGAACCTTTAGCAGCTCATATCAGGTTAAGAGCAGAAGAAATAGTATCCATCTGGGTTCTGAATGGCATTCCATTTCTTTATATGTGGATGACACATTGATTTACTTGACTGAGCCCTCTAGATCTTTACCTATTGTGCTAAGTATCTTAGAGTGCTTCTCTTTGGTTTCTGGTTTCACTATCAATCGACAGAAGTCCACCCTACATCATTGTTTGTCCCGCTCCTCTACTGAAGGTCAGTATAATGCGGGTACTTTCCCGGTGGTGGACTCCTTTAAGTACTTGGGTATTGTCATTCATCGGGACATATCGAGGCTGTATAGTTTGAATTATATCCCCCTTTTGAAATCGATTCAGGTGGATATGGAACGCTGGGGTCTGTGTTCAGTTTCGTGGTTAGGCCGTATCAATACTTATAAGATGCTGGTTCTTCCAAAGTTACTTTTTATGTTTATGCAGCTGCCTATTGCTCTCCGGACAAGTTTTTTAACATAGAAACATAGAAACATGATGACAGAAAAAGACCACATGGCCTATCTAGTCTGTCCTTCCATAACAGCAACTACAACAGTCCACTTTTTACCTTTAGAGATCCTCTGTGTTGGTCCCATGCTTTTTTGAATTCAGTTACTGTCCTCATCTCTACCACCTCCACTGGGAGACTATTCCATGGATCCACTACTCTTTCCATAAAGAAATATTTCCGCATATCACTCCTGAATTTATCTCCCTTCACCCTCATCCCATGTCCTCTCATAGCAGAACTTGCTTTCAATTGAAAGAGGCTCTCTCCCTGAACATTTATGCCACGGAGGTATTTAAACATCTCAATCATATCACCTCTATCCCGCCTTTCCTCTAAGGTGTACATATTAAGATCCTTAAGTCTGTCCTCATATGCTTTATAATGAAGCCCATTAATCATTTTAGTAGCAACCCTCTGCACCGACTCCATCCTGTTCACATCCTTTTGAAGGTGCGGTCTCCAGAATTGCACACCATACTCCAAATGAGGTCGCACCAAAGACTTATACAGAGGCATTATCACCTCCTTTTTTTCTGCTAGCCATTCCTCTCCTGATCCTTCGTCAGACCATAACACGATTCGTATGGATGGGGAAACGCCCTTTGCTTAGCTGGCGGATACTCACACTTCCAAGAGGGTCTGGTGGGATGGGTCTTTCTGATCCGGAGCTATATTATTCTTGTATCTGTCTGAGATCATTATTATTGTGGAGAATTCATCCAGGGGCAGAATAGGTTTTGTATGAAGAGGATTGGCTAAGCCCAGTACCGTTGGTAGCGGTACCCTTTCTTAGCGACCCACAAGAGGTGCACATGTGTTTCTTGGCCCTTGTTGGGGGGCGTGGAGGAGGATTTGTAGGCAGACAGGGGTATCTACTTCTCACTTGCCCTTTACTATTTTGGGGGCCTTGGGGTTTATCCGAAATATGAATAAAGGATTAAATTCAGATTTTCTAATGACGAGACTTTCTTCGTTATATGAAAACTCGCACCCAGCACCTAAGCGGGGGCTAGAGGAGCGTCTGGGTCATCAATTCTCTCCGTTTCGATATCTGCAAATATCTCATTGTTTGAGTACTCAATTTTCAGTAGATGATCTATCTAGATGTTGGGAGCAAGACCTCTATGAGTCTAGGAAACTCACCGTGTTTATTGCTCGGCTGTATAGGCATATAGCGGAGGACTCACATGTACTTCCTACTCTGAAACTTCCCCAGCAGAGATGGGGGACAACCTTGCCGGGGAAGGAGCAGGAGTAAGAACATAAGAACATAAGATATGCCATACTGGGTCAGACCAAGGTCCATCAAGCCCAGTATCCTGTTTCCAACAGTGGCCAATCTAGGTCATACGTACCTGGCAGTATCCCCAAAAGACAAAGGTTCCACAATGCTTGTATTGGGTCAAGCAGAGATATCCTGGGTCCCTTTTTAATAATGGTTTATGGACCTTTCCTCCAGGAACTTGTCCAAACCTTTTTTAAACCCAGCTACACTATCATCTCTTACTACATCCTCCGGTAACAAATTCCAGAGTTTGATTACACGTTGAGTGAAAAAATATTTTATCTTATTTGTCTTAAATAGTTTACCCTGTAGCTTCATTGCATGTCCCCTAGTCTTTCTATATTCTGATAGCGTAAACAATTGATCTATGTTTACCCGTTCCACTCCATTCATTAATTTATAGACCTCTATCATATCTCCCCTCAGCCGTCTCTTTTCCAGGTTGAAGAGCCCTAACCTTTGTAGCCTCTCTTCATAGGAGTAGCCTTCCATCCCCTTTACCATTTTGGTAGCTCTTTTCTGTACCTTTTCTAATAACGCTTTATCCTTTTTAAGATACGGCGACCAGAATTACACACAATATTCAAGGTGCGGTCGTACCATGGAACGATACAGAGGCATTATAATATCCTTTGTTTTATTTTCCATTCCTTTCCTTATGATACCTAGCATTCTATTTGCTTTCTTGGCTGCCGCTGCACACTGGGCAGAGGGTTTTAACATGTTATCCACGATGACTCCTAAATCTTTTTCCTGGGTGGTGGTTCCTAATGTGGAACCTTGCATCGTGTAACCATAGTTTGGGTTGTTCTTTCCTAGGTGCATAACTTTGCACTTGTCCACATTAAATTTCATCTGCCATTTGGATGCCCAGTCTTCCAATTTATCCAGATCCTCCTGCAGTTTTCCACAGTCCTCTTGGGTTTTAACAACTTTAAACAGTTTTGTGTCGTCTGCAAATTTGATAACCTCACTTGTTATTCCCTTTTCCAGGTCATTTATGAATATGTCAAAAAGTACCGGACCCAGTACAAATCCCTGGGGTACTCCACTAGTCACCTTTTTCCATTGGGAAAATTGGCCATTTAGCCCTACCCTCTGCTTTCTATCTTTTAACCAGTTCCCGAGCCACAATAGTACACTGCCTCCTATCCCATGACTTTTTAGTTTTGCCAAAAGTCTCTGGTGAGGGACCTTGTCAAAGGCTTTCTGAAAGTCCAGATACACTATATCAACTGGCTCACCTTTGTCTACCTCTTTATTCACACTTTCAAAAAAACATATCAGATTAGTGAGACAAGATCTTCCTTGTCTAAAGCCATGTTGGCTGTCTCCCATTAGGACATGACTATCCACATGCTGTATAATTTTGTTCTTTATGATGGTTTCCACCATTTTCCACGGTACTGATGTCAGGCTCACTGGTCTGTAATTTCCTGGATCACCCCTGGAACCCTTTTTAAAAATTGGCGTTACATTAGCGATCTTCCAATCTTCAGGTATTACAGATGATTTTAATGAAAGTTCACAGATTACTAATAGCAGGTCTGCAATCTCATATTTCAGTTCTTTCAACACTCTTGGATGTATACCATAAGAACATAAGATATGCCATACTGGGTCAGACCAAGGTCCATCAAGCCCAGTATTCTGTTTCCAACAGTGGCCAATCTAGGTCATATGTACCTAGCAGTTTCCCCAAGAGACACAAGTTCCACAATGCTTGTACTGGGTCAAGCATTGATATCTTCGGTCACTTCTTAATAATGGTTTATGGACCTTTCCTCCAGGAACTTGTCCAAACCATTTTTTAAACCCAGCTACACTAACAGCCTTTACTACATCCTCCGGTAACAAATTCCAGAGTTTGATTACACGTTGAGTGAAAAAATATTTTCTTTTATTAGTCTTAAATGGTTTACCCTGTAGCTTCATTGCATGTCCCCTAGTCTTTCTATATTCTGATAAGGTAAACAATCGATCTACGTTTACCCGTTCCACTCCGTTCATTAATTTATAGACTTCTATCATATCTCCCCTCAGCCATCGTTAAAGAGCCCTAACCTTTTTAGCCTTTGTTCATAGGAGTATCCTTCCATCCCCTTTACCATTTTGGTGGCTCTTCTCTGTACCTTTTCTAAAATCGCTATATCCTTTTTAAGATACGGCGACCAGAATTGCACACAATATTCAAGGTGCGGTCTCACCATGAAACGATATAGAGGCATTATAATATCTTTTGTTTTATTTTCCATTCCTTTCCTTATCATACCTAGCATTCGGTCCAGGTGATTTGCTACTATTCAGTTTATCAAATAGTTGTAATACATCTTCCCGGTGTAGCGATATTTCTCTCAATTCCTCTGCAGTATCACCTTTAAATACCACTTCGGTCTTGGGTAACATCCCTACATCTTCCTCAGTAAAGACTGAAGTAAAGAATTCATTCAGTCTCTCTGCTATAGCCTTGTCTCCTTTTACTGCCCCTTTTACCCCTCTGTCATCTGATGGTCCAATTGACTCTCTCACAGGCCTTCTGCTACGAATGTACTTGAAAAAGTCTTTGTTTCGTGTTTTTGCTACTGAAGCAAGTTCCTTCTCAAATTCTCGCTTTGCCTGCCTTATCAATGCTTTGCATTTAACTTGCCAGTGCTTGTGCTGTTTCTAGTTTTCTTCGTTTGGCTCTTTTTTCCATTTCCTGAAAGATGCTTTTTTGGCAGCAACAGCCTCTCTGACCTCACCTTTAAACCATGCTGGCAGTTTTTTGGACTTTCTTCCACTCTTCTTAATGCGTGGAATACAGCTGGTCTGGGCTTCCAGGATATTATTTTTAAACAACGCCCAAGCTTGATGTAAATCTTTAACCTTTGCAACTGCTCCTTTTAGTTTTTTCTTAACTATATTCCTCATTTTATCATAGTCTCCCTTTCAAAAGTTAAAAGGTAGTACTGTGGATTTCTTTACTATCCCTCCTCCACTAATTAAATCAAACACGATCATGCTATGATCACTATTGCCAAGTGGTCCCAACACCCTTATTTCTTGCACCAAATCTCGTGTTCCACTAAGGACTAGATCCAGTATGGCTTCCCCTCTGGTCGTTTCATGAACCAGCTGCTCCAAGAAGCAGTCATTTATTTAATCTAGCATGTCCTGCCGTGACACTGAGCCAGTCGATACTGGGGTAATTGAAATTGCCCATTATCACTACTCTGCTGTAACGTTTGTTAGCTTCCTTGATCTCTTTAAGCATTTCATCATCCATTTGTTCATTCTGGCCAGGCGGTCGATAGTACATTAGTCAAGCTGGGTTTTAATTACTGATGAGTTGAGGAAGTGTTTTCCTTCCCTGTGGAGGCATATAAAAAAGGAGGCTTGCTGTGATCTCCAGAGTTCTTGTGCAAAATCCCCTCTGGATACATTTTATGATGCAGCCTACAATGAATCTCTATGTAGCCTATAAGCTTTGTTATGTGGTCTGGCTGATTAATAGTGGTCGATTTTTGACTTATTCTGTATTGTTGGTTGATAATGCTGTACAACGAGTAGAGATTGTGACACATTGTTATGGTTTGATGTGTTGGAATGTATGTTATTTGAATCTGCTCAATACAATTTATTACATTAAAAAAAAGAATAGCACTGCTTGACCCAAAACAAAACAAAACAAAACAGTGGAGCAGTGGATGAGTCTGGAGTAAAATGCCAGCTGCAGAGAAGGAGTATTAGTTGTGAATGTTGATAATATGCAAGAGTGAGAAGAGAAAGAACTGATCTGCTTGCAACCTATCTTTGTCTAAAAGAAGAAGAGTTAACTGTTTGTAATATAGTTCTATCTTTTCTTCCACTCTTTCCACTCAGATTTCATCACTCTTTCTTTCACTCTCCAGACCCTAAGTACCCCTGTTTTTACCTTTCCATTTCTTTGTCTTACCTCTTTCCAGTCCATCTCCCCATTTACCCTCTCTCTAGCCCTATTCCACCCTGTCTTTCATGACTCCCCCAGCCTCTTACTTCCCTACCTTTTATCCAATCCTTAGTGTACCATTTCCATCTTCTGTACTTAACCTCTCCCTAGCCCTTTTCTACTTTTTATCATCTCTTCACCAGCTTTAGTTCCCTCTGTCTCTCATCCTCTGTACTTATAGTTTCTTTTTTTTCTGTCTCATACCACCTACACATTACAGCTTTTCACTGCCTCCCCAGTTCAATTTCCACCCTCTCACCCCTTTACAGACCCCTCTTTCTTGTCTCTCAGCCTCTTTACTGCCTCTTAACCTGACCCATTTTTCTGTGCTTGCCTTTCACATCTCCTTTTCCCCCTACCACCAATATCCTCCTTCAAATCAATTTCCTTTCCATCTCTCATCCTCCTTCTCATTTCCCCCTTTCTCATCCCCATTTCACTTCTTTTTTGTCTCTTCCTTCCTACTGTACTCCCATCAAACTGTCCTTTCCCTTCCCAGTCTTCTCCATATCTCTCTCCCTTTGTTTTCCCCCTTCATTTTTTATATAATTCCTCTGTATTAGCATGGGTATACCTAATGCCACTTATTGAGGTGGCGTTAGGTGAACCCATACTAATGTGGTTAGCACATGGTTTGAAGAAAGTGCTAACTGTGCTGAGCTCACCATGTCCACTCTCCACCTCTACCCTGCCTACTTGTACTTCTAACACAGGTTGTACAGATAGCGTGGGAATCATCCTGCACTAACTCATGGGCCTACACTAGCTAGAAATGCGCATCCCAGCATGCCTTTAGTGTGCGCCAGAACACATACTGCCAGCTAGCACCCGTTAATAAAAATCCCTATGCTTTCTCTCTTCCTTCCTACCCCCAACACAGACCCCACCAGCCTAACTCTAACTCCTACCTACTGGGACATACTCATTAACTGCTGCCTACTACTCGTGTGTTGTCCGTGGCCTTCCTGCATGTTCCTTCCACTGTGGCAGAAAAGCACTGCAATCTCTGACTCTAAGAGAATTACATGGAATAAAGAGGTTATGATCACCTGGGATATTCCCATTCCAACTGATAAAAGGCTGGATGAAAGGAGCCAGATATAGTAGTAAAGGAGAAGAACACAAGAATGGCATTGATTATAGAGGTGTTGATCCCAGATGACTATTCTGTGAATCATGTTAAGAGGGAGATGATCTTCAAGTACCAAGAAATGCAGTCAGAGACCAAGAAAATGTGGCAGAAAGATACAGTTATTTCCCATCATGTTGGGTGCTACAGTCTTGATTAAAAAGAATTTTCAAGCATACTTTGTTAAATTATCCATACATGTTATGTCTTACAAACTTCAAAAGGAGGCTCTTTTTGGCACGATGCAAGTACTACGCAGTAAATTTGAGATACTGAGATCATACCCTACATATCCTGGCTTAGGAGTGAGGTTCATGACTGTCATGGTATGCACAAAATTAAATATATATAACTACCTAAGGGAAAACTATTCCAAACAATCAATATATACCCTTAGTAACCACTAAAAATACACCACTAACTTCAAAATTCTCAAGGTCATATTTTGCTGCATTCATGAGTGGTTTGCTCTTTTTCAACTTTAGCTTGAGTTTGCATACTAGTAGTTGATGATCTGTACCACAGTCAGCTCCAGGTTTTGTCTTTGTTGATGTTACAGAGCTTTTCCATCATTGACTTCCGCACATGTAGTCAATTTGATTTTTTATATAATCCATTCAGTGAAGTCCATGTGTACAGTCGACGCTTGTGTTGCTGGAAGAAGGTGTTTGAGATGAATAGATCACTGGTCTTGCAGAATTCTATCAGTCTTTCTCCAGCTTCATTTCTGTTGCCAAGTCCATATTTTCCAACTACTTTGCCTTCTTCTTTGTTGCCAACTTTTGCGTTCCAGTCACCCATGACTATCAGGATATCCTGTTTGCATGTTCTGTCAATTTCAGCTTGTACTTGTTCATAGAACTCTTCAATTTCATTCTCTTCTGCAGCTGTTGTTGGGGCATATACTTGAATTATAGTTGTGATGATAGGCATTATGACCTTGAGAATATACCACTGGAATTTAAAGACTGCCTGAAAAATCGATTTGCTGCTTTAGGACAGAGCTCCGGAAGAGTTATAGAATGACAGAGTTATGTGAACAACTTTAACCTACTTGGATCAACTATCAATAAAGAAGCAACAAGCAGTCAAGAAATCAGACGACGCATTGCTCTTGGCAGAATGGCTATGAAAGACCTAGATAAGATTCTCAAGAGCAGAGATGTCTCTCTCCATACAAAGATTCGACTTGTTCAAGCCATGGTATTTTCAATAACATCATATGGATGTGAAAGCTGGACAGTGAAAAAGATAGACAGGAAGAAAATTGATGCCTTTGAATTATGGTGCTGGCGGCGAATACTGTGTATACCATGGACTGCCCGAAGAACAAACCAGTCAGTACTAGAGGAGATCAAACCTAAGCTTTCTTTAGAAGCTCAGATGACAAGACTTCGACTTTCATACTTTGGACACATCATGCGAAGAGAGAGATCATTAGAGAAAGACATTATGCTTGGCAAGATAGAAGGTCAACGCAAAAGAGGAAGGCCAGCAATGAGATGGATCAATACAATAACAGCAGCTACGGGTACCAGTCTGTCAACAATGAGCCGCCTGACTGAAGACTGAACACAATTTAGGATAGCTATCCAGAGGGTCGCCATGAGTCGACTCCGACTCAACGGCACTTAACAACAACAACAACAACTTCAAAATTGCTACTATTACTGTTATAAACTTAGAGTATCCTAAATTCAATTCATTATGGCAATAGCGACCTCAGGATGGCCTTACTCCTCCATTTGGCGAAACTAGTCACCATAGGGAGATGACAGATGCTCACATCATAGGTCTAAAGCCTTCTTATTTTTACCAATTTTATATATATCCTTTAATTCAATTCAAATTCACCTCAATTCAATTATTATACATCCACAAAAGTACTTTTTAGGATCCTTCAAAACTAAACAACACAAAACAAAATTAAAAGAAAGCATCTGTACTTCTACGTGGTATATGGAATATATACCCAATACCGGAACTCACAAGATGCAATTCACTTTACCTATAGCAAGATAAAGGAGGATTCTCAAAAATCAGCATATCAATACATTCAATAATGATATATATTCACTTATCTGGGCATCTTCTGAGTCCAGCACATATCGATGGCTGAGCACTACTTATTCTCAATAATAAACGTTACCCCAGTAAACAGACAGCCCAAGCCTAAGCCCAAGCCGTTGGTCTCCACGGCAAGCTATCCAACAAAAGCTTTCGTTTCGCCAAATAGGCTTCTTCAGGGATTAGAACTACGAGCTTCACCAAATGCTAAGAATATCTTCGAGCATACAACATGCTTCTCATTACCATATCCTCAGCGTTTGATGTCAGCTGTTTTTAAACCAAACTACCACCAATAGAATCATTCACGAAAAAACTAATGTCATCTCTTCAACTAAATTTATTCACATCCCTACATACTACAAATAACACACAGTTAAACAATTTTTTTCTTTTAAATAATAAAAAGAGAAGGAGATCGGAACTTCAGAAATACCCAACTCAGCCTCACATAAATAATATCCAATCGATTTTATCATTCAACCCATGTGGGTCTAAGGTATTTAATTCAAAAATCAATTTCTGCTCCTTTTGTAATAATAAATGTCCTCTGTCTCTTCTTTGAATATTTAAAGGGACATACTCTAGTACTGTACACCGTAGATCCTCAAACATGTGATTAGAAGATACACAGTGCTGCACCAAGGGCGTCTCAATTTTTGCTTTATTAATGCTGTATTTGTGTTCAGCTAAATGTGTCTGTAAAGGACGTGTAGTTTTCCCAACGTAGAGCTTAAGACACGGACACCATAGTGTGTAGACTAAAAATGAAGTATTAAAAGTTGTTTCACATTTTAGTGGATGACTTTTATGCAGATATTTAATGCAAATCTTATCCACCATAACTGTACAATACGAACAGTGACCACATTTCATATGTCTAAAGATTCCCGTCAATACTTGCTGTCGAGATACATCTGGACATAACCAGTCTTTCAGATTTTTACCTCTACTATAAGCTATGCGAAGTGAACTCTCCGAGAGCTTTGGGTGAGTCATCAAAAGACCCCATCTTTTAAGTAATGCAGCTGCTATGCGATTCAATAAACTAGAATAAGGCATAACACAAGTAATAGGTGACAGAGAGGTTGTACTATTCAATTCTAGACTCTTAGATTTTGACATAAGGAGCCATTCACGATGATTATACTTTGCTCTTTTATAGGCTTTCTTCAAAATCGAATCTGGGTAGCCATGTTCTTGAAATTTAGTTACCATAATTTTTGCCTGTACTTCAAACTCCTGTGTTGTAGAGCAGATGCGGCGGCAGCGAAGCAACTGAGAGTATGGCAAACTGCATTTAAGATTATCTGAATGAAAACTGGAGTAATGCAAAAGTGTATTTTTATCTGTAGGTTTAGTGTAAATTGTAGTAGAAAAACCTGCTATATCCTTAACAACTTTAACATCAAAAAAATGTAGTACAGATTCTTGAATATTGATTTCAAACTTTATGTTACTATTACAGCCATTCAAATAGGCAAAAAACTCATTCAAAAGATCTTTAGATCCTCCCCATAACAAAAAGATATCGTCAATATATCTGTACCATTTCAAAATAAATGGTGCATAAATAGAAGAATATACCCATCTAGTTTCAAAAGAATGCATATACAAATTGGCTAAAGACGGTGCAAAAGTTGCTCCCATCGCGGTGCCTGAAATTTGTTGGAAAAATTCTTGCTTATACACAAAATAATTCTTCTTTAATGCCAATTCTGCTAATTTTAATAAAAATGCAGTCGGTACCCTGTGGGGGCTCAATCTATTATCCCATACACATGATAAAACTTGCAATGCTTCATCTTGGGAAATAGATGTATACAAAGCTGAAACATCTAAAGATGCCAGCCAAGTAATTTGTTCCGTTGTTCCTAGATCTTCCAAAATTTGTAAAAAATGTGTAGTATCTTTGATGTATGAAGGAATTTTTGGAACCTCATTCTTCAAATGCATATCTAAGTATATCTCAATTCGCTCTAGCAATGAATCATTACTAGACAAAATAGGACATCCTGGAGGGTTCGTCAAACTCTTATGCACCTTAGGTAGAACATAAAAAGCTGGAATTTTAGGATGTGGTGGATTCAAAAAGATTTTTTCTTTTCAGTCAAATAACCTAATTGAAGTGCACTTGTAGTAACATTTAATACAATTTTCTGAAATTCTTCAGTCGGATCAACTTGCAAACGCTTATAATGATGGCTATTATCTAATTGCCTAAAAATGTCATTATCATAATCATCAGTATTCATCACTACCACTGCACCCCCCCCCTTATCTGTATGTTTAATTGTAATATTCTCCATTTTTGAAAGATCTTGTAAAGCTGTGAATTCAACCGATGATAAATTCTTTGGATGATTATTATACTCGGCTTCCATTTTAGTCAAATCAGATAGAATCAAATGCTTAAATGTGTATACTATAGGATCTAAAGGACCCGGAGGTCTCCAATTAGACTTCAAACAGACTAAGGATAAATCTACCGTAGAGGGTTTATCAAAGAAGAAGAGCTTCAATTGTATGGAGCGTATCAGTCTCTCAATCACCACTCTACTATGAAACCTATCATAATACGGGCCATTAATAAAGGATAAGCCTTTGGCTAGCACCTCTATTTGCGCTGTTGTTAACGTAATGCGAGAAAGATTAATAACAGTATCTGTTATTGAAAATTTACTGGTTCTTTTTTGAGTCGAGATCTTGTTGGTGGCCCGGAAAAATTTCATTGTTTATTCTGCTGAATATTGGAATGATCTACTCTCATACTTCCAGTCTTAGGATGTATATCAGTCTTCCCTCCTTCCGTACTGGAATCAGATGAGTAGGTATCATTTTCTCCACCTTCTCCTCTCCTGAAATTCTCAGAATGTTTTGTCCTTCTTAGAGACCAATTATATATTGTCCCTTCTTTCATATGTTTCTCATCCTTTAAAATTTTTTTAATTTTAATTTGCACAAAACTAATCCATTTGGAGAAATTACTCCCATCTTTCATGGTAGGTGCTCCTCCTTTCCTCCATCAGCTACTTTTTCTTTTCTTTTCCTTCATGATCTAGCTCCACCTCTCCCCATAAGTCATCCTCCTCTCCTCTATCATTGCCTAATCAAGTTCCCCCTCTCCAAGTATTTTCCTTCCCTCCTGGCTCACCGCTTTCCTCTCTCAAGGCACTTCCTCCCTTCTTCCCAGCACTCTCTTGGTGCAGGAGCAGTTCCTTGGCTCCTGGCTCAGACCTCCTTCTTCCTAACTATCAGCAGCTCCTTGGGATGTCCTCAGCCGTGTCCCTCCTCATCTGTGGCAGAAGCAGCTTCTCAGACATTCTTTAGCCTTATCCCTTCTTCTCACCATCAGCCGTAACAGCAGTGGCTTTAACTTTGCAGGCCAGCAATGTCCCACTCCCTACCCTCAAACCCAAACTGAAAACCCCCCACCTACAATGAGCACATAAAAACCGCAGAACTTGGAAGAACTTTTCCTGTTGTCTTCTGATCTCTACTGACTGACAGCCAATTACCTTGATGCAGCTCCCGTCCTGCCTGCCTGCATTTTCTGCAGGGTTTATTGTCCTCTGAATCTTTCGTGCATACTTTGGGAAACTGTGATTATGCACAAAATTCCCTTCAGAACATAAGGTGACATTTTACTTACCAGTTAATGTCCTGTCCTTGAATCCTGCCAGACCAGTCCAGATAAGTGAGTTGTGTTCCTCTACAAGCAGATTGATAGAGACAAACAACCAATGAAAAGCCCAGGTTTCAATGACCTTACTCCCATGCCTCTATCTGGCTTAGCCACCAGTGTACCTCAAGGCTCTGTCTTGAGACCTCTCCTTTTCTTTCTCTATACTCATTCCCTTGCCACCCTGATTTTCTCCCATGGTTTTTAGCATCATCTTTACGCAGCTGACTCTCAATATTTACTTTCAACTTCAGAAATCTCTCCAGAAATCCAGGCCCATATCTCAACCTGCTTGTCTGATATTGCCGCATACCTCTCCTGCCGCCACCTGAAGCTAGACATGACCAAGACTGAGCTATTTATCTTTCCCTCTGAACCCACCTCTCCACTTCCTCCTTTCTCTCTTTCTGTGGATAACACTATCATTCTCCTGTTTCCTTAGCTCTCAATCTTGCAGTCATCTTTGACTCCTCTCTCTCTCTTTCTCAGCACACATCCAACAGATAGTTAAAACTTGTCATTTCTTTCTCTATAACATCAGCAAAATGTGTCCCTTCTTTTCTAAATATACTACTAAGACATTTATCCACTCTTTAGAATCCTCCTGCTGAGTCTATTGCAACCTGCTTTTCAATGGTCTCCCATTGTGTCACTCTCTCCCTTTCAATCGATTCAAAACTCAGCAACACAGCTAATCTTCCGCTAGAGTCACTATGCCCACATAATCCCACTTCTAAAGTCTTTGCATTGGCTCCCTATCTGTTTGCACATCCAATTACCTGATCTACATTCATTATATAGCTCTGCATTACCTTTCTTCTATCATATCTCCCTATGCCCCATCCCCAGGAATTCCGTTCATCAGGTGAACTGCTTTTATGCGTGCCAATCTCATCTACTGCCAACTCCAGCCTCCGTTTATTCCATTTTGCTGCTCTTGACTGTGTGGTCACTTCCTATCTTTTTCTTCTCTCCTGTCAATATTTGTAGTTCTTTTCACAACTTTTAAAATTATTCTTGATTTTTGAAATTGTAAACCGCTTTGTATGCTTTGAAAAAGGTGGTATATCAAATAAAATAAACCATAAACCAAACGATAAATCATATGTTGGAATATTCTACCCAAATCAGTACGCCATGCTCCATCCCTTGTCCTATTCAAATACAGGCTAAAAACTCACCTCTTTGAAGCTGTCTTTGGATCCTCACCCCCTTTAGTTTGTTGTTTACCACCCATGTTTGTTATCACCACTTTTCCTTAGTTTTATCCTAGTCTCCTGTTTGTTGTGTTTGTCTTGAATAGGTTGTTGTAAGCTCTACTAAGCAGGGACTGTCTCTTCTGTGTAGAGCGCTGTATATGCCTTGCAGCACTATAGAAATGTTAAGTAGTAGTAGTAGCAATTTATTTATTAAAGGCCCAATAGACAGTGATGGCAGCTAGTGCTGCTAAAGTTGCTAGCCGCTGCCACTGAACATTAGACCTGAATATTCAATACTGGAACCATATCCGGGTTGCCTGGATTGCCATGAAGCAACCAGGCAGGAGTGATATTCAGCCGTTGCCGGGTTCCGATCTTCAGTGACAAAAGTTAGGTCAGCCTTTACTGTGCTTGACCTTTGCTGCTTAACTATAACCGGGCAATGGCTCAATGTTAACTGGCAGATAAAGGAGTATAGAAAATGTGCTGAATAAATGAATAAAAATATTGCCTCTGCTTGGTTATAGCCAAGTGCCAGGCCTGAATCACCAGTGGAATGCCCCAGTGCTAACCAGTTAGCATTAGGGCGTGCAGCAGCAGCACCCATGGATATTCGGTGGCACTAACCGTGTTAATGCTGCTGAATATGCCAAGCCAGGTCTGCTAACTGTGTTAAGTCCTTTCAGTATCAGACTATATTTTCAGCTTTTGATCTATAGCTTTCAAGTAAAGAAAGAATGGCCTAGTGGTTAGTGCAATAGGCTGGAAACCTGAATTCAATTCTCACTTCTCCTACTAACCTGGATCAAGTCACTTTAGTCCTATGGTCTCAGATCACCCAATTTAGAATGCAAGCTCTTTGAGGAAGGGGCTTATACAGAATATTTCTTTGTACAACACTGCATAAGCGCAATAGTGCTATAAAAATGGTAAGTGTTATTATTACAGTGGAGCAGTGAGAATTTTCTAATAAGCTGGATCATCAAGGGAAGGGCTAAAGCATCTACTGTACCTTGAAAATATCCTAAGGTCTTTGCAACATTAACTTGATTCTTACAAGGGTTGCCTTCATCTAGAAATAAAATGACAATAATATTCTCTCTTTCTTGTTTAGAATCTCAGCTCCTGTTGCTTGCATTATCCTTGTTTTTTTTCCTACAGCAGAAGAAATATTCAAAAGTGTTGTTACTGCCTCCCTACATACGGCCCACAAACCTCATGGAAGGAGAATTAGAATTTGCAGTAAGTACTGGACCACCCTCCAAATGCAAAAGTGCCAAATTTTATCCCTGGGCTGGGCTGGGAGCCAGATAATTCAATCTAACCTTACTTTAGGGAGTTCCTATATTTTCATAGGCAGATAGTATAGGTCAGAAAATTTATGACAGTTCAGTATAGTAGGAAGCAACATTTTTTCCAGAGATCTATGTCTGAAACATGAAAATAAGACAGAAAGAATATTTCTGCCGCATTCTGCATGCGATTGAAATAATGAGAATAAGGCATGCTATATATATAATAATACAGGATACATGGGATGCATTTATTGTAGCTTTCTCCACATTATTATGTTCTTGTTCATTATGGCTTCTTATGTGTATATCTGAGACTGTGAAACCAATGAATAAATGCAAGAATGATGTTTCAAAAATATGGGCCAAGGAGCTGGTTTACAGTTTTATACTTCCCTTTATGTTAATAACCCTCACATTGTTTTCCATTTAACCTAGTTATTATGCAACCTAGTTTATGTTCACCTAATATTTAATGTAATTCAATATTGCACTGTTCTGCTATATTGTTGTTTAAGTTCCTTGTTTTTGCTCAACTAATGTTTAATGTAATTCAATATTGCAATGTTCTGCTATATTGTTGTTTAAGTTCCTTGTAAACCGCCCCTGATCTCTGGAAGGGGCGGTATAAAAAAGCACTGAAATAAAAATAAATAAATAAATAAAATGCAAACTTCTGTCAGAAGCTAGGGGTGGGAGGATAGAAATCATCTGAATTCAAGTGGGCTATACAGCAAGTGGATACATCTGGACCACTTCCTCTGATACAGCCACTCTTATTTCAACTACCCTCTTATAAGGGTGCTGCATTTTCATCCTGATTTGAATGTATCACATTAGCATAACTCAGATAAATCCAGACCATTTCCAGTTTGAATTGAATTAATTTGGTTGGATTTGATATCACATTTTTACAGAATAAGTCCAAAGAGGATTAAAATAATAAATACTAACAAAACATAAGATCAAGACACACACAAGCATGGAAGTAAAAAGCTGAAGGCTAATATGCACCCACTTATTCCAATAGTACATTCCAATGCACTAACTTCAAATTTTCAAATATCTTGAATGTTTATAAATATGTACTAACTCAAATAAATCAGAACTAAGAAAAGGCTGTGCTAGCTTTGAATCTAATCAAAAGGAGACCGATTGCTCCAGTAAATCTAACGTGACTATTTGCAAATATTTCATTTTTAATACTGGCTGAGAATTGTTTTCTATTCTTATATTTACAACATATTTGGTTGTCAGATTGGAATGCAAATACAAATTATCATTCACCAGTATTTGCAGATTCAAAACTGGTGGGTTTGAGTTGGTCCATTCTTTCCTAATCAAAAGAGCCTGGATCCTAGAAAAACATTTCAGTTTTCCATATTCTCTTTTTTAGATACAGTAATTAGTGAGCTTACATCTTGTATATTCTTTTTATCTTAGACAATAGGATTGTGAATTATTCTATCACACGCATAGGTGAGTGCACTGTGATATTAATACCGTAGAAACAAAAAATGTATTATTCCATCACAGACATATCTCAAACTTTGGGCATTGGGGGAGGATTTTATAGTGGACACTGTGTAAGTGGAGAGTAGAGAGTACTTTCAAAGAACCACTTCATGAACTGGTAAAGATTATGGTAAAGGACTGAAACACAAAGCTGCCCACAATACATTTGGCTGTCAGGTCCCCTGTGGAACTTACAGGATTCACCCCTTTCAGGTGATGATAGGGAGAGAAATGAGGGCTCCAAAAAAATGGTGCCAAGAAATCATCGGAAGCCATTTTGTGGGAAAGCGATTGCACAGGATGCCCTGATGTCTTCCTGCAGTTAAGGTAATTTGTACCATAATACTCTAGTACATAGCAGAGAAAGCATGTCCACTCATACATTTTCAACCACAATTGGGGGGTTAAATAGTCAGCTTAGAACTTGAGCACTTGTTTAAAGAAATACATAACCCTATAAAAGTAAAATTTGCAGCAAATAGCCTCTAAAACAGTGGTTTTCACATTTCACCTGCTGCAGCTTTGATCTGTAGATCTGATGCATTTGCGAGGATTCAGCAAATACATGTGTGGTGATCTGTGGCTGTCTATGGAGCTTTTCTTGGGGAGAGAGGGGGGAAGCACTTAACGGGGACACCTGGGGCAGGCTTTAATGTACCAGGTATTATATTGTGGGTCTGGAGGCGGAGGAGGGCTGAGAGTTCATGGTTCACTTCACTGTTGCAGGAGTGCTCAGTTAGAAGAGAAGACAGGGATTCACAAGAGACATCCTCAATGCAGGTGTGAATTTTGAACTTCTCTGTGTAGTGAAACAGCTGCTGACTAATTCACTATACAAGATGTGCAATATGGGTTTCATAAAGATATGAGAAATGTTGTCTTCATACTGAAAAAAACAACTAAGGTGGGATAAAACCATGAAACAAAGAGGTCTGTGTTTGGTTCTTGCTACCTTGGATATTTTTGTATCACGATAGTTGTGACATTTTTAATCAGATATATGCATACTAGTGATAATTAGAAAAGATCTTCTGTTGGCACAAATTACTTCATAAATCTGTACATCCAAAGCAAACAATTTTTTGTTGGACTCTGCTCATTCAGACACTAAATGGCTTACTGTTTCACCTGAGTCCCTTTTATTTTTTTATATATATGAAATCACTAAAGCAGTTAAAAGTATAACACATTCTGACTCCTCGACACAGAGCTATGTTTTGGGTGGGTACACAAATTACACCACCCTGCATCAGGGGGGAAGAAACTTATCTTTGCAGAACTTCTTCACTTTCCAGGATGATTTTCAGTCCAGCATCTCCATTAGCCTGATGCCATTCTGTTTTTGACATTTCTTGGACACTGAAACCAATCACTCTTCCGTTGCTAATTACACTTCATTTCCTGAACCGCCTACTTGCAAGCTCCACTAGTCATCGAGTAGCGGTGCTTGTAATAGCAGTTCTCACTGGATCAAATCCTTTTTCAATACAACAGTGCCCAATCCATTTCCAAATTCAACCCTCTTGGGCTTATAGACCTTAAATGAAAAATCCATCTCTGTTCACATAAATTCAGTCATTCTTGGTAATTAACTCCCCTTCTTAATTGTGGGATCCAATGTATAATCTGCCGTTATAAAAGATCAAAATTGTTTCCTGCTTCCATACAATGTGCTGCCATCGGTGCGGCAGCAGAACGGGTTTTCAGCCTTGATTTATGTTCCATCAATCAAGTTTTAAAGTGTCTACTGGTTTATACTTCGGACATGCGTACATCATAATATACCACATAGGTATAGATTTAGACCATACTAGTGATACACAGTGGGATATGAGAAAAGGGTTTTGCATGTTCAGAGCAAGTCTTGTATGGTGAATCCTTGAAACTGTTACGATTTGAACACCAGAAGTTGACCTGGTAGCAGTATTCTGGGTAGCCTGCTGGTTGACCCAGGCTCAATTCCTGGATCTAGATCCTCTTCTTGATGCCCAGAGAAACTGTAAAGTCAGCAATGAAAGCCTTAGAGAGATGCTCAGCTTGCAGCAGTCCCCTCAAAAAGTGGCGCAGCAAGGGCGGGGCTTCAGTTTGGGAGGGAAGAGCCATGGGCCTGGAGCGGAGGCAGTGCAGCAAGTCACCTACTACGTTAAGGAAGGTTTGCCATGCTGGCACCACTATGTGGGCCTGGCGGGGGTGAGGAGGGGCCACCCGCAATGGGTGCCTGCAGGGTTTGGAACACCACTGCCCTTACATCTTCCCCTATCCATCTCCCATTCTTTCTCATTCCGTCGTTTCTCATTCCGTCTCCAGGAAACTCACTGTCTCCACTGCCCTTCTCAGAATTCAGCTAGCTCACACAGAAGCTTCTCTAGCAATGCACAAGAACTTCCCCCAACTCACCTCTCCATTATTAAGTCTATAGCTTGCATTCAAACGTCCCCCACCTCACCTCCATCACTTTTCCTTTGGTGCATCTCACTCACAATCTGACTCCTGAGCTCTTCCTGCATGGGACTGGTCATGGAACTGTGAATATCTTCAGGAGGTTGAAAGGGACTAGTTACTGTTTAAACGCAGCTCTCCATATGGCTTTGATGCTTGAGAAGAGGGACTCACAGAGGGAGACAGTTTCCAATTATGTGTAACGCGTGCATAATGAGTGAGACTTGGTATGTCCACTATTGGCTGGCTTGAGAATACACTAGTGTCGTGTTCTAGAAGGAACTATCTGTGAGGACTGCTACTGCAATGACTGGGCTAGGATACAGTAGATAGTGAAAATTGATAATCTTCTTCCCCACCTAAGTAGCAGCACAAAAATGAGTGCTGAGATGGGACCTGCCTCTGTTATTGAGGAGTATGGATGTCTGAATATTGGTTTACTGGGAATAGGGCTGGTGCTACCATTAGGCAAATTAGACAATTTCCTAAAGTGCTGGACCTCCATGGGTGCCCATTGCAACCACTGTTGTCCTTCACTGGCTTGAAATAGTTCTGTGGTACTTACCTTTAAACTTTCGTACTGTGGGGCTATCTGCTTCTGCCTCCACCAATGGTCGACTTCCTGTTCACATGGGGGCAGAAATGGCTTCCGCCCCCATGCAAACAGGAATTCAGCCATTGAAGGGGGCAGAAGCAGACTGCCCTCTGGAACTGAAGTTTGCAGGTAAATGCCGCAGGGCTTTTCAAGCCATAGCTGCCACTGTAGGTCCTGGTGAGGGGCAACAGCAGTGGGAATGAGAGATGGGCAGGTGGGCGAATTGGGCACAAAGGATGAGGTTCACCTAGGTGCCTCATTTTGTTACGCTGGCCCTGGCTGGGAAGCTGTGTCTCTTAAAGTTTACAGAGAAGAGAAACTATTGGTTAATTTGATAAATTCTCCGTGGGGATTATTCTGTCACACGAGTAGCAGGGATGGACGTCCCAATGAGAAATCCATCCCCACTATTCTTGCCTTCCCTGCCGGCATCTAACTTCCCCGCCGTTTGTGCAGGGAAGTTAGACATGGGCAGGGAAGGGGCGGCTCGGGGGCAGAGTCTGAGTTGGCGGGGGGTGGTCACCGGCCCTGTATGTCCAGGATGGAATAACCTCCCTGGACTTTTTTTTTTGGTCCCGGGGCATGGATGGGGCAGGAGGGGGCCAGAGGATGTTCCATGCAGCCCGATCCTGGCCTTAGGAGGCCAAATCAGGGGTCGGGCTGTGAGAAAATCACCTTTGAGGTCCGGTGGCTGGCATCACGGCTTTTAAATGGAGCCGTGCTGCCATGGCAACCGGACACCAGGGCGCTGTGGCTCCATTTAAAAGCCCTGACTGAGTTGTCGGGCAGTGCCTGTACGTGCAGGTCAGGCTGAATCGCAGTCCTGGCCTGCACGTACAGGCCTGATCGCGATTCTGATCCTGTGCAGCTAGATGTGCCCCATGTGAAATCGCGAGCTCTACAATCGCGAGCTCCTCTGTACGTCCGGTCAAACCAGAAATACAGAGGGACTGGACATCCGGGATGGAATAAGCCCTTGTGTGTTTAAACACGAGACAGTGATTTATATAGTAACATGGAAGGGGATATTCAAAGCCATTTATGTGGTTTGCAGACCTGCAAACCATGAAAATGCAGCAGAAGAGGATATTCAGTGGCACTAACACGTTTGGTGCCATTGGATATCCACGGGTGCCGCTGCTACATGCACCAATGCTAAGCAGTGAATATCAGAGTGTGTTGTGGACATTCCAGGGTGGAGTGGAAGTGGCAGTTGAAAGAATCTCTTTGCGTCACCTCCTGCTCACCAGGTAGCAAAATTCAACCTCGGCTCTTTGGCTCAAATTCTCCAAATTCAATTTCAAATAGAGTAGGGAATCAAATAAAATAAAACAAAACAGAATTATATCAGTAACAGTATTACTTAAGCTTAAGCAGAGGAATTTGGGCCTGCAAACTGTGCAGTTCTCTCATAATTCCTACTCCAGCTAGGCCATAGTACTTCTTTTATTCGGAAAAACCTGCTACATGGTACAAATTTGTCTTAGCATTGTACATCATGCTTTAGACTCATTTTTGTTTATCTATGTGCTACAAGTCAAGCTGAACACTGCGGTGGTCATTCTGCTCTGTGAATAGTGGGGTTGAATGTACAGCCTGCACATCCAGCACATGCTTAGCCCTGCAAAGTAATTCTGTTCCCAGTGCTCCCGCACATACAGACCGTTTTTGTGGTGATCACTGGATGGGGGTGGGAGGGGGTGGTGCTGGGCAGAGTGGAGGCAGTACAGGGGAGAGGCCTGCTGCCAGGATGTACAGAGGCAATTCCAGTCATGCCTCTGCACGTTCCCTGGCTCTGGGTTGGACGCCTTACTTATTCCACCCCGATAGTTGAATAACCACCAGAATAAGTTGTCTGTGGGCTGCAGCCCTCCCAATGAAACATAGAAACATAGAAATAAGATGACAGAAAAAGACCACATGGCCTATCTAGTCTGTCCTTCCATATCAACAACTAAAACAGTCCCCTTTTTTTACCTTTAGAGATCCTCTGTGTTTGTCCCATGCTTTTTTGAATTCAGTTACTGTCCTCATCTCTACCACCTTCACTGGGAGACTATTCCATGGATCCACTACTCTTTCCATAAAGAAATAATTCCGCATATCACTCCTGAATCTATCTTCCTTCACCCTCATCCCATGTCCCCTCGTAGCAGAACTTGCTTTCAATTGAAAGAGGCTCTCTCACTGAACATTTATGCCATGGAGGTATTTAAACATCTCAATCATATCACCTCTATCCCGCCTTTCCTCTAAGGTGTACATATTAAGATCCTTCAGTCTGTCCTCATATGCTTTATAATGAAGACCACTAATCATTTTAGTAGCCACCCTCTGCACCGACTCCATCCTATTCACATCCTTTTGAAGGTGCGGTCTCCAGAATTGCACACTATACTCCAAATGAGGTTGCACCAAAGACTTATACAGAGGCATTATCACCTCCTTTTTTTCCTCTAGCCATTCCTCTCCGTATGCACCCAAGCATTCTTTTAGCTTTTGCCGTCGCCTTTTCTACCTGTTTAGCGACATTAAGTTAATCAGACACAACCACGCCTAGGTCCCGCTCTTTTTTAGTGGACAAAAGTACTTCACCCCCTATACTATATTGCTCCCTTGGATTGCTGCAGCCCAAATGCATGACCTTACATTTTTTAACATTAAATCCCAGCTGCCAAATTCTAGACCATTCTTCAAGCTTAGCTAGATCCCTCCTCATGTTATCTACACCTTCCTGGGTGTCTACTCTATTGCAGATTCTGGTATGATCCACAAAGAGGCAAACTTTACCCGACAGGCCTTCCACTATATCACTAACTAAGATGTTAAAAAGAATCGGACCAAGGACAGATCCCAGGGGCACACCACTGGTAACATCCCTCTCCTCAGAGTGAGCTCCATTTACCTGTACTCTTTGTTGCCTCCCACCCAACCAATTTCTAACCCAAGCAGTAACTTTAGGGTCCATCCCTAGGGTGCTCAGTTTGTTTATAAGTCCCCTGTGAGGAACAGTGTCAAAGGCTTTACTGAAATCTAAATACACCACATCTAGTGCTCTCCCTCGGTCCAACTCCTGGTCACCCAGTCAAAGAAATCAATCAGATTTGTCTGACAAGACCTGCCTCTGGTGAATCCATGCTGCCTCGGATCCTGTAATCCGCTGGACTCCAGAAACCTCACTATTTTCTCTTTCAGCAGCGTTTCCAATAATTTACTCACCACCGAAGTTAAACTAACCGGCCTGTAGTTTTCAACCACATCCTTACTTCCACTTTTGTGTAAAGGCACCACATGAGCCTCTCTCCATTCCTTTGGCACCACTCCTGACTCCAATGAGGCATTGAAAAGGTCAGTCAGTGGAGCTGCTAGAACATCCCCAAGTTCCCTCAGTATTACCAGGGTGTATCCCATCCGGTCCCATCGCTTTGTCAATTTTAAGTTGAGCTAGTTTCTCACGAACACAGTCTTCTGAAAATTGTTCAAGATGTCACTCGCTTCTGTTCCTATTTGTGGGTGTTTTCTGAGGTCCTGCTCCTGGTTCTTCATCTGTGAACACAGAACAAAAATATTTGTCAAGCAATTCCGCTTTATCCTTATCAGCTTCTACATATTCCTCCCCTGCACCCTTGAGTCTGACAATACCACTTTTGCCCTTTCTCTTCTCACTAATATATCTGAAAAATGTCTTATCCCCCCATTTTATTGCATTGGCTATTTCCTCCTCCTTTTGAATCTTTGCCTTCCTGACTACTTTGCTAGCTTCTCTAAGTGTTTCCAAATACAGATGTCTGTCTTCCTCTCTCTGTGATCTCTTGTATTTCATGAATTTGTTATTATTGTTATTTTTTGAGGTGTGTTTCCTCTAAAGACCCCCTGAAGAAGGCTTTTCCAGGCGAAACGCGCCGGGGCAATTAAAAAGGGTTTTCACCTGAATTGGATTACCGCCAGTCTCTTTCTTGCACCTGCTTGTTTGGTCTTCTGTGTCTCCGATTCTGCCATCGCAGGTACATCTGGGCCCCAAGGCGACAGAATCGAGGACATCTCCGGCACATCCAGGTTTTGTCTGAGCAATGCAACCGGACGTGCTGGGATCAGAATCGGCCTCCAGATGTTTTATGTCAAACTAGCACAGACATTGCTCAGCTTAATTAGGATAAATAAAAACATTCTGTCTCATTTTTTTTCACAGATATCTACAAAATATGACCTTGGCTTCTATGCATATACACTGCTAAGCTGCTATAGAACAAGCTCCAGGTTGTCAGCAAAAGTCCAAGCAATTCTCCATATTAACCCTTTCAGAGGGTCTTGGTACCCCACTTCGACAGCACTCATCACTAACCGGGCAGCGAAGATATTGAGCCGCTGTCCGTATTGTAACACACAGGTAAAATAGGCTAGCCTTTACCACACCTTAATCATGAAAGCTAACTGGGCAGCAGTGAAATTAAGCCACTGCCCAGTTAACTTCAGGGCTCTGCAGCAACCTGGATATTCAATGCCGGTGACTGGATATGGCCTCGGCATTGAATATTCATGGTTAGAATTCAGCAGCAATGACTAGGCATATAGGGAGGAGAGGCCTACTGGTTGGGGCAAGGTACCTCAGGCCGGAAGGTCGGGGGTTCAAATCCCACTAGAGCACCGCAACCTTGGGCCGGAAGAACTGGGGTTTCTAGTCCCACAGGTGCTCCTTGTGGTCTTGGGCAAGCCACTTAACCCTCCATAGCCCATGTTCCCTGTAAGTATTAGCATATGTGTCTCATATCCCCTCGTGTTAAATGTATCCTCCAATTGTGTTGTGACCACTTTGATTGAAGGATAAGGTGGTATACAAAAACTGTCTAAATAAATAAATAAGCACTTAGCCAATGCTGCCACCATTGAATATTCCCCCCATAGAAGATTACAGCAGATAAAGACCAATATGGTTCATCTAGTCTGCCCAGTAAGGTAGCCAGAGTGGTTGTACCTGCCACTCCAAGCAGCTTCCCCTTCTTAGCCTTTGTTTAGGATTGTACCCACTGTTCTGTGCAGGTCACCCCCTCAATTTGTTGAAGTCTAAAAAATATTGAGTTTAGAAACAAGAAGGCAGCTTAGTGATTTTTGGAGGAGTTAATTAGGGATTTCCCTCAACAAGTGAGAAACCCTGACCTTATCAATAGACTAATTGTATTCACTTTGTTGCAGATCATTGACAAAGAAATATAAGATTCATCAAATAAAAGACTTTGGAGGGTAGTTACTAATGTGCGTTAAGAGAATGATGTCTGCTTTTTTTTCTCTTAACGTGATAAATTACAAAATAGTGTGTTGTTTTACCATAATGCACGTTATTTTACACCACTGTGTGCTCCATAATAATTAGTGCAAGCATGCAAATGTATGCAGAAAATCTCATTATTATTTGAATTGAATAATGCAGCTTGTGTTGAACTTCACAAGCTGCTCTATTCAAGGAAAAATAAGATCATCACAAAGCTGGTGTTATTTTTCCACCTGGGAACACTGAGACATAAACATGTGGCCTGATGCTCCTGGATGCCATCTTAAAGGAGATGACACATTTAAAAAAAGAAGCATGGTCTAAGGGACCCACCTCCCCTTCCCTTCCCTTCCCTTCCCTCCCAGCAAAGCCTCTCCCTCCTGAAAATACCCCCTGAAGACACAGTCCAAGCACCTTCAGAAGATCCACCCCCTGCCCCTTGCCCCTATTCAAAACCCCTTCCTACTCTAGGACTGCCTGAACCATTCTCTGGTGGTCTAGTGCATCTGGGTAGCTGCAATCCCCACTTGCTCCTGGCCCGCAGGCGCTGAGTTCAAAATGACACCTGTGATTCCTAGAGGCAATTTTGTGGTACTACCGTTAGGGGTCAAACTTTCTAGACGGTCATGATTTGTGGTCTTGGAGTTGGGAGAGTCTCTTGGGGGCTTGTAATATGTCTTTGAAAGTAGGGATCTGTATCAGAGAAGAAGTATATCTTTGGGAGGAGAGTCTTTGCTGGGGGAGAATGAAGGGAAGGGAGGGGAGAGGACCACTGAGCTGCACTTCTATTTTTAATATACGGACTCCTTTAAGATGGTGCCCAGGAGCATTGGATGACATGTTAGTGGCCTGAAGCTTCCAGGTGGAAAAATAACATTGACTTTTAAATGCCATTATTTTTCCTGAAATAATGCAACTCGCAAAGTAAAATGCAAGCAGTTTGTAAGATGTAAACATGTATGATCTCAGACTCTCAAATTGACTGCTAATGCTCGGCATAGTACTTGCATCATACCAAAGAGAGCCTCTCTATGGAGTTTGTACGATGTTACATGTATGGGTAATTTATCAGTGTATGCTTGGAAATTCCTCTTAATTAATCCTGTGGCACCTAACATGATGGGAAATAACTTGGTTTCTTTCTGCCATGTTTTTTCGGTCTCTGACCGCATTTCTTGGTACTTGAAGATCTTCTCACTCTATAATGGGGAGTATGTTGGGATTATTCTTTGATGGTGATGATTCAGAACAACTGAAACAAATCACTATAAATCTAGAAGATGTAATAAGGCAAACTGGCAAATTAAAGAGTAACAAATTACGAGGACTAGATGACATTTCCTCTACAGTTCAAAAAGAGTTCAAACATGAAACTGCTAACCTCTTATAATCTGTAACCTCCTATTTAAACCAAACATAGTATCTGAGGCCTGGAAAGTGAGCAATGTAATGTTAATTTTTAAAAGGAGCTCAAGGGGTGATTTGGGAAACTATAGATTGCTAAACCTGATGTCAGGTGCTGAAAAAAAATGTAGAAGGTATACTAAAAATACAACTACCATTGTGTTTGGATACTCAGGGGTTAGCCCATGATAGTAATATATATAGTAGTAGTAAGGATGTAAATTTAAAAGGTAACTGTAATCAAAGACAGGCAGTGAGAGCAGAGATGTTTTCTAAAGGTAGAGAGTGACTTTGTAATCCTAGTGTCTTCTAATATACTGTAGATACATATGGGGCCTAGGGGAATTGAACATCTGATTGCTTCTCTGTGTAGTGCTTGCTCTGGAGCCTAGATAAGCTTGATAGACCTGAGACGGCCTCTTCCCCAGGCAGGATGGGCTCCGTAAGTGTATTTATTCATTCATTATTCTTTGTAATTGTACATTATGTTAGATTACTTTTGTTTAATAAAAATGATTTATGCTAAAATACAACTACCAAACAGGGTGATAGACATGAAATAATGGAAATGAGCCAGCATGGGTTCAACAAAAGCAAGGTTATGATCACCTGGGATATTCCCATTCTGACCAATAAAAATCTTGATGCGAGGAAGCCAGAAATAGTGGTAAAGGAGAAAAACACCAGAATGGCATTGATTATAGAGGTGTCAGTTCCAAGCGACTACTCTGTGAATCGCATTGAGAGGGAGAAAATCTTCAAGTACCAAGAAATGCAATCGGAGACAAAGAAAATATCGCAGAAAGATACCAAGTTATTTCCCAATACCAAGTTATTGTGTTAGGTGCCACAGGCTTAGTTAAGAGGAATTTCCATGCATACCTTAATAAATTACTCATACATGTAACATCCTATAAACACCAGAGAGAGGCTCTCTTTGCATGATGCAAGTACTACGCTGTGCCTTAGCAGTCAATTTGAGAGACTGAGATCATATTCCACATACCCTTCCTTAGAAGTGAGGCTCATGACAGTCATGGTATGCTCAAAACTAATCAATTTGGAGAAACTGCCTCAAGGAAGACTTACCTTACTAATTTATTAGATTTTTTTGAAGATATAAACAAACATGGCAATAAATATGAGCCAGTTCGCCAAGTCCTTCATAAGAGACTCCTCAGGAAAATAGGATAGGAGTCAAAATGCTCTTGTGGATTGGAACCTGCTGGAAGACAGGAACCAGAAAATAGAACTAAATGGTAAGACTTTGAAATGCAAAAAACGTTAATAGAGGAGTATCCTGTGGTGTTCGCTATATTCATAAATGATCTGAAGAAAGGAGCAGTAAGCGAAGTGATCAAATTCATAGACAAAATGAAATTATTCCAAGTCTTTGAAACAGCTGAGAAGTCTGCGCATAGCAGATGAAATTTAGACAGGTGGAGGCACATTCTGTACTGTGCATCCAGGCCTCTGTGCGTCTGATCGGAATTGGATGTACAGAGGTAGATGCGATTCTGATCCCGCGGGGCATGTCCACCCACCACGGGATCAGAATCACATCTAGACCTGTAGGTGTGGGCCGGGACCCGATTCCCATCAGCCGGCATGTACAGGCCTCTGCCCAGCTAACTCAATCAGTTTCCTGAATGGAATCTGGTTACCATGGCACCGCGGCTCCATTCAGGAGCTGTGATCCCCCGCTGCCGACCGCTTTACCGTTTCCCTGCAGCCCAACCTTTGATCTGGCCTCCCATGGCTGTGGGGGATCTCCTGCACCCCTCACCGTTTCGATTCTGGTTGGGCCTCCCATCCTAGGATGTCTAGAGGGACTTATTCCACCTCTGAAGTGGCCCTGTATGTCCAGGGCCGCAGACCGCCCACTGCCCGCCCTAACCCCATCTCTGCACCACCGCTCCCGCTCCATCTAAGCCTCCCCGTACAAACTCCTTGTTCGTAAGGGGAGGTCTGGTCAAGGACGGCAAGGGAGACAAATAGCGGGGATGGACTTCCCAATGGGACTATTCGTGGGACAGAATAGACCCCTAAGTTTATAAGAAAGTACCTACTTTATGCCTGAAAGCAGATACCTACTTAAATGCTATTTTATAATGAAAAGTAGGCATCTACTTTTCTTTAAAAAATGCTGGCATAAATGGTAGAAAACATAAGTTAATTTAACGTCATCACCTACACAGAACCACAGAGCTGATATAAATGCCTGTGACTAGATTTGAAAAGAATGCACATAAATTGTATTTCATAATTTGCATTTGTGTGCTCTGCCAACATCCCATCCAAACTCTGCCCATGGGCACAGCCACAGTGAAAGTGCCTAAATCACTGCATTGCAACTTGAATATTGTGTACAGTTCTGGTCATCTCATTTCAGAAAGAATATAGCAATGTTAGAAAAGATTCAGAAAAAGGCTGAAGAAGTTAGGGGTCTTCAAGCTTGAAAAACAGATTAATGAGAGGAAATATGACAAAAATGTATAAAATCATGAGTGGGAAGAAATGGTTAAATAGGGAATGGTTGTTTAACCATTCAAACAATAGTAAAACAAGGAGACACTCAATGAAGCTCAAAACCAGCAGACTGAAAAACACACTGTAGAAAGTATTTTTTCATGCAGTGCATAATTAAGTTGTGAAATTGTTGCTGGAGGATGGTGTTGAGGTGACTAACACAGCAGGGTTCAAAAATGGTTTGGAGAAGTTCCTAAAGGAAAAGTCCATAAAATATTTATTGGGTTATCACTTGAAATAAGTTATGAAAAATAGATCTACATTTTGGGATTGGCTGGGTACTAGGGATCTAAAGTGACCACTTTTGGGGGCAGGATGCTGGGCTTGATGGACTTTGGTCTGATTTAGCATGGCTTATTTTATATTCTTATGTTCTTAAATTCCCATTGAACTGTAAAGCTAAAGGAATACTTTACTTAGCAAAATAAAAAAATAACTTCTGGGTTAGTATTTAAACACTGGGGTAAATATTTTTTTTAAATGCCAGCCATAACCTGGATATTCAGTGCTGCTATCCAGCTAGGGTTTACTTTAACAAGACAGCTTTCAGTTAGTGTTTCTTTCCTTCCCACTCACCCCAGGCTTAATCCTTGATTTATAGCCTCCTAAACTAGCTAAAGGGAAGGGATTGATCTTGCTCACTTTCAGATTTAATTGATTATCTTAATAAGCAAGTTATTAGGCCTTAGCGGTAGATTAATTAAGTCCTTGCCATTCACCTTGAGGTGAAAGCTAAAAGTTCCTTATACTTACTAGGTATAATTGCATTGGTTCAAGTATCCCTATTCCCCTTGCAACTTTAAATAACTGAACAACTTTAAATAGATAAAAGAAATCTTTAAATCTTATGATGTAGACAGCAGTCCAGCAGAGTAATGGGAGCTATCCAGTCTTTTGCACTGTGTTACATGTATGATTTTCTCCCAGTTGGTGAGAGGTCTTATGTGTGCACTTTGCTCTCAGGGAATGAGTCCAATCTCTGGAGGCTAGAGTAGCAGACTTGGAGAAGCTGAGGCAGACAGAGAGGTATATAGATGAGACCTACAGGGATGTAGTAGAGAAGTCCCACCTCCAGTCTGACAGCCTTTCTGCTGCTATAGAAGAGAGAGGTCATGTGGAAGGAGGTGTGGCAGGAAGTGAGCCTATAGCTAAGACCTGCCCTACAAGTGATGTGATATCCTCTCACACCAAGGATGGGTCTCCTGGGCCATATGCCCATAAGGGGTTAGGACAGCATTTTTATTTGGCAATTCAATATTAGGCATGTAGATAGCTGGGTGGCTGGTGAACATGAGGACTGCCTAGTTAACATGCTTGCCTGGTGCGAAGGTAACAGACCTCAAGCACCATGTAGATAAGGCTATAGATAGTGATGGGGAGGAGTCTTGGAACATATTGGTACCAGTGACATAGAAAAGTGTAGGAGGGAGGTTCTAGAAGCTAAATTTAGACTTTTAGGTATAAAGCAGAATCCAGAACAACCAGGGTAGCATTCTCAGAAATGCTTCCCATTCCATGTGCAGGGCCCAAGAGGCAGGCAGAGCTCTAGGGTCTGAATGAGTGGATGAGACAATGGTGCAAGGAAGAGGGTTTTAGATTTGTTGGGAACTGGGCAACATTCTGGGGAAGTAGGGGGAGGGCTTTTCCGAAAGTATGGGCTCCACCTAAACCAGAGTGGAACCAGGGCATTAACCTTTAAAAAGGAGATACAACAGCTTTTAAACTATGGGGAAAGCCGACAGTCGCACAAGAGCACATGGTTCAGAATGATGTAACTTTGAAGGATACTAGCAAAACAGGGAAGTTAGGGCATCCCAATAGAGAGGTTCCAACAAAGGTAAAAGTAACCCAGGTGCCTTTAAGTAAAAAACAGACAGAGTTGAATGATCCCAAATTATCCCTCTCATCCAATAGCCAGACTATATATATGAACAAAAAACAAACATTGAAATGCCTGTATGCCAATTTTAGAAGTCTAAAAAATAAGATGGGGGAATTAGTATATCTAGCACTAAATGAAAGATTAGATGTATTTGGCATCTCAGAGACCTGGTGGAAGGAAGATAACCAATGGGATACTGTGATACCAGGCTACAAACTATTATGGAATGATAGGATAGATCACATAGATGAAGGGGTGGCACGATACATTAAAGAGGGCATTGAGTCAAACAGGATAAAGGTTTTGCAGGAAATAAAATACACTATAGAAACTTTATGGATAGAAATTCCACATAAAAAGGGAAGGGAATGACAGCAAAGCTATACTATCTATCGCCTGCCTGGCTAGAATGAACAGACAGCTGATGAAATGCTAAAAGAAATTAGGGAAGCTTGCAAAGTTTACAACACAGTAGGGGAGATTTCAATTATCCCAGTAATGACTGGATCAATGTTACATCAGGCCGTGCTAGGGAGATAAAGGTTTCTATATGAAATAAATGACTGTTTCATGGAGCAGCTGGTTCAGGAATTGACTCAAGGGGAAGCTATCTTAGATCTAGTTCTTAGTGGAATGCAGGATCTAGTGCAAGAGGTATCAGTGTTGGGGCCACTAGGCAATAGAGATCATAACATGATCACATTTGATTTAATAAATGGAGGCATTGATAAGACAGGCAAAGAGAGAATTTGAAAAGAAGCTTGCCGTGAAAGAAAAAGTGCATAATAAAAACGTTTTCAAGTACATTTGTAGCAAAACACCTGTGAAAGAGTCAGTTGGACCACCAGATGATAGAGGGCTACAAGGAGCACTAAGAGAGGACAAGGCCTTAATGGAGAGACTGAATGAAATCTTTGCTTCAGCCTTTACTGAAGAAGATGTAGGAAACTTACCCATGCCAGAAATGATATTCAAAGGTGATGTATCAGAGGGCTTGAAAAAAAACTTGATAAATTAGGAAGATGTAATACAACTGCTCAATAAACTGAAGAGCAGCAAATCGCCCGGACCAGATAGCATACATCCCAGGATGCTGAAAGAACTGAAATATGAGATTGGAGACCTACTTCTAGTAATCTGTGAACTATCCTTAAAATTGTCTGTAGTACCTGAGGATTGGCGAATTTAATGTCAATTTTTAAAAAGGGTTCCAGGGGTGATCCAGGAAACTACAGACCGGTGAGCTTGACGTCTGTATCAGGCAAAATGGTAGAAACCATTATAAGGAACAAAATTACTGAACATGCAGATAGTCATGGCTTAATGACAGGAAGCCAACATAGATTTAGCCAAGGAAAGTCTTGTCTCACTAATCTGTTATATTTTTACAAAGGTGTGAATAAACAGGTAAAGGTGAACTGGTTGATATAGTGCAGTGGTTCTCAACCCAGTCCTCTAGGAACCCCAGGCCAGTCAGGTTTTCAGGATATCCACAATGAACAGCATGAGATAGATCTTCATGCACTACTTCCATTGTATGCAGATCTATCTCATGCAGATTCATCGTGGATACCCTGAAAAGCTGACTGGACTACGGTCCCAGAGGAATGGATTGAGAACCACTGATATAGTGTACCTGGATTTTTAGAAAGCCTTTGACAAGGTCCCTCATGAGATACTCTTGCGGAAATTAAAAAGCCATGGGCAAGGAGATAGTGTACTATTGTGGATCAGGAACTGGTTAAAAGATAGAAAACAAATAGCAGGGCTAATTTGCCAGTTTTCTCAATGGAAAAAGATAACTAGTGGAATACCTCAAGGATCTGTGCTGGGCCTGCTGCTTTTTAGCATATTTATAAATGATCTGGAAATGTGAATAATGTGTGAGATGATCAAATTTGCAGATGACAACAAAATTATTCAACATTGTTAAAACACAAGAGGATTGTGAAAAATTGCAAGACTGGACATCCAAATAGCAGATGAAATTTAAAGTGGACAAATGCAAAGTTATTCACCTAGGAAAGAACAACAATGCAAGGCACCACCTTAGAAACCACCACCCAGGAAAAAGATTTAGGTATGATCATGGATAATACATTGAAACCCTCCACCCAGTGTGCACCAACAGGCATCTAGAATGCTAGGAATTGTAAGGATAGGAATAGAAAATAAAACCAAAGCTATTATAATGCCTCTGTATTGCTCCATGGTGCAACTGCACCTTGAATATTGTGTGCAATTCTAGTCACCATATCTGGAAAAGGTACAGAGAAGAGTGACCAAAATGGTAACGGGGATAGAAGGATATTCTTATGAGGAAAGGTAATGTAGATCGGTTGTTTATTCTTTCAAAAAGTAGAACGAAGCTACAATGTGGCACATTTAAGATTAATTATAGAAAATATTTTTTACTCAGTGTGTAATCAAACAGAATCTGGTCCAAACGGGCTCGTCTTTCTTGGGGCTGTCTGGACTACTTAGATGTGCCCCTCTCTGAATCAGGCTCAATGTCTCCAAATGGATTAGTTTTGCGCATATCATGAGAGTAATGTACTGCACACCTAGGCTAGGGTGAAATTTAAGCTATACAAAGTCTTTCAGTTCCTAGTATCTCTTTTAGTCCAATTGGCCATCAACTCATCTCTTTACTCCATGTTTACTTTCTACCCTCAACCTTTCTACCACCCTTGGCTTTCCCTATTTTCACCTTATGGTTCTGGGTTTGTTTGGCCTCTATTCTTCGTAAAACTTCCAAAGTGCTTTGATTAAAAGCAGCAGATCAGTAAATCAAATATATACACACTATGGCCTACTTTCCTAAAATAGTCTGTTTCACAAAATAAGGCCTACCCTTCTCAACATCGTTGGTCATAGTCTGCCCAACTTCACTCAATATTTTCTTATAGTCTTATCTGAGAAATATTCACAAGCATTTGTGAACTGAGACTGTCCTGCAGGAAATCTGCAGTGAGTGGAACTTTCAGGGTGTGACTTTAGCTGTAGGGACGGACAATTTCAGTGGTCATAATGCAGAAGCAAAATGTATGTGCTAGGCTGTAGCTTGCCACAGAGGTTTAGCAAATAAATAGTTCTAATAGGTAAAAAGGAGTCTGTCTCTTATTAGTCAATATGCTGTGCATGAAAGAGAGAGAGAGGGATGAAACAGGCATTGCATGGTTAAATCCAGTTCTACTAATAAATGTTAAGAGGAAATGAAAGGAAGAGGGAAAATGGGAAAAGACAGTATCTTGCTGCTTCATTTCATGCACCCATAATTCTCTATGGCAGTTGCATGATTAATTCAGAATTATATTGGTTTTTTTCCTCACTCTGTCTGGGTGACCTGCTTTTGTTGACAAGGCCTATATGGATCACACTCTTCCATCAGCTGGAAGTACAGCAGGGATGCTCGCTGGAGGAAGTGCTGGAATGCATTATAAAAATAGACTTATGTGGCTTCAAACTGGGAAGACAGAAACTTGAGATCTGGGATAGTTTATGATTTCATGTACTGCTGTGCACAGAGAGTTTCCTTTTAGAATTATCTATTCTTTTAAAGCAACAGTCTCAAGAATACAAATCTAATGATTGTACTAGCATTTACAGATATAGACTGTCAAACACATGTAAATACAATTTTACAAAAGGGACTATTTATACTTGGCGATGTACAACATGTTTAGTTTTACAGGAGGCATTATAGGGAGGGAGTGGTTTGGGCAGGCCTGACATGTAGATATTAAAAAATCTAGACATTGCATTTATACCTGCTCCCAGGCACAAATAAATGCCTGCCTGAAGGTACAGTGGTAAAGTCCAAGGTCTGTTCCCTGCCCAACATTGTTCACTCCTAGTAACATCAGTTCTCTCCTTAAATCCCCAATTCTGTTTGATCCACAAACCAGAAACCCCTCTCCTATCCGATCACCCCTTCAAGAACCCCTCTCCCAACACTCATGAAGCTACAGTATAACCCATATCAGACTAATAAGAAAAAATATTTTTTCACTCAACGCGTAATCAAACCCTGGAATTTCTTACCGGAGAAAGTAGTAAAGCTTATTGTAACTGGGTTTAAAAAAAGGTTTGGACAAGTTCCTGGAGGAAAGGTCCATAAACCATTATTAAAGGGGACCCGAGAAATCCACTGCTTGTCCCAATACAAGCATTGTGGAACCTATGTCTTCTGGAGAAAAAGGTAGATACTTGTGACCTATATTGGCCACTGTTGGAACAGGATACTGGGCTTGATGGACTTTGGTCTGACCCAGTATGGCATATCTTATGTTCTTATGTCTATTTTAATACTTTCCCTTAAAAACTCCCTAGTCCCCCACTGTTCTTTTTGTCTGTCTTAGCAGATTGTCAGCTCTCTTGAGTAGGGACTGTCTTTTATATATGTGTATTTCGCTGCATATTCCTAATAGCACTATCAAAAAAAGTAGTCGTAATAGTAGTAGTAATAAGCAGAAGCCCCCCAGAACACTCTGCAAGTCCCCTCCCCTAAGCCCCAACCACTGATTCATTCTTGGCCTTAGTGGGGGCACTTGATGTCTAGGGTGAACAGGAGCAATGCCCAGTTGCTCCTGCTCACCATCGTCCTGGTTGAAAAGGGCATCCATGATAACTAGTAGTAATCTCACAGTATTACTGCTAGGGGTTAGGCTGCCAAACAAGGGCAAGTGGTCCCAACATGGTTAGCTGTCATACAAACCCTGCTTTTCACTAAGAACTAGGTCTAAAATAGCTCCTTCTCCAGTAGGTTCCTCAACCAAGCTGCTCCATGAAGCAGTCCTTTATTTCACCTAAGAACTTTTGTTTCCTATCATGCCCATTTATGATATTTATTCAGTCAATACTGGTATAACTGAAATCGCCCATTATTAATGTTTTCCCAAATTCATTATCTACACTAAAATCTGTTAACATTTCAACATTTATCTTTATCTTTATTTGGAGGCTTAATATACCGCTCAATGCAACATTTGTCTGCTCATTCTGGCCAGGTGGATAGTAGATAGCCCTACCACTAGTTTTTTCTTCCTGCATTTCCTCCTCTACTGGGTAGTATTCAAAGACGTAAGAAAATCACATGCACACAACTGACATTTTTCCAATCACTAAGAACTGAAAATAAAATCTTTTGCTTTTCTTTCCATTGTTGTTTAGAGAACCCTCTTTTATAGTTGTGGTCAACATTATTGGCGCCCTTGTAGTTTAGGCATGTTGTTTACCATATCTTGAGAAATAATTGGAAATATTCCAACTGTATGACACCATAATATTTTAATAGTATGTTCAAAGGTTGCTGTTATTAATTGCCATCGATTCTGTGTCAACTCATGGCGACACTCTGGTTAGTTGTCCTAAATTGTGTTTGGTCTTCAGTCAGGTGGCTCATTGTTGACAGAGTGTCACACATAGCTTCTGTTACTGTATCGATCCATCTCATTGCTGGCCTTCCTCTTTTGCATTGACCTTCTACCTTGCCAAGCACGATGTCTTTCTCTAATGATCTTTCTCTTCACATGATGTGTCCAAAGTATGAAAGTCGAAGACTTGTCATCTGAGCTTCTAAAAAAGCTTTGGTTTGATCTCCTCTGGTACTAACTGGTTTGTTCTTTGAGCAGTCCATGGTATACACAGTATTCTTCGCCAGCACCATAATTCAAAGGTATAGAACAAAAAAAAGATGTCTGTGCAACTTAGACATAATAATTTCTGAGAAAAAAACAAAATATCACCTGGACAGGATTAATGGCACCTTTCACTAATATTTGGTTGCACAATCCTTGGCAGGGATGACAGTCTCCAAATATTTCTTGCAGCTATCTATAAGTTTCATATCTCTGCTGGTAGTTTCTCTCACTCTTCAACTGTGATTTGTTCCAGCTCATGAATGTTTCCAGGATTCCTTTTACCAATGGCAGATTACGCTCTTTCGGAGATTCCCGACTGGATTGAGATCAGCACTCATTGCTGACCATACCTCTGTACTTTTGCATGTATGTTTTGCGTCATTGTCTTGCTGGAGGACCCATGACCTTCGACCCAGACCCAGCTTTCTAACACTAGGTAGCACAGTTTGCTCCAAAATACCTTGATAGTCCTCTGACTTCATGATTCCTTCAATACGTTCCAGGCCTCCAGTTCCTGAGGCAGCAAAATGGCCTCACAACATTACGGAACCTCTACCATATTTAACTGTAGGAAGGGTGTTTTTTTCCTAATAAGCTTCATTTCTTTGCATTGCATTGGTCTGCATTGGTCTGCATTGCCAAAGAGCTCAAGTTTGGTTTCATCTGTCTACAGAACATTTTCCCAAAAGGATTGTGGTTTCTCAAGATGGATTTGGGCAAAGATCAGGTCTGCCATTTTATGTCTGTCTTTGAGCAGTGGGGTCCTCCTTGGCCTTCGCGGATGAAGTCATTCTTTGTTACGTGCATGACGAATAGTATGGGTTGAAACCACCATTCCAGATTGCTCTTTGGATGTTGTATGTGGTGTTTTTCCAACAGTTTGCACTAACCTTCAGAGACTTATTGGATTAATTTTCCTCTTTCCACCACATCCTGGGGGGTTCTTGACAGTTCCATGAGCAGAAAACTTCTTAATAACATTGCAAACTGTATACACAGAAATTCCAAGGTCTTTGGAGATGGCTCTGTACATCTTTAAAGTTTGATGTTTGTTGATAATGTTTCTGCCAGTCTCAGGCAGCTCTCTTTTCTTAACCATTGTGAAAATGGAACAAAGAGTGAATTTGGCCATTTTAAACATCAGAACCATCATTGATTGGTTGATTCAAGTCATGTGAATAGTGACAATTGATCACAGGTGCATCTAATTTTACTGCAATGGCAAGGTGGTTCTTCTGTTCAAACTGATTTGAATTGTTTTATAAGAGTGCCAGTAATCACGTCCTCAAAAAAACAAACCCCAAAAAACCCCGAGTGATCTCAATGAAACAATCAAAATAAAAGGATCACCTTTCATGTAATCATGTCCTGGCAATTTCCCGTTTTTATATTAATTTGTACTATTTCCTTTTTTAATTGGTCTTGTTTTATTTGATTCTTTTATGTGTCAAATATTGTGCATATATATTCCAAAGCCATTTCACTGGCCACTTGTTTTTTAGGAGATATTGGACATTAAAGGCCCGATTCCGTCCTGGACATAGACCCCCTCTGTATGTCCACTGAAGAGCCACGATGCCGGCTACCGCAAAATAAAGAGTATTCCCTGCAGCCAAACCCCCAATCTGACCTCCAGCCCCCTACCCTATCCATGCCCCAACTGTCCCAAAAAAATGTCCAGGGAATAACTCCACACACATGTTGTCGGTCCTGGATGTACAGGGCCGACATCAAAATTGGCCCTGAATGTCCAGGTCTGGTGATTGCCCAGACTCTGCCCCTGAACTGCCCCTTCCCCGCCCCCATCTAACTTCCCCACAAAACCAGCAGGGAAGTTAGTTGAGGCCGGGAGAAGGCACGAATAGTGGGGATGGGCATCCTATTGGGTCATCCATCCCCACTATTTGTGGCACAGAATAACCTCCTAAGGGGTTGAATTGCAAGGGTGCTAATAATGTTGACCACAACTGTAAGCAGCAGATACTTCTAGTGGTCCTATGAAATTATCACAATATGACCTGTATTTGTTCTGGTATTTTTCCAGAATAGGGGAGGTAATTCTTCCTCAGTGTTATCCCCCTGGGAGGATACTCCTCTCTGAGAGAAAACTCAAGCTTTATATAAACCACATCTAAAGGCAGAACCCTGTCTTTGGCTGGTGAAGCCACTCACACAGTCATAGAATAGCTATAAGGGGACAAAGGTCTTTGGCTCCACAGCCACTGAACCCTGGATAGATACTGCATGAGGAAAAACCATAGGGGTTGGAAGGTGATACAGGTCACTTAGGCCTTGCACCCAATATCCACGGTATCTGTGTAACAGGACCAGCTTAACAGGCAAGTCAGTGAGGCACTGATTTGGGGTACACAACATTTAAGCATTCTCGAAGCTTGCCTCACTGATTTGCTCCTTTGCAGACCAATTTATCTGATTAGCTGCCTTGTCTAATGGTTCCATTATAAAGTTTGAAGTCATTTTCTGCTGTTTCAGTGTCCCGAAGGGTCACTGATTTTTATGTTGGCTTTTTGGAAAACCTTTCCCCCTGAAATAAGACTCGAAGTCTGAAACATGAATTCATGTCGGACATCTTCAGACAGATTCGTTTTAGGGATTTTTTGTTTATCTTATCTATATAAAAATATCTCAAAACATAGGTGGAGGGTATAAGGTTTTGCACATTTTGAGAGACCGATGATGATTCTATCAAGCATATACTAGTGCGGTTGCACCGTTTTAATGCTCTTATTCTGAAGGTCTCTTATTACTAATATGGATATCTTTTGACAGCTGGCCATAGAGAACCTTCTGCATCTGTTGTTGGCAGTTTTATTGTTTAGTCTGAATGGATGGATTGGTGACAGCAGTGATCACAGTGGATGCAAAGATAGGTTAATACAATAATGCTGATTGCTGAGGGGGGAGAAGAAACATCATTTTCAGCTTGTGCTGTGGCAACAATGATCATTGTGGGTGAGGGAAAGCAGAATTAGAGAGCTGTTGTAATTTAAAGCACCTGGATCCCTACTCTGCACACTCCCAGCTGCAGGCACGTATGATTAAGAAAAACACAGGCTTGCTGCCTATGTCATACTTTTGGTGACATACCTCCCCGCTCTTGGTGACATGCCAGGATTTCTTGACATACTGGTTGTGAACCTCTGAAGTGTTAGCTGTAGATTAAATCACTAGCAAGAAGAATCTTACCATCATCCCTCTTTCCTTACTGACTTAATTGTGGTGAATATGGACCTTTATTGACCTAAGGTATAAATATTGACCAAGATGAAGCACTTCCATCAAGAAACAATAAACCACACTATTTAATGGAACAGAAGTCAATGTTCTTATCCGGAGTACTGCTCCTGTTATAGGCTTTTTTAATAAGTAGACAGATTTTCTCTGGGGACAGAAGTTTAGAGTGAAGTAACTTCATGGAGACGACTGATAATATCAGAGGATACACCAATTCTGTTGTTGACATCTCAGATGTCAATTCATGCAGTTTGATTTCGCTAGTCCCATAGGCTCAGATGCTTTAAGACTTCAGTATTATGGATGTCAGAGAAACATAACAATAGAAATGTCACTCATCATATAACTTATTAATCAATCAGGAAATGCTTGACACACCTGAAAAACAGGCAGCTATCAGACTGAGAATCTCCTTTATGCCCCATATCTGCTTAATAATCCCATTTTGTGGTTGGTATCTTTACTATTATAGTTTGATTTTTAATGAAAATATAAGGAGAAATTTCACTTACCATTAATTTCCTTTCCTGAAATACTGCTAGACCAGTCCAGACAAACGGGGTGTGTCCCCCTGCGAGCAGATCTTGGAGACAGAGAATTCTACCAGAGCTCTGATAGGCTGGACTCTGGTGATATGGTCCTACCCCTAGGGGTCTCCCTCGGTATTGTCTGTAAAGTGAACCCAAACATGTAACGCAACTAAACCATAAGACCACACATAGTGGACGTTTAATTCAACTATGTACAAGGGAGCTGAAAGTATCCCCAGAACTGAAGGCTGCTAAGACCGATAACGCAGCCATCGGCCCCCCATGGTGAGGCATACTGACAAGGAAGGAACAGAGGCCGGCGGCTTCACCGCACTAGCAGCACCGTAACTGACAGCAAGGTGGGTCCTGGACTGGTCTAGCAGTATTCCAGGAAAGGAAATTAACGGTAAGTGAAATTTCTCCTTCCAAGTCATACTGCTAGACCAGTCCAGACAAACGGGCAGTACCCAAGCTACCTGCTTTCAAGGGGGGGTCAATGCCGACGACAGCACTGAAGCTCCAAACTGACCCTCCTGCCGAGCATGAACGTCCAATCTATAGTGACGGACAAACGTGGACAACGACGACCAAGTCGCTGTCCGGCAAATGTCGAGAGGGGCTACTTGAGACCGCTTGGCCCAAGACGAAGCCTGAGCCCGAGTGGAGTGAGCTCGGAGCCCTGCTGGAACCTGCTTGCCTTGCAGTATATACGCTGCCTCAATAGCTCCTCGCAACCATCTAGAAATGGTGGATTTGGAGGCTGCGGACCCCCGTCAAGGGCCCACAAACAGGACAAAAAGATGATTGGTCTTACGGAAGGCGTTCGTGATCTTAAGATACCGATAAAGCACTCTCTTCAGGTCCACAGCACACAATTGATGAAGGCGACCGGAACACTGCTCTTTTTCAAAGGTAGGCAAGAAAAGAGGCTGGTTGACATGAAATGGGGCAAGCACCTTAGGTAAAAAGGATGGAACAGTTAGAAGAGAAACTCCTGCCGAAGAAAACGAGAGACAAGAGAGAGCCTGAAGTTCGGAAATCCGATGTGCCAAGGTTATGGCCACTAGGAAAATTGTCTTTAGCGTTAACTCCTTAAGGGAACATGCCTTCAGGGGCTCAAAGGGAGGAGCAACAACGTCACGGAGAACGAGAGCGAGATCCCAAGAAGGAACTAAAGGATGTATCGGGGGCCATAATGTCTGAACCCCTTTAAGAAAATGCAAAACATCCACATGCGAGGCGAGAGAACGCCCCGCTATCGGCCCTCGAAAACAAGTTAGTGCGGCAACCTGCATGTGTAAGGTCCTGAGCGCCAGACCCTTATCTAGACTGGCCTGCAGAAAGGAAAGAATATCCGGGATGTTGCAATGCCAGGGCGAGATGTGACGTAGCAAACACCAAGTGTCAAAGAGACGCCACACACGAGCGTAAGCCAGCGACGTCGAAGACTGCCGTGCCTTAAGCATTGTCGCCACCACACTCGACGAATATCCCTTCTGAACTAACCTGCGGCGTTCAAGAGCCAGGCCGTAAGCGAGTAAGGAGCCGGGTTTCCCATTTCCACTGGCCCTTGGAGCAGGAGCCCTGGGAACACCCCCAGGCGTAGAGGAGATGCCCGAGACAGCCGGACGAGATGCGCATACCACGGTCTGCGAGGCCAATCCGGTACCACCAGGATCACCGGGCCGCGATGCTCCCTGACTCTTTGGAGAATCTTGCCGATCATGGACCAGGGAGGAAAGACATACAGAAGTAGATGGGTTGGCCACGCTTGAGACAGTGCATCTATCTGGTGCGACCTGTTGTCACTTCACTGGCTGAAGTAGATCGGTGCCTTGGTATTCTGCGCCGTAGCCATGAGATCCATTGCCGGTAGACCCCATCGTTGAACAATGGACTGAAAGGACTCTGGCACCAGAGCCTACTCCCCCGGATCCAGAGCATGTCGGCTGAGGATATAGGCTTTTACATTGTCTACCCCCGCAATGTATTGTGCCGAGATCGCCTGCAGATGCCTCTCTGCCCACGGAAGGAGAAGACTCATTTCCTTCGATACACCTGGACATTTCGTGCCCCTTTGGCGGTTGAGGTATGCCACTGTCGTAGCGTTGTCGGACAGAATTCGAACCGCCTGACGCCGCAGAAGAGGCTGAAGCATTTGCAAGGCTAAGCGCACCGCTCGCGTCTCGAGGCGATTGATGGACCACCGGGCCTCCCGAGGAGACCAAATCCCCTGCGCTGAGTGCGAGCCGCAATGCGCTCCCCAACTGGAGAGAATGGCGTCTATCGTTACCAACACCCAGCGCGGAGTTTCCAAGGGAACCCCTCGAAGGAGATTGCGGGGCTGGAGCCACCAACGGAGGCAAAGTCTCACCGCCGGTAGTAGAGGCAACTGAACTTGATAATCCTCTGACACCATGCTCGAGGCGAGACCTGTGCTAGGAGACTGCGAACTTGAGAAGTTAACTTGAGGAATCGAGGCATTGACAAAAAGACCTGACCTAAGGCTGTATCGAATCGAGCCCCCAAAAATTCGATCTCCTGGGATGGCTGAAGACAAGTCTTGTTGCGGTTGATTACCCAGCCGAGGCTTTCGAGAAAGGCAACAACCACCGAGACTGTGCTGCAAGTCTTGGGGAGAGAGTCTGCGTGAATGAGCCAGTCGTCCAGATAAGGATGAACTCTGATGCCGCGGCTGCGTAAGGCCGCAGCTACTACCACCATTACCTTGGAGAAGGTTCAAGGTGCCGAAGCCAGACCGAAGGGCATCGCACGAAATTGGAAATGTTGATCGAGTACCACGAAACGAACGAGTCGCTGATGCCCCTCTTGAATGGGAATGTGAAAGAATGTTTCCGCGAGATTAAGGGAAGCTAGAATTCCCCCTTGCGTACTGCTTGAATAACGGATCGCAGAGTCTCCATTCGAAAGTGTGGTACCCGCAGACTGCGATTGACGCCTTTGAGATCCAAGATAGGACGAAAGGAGCCGTCCTTTTTTTTTTTTTTTTTTGGCACCACGAAATAGAGTAATGGCCTAGTCCTCTTTCCAACGATGGAACTGGACGAATGGCATCTGAATGCTGGAGTCTTTGAACAAATCAACATCTGCTGCCCATTGACGCAGCCAGAGCCATCTCCGAGCTTCTGTCACCGATGCTATGGAGCGAGCTGACAGCCGCAAGAGATCAGAGAAGGCCTCTGCCAGGAATGCAGCGATGGATTCTAAACGAGCCAACTCAGGATCACCTGGAAGCTGCTGAATCCATCGAAGGGAGGCCCGTGCTGCTAGACCTCCACACACCCCTGCTTGAAGGGAAAGAGCGGACGACGAAAAACCCGTCTTTAGCAGACTCTCAACTTTTTAGGTCTTGCTGGTCGCGGAGTGCTGCTCCGCCCTCAACCGGAATTGTGGTATGCTTGGTGACCTCGGTCACTAACGCATCAACTTTCGGGTATGTCAGGCAACGGTCCAAGTCAGAGGGAGACCAAGGGTATAACTGACCAATACCACGTGCCGTACGTAGAGAGGACTCTGGAGAGTCCCACTCTCGAGATACATAACTCGGCTGGAAAGGAAAAAGCTTTGGAAGGCTTACGAATGCCCTGTAAAATGGGATCCGGCTGCAACAGGGTTTGAGAACTCTGAGGATCAGGCGTGTCGGCTAGGCATAGCGACTCCATCACCTGTGTGATTAGGGCCGGCAACTCCTCTTTCCGAAAAAGTCTGATATCTTGAGAGCCCTCGTGAACTGTCAGCGAAGAATCAGATGGAGAATATTCCCCATCTTCTTTCTCCAACGAGTCAGGGCTCACCTCCGATGATTTAAAGTCCTCTTGAATATCCGTAGTGTCCCGCAAGCCACATGCAACGTTCCTGGAAGGACGTACTGCTTTAAGGTCTGAGGACTTTTTGGACCGCGAGACCCCACCATATCCTTGTCTGCTACCGGGCAGGTGCTGGAGGTATACCAAAAGACTCCGAACGCCACAGGTGCCATGCCTGGCGGAAGAGCGTCAGGAACTCACTGTCAGCCAAGGCTGCCGTGGCTTCCAGCGGCTGTGGAAGCAAAATGGGAGCTGACTGAGTCCTTTCTGCAGGAAGATCCTGTTGCAGGGGCTCTAAGGAGGGAGGAGTTAAGACGCTGATGTCCCCAGCTGGCAGCGCAGTGGGAATGGAGGAAGAAGATTCTCCTGGATGCAGCATGCAGGTAGAGCACAAGCAATCTATTAACTCCTTTTTCTTATTATTACATATAATACAGCTGTGCAGAGAAACAGGCATTGCAGAGGCTTAAACCTTTTTTTTTTCTTTTTTTGTAAACAAAAATCAAGGTAGGCTTAGGGAAACAGAAGACTCTTCAAAGAAAAGGGATTTTGAAACTCCCTGTGCCTTCACAGCATGTTTAAATGTTTTGAAATGGCTGCCCAGAGCTGCTCCCTCCAAAAAAAAAACACTGAAGAGAAATCCCTCCTGATTTTCAAAATGGCTGCGGCACAGAAAAACTGCAAAATAAAAGTTTCCTAAGCTCTAAAAACCTTAAAAATGCAGCAAAATCGCTGGGGAAGAGGCAAGGAGTGCTGCTAACAACTTAAAAATTCAAATCCTGATGAACCCTGAATCACCAGAAACGGAGGGGAGAAGGAAACTGTCAGTTATTCACTGTGCTGGTACAGAGGAGCTGAGTTCCCATGGAGGAGAAGAGAAACTTTCAAAGTCAGTGTAAGGTAATTATAGTGACTGAAAGGTAGGGAAATTAGAGTTTGATCCCTCTGCAGCCACTTAGACCCTCATGGCAGGGGCTGGAAGATGTTTCTGGAGAGAAGGGGAGCTGCGCAGACAGTGAAATCAGGAGCTCAAAGCCTGCTGCATTGCTGATTACAGAAAATCCAGCTATTAAGGAGGGAAGCCTGGGAAACCCAGAGAAACACCTCTTGTGTGCTCTGGGTGCATCCAGGAAATAAAAATGAAGAAAAGAAAATAGGAACTTCAAACCCCAGTTGAACAGACCCTGATGAAACTGGAAGTGAAGGAATCAGGTCAGAGACAGCCGGTCCCGATGCAGTTGAAGTAAACCCAGGACAGCTGAGGCAAGTAAGAAAACAGTTTACTTATAGTTTCTCTCAGAAATTGACACCTGATCCTCCTGCTGATGTCTAAGCCCTCGTGGCAAAGACTCAGCACTGCTTAAAGAAAATCGGGAGCTCTACTGAAGCCAGGCTCAGGAGCTCCACAAGTTTATCTGGGGAATCAAGTAGCTGGGAAACCCAGAGTAACATCTCTTGTGTACTCTGGGTGCATCCAGGAGCCTCAAGATACAGAGAAACCTGATTTTAGGGGAGTCCTTCGTCCAACTAACAAGCCCTCATGGCCAGATGCTGGTGATTCTTCCTGTCAGCGAGCTCTACTGTGTCAGAAACAGGAGCTCAGCTGCAAACACCCTGGTGCACAGTGAAGTTATACTGGCAGCAACAGGCAAGTGGAAATATCAGTCCCCAAAGGGATTCTAAATAATTTTAAAGATTTTGAGGGAAAAACAACAAAAGCAACCAGATCTGCTGGAGACAGAGAAATACTGAGGGAGACCCCTAAGGGTAGGACCATATCACCAGAGTCCAGCCTATCAGAGCTCTGGTAGAATTCTCTGTCTCCAAGATCTGCTGGCAGGGGGACACAACCCGTTTGTCTGGACTGGTCTAGCAGTATGACTTGGAACAATGCTTTGCAGGTTATATATTTTTATTGGTTCAACAAAATAATTATCCAACATTCATAATAATGTATATGTTGCCAACTGATTCCTGAATTTCAGAATAGACTGATACAGACCTGGTTTTACCCCACTGTATACATACATGGACTTGTGGTCAAACTGCAATTCTGGAGGGCCACAAACTAGTCAGCTGTGCTGTTCAGGATACTCTAATAAATATGCAGGAGAGATATTTGCATACAATACAGGCAGCATATGCAAATATTTCTCATGGATATTCATTAAGGAAAGGCTGAAAACCTGACTCACTTGCAGCCCTCCAGGACTGCAGTTTGACACCTCTGCCTTAGAAAATATAACAGGGAAATCAGAAATACAAGCTTGGGTAAACCATAGAAACGTAGAGCCCGATATTTGAAAGGCATTTACATGGTTTACAGGGCAGCGGCGGAATTTCATGCTGCCCAGATAGTGACCAAAGCTTGGGTAAACCATAGAAACGTAGAGCCCGATATTTGAAAGGCATTTACATGGTTTACAGGGCAGCGGCGGAATTTCATGCTGCCCAGTTAGTGACCTGCAACCTGCAGATGACACAAAATTATTCAAAGTTGTTACAACACAAGAGGATTGTGAAAACTTGCAAGAGGATCTTGAAAAATTGGAAAACTGGACATCCAAATGGCAGATGAAGTTTAATGTGGACACCTGCAAAGTTATGCACTTAGGATAGAACAACCCAAACTACGGTTACATGATGTAAGGTACCACCTTAGAAACCACCACCCAGGAAAAAGATATAAGTGTCAATCGTGGATAATACATTGAAACTCTCCGCCCATTGTGCAATGGCAGCCAAGAAAGCAAATAAAATGCTAGGAATCATAAGGAAAGGATAGTTATTATGCATCATATTATCGTAGTTATTCACCTGTTCCGTGTATAATGTTCGAGTTTAAATATAAACCGCTTCAATAATTTGGAGTGGAGGAGTAGCCTAATGGTTAGAGCACTGGCTTGGTAACCAAGAGACCAGGGTTTGACTCCTACTAGCACTCCTTGTGGCCTTGGGCAAGTTACTTAATCCTCCATTGCCTCAGAAAAATCCAAATAATCAATGTCCCTGTATAATGTACATTACCAAGTTTTAAGTTATAATGTAAACTGCTTTGACTGAAATGATGAAGAGGTATAAGAAACCTGTATAATAATAATAACCATGAAAAGTAGTATAAAGTGTGCAATTGTGGCTGCCATATCTTAAAAAGGATATAGTTGAATTAGAAAAGATACAGAGAAGAGCGACAAAAATGGTAAAGGAAATAGAAGGATACCCCTATGAGGAGAGGCTTAAAAGGTTGGGGGTCCTTCAACTTGGAAAACAGACAGCTGAGGAAGGATATGATAGAGGATCTATAAATTTTAGGAGTAGCCTAGTGGTTGGGGCAAGGTACTTCAGGCCGGAAGGTCAGGGGTTCAAATCCCACTAGAGGACAGCAACCTTGGGCTGGAAGGACTGGGGTTTCTAGTCCCACAGGTGCTCCTTGTGGTCTTGGACAAGCCACTTAACCCTCCATAGCCCAAGTTCCCTGTAAAATAGTTATCTCCAAGTTATAATACCCTGTTCAATGTAATTTCAGTTTGTTCAATGTAAACCGCACTGATGCAGAATAGCACGGTATATAAGAGAATGTAAATAAATAAATAAATAATAAATTAATGAATGGAGTGGAACAGGTAAATGTAGATCAGTTGCTTATGCCATCAAAAAGTAGAAAGACTAGAGGACACACAAAGAAGCTACAATGCAATCCCATAGAAATAGTAACATAGTATATTTCAGAAGATAAAGACCAGTATGGTCAATCCAGTCTGCCCAGTAGGGTGGCTAGAGTGACTGTAAATGCAACTCTGGGCAGATCATCCCCCCTCTATGCCTATGTTTAAGGTTGTATCTGCTGCTCTGTGCAGGTCAGCCTCCGTCTATTAAAAGATATTTAAGTTTGCTTTGATTTCATCATCTTCCTATAAAGGGATCCACTGTGTCTGTCCCATGCATTTTGAATTCTCTCACTGTATTTGCCCCCACCACCTCTATCAGGAGGGCATTCCATGCATCCACCACCTTTTCCGTGAAAACGTATTTCCTGATGTTGCTTTTAAGTTTACCACCTTGCAGCTTCATTGTATGCTTTCTAGTCTTACAGCTTCCCCTTCTATGAAAAAAAATTGTTTGTTCACTGATAACCTTTATGTATTTAAAAGTCTGTATCATATCTCCACTGTCCCTTCTCTCTTCTAGGGTATACTGCTACTATTACTTATCATTTGTATAGCACTACATGGTGTATGCAGCATATGCAGCCCTTCCTCCCTTTCTGACTAAACCCTGGCTGACTACTTCCAAGACAAAATCCACAATACACTATATCAACCAACTCTCCTTTGTCTGCCTGTTTATTCACACCTTCAAAAAAACCTAACAGATTAGTAAGACAAGACCTTCCTTCGCTAAAGCCATTTATTTATTTATTTAACACTCATTTTTATACCGCATCTTCCAGAGATCAGTTGCGGTGTACAAATAACAACAATTAACAAAGCGAAGTTTGTTTTACATAGAACATCTTAATTTTACATAGAACATCTTAAAATATCATAGAACATGGAACATCTTAAAATATCATAAATTAAACAAAGTTAAGTCTAGGAAACTAAACAGTGAATTTAAACTGGAACCGTGTTAAAACAATTAACTAGCAAAATGTAGTGTCTATATACATAAGATAGTACATAACAGATATAACTATATACATGAGGGGGTATTAGGGCATAAGAGATTGGATCATCATTTCGTTTGAGTTATGTGTGTTGTCCATTTAGGTGGGAGGTTTGTGCTTTGTGTGGTCAGTTACCTGTTTAGCCTTTATCTAAGTTGAGTGCAAGGTTTTCCATGGTGTTGTAGTGTTTAGTGAATAGATACGTTTTTAATTTTTTGCGGAATTCCATGATCTCTGTTAGTGATCGTAGATCCTCTGGTAGGGAATTCCAGATATTTGGAGCTATGTGAGAGAAGGCTCTATTGTTGGTTAATTTATGTGCTTTTATGAAGTCCTTCGGAATCTTTAGTTTATTTAATTGTTCTTTTCTGTGAGTAGGTTTAGGTGTTTCTTTGCATATTAGATTACATAGTGTAGTCGGAGCCATGTCATTTAATGCTTTGAATGAGGTTATTATTGTTTTATATATTATCCTGCTTTGTATTGGTAACCAATGAAGGGATGCTAGTATTGGTGTTATGTGTTGGAGTGAGTTTATTTTTAGTATAATTCTTGCCGTTGCATTTTGGGCTAGTTGAATTCTTTTAATGTTCTGTTTTGAAATGCCCATAAGTATTAGGTTAGTGAAATCAAAGTGAGGGGTTATGATAGCTTGTGTTATATTAATGAAATCTTGTACAAATACTAGCGGGCGTAGTTGTTTGAGAATTTTAGGTTTGAAATAGATTTTCTTTATGGTGTTTCTAATGTGGGTTTCCATTGTAAGGTGTGTATCTAAGATCACACCTAGATATCTTATTTCATTTTTTATTTTAATTTCTTGATCTTGTAGTGTTATATGGGTTGGGGGGATAAATGATTGATTTTTTGTTACGATTAGGACTTCGGTTTTAGCATGGTTTATGTGGAGGTTTTGAGTTTTTAGCCAAATTGTGATTTCGTTATAGCAGTCTGAGAGGAGTTGTAACGGTAGGTTAGGGATAGTAAATGGAATGTACATCATAATATCATCTGCATAGAGGTGATATTGTACTCCAAATTTTTTAAAGATATTGCAGACCGGTTTTATGTACATGTTAAAAAGTAGGGCTGATAGTGCAGATCCTTGTGGTAAACCTATTTCTTGGTTATATGTAGTTGAAGTTTGATTACCTATTCGTACATTTTGTGTTCTGTTGTTTAAATAGGAGGTAAACCATTTATGTACTGTAGAGTTTATGCCTATCTGCCTTAGGTTGCTAAGCATTATTGAGTGATGTACACTATCAAAGGCCGCTGATATGTCAATGAAGAGGAGGATGAATGCTTGTTTATGATTGTCGATTCCTCTTAGGAGAGTATCAATTAATACTGTTAGTAGTGTTTCTACTCCGTGGCGGGGCCGAAATCCATATTGTTGCTCGTCAAGTGGGTAAGATGTGTCTATGTATTCCTGTGTCTGTAATTGCACTACTTTTTCTATTATTTTGGCCAAAAATGGTATGCTAGAAATGGTATTGGAAAAGTGTTGGAGGGTATAGAGATGGACATCCACTCATGCCATCAAAATTTTCCATGCTAATAACAAACACCGACGGAGAATGAAGGATCATGTTTTCATTTTGCTATGCTGCTGGACATCCACTTATGTTAGCTTGAAAGAGCTGGATAGCCCTGCCCCATGTTATCCTGAGGAGGACCTCTGTATGGCAGCTGGCACGGACATCCACGTTGGGGACATCTATGTTATTAAAATCAAGCAGAGACAAAAAGAAGATCTACTGTCTGCATCCAGGAAGTTGTTGGAATGCATTGAAAATGACTCAGATTTCATCAAAAAGATTATTACTGGTGAAGAATCATGGGTTTATGGTTATGAGCCAGAAAGTAAGGCTCAGTCTTCACAATAGAAGACTCCAGACTCTCCCAGACCCAAGAAAACCCATCAGGTGAGGAGCAATGGAAAGCTCATGCTCACAGTTTCCTTTGATTAGCATGGAATTGTTCATCATAAGTATGTTCCAAAAGACCAAACCATCAATAAGCAGTACTACTTCCAAGTTCTGACTCATTTGAGAGATGCAGTTCGTAATAAGAGGCCAGAGTTGCACAGGAATGGTGAATGGTTGCTTCATCACTATAATGCCCCAGCTCACGCATCATATCTTGTCTAGCAGTTCTTGGCCAAGCACCAAAATTGAGCAAGACCATCAGCCTCCGTACTCACCTGACCTCGCATCCTGTGACCCTTTCTTGTTTCCAAAACTGAAATTAGCACTGAAAGGAATGAGATTTGACAACTTGGAGAACCTTAAGCAAAATTTGACACAACAGCTTCACAGCATAATGAAAGAGGCATTTCAAAATGGTTTCCAGCAGTGGCAGGCAGGGCCGGCCCGTCCATTGAGCAAGAATGTTTTTTGCACAGGGCCCCGCGTTTCAGGGGGCCCCGCGCAAAAAACATCTTGCATCCCATTAAAGTTTTAAAAAAACCATAAACCGGCTGCCGCTGCCGCTGTGGCAGCGGCAGAATAGAGAATCCCGCGGGGCCCATTTACAGTCCTTACCACCCCCCCACCCCCAATCAGCCCAACTAAGTTAAAAAAAAAAAACCCAGAAACCGGCTGCTGCTGCCGCTGCCGCCGTGGCAGCGGCAGAATGGAGAATCCCGCGGGGGCCCCCTGTCCGGCAGTCTTCTCGGTGGCCTCCGTCGGCTGACAGAGCTGCGCGAAGTTTGAGAGCTTCTCCTCTCGCCGCTCTGTTAATCCCGCCGCGGGGCTGCTGGGATTTCCCATCGGCCCCGCGGCGGGATTAACAGAGCCGCGAGAAAGGGAAACTCTCCCTTCGCGCGGCTCTGAAAAGCCCGCGCTGAGGCCGTATCAAAGACTGCCGGACAGGGGGGCCCCGCGGGAGTCTCCAGTCTGCCGCTGCCACGGCGGCAGCGGCAGCAGCATCCGGTTTCTGGGTCTTTTTTTTTTTAAACTTAGCTGGGCTGGGGGGGGGGGTAAGGACTGTAAATGGGCTGATGGGGGGGGGAGGGAGGGAGGGAGGGGGTAAGGACTGTAAATGGGCTGATGGGGAGGGAGGGAGGGGGGGTAAGGACTGTAAATGGGCTGATGGGGAAGGGGGGGGTAAGGACTGTAAATGGGCTGATGGGGAGGGAGGGAGGGGGGATAAGGACTGTAAATGGGCTGATGGGGAGAGGGGGAGGGGGGTAAGGACTGTAAATGGGCTGATGGGGAGGGAGGGAGGGGGGGGTAAGGACTGTAAATGGGCTGATGGGGAGGGAGGGGGTAAGGACTGTAAATGGGCTGAGGGGGGAGGGGGGTAAGGACTGTAAATGGGCTGATGGGGAGGGAGGGGGGGTAAGGACTATAAATGGACTGATGGGGAGGGAGTGGGGTAAGGACTTTAAATGGGCTGATTGGAGGGGGTAAGGACTGTAAATGGGCTGATGGGGAGGGGGGGAGGACTGTAAATGGGCTGAGGGGGGAGGACTGTAAATGGGCTGATGGGGAGGGGGGTAAGGACTGTAAATAGGGAGGGAGGGAGGGGGGTAAGGACTGTAAATGGGCTGATGGGGGGGGTTAGGACTGGTAATGGGCTATAGGGGGTTCGGACTGGAAGTGGGCTGATGGGGGGGGTTAAGACTGGGAATGGGCTATGGGGGGTTAGGACAGGTAATAGACTATGGAGGGGCTAAGACTGGAAATGGGCTGATGGGGGAAGTTATGACAGGTAATGGGCTATGGGGGGCTACGACTACAAGTGGGCTGATGGGGGGATTAGGACTGGAAATGTGATATGGGGGGGTTATGACATGTAATGGGCTGATGGGGGGGTTACAACAGGTAATGGGCTATGGGGGGGCTAAGACTACAAGTAGGCTGATAGGGGGTTAGGACTGGTAATGGGCTGTGGGGGGCGTTAGGACTGGTAATGGGCTGGGGGGGTTAGGACTGGTACTGGGCTATGGGGGGGCTAAGACTACAAGTGGGCTGATGGGTTAGGACTGGTAATGGGTTGATGGGGGGGTAAGACTGAAAATGGGCTGATGGGAGGGTAAGGACTGGAAGTGGGCTGAAGGGGGGGTTAGGACTGGTAATGGGCTATAGGAGGTTCGGACTGGAAGTGGGCTGATGGGGGGTTAGGACTGGTAATGGGCTATAGGGGGTTCGGACTGGAAGTGGGCTGATGGGGGAGCTAGGACTGGTAATGGGATGGGGGGTTGCTAGGACTGGAAATGGGCTGAGTGGAAGGGGGACTTGAACGGCAAATAGCTGATGGGGACAGGGGCTTGGAATGGAAATGGGCTGAGTGGAAAGGGGGCTTGAACTGCAAATAGCTGATGGGGAGGGGGGCTTGGAATGGAAATGGGCTGTGAGGAGAGGGAGCTAGGACTGGAAAAGGGCTGAGTGGGGGGGGGGGGCTAGGACAGGAAATGGACTGATGGAGGGGCCAGGATAGGACTGGAAATGGGCTGTTGGGGGTGCTAAGGTTGGAAATGGGCTGTGGTGGGGGCTTGAATTGAAATGGACTCATGGAGGGGCTAGAACTGGAAGTAGGCTCATGGGGGGCTTGGATTGGAAATGGGCTGAGTGGAGGGGAGCTAGGATTTGACATGGGCTGATGGTGGGGCTAGGAAAGGAATAGAAATGAGCTGATGGGGGGCTGGGATTGGAAATGAGCTGATGGAGGAACTGATAGGACTGGAAATGGGCTGATGAGGGGCTGGGATTGGAAATGAACTGATGGATGGACTCGGATAGGACTGGAAATGGATGGGGGAGCTAGGACTGGAAATGGGCTGATGGTGGGGCTAGGATAGGATTGGAAATGGACTGATGGGGGACTAGGACTGGAAATGGGCTGATGCAGGGACAAGAAGGGAGCAGATGCTGGGTGGGGCTGGAACTAGAAAGGAGCTGATGTTGGGGGAGGATTAAAATGGGATGGAGCTGGGAGAGTGAAATGGAGAGGGAAAAATATTTTGCGTGGGAGGGAAGACAAATCTACAATTGGCCGGATATTGGGAGAATAAGTGGGGATTGAGGATGGAGGGATAAAATTTGAGTGGATGAAATAGGAATGAGGAAAGAGCAAAAGGAGAAAGATTAGCATGTTAAAGCAGATGTAGAGAGAGAATGGAAAAAAAAAAAAACAAGACAGAAGAAAGGACAAATGGACAGCAGATGGAGAGTTAGCAGAAGACACGAAGAAACCAGAAGAAAGTGGCTGGAACAATTGCAACTGAAAAAAAATGCACAAAAGGTAGAAAAATATCTCTTTATTTTGAATTTATTAACTGGAA